>CM060945.1:622572740-625072740 GCA_030765085.1 Allium cepa
TAGTATTAACCGGATTTTTATACTTTATAAAATGAAGTTTCAAATTTGAAAGCAAATTGATGTTTAAACAAAGTGTTTAAATTAGTTTTTAAGGAATGAATGTTTGACTTTAAAAGAATTTTAGTTTTAAAGTTTGGATTTTTAAAATGTAAACTTTTGTTTAAAATAGTTTGTTTTCAATTTTGTTTTGTTAATGATATAATACTGTTTTCAAATAAAAATGTTATTGAAGTAATTTAAATGTGATTAAAGTAAGGTATTTAATAATGATAAATAAAAAAATGATGTTTTTTAAACCAAATATAAGTTTTGTATTTAAAATTTTAATTTTTAAAATGATTGATGAAAGTTAATGAAAGTATGGTTTATATTAATCAAGTTTTATTATAAAGGAAATTAAACTAAATTACTTAATTAACTTAAATTGATTAATATGAGTAATTAAATTAAGGAAAATTAGTTTGTGTAATTAGTTAAGTGTAATTAATTACTTAATTTAAAAAAATTAATTAATTAATCAAGTTTAATTAATTAAGAAATAATAGTCAATAAGTAATTAAAGAAGTTAATTACTTAATGATTAAGAAGAATTATTTAAACATAATTACTTAATGAAGTAATTAAAGCAATTAATTACTTAGTATAATTAACTAAGTTATTATGTTAATTTTAGTTAATTAATTAATTTTAATTAATTAAAAAGAATTACTTAATGATTATAATTACTTAATGTAATTAAAAATGTGTAATTACTTAGTGAAGTAATTAATGAATAATTACTGAATGTAATTAACTAAGCAAATCACTTGATGAATAGTAATTAAAAAGGTATAATTACTTAAGGGAAGTAGTTAAGGGATAATTACTCAGTGTAATTAAAGGATTGATTAATGGAATTAATTAAGGTGTTGGTTTAATTGGTGAAGTAACTAAAGGAAGTTAATTACTGATTGTGATTAATCAGGTTTGATTAATAATTGTAATTAAGTTACAATTAACTATTAAATGTAATTTTGAGAAAAAATGATTAATAAAGCTATTAGAGGGTCATTAATTTATGTAATTAGTGAATAATTAATTGTTTAATTAATTAATAAAAGTGATTAATTATGAGATAATTAATCAATGAAGTGAGAAAGAAGTAATAATTAATTAATGTAATTAATTAAGGATTTATGTAATTAATTATTGTTAATTAATTAGTTAGAAATTAATTAAGATTAATTAATGATTAAAGATAAATTAATCTGTATAATTAATTTAAGGGCTAATTACATAGCGTAATTAAAGAATAATGAATCTAGGTGATTAATTAAAAATATGATTAAAGGATAATTAATCTGTATTTGAAGATTAATTAATTGGATTATGAAGATGATTAAAGAGTGATTAATTAATTAATTGTAATTAGTTAATGATTGTTTCGCAGGATTAGTTGTTTAATTTTCAAGTAATTAATTTAATTTAAGATGATTAAATTAATTATAAAGGAATTAATGATGCTTGTTTATGTATGATTATTTGTGGAATATCTGGATTGGTTGATATCTATTGGATGATATGTTGTGATATTCTGTGATATGATATTTGAAATGTCAATGATAAATGTGTGATATTTATCTGTGAATGATGCTATGTGAATTCAATGTTTAAATTGAATTAATTTGTTGAACATAAATTCCTTAGACATTACGATGACGTTTGGATTCGATGAGACCGGGATCAAGTTTCCAAATTTGAAATTTCGAAAACCATATCGATCCAAGCTAAACGTTAGGTCATGAATCTCAAGTGAAGAGCGAAGACTCGAGGTGTAAGAACCATTCGTCAGTATAACTCTGGGGGTGATTCTGAGATGAGTTTGACGAAAATAGTACTTACAGGTTCGAGATGGTGATTCAGAGTGCAAGGGCTATGGTCGTTAGCTCTGAGGGTGATTCCAATATGAGTGTAACGAGATAGTGCCTTCGGTTTTGTTCGAACCCGGAATGAACTTGTATAGATTGAATGCTTTAAGAACATCGTCAGGTGGACGATGAGCATTCTAAAATAGATATGTCCTATAAAGGTAATCGCAGCCTCAAGCCTCATCAACCGGGAATGGCTAAAACAGGGGAGGTGCTGTAAGGCTAAGTAGGTCATGCCCAAGTAGGACGAGATTTACCCCTGTCTAGAGGTCCCTTTTTATTTCGTCTGTGTGGGTGGTTGATCATGACAACGGCCGGGGTGGTCTTGTTCGGGACTGTCCAATAAGGGATGGTTTCGGTCTTGTGTTGCAGGGGAGCGAGCGTACTCCTCGGTACAGTGATCTAGGACACGTACTGTTACGGGCGGTACCCCAGTAACCCTGCCATTGTATGGAATCCAAAATCCAATAAGTGCCTGTACGGTTTTGATTGTGCCCAGCTATGTTGGAACGTGAGATGTAAGCATTCCAGCTATTTCTGTATTTTATTTTGAAAACTCTAGACCCTATTATAATACCACTGGATTTCTTATCAAATGTTTTGGTTAGCGTAAGGTAAAAACTTACCCATGTTTGTTTGTGGGGAGTCTTACGAGATACCTTTGTTTTCAAAGGATTTTCAAAGTTAAGCAACTTTTAACTGTTTACTCACACCAGACCCCTGTTCTGACCCGAGTGTTTATTTTTTGTTTTATTAAACTCTTGGTTACTCAAATTATGTATGAGTAGTCGAAGGATTCAGGTTTGCTTTGACGAGTTCTAGAGGAGATATGGAGCGGGTGGCTTCAGCGTATGTGTATATATATAGTGGTTCCACTGTGTTTGAGTTGTATCTGTTTCTTGTTATGTACTTGAATTGTAATATCTAGACAGGTGTTTATAACTGTCTAGTTTGTGTAGTTTGAGCTGTATAACTCTGATGTATATGATACTATGTAATATTTTATTTGATTAATATAATTTATTCGTTCTGCTGTGAGATTCTGATGTTGTTTGGTTCTTTCTTTTCTATCTTTTCTCTTTTCTATCCCTTTCTTTCTTCTTAATGATGCGTCTTTCTGTGGTGTGAAAGACGGGTCGTTACATTGTGGTATCAGAGCACTAGGTTGAGCGAATACCTAGGCTCTGGAGTGGTGGCTTTCTTGAGAGAGAGTATTTGTAATTTTGAATATATATTAATATATCTGTTTATTCCTACCTATTTTTTTAGGTTACCTGTTTAGGTTTGCCAACGTAAGTTCTAGAAGTAGGAGAGACAATGCTGTGTATAGCACGACTATCAATGGAAGAAGTCCGAGTATTTGAGGTTGGGAAAGTATCTGCCAGGACAGTTTTAGGCATCTTGAGTAAGTTTGGCAGCTGGGTATATGGATTTCATCGATCTCTGAAGGAAATCTTTTAAAGGTTCAGAGTTTATCTTTGAAGTATAAGTTTGGATTGCGCTCGTGCGAGTGGATTCTCTAGAGTTTGGATCAGTTGGAAGAGCTAAAGCAAGTAATGGTATTTTGACAACCGTAGGAAGGAGTCTTATCTGTATTGGAGTGGGAGACTCAGTTCAACTAGGTGTTTGTGCTTGGTGTGAAGGCCCAGTTTCTTGAAAGGTTTCTGCGCATCTTGAAGAATCTTTTTGTGGAGTTGGTTGATATAGATTTGGGATTCAATGAGCTTTTGGATAGGAGGCCTGTGGTAGTAAGGCAGCTCAGAGGTGTTGAATGTGCTATCAGGGAGATCTTTTGGCTCAGCAATATCCTAGAGGTGGAGTTCGAAAGCAGTTGTGTAGTCCGTTTCTTTGTTAATTCAGAAATCTTTTGAGATTCTTCTGTCAGTAGATCGGGCAAATGGTGAAGGCTTGTCCCTTCTTATGGAAGCTCATCTGGGTAAGATGTTTGTGGTTGAGGTGGACCATCAATTTCTTCTTTTGAGGGGCTTAAGCTGTTCTGTTATGTAAGAGAGAACAGTTTCTTTGGAATCCAAACTGGGTATTATCGCAAAAGTGACTTGCGATGATTCAGAAGTTCTTTTAGTAATCTTTGCTTTAGTTTGAGACATCTCTAAAAATGTTGGAGCTATCGAGGTGGTTTGAGACATTTTGAATATCTTCAAGGAAGTCAAAGGAGTTTGTCCGCATAAGGAGATGGAGGTCTGTTTCGATTTGGTTCTTGGATTTTCTGGTGGTTTGGCCTAGTAGAGAAAAGATTCCAGGAGAAAGGATTTTTGTGAGCAATGAGGATTGATTGGATCTAGTTTTCCGAATGGATTTCTGTTGTAGTATTTGTGACCAAATCGGATAGGTCATTAAGCTTTTATGGAATTTGATGGACAATATTTCTTAATGAGTTGATCAAGTTTGTGCTTGTGTTCATCAAAAGAATTCTCATCTTCTTCGGATCAGAGTTGCGCAGCGAAAGCATGGTGGCAGCTATCCTAGAATAGAAGCAACCTCGGATTCATCTAAAGATTTGTTTCTTCTTGGATTTAAGGTTTTCTTCAGAATGTTCTTTCGAGATCTGAAGGCTTGGATGTCAGGAGCATCTGTTCTGTTTTTCCAAATAGGAGAAGCTAGTTTGAAGTCTTTTGATGCATGTATGGTAGATTGGTGTTTTGGATTTCGATGGATTTTGGGAGAACCATCTTGTTGAGTAGAATCATGAGGTCATCTCATTCTTGATTCAGCTTTGATTTGAGAAGCATCTGTGAAGTTTGGATTGTCAAGAAGTTTGAGGGCAGTCCAGGATCAGCGGAGGTTGTGGACAAGAGACGAAGAGATTCGGAATTCGGAATTCGAAGTCGGAGATTTAATTTTTGGATAAGTTTTCTTCGATCATAAGAGCGATGAGATTGAATAAGATGGGAAGCTAGCTCAAGAGTGTATGGGAATCTTTCTGTATTCTCTTAAGGATAAGTGTTGATCTATGACTGGTTTAGAACCAGCAGATCATGGAAATTTGGAAGTTGATCTAGCTTGTCGGTAGTCCGGTATCGTGTTTAGATTGTAGATCTAGATATATAGGAGTTCTAGATCTGAGTAGAGCTGCTAGTTTAGATTCTGTAGAGCGAGTATTCCGGTGTTTGTACCTGGGAAACTCTAGGAAATTCTGTCCAGAATTTTGTCTGGATAGTTAGAATTGATTGTTTGAATTGGATGTTATGGTTTCTAGTATGGTCGGTAGCATTTATCGCTATTTTAAAATTAAAATCTATATGGAATTATTAAATTACCTTTGCTTTTAATTTCGGAGACGAAATTCTTTTAAGGGGGAGGAATGTGATGTCCCGGAATTTTGGGCAACACTTATTTAATAATTTACATTTATAATTTATTTTAAAATATTTTATATTGATTCAAAAATCTAATTTAACCAAATATTATATATTCAAAATTAATAATTAATCTAATTTAACAAATGTTATCTTTTAAAAACTTAATAATAATGATAATTTAATTTGAAATGTTTATTCTTTTCAAGGGATAATAATATATATCTAATTAATAATAATTAATCTTTTTAAGTTAATAAAGATATTCCATTTGTATTGTATATATGTATACATTGTAAAAAGGAAATTGGTTCAATTTAAATTTAATAAAAATATTTTCAAATTATAATATATATGTTTATATATTGTGATTTGGAGTTCTGTTTTAAAATTCCAATAATTTCTGAAGTTAATATTTAAAATGTTCTATTTATAATGAATATTTATATTTATATTTGTATATATATATATATATATATTGTAAATAGAAAATAATGGATTAAACTAAACAGAAAATGTGTTTTCAAATTTTTAATATACATAAGTTTTTATGTTGATTTGGAATATTTTTGATTTGATTTAATAAAATGCTTTTTTAAAAGCTATTTAAAATTAATTTTTATTTATAAAACACTTAAAGGAAAATTTATTTTTATTAAAGAATAATAGCTTGGAAATAGTACATTATTATAAAAGTTTAAATTGTTTTTTAAATTGGTTTTTGAAAATAGATTTAGTTTTTATATGTAATATCAATGTCAGTTATAATAACTTTAGTTTAAACTTTTAAAATAAAGTTTAAATAAATGATACTTTCTTTCTTTTAAACTTATGTTTAGGAAAATGGATTTTTAAATAATTATAAATTAAATCATGAAGTTATAAATACATTTCATAGTTATATATATAACATGAGTATTAGATTAATATTGTAATTAAGGTTTAATTCATTTATAAAAAGTAATTAATGTAATTCTTAAAACACTTGACAACATAAGAAATTTATGAAATACACTTGTTTACAAATTAAGAAAGGTTTGGACATTTGTAAATACATGGGTTTATTCATGAAACAAGTGGCAATCTTTGTTTTAAAGAAAGTTTTGTTTTTTAATTAAGGTTTAAAGGAAAGATCAGTTTTTGTTTCCTTCACCTAAACATTCTTTAATTCTCTTCAACTAAAAAAAAGAGAATTCAAATGCACACTTCAAGCTGAAATCGAAAACTAATTCAAATCTGTAACCAAAGAAAAAAAGGAAAATATGAAGCTTTAGAAACTCAGATCCAATTTGCAACCTGAAAACATGATTTCAAGCTCAACATGGAAATAAACAGCTAATTCAACTAGCTTTCAAAAGGAAATTAGAGGAATTTATTGATGTAAGCATCATCAGATTTCAGCAAAAAAATTCAATGTTTCAACAGAAAATCAAAATGCAGTATTACAGAGCTATTCTCTGCTTCAAATTTCTGGTGAGTAAATACCTTTCTTAAAAACAGTTTTAAATTCCTTATTCGTTTGATCTATGAAATGATTGATATAGTAAGCATAATATCAATGTTTGCATGCTTGATTTGAAGATTGAATGCATGTTTATTTAGCTGTTTGAATACCTGTAGATATGAAAGTTTTAAAACTCCTTTTCTTATGCATGTTTCAGTTTCACAAAAATTCCTATATTCTAAGTTAAACATTGATAATCATTAATCATTGAAAGAAATCTTATCATAATGAGGTAAATTTGTGTTTAAAAATAATCTTAAATTTATATTGAACAATAAACTGTAAATTTTAGATTTACAGTGGAAAAATCAAAATTGGCTAGAAATCAAATTCAGTAATTTAAATTTTTGATCATATGATCTGAGTTGTTGTTTAAAATCATGAATTTAAGATGAAGATTGTAATTTTTAAATTGGTATTCAGAGAGAAATAGGGAATTACTTGAAATTGGGTTATTGGTCGATTGCCTTTGATTGGAGTTGAGTTGGAGGTCGAGCTTCGGCATGGAGGTGGTCATGGTGACTGGTGATGCAGGAAAAATGGTGAACCGTTTTTCTGATGGACGTGGCGATTGGGGCACGAAGTAGGGTTTTGGGTTTGTTTTCTATTTGGGTCGGTATCTTCGGCAGTTCGTCGTCGTTGTTGATTTTAGGAGAATCGCATGAGGGGGAAAGGATTGTGTGGATTGAGGCACGTGTATGGATGAAGTGGCAGGCACTCCGGTGATGGTTTCGCCATTGGCGGCGATCGTTTGGTTCGAGTGTGTGTACCGATTGAAGATGCTGTAGTCATATTTTGATGTAGTGGTGCTTTCGTCGATTTTAGGTGACGAGGGGGTCGTCGAAGTCGTTGTGGACTTGTGGGGCATTCCGACGATGGTCGCCGTCGACCGATCCCATTGTGCATGTGCACGAGCTCCTATTGGTGATCTGCTTTGGTTTTGTGAAAGAAGAGTTTTGGCCATGGGTTTTCTTTTGTTGTTGCTCGAGGATTGTTTCGTGTTAGGATCGCGTGTAACTCGAAGTTGTAGGAGGAGTGTCGCATGAGTTCGGTCTTGAGTAATTGGGTTTCCAGGATTTTGTTCCTGTTTGATTTTAACTGCAAATTGAAATTTCTAAAATTTAAAAAACAAACTAAGTTTTTAAATAAAGTTTTAAACAGTTTTACTATGTCTGAAATGTTTTAATTTAAAACTTTGTGTTTTAACAAGTTAAGTTAAATTTGTTTTAAAATAGTTTTTTTTAAGCTTGGTATTAACCGGATTTTTATACTTTATAAAATGAAGTTTCAAATTTGAAAGCAAATTAATGTTTAAACAAAGTGTTTAAATTAGTTTTATAAAGAATGAATGTTTGACATTACAAGAATTTTAGTTTTAAAGTTTGGATTTTTAAAGTGTAAACTTTTGTTTAAAATAGTTTGTTTTCAATTTTTTTTGTTAATGATATAATAATATTTTCAAATAAAAATGTTATTGAAGTAATTTAAATGTGATTAAAGTAAGGTATTTAATAATGATAAATAAAAAAAAGGATGTTTTCGTGTAAACCAAATATAAATTTTTGAATTTAAAATTTTAATTTTTAAAATGATTGATGAAAATTAATGAAAGCATGGTTTATATTAATCAAGTTTTATTATAAAGGCAATTAAAGTAAATTACATAATTAACTTAAATCGATTAATGTGAGTAATTAAATTAAGGAAAATTAGTTTGTGTAATTAATTAAGTGTAATTTATTACTTAATTAAAAAATTTAATTAATTAATCAAGTTTAATTAATTAAGAAATAATTAGTTAATAAGTAATTAAGGAATTTAATTATTTAACGATTAAGAAGAATTATTTAAACATAATTACTTAATGAAGTAATTAAAGCAATTAATTACTCAGTATAATTAATTAAGTTATTATGGTTAATTTTAGTTAATTAATTAAGTTTAATTAATTAAAAAGAATTACTTAATGATGGGATTAAGTATAATTAATGTAATTAAAAATGTGTAATTACTTTGTGAAGTAACTAGTGAATAATTACTGAATGTAATTAATTAAGGAAATTACTTGATAAAAAGTAATTAACGAGGTATAATTACTTAAGGGAAGTAATAAGGGATAATTACTCAGTGTATTTAAAGGATTGATTAATGCAATTAATCAAGGTGTTGGTTTAATTGGTGAAGTAATTAAAGGAAGTTAATTACTGATTGTGATTAATCAGGTTTGATTAATAATTGTAATTAAGTTATAATTAATTATTAAATGTAATTTGGAGAAAAATTTATTAATAAAGTAATTAGAGGGTCATTAATTTATGTAATTAATGAATAATTAATTGTTTAATTAATTAATAAATGTGATTAATTATGAGATAATTAGTCAATGAATTGAGAAGAAGTAATAATTAATTAATGTAATTAATTAAGGATTTATGTAATTAATTATGTAATTAATTAAGGATTTATGTAATTAATTATTGTTAATTAATTAATTGTTGTTAGTTAATTAATTAGAAATTAATTAATATTAATTAATGATTAAAGATAAATTAATCCGTGTAATTAATTTAAGGGCTAATTACATAGCGTAATTAAAGAATAATTAATCTAGGTGATTAATTAAAATATTATTAAAGGATAATTAATCTGTATTTAAAGATTAGTTAATTGGATTATGAAGATGATTAAAGAGTGATTAATTAATTAATTATTTAATTAATGATTGTTTAAGCATGAATAGTTGTTTAATTTTCAAGTAATTAATTTAATTTAAGATGATTAAATTAATTATAGAGGAATTAATGATGCCTGTTTATGTATGATTGTTTGTGGAATATCTGGATTGGTTGATATCTATTGGAAGATATGTTGTGATATTCCATGATATGATATTTGAAATGTCAATGATAATTATGTGATATTTATCTTTGAATGATGCTGTGTGACTTCAATGTTTAAATTGAGTTAATTCGTTGAACTTAAATCACTTGGACATTAAGATGGCGTTTGGGTTCGATGAGACCGGGATCGGGTTTCCAAATTTGGAATTCCGAAAACCACATCGATCCAAGTTAAATGTTAGGTCATGAATCTCAAGTGAAGAGTGAAGACTCGACGTGTAAGAACTATTCGTCAGTATAACTCTGGGGGTGATTCCGAGATGATTTTGATGGAAAGAGTACTTAAAGGTTCGAGATGGTGATTCAGAGTGCAAGGGCTTTGGACGTTAACTCTGAGGGTGATTCCAAAATGAGTATAACGAGATAGTGCCTTCGGTTTCGTTCGAACCCAGAACGAATTTGTATGGATTGAATGCTTTCAGAACATCGTCAGGTGGACGATGAGCATTCTAAGATAGATATGTCCTATAAAGGTAATCACAGTCTCAAGCCTCATCAACCGGGAATGACTAAAACAGGGGAGGTGCAACAATGCTATGTCCGTCATGCCCAAGTAGGATGAGATTTACCCCTGTGTAGAGGTCCCTTTTTATTTCGGCTGTGTGGGCGGTGGATCATGACAACTGCCGGGGTGGTCTTGTTCGGGACTGTCCAGTAAGGGATGGTTCCGGTTTTGTGTTGCAAGGGAGCGGGTGTACTCCTCGGTACGGTGATCTAGGCCACATACTATGATGGACGGTACCCCAGTAGCCCTGCCATTGTATGGACCAAAATCCAATAAGTGCCTGTACGGTTTTGATTGTGCCCAACTATGTTGGAACATGAGATGTAAGCATTCCAGCTATTTCTGTATTTTATTTTGAAAACCCTAGACCCTATTATAATATCACTGGATTTCCTATCAAATTTTTGATTAGCGTAAGGTAAAAACTTACCCATGTTTATTTGTGGCGAATCTTACGTGATACCTTTGTTTTCAAAGGATTTTCAAAGTTAAGCAACTTTTAACCGTTTACTCACACCAGACCCCTGTTTTGACCCGAATGTTTATTTTCTGTTTTACTAAACTCTTGGTTACTCATATTATGTATGAGTGGTCGATGGATTCATGTTTGCTTTGACGTGTTCTGGAGGAGATATGGAGCAGGTGGCTTCAGCGTGTGTGTGTATATATATATAGTGGTTCCACTGTGTTTGAGTTGCATCTGTTTCCTGTTATGCACTTGAATTGTAATATCTAGACATGTGTTTATAACTGTCTAGTTTGTGTAGTTTGAGCTGTATAACTCTGGTGTATATGATACCATGTAATATTTTATTTGATTAATATAATTTATTCATTCCGCTATGAGATTATGATGTTGTTTGGTTCTTTCTTTTCTATCTTTTCTCTTTTCTATCTTTTCTCTTTTGTTAACGCTTAAAATTGAACGCTAACACCCCGGTGTGTGAAGTGTGAATGTGAAAGCATCACCCGACGGTTCGGGAACAGAATATCAGCTAAAATAACAGAAAATACAGTAAGAGACAGCGATTTTATAGTGGTTCGGCTTAAGGAGTAGCCTACGTCCACTTTAAGTATCTTCATTACTGATCTTGTTACAAAACGATACAATGCTGTTCAAGTACAAATCTCTTTAGTTACAAAACACTTTGAGCAAGTAGCTTAAGCTTCGATGTAGATGAAAGTCTTCGAATCCATGTCGGACGTGTGAAAGTCTTTCAAAGTAGCTTGTAGTGTTCTTCGAAACTTCAAGTATAGAGTCGGTTTAGAAACTGGCAGAGTATCGGCGCTTGAAGAGATTGTCCCCCCTAAAAAGTCCTTTGAAAGTTGGAGATGGCAATGTATTTATAGAGAATTCTGGGCAGGAATTATTGCCAAGTCTTAAGTCGTGGCCGGCTTAGGATAAGTCGTAGCCGACTTATCGAGCCAAGTCCATAGTTTAATAGAGATCAGCTTGTCTTCCTGAATTCATGCCATAAGTCCTAGGTCGTGTCAGAGTTATCCGGATGCGGCTTCTTATTTGTCTGCTTAAGTCGTGTACGACTCATCATAAGTCGCAGGTCGTGACCGTCATAACCTAAGTCTTGGCTTGTGGCTCAACTGGAGTAAGTTCGTTCACTTGGTCGTATCACAAGTCTTGAGTCGTCAACGAGTTATCGAATCACGGCGTGGTACTGAACTTGCCTCTGTAGTCTTAGGCCGTAAACGACCTAACAGAAGTCATAAGTCGGATGCGACTTAAGTGTAGTTGTCTTAACCTTTTCGTGCCTTGAGTCGTTAAGTCGTACCCTTTTTAGGTTGTTAGATCGTAACTTCTTAAGTCGTGAACTGCTTAGACCGTTTCAATTCTTAGGTCGTCTAGACCTTAACTCGTTAGGTCCATACCTTAAGTCGTAGGTCGTGAAGTACTCTGAGTTGTTAGGTCGTCAATGCCTTAAGTTGTGTACTTCCTTAAGTCGTAGGCTTCCTTAAACCATGTACTTCCTTAAGTCGTGTATTTCCTTAAGTCGTGTACTTCCTTAAGTCGCTAGGTCATAGCCTTCTTTAGGTCATGACATTTCTTAAGTCGTTAGGTCGTAGAGAAAGTGGAGTTAACATTTGCCCCTCGAAGTACACGCCTAAGTCGTAGGTCGTGTGCTTCGACTTTCCTTAACTCGCGTGTGCCGATTCGGGTTCCACTGCCCAGAGATATAGAAGACTTGAGTTGTTTCTCTTACTTCTTTCTTCTCATTACCTATCTCCTAAGTCGCATCTTCCATTAGCATTTCTCCGAGCTCCCTACGGTGATTCCTTCCTGATTCGTTTCCGATTCTCTCTAGCATCACACTACGTAAGCGATCCTGCTTGTTTTTCAATCGTCGAACATCGTCAATCTACGAGCCCCGTTCTTCGTCTCTGATTCACCCCTTTAGCTGTGCGAGTATTGTTGCATTGGTCTTCGATGGACTCAAAGCTATTTGATTTGACTTAAGACGACTCGCGATTTGTGGCGATTCAGCGGTGTGATAGAACTAGGATTGTTGTTGATTGAGAGATTATTGGGTTAACGGGTTAAGAGTTAGAAGGTTAACGGGTTAGGAGTTAGATGGGAAGGTAAGTTGGCCAAATAGAGTGGGATATTGCCTCGGGTACGATCTAGCAATTTTATGCGGCCAAGTGATCTCTGTGATTTAACTATGAACCGACCTAACAACCTTTACGACTTAAGCCCTGAGTCGTGGCCGAGTTAGGACTTAGAGAATTTCTCACTGCTTTGAACTGAAGCTTTTCTTCTGTTCCACGACTTACGACTCAAAGCACTGCCAACTTAAAACATCAACGACTCAAAATTGAAGCGACCTAACCTGACTCGCCTCATAATCCTTAGGTCGTGGACGAGTTAGCCATAGAACCAACGACTTAACTTAACCCGTAGGAAAAATTCTTAACTCGTCGGCGAGTTAGCACTTGATCTTTCTGAACTTTGGATTGCTTGAACCTTGAATTGTTTAGTCTTTAAACTGTTAAACTTTGTTCCATTCTTTCAGAGATCACTTTTGACTTGCAAGCTAACAATCTGTTCAATACATCATTTACAGAAAATTGGGACGAATATACTGCCACTGACTGCCCATATCAAATGGCAGATTAGTTAACAACAAATAATCAACTTAAATAGATTGTGTGAACGAAGTGCTTTTAAATCATCAAATTCAAGTAAAGCATTAAAGCAACATTGAAATAGTCAACTGAAACTGCCCAGTTTGCACTAATACTATACCTGAACTTTAAATTAACAAGTCCTGAAATTTGGTAATCGATCAATGTCGACTAGTTAATTCCAGTTATTGTTATTTTTATTAGTTCTGCACAACACTTCACACTTTTGGGAAACGTGCACCTTCACATTTGAATATCCAGTTGCTTGTGTAGAATGACTTCTCAACAAGAAGAGATAAAGCCCAGACTGGAGAAGCCACTCTTATTCTGGCTTCCCTATATAATCCTCCAGAGAGAGCCTCTAGCACTTTATCATACAAAGTTTTTCGTCAGTTATGCACTCAGTTTGGCATTGCTGAAGCAGATGCCATTCTTCTTGAGAAAATTAACACTGCTGATGTGGCGCCTCCTGGCTTTGTAGCGGTCAACCGCCAAATGTGCTTGTGCGGTGCTATTCCTCCCTTCAATGCTTTCTTCAACAGTTTCTACTTCGATTGACCATCTCTCCTTTCCAACTGCACCCCAATGGTTACGCCATTCTGATGGGGTTGCGTGTTTTATTCATGAGAACTCTGGATCGACTGCCGAGCTCCGAGGAAATTTGTTATTTATGTTGTTTCACAAAGACTAAAGATCATCCCTCCATTGTTGTTATAAGAAGCGCTAGGAGTCGCAAACTCATCACTGATCTTTCCGAAAGCGTTCATGGCTTCTTAAATCAGTTTTCCTTTGTTCGCTGCCCCCAGGGTTTTACGCCATCTGGAGAGTAGGAAGTAAGGTTACCTGCTTCTATTTTCCATTCCTGAGCTTTTCGAGATTTGAGTCGCTAATTGCTAATTTCACTCTTTTCCTTTTTCAGCACTTCCTCCCCCCTCTAGGGATCTAGGTCATAAGCAAGTTTTTGAAAGATTGAATGCTGTGACCGCTGAAGAGAGAAGTATAAAGTTTTTGTTGAGGGACGAACTTTTGCATCAGTATGGGCTTTTACACACTTCTCGCTCTACACACCCCCATGAGGTCCCAGACTCACCAGCTAAAGCACTAGATGCCCCAGTTTCTACTGACGCACCCATACCAAAAGAACCTGCTTCTGAGGCTTCTCTAGTGAAGTGCTCTACTTCTATTGATGTTGCGGGGTTATCTGGTAAATTTGCACTTACCCCGGTCATTGAAGAAGAAGAGCCTCAGGGATCTCCCCAATATTCAAAGAAGTCTGGTGCTGAAGAAGCCGGGAAAACAAGCCCTGTCAAGCAGAGCGGGGACGACACTTTTGAAGGGTTGAGCGACCTGTTTGTCACTTCACAGGAGCTCTTTAAAGACGACCCTATTACTACTATGGTTTCTTCTTCGGTAGTTAAAGCGACTTCTACTTTGCAACAAGCTCCGTCGACTCAAAAGTTGACGTTAACTACTACCCCTACCATTCTTCCGCGATCGAAGAGTGGTTCGTAGTTTGACGCGCGTAGTTTGCACATCACACAACTTAGAACTTTTCAGCACTTTCATGCACTTAGCTCTTTGTACTTTGAAGATTCTAAAGTTACTCTTCTTTTTCATTTTCAGGTTCTCCAATGAGGCGAAGTGGTTCATATTACGACGACTTCAAGCAATACGGAAAGCGTGGTCAGCATGACTATAGGCGCTATCTTCCCACTTATAGGGAAACTGATGAAGAGAGGGCTGCTCGAAAGGCTCAGGAGAGACATTCTTATGAAGAATGTTATGGAAGAGGGGATGAGCGGTACAATTCTTCCCATAGAGAGGGTGATTCCCATAAACGTAAATCCCATGATGACAGAGGGAAGAGCCACATGTTTGATGACCCAAGAAAACGGGCTAAAGTTAGTGAGCAATCAGTGCCTGCAATTTCTGAGAAGACCACTGCTCCCATTCCTTCTCAATCTCCTACCCCTTCCCGTACCGATATCCAGACAATCATCAACAGGCCTTCATATCAAGTTGGGCCAGGTCCAACTACTCTCCAAAGCCGGTTTCCACAATGGTGCTTGAAGGGGGTTCGCTTTGATCTCGACTTAGTTCCAATTGACAAGCCTGCCATGTTGCGAAATCTTGATGCCGTCAGACTTGATATTGAGAGAATGTCGAGCTGGCAAAAACTTGTTGACGAACTCCAGAGAGTGAATCGTGCGAATCTTGAGGCTATGCTGACCATGGAGAACGATAAATCTGAATGGCAGAAAATTCTCAATGAACATGATGCAGAGATGAGGAGCATCACTGACTATAACGAAAAGCTCGAAGCGGAAGTTGGGAAACTTAAAGAGGAGCTTGCTACTTCTTCTACTTCCTACTCCCAGAGGGAGAACGTACTTCAAGAACAAGTGCAGGACGCTCATGCTGCTCAGAGGGATGCCGAAGATAGGCTCGAAGTGCAAAACAGAATTAACGAGGGCCATACTGCCGATATTGCTGAGCTTCGAAAGAAAACTACCTCCCAGGAGATGGAGATCGAAATGTTAAAGCTTCAACTCTCCAAGATTGAAAGAGAGCGTGATGAGGCAGTGGCCGGAAAATTGCAGCTGAAGAAGCTCATCAAGCCGCTAAAGCCGATGTCAGTTCAACATTATTTGACTTCTATCTGCACAGCGTCCTGGGGCGCGGTAGTCTCGTCTTTCTCGGCCCCAAATATGAAATTACTCTGGCTGAAGTGTGGGAAGCCGCACTTGACATGCTTGTGCTAAAGGTGCTGGCTACGTCGAATCAGCTCTTAAGGAGCATTACTTGGATGACGAAGCTCGCGCCGCTCTTGTCAGGGGAAAAGAACAACTTGCAAAATTAAGAGCCGAAATGGCAGAAGGGGAACATTTAGGAAAAACTACTTCAACTGATCCAGTTCAGCCTTCACCTTCGGCCGAAATCGACATTGTCGGCTCCAGTTCTCATTCTCCACCCCCTACCAAACCTATCACAGAAGGTGCAACTGTCCATAACGGAAACGAAAGCCAAGAGAGCGGTGAAGCGCTGGGTTTTGAGATTGACGTAGCAAAGCCTACTTCGCCAGGTAATCCTAATGCTGATCTTGCTCAAATAGACTGCTCATTCTCTTCCTATGAGTTTGATGACCTTCTTGACTACTTCCTAAATCTCAACGAGCCTTTATCTCCTCTCTTTACTGACTTTAACTTCTTTTCTTCTGTAGAGAAAGTGCCGAGCATCGTTCAGACTTCCCCTCCTTCAGTTATTCCTCCCCCGCCTCTCCAAGTCACCCCTCCATCCGCCTCTCAACCCGGGTCGCAAGAGGAGCAAATAGAGGCTCTTCGAGACTTAGATGATCCTAATGCTTCACAGGAACACGGGGGAGAAGGGCTTGGAGAAGGCAATGAGTCCCCGGAGCGAACCATTTCTGATGATATAAAATTGTCTGCTCTTTTTACTCCGGGAAGCGAGTCTTCTTCGAAGAGAAGGAGAAAGAGTACTACTTCTAAGAAGAAAAGGAAAAGCATTTCCGTTACTGAAAAGGAAGCGGAGGTTGATCCTGCAGTAGCTCTCTCTCCTTCTTCCCCAACTCCTCCAAGCCGTCTTGAAAAGCTACCTATTAGGTCAGGTGAAGGCTCCAAAGGTGGTGGTAAGAAGAAAAAGTGATGAGCCCTGCTTCCCCTTCCTTGTTTTTACTTTTTGCTTTTAGCTTTTTGTTTGTACTGACCCGATGTTGTGCGGGTACCGGCCCCCGCTTTTCTTTTATTTTGAAACCTACATATGTACATAATTTTCATAACGTTGAATAAATGTACATAATTTTCATAACATTGAATAAAATGATTCTCTTGCATGTACAAACTTCTGTCTGTGTTTGAGAATGCATCTATTTTTTTTTTTATATGCAAGTTTCTTTATATAATATTACAGTGAGCTTGTGGTATGTTGTTCGGGCGTTGCTTTTACCAATGCAGCCATACCGTATTGCCCCCATACCATAAGCTCATCGTAATATTTCCATTCTCGAGGGGCTTGTACTCCTATTTTTGGAGAATAATTATTCCATATTTATGGAAATATCATTTCGCCCTAAACAGAGTACACCTCGTTTCATATAAGTTTTTACGCTTCAACCTTCGGAGATATCACTTTTTTATTTTGTGAATACATACATTTTTACAAAATGAATTCTCCTATGTGGTAAAGCGGGCCTCCGAAGGGCACTTTAACTTTTTTGAGGAAGAGTATTTTCAAGAATAGATGAACCAATCTTCCTTTGAAAGCTAAAGTGTACCTTTAAAGGGGACCCCCTTTTTTTATATTGACAAAGTTTCGGAGAACAATTCTTCTATTTCAAGAAGACTTGTACTCTTCCTTTTAGAGAACAACTCATCCGTTTGAAAGAAGTTTGCATTTATGCTTTATAGGATAATATTTCCGTTTCAAGAAAGTATTTTTCTAGCTTAGTAAAATGCACTTCATATTGGAGGAGTCTTCTCTTTCTTTCTTCTGCTTTTTTTTATATTGCAAAGTTTTTGCACTCGTCTTTTTCTTTTTCTGAAAAAAGTCACTTTTGGTTTGGCTAGTGAGTTTCACTTCATAGTGCAGTGGGCCTTTCGAAAAGAAAAGGGGTTTCAACCTGCTTGAGCCTGTGATGAGAGTTTTTGATTGTGCCTCTGGGAAGAGGTCTTTTTGTTTGATTGTGCCTCTGGGAAGAGGTCTTTTTGTTTGATTGTGCCTCTGGGAAGAGGTCCTTTTGTTTCTGCCTCTTAGGAGAGGTCTTTTTGTTTCTGCCTCTTGGGAGAGGCTTTTATCTTTTCCCTGTTCGCTGGGAAGCGGGCCTCTGAAGAGGGCTTTTCACATTTCGACTCGTGTGAAGTTTTATTTCAGATCACGGTGAAATGTGTGCCTCTGAGTAGCTTTTGCCTGGAAGTTTGGAGCTTCTTTCTCTTAGTTGAATGGATTCACGGGGGTGTACCACCGACCAGTCCGCAACTTTATGTCGAGAAAGAACTCTCTTTTTTTGGCGAGGCCCGCTCGAGGTCTTTTAGCATCTCAACTATGGTGAAATGGGCCTCCGAAGAGGGCTTTTCACATTCCAGCACTTGTGAAGTTTTATTTCAGATCTCGGTGGAATGTGTGCCTCCGAGTCTACCTGGAAGTTTCTTCCTCATTGTTGGTTGGATTCTCGGGGCGAGCGCAATTTACTTGGTCGTTTGTTTACGTAGATTGTCTCAACTAGTGAACGAGCGCCTTGCCTTCCACTTGGGAAAGTTCCTCCGGTCGTCTCATGGACTCATGGGGCGGACGCAAGTTACTTGGACGCTTGTCTACGCAAACTGTCTCAACTAGTAAACAAGCGCTTTGCCTTCCTGTTGGGAAGGTGCTTCCGATCATTCCATACCATGTTGAGAAAGTCTTCTGGCATGCCCCGTTTGAGGTCTTTATCCTCCGAAGAGTTGTGCCTCCGAAGAGGGCTTGTGCCTCCGAAAAGGTCTTTTGCTGTTTGATGCTTGCTCGCCCATGTCTCTTTGCCATCTATTCATGTCGACGATCCCCGTTATCTTCTCCAAATATCATCCCTTTTTAGTTGCCAATAATTTTCTTTATCCAAAGAAATATACTTCATAGTTAAGCGAGTTGGTAGTGGTAGACACAGGCTATTTAACTGGATGCTCGTTTGTACAAACATTCGCAGTTAGTTAGAAATGGTCCACTTCCAACCACATCGCTAACTTTTGTTCGAAGCACTTCTTTCATAGGATTTGAGTATGGAAATTTTGAATGGTTTAGCGTTTGCTTGCTGGGTGATGTCGGAGATCGCTTGGTCTTGCGATGGGTAAGCTTTGTTTTTACGGCCTGCATTATTAAATCGACATTTTAGTAACACAATTAACGTATTTTATATGTCGAAATAAAACAAAGCAGTTTATAGTAGCAGAAAACACAAGATTTATAGTGGTTCGGCCAAAAGCTGGGCCTACATCCACTTTATAGCTTTTCATTATTCACTTTCTTTACAATTGCTTTCAATACAAGAATCATATATTCGTAATTCTTTTACAACATTTCAGCAAAGCTTTTAAGTAAAATATGGACGCAAATGATTGCTGTTCCAAGCTCTTGGGATTGGTTCTCCTTCGACAGCTGTGGGTTTGAATGTGCCATCAAGAAGTTTCATGCCTATGACATATGGCCCCTCCCAGTTTGGCCCAAACACACCTGTGGCTATCATAATTCTCTTCAGGACTAGGTCCCCAACTTCAAAGCTGCGCTGACGAACTTTGGAATTGAAGTGCTTGGCTATCCTTTGCTGATGGGCTGCAATTCTAAGCTTAGCCTCTTCTCTTCTTTCATCAAGGAGGTCAAGCGCTTCCAATTGTAGTTTTTCATTCTCATCTTGATCAAAATGGATCCTTCTGTGTGAGGGAATTTCCGTTTCCACTGGAATCATTGCTTCTGATCCGTATGCCAATGAAAATGGAGTATGCCCAGTCGCAGTTTTGTGGGTAGTTCTGTATGCCCATAGTGCAAGTGGTAACTTATCGACCCAACCACCTTTTGCGTTTTCTAGCTACTTTTTGATGGTTGATTTGATGATTTTGTTTACTGCTTCCACTTGCCCGTTTTCCTGCGGATGAGCCACTGCTGAGAAGCTTTTTTGGATCTTGAATCGTTTGCAGAAATCTTGGAATTCCTCACTTTCGTACTGCGTACCATTGTCTGTGATTATCTTCTGAGGCACACCATACCTGCAAATGATATTTTTAATCACAAAACTTATCATTTTCTTAGAGGTAACGGTAGCCAATGGTTCAGCTTCAGCCCATTTAGTGAAATAATCAACAGCAACGATAGCATATTTAATCCCCGATTTGGCAGTCGGCGAAGGTCCAATGAGATCTATTCCCTAGATGGCAAACGACCATGGATTGACCATTTGTGTTAGCTCAGTGGAAGGTGATCTGGGAATTTTGGCAAATCTCTGGCATTTATCACACTTTCGGGAATAGTTAGCAGCATCTCGATTAATCTCTGGCCAAAAATATCCATAACGGAGAATTTTCTTTGCTAAAGTTTGACCTCCTGTATGATCTCCACACTCCCCTCCGTGTACTTCAGTTAGAATTGTCTTGGCTTCTTCTTTTGTTACACAGCGGAGTAGTGGCATTGAAAATCCCCGTCTGTACAATCGTCCATCCTGGATCATATATCTAGAGGCTTTTCTTAACAGCTTCTGTCGTTCTTTTGAACTTTCTGGCAAAGTACCATTGAGAAAATATTCAAATATCAGAGTCATCCATGATTCTTGCTCTTGGGATACATTCATAATCCAATCAACATCCATTTCATCTATGCTTGGAGCTGACAAGACTTCGACGGGAACTAATCCCAATAGTTGAGCTTCACTAGTACTTGAATAGTTTGCGAGAGAATCCGCCTTCATGTTCTCTTCTCGGGGTATATGGCTTATTGAATAACGGTCAAAATCTTCAAGAAGCTCCCAGGCTTTTGATAAATAGGCAGGTAGATTCCCTCCTTTAGCTTGAAATTCCTTGACTTGGCAGACAATAAGCTGAGAATCACTGAAGATCTGCATTGCCTTGATGTTTAGTTCTTTAGCGATCCTTAAACCAGCGATGAGAGGTTCATATTCTTCTTCGTTATTTGTCGAAGGAAATTTTAGTCTCAGTGCATAACATAGCGATCGCCCTTCTGGGGTTTCAAGGACAACCCCTGCTCCAGAACAGTAATCATTCCTTACACCATCGACATACAATTTCCATTGGATTGGGATGTTATCAGTGTCTTCTTCCTCACTATCATCTTTATCCGTACATTCTGTGATGAAATCTGCTAAAGCTTGTCCATTGATTGCTTTCAGGGGATGATAAGTGATGTCATATTGGCTGAGTTCAATATTCCATTTCAAAAGACGGTCCGAAGTCTCAGGACGGAATAGGACTTGCTTTAGAGGTTGATCAGTGAGGACTTTGATGGGATGAGTTTGGAAATACGGCCTCAATTTTCTTGATGCGATCAACAAAAAATAGGCGAGCTTTTCCAACCTTGAATAGTTCATCTCTGCCCTAGTGAATCTTTTGCTGATATAATAGACTGGGTGTTGAATCCTTGCGTCTTCCCGTACCAACGCTGCACTGAGAGCATGAGATGAAATTGCCAAATATATGAAGAGATCTTCACCATTGTCAGGCTTTGAAAGTATCGGAGGCACTTCCATATGACGAACCAACTCATCAAATGCTTTCTGACATTCAGGAGTCCACTCAAAGTTTTTTCTTCCTTTCTTCAAAGCATCAAAGAATGGAATGCATTTGTCAGTAACTTTTGAAATGAACCGACTCAAGGCAGCAACGTTCCCATTGAGACTTTGCAATTCCTTCTTCGTTCTAGGAGCTTTGGCTTCTCTCAGGGCAGTGATCTGAGAAGGATTAGCTTCAATGCCCCTAGCGCTCACAATGAAATCCAAAAACTTTCCGAACTCTACTCCAAATGAACATTTCAAGGGATTAAGCTTCATTCTGTACTTTTGGAGTACTGCGAACATCTCTGCCAAGTGATCCATGTGGTCCACTTCTTTCTTAGACTTCACTAGCATATCATCAACATAAACTTCCACTGTCTTGCCAATCTGCGGTTTAAACATGGCATTAACAAGCCTTTGATAAGTTGCCCCTGCATTCTTGAGTCCGAAAGGCATGACCTTGTAGCAGTAGAGTCCAACATCTGTGATGAAGCTTGTGTCCTCTTGATCTGGCTCATGCATCATAATCTGGTTATATCCGGAATAAGCATCCATAAAAGATAACAATTCATGCCCCGCCATCCCATCCACCAACTGATCGATCCTGGGCAGCGGGAAGCAGTCTTTGGGGGCAGGCTTTGTTCAAATCTGAAAAGTCAATGCATACTCTCCATTTTCCGTTAGCTTTTTTTAACCAGCACTGGATTTGATACCCGATTTGGATAAGTAGATTCTCTGATGAAACCGTTCTCCATGAGCCGATCCACTTCCTCCTTCAACGCTGCCGTCCTCTCAGGACCCTGAGTTCTTCTTTTCTGTTTCACGGGTGTAAACTTTGGATCAATGTTCAGAGTGTGTACTGCAATCTCTGGGGATATTCCACACATGTCAGCATGAGTCCAAGCGAATACATCCAAATTTGCCTTCAAAAATGAAATCAGAACATTCTGAACTGTTGTGTTGAGCTGTGAACCCACATTCAGCACTTTGTTTGGGTCCTTTGTGTCAACGGGTACCGGCATTGTTACTTCTACCGGTACTACCCTATTCTCCCCTGCACTGGCTTTCCTTGGATCCATCTCTCTTCATGCGCCACTATATTCACCAGTGCAGGGTCCACCCTGTAATTGCTATAAGGTTGGTTCTTTGATGCGGACTGGAGCCGCCGCACCTTTTTCCATTTCTCTTTTCCTTGATTCACGCAACTCCATAAGATAACATTCTCGCCCCGCATCTTGGTCTCCTTTAATCACACCAACTCCATTATCTGTAGGGAATTTTATAGTCAGACACCATGGGGCAAGAACAGCTTTGAATGCAGCAAAAGTTGGTCGGCCTAAAAAGGCATTGTAGGCAGAGAATTCTTCAACAATTATAAAGGTTTTCTTTCGAGCCACTTTCCTCATCCCTTTTCCAAGTTCCGCAAACAAATCTATGGTCCCAATCGGCTGTTTGGGTTCCCCAGCAAACCCGGCAAACTTAAGTGATGAAGCTTGAACGTCAGCTATTGGAATTTTCATCTGATCAAAAGTCTTCTTGAAGAGAATGTTGGATGAAGCTCCACAATCAACTAGAACTCTTCTCACAGTAGCCGGCCCAATACCAACGGATATGACCAAAGGATCTATGGTAGGAGCCTCGATACCCAAAGAATCTCTGGCTTTGAATACAATATCATCAGTGGAAGTCTTTTGTTGCTTTAAAGGTGCATCATTTTCTAATACAAAAACATTCTCTTCAACCGGTACATGCCTCAAGGCCCGGGCATACCTTTCCATCTCGCCCCTGCTTTTGCCTACTGGGTGAGGCCCTCCAGTTATTATATTGATGAAAAGTCTTTTCGAATCATGTTCTACGGCCTTCTCACTTGAGCCAGGACGGTGAGCGGGAACTTGTTGTCCTTGAGTCGACGAGGCAGGGGCATTTCTATTTCTTTTCACATACTTTTGGAGCTTGTTCTCTTTCAAGAGTTGTTCAATTACCTCTTTCAAATGACGACATTCGTTGGTGTCATGGCCGGGTTGGTTGTGGAACCGGCAGAACCTTCCACTTTTTTCCATCTTACTTCCAACTCTCATTTTAGGTGGTGTCGGATAATTGACATCATCCTTGGTCGCAAAGAAGATGTTCTCAGGGGTATCGGTCAAGGGTGTGAAATTGAAAGGACGACCTTTCTTAGCATCTCCCTGTTTCTTTCCACTACCATTTCCCCTTTTCTGAGTGTTAGGTTCTTTCTTGTTCGAAGCAGCACCATTTTTCCCGGCTTCTACTGATACCACCTTAGCCGGTGTGTGGAGGCTCTCCAAGCGCATGAATTCATCCGCTTTCTTGTAGAATTTGTCAAGCGAGTTTAGTTCTTTCATTTTCAACCATTTTCCAAATTCGCTTGATTTGTCAATCGCCCTCATCAAGTATGTTAGGACCATGCGTGGCTCAGCATTATCTACCTCAGCCAATGCTATGTTAAAACGATTCAAAAATGATCTGATGGATTCTCCTGGATTTTGCTCTAGACTTGACAGCGACATTATATCCTTTTCTTTTGAAGCATACAATCGAAATTGCTCCTTGAATTTCCTGGTCAAATCGGAGAACTGATCAATGGACCTGACCGGCAGCTTTGTAAACCACACTAGAGCCGCACCTTCCAGATATACCGGGAAATATCGACATTTGATTTCATCAGACGCTCTGGCACCCGTCATATGCCAATCGAACTTATACAGAAACTCATTAGATCGCTTGTCCCTTTGTATGCCGGAATAGTAGGAGGAACGAATTTTCTTGGGAATTCGGCCTTCATGATTTTCTCAGTAAACGGAGTTTTGCTTGGAGCAAAACCCCATTCTTTCTCATCTTCATCCCTTCGCATACTTTCCTTCATGATCTGACGAACCATGCCCGAGAAATACTCTTCATCATCTAATGGCTCTGGAGGGCAAACATCAGCCATTCTCTCTGAATTCTGTCTTGACAACCGTTCACGGAGGGACGGCTGCGGTCCTAATCCTCCAGCCTGGAAAGGTGTCTTTTCCATAGGATCTGCGCCTCTTTGAGAAATGTTCCCTCCTTCAACATCTTGAACTCCCGCAGTAGGGTTTCCATCATTATTAACCGGTTGACGGTTAGCCCCAAGTAGATCTTTCAACTTACTTAAGATCAGGGCGTTCTGGGCATTCTGAGCCTCCAACTGTGCATTCTGGGCATTCAATTGTTGATTTAACCCTAAAACTACAGCATCCAATTCTGCTCGCGTAACTCCAACAGTTGGAGCTGCTTGACTTGAAGGAGGAGAGGTAGCGGTATTTTCTTGAACATTGTCTGATCTTACAGAACTTCGTTTTTCTCCCAGGAGCCATTATTTCCAACAAACTTATGGTTTTAAAAGAAATCCTTTCAACAACATTTTGAGAAGCAGTGATGAGAACAACCTGAGTTCAATTCTCAGTGAAAGCACAAAAAATGTTAACGCTTAAAATCGAATGCTAACACCCCGGTGTGTGAAGTGTGAATGTGAAAGCACCACCCGACGGTTCGGGAACAGAATATCAGCTAAAATAACAGAAAATACAGTAAAAGGCAGCGATTTTATAGTGGTTCGGCTTAAGGAGTAGCCTACGTCCACTTTAAGTATCTTTATTACTGATCTTGTTTAAAAACGATACAATGCTGTTCAAGTACAAATCTCTTTAGTTACAAAACACTTTGAGCAAGTAGCTTAAGCTTCGATGTAGATGAAAGTCTTCGAATCCATGTCGGACGTGTGAAAGTCTTTCAAAGTAGCTTGTAGTGTTCTTCGAAATTCAAGTATAGAGTCGGTTTAGAAACTGGCAGAGTATCGACGCTTGAAGAGATTGTCCCCCCCCCCCCAAAAAGTCCTTTGAAAGTTGGAGATGGCAATGTATTTATAGAGAATTCTGGGCAGGAATTATTGCCAAGTCTTAAGTCATGGCCGACTTAAGATAAGTCGTGTCCGGCTTAGGAAAAGTCGTGGCCCGAGCCAAGTCCATAGTTTAATAGAGATCAGCTTGTCTTCCTGAATTCATGCCATAAGTCCTAGGTCGTGTACGAGTTATCCGGATACGGCTTCTTATTTATCTGCTTAAGTCATGTACGACTCATCATAAGTCCAAGGTCGTGACCGTCCTAACCTAAGTCTTAGCTTGCGGCTCAACTGGAGTAAGTTCGTTCACTTGTTCGTATCACAAGTCTTGAGTCGTCAACGAGTTATCGAATCACGGCGTGGTACTGATCTTGCCTCTGTAGTCTTAGGTCGTAAATGACCTAACAAAAGTCATAAGTCGGTTGCGACTTAAGTGTAGTTGTCTTAACCTTTTCGTGCCTTGAGTCGTTAAGTCGTACCCTTTTTAGGTTGTTAGATCGTAACTTCTGAAGTCGTGAACTGCTTAGACCGTTTCAATTCTTAGGTCGTTTAGCTTTAACTCGTTAGGTCGTCCATACCTTAAGTCGTAGGTCGTGAAGTACTCTGAGTTGTTCGGTCGTCAATGCCTTAAGTCGTGTACTTCCTTAAGTCGTAGGCTTCCTTAAGTCATGTACTTCCTTATGTCGTGTGCTTCCTTAAGTCGTGTACTTCCTTAAGTCGCTAGGTCGTAGCCTTCTTTAGGTCGTGACATTTCTTAAGTCGTTAGGTCGTAGAGAAAGCGGAGTTAACATCTTTTCTATCCCTTTCTTTCTTCCTAATGTTGCGTCTTTTTGTGTAATGGAAGGTGGGTCGTTACAGGGTATGTCCATTTCCTTCTAGATAGAGGTGGTATCATGGTATGGAGCCCAGATATTTAACATATGTGGTGTTAACTCTTGTTTCTGAAGCGACCTAAAACTTGCGCGACTCAAAGACCTAAGACTTACGCGACTTAGCGACCTAAATCATACATGGCTTAACGACCTAAAAGTGACCGACCTAACTACAGCAGTGACCTAACGTCACAAAGCACTCAACGACCTAAAGTCTTTAGCGACCTAGTGCTTTCATTCCTCAGCGACCTATGGAGTGCCGCGACCTAACGACCTAAAAACTCAAGCGATCTAACGACCTAAGCGGGTGAGCGACCTAACTATGGAATGGTTCTAGCAACCTAACTACCCACCGACCTAAGTGGATAAACAACGTAACAACTTAAGAAGGTAGCGACCTAACAACTTAAGAGGATCTGCGACCTAAAGGTTCCTGTAACTTCCCGACCTAAAGCGTATGCGACCTAAGCAATGCCATAGCCTACCGACCTAAGAACGAAGTGGTCTCAGCGACCTAAATCTCAGATTGACTTATGACCTATAATGAGTCACATGCGACCTACTAACTCACTCATAAAAGAACCAAATGCCCTGTTAAGTCGCTGCCGACCTAATAACTTATTCAGGGAAAGTTCCAATATAGCTGGTACAGGTGACCCCCTATGTCGTCGCCGACCTACAACATATGGCCTACCTTAGGTCGTATACGACCTAGCACTTGATGAAATTCTGCTCAGAGTATTCCCTATAAATACAGCCCTAACTCCAACTAGCAAAGGACTTTTGGTCAATCATTTCAAGCGTCAATACTCTGCTGAATTCTCGACTCATTCAACACTTCAAGTACTCCAAACACCAAGGACTCTACTACGATCTTCAAGAGAAAATCTACATCATTCGACATGAATTCAGAAGATTATTCTCCATCAAAGTTTGATCTACTGGTTTAAAGTGTGTTGTAATTGAAGATTGTTGTAAAGTTGTAATCAAATTCAGTAATAAAGAGAGTTAAAGTGGACGTAGGCTTCTCATAAGCCGAACCACTATAAAAACTATTGTCTTTTCTGCTTTTTCTGTGATTTCTCTACTTGTTCATTAGTTCCCGTGTTCACGGGTGGTGCTTTCGTTCAACTTCATTTTACACCGGGGTGTTAGCGTCTGATTTTCACGTTAACATTTTTGGTGCTTTCATTGAGAGCCCAACTCAGGAAACTTCCACTATTGCTCTGCAAAGGTTTGTTGAAAGGATTTCTTTTAAAACCAGAAGTTTGTTGGAAATAATGGCTCCCGGGAGAAAACGAAGTTCTGTAAGATCCGATAATGTTCAAGAGAATACTGCTACCTCTCCTCCTTTAAGTCAAGCAGCTCCAACTGTTGGAGTTACTCGAGCAGAGTTGGATGCCGTGGTTTTGGGGCTGAATCAACAATTGAATGCCCAGAATGCACAGTTGGAGGCCCAGAATGCCCAGAATGCCCTGATCTTGAGTAAACCGAATGATCTTCTTGGGGTAAACCGTCAACCGAGTAATAATGATGGGAATCCAACTGTGGCAGTTCAAGATGTTGAAGGGAACACTTCTCAAAGAGCCGCAGACCCTGTAGAAAGGACTCCTCTTCAAGCTGGAGGGTCAGGGCCGCAGCCAACCCTCCGTGAACGATTGTCAAGGCAGAATTCAGAGAGAGTGGCTGATGTGTGTCCTCCGGAGCCTCTAAATGATGAAGAGTATTTTTCGGGTATGGTTCATCAAATCATGAAGGAAAGTATGCGAAGAGATGAAGATGAGAAAGAGTGGGGATTTGCTCCAAGCAAAACTCCATTTACCGAAAGGATCTTGAAGGCAGAGTTTCCAAGGAAATTCGTTCCCCATACTATTCCGGCGTACAAGGGGACGAGTGATCCTAACGAGTTTCTGTACAAATACGCCTGGCACATGACTGGTGCCAGGGCATCTGATGAAATTAAATGCCGATACTTCCCGGTTTATCCAAAAGGTGTAGCTCTATTATGGTTTACAAAGCTGCCGGTCAGGTCCATCGATCAATTCTACGATTTGACCAGGAAATTCAAGGAGCAATTTCGTTTGTATGCTTCTAAAACAATGGACATAATGTCGCTGTCAAGTCTAGAGCAAAATCCGGGAGAATCTATCAGGTCGTTCTTGAATCGCTTTAACATAGCATTGGCTGAGGTGGATAATGCTGAGCCACGCATGGACTTGACGTACTTGATGAGGGCAATTGACACACTACTACAGAACATGTCATTTGTGTCGGTCATTTAACCCCTTTTGTGTCGGTTTTACAACCGACACAAATGAAGATGACGCAAAAGACCTTTTTTTGTTGTGTCGGTTATTCGACTGACGCAATTAAATATTATTTGTGTCGGTTTCTTACAAACGGTCGACGCAAAGTAGTCTGTACGGTGAAGCAAATGACACTTTCTTGTGTCGGGCCTCTTATATCAACCGACACAAATGATATTGGTTTTGCGTCTACCCTTTATTTACGACCGACACATATGATTGATATTTGTGTCGACCTTTTTAGTTTGTCGACCGACACAATTGACAAACAGTTGTATCGGCCATCTTTGAAGTAACAACCGACACAAGATATATTTGAAAAAAAAAATTTGCATCATAACTATTTCAGAATATAAAAACCACGTATGAAGTTGCAGTTAAAATTTTCACAAATGTACATTACTATGAAACTGATCGAACATAAAATATAATTATATTATCCATCAACATAATTTGTCACAATACTTCTCTATTTTGGCCTTGCCAAACATAATTTGTCACAAACATAATGTAAATAATAAAATACCAACGTGCATTACAAAAGATCAACGTACAGAATAAAAAACAACTACATCCAATTATACATGATATAACTAGCTAAATTGTCCCGAACCTCATCTATCTCTTGTTAGCTATAAGAACCGTCTTGTACCAAGTCCTGCAATTTAAAAAATTATTATACAAGTGAGTATGCAAACAAATTCAGCAGTGCACCAATGAACTTGCTGTGTATATATGAACTTGCTGTGTATATATGGCTAAACAATGAACTTGCTGTATTGACTTTACTTCAAAATGGAGAACCTGTAATTGTTTAATGAATTTACAGATTCTGTCTCCATTAAACAAATTTAGCCATATATACACAATACTTCTCATATGAACTTGCTGTGTATATCACCAATCTACAGAAAGTTCAACTGATTAAAACAAAATCACTTTTAAAACCTGAGAAGAGAAGAAAGTAGATAATCTGTGAGTAAACTCCACCTATGCTCCTTTTCAAATCTATTTCATGATCGTGTATACTTTGGATTCAAACATATATATCCACATATGAACATCTGGTTGTGTTTTATCATTTGTGAACTAAAAATCCTGAAATATGGTTCGAATAAAAATCACCGACAATAATTATTTGTTATCTGAGTATTCAACACAGTGCAAAAATACTCAATCACTGTGAATTCAAAAATCAATAACTCAAATCCTAATAGGTTTTAAGATTGGAATTTAACATGGAAGTTGTTGTTTATGCCTCTAGTATGTTTTAAAAATTGTATCAGCTCAAACAGTAGCATATACACCCAGAATTGTTTAATTTACTATGAAGGGGTAATAAAACTTAAATTTTCGAACATCACCATTTTAAGTTTTGATTATATGGGTTTGATTGTCATGATAAACCATGATGTTTTATGGTCGAATAATGATTTTTAGTGGCCTAGACAATAATAATTTCAGAGTTTATCAGAAATCAGTTTTTGAGCAATTCACGGCGATAGCGGAGGTCGTGGACCATAGCGTCAGAGTTGGAGGAGCGTAGGGAGTCAGAGAACACAGGAAAATTACAACAAGTTTTTTCCAATGAGTAGTTCGCGTGTTTTTAGATTGAAATAGGTTGCACTATCGTTTTGGGTTGCATGTGTTTTAAGAATAACTACGCCGCCGTGGGGGTGAATCAGGCGTGCTCACCTAGGGGAAACACCAGGGGCGAATGTCACCGACTTCTAACCAGAGTTTGGTCAGAGCTGGAGCAGTATGGTGGCGTCTATGGGCATTTGGTGAAGAGTGCTTTGGTGAAGCTTCAATTGAAGCATCAGTTTTAGATTTAGGATAAATACCTTTTTATCTTGCAACCAGTTGTGTATTTTGAAAAAAAAAATCATAACTTTTGATTTGAAAAACAAGTATATATCTTTTTTATCTTAAGTGTCAAAAGTGAAAGACAGAATTTTATAAACACATGTTTGTCATAAGATATTTTTGAAAAACATGTGTTCATAAATTTCTTATACTGTTATCAGAAGTGAAAGACAGAATTTTATGAACGCATGTTTGTCATAAATAAGTTTTATTTTCTAACTGAAATATGCATATTTCCAGTTACTCCGAGATGCACTTATTACTAATGAGTATGGTATCAATCCAAAATAGAAGCTCAAAAATCGATCAAAAGTAATCTGTCTTTCACTTCAAACAGATGTTTAGTATTTATCGATCCAACCCCTCTTTAAGTCATCATATATTAATGGAGAACGATTTCAAAATCTAGACAATTTATAAGTGTTTTTTGATGAATAGCTAAACATTCATTAAGTCATCATATAACGTTTACAGTGAATAGCTAAACATGCAAATTGACCGATGACGAGCACAATGAATTGATCGTTTTATTAAATAAATTTTTAATAAGTACTGCTAACAGCTATTATCTATTTGGGTTATGAAGTTTATCCTATTTCTTTAACGTAATTTCTTTGTTTTGTCTGAATTTATGTTAGACAATGCACAACATTATATTATTGTGAAATGAACAAACAGTGACAAGGAGGTCTTTTCTTTCCTAAAAGAACACAACAGCATTTCATTTACCTATAATGAATGTGTTTTATATTGTTTATCATGGATAACCTATGAATATAAAATATAAATATATAAAAATGCTTTCAAGGGTGAACATTGTTACTCCAAAATAACCACCAATATCTAGGACCTAACCTTCTTGTTGGCTCCAATTTGATGAGATCAGTCCGACATGCCACTTGCCATCTGCGTAAAGACAGAACTCAGAAATTCTTTCCAAGAATTGAACTACTATGAACTTCATTATTTTCCTGCAGTTATTTTTATGATTTTTTTTAAATACGAATGTCATTCCTGCTGTTCTAATGCACATGTGGCTATCAAAACTATCATTTTCCCCTCTTTCGGAATTACTAATAAGCATCATTTAGCCTCTTTGGTAACTGAAATCAAAAATGGAAAAACAAAAGTGCCAACTAGAAATTTTTACCCCCCTCAAGTGATGCTTTCCACAGCTAGGATCATATATGACTTGAAATGGTAAAAATACTTGAAATAAACATGCCTGTCCAGTATGCTCAGTATCTGTCCAACACCAGGTTCCCAATGTTTCGGAATTGCTGTCAACAGAGCGCGTCACAGTCACAGTAAGAGAAGTTCCTGCAGAGAAGTTATTGAAGAATGCATTAATTAACAATAAAAAGTTGGTACAGTGATCTGATATATGTTAAATTACAATAATGGAGCAACTGAGTCAATGGTCACAAGATGTGGAAATGCAGAAACGTTCTCCAACAGACGATTATATCAGTCAAGATTCTACGCATAAAAGTTTCATTTAGAAAGGTCTTCTCATTTGTAGTTCGGAAAAGCAACTTGACTATTACTAGTGCTTATTACAAGTATTAATGACATAAGAATAAATTATAGCTCGACATACTTAATCATAATATTATGTATATGTATAGGGTTATGGATAAAAAATTAACCATAAGTGCTTGAAATGCATGATAAAAAATGATTACATACTAATTAAGGCCACTCCACTTTCTGAACGAATGGGTGGAGAATTTCACGAGCACATGATACATGAATGCTGTAGGGTTAACCGAAATGATGTGGTGAGGTAGGAAGGTTAATTAGGGGTTAAAAAGTCTGAAATGCATAAAATGACATGAGGTTCGAATATAGTCGCAGGTGTGAAAAAAAATGGAAAAATGGTGAAAACACAATGCAGTATGAAAGTCATGAAAAGATGGATTTATCTACTCCAGATATCATAGTATGGAACACGGAACTACTGCACGCAAAATAAAAAATGTGTCAAAAATAATTTGTAGTGCTTTCAGGTAAACACAACGTGAAATAGGCTTAGTGTATGCACATTATTTAACTTATTCCTTAGCCGAACAAAATAATGTTTGCAACGCTACTAGTAAATGCAAGTTTTGCAGTGTATTATCCACGGGCGAACAGGCCCTCTGGTGGTATATTGCATTATCATTATGTTGATACTTACTATGTAATGAGTATACACAAGGCAAGCCAAAGTATATGTGTCTAACATAAACGCTATAGGAATCAAATATACAGCTCAAGTAATCTTGTAGTACCAAAATAACCAACAGACTAATAATCAGTAGTCCACATAGTTCAATATTCATGTTCCTTAACCTTTAAAATATAATCTAGAAACAAAATAGTTCAATATCCATATTTCCTGAAATTTCTAACTTTTATAGCATTTGAAGTTCTGAACCAATTATAATATTACATTTATTGATCTTATCATCACCGTATGACAAATTGGCAAGTTTAATTGCAATAGTAACATTTTATACAATTTCCAATTTTAATATTTAAAACCTTGCAATATTAGTAAGTTTCAAGATCGAAAAACAGAATAATTTGTACATAATTTACTTAACAGTTGTTTTCCAGCTTTTCTCCCAAGCTACGAAATGAATAGTTAAAACTTTTACCAATATTAGTTTAGGTATTATCTATGAATTACTAGAACTTTCACGCTATTTTAAATCTAAAACAGTAATGCATCAATATGACGTTGTTTTACTAGAATCTCTAAAGATTACCTCCCCAATAGCAAAATAATCTTCGGTATAGGGTTTTGGGGATATGCTGTAGAAGCTGCGTAAAGGAGAAACTGGAGCAGACGCCGCGGATGGAACGTAGTGAAACAGGAGCGAGCGATTTTTTTTTTTTTACTTTATTTGGTACCGAAGTCCTTTTGGTGGGGAAGAAGGAAAAGACGGGTCGGGTAAGGAAAATTTAGTGGGAACGTAGTGAAACAGGTTGCAGCAATTTCTTTTTTCCCTCCAAAATTTTAGTTTCGCGGGAGTAATAATTAGAGTGTGGCTCCCATACTTGTGTCGGTTCAAATAATAGTAGACACAAATTTGTTTATTTGTGTCTGACCGCAAAATAAACCGATACAAGTAAGTATATAGCCTCGACTCATTTGCGTCCAAAGTTAAAAAAACCGACACAAATTTAATTTTTTAAATTTTCTTCTACTCCCATTACTCAAATTCTTCGGTTGTTAATTAGGAACCGATGTAAATAACCATATTAGTGTCGGTTTTAACTGCAACCGACACAAATGATACGAAGCAACAGACCAGTTTTGTACTAGTGACAAGTCAAGCGAATTTGGAAAATGGTTGAAAATGAAAGAACCAAACTCACTTGACAAATTCTACAAGAAAGCGGATGAATTCATGCGCTTGGAGAGCCTCCAAGCACCAGTTAAGGTGGTATCAGGGCAAGCCAGGAACAATGGTACTGCTATGAACAAGAAGGAACCAAACACTCAGAAAAGGGGAAACGAAGGTGGAAAGAAACAGGGAGACGCAAAGAAAGGTCGTTCTTTCAATTTCACACCCTTGACCGATACCCCTGAAAACATCTACTTTGCAACTAAAGATGATGTCAATTTTCCGGCACCACCTAAAATGAGAGTTGCAATTAAGATGGAAAAAAGTGGAAGGTACTGCGGGTTCCACAACCAGCCCGGCCATGATACCAACGAATGCCGCCAATTGAAAGAAGTAATTGAACAACTCTTGAAGGAAAACAAACTCCAGTAGTATGTGAAAAGGAACAGAAATGCCCCAGCTTCGTCAACTCAAGGACAACAAGTTCCCGCACACCGTCCTACCTCAAGTGAGAAGGCGGTGGAACATGAATCAGAAAGGCCTGTCATCAATATAATAACTGGAGGACCTCACCCAGCAGGCAAAAGCTAGGGCGAGATCGAAAGGTATGCCCGGGCCTTGAGGCATGTACCAGCTGAAGAGAATGTTTTTGTCTTAGAGAATGATGCGCCTTTAAAGCTACAAAAGACTTCCACAGATGATATTGTGTTCAGTGCCAGGGATTCTTTGGGTATCGAAGCTCCGACCATAGATCCTTTGGTCATATCCGCTGGTATTGGGCCGGCAACTGTGAGTAGAGTTCTAGTTGATTGTGGAGCCTCATGCAACATCCTCTTCAAGAAGACCTTTGATCAAATGAAAATTCCAATGGCTGACGTTCAAGCTTCATCACTTAAGATTGCTGGGTTTGCTGGAGAACCCAAACAGCCAATTGGGACCATAGATTTGTTTGTAGAACTCGAAAAGGGACCGAGGAAGGTGGCTCGAAAGCAAACCTATTGTTAAAGAATTCTCTGCCTACAACGCCTTTTTGGGTCGACCAACTCTTGCTGCATTCAAAGCTGTTCTTTCTCCATGGTGCTTGACTCTAAAATTCCCCACAGATAACGGAGTTGGTGTAGTTAAGGGAGACCAAGATGCAGGGCGAGAATGTTATTTTGCATAATTGCGAGAATCCAGGAAGAGAGAGATGGGAAAAGGTGCGGCGGCTCCAGTCCGCATCAAAGAACCAACCGTGTAGCAATTACAGGGTGGCCCCTGCACTGGTGAATGTAGTTGGGCACGAAGAGAGATGGATCCAAGGAAAGCCAGTGCAGGGGAGAATAGAGTGGTACCAGTAGAGGTAACAGTACCGGTGCCTGTTGACCCAAAGGACCCAAACAAAGTGCTTAGTGTGGGTTCACAACTCAATCCGACAGTTCAGAATGTTTTGATTTCATTTTTGAAGGCTAATTTGGATGTATTCGCTTGGAGTCATGCGGACATGTGCGGAATATCCCCAGAGATTGCAGTGCATACCCTGAATATTGATCCAAAATTTACACCTGTGAAACAGAAGAGAAGGACTCAGGGTCCTGAGAGAACGGCAGCGTTAAAAGAAGAAGTGGATCGACTCATGGAGAACGGGTTCATTAGAGAATCTACTTATCCAAATTGGGTCTCAAATCCAGTGCTGGTTAAGAAAGCCAACGGAAAGTGGAGAGTGTGCATTGATTTTTCGGATTTGAACAAAGCCTGCCCCAAAGACTGTTTCCCGCTGCCCAGGATCGATCAGTTGGTGGATGGGACAGCAGGACATGAATTGTTATCTTTCATGGATGCATACTCCGGATATAACCAGATTATGATGCATGAGCGGGATCAAGAGGATACAAGCTTCATCACAGATGTTGGACTCTACTGCTACAAGGTCATGCCTTTCGGACTCAAGAATGCAGGGGCAACTTACCAGAGGCTTGTTAATGCCACGCTTAAACCACAGATTGGCAAGACAATGGAAGTCTATGTTGACGATATGCTAGTAAAGTCTAAGAAAGCAGTGGACCACATGGATCATTTGGCAGAGATGTTTGCAGTACTCCGAAAGTATAGAATGAAGCTTAATCCCCTGAAATGTTCATTTGGAGTGGAGTCCGGAAAGTTTTTGGGTTTCATTGTGAGTGCTAGGGGTATTGAAGCCAATCCAGCTCAAATCACTGCCCTGAGAGAAGTCAAGGCTCCTAGAACGAAGAAGGAATTGCAAAGTCTCAATAGAAAGGTTGCTTCTTTGAGTAGGTTCATTTCCAAAGCTACCGACAAATGCATTCCATTATTTGATGCTCTGAAGAAAGGAAAGAAAAACTTTGAGTGGACTCCTGAATGTCAGAAAGCATTTGATGAGTTGATTCGTCATATGGAAGTGCCTCCGATACTTTCAAAGCCTGACAGTGGTGAAGATCTCTTCATATATTTGGCAATTTCGTCTCATGCTCTCAGTGCAGTGTTGGTACGGGAAGATGCAAAATTTCAACGCCCAGTCTATTATATCAGCAAAAGGTTCACTGGGGCAGAGATGAACTATTCAAGATTAGAAAAGCTCGCCTATTGTTTGTTGATCGCATCAAGAAAATTGAGGCCTTATTTCCAAGCTCATCCCATCAAAGTCCTCACTGATCAGCCTCTAAAGCAAGTCCTATTCCGTCCTGAAACTTCGGGCCGTCTTTTGAAATGGAATATCGAACTCAGCCAGTATGATGTCACTTATCATCCCCGGAAAGCAATCAATGGACAATCTTTAGCAGATTTCATCGCAGAATGTACGGATAAAGGTGATAGTGAGGAAGAAGTCATTGATAGCATCCCAATCCAATGGAAATTGTATGTCGATGGCGCAAGGAATGATTACTGTTCCGGAGTAGGGGTTGTCCTTGAAACCCTAGAAGGGCGATCACTATGTTATGCACTAAGACTAGAATTCCCTTCGACAAATAATGAAGCTGAATACGAAGCTCTCATCGCTGGTTTAAGGATCGCTAAAGAACTATACATCAAGGCATTGCATATCTTAAGTGATTCTCAACTCATTGTTTGTCAAGTCAAGAAGGAATTTCAAGCTAAAGGAAGAAATTTACCAGCCTATTTGTCAAAGGCCTGGGAGCTTCTTCAAAATTTTGACCATTATTCAATAAACCATATTCCCCGAGAAGAAATATGAAGGCGGATTCTCTCGCAAAGTATTCGAGTACTGGTGAAGCTCAACTATTGGGTTAGTTCCCGTTTAAGTCTTGTCAGCTCCAAGCACAGATGAAATGGATTTTGATTCGATTATGAACATATCCCAAGAGCAAGAGTCATTGATGACTCCGATACTTGAATATCTACTCAATGGTTCTTTGCCAGAAAATTCAAAAGAACGACAAAAGCTGATGAGGGGAGCTTCCAGGTATATAGTTCAAGATGGTCGTTTGTACAGACGAGGATTTTCAATGCCATTACTCCGATGTGTGACAAAGGAAGAAGCTAAGACGATTCTAACTGAAGTACACGGAGGGGAATGTGGAGATAATACAGGTGGTCAAACTTTAGCAAAGAAAATCCTCCGTTATGGGTACTTTTGGCCAGAAATGAATCAGGATGCTGCTGACTATTCCCGAAAGTGTGATAAATGCCAGAGATTCGCTAAAATTCCTAGAGCACCTTCTACTGAGCTAACACAAATGGTCAGTCCATGGCCGTTTGCCATTTGGGGAATAGATCTCATTGGACCTTTGCCGACTGCCAAGTCAGGGATTAAATATGCTATCGTTGCTGTTGATTATTTTACTAAATGGGCTGAGGCCGAACCCTTGGCCACTATTACCTCTAAGAAAATGATAAGTTTTGTGACTAAGAATATCATTTGCAGGTATGGTGTGCCTCAGAAGATAATCACAGACAATGGCACTTAGTTTGAAAGTGAGGAATTCCAAGATTTGTGTAAACGATTCAAAATCCGAAAAAGCTTCTCAGCAGTGGCTCATCCGCAGGCAAACGGGCAAGTGGAAGCAGTAAACAAAATCATCAAATCAACCATCAAGAAGCAGCTGGAAAAAGCAAAAAGTGGATGGGTTGACAAGTTACCGCTTGCACTATGGGCATACAGAACCACCCACAAAACCGCGACTGGGCATACTCCATTTTCATTGGCATATGGATCAGAAGCAATGATTCCAGTGGAAACTGAAGTCCCCTCACACAGAAGAATCCATTTTGATCAAGATGAGAATGAAAAACTGCAATTGGAAGCACTTGACCTCCTTGATGGAAGAAGAGAAGAGGCTAGACTTAGAATTGCAGCTCATCAACAAAGAATAGCCAGGCACTTCAATTCCAAAGTTCGTCAGCGCAACTTTGAAGTCAGGGACCTAGTTCTGAAAGGAATCATGACAGCTACAGGTGTGTTTGGGCCAAACTAGGAAGGGCCATATGTTATAGGTACGAAGCTCCTTGACGGCACATTCAAACTCACAACTGTCAAAGGAGAACCAATCCCAAGAGCTTGGAACAGCAATCATTTGCGTCCTTATTTTACTTGAAAGCTTTGCTGAAATGTTGTAAAAGAATTGCAAATATATGATTCTTGTATTGAAAACAATTATAAAGCAAGTAAATAATGAAAAGCTATAAAGTGGATGTAGGCCCAGTTTTTGGCCGAACCACTATAAATCTTGTGTTCTCTACTATTATAAACTACTTTGTTTTATTTCGACATATAAAATACATTAATTGTGTCATTAAAATGTCGATTTAATAATGCAGGTCATAAAAGCAAAGCTTACCCATCACAAGACCAAGCAATCCCCGACATCACTCAGCAAACAAACACTAAACCATTCAAAATTTCCATACTCAAATCCTACAAAAGAAGTGCTTCAAACAAAAGTTGGCAATGTGAATGGAAGTGGACCATTTCTAACTAACTGCAAATGTTTGAACAAACAAACAGCCAGTTAAATAAACTGTGTCTACCACCACCAACTCATTCAACTATGAAGTATATTTCTTTGGATAAGGGAAATTATTGGCAACTAGAAAGTGAAAACACTTGCAAAAGACAACGGGGGTTGCCGACATGAATCGATGGAAAAGAGACATGGGCGAGCAAGCATCAATCAGCAAAAGACCTCTTCAGAGGCACAAGCCCTCTTCAGAGGCACAACTCTTCGGAGGATAAAGACCTCGAGCGGGCCTAGCCAGAAAAAGAGAGATCTTTCTCGTTACAAAGTTGCGGAATGATCGGTCGATACACTCCCGTGAATCCGTCCAACCGAGAGAAAGAAACTCCAAACTTCCAGGCAAAAGCCCTACTCAGAGGCACACGTTTCACCGAGATTAAAATAAAACTTCCAGGTGTTGAAACGTGAAAAGCCCTCTTCGGAGGCCCATTTCACCACAGTTGAAATGCTAAAAGACCTCGAGCGGGCCAACCAGAAAAAGAGAGATCTTTCTCGATACAAAGTTGCGGAATGATCGGTCGATACACTCCCGTGAATCCATCCAACCGAGAGAAAGAAACTCCAAACTTCCAGGTAGTAACCCAGCTCAGAGGCACACATTTCATCATCGGTCGATACACTCCCGTAAAATGAAATGTGAAAAGCCCTCTTCAGAGGCTCGCTTCCCAGCGAACAGGGAAAAATAAAAGCCTCTCCCAAGGGGCAGAAACAAAAAAAAAGACCTCTTCCCAGAGGCACAAAAAAACAAAAAGACCTCTTCCCAGAGGCAGAAATAAAAAGACCTCCTCCCGGAGGCACAATCAAACAGAAAGACCTCTTCGGAGGGACACGTTTCGCCGAGATTGAATTAAAACTTCCAAGTGTTGAAACGTGAAAAAGCCTTCCTCAGAGGTGTAACCTTTCAAAGAAGCATTTCGTCAGAAACGCAAAGCAAAAATCAAAAAGCCCTTTACTGTGGCGTGAAAAAAAGAGAAGAAGCCATCTTCAAAGGCACACTTTAACTCTCAAAGGAAGAACGATCCACCTATTATGGAAAATACTCTTCCTCAAAAAGAAGTTAAAGTACCCTTCAGATGCCCGCTTTACCACATAAAAGAATTCACTTGGTAAAATGTGTATATGCACAGAAGAAAAAGTGATATCTTCGAAGGATGAAGCGTAAAAACTTATATGGAGGGAGTTGTACTCTATTTTTAACGAAATAACAATTCCTTCAAGTATGGAATGATTATTCTCCAGAAAATAAAAGTACAAGTCCCCTCAAAATATAAAATATTGCAACAAGCTTATGGTATAGGGGCAACATGGTATAACTACATCGGTAAAATTACGCTCGAACAATATACCACAAGCTCGCTGCAATATCGTGTAAAGAAACTTGTACAAAAATGAATAATAAATGCTTTCTCAGATACAGACAGAAGTTTGTACAAAGAAAAAGAATCATTTTATTCAACACTGTTAAAATTTTGTACAGGTACAGGTTTCAAAGTAAAAAGTAAAAGAAAAGCGGGGGCCGGTACCCGCACAATCTTCGGTCAGTACATGCAAAAAGCAAAAAGTGATATGGAAGCCACAGAACCAGAGCCATCATTTCTTCTTCCGTCCACCTTTTGATCCCGCACCTGGCCGGATAACTAACTACTTAGGCCGGCTTGTAAGAGTAGGGGATGAAGGAGAAAGGAGCTCAGTCAGACTTTCTTCCGTTTTTTCTTCCCCAGTTGAAGATCCCTTCTTCTTCTTGGAGACTCCCTGCTTTCCTCTCTTCTTGGAGGAAGACCCACTCCCTGGAGAAAGAAATTTAGCTAATGGTTCATCATCGGAACCAGTTGCTTCTGGAGTCTTCTCACTCCCTTCAGTTTCTTCTCCCTTGTGTTCTTGTGAAGCAATGGGATCGTCCAAGTCTTGGAGAGCTTCTATTTGCTCCTCTTGTGATCCTGGTTGCGAGGCATAAGGAGGAGTCACCTGAATAGATGGAGGAGGAATAATTGGAGGAGGGGAAGTTTGAACAATGCTCAACGTTTTCTCTACAGAAGGAAAAAAGTTCAAGTCAGTAAAAAGAGGAGATAAAGGTTCGCTGAGGTTCAAGAAGTAATCAAGAAGCTCATCAAGCTCGTAAGAAACAGATGAGCAGTCTACTTGGGCAAGATTAACAGTAGAGTTACCTGCAAAGGTCGGTTTCCTGACATCAACCTCGTAAGCCTGTGCCTCGGCACTCTCGTCGCCTTCATCTCCACCTTGTATGCTTGTGATCTCGGTGGTAACTTTAGTAGGAGATGGAGAATGGGAACTGGAACCGATGATATCGATTTCGGCCGAAGGAGAAGGCTGAATCAGAGCAGTTAAGATAGTTTTTCCTGAATGTTCCCCTACCGCCATTTCGGCCCTTAATTTTGCAAGCTGTTCTTTTCCCTTGGCGAGAGCAGCGCGAGCATCTTCATCCAAATAATGCTCCTCAAGAGCTGGTTCGACATAGCCAGCACCTTTAGCACCAAGCATATCAAGTGCGGCCTCCCATACCTCAGCCAGAGTAATTTCGTACTTGGGGCCTAGAAAAGCGAGGCTACCACGCCCCAAGACGCTATGCAGATAGAAGTCAAATAATGTTGAGCTGATGTTGGTCTTCGTTGCCTCATGAGATTCTTCGGCTGCAATTTTGCCGGCAACGGCCTCATCACGCTCTCTTTCAGCTTTGGAAAGTTGAAGCTTAAGCATTTGAATTTCCGCCTCCTGGGAGCTGACTTTCTCCTGTAGTCCTGTAACCTCAGCACGATACATTTCTGCTGTTTTTTGCTCAGTTTCAAGCTGTGCCTCGGCATGTCGCTGAGCTGCGTGAGCATCGCGAACTTGCTTCGGAAATACTTCTTCTTTTTGAGTATATGTGGTAGAAGAAGTAACAAGCTCTTGTTTAAGTTCCTCAACTTTCGCTTCAAGCTCTTCATTGTAAGTAGCGATGCTCCTCATTTCAGTATCATGCTGCTCAAGAACCTTCTGCCATTAGGCTTTATCATTCTCCATAGTAAGCATGGCCTCTATATTTGAACGGTTGACCCTTTGAAGCTCCTCTACAAGCTTTTGCCAGTTCGACATCCTTTCAATATCAGGCTTGACGGCATCGAGATTTCGTAGCATGGCAGGCTTGTCGATAGGGACCAAGTCAAGATCGAACCGCACTCCCTTCAGGCACCACTGTGGAAACCGGCTTTGCAAAGTGGCTGGGCCCGGTCCAACTTGGAATTTAGGCCTGCTAATTATTGTTTGGATGTCTGTCTTCCCGAGAGCGGGAGAGCCGGAAGGAATGTCAAGCGAGACGGGGGCAGTGATCTTTTCGGGAGTTGTAGAAGTATGCTTCTCACCGTGTCGGGCACGTTTGCTTAGTTCCTCAGCCATATGACTTTTTCCCCGGTCATCGTGGGATTTTGTCTTATGGGAATCATCGCCTTTATGGGAAGAATCGTGGCGTTCCTCCCTCTCTTTTCTCTCAGAACACTCTTCTTGCGCCCTCCTCTCCTGAGCTTTTCGGGCGGCTCTCTCTTCATCGGATTCTCAGTAAGAGGGGAGGTAGCGCCTATAATCATATTGGCTACGCCTTCCGTAGCGCTAGAAGTCATCATAATAGGATCCGCTGCGTCCCATCGGAGGATCTGAAATAAAAATAGATAAGTTTTAGAATTCTTCAAAGTACAAAGAGTCGGAAGCATAAAAGTGCCGAAAGATTCTAAGTGTGTGTGACGTGCAAACTACGCGCAGCAAACTACGAACCACTCTTTAATTGTGTAGTAGTTGTGGGTGTAGTAATTAGCGTCAACTCTTGAGTCGACGGAGTCTGTTGCAGAGTAGAAGTCGCCTCAGCTACTAAAGAAGAAACCTTGGTGGTAACGGGATCGTCTTTAAAAAGCTCCTGTGAAGTGACAAACAGGTCGCTCAACCCTTCGAAAGTGTCATCTCCACTCTGTTTGACGGGGCTTGTTTTCCCAGCTTCTTCGTCACCAGACTTCTTTGAATGAGGAGGAGATTCCCGAGGCTCTTCTTCTTCAGTGACCGGGGCAAGTTTGCCAGATGACCCCGCAACATCAACAGAAGTGGAACACTTCACTAGGGAAGCCTCAGAAGCAGGTTCTTTTGGCATGGATGTGTCAGTAGAAACTGGGGCATCCGATGCTCTAGCCGGGGAGTCGGGAACCTCATGGGGGTGTGTAGAGCGAGAAACGTGCAAAAGCCCATACTGATGCAAAAGTTCATCCCTCAACAAAAATTGAATGCTTCTCTCCTTAGCTGGCACGGCCATAAGCCTCTCATAAGTTGGTTTATGACTAGAATCCCTAGAAGGAGGAGGAAGCACTGAAAAGTAAAAGGCGAAGTTAACATTTGACAACTCAGGCTATGAAAGGCTCACAGAAAAACATCAGGAACGAAGATAAATGCTCTTACTTCCTACTCTCCAGATAGCATAGAATCCCGGAGGACAGCGAATGAAGAAAAATTGACTTAGAAAACCGTAAGCACTTTCGGGTAGGCCGATTATTAGTTTACGATTCCTAGCACTTCTCACAAGAATGATGGAGGGATGGTCTTTATTTTTGGCGAATGTGCACAAATAGCAAACTTCATCAAAACTCGGAAGGCGATCCAGCGTCCTTCTGAATAGCACACATAACCCCATCAGAATAGCATAGCCATTGGGGTGCAGCTGGAAGAGGGAGATAGTTAGTCGGAGAAGAAGCTGCTGAAGAAAGTCGTTAAAAGGAGGGATAGCTCCACTCGTGCACATTTGACGGTTAACTGCCACAAAACCATGAGGTGGTATATCAGCAGTATCGCTCCTCCTAGGAAGAATGGCATCTGCTTCAGCAATGCCAAACAGAGCGCACAGTTGGCGAAAAACTTTGTATGTCAGCGTGGTTGAAATTCTCTCTGGAGGATTAACCAGTGGAGTAGCGATTGGGAAAGTCTCTTCAGCGGATTCTGTTTCTCCATGTTGAGAAGTCATTCTATACAAGGAACTAGACATTCAAATAAGAAGGTGCACGTTTCCTAAAAAGTGTGAAGAGTTGTGCAGAACTAACAAAAACAGAAAATAAACATAACCGAAGTTAAACTAGTTGACAATTGGTCGACTACAAGATTTCAGGATTTGATAATATAAAACTCAAGTGTAGTGTTAATGCAAACGAATCGGCTTTAATTGGAGGTTTTAGTTTTGCTTTAATACTTCACTTGAATTCATTAGTTCGCAGCATTTCGTTCACACAGTTCATTTAAGTTGGTTATTCTTTGTCAACTAATCTGTCATCCGATGTGGGCGGTCGGTGACAGTATATTTGTCCCATTTTTCTGCAAATGTTGTATTTGATAGGTTGACAGCTTTAAAAATTAAAATAATCTGCAAAGAAGTACAACAAAATTCAAGTTCAAGCAGTTCAAGATTAAGTTCAGTTAACTTTTCCAGTTACAAGTCCTAGGTCGTCTGGCGACCTAGCATAGGTCGGGGAATCTTAAGTCACACTATGCAAAATAAAAGGTTCAAGGCAATTCAACTTCGTCCTAAGTTCCAACTCGTCCATGACCCAGTGTCCATGCCGCAAGAAAGTTAAGCCGTGAACTTCTTAGGTCGTTCTGCTGTCATTTAAGCGAGTTAAGTCCTAAGTCTTAGGTCGCGAGAATCCCAGCACGACCTAAGTTTTAGGCTGCTCAAATCTGTTGAGTCGCTAACTTCCTCCCCACGCAATCCATCTCGTCAAACCGCAACCCGATAACCCACTGTCAACTGCACATAGAAACTCGTCGTCCTCTTCATGAAATTCGCCATCTCTTCATACCACCAGATCACTTCAAAAAAAACAATTCGAAACATTCCCTATACACCATAGATTCGACACATTGCCGTGCCTTCCTAAATCAGTCAAACGGCGATCAAAAGTCGACCGTAACAATCACTCAAAGTGAAGCACGACACGTGGAATTGAACTACGGTCGGAAAATGATGACTCATAATTCAACGGTGGTTATGGTGGGATGGAGAACAGATTCACTTACGAGATATAGTGGTAAAGATGAATCGGCGACTGAACGGGTCGAATTTGCCTTTGAAAGCTCGAAAATTCGTCAATGGCAGTGGGAGATCGGAGCAGTAGAGTGAGGAAGGGTTAGCGACCTAGCTAATTTATATGAAGTAAAATAGGGAAAGACGAAGAGGCACACGACTTAGTACAAGTTTTAGGTCGCTCACGACCTAGCTAAGTCAGATCGAAGCACACGACCTATGGCATAGGCCTGCACTTCGAGGGGCAAGTGTTAACTCTTGTTTCTGAAGCGACCTAAAACTTGCGCGACTCAAAGACCTAAGACTTACGCGACTTAGCGACCTAAATCATGCATGGCTTAACGACCTAAAAGTGACCGACCTAACTACAGCAGTGACCTAACGTCACAAAGCACTCAACGACCTAAAGTCTTTAGCGACCTAGTGCTTTCATTCCTCAGTGACCTATGGAGTGCCGCGACCTAACGACCTAAAAACTCAAGCGATCTAACGACCTAAGCGGGTGAGCGACCTAACTATGGAATGGTTCTAGCAACCTAACTACCTACCGAGCTAAGTGGATAAACAACCTAACAACTTAAGAAGGTAGCGACCTAACGACTTAAGAGGATCTGCGACCTAAAGGTTCCTGTAACTTCCCGACCTAAAGCGTATGCGACCTAAGCAATGCCATAGCCTACCGACCTAAGAACGAAGTGGTCTCAGCGACCTAAATCTCAGATTGACTTATGACCTATAATGAGTCGCATGCGACCTACTAACTCACTCAGAAAAGAACCAAATGCCCTGTTAAGTCGCTGCCGACCTAATAACTTATTCAGGGAAAGTTCCAATATAGCTAGTACAGGTGACCCCCTATGTCGTCGCCGACCTACAACCTACGACCTACCTTAGGTCGTATACGACCTAGCACTTGATGAAATTCTGCTCAGAGTATTCCCTATAAATACAGCCCTAACTCCAACTAGCAAAGGACTTTTGGTCAATCATTTCAAGCGTCAATACTCTGCTGAATTCTCGACTCATTCAACACTTCAAGTACTCCAAACACCAAGGACTCTACTACGATCTTCAAGAAAAAATCTACATCATTCGACATGAATTCAGAAGATTATTCTCCATCAAAGTTTGATCTACTGGTTTAAAGTGTGTTGTAATTGAAGATTGTTGTAAAGTTGTAATCAAATTCAGTAATAAAGAGAGTTAAAGTGGACGTAGGCTTCTCATAAGCCGAACCACTATAAAAACTGTTGTCTTTTCTGCTTTTTCTGTGATTTCTCTACTTGTTCATTAGTTCCCGTGTTCACGGGTGGTGCTTTCGTTCAACTTCATTTTACACCGGGGTGTTAGCGTCTGATTTTCACGTTAACATTTTTGGTGCTTTCACTGAGAGCCCAACTCAGGAAACTTCCACTATTGCTCCGCAAAGGTTTGTTGAAAGGATTTCTTTTAAAACCAGAAGTTTGTTGGAAATAATGGCTCCTGGGAGAAAGCGAAGTTCTGTAAGATCCGATAATGTTCAAGAGAATACTGCTACCTCTCCTCCTTCAAGTCAAGCAGATCCAACTGTTGGAGTTACTCGAGCAGAGTTGGATGCCGTGGTTTTGGGGCTGAATCAACAATTGAATGCCCAGATAGCACAGTTGGAGGCCCAGAATGCCCTGATCTTGAGTAAATTGAATGATCTTCTTGGGGTAAACCGTCAACCGAGTAATAATGATGGGAATCCTACTGTGGGAGTTCAAGATGTTGAAGGGAACACTTCTCAAAGAGCCGCAGACCCTGTAGAAAGGACTCCTCTTCAAGCTGGAGGGTCAGGGCCGCAGCCAACCCTCCGTGAACGATTGTCAAGGCAGAATTGAGAGAGAGGCTGATGTGTGTCCTCCGGAGCCTCTAAATGATGAAGAGTATTTTTCGGGTATGGTTCATCAAATCATGAAGGAAAGTATGCGAAGAGATGAAGATGAGAAAGAGTGGGGATTTGCTCCAAGCAAAACTCCATTTACCGAAAGGATCTTGAAGGCAGAGTTTCCAAGGAAATTCGTTCCCCCTACTATTCCGGTGTACAAGGGGACGAGTGATCCTAACGATTTTCTGTACAAATACGACTAGCACATATTAAGTAACTCATTAGAGATAGGGTTACAAACACCCTAGAATGAGTATATCGCTAAGATATCTGTCTGTGTGCCTAAGTAAATTCTCTTACTATCTACTGATAGTGAGTATGAGTGCAAGAAGAGGACGAGATAGGGGACATGGGAGTACCATTACAAATGGTCAATAACCTGTAACAATGGAAAATTTTTTGTTACCAATCTCCTTTGATCTAGTTTCGATTCTTTGATGACTTCGTGGCAGCTACAGGAAGAAGCTCTGGTATGGTGATGGCCTTGAGAATCATGTAGATAAGTTCCTATTTCTTATTCTCTTCATCAATTTCCTATCAGCTTTTCGTTTTGACTTTAATGAATTTGAAATTATAATTAAAGTAAATTGATTAATAGAATATAAAGCTGAATTAAATTGTATCAATAGATCGGTTTTGATTAAAACTGAATTTGAAATTTTTGTTGTGATTTCTTAGGAGGATCAAAGTATGAAGAGGGACAAGCCGGTGTTTACTTTGGAGTATTCCAACTTGAGTTTGGAATTCATACTTAGTATTTGAGAATTTCGAAAGATTGTATCCATTTGTTTATTATTTTGGGTCCAGATATATTCTACGAACGGTTAGTTACCCTTTGGATTAACCAATACCCCTGTATATTTCGTAGACTCGGTGACTTGAGTATTTGGTAAAGTATTGAGTGAGGTCGTTCTCATAATTCTTGATAATAATCTGATTTGGTAAGCCAAATACAGAATAAATATTTAGTTTGATCTAGGGAACCATTTCTCTATCTTTGTATGATCATCTGTTCTTTATTGTCTCCCAGTCTAGCAAATTTCGAGGACGAAATTTTCTTAAGGGGGAATCTGTAACATTCCCGGATTTTAAGCCAAATTTAATTACGGAAATTAATATAATTTTTGGGTAAACTATGAATTAATTTGAAAATTTTGGATATATATATAAGTAGATTTTAAAATAAAGTTGATTTTGAAATTAAAAAATAAATATCTTATTGATAAATTGGATTTAAAAGCTATATATTTTAAGAAACACACACACACACACATATATGAATATATGATTATTTATTGGTAATGAATAATTTGATTTCAAATCATTCTCTTATTAAGTTGTATAAGTATAAATATAAGAATGCAAAAGTAAAACAAGAATAAACTTACATATATGTATATATAACTTTTGAAATAAAAATGATTTATATAAAGACATTTTAACTTAAGTTTAAAAATTCAAATGAGATTTAATAAAAGTTTTAGAATGCTTTTCTTTTATATACTTGAAATTAAATATAGTTAATAAATATAAAAGCTTTGATATGAATATACTTTTTTGGAATATAAAACATATTAATAAAAACTTGTTTCATAATTGATAAAAACTTAATCCTATGAAAATGTAAAATGACAAGGGTTTAAAACATAGTTTATTAAACAAGTGCTTAAACATAATATTAATTTTTGTTAACAAGTGTAAGTAAAATAACTTGGAAATTAACAAGTGTTAACACAATCATACAAGTGGCATTAATTTTTTTTTTTCAACTTGAATTAAAATTTTATAAACATATTGAAGAGTAAAACCAGATTGCTCATTTCTCTTCATCTTCATTTTAAAATCTCAAACCTGGAAATCATTCTAAAAACAACTTGAATTCAAGCCTGGAAAACAAAGCAGTTCAAAGCTTTAAACAAATTCAACTGTAAAGAACAAGTATCAGAGCAAATCAAAACAGGATTTCAGAGTTCAAAAGACCAGATTCAACTCAAAATTTTCAACCTGAAAACCAGAAGTACAAAAGCAAGTTTAAACCAAAATCAAAAACAAAAGCAAACAACAGAGATCAAAGGATAAACCAGGTTTTAGTTTTGGATGAGCATATCACTGTCTCTGTTCAAACATATCAAGTGAGCAAACTTCTTTTTTACTGACCTGTAACTGATTGTTTGTGAAATGAAGTTATGGAAAAATGTTTGGATTTATGTAAATATGTTGAATGTATACAAATATGTATGCATATCTGAGCATGTTTGTTTACATGCATTGATATCCTTGTTTAAACATTCACAAGCTAAGAACAGCACAAAATTAATCTATATCTCCCCAAAGAAACATTATCAGATTAAGATTTTTGAATGAAAAAGGGTAGTAACAGCGTAATATTATTTTTAAAAATCATTGCAAATGTTAAGGTTGAATAATTTTCTCAAAAATGATAAAAATCAGTAATAGTCCAAGATAATCAGAAAATCAAGTATCTTAATTTCCATTTTTGATTATACAATTAGATTCGAATTACAAATCAATGATTTTTGATAATTATTTCAAGATTTTTAAGTAAGTGATTGGTGAGTTATCTTGAATTTATTAAAATTGGCATGTTCGTCAAATTCTAACCAACGGCGACGAACTGCTCGTCGAGTTTAAGTCTGGGGGTGGCTGGTATATTGATGGCCACGGGAAAAATATTCGCTGGGGTCAAATTTTGCTGAGGTGGTTGAACGTCGACAATATAGGTTTTTATTCTTAGTTTGGCTGAGGAGGTTCTTGTAATGATTTATTCAATGACGAAGCAACAGAGATGATCGGACCGAGCGGGTTCGATGTGTAGCGACATAGCGAGGCTTGGGTCCAAATCAAAGACTTTCCGATGGTCGGTGGTGGCTATATGAGGCGTTTTCCAGACGATCGGTTGGGTTCCAGTTCATATCGATTGCTCGAATTTGATTTCTTGGCAATTTCTTTGATCTGAGTTATAGGGATCATCGGTGTGGTTATAGGCGACCTAAGGATGGTCATGGTGAAGGTTGGATCGTCGTCGTCTAGTAGTGCATGTGCACGATGCACTTTTGTGCCTGGGTGGTTGTGATGTTTGGGAAGAAGAGGTCGACCTGGGTTTACTCTCGAGTAAACGATGTGGTGGCTTGAGTTATATTCCGGGAAGATTTAGTGGCTAACATGTTTTAATAAGTTTTAAAGTTTAAAGTTACAACAAATTCTAAAATAAAAAAAACAGGAGTTTACTCGGGGTTGGACCCGAGAATTTTGGTGGTTGGCTCGGGGATTATACTCGTTTGTCTCGGGTCTGTTGATTTTAATATTAAAAAAGCTTTAAACTTTAAAACCAGTCAAGTTTATTTTGAAACAATCTTGTTAAAACCAGTTCCTTTGTAAATGATTAATGTTTATCCATTCAAAGTTTATTTTTTAATAAACTTAGTAATGTAATCAAGTGGTTAATTAAGAAGGATAAAAGTTTCTAAAAGTTAATTACTTTAATGTAATTAAGGATTGATTAATTAGTAGGAATAATTAAAGAATTGTTAATCACTTAATGTTATAAACATAATGTGATTAATGGATTAATGTGATTAATTAAAGATTTATTTCCTTAATTTTTTAAAAGGATAATTAATTTATGTGATTAATTAATTAAGGTAATTAATTTGAGGATAATAAATAATTAAAAGTTAATTAATTAATGTAAGTAACTAAGGGTAATTAATTACTTAAAGATGATTACTTAATTAAGTAATTTAATTAATGATTAAAATTAATTAATCAAGTGATTAAATGATAATCACTCAAAGTAATTAATTTGTGGTTTATTAATATAAGTGATGAGGATAATCACTTATTGTAATTAATTAAGGATAATTAATTTAATGATAATTAATTGAGGGTTAATTAATTTATTCATTAATTAATTAAGGATAATTAATTTAATGGTAATTTATTGAGGGTTAATTAATTAATTAAGGATAATTAATTTAATGGTTATTAATTAAGGGTAAATTAATTAATTAATTAATTAATTAAGGGTAATTAATTTAAAGGATTATTAAATAAATAAAGGTTAATTATTTAATGATTAAAGGATGATTATTTAATAATTTAGATTGATTAATTAATAAGTAAAGGTAAATTAATAAATGATAAAAGGTTAATTAATTATGATGGTTTGTAATTAATTAATGTTAATTAACCAGGATTAGTAATTTATTCATAAGTGATTTATCGGATTTAAATTAATCAGATGATTAATTGATCTTACTTATGGATGTTTGGATTGTATGGATTCTATTGAATGTTGAATTGTTTGATATCCCTGATGTGTGATGCTTTGTGATATGAATTATTTTGATTTAAGCTATGATGAATGTAATGTATTTATCTGCGATGAATTATTTGTTTATTTGTAAATCTGTGAATGAAGATAAGCGTTATAGGATTATACCGCTTATCGATATTGATGTGCTTGAACCTGTGATGATTGATGATGTTGCACTATTGTGTAAAACCCTTACACCATACACGCACAAATATGGATTGCACGAGGAAATTGGTTAAGTCACAGATTTTTGAAATAGTTTTAAATGTTGAATTTTGAATCCAAATGATTTTGTAAATGGAATTGGGTTTAATATGAAAAGTTTTTGAGAAGGAAGTATTGAAATTTAAAATTTAGTTTGAATTTGTTTTGAGAAGTTGGTTTGAAAGGTTTATACAAGTTATATTATATATATATATGTGGATTTTAAAATCGTATTTAAAAATATTTTAAAAGTATTGTTTTGGGAATTTAAATTTAACCCAAGTTTATACTTTAAAGGATATAACTTGTGCATATTTGATCGAATTTTTCCGAAACGAAAACCTTTGTTTTTCCAAGTAATAATAGCTTTCATATAAAGAAAGGATTTCCAATTTGTGTTGAAAGGGTTTCAAGTCTTGAAATAAAAATAGTTTGAAATCTATGAATGGATCTTTGTGAAAGATTTTTAAACATGGTTTTGAAATTTAAGAGGATCTTAAAGGTGTATCTTTTGTATAAAAGATTTGATTTGGAAATAATGTTGAAAACTATGAATGAATCTTTGTGAAAGATTTGTGAACCTTAACTTCAAATTGAAGTGGATTTTAAAAGGGTGAATCTTTTGTTTAAAAGATTAAAAATGGTAATTCGTTTAAACCCTTTGAAAGAAAGGTATTGGGCTAAAGTTTGTGACTTAACTATGATCCCATATCCATATGTTTTATAAAATTAATCGCTCACTGTTCAGTTTAGCCGGGTAAGGACTTTGTTTTATTTAACCCATTTCGAATAGTGACAATTGATAGCAATTGAAGATTGGTGGTGAAAACCAGGTATATTTTAGAACGAAAGAATTACCCATCTAATGTCTCTGCACTGAGTCATGCCGGTATAGAGATCTCCATATGTTATGGGGAGTCCAATCGGGATTGGGAATACCCGAAACGCAAGGGATTCTTCGGAAGTGCGTTCGGTTCTGTTCGAACCCGGAATAGACTTGTATGGATGTGTATCTAACATTACACTTTGAGATGTAAAGCTGGTTTCTATCAAATACATTTCTGTTTGATGGCGGAGAATTTATTCACTTAGCTTAACACCCTTCTTTGAGATGTACGAGCTCAGAGGTTATGTCGTTGATGGTTACTAGTGATACATTCCCAATTTAGTCATGTGGCATACAAAGTGCTGCTGATCATGTGCTGATCGAAGCATGGCTTTTGTGAAAAGCATAGCTTTATGGACGAGACCTCATCAGGACCACATAAACCGGAATAGTCGAAATAGGAAAGACGCGGCAAGGTTATTGGAGGGTAGCGCCCCTTGAGGGTATGTCTATTTCCTTCTGGATAGAGGTAGTATTGTAACGTCCCGCCTTTTTGAACGCTTTAAATCGATGATAAATCACACCTGTAACGACCCAGAATTTCTATCATTTGAAATTCAGATATTTAATTGATTTTTAATACCAACAAGTAAAATTTGTATGTCGAATAAATTATTTTTTGAATATTTAGATTTAATTGGATAATAAAATCGACAAATTAATATTTGAAATTATAGAGATAATTAAAAATTGGGTTTAATGTGATTAAAAATGATTTATAAAGTTATATTAAATCATATTGGAGTTAAACAATGTTTGTGATCTTTTGAAATTGAATTAAAAGTTAAATTGCAGAAGTCGAATATTTTAATATTTAACCGACTAGTGAAAGTAGTCATTTTTCAAACAGTCTTGGATTTCGACGAAACCAGTAATGTTATATTATTGTATGGTTTCAAATTCGTGTCAATCGGATTTACGGTTTGTTCGGGGCAAGCCAAAACGCATAGAAATTGGTTTAATCGATTTAATTTAAATTTGATCGTTTATTTCCGTAACTCACACAGATGATCGAATTGGCTCTTAATACCTATTCCATTGTGTTCGGAACACGGATAAAACACTAGAAACGCCGGTCACCCCGCGAGATATGGAGTTCGGGAATTTGGAGTGAATAGCGTTTTTCGTTGAAATTCTATAAAAGGAACCCCTCCATCTTTACTTTGCAACAAACCCTAAACACAACTCTTCAGCAGCCACCCCAACCGTCATTGGCCGAAAACGTGCCATCTTCTTCCTCCATTTTCTTCAAATCCACACACCGATTCAATGAAATTCCAACTGCAAAGTTAAAGAGCACAACAAGAGCTACAATCTCAACGGTGGAGAACGAAAATCTCTTGACGGATCAACGACAATTGGAGTTGGAAGGTCGTACGTTCGTGCACGAAAAACGAGGGCTAGGGACGACCGAGTTCACCGAGATTGCTGCCGTGGGTGAAGCTCGAGTGGGCGAATGCTCTGGTGGTGGTTGATCAACTTGGAAACGCTCGTGTTCGTCATGAAAATTGAGGAGGATACGGCGGCTTCATGGGTTCGGTTTCGTTTAATTACCTGGGAAGCTTTTCGCGTTTGGGAAGAAGCATGAACATGCGGCTTGGATCTGCAGTTCTGGGTCGTGCGGCCGTGATGACATTTAGGTTTTAAAATTAAAAATAAAATTGTGAAATTGAATTATATTAAATCGTGTAATATTTGTAACATTATAACTTTTTGATACAAGGTCGGAAAATTACGAAACAAAGTGCATTGGAATCGTATTGTCGAACATTACCCAATGGAGCTGGTTTGGAGTCGCTTGGAGCTAGTGAAAATTTCGGTTAAAATTAAACGCGTGTTTAATTTTATTCGAAACAAAACGCTACAGCTGTTATCGGAAACTCAAGGTGAGAACTTCTCACTCAATCGAATTGTGTTTCGATTTAAATTTTAAATAGTTAAATTTAAAATTGCTTGATTGTGTTGATTATATGCTTGGATGATAGTTATTATCTGTTTTATTGAAATAGACCCTATACGTCGTATATTAAGCGGATATTATTTATTAAACACATATACCGCGATAATTCCAACCTGTATGGAATTGGTATTACATATGTACTTGGAGTTGATTTCCCGCATTATATAGCGGATGAGACCCTATTGCGCCGCATAATAGCGGATAATATTTTATAAATCCCATATACCGCGATATTCCGTCTTGAACCGGAATTGGTATTGTGCTAAAATCTGTGGATGCTGGGAAACAAGTTGGAGGGATCCAACTGGATTCCTCAAAAGATTGAATTTGTTTCAATGTTGTGTATTGATCTATTTATAATCTGTGTGATTATCTTTGTGATTGAAATCGTTAAAGGGTAAAATTTAGCCGAATATATTTTTGGTATCGTTAGATGTCGAAAATAAATAAAATTTGATTTTTGAAAATTTAAGTTGAGAATTCGTAATAAAATTTAATTTTGGAATTGATTCATTTTAAATAAATAAACGTTGAAATTTTTATGTTATAAAAATTATGATTTTTGTGAAATATAACAAGAAGGTGATTTTTGAAATAAGTAGTTGATTAATTTATAAAATGGTTTAAATTGGGATTTTTGAATTATTACAAATGATTTATATAAAAGATTTATTAAATTGATATTTATAAATTAAAATATTGAAATTATAAAACGAGTTTTTATAAGTGTTAAAATGAAGTATAAATGGATTTCATAAGTGAATGAAATCTGTAGATTTATAAATTGTGAAGTTATAAAATGAATAGATTTTTGTAAAATAAAAGATTTATAAGTAATTAACTTATAACTTGGATTTTGGCGTGTAAATGGGATATGGATAGAATTTATTAATAAAGTGATTTTATAAGCGAAGTTGTCATAAAGTATAAATAGAATTTATAAACATTTTTTTTATATAAATCCGAAATCGACTTATTTTTATAAGTTCATTTTTATAGCTTATTAAAGGAGATATATCCACGATTTTGGGACAGCAGATAATCCTTTAAATAAAATACGTAGAAATGCTGAATTTGGTTAACGAAGCATATTCACGATTTTGGACAATGAATAATATATAAAAAAATATTTTGGGAAAGTGATATTTTAAATAGAATTAAAATTATTTAAAGATGTTTTAGAATGTATTAAGTATCGAAACCATAGATTTCAACATTCATTGTTGAAATAGACGTTTTCGAGAAATATAAGGAAATGGTGGACTATAGCACCGTTGTTATAGTAAATGATTTTCGAAAGGAAATGTTTATATAGTATTGGGATTTATATATCTATCTTAATTTCGAATCCCTATACTAGTGATTTTGGGTTATCGTAACGATGTTTTACGTAACATTCGTTTTGACCCAAATAAATGAGTTTAAGAGAATGTTTTCCGTAAAGAATAAAATATATACTTAATTGTGATTTAAGTATATTGAATATTTTCCAAATGTTGAAAATAAATAGATTTGTGAATTACTTATTATTAAATAAGTATGGAAAGGTTTTCCAATATGAAGTGAAATGTTTTGAGATTTTATCTTTTAAGATAAATTTAAAATGGATAAATATTTGGTAGTGTTTCCATTTAAGGAAATTGATTTGAAATTTGTTTTCAAAGATAAAGGTGAAAATTAATTTGAAATTTGTTTTCAAATGGTTGAAGTGTGGAAATTATATCTTGTAAAGATATTTTTGAAAATAAATAATTTGGGAAATTATTTGAAATCGGGTTATGTTGTGAATATTGATTGATAATTAAATAACGGACTATCAATATTGACCCTTAAATGGCTATTTGTTGTGAATTGGTTGAAATTGAACGCTACACTTATATTTAAATTATTGCACCCGTTATTCGGATTACCCATTCCGAATAGTGATACAACGTAATGGATAACAATGAAGACCAGTGTTGAAGAGCGGGTATTTGTGAAAATGACAGAATGACCTATCAATTGTCTCTGCACCGTTAGCTACGGTATAGAGATTTCCTTTGTGATGGGAAATTCGATCGGGATTGTGAATACCCTGATTGTAAGGGCTTCTTTTGAAGTGCCTTCGGTTCTGTTCGAACCCGGAACAGACTTGTATGGTTACGTGTCTGACATTACATTTTGAGATATAAAGCAGATTTCTTTCAAATACATTTCTGTTGGTGGCGGAGAATTTATTCTCTTAGCTTAATACCCTTCTCTGAGAGGTACGAGCATAAAGGTTTTGTAGTTGAAGGTTATCAATGATATACTCCCAATTTGGTAATGTGGCATGCTGAGTGTTGCTATGTGATGATTATTTATTGATCATTTGTTGATCAAAGCGTGGCTTTGTGAAAAAGCGTAGCTTTGTGGACGAGACTTCGTCAGACCTCACACCCCGGAAATGGTCGAAACAGGAATATGCGGCAAGGTTATGAGGGTCGCTCCCTTTAGGGTATGTCATTTCCTTCTGGAAAAGGGTGGTGTCAGGTATGGAGCACTGATGCTTAACCTATGTGGTTGCTCCAATCTCATTTTCTGTGTGGTTGTTGCTTTGTGATCGAGGGCCCTCGGATAAAGGTCCTAAAGGACCGGGGAGTGGCATACTCGAGTAGTAGTTACCTAGTTACAAAGGTAACCCGGCCTTATGTTAGCAGAGATCCAGTTAGGTTCTCGGGACGTCCCGCCAGAGGCGATCCCATGTGGCAGTAGGAAGTTCCTTAGCCTGATCATTTATTGGAAATCCAAAGAAACAGTACGAGCCTTGTACGGTTTAGTTGTAGAACCTGCCATTTAATATGGCACCTATAGTAGGCATACTATAATGGTACCTACGCTGGCTAAGATTTATATTATACTTTCGAAATGTTTTCATCACTATGCACTAATAATAATATCAAAAATGATTTGTTTTGCGTAGTAAGCATTTTTGACTACCATAAGGAGAAATCTCCTCAGATTCTGCATTTGCATTATGTGTGTGCGGGGAGGCCTTATGGTAGTTTCATTTTCCAAAAGCATTGCGGATATTTTTTCACTTCCCTTGTTGTTGTTGTTTTAAAAGATAAATAACTGTTTGAGTTCTCACACCAGTCCCATGACTGGCCTGGAGTTTATTGTTCCCTTCCTAAACTCTGGGTGCCCATAATTTTCCACACGGGCAGCCTAGAGTCAAGTTATCAGGTAATTCTGGATTCAGAAGTGCTATGGAGCTCAAGTGGTGAGCTAGATGGCGAGATGCATTACTCATATATGATATTGCCTTTCTGCTGTAAATTCACTTGTAAGGACATGTTGTATAACTGTCCATTGTTTTGTTGTGTTATATATTATTGTTGTACACTCTGATGATGTGATGTAATGAATAACTGATATAGTTCTTTGTTTTAAAGATTATTCGTTTATCTATTATATGTTGTTCCACTGCGATATGTGAGATTCTTATATTGTTTATGTTCTGTTTTCTTATTTCTTCTATATTTTTCTTCTACCTCTTCTTTTTAACCCTCGTGGTTCGTTTTTTTGGCATTCAATTTCTCGGCATTTTATACAGTGGACGCATTAATGTCTACTTTCGAAAGTCGAAGAGCAGGTCTTGACAATGTGGTATCAGAGCATATGGTTAAGCGACAACCTTGGCTCTGTTGGGGATTACTCATTAGAGATAGAGTCAGCAGTACTCTAGAATGAATTGAGTGTAATAATAGATATGAGCGCGTATTTGTTAGTGAATATGAAATTGTTTTGTATTGTGTTTACTTATCAGTTGATTGTTTATAGATTCTGGTCGGTGCAGTCTATCTAACTATATCAATAGGGTTTCTAAACTCTTAAACGAGATAAACCAACATAGTATCATTTTAAATTGGATAAATGAAATAATTTTACCTCGTTCATATTTTATATATAAAGGAATAATTTTTCAGAATTATCAAAGTGTATGTAAAATTGAATTGTTTGATTGTTGAAAATGTAAGAAAATATATATGTGAATCAAAGTTGTTCGAATAATCTGAATAAAAACAACAATTGTGAAGGAATAAATTATATAAAAGCAACGATTGTATAAGTATAGAATTAAAATTGAAATGATTTACAATTGTGGAATAATCTTGTATAAGTAAAGTTAAATAGTGAAATTATAAGCAAGATTTATAAATGTGATTTATAAATAAAAGAAAATTTTGAAAGAATTTAAAGCACTGAATCACTACTGTTGCTGGGGAATAATAAGGGTGATGACTACAGCATCATCAGTATCATTTTCGTGTTTCTGTGTGATGGATTTGCTACCATGGTAAATTGAAATTGAATTTTGTTGTGATAAACAAATTGGAAATTAAAATCCAAGTTTAAATTGATAAATAAAAGTGAAATAAGTTTTGAACTTATAATATGAGATAATAAAGATTTAACTTTGGTAAAATTGAAATAAATTTGAATTAGTATGATAAAATGTATGATGTGAAATTTAACTAAAGGAAGTTAAATAAATTAAATCAGATTTGGAAGTTGAATAATAAATTGTATAACTTATTAAATGTGAAGATGTAAGTAAAACCAATTATTAAAATAGTTAAACAATTTTGTTAAGCAAAACGATGTATGAATCTGAATAAGTGATAAAATTGACTTTGGTAAAAGTTAAATAGAATTTACTTGGGAGTTGGAATTTGAATTGGATTTTAACTGGATTAGATATGTGGTTGAAATGGAGATTTAAGTTAAGTTAAGAAAATGATGTTTAAAAGGAGTATAACTTAGGTGATGTTGAATATAGTTGATTTTGGTATTGAAGTAAAATAACAAAGTTAATTGAATGAATATGAACTTGAGTTATATAAAGGAGATTCAACTTTATTTGCAAAATAAATTAGTAATTGAATTAAAGAATTGAATATTAATCAATAAAATGTAAATGAATTGATATAGAATAATGGATATAAGTGTTAATTCAGTTAAGGCTAATTTAATGTTAAACCAAATTGAAGGTAAACAAAGTGAATATGAATGTTGAATGTAAAGTGAATAAATTCGGTTGTGTTGGATATACAATGGTTGTTAGATTATTGTTAATTGATTGAATAGAAATTCATATGCAATTAAATGAACAAAATTGAAAGCTAAAGCAATTGAATTCAAATTGGAAGTTAAGTAAATTTAAATTGAATAGAAGTTGATTTGAATTGAAAGTGAACCAATGTGAGTGTAAATTAGTGAATGTAAACTAATTGAAAATGAATAATTGAATGTCATTGTATATAAATTGGTTGTAAACAATTACAAGTAATGTTGAAATCATATAAGTTGCTTATAAACCTTGTTTAGTATGAATTTCTTTTAATATGCATGTGCAGTAGTTGTTTAAAAGAGTAAAATGTTAATAACTTCCAATATATGTCACTTACGTGTTTATATTGAGTAAGTACAGGTACCGGGGCTACCGTTAGTGGGATTTGGTTGCGCAAAACGCTTAATAAATAACTGCTTTGCTTGAAAAGTGCTAAAAAGGTACGCCTACGCAATAAAAATAGGAAATATGAACTTTTTTCTGTTTTCCGACCGTGTGGGTCGATGTATATATATTTATATCTATTGTGATGTTGTAAAAGCTCCTCCGTACAAAGGAGGTTATGACGAAATTGTTTGAAATTTTAAGGCGTTAGGAAATTTTTGGGAAATTTTGGGATTTCTTTTTATGAAAGCTAAGTTTTGATTTGAAGTTAAGGGTTAAACGATATAGTTGATTTTGAAAAGGTTACTATATATGGATTTGAAAATATTAGTGAAGTTTTGTAAGAGGTTTAACTATGGATTTTGGAAAATTTAGATTTAATTGGATAATTAAATCGACAAATTAATATTTAAATTACAGGGATAATTGAAAATTGTGTTTAATGTGATTAAAAATGATTTATAAAGTTATATTAAATCATATTGGAGTTAGAACAATGTTTGTGAACTTTTAAAATTGAATTAAAAGTTAAATTGCAGAAATCGAATATTTTGATATTTAATTGACTAATGAACATAGTCAATTTTCAAACAGTCTCGGATTTCAACGAAACTAGTTTCATTGGATCCGTAATGTTATATTATTGTATAGTTTCAAATTTTGTGCCAATCGGATTTACGGTTTGTTCGGGGTAAGCCAAAACGCATAGAAATTGGTTTAATCGATTTAATTTAAATTTGATTGTTTATTTCCGTAACTCGCACAGATGATCGAATTGGCTCTCGATACTTATTCCATTGTGTCGGAACGCGGGTTAAACCCTAGAAACGTCGGTCACCGTGCGAGATTTGGAGTTCGGGAATTTGGAGTGGATAGTGTTTTTCGTTGAAATTCTATAAAAGGAACCCCTCCATCTTTACTTTGCAACAAACCTTAAACCTAACTCTTCAGCCGCCACCCCTACCTTCAACGGCCAAAAACATGCCATCTTCTTCCTCCATTTTCTTCAAATCCACACACCGATTCAACAAACTTCCAACTGCAAAGTTAAAGAGCACAACAAGAGCTACAATCTCAACGGTGGAGATCAAAAATCTCTTGACGGATCAACGGCAATTGGAGTTGGAAGATCGTGCGTTCATGCACGAAAAACGAGGGCTAGGGGCGACCGAGTTCACCGAGATCGCTGCCGTGGGTGAAGCTCGAGTGGGCGAACGCTTTGGTGGTGGTTGATCAACTTGGAAACGCTCGTGTTCGTCGCGAAAATTGAGGAGGATACGACGGCTTCATGGGTTCGGTTTCGTTCAATTACCTGAGAAGCTTTTCGCATTTGGGAAGAAGCAAGAACATGCGGCTTGGATTTGCAGTTCAAGGTCGTGCGGCCGTGATGACATTTAGGTTTTAAAATTAAAAATAAAATTATGAAATTGAATTATGTTAAATTGTGTAATCTTTGTAATAATATAACTTTTTGATACGAGGTCGTAAAATTACGATACGAATTGCATTAGAATCGTATTGTTGAACACAACGCAATGGATTTGGTTTGAAGTCATTTGGAGCTAGTGAAAATTTCGGGTAAAATTAAACGCGTGTTTAATTTTATTCGAAACAAAACGCTACAACTGTTATCAGAAACTAAAGGTGAGAACTTCTCACTCAATCGAATTGCGTTTCGATTTAAATTTTAAATAGTTAAATTTTAAATTGTTTGATTGTGTTGATTATATGCTTGGATGATAGTTATTATCTGTTGGATTGAAATAGACCCTATACGCCGTATATTAAGCGGATGTTAATTATTAAACACATATACCGCGATAATTCCAACTTGTATGGAATTGGTATTATATATGTACTTGGAGTTGATTTCCCGCATTATATAGAGGATGAGACCCTATTGCGCCGCATAATAGCGAACAGTATTTTATAAATCCCATATATCGTGATATTTCGTCTTGACGCGGAATTGGTATTGTGCTAACATCTGTGGATGCAGGGAAACAGGTTGGAGGGATCCAACTGGATTCATTAAAAGATTGAATTTGTTTCAATGTTGTATGTTGATCTATTTATAATCTGCGTGATTATCTTTGTGATTGAAACCGTTAAAGGTTAAAATTTAGCAGAATATATTTTTGGTATCGTTAGATGCCGAAAGTAAATTAAGTTTGATTTTTGAAAATTTAAGTTGAGAATTCATAACAAAATTTAATTTTGGAATTGATTCATTTTAAATAAATAAACGTTGAAAATTTTATGTTGTAATAATTATGATTTTTGTGAAATATAACCGAAATGTGATTTTTGAAATAAGTAGTTGATTAATTTATAAAATGGTTTAAATTGGATTTTTGAATTATTATAAATGATTTATATAAAAGAATTATAAAATTGATATTTAAAAATTAAAATATTGAAATTGTAAAATGAGTTTTTATAAGTGTTAAAATGAAGTATAAATGGATTTCATAAGTGAATGAAATCTATAGATTTATAAATTGTGAAGTTATAAAATGAATAGATTTTTGGAAAATAAAAGATTTATAAGTAATTAACTTATAAATCGGATTTTGGTGTGTAAATGGGATATGGATAGAATTTGTTAATAAAGTGATTTTATAAGTGAAGTTGTTATAAAGTATAAATGGAATTTATAAACATTGTTTATTTATATAAATCCGAAATCGACTTATTTTGATAAGTTCATTTTTATAGCTTATTAAAGGAGATATATCCATGATTTTGGGATAGTGGATAATCCTTTAAAAAAAATACGTAGAAATGTTGAATTTGGTTAACGAAGTATATTCATGATTTTGGACAGTGAATAATATATAAAAAAATATTTTAGGAAAGTGATATTTTAAATAGAATTAAAATGATTTAAAGATGTTTTAAAATGTATTTAGTATTGAAACCATAGATTTCAACATTCATTGTTGAAATAAACATTTTCGAGAAATAGAAGGAAATGGTGGACTATAACACCGTTGTTATAGTAAATGATTTTCGAAAGGAAATGTTTTATATAGTATTGGGATTTATATATCTATCTTAATTTCGAATCCCTATACTAGTGATTTTGGGTTATCGTAACGATGTTTTACATAACATTCGTTTTGACCCAAATAAATGTGTTTAAGAGAATGTTTTCCTTAAAGAATAAAATATATACTTAATTGTGATTAAGTATATTGAATATTTTCCAAACGTTGAAAATAAATAGATTTGTGAATTACTTATTATTAAATAAGTATGGAAAGGTTTTCCAATATGAAGTGAAATGTTTTGAGATTTTATCTTTTAAGATAAATTGAAAATGGATAAATATTTGGAAGTGTTTCCGTTTAAGGAAATTGATTTGAAAATTGTTTTCAAAGTTAAAGGTGAAAATTAATTTGTAATTTTTTTCAAATGGTTGAACTGTGGAAATTATATCTTGTAAAAATATTTTTGGAAATAAATAATTTGGGAAATTATTTGAAATCGGGTTATGTTGTGAATATTGATTGATAGTTAAATAACCGACTATCATTATTGACCATGAAATGGCTATTTGTTGTGAATTGGTTGAAATTGAATGCTACACTTATTTTTAAATTATTGCGCTCGTTATTCGGATTACCCATTCCGAATAGTGATTCGACGTAATTGATAGCATTGAAGGCCGGCGTTGAAGACCGGGTACTTGTGAAAACGATAGGATGACCTATTGATTGTCTCTATACCGTTAGCTACGGTATGGAGAATTCCTTTGTGATGGGAAATTCGATCGGGATTGTGGATACCCTGATTGCAAGGGCTTCTTTAGAAGTGCCTTCGGTTCTGTTCGAACCCGAAACAGACTTGTATGGTTACGTGTCCGACATTACATTTTGAGATATAAAGCAGATTTCTTTCAAATACATTTCTGTTGGTGGCAGAGAATTTATTCTCTTAGCTTAACACCCTTCTCTGAGACGTACGAGCTCGGAGGTTTTGTAGTTGAAGGTTATCAGCGATATACTCCCAATTTGGTAATATGGCATGCTGAGTGTTGCTGTGTAATGATTATTTATTGATCATTTGTTGATCAAAGCGTGGCTTTGTGAAAAAGCGTAGCTTTGTGGACGAGACTTCGTCAGACCTCACACCCCGAAAATGGTCGAAACAGGAATATGCGGCAAGGTTATGAGGGTCGCTCCCTTTAGTGTATGTCATTTCCTTCTGGAAAAGGATGGTGTCAGGTATGGAGCCCTGATGCTTAACCTATGTGGTTGCTCCAATCTCATTTTCTGTTTGGTTGTTGCTTTGTGATCGAAGGCCCTCGGATAAAGGTCCCAAAGGACCGGGGGTGGCATACTCGAGTAGTAGTTACCCAGTTACAAAGGTAACCCGGCCTTGTGTTGGCAGAGATCCGGTTAGGTTCTCGAGACGTCCCGCCAGAGGCGATCGCATGTGGCAGTAGGAAGTTCCTTATCCTGATCATTTGTTGGAAATCCAAAGAAACAATACGAGCCTTGTACGGTTTTAGTTGTAGAACCTGCCATTTAATATGGCAGCTATAGTAGGCATACTATAATGGTACTTATGCTAGCTAAGATTTATATTATACTTTCGAAATGTTTTCATCACTATGCACTAATAATAATATCAAAAATGATTTGTTTTGTGTAGTAAGCATCTTTGACTATCATAAGGTGAAATCTTTTCCAATTCTGTGTTTGCATTGTGTGTGCGTGGGGAGGCCTTATGGTACTTTCATTTTTCAAAAGCATTGCAGATATTTTTTTCACTTCCCTTGTTGTTGTTTTAAAAGATAAATAACTGTTTGAGTTCTCACACCAGCCCCATGACTGACCTGGAGTTTATTGTTCCCTTCCTAAACTCCGGGTGCCCATAATTTTCCCCATGGGCAGCCTAGAGTCAGGTTATCAGGTCATTCTGGATTCAGAAGTGCTATGGAGCTCAAGTGGCGAGCTATATGGCGAGACGTATTACTCGTATATGATATTGTCTTTCCGCTGTAAATTCACTTGTAAGGACATGTTGTATAACTGTCCATTGTTTTGTTGTGTTGTATATTGTTGTTGTACACTCTGATGATGTGATGTAATGTAATAAATGATATAGTTCTTTGTTTTAAAGATTATTCATTTATCTATTATATGTTGCTCCGCTGCGATATGTGAGATTCTGATATTGTTTCTGTTCTGTTTTCTTATTTCTTCTATCTTTTTCTTCTACCTCTTCTTTTTAACCCTCATGGTTCGTTTTTCCGGCATTCAATTGCTCGGCATTTGATACAATGGATGTATTAATGTCGACTTTCGGAAGTCGAAGAATCGGGTCTTGATAATGTGGTATCAGAGCATATGGTTAAGCGACAACCTTGGCCATGTTAGGGATTACTCATTAGAGATAGAGTCAGCAGCACTCTAGAATGAGTTGAGTGTAATTATAGATATGAGCGCGTTTTTGTTAGTGAATATGAAATTGTTTTGTATTGTGTTGACTATCAGTTGATTGTTTATAGATTCTGGTCGGTGCATGTAACAACCCGCATTTTTATCGATTTTATATTTAAATATTTTATTTAAATATTTCAACGTTAGTCAGATTTTAGTCCGAAAAGCTACTTTTTACGTACGGTCGAATTAGGACTCGGAACCACTCCCATTGAGTTTAAATTGCCGTTTGCGACCTTTTTGAGTATAAGCTTCGATATGTTTGGAGAAAGTTGATTTTTGCTACTTTTCACTTTGGGTTTGGTTTGGGCTTAGCCCTATGTTAACTTATGCTCAAATCTGAGCCACTCTTCCCCACTCACCCTCATTCTCTTCTCTTTTCAGTTTTTAGAGTATTAATGGTGGGAGAGATTGGAAATTAAAACTCCAAAACCCTAGTTCCTTTTGCAACTTCAAATTCCTAGCTCCAAATTCAAGAGAACCCATTGGTAAGCATTCTCTTCTTCTTCTCCAACTTATTCTCTTACCAATTTCAGAAATTCCTAAACCTAATTTTGGGAATGATCTTGTTTTGAGCATAGATTCAAGCTCATTTGGGTTGTGTTGAAGAGAGGTTGATTCTCCATTTGCTTTCAAGCTTCTTCTTGTTTGATTTTGTGAAAAGGTGAGATTTTTATCTCACATCTATGCTTATATTTATCTTCGATTGTTAGGTATGAATTCCTAACACTTATTCGTGTGCAATTGCTTTTGGTTTGGATTGATTTGGTGAATATTCCAATTTTTAGTGTTTTGGGTTCAATTCCTTAAAAATCATAGCTTTTATCCTTGATCATGTTTTTGGAGATGCATTGAAGAGCTTATAGAGCCGAGTAGTCGATTGGCATAATCCCTTAGTGCCGTTGCTCGAGAGAATGCAATTTGGTCAAGATTGAACGTCATTTGTAATAGGCAGGGAAGAGGCTGGAAACAGGTCCGGCCGACCGAGCTCTATAGCCGGCCGACCGACCTGCTTCCAAATGTGCTGTGCACTTCTCTGTTTGGGTCCGGTCGACCGACTACAGAGCTCAGTCGACCGACCTGCTTCCCGAACTATTTTCTGAACAGGGTCCGGTCGACCGAGCCCTGAGGACGGCCGACCGACCTGATGTTATTTTGCCTATTTCGCCTATTTTTTGTGGTTTCCAACTTTTATCGATTCGTGTTGTTTCCTATGTCTTGTTATCATTTGTTATGACTTTGATGACTCCTTTTTAGGAATTTTTGAGTATCCATTCTGATGGATTCTTTATCGGTTTCGTTGGATTTTTATTCACATCTTCGTATGTGAATTTTAGTGATTGATTGTTCCTACAATCTTCTTTGTGTTTTGTCACTTTAAAAATATAAAGGTTTTCTATACTAGTAGTAAATATCAAAACTCTTTCCTCAAACGATTTCAGTACTATTTTAATACCAAATTCGTTTATAAAACCGTTTTTCCAATCTATTAGTATATACAAACCTTTAGCTCACTCGTATGAGAAATCTAATTAAACGACTTAGTAAAACAAGTGGTATGAAACGCTTGCGTTCACTTTGTTGGTTAATTCTTGGACTTGTTCGATTGAAACTCTTGTGACAATTTTCTAGTGGAGATCTACAATTTGTTCGTAAATATTTAAGTTAAGCTAGTGGTTATGGGACATGATGCTAAGCTCATATATTTACTAGCTTACTGTAATCGACACTTCTCGTTGATCATGACGATCATCTTTGTGATTTAGACTAGCAATGTGCGATGTCTCTTTGTCTGCGAGGGAGACCAAACCCCGTTTTGTGGAGTTTCGACTCAATTTGGTGGGGTAGCAACCCATGGTCTTCGGACCGTTTGTGGAGCTTCGGCTCAATTTGTGATGGTTAGCAACCATGGAATTAGCGTTCCGTTTGTGATACACGTGTTGGTGGGCTTTATGCTCCCGTTTGTGATAGGCCTCCCCCCTTTGTGATTTCTGGATTTCTTGAGATGATTTCTAGAATTTGTGTTTCACCAATTTTCGTGATTTCCATTGATAAGTTTTATCAATATTTGTGCATTGGTGAATTTGTGCGTCATTGACTTTTGTGATTTCTGGATTTCGCATATTGAATTCTGGAATTTGTGTGTCATTGACTTTTGTGATTGACATTTATATTATTGTCAATATTTGTGCATTGGTGAGTTTGTGTGTCATTGACTTGTGTGATTGACATTGATATTATTGTCAATATTTGTGCATTGGTGAATTTGTGTGTCATTGACTCTTGTGATTGACATCGATATAATCGTCAATATTTGTGGTTTGATGAACGAAATAAGGAGTATGGCATTTCTTTGATTCTTGTGTAGATTTGGTGATATTGATTAATCTCTCGTTGATTTTCAATTACTTATATATATCACAGCTTGGAATTGTGATTATTATGTGTTTAGTCCTATCTCTTATTCTATATCGTTTCATCTGATATCTATAGTTAGACTGATCCGTTTATTATTTTCTTATTAAATAATACTCGGGTCAGACCGAGATGTTACAGGTGCTTCTGCTTGACTTCTCTCTTGGGGTTGATTTCTCTGACTTTTGGCTTACTACTTAGATTAGAAGTTTATTTTGGTGTATACATTCGAGATATAGACTCCATAATGTATACTTATTCTTTTGTGTAGTTCATGTAACTATTCTTTTGTGATATTGTGGATCTTTTTGACCACTACTCTGATATACACTTTCATGTGTTAGTGTTATATTCATATCTATTTCCGCCTTTGTGATATGAATTGTCTGTGACTGATTTGTGTTATGTTTATTTCTATATTTGTTTCCGAAGACCTTTATAGCCACTGTGTAGTAGCTTTGAGTTTGTGTCGGTATGTCGGATTTCCTCTTGAGATGAAAAGTTATATTTTTATCTGGCATATCGGTACTCGCACAAAGCAATTATACAGATGGTCGCTCCTCAACAGCCTTATCCTCCGTGCTAGTTGACAGCATTACACCGTAGTGTTCTTGGCTAGCGTGGGTATAGAGGTGGGGCGTCATAGTGCAGTCTAGCTAACTGTATCGATAGGGGTTTCTAAACTCTTAAACGAGATAAACTAACATAGTATCATTTTAAACTGGGTAAATGAAATAATTTTACCTCATTTATAATTTATATATAAAGGAATAATTTTTTAGAATTATCAAAGTGTATGTAAAATTGAATTGTTTGATTGTTGAAAATGTAAGAAAATATATACATGAATCAAAGTTGTTCGAATAATTTGAATAAAAACAACAATTGTGAAAGAATAAATTATATAAAAGCAACGATTTTATAAGTATAGAATTAAAATTGAAATGATTTACAATTGTGGAATAATCTTCATAAGTAAAGTTAAATAGTGAAATTATAAGCAAGATTTATAAATAAAAGAAAATTTTGAATGAATTTAAAGCACTGAATTCACAACTGTTGCTGGGGAATAATAAGGGTGATGACTGCAGCATCATCAGTATCATTTTCGAGTTTCTGTGTGATGGATTTGTTACCATAGTAAATTGAAATTGAATTTTGTTGTGACAAACAAATTGGAAATTAAAATCCAAGTTTAAATTGATAAATAAAAGTGAAATAAGTTTTGAACTTATAATATGAGATAATAAAGATTTAACTTTGGTAAAGTTGAAATAAATTTAAATTAGTATGATAAAATGTATGATGTGAAATTTAACTAAAGTTAAACAAAATAAATCAGATTTGGAAGTTGAATAATAAATTGTATAACTTATTAAATGTGAAGATGTAAGTAAAACCAATTATTAAAATGGTTAAACAATTTTGTTAAGAAAAACGAAGTATGAATCTGAATAAGTGATAAAATTGACTTTGGTAAAAGTTAAATAAAATTTACTTTGGAGTTAGGATTTGAATTGAATTTTAACTGGATTAGATATGTGGTTGAAATGGAAATTTAAGTTAAGTTAAGCAATTGATGTTTAAAAGGAATATAACTTAAGTGATGTTGAATATAGTTGATTTTGGTATTGAAGTAAAATAATGAAGTTAATTGAATGAATATGAACTTGAGTTATATAAAGGAGATTCAACTTTATTTGTAAAATAAGTTAGTAATTGAACTAATGAATTGAATATTAATCAATAAAATGTAAATGAATTGATATAGAATAATGGATATAAGTGTTAATTCAGTTAAGGCTAATTTAATGTTAAACCAAATTGAAGGTAAACAAAGTGAATATGAATGTTGAATGTAAAGTGAATAAATTCGGTTGTGTTGGATATACAATGGTTGTTAGATTATTGTTAATTGATTGAATAGAAATTCATATGCAATTGAATGAACAAAATTGAAAGTTAAAGCAATTGAATTCAAATTGGAAGTTAAGTAAATTTAAATTGAATAGAAATTGATTTGAATTGAAAGTGAACCAATGTGAGTGTAAATTAGTGAATGTAAACTAATTGAAAATGAATAATTGAATGTCATTGTATATAAATCGGTTGTAAACAATTACAAGTAATGTTGAAATCATATAAGTTGCTTATAAACCTTGTTTAGTATGCATTTCTTTTAATATGCATGTGTAGTAGTTGTTTAAAAGAGTAAAATGTTAATAACTTCCAATATATGTCACTTACGTGTTTATATTGAGTAAGTACAGGTACCGGGGCTACCGTTAGTGGGATTTGGTTGCGCAAAACGCTTAATAAATAACTGCTTTGCGTGAAAAATGCTAAAAAGGTACGCCTACGCAATAAAATAGGAAATATGAACTTTTTTCTGTTTTCCGACCGTGTGGGTCGATGTATATATATTTATATCTATTGTGATGTTGTAAAAGCTCCTCCGTACAAAGGAGGTTATGACGAAATTGTTTGAAATTTTAAGGCGTTAGGAAATTTTTGGGAAATTTTGGGATTTCTTTTTATGAAAGCTAAGTTTTGATTTGAAGTTAAGGGTTAAACCATATAGTTGATTTTGAAAAGGTTACTATATATGGATTTGAAAATATTAGTGAAGTTTTGTAAGAGGTTTAACTATAGATTTTGGAAAAGTTAAACATTTAAACGAATTTGAAACTTAATTTGAACGAATTGTTTTTGGGCACTTTTTTCTTACATGGTAATTTCGAGGATGAAATTCTTTTAAGGAGGGAAGACTACAACGACCCAGAATTTCTTTCATTTGAAATTCGGATATTTAATTGATTTTTAATATCAACACGTAAAATTTGTACGTCGAATAAATTATTTTTCGAATATTTAGATCTAATTGGATAATTAAATCGACAAATTAATATTTGAAATTACAGAGATAATTGAAAATTTGGTTTAATGTGATTAAAAACGATTTATAAAGTTATATTAAATCATATTGGAGTTAGAACAATGTTTGTGAACTTTTAAAATTGAATTAAAAGTTAAATTACAGAAATCGAATATTTTAATATTTAATCGACTAATGAAAATAGTCATTTTTCAAACAGTCTCGAATTTTGAGGAAACCCATTTCATCGGATCCGTAATGTTATATTATTGTATGGTTTCAAATTTCGTGTCAATCGGATTTAAGGTTTGTTCGGGGCAAGCTAAAATGCATAGAAATTGGTTTAATCAATTTAATTTCAATTTGATCGTTTATTTCCGTAACTCGCATAGATGATCGAATTGGCTCTTAATACCTATTCCATTGTGTCCGGAACGCGGGTTAAACCCTAGAAACGCCAGTCTCCTTGCGCGATTTGGAGTTCGAGAATTTGAAGTGAATAGTATTTTTCGTTAAAATTCTATAAAAGGAACCCCTCCATCTTCACTTTGCAACAAACCCTAAGCCTAACTCTTCAGCCGCCACCCCTACCTTCAATGGTCGAAAACGTGCCATCTTCTTCCTCCATTTTCTTCAAATCCACACACTGATTCAACAAACTTCCAACTGTAAAGTTAAAGAGCACAACAAGAGCTACAATCTCAACGATGGAGATCGAAAATATCTTGACGGATCAACGGCAATTAGAGTTGGAAGGTCGTGCATTCGTGCATGAAAAACGAGGGCTAGGGTGACCGAGTTCGCCAAGATCGCTGCCGTGGGTGAAGCTCGAGTGGGCGAAAGCTCTGATGGTGGTTGATCAACTTGGAAACGCTCGTGTTCGTCGCAAATATTGAGGAGGATACGGCGGCTTCATGGGTTCGGTTTCGTTCAATTACCTGGGAAGCTTTTCGCGTTTGGAAAGAAGCATGAATATGAAGCTTGGATCTGTATTTCAGGGTTGTGCGGCCGTGGTGACATTTAGGTTTTAAAATTAAAAATAAAATTGTGAAATTGAATTATATCAAATCGTGTAATCTTTGTAACAATATAACTTTTTGATACGAGGTCGGAAAATTACGAAACGAATTGCGTTGGAATCGTATTGTCGAACACTACGCAATGGAGCTGGTTTGGAGTCATTTGGAGCTAGTGAAAATTTCGTGTAAAATTAAACGCGTGTTTAATTTTTTTTGGTAACAAAACGCTACAACAGTTATCGGAAACTCAAGGTGAGAACTTCTCACTCAATCGAATTGCGTTTCGATTTAAATTTTAAATAGTTAAATTTAAAATTGCTTGATTGTTTTGATTATATGCTTGGATGATAGTTATTATCTATTGTATTGAAATAGACCATATACGCCGTACATTAAGCGGATGTTATTTATTAAACACATATACCGCGATAATTCCAATTTGTATGGAATTGGTATTATATATGTACTTGGAGTTGATTTCCTGCATTATATAGCAGACGACACCCTATTGCGTCGCATAATAGCGGATAGTGTTTTATAAATCCCATATACCGCGATATTCCGTCTTGAAGCGGAATTGGTATTGTGTTAACATCTGTGGATGCAGGGAAACAGGTTGGAGGGATCCAACTGGATTCCTCAAAAGATTGAATTTGTTTCAATATTATGTGTTGATCTATTTATAATCTGCGTGATTATCTTTGTGATTGAAATCATTAAAGGCTAAAATTTAGCCGAATATATTTTTGGTATCGTTAGATGCCCAAAGTAAATAAAATTTGATGTTTGAAAATTTAAGTTGAGAATTCATAATAAAATTTAGTTTTGGAATTGATTCATTTTAAATAAATAAACGTTGAAATTTTTATGTTATAAAAATTATGATTTTTGTGAAATATAACTGAAATGTGATTTTTGAAATAAGTAGTTGATTAATTTATAAAATGGTTTAAATTGGGATTTTTGAATTATTATAAATGATTTATATAAAAGATTTATAAAATTGATATTTATAAATTAAAATATTGAAATTGTAAAACGAGTTTTTATAAGTGTTAAAATGAAGTATAAATGGATTTCATAAGTGAATTAAACCTATAGATTTATAAATTGTAAAGTTATAAAATGAATAGATTTTTGTAAAATAAAAGATTTATAAGTAATTAACGTATAAATTAGATTTTGGCGTGTAAATGGGATATGGATAGAATTTGTTAATAAAGTGATTTTATAAGTGAAGTTGTTATAAAGTATAAATGGAATTTATAAACATTGTTTATTTATATAAATCCGAAATCGACTTATTTTGATAAGTTCATTTTTATAGCTTATTAAAGGAGATATATCCATGATTTTGGGATAGTGGATAATCCTTTAAAAAAAATACGTAGAAATGTTGAATTTGGTTAACGAAGTATATTCATGATTTTGGACAGTGAATAATATATAAAAAAATATTTTAGGAAAGTGATATTTTAAATAGAATTAAAATGATTTAAAGATGTTTTAAAATGTATTTAGTATTGAAACCATAGATTTCAACATTCATTGTTGAAATAAACATTTTCGAGAAATAGAAGGAAATGGTGGACTATAACACCGTTGTTATAGTAAATGATTTTCGAAAGGAAATGTTTTATATAGTATTGGGATTTATATATCTATCTTAATTTCGAATCCCTATACTAGTGATTTTGGGTTATCGTAACGATGTTTTACATAACATTCGTTTTGACCCAAATAAATGTGTTTAAGAGAATGTTTTCCTTAAAGAATAAAATATATACTTAATTGTGATTAAGTATATTGAATATTTTCCAAATGTTGAAAATAAATAGATTTGTGAATTACTTATTATTAAATAAGTATGGAAAGGTTTTCCAATATGAAGTGAAATGTTTTGAGAATTTATCTTTTAAGATAAATTGAAAATGGATAAATATTTGGAAGTGTTTCCGTTTAAGGAAATTGATTTGAAAATTGTTTTCAAAGTTAAAGGTGAAAATTAATTTGTAATTTTTTTCAAATGGTTGAACTGTGGAAATTATATCTTGTAAAAATATTTTTGGAAATAAATAATTTGGGAAATTATTTGAAATCGGGTTATGTTGTGAATATTGATTGATAGTTAAATAACCGACTATCATTATTGACCATGAAATGGCTATTTGTTGTGAATTGGTTGAAATTGAATGCTACACTTATTTTTAAATTATTGCGCTCGTTATTCGGATTACCCATTCCGAATAGTGATACGACGTAATTGATAGCATTGAAGGCCGACGTTGAAGACCGGGTACTTGTGAAAACGATAGGATGACCTATTGATTGTCTCTATACTGTTAGCTACGGTATGGAGAATTCCTTTGTGATGGGAAATTCGATCGGGATTGTGGATACCCTGATTGCAAGGGCTTCTTTAGAAGTGCCTTCGGTTCTGTTCGAACCCGAAACAGACTTGTATGGTTACGTGTCCGACATTACATTTTGAGATATAAAGCAGATTTCTTTCAAATAGATTTCTGTTGGTGGCAGAGAATTTATTCTCTTAGCTTAACACCCTTCTCTGAGACGTACGAGCTCGGAGGTTTTGTAGTTGAAGGTTATCAGCGATATACTCCCAATTTGGTAATATGGCATGCTGAGTGTTGCTGTGTAATGATTATTTATTGATCATTTGTTGATCAAAGCGTGGCTTTGTGAAAAAGCGTAGCTTTGTGGACGAGACTTCGTCAGACCTCACACCCCGAAAATGGTCGAAACAGGAATATGCGGCAAGGTTATGAGGGTCGCTCCCTTTAGTGTATGTCATTTCCTTCTGGAAAAGGATGGTGTCAGGTATGGAGCCCTGATGCTTAACCTATGTGGTTGCTCCAATCTCATTTTCTGTTTGGTTGTTGCTTTGTGATCGAGGGCCCTCGGATAAAGGTCCCAAAGGACCGGGGGTGGCATACTCGAGTAGTAGTTACCCAGTTACAAAGGTAACCCGGCCTTGTGTTGGCAGAGATCCGGTTAGGTTCTCGAGACGTCCCGCCAAAGGCGATCGCATGTGGCAGTAGGAAGTTCCTTATCCTGATCATTTGTTGGAAATCCAAAGAAACAATACGAGCCTTGTACGGTTTTAGTTGTAGAACCTGCCATTTAATATGGCAGCTATAGTAGGCATACTATAATGGTACTTATGCTAGCTAAGATTTATATTATACTTTCGAAATGTTTTCATCACTATGCACTAATAATAATATCAAAAATGATTTGTTTTGTGTAGTAAGCATCTTTGACTATCATAAGGTGAAATCTCTTCCAATTCTGTGTTTGCATTGTGTGTGCGTGGGGAGGCCTTATGGTACTTTCATTTTTCAAAAGCATTGCAGATATTTTTTTCACTTCCCTTGTTGTTGTTTTAAAAGATAAATAACTGTTTGAGTTCTCACACCAGCCCCATGACTGACCTGGAGTTTATTGTTCCCTTCCTAAACTCCGGGTGCCCATAATTTTCCCCATGGGCAGCCTAGAGTCAGGTTATCAGGTCATTCTGGATTCAGAAGTGCTATGGAGCTCAAGTGGCGAGCTGTATGGCGAGACGTATTACTCGTATATGATATTGTCTTTCCGTTGTAAATTCACTTGTAAGGACATGTTGTATAACTGTCCATTGTTTTGTTGTGTTGTATATTGTTGTTGTACACTCTGATGATGTGATGTAATGTAATAAATGATATAGTTCTTTGTTTTAAAGATTATTCATTTATCTATTATATGTTGCTCCGCTGCGATATGTGAGATTCTGATATTGTTTCTGTTCTGTTTTCTTATTTCTTCTATCTTTTTCTTCTACCTCTTCTTTTTAACCCTCATGGTTCGTTTTTCCGGCATTCAATTGCTCGACATTTGATACAATGGATGTATTAATGTCGACTTTCGGAAGTCGAAGAATCGGGTCTTGATAATGTGGTATCAGAGCATATGGTTAAGCGACAACCTTGGCTATGTTAGGGATTACTCATTAGAGATAGAGTCAGCAGCACTCTAGAATGAGTTGAGTGTAATTATAGATATGAGCGCGTTTTTGTTAGTGAATATGAAATTGTTTTGTATTGTGTTGACTATCAGTTGATTGTTTATAGATTCTGGTCGGTGCATGTAACAACCCGCATTTTTATCGATTTTATATTTAACTATTTTATTTAAATATTTCAACGTTAGTCAGATTTTAGTCCGAAAAGCTACTTTTTACGTACGGTCGAATTAGGACTCGGAACCACTCCCATTGAGTTTAAAATGCCGTTTGCGACCTTTTTGAGTATAAGCTTCGATATGTTTGGAGAAAGTTGATTTTTGCTACTTTTCACTTTGGGTTTGGTTTGGGCTCAGCCCTATGTTAACTTATGCTCAAATCTGAGCCACTCTTCCCCACTCACCCTCATTCTCTTCTCTTTTCAGTTTTTAGAGTATTAATGGTGGGAGAGATTGGAAATTAAAACTCCAAAACCCTAGTTCCTTTTGCAACTTCAAATTCCTAGCTCCAAATTCAAGAGAACCCATTGGTAAGCATTCTCTTCTTCTTCTCCAACTTATTCTCTTACCAATTTCAGAAATTCCTAAACCTAATTTTGGGAATGATCTTGTTTTGAGCATAGATTCAAGCTCATTTGGGTTGTGTTGAAGAGAGGTTGATTCTCCATTTGCTTTCAAGCTTCTTCTTGTTTGATTTTGTGAAAAGGTGAGATTTTTATCTCACATCTATGCTTATATTTATCTTCGATTGTTAGGTATGAATTCCTAACACTTATTCGTGTGCAATTGCTTTTGGTTTGGATTGATTTGGTGAATATTCCAATTTTTAGTGTTTTGGGTTCAATTCCTTAAAAATCATAGCTTTTATCCTTGATCATGTTTTTGGAGATGCATTGAAGAGCTTATAGAGCCGGGTAGTCGATTGGCATAATCCCTTAGTGCCGTTGCTCGAGAGAATGCAATTTGGTCAAGATTGAACGTCATTTGTAATAGGCAGGGAAGAGGCTGGAAACAGGTCCGGCCGACCGAGCTCTATAGCCGGCCGACCGACCTGCTTCCAAATGTGCTATGCACTTCTCTGTTTGGGTCCGGTCGACCGACTACAGAGCTCAGTCGACCGACCTGCTTCCCGAACTATTTTCTGAACAGGGTCCGGTCGACCGAGCCCTGAGGACGGCCGACCGACCTGATGTTATTTTGCCTATTTCGCCTATTTTGTGTGGTTTCCAACTTTTATCGATTCGTGTTGTTTCCTATGTCTTGTTATCATTTGTTATGACTTTGATGACTCCTTTTTAGGAATTTTTGAGTATCCATTCTGATGGATTCTTTATCGGTTTCGTTGGATTTTTATTCACATCTTCGTATGTGAATTTTAGTGATTGATTGTTCCTACAATCTTCTTTGTGTTTTGTCACTTTAAAAATATAAAGGTTTTCTATACTAGTAGTAAATATCAAAACTCTTTCCTCAAACGATTTCAGTACTATTTTAATACCAAATTCGTTTATAAAACCGTTTTTCCAATCTATTAGTATATACAAACCTTTAGCTCACTCGTATGAGAAATCTAATTAAACGACTTAGTAAAACAAGTGGTATGAAACGCTTGCGTTCACTTTGTTGGTTAATTCTTGGACTTGTTCGATTGAAACTCTTGTGACAATTTTCTAGTGGAGATCTACAATTTGTTCGTAAATATTTAAGTTAAGCTAGTGGTTATGGGACATGATGCTAAGCTCATATATTTACTAGCTTACTGTAATCGACACTTCTCGTTGATCATGACGATCATCTTTGTGATTTAGACTAGCAATGTGCGATGTCTCTTTGTCTGCGAGGGAGACCAAACCCCGTTTTGTGGAGTTTCGACTCAATTTGGTGGGGTAGCAACCCATGGTCTTCGGACCGTTTGTGGAGCTTCGGCTCAATTTGTGATGGTTAGCAACCATGGAATTAGCGTTCCGTTTGTGATACACGTGTTGGTGGGCTTTATGCTCCCGTTTGTGATAGGCCTCCCCCCTTTGTGATTTCTGGATTTCTTGAGATGATTTCTAGAATTTGTGTTTCACCAATTTTCGTGATTTCCATTGATAAGTTTTATCAATATTTGTGCATTGGTGAATTTGTGCGTCATTGACTTTTGTGATTTCTGGATTTCGCATATTGAATTCTGGAATTTGTGTGTCATTGACTTTTGTGATTGACATTTATATTATTGTCAATATTTGTGCATTGGTGAATTTGTGTGTCATTGACTTGTGTGATTGACATTGATATTATTGTCAATATTTGTGCATTGGTGAATTTGTGTGTCATTGACTCTTGTGATTGACATCGATATAATCGTCAATATTTGTGGTTTGATGAACGAAATAAGGAGTATGGCATTTCTTTGATTCTTGTGTAGATTTGGTGATATTGATTAATCTCTCGTTGATTTTCAATTACTTATATATATCACAGCTTGGAATTGTGATTATTATGTGTTTAGTCCTATCTCTTATTCTATATCGTTTCATCTGATATCTATAGTTAGACTGATCCGTTTATTATTTTCTTATTAAATAATACTCGGGTCAGACCGAGATGTTACAGGTGCTTCTGCTTGACTTCTCTCTTGGGGTTGATTTCTCTGACTTTTGGCTTACTACTTAGATTAGAAGTTTATTTTGGTGTATACATTCGAGATATAGACTCCATAATGTATACTTATTCTTTTGTGTAGTTCATGTAACTATTCTTTTGTGATATTGTGGATCTTTTTGACCACTACTCTGATATACACTTTCATGTGTTAGTGTTATATTCATATCTATTTCCGCCTTTGTGATATGAATTGTCTGTGACTGATTTGTGTTATGTTTATTTCTATATTTGTTTCCGAAGACCTTTACAGCCACTGTGTAGTAGCTTTGAGTTTGTGTCGGTATGTCGGATTTCCTCTTGAGATGAAAAGTTATATTTTTATCTGGCATATCGGTACTCGCACAAAGCAATTATACAGATGGTCGCTCCTCAACAGCCTTATCCTCCGTGCTAGTTGACAGCATTACACCGTAGTGTTCTTGGCTAGCGTGGGTATAGAGGTGGGGCGTCATAGTGCAGTCTAGCTAACTGTATCGATAGGGGTTTCTAAACTCTTAAACGAGATAAACTAACATAGTATCATTTTAAACTGGGTAAATGAAATAATTTTACCTCATTTATAATTTATATATAAAGGAATAATTTTTTAGAATTATCAAAGTGTATGTAAAATTGAGTTGTTTGATTGTTGAAAATGTAAGAAAATATATACGTGAATCAAAGTTGTTCGAATAATTTGAATAAAAACAACAATTGTGAAAGAATAAATTATATAAAAGCAACGATTTTATAAGTATAGAATTAAAATTGAAATGATTTACAATTGTGGAATAATCTTCATAAGTAAAGTTAAATAGTGAAATTATAAGCAAGATTTATAAATAAAAGAAAATTTTGAATGAATTTAAAGCACTGAATTCACAACTGTTGCTGGGGAATAATATGGGTGATGACTGCAGCATCATCAGTATCATTTTCGAGTTTCTGTGTGATGGATTTGTTACCATAGTAAATTGAAATTGAATTTTGTTGTGACAAACAAATTGGAAATTAAAATCCAAGTTTAAATTGATAAATAAAAGTGAAATAAGTTTTGAACTTATAATATGAGATAATAAAGATTTAACTTTGGTAAAGTTGAAATAAATTTAAATTAGTATGATAAAATGTATGATGTGAAATTTAACTAAAGTTAAACAAATTAAATCAGATTTGGAAGTTGAATAATAAATTGTATAACTTATTAAATGTGAAGATGTAAGTAAAACCAATTATTAAAATGGTTAAACAATTTTGTTAAGAAAAACGAAGTATGAATCTGAATAAGTGATAAAATTGACTTTGGTAAAAGTTAAATAAAATTTACTTTGGAGTTAGGATTTGAATTGGATTTTAACTGGATTAGATATGTGGTTGAAATGGAAATTTAAGTTAAGTTAAGCAATTGATGTTTAAAAGGAATATAACTTAAGTGATGTTGAATATAGTTGATTTTGGTATTGAAGTAAAATAATGAAGTTAATTGAATGAATATGAACTTGAGTTATATAAAGGAGATTCAACTTTATTTGTAAAATAAGTTAGTAATTGAACTAATGAATTGAATATTAATCAATAAAATGTAAATGAATTGATATAGAATAATGGATATAAGTGTTAATTCAGTTAAGGCTAATTTAATGTTAAACCAAATTGAAGGTAAACAAAGTGAATATGAATGTTGAATGTAAAGTGAATAAATTCGGTTGTGTTGGATATACAATGGTTGTTAGATTATTGTTAATTGATTGAATAGAAATTCATATGCAATTGAATGAACAAAATTGAAAGCTAAAGCAATTGAATTCAAATTGGAAGTTAAGTAAATTTAAATTGAATAGAAATTGATTTGAATTGAAAGTGAACCAATGTGAGTGTAAATTAGTGAATGTAAACTAATTGAAAATGAATAATTGAATGTCATTGTATATAAATTGGTTGTAAACAATTACAAGTAATGTTGAAATCATATAAGTTGCTTATAAACCTTGTTTAGTATGCATTTCTTTTAATATGCATGTGTAGTAGTTGTTTAAAAGAGTAAAATGTTAATAACTTCCAATATATGTCACTTACGTGTTTATATTGAGTAAGTACAGGTACCGGGGCTACCGTTAGTGGGATTTGGTTGCGCAAAACGCTTAATAAATAACTGCTTTGCTTGAAAAATGCTAAAAAGGTACGCCTACGCAATAAAAATAGGAAATATGAACTTTTTTCTGTTTTCCGACCGTGTGGGTCGATGTATATATATTTATATCTATTGTGATGTTGTAAAAGCTCCTCCGTACAAAGGAGGTTATGACGAAATTGTTTGAAATTTTAAGGCGTTAGGAAATTTTTGGGAAATTTTGGGATTTCTTTTTATGAAAGCTAAGTTTTGATTTGAAGTTAAGGGTTAAACCATATAGTTGATTTTGAAAAGGTTACTATATATGGATTTGAAAATATTAGTGAAGTTTTGTAAGAGGTTTAACTATAGATTTTGGAAAAGTTAAACATTTAAACGAATTTGAAACTTAATTTGAACGAATTGTTTTTGGGCACTTTTTTCTTACATGGTAATTTCGAGGATGAAATTCTTTTAAGGAGGGAAGACTACAACGACCCAGAATTTCTTTCATTTGAAATTCGGATATTTAATTGATTTTTAATATCAACACGTAAAATTTGTATGTCGAATAAATTATTTTTCGAATATTTAGATCTAATTGGATAATTAAATCGACAAATTAATATTTGAAATTACAGAGATAATTGAAAATTTGGTTTAATGTGATTAAAAACGATTTATAAAGTTATATTAAATCATATTGGAGTTAGAACAATGTTTGTGAACTTTTAAAATTGAATTAAAAGTTAAATTACAGAAATCGAATATTTTAATATTTAATCGACTAATGAAAATAGTCATTTTTCAAACAGTCTCGAATTTTGAGGAAACCCATTTCATCGGATCCGTAATGTTATATTATTGTATGGTTTCAAATTTCGTGTCAATCGGATTTAAGGTTTGTTCGGGGCAAGCTAAAATGCATAGAAATTGGTTTAATCAATTTAATTTCAATTTGATCGTTTATTTCCGTAACTCGCATAGATGATCGAATTGGCTCTTAATACCTATTCCATTGTGTCCGGAACGCGGGTTAAACCCTAGAAACGCCAGTCTCCTTGCGCGATTTGGAGTTCGAGAATTTGAAGTGAATAGTATTTTTCGTTAAAATTCTATAAAAGGAACCCCTCCATCTTCACTTTGCAACAAACCCTAAGCCTAACTCTTCAGCCGCCACCCCTACCTTCAATGGTCGAAAACGTGCCATCTTCTTCCTCCATTTTCTTCAAATCCACACACCGATTCAACAAACTTCCAACTGTAAAGTTAAAGAGCACAACAAGAGCTACAATCTCAACGATGGAGATCGAAAATATCTTGACGGATCAACGGCAATTAGAGTTGGAAGGTCGTGCATTCGTGCACGAAAAACGAGGGCTAGGGCGACCGAGTTCGCCAAGATCGCTGCCGTGGGTGAAGCTCGAGTGGGCGAAAGCTCTGATGGTGGTTGATCAACTTGGAAACGCTCGTGTTCGTCGCAAAAATTGAGGAGGATACGGCGGCTTCATGGGTTCGGTTTCGTTCAATTACCTGGGAAGCTTTTCGCGTTTGGAAAGAAGCATGAATATGAAGCTTGGATCTGTATTTCAGGGTTGTGCGGCCGTGGTGACATTTAGGTTTTAAAATTAAAAATAAAATTGTGAAATTGAATTATATCAAATCGTGTAATCTTTGTAACAATATAACTTTTTGATACGAGGTCGGAAAATTACGAAACGAATTGCGTTGGAATCGTATTGTCGAACACTACGCAATGGAGCTGGTTTGGAGTCATTTGGAGCTAGTGAAAATTTCGTGTAAAATTAAACGCGTGTTTAATTTTTTTTGGTAACAAAACGCTACAACAGTTATCGGAAACTCAAGGTGAGAACTTCTCACTCAATCGAATTGCGTTTCGATTTAAATTTTAAATAGTTAAATTTAAAATTGCTTGATTGTTTTGATTATATGCTTGGATGATAGTTATTATCTATTGTATTGAAATAGACCATATACGCCGTACATTAAGCGGATGTTATTTATTAAACACATATACCGCGATAATTCCAATTTGTATGGAATTGGTATTATATATGTACTTGGAGTTGATTTCCTGCATTATATAGCAGACGACACCCTACTGCGTCGCATAATAGCGGATAGTGTTTTATAAATCCCATATACCGCGATATTCCGTCTTGAAGCGGAATTTGTATTGTGTTAACATCTGTGGATGCAGGGAAACAGGTTGGAGGGATCCAACTGGATTCCTCAAAAGATTGAATTTGTTTCAATATTATGTGTTGATCTATTTATAATCTGCGTGATTATCTTTGTGATTGAAATCATTAAAGGCTAAAATTTAGCCGAATATATTTTTGGTATCGTTAGATGCCCAAAGTAAATAAAATTTGATGTTTGAAAATTTAAGTTGAGAATTCATAATAAAATTTAGTTTTGGAATTGATTCATTTTAAATAAATAAACGTTGAAATTTTTATGTTATAAAAATTATGATTTTTGTGAAATATAACTGAAATGTGATTTTTGAAATAAGTAGTTGATTAATTTATAAAATGGTTTAAATTGGGATTTTTGAATTATTATAAATGATTTATATAAAAGATTTATAAAATTGATATTTATAAATTAAAATATTGAAATTGTAAAACGAGTTTTTATAAGTGTTAAAATGAAGTATAAATGGATTTCATAAGTGAATTAAACCTATAGATTTATAAATTGTAAAGTTATAAAATGAATAGATTTTTGTAAAATAAAAGATTTATAAGTAATTAACGTATAAATTAGATTTTGGCGTGTAAATGGGATATGGATAGAATTTGTTAATAAAGTGATTTTATAAGTGAAGTTGTTGTAAAGTATAAATGGAATTTATAAACATTGTTTTTTTTATATAAATCCGAAATCGACTTATTTTGATAATTTTATTTTTATAGCTTATTAAAGGAGATATATCCACGATTTTGGGACAGTGGATAATCCTTTATATAAAATACGTAGAAATGTTGAATTTGGTTAACGAAGTATATTCACGATTTTGGACAGTGAATAATATATAAAAAAATATTTTGGGAAAGTGATATTTTAAATAGAATTAAAACGAATTAAAGATGTATTAAAATTTATTAAGTATCGAAACCATAGATTTCAACATTCATTGTTGAAATAGACGTTTTCGAGAAATAGAAGGAAATGGTGGACTATAACACCGTTGTTATAGTAAATGATTTTCGAAAGGAAATATTTTATATAGTATTGGGATTTATATATTTATCTTAATTTCGAATCCCTATACTAGTGATTTTGGGTTGTCGTAACGATGTTTTACTGTAACATTCGTTTTGACCCAAATAAATGTGTTTAAGAGAATGTTTTCCTTAAAGAATAAAAGATATACTTAATTGTGATTTAAGTATATTGAATATTTTCCAAATGTTGAAAATAAATAGATTTGTGAGTTGCTTATTATTAAATAAGTATGGAAAGGTTTTCCAATATGAAGTGAAATGTTTTGAGATTTTATCTTTTAAGATAAATTGAAAATGGATAAATATTTGGAAGTGTTTCCGTTTAAGGAAATTGATTTGAAATTTGTTTTCAAAGATAAAGGTGAAAATTAATTTGAAATTTGTTTTCAAATGGTTGAAGTGTGAAAATTATATCTTGTAAAGATATTTTTGACAATAAATCATTTGGGAAATTATTTGAAATCAGGTTTTGTTGTGAATATTGATTGATAGTTAAATAACCGACTATCAATATTGACCCTTAAACGGCTATTTGTTGTGAATTGGTTGAAATTGAATGCTACACTTATATTTAAATTATTGCGCTCGTTATTCGGATTACCCATTCCGAACAGTGTTACAACTAATGGATAACATAGAAGACCAGTGTTGAAGACCGGGTATTTGTGAAAACAATAGGATGACCTATCGATTGTCTCTGCACCGTTGGCTACGGTATGGAGATTTCCTTTGTGATGGGAAATTCGATCGAGATTGTGAATACCCGGATTGCAAGGGCTTCTTTTGGAGTGCCTTCGGTTCTATTCGAACCCGTAACAGACTTGTATGGTTACGAGTCTGACATTACATTTTGAGATATAAAGCAGATTTCTTTCAAATACATTTCTGTTGGCGGCGAAGAATTTATTCTCTTAGCTTAACACCCTTCTCTGAGACGTACGAGCTCAGAGGTTTTGTAGTTGAAGGTTATCAGCGATATACTCCCAATTTGGTAATGTGGCATGTTGAGTGTTGTTGTGTGATGATTATTTATTGATCATTTGTTGATCAAAGCGTGGCTTTGTGGACGAGACTTCGTCAGACCTCACACCCCGAAAATGGTCGAAACAGGAATATGTGGCAAGGTTATGAGGATCGCTCCCTTTAGGGTATGTCATTTCCTTTTGAGAAAGGGTGGTGTCAGGTATGGAGCCCTGATGTTTAAGCTATGATGTTGGTCTAATCTCATTTTCTGTGTGGTTGCTGCTTTGTGATCGAGGGCCCTCGGATAAAGGTCCCAAAAGACCGGGGGGTGGCATAGTCAAGTAGTAGCTACCTAGTTACAAAGGTAACCCGGCCTTGTGTTGGCAGAGATCCAGTTAGGTTCTCGGGACATCCCGCCAGAGGCGATCCCATGTGGCAGTAGGAAGTTCCTTAGGCTGACCATTTGTTGAAAATCCAAAGAAACAATACGAGCCTTGTACGGTTTTAGTTGTAGAACCTGCCAGCTATAGTAGGCATACTATAATGGTACCTATGCTGTCTAAGATTTATATTATACTTTTAAAATGTTTTCATCATATGCAATAATAATAATATCAAAAATTATTTGTTTTGCGTAGTAAGCATCTTTGACTATCATAAGGAGAAATCTCCTCCAATTCTGCGTTTGCTTTGTGTGTGTGCGGGGAGGCCTTATGGTAGTAAAGCATTGTGGATATTTTTTTACTTTCCTTGTTGTTGTTGTTTTAAAAGATAAATAACTCTTTGAGTTCTCACACCAGTCCCATGACTGACCTATAGTTTATTGTTCCCTACCTAAACTCTGGGTGCCCATAATTTTACACACGGGCAGCCTAGAGCCAAGTTATCAAATCATTGTGGATTCAAAAGTGCTATGGAGCTCAAGTGGCGAGCTGGATGGCGAGACGTATTACTCGTATACGATATTGTATTTCCGCTGTAAATTCACTTGTAAGGACATGTTGTATAACTGTCCATTGTTTTGTTGTGTTGTATATTGTTGTTGTACACTCTGATGATGTGATGTAATGTAATAACTGATATAGTTCTTTATTTTAAAGATTATTCATTTATCTATTATATGTTGTTCCGCTGCGATATGTGAGATTCTGATATTGTTTCTGTACTGTTTTCTTATTTCTTCTGCCTTTTTCTTCTGCCTCTTCTTTTTAACATCATGGTTCATTTTTCCAGCATTCAATTGCTCGACATTTGATACCGTGGACGTATTAATGTCGACTTTCGGAAGTCGAAGAATCGGGTCTTGACAACACTCGTCATACTTAAACCATACAAAAGGGCGGATTGTTATGGGGTAAATAAGAAAAAAGCAGGGAAGAAAAAAAGAAAATAGAATCTTGCAGCGGAACAATAAAATATAATAATCAAATATATAGTTCATGAAGCTGTTTTATAAAAATTTGATTATATTTATACAATACATATCAGAGTTGCACATACTAGTGAATAATAATCAATGCAGTGGAATACAGTGTGTAGTGGAACAATATAATATATATAATAATAATGATGAAATCTTCGTCGTCCTACAGAAACAAAGTCTTCGATTTCTGAAATGCTTGAACTGACCCTAGTGAATTGAAAATACAAAACACTCGAGTCAGAACTAAAAGATCTTATGTAAGTTAAATCAACAGAAATAAATATGAGTGTAACGGCGTCGGAGATGTTTACGAGGTTTGACATCCCCTATCCACTGTCTAACGTGAGTGCAGTAACTTAAGAGATGCTCGAGATTCACATCTCCTAAGGATCCATTAAACTATTTACTATGTAGTAATATTTCGCTATTATAATAGTGTCTAATAGTAAAATAAACTTACCTTTTTCATAGCATTAAGGGGTTACCCATATAGCCCTTAACACGTAATAGTCCCAGTAGTCCATCCAATATCATAGTCCCTCCTGATCGGGAAGCCACCATAGGATACCACACGGGCTACATGAGAAAACCAAAATCATACAAGGAGCAATAGGGTAGGTGACATGGCACAACTAGGCAATGCCAGGGTAGATATACCAATTACGCTTCTGGGTCGGTGGTAACGCGTAGCGCACAGCTACCGTCCACCTCGAGCCACACCCCCAAATAAAAAATTCAAAGGTAGCCACCGAACCAATCCAAAAGTCAGAGTACAATATCGAAGGGATGTGTCCGATCAAAGGTGCTACCTCATTAACCCGTCAATCGCTCCAGTTTTAGCCACCTTATGCCAACTCATGGGAGTTGGGTCCACGTATTTACCTCAAAGGAAACGCCGCCACCATCCTACTTCATTCTGGAATCTCCACCGCGTACATGTTTGTTAAAGTGGTTTTTGGGGTTGGCAGAGAGTATGACAACTTCTGATCCCGGTCTCTTTAACAACCAGACGTTATTATAACACCGCGGTCTTATCAAAATAGTTTATACTTTTAAAACCAGAATATAACATCCATTCCAAATCCATATAAATACGATATCATTTCCTCTTTTAAAAACCAAATCAAATTGATATCATTTCCAAATATATCCTTCTAAAACTATAACATTTCAAAGTTATAATATTTCAAAACCAAAACTTGAAATATAGCCTTTCAAAACGTAAAACTTTGAATTTTATAACTTTGCAACATACTACACCACTTAGAAGGTTTAAATATTTAATTACTTTATATAGTAAAATAGCTTCTTCACCTTCACAAATCAATTCCAATATGGATTTTAAATTCCCAAATAAACCAATAAAATTTCCATATATTTCAAAGCTTTAATTATTCCACCATTTCAAAACTTATTCTTTGATAATTTCATGTATATCAATTTCAACTACTATTATTTAGATTCGAAATGTTTACTTAATAAATCAAATATCATTTTGATAAAACTTTAGACTTCAAATAACTGGATATTCTTCCAATTACATTAACTTGATAATATTCATTTAACAAATTTGATATTCATTTAAATCCTCTAAACAAAATCAAGTTATAAAATCATACCCTTTAAATCTCAATTTATTTACATTTCAAATCAAAATTTTCGAGGATAACTCTTAAATACTTTAATTCAAATCAAATTCACATTTATCTTCCAACCTTAATTTTATTTGAGTCATTATAAACTCTATATACAATAGAATTTAAATAGACACTTAACCATTTTATATAAAAGAAATCAAACTTTATTATTTAATTCATTTTTATTAATAAATTTTATACATAGCTTAAATTCAAGAAATTAACTATATATGTATAAAATATATTTTATATAACATCAAAACTTAATATTTATTAAACCTTATTCTTTCCAAAACCATAGATAATCATTTCAAAAGTAATTTTATATATATACCGCGGTGTCTGTATATAATTTTCTATCCTATGGTCAAGTGATACGGATATTTATTATTTCAATCTGCAAATTAAAATAAAATGCGGTTGTGTATCATTTCAAACCGCAATCCCGAATCAAAATAAATGCATAGCAACTTGCAGATGATGATGATATAAATAAAACATCCATTCATCCATCATAAGATCATACATCCATCACAATCATCATCCAAAACAATCAATCAATATAAATATATAACTGATAATATATAACAGGTAATTAACTGGCAGTTATATTCAACAATGAATTAAATAATGATTTAATTTAAATAAATGCAATTAACTGAGATGATGATTTAAAATATACAAACATTCATAAATAAATTCATAATCACGACATAAATTAATTTAACAAACATAAGAAATTTTAGAAGTTGTGAGTGGGTTAAAACACTCACCTTTTGAATTTAAATTGAATTTAAATCCAATTTGAACCCAAAATTTGCACAGTCTCTAAATCCATCCAAACCGGCATCAAAATGTCCGGAATTTTTGTAGGATCGCAACAGAGAAAACCGCGAGTAATTTTGACCTCGTATGCGAAAGTCATTGCAATTAAAAGATTTAACGGTAAAAATATAAAACAAATAGAATTAAGTAAATAAAACACGTCAGCCCCCTTACCCTCTCTCTCACGTTCGAAAGCAGCTACACCGCGCGCCCACCACCTTTGACCATGATGCATGACCATCACCTACCACAGGGGAGCCTCGCGCTACTTGCCTCCAGATCGCCCTTCGGTCTTCTACAACCTAACACCGTGCATTCCCCCACCAAGGCATCACCGCCGCCGCCGTTGTAGGGTCTCGTCGTACCATATCGGCTGATTTCAGGCACCATGTCGCACGATACCACCTCCAGTCATCATCAAACAACTCCCCACAACAATCTCCACAAAACCCACACGACAATTTCGACTATTGATGACCAAATCATAAACCACTAATTGGCGATTTAGGTTACGTGATTCCTGCCTTTGACCACGATTTCTGATAAATCCGATCACTGTCTCGAAAAACGAACAACATATGTAAGTTCGTATCATTGAGATCTTCGATATTTTTTTTTTTCAAATTTTCCCGAGGAGTTTGAATTTTTGAAGTTGATTTTTGAATTGAAATTTGAATTGGATAAATTAGGGTTCACGGCCATTGAGGAAGAGGAGCACAGAAGTTCCTGTACATATAGAAATGAGGAATATATGCTGCTAGGGTTTATAACAGGGTATTTATAGGCAAAGTTGAAAACGAATAGATGGATCGGGTTGAATATACGTGCTAACGACAAAGTGGCCCAAAAAGCCCGTTTTGACCCCGGAACGAAATTAGGTCAACCCGTATATCAAAATAGATGTTTTAAAATATTTTAAACGCAATGGAAAAGGTTTCGAGTCCAAATTCCATCGTATGAGAAAGTTATGCTAAAATCAATTTTTTCAAATTGATTTCCATTGATTTCAGTTCCATTGATTTCAAGGCGTTTCACGTTCGTACGATCAAACGACAAGTCCGATCGCTACGGAACTTGAAATCCTATAATAATTCACTGTTACAGATCCGATGAAACTGGTTTCGCCGAAATCGATTCAATGGCCAAAATGGCTAATTTTCATTAATAAAATAAATTAATTAATTAAATCAAATCTTAACTTTCAATTCTATAATTGACAAATTTTACCCATTAAATTTTCTTAATCATTTACAAAATTAAAAAAGTTCAAACGTAAATTAAAGTTGATAAATCTATCAATTGCAGTGTACATTTTTCCATTTCATTATATTTAGAAATTATAAATTAAATTCTCAAAACCCATTTATTAAATTTTTAAACCTTCTTATTCACATTTTTTACCAAAATAAGGATGCCTCTAACATTGGTTCATGATTTATTACATTATTATCCTCAAATTTCATTTTAATTTCAATAACTTAATATTTAAATGTTAAATTCCATTTTATTTTGCAATAAATTCACTTATTGAATTTTATACTTCAATTAGATTAATAAATCTTGCTTTCTATACTTTAAATCAACCAATAGTCATATTATGGATGGATTAAACATTGGATTCAAAACTATCCTTAAATTTCCTCATATTTATCTTTATTTCAAATTGCATAACCTTTAATCTCAATTGCTACAAAAATTACACTTATAAGTTACCACTAACAGACAAGTGTTGAAATTGATTACATACACTGTTCTCATCCTATTTCATAAATTTTACACTAATTCACCAATTTGTTCAATATGTACACTTGTTTTCTTGTATTCAATAGCATCTAAGTAGAACATCTACATTATTCCCAACTTAAAAATTTTGATTTAATTACTATTTATTATTATTACTTCATTGATTAATTCACTCTTTGCCTTTGTTTTCTTATATTCAATTTATTACCAAATATTCCTATTTTCAATCAATTATAACTTACCATCTTAAAGGTGATGTCAACATGGGTTTATATCTACTACACTATCATTCCAAATTCATCTTAATTCACATTCACGTTATGTTTAAATATTTAATTAGAATTAATTGCAATAAACCCAATTACCTTAATTTTACATTCAAATAAATAAATCCCGTTTCCCATTCTTATTATTCAACACTCATTGTCCTATAACATGTTTAACATTTGTTTAAGTTTCATTACACTGATACTTCCAATTTCACCTTTATTCGTATTAACTATTTTTTCCCACTTATTGTCTAATAACTGCTATAATTCAATCATATTGAAAATTTTCAATTTCACCCATAAATTAAGATTTTAAATACAATTAACTAATTTACCTTGGTTCCATCCATTATTACATCAATTGTTACTTTAATTTACATTAACCAACCGTTACATTAAGATTTATCGTAATCGATTACCAAAATTTATTTGCCACATTAAATAAGCAAACAACCTATGTTAATTGTCACCTATTTGCTTTTAATTGCATTCATAAGATTGTTACCTATCATCCCAGGTTATAATTCCATATAGAACATTGATTTTATTCCCTCACTATTTATTCATTTTTAAATCATTGATTTAATCCAACCTTTACATTTACTTTTCTTATATTAATTTATTACCTTATACATCCATTACGTTCCAATGTAATTTATACCTTTACATTATCTGTTATTATATTAATTAATCAACATTTACATTTGTTACTTACAATCAACTTATAACCAAGTTATACCATTTTCCATTATTTCATTTATTGTAATTTCATTCAAATAATTAATATTTAACTTTGGTTACTCCTGTTACTTTTCATTTAAGTTATTATCTCCTTATTAACTAACATTTTTTTTTCGTTCCTTCAATATTAAATTATCAAAGCTTTATCAAATTAACAAATTTAAACCATTGAAATTTACGGGTCGTTACACTCTCCCCTACTCAAAAGTTTTCGTCCCCGAAAAGGAAAAAGAAGGGAAAGGAAAGAATTAAGGAAATAATATATCTTATTTAAAAATATTAAATCCATAAAAATTAATTTACAAAATCAATTAATTTAAACAAAATATATCAATTTATAACTCTTAAATCCTTTTATATTCAAGTAAATAAAGTTTGGAAAAACTTTTTCAAAATTTTCTAAGTCCAAAATTTACGGAAAATTTCGACAGAGTTTCTTTGTACGAAGAGGCTCGGGAGAAAACATAATATCAAATATAACAATATATAACATATATCTTTCAAAATAATATATATCCCAACATGGAAAAACAATATAATAACGCTAGAAAACCGTAATATGAGAACGTGCCTATTTGTCGGGCAATTATGCTTTTTGAAACCAAAAGCAGTAGCAATTGCTTCAATAACTTGTATTTCACTTATATAATACAAAAAAGTTAATAATTATATAAAAGGAAATGTTAAAGTTGTTTCAACCATAAACAAACAAATCAATACACCCAACAACCTCTTGCAACAAGGCATACAACCATCACATAAAAATCAACACAAATCAAACATTCATTCATATCAAACAAACAAATAGTTATTTGGGATCAAAACTTTAAATTGTACGGAATGAAAAATAAACTACTAAGTGTACCCTTCACTCAATAGTCTTAGGTGAAACTAAATAGATTATTCATTCATCCAAACAATTTTAAAGCATCCTTACCCAAACAACCATAAACCAAAACAAACAACAAATCTAAACAATAAATTAAGTTCATCCTTAATAATTTCATTTCATAACCTTTGTTGTTTGATTTCCTCTTTTTTTCATTTAATGATTTCTTTTAATTCACATTTATTTCTTGCAAATTTTCATTTTCATTTATTTATTTATTTGCATTACATTCATTAATTTCTCGATTTCATTTACCTAGCATCTCAGTGCATTAAATTTAGTCTACAATCATATATTTAATGCATTCATCTTTTCTACTAATTTTACTTATAATAGCTTCAGTCGTTTACTTAAGTTTATTATCATTTATTTATAATACTTACATTTCTATTAAACTAGTAGCACTTCAATTATACGTAAGTTTATAACACTACAACATCAAATTCCTATTTATTAAGGTGATTCATTGAACCCTTTCATTATATAAATTTTTCTTGTACAATTTTCTATTACATTTTCTTATTAAACATTCTAATTTTTAATATTTGGTAAGTTATATATATGCTTTTTAAGAATGTAATTGAAAGTTATACAAGTCACTCTTCTTTCCTTTAATTAATTTATCGTTCAACAATCATATCTTAGGTTACATATTTCAGCTTTCTTTTAATTTTATTTGTAACCTAGAATTAAATCTTACTTTAATTAAAGGTTCTAATTATTAATTAGTCATATTCCAATTTACTACACTTAATTGAACTATTAATTAACTGGAACTTAAGAACCAAATACCGGGTTTAATTTTAGATCATTTAAGAATAGTAGATAAATATGTATCTACAACTATAAATCCTATTATATTTAAACAATTTAAAGTTTGTATATGTTTATCAAAATAAATCTGCAGCAAAACTACCACAGTGGCCTTCCCATAAATATTTCTTCTAAAACATTTCTTTCAAATTATATTGAAATATTTATATCAAAAAATACTTCTAAATAATATCACTATTATATTCCAAAATCATTCGAAAGAAATATTCAAAACCCCGAAACTTAAGTTCTAAAATTTCCAATTTGATTTATTTTATTTTCAATCTTATTTCAACTATTTTTTTATAAATTTCATTACCTAACAACCAATATATTAAAGCCAAATATATATATCATTTATAAATTTTTTTTATATATAGAAAATATAATAGGCAAAATTATTTCATTTACCTATATTAAAACAAATATTATGTCGGTCTGTCCTATTAAGTGTTTCACTACATCAAAACAGGCAAATTCTAACATTTATAAGTGTTACAAATAATTTCAGTAACACTTTTTAAGTGTTACTAATGGACTGTGAGGAATGGAGCGGCCAAATTTGTAAACTTATAAGTGTTACAAACATACGTATTACTAACACTTATAAGTGTTGGTACCTAAATATACGGTAACGCTTATAAGTGTTGGTAATGAAATATACGGTAACACTTATAAGTGTTGGTACAGAAATATACGATAACGCTTATAAGTGTGGGTAACGAAATATACGGTAACACTTATAAGTGTTGGTACAGAAATATACGGTAACGCTTATAAGTGTTAGAAACAAAATATACGGTAACACTTATAAGTGTTGGTATGGAAATACACGGTAAGCTTATAAGTGTTGGAAAATAATTATTTAGTAACACACACACATATATATACCAAAACTTAAACGCAAAGTTTAAATATAAACACACTGCAAATAATAGTTTCCATATCACAAATAATTCATCATACATATTCAATGCAAAGTTTAAACGCTCTGCAAATGTAGTATAATATATCATAAGCAATTATTTACATATCTAAAATATCACAATGTCATATATTCAGATATTATTACAACATAAGCTTCAAAAAATATATTTCAAAATACACTTAAAGTTTAACTTAAGGTTAACCTAACCATTCCTGATCATCCACTCCAAACTCTAATGGTTTTGAATATTCTTCAACGTACAATACAACAATCCAAAGCATCCTTCTTCAAGTTCCTGCATTTAATATAAACACTCGATAAAAACTTACACCTTCAAAATCAAAAAGTTAAAGACTAAGTTACAACTCAGGTTCTAATTTTTTTTGTATTTATGAATTTGCAAACTTAGTATGCAAAATGCATGTTAATCAAACTACATCAGCACTTAGTATGCAAAATACATGTTAATCAAACTACATGAAGATAAAATAGGGTAGCCATACGTATAGACAAAGTATTAATCAATGACACCTTTCTGCAACACTTCCAAGATTTCATAGCTACTACCACTACATCAGCACTTAGTGATCACAACTCTATCATTATTAAACTACATTCACAAGGTGCTCAAGGAAAGGGGTTACATTCCATATATATCAATACACTACCAATTTTCAAAGTACTAGAGGCACTAAACTAGAGGCAACATGGGACTATTCCTTAGTTGTCTATCTTGGAACGGTTATAAAACACTGTCTTCACATGTTTCCAAACAGAAGGCTTAACTGACATCCCATACACGGTTGGATAGTGTTTCGCATTAAACAATAAGACAGAATATTTTACCACTTTGAAGATAGCCTAAGGCCGAAGGGGAGAGATCAACTGAATCCAATATTTTCTTTATTGGCATACCCTATTGAATAGTATTTGACACATGATCGAGTATTTTGCAAAAAAATCCATCGCATTTAGAGAATGCACATTTAAAAGGCTGTAAGTTGGTTGGTTTGACACACAGACACATCTCAGTAACAGGAAAACAATGATTACAAAAAGATGTATCAAAATTTAGATACATCTCCCTTTAAATTCCTTCATGCATATTAAATGGAAAATATTTGAATTACTTACATCTGTAAATCCTTCTTCTTCCTCACCAGAGTGTTCTTTCCCTTTTTGTGGAATGGAATCAATCATAGTTGACCGCTTTTTGTTGACAACACTTAGTATCAAACTAGTTTGAAACCTTTAGCTTATGTTGTTCTTTCACATTGCCCCAGTCCTGCGTCTGTGCCCAAGTTCTACCCGTCCACTCCGTTAGCACTCCGTACAGCAACTTCTGATGCTTTCAGCCAGTTTTGATATACTTACTTATTCAACTAACAATTTAGCAACTTCTCGCCTACTCAATTACGGTTTCTCCTCCTAGTTCGATTTAAGCAGACGTCCCTAATCCAGTCCAGCTACTTCAAGTCTTCATCCTGCACATCAACACTTCACTCTACACAACATACAACAACAGCAAATGCAATACTAATGTATCTGTTTCAATATGGCATACCTCAATCTCATTGGCTCTTTCTAAAGGACGCTAATTACATCGGTTCCGACTCCTTTTAGCTAGTGGACTTCATATGGACTGGACAACCAAAACAATAGAAATCAATTCCAAAACTTCGTCGATTCAATTCCAGTTCAAGCTTTTACTGATGAATAACCATGTCACTTATGTATCTGACTAGCCAACTCAGTTCTAGTTCAAATATTATCTGATAGAGCATTAATAAAAGCTCAGAAATCAATTAACATGAAATAAGCAACTTTAACCTGTTAACATGAAACTAACTATCGATTTTTCTTACATGAATCAAATTGAATTAATAAAATCGATGATTACAAGCCACCATATAATCTAAACTTAATTTAAAAATCGTATGATACTGCTCTATCCTAAGAGTATATACGAAATATCAATTCGTTTTTAGCTTTCTAATGTTATTTATGAAAACCTTTCATAAATATTCTACTTATGTTTTAACTTGTACACTACTCTATTATATCTAAGTATCCATACAAAAATCCATTTTTTTCTTTACTAAATAGGGCTATCTAATCTTTAGAGAAGAACGGAACCATTTATAAACAAATTTCAACAACTTCTGTTATAATCCTACATACTTCGAAGGCGCTCAATTTGTAGTATGCAGTAGGCTGATAATACCACTTTTATAGGTAAAGGTATCCCATTCTCATAATCTGGCAATGCAAATGACAATTATGAACTAAGCTAAGATTTGGCAATCTACTGTTGCATTCAAGTTTTTCCTTAATAATATTTAAAAAAATGTATTTTCCGTTTTTAAGAAATAAATATAAAGATTTTATCTTCAGTTGAAACTTTATGGAATTTACATTGTTGTGAAACTTTAAAAAACAATAATTCAATTTGAAATAGATCGGTAAGAAACTTATAATAAATTTTTTGGTATTTATTAACAAATAAGTGGAAGTGAGCAACTTTACGGCCAAATAAAGCAAGCATGTATTATATATTGATATGTGTGTATTTGTGTGTCATAGTTTAGAAATATGAACTAATGGGTACATGTAAACAATGCAATATCCCCGTCCTTACCTGGGACACAGATAAGCAAACGAAAATGTATTTTTAAAGATTTTTCCAAGAAATTGATTACCAATAGAGCTTGGATAAACAATGGTTGCTATATAAGGAACCAAAAAATAGTTATCAATTTTATCCTCCACATAATACTCATCAATTGTCTTTAATAGTTTTATTTTATTTCTTATCTAATCAACCAAAAAGAGTTACCTTTTATATTTACTCACATATTAACATAGCAGCTACAAGCCAGCTATATATACTATGGAAACCTAAATTAATAGTTTGGATTTCATAGACTAATGATTGAGATATATATACCATTAGTTACAACAAAACCAACTTGAACTTATCACCAAAAGCTAGCTATATATATGCCTAATGCAAAATTAATGTAACGACCATGTCGGCTACACACATACACCCCAACACCCCCCTTTCGGTGCTTAAAAATAATAAACAAACAATGGAAAAGATGAAAACCTAATGCAACATGCATGTTAGCTTCTGCAACCATTAGACCTATTAATGGGCAGCAGTCAAGGCTCTGTAAAAACCATATTGCCTGACATTATAATCACTGATTAACATTAAGAAAAATGCTCATGAGTGAAAACATGGTTAGCATAGTCAATAGAAGAATTTTTTATAGTTAATGCTTAACGTCATCTATATTAGTGATGATGCTCTAATCTTTTTCACAAACATCTATTTTATAGTGAACTAGTTTTCATTGTGAATACTAAAGATAGTCTTGTCGACTATAGACTTATAAGTGCTGGTAATAGGGTATATAGTACTAGATCATAACTTAACTTAACAATTGGAAAAGATTTGGAATTAATATATTTGTTAGATTGGAAACATACATACATGCACAATGTACAGGGAAATAAACACAAAAGGTAAAATAAAAAACAATTAGCTCTAAGTTAGTGTAACCAAATTATGTATCCTCACTACACATTTGGATCCATCTATATCTAGGTTATACATTAGGTTTAATTCCATCCATGCCACTAATATGCAACTAATGGATCTATGAAAAAATAGTTCCATCTGACTACTAGATAATTCTATGAAAATATTTTCCCTATAATTGAATGCCAATAAAATCGCTCTCCATTCACTATATTAAAAGTTCAAATTTCAAACCATCTTCCTTTTATTTCAACAAGAAAATTATGGGGCTAATTGTGTACCTATACCATGAGTAACTACTTACTCATCAGAAGTAAATGAATATTGCCAACATATGACTATTAAATATTAATCGAAATAGGTGAAAATAGGAAAGATACCTAAACCCATGCATGGTTTTTTTTAAAAGGATATAAAGGCCATGCATGGATACATTCCAGAAGTAAATGAATTTGCTTTACCACATGCAATGCTGTGTTAATGATAAAAGATCATGTTATACAGTATGTCCTTGTCAAAGTGTTAATAATGTCCTTTTTGTTTATTTTGGGTAAAATATTGTATATACATGATGTGTGCTGGTATAGGGCTGGTGTGTTGTATTGTGCTGTTACTTTATTTTCACTATTCGAGGCACTAGAACATAATTTTTGTATTAAACTATATTGCAACAGCATGAAAAGTAACGTAAATATTAGCCCCTACCATTTTAAAATTATTAGGGGCGCTTCTGTATGCCTCTATTTGTTTATTAAATTATATTTCGTGCCTACCAAATAGTTTAAGGAAATTAACTACAATGATTTGGGAAAGGATTACTAGTACACATGTTACAATGAACGAATTAAAGGATGCAGCCTTCTCAATTAAAGAAGAAAAATTACCGGGAGCTGATGGCTTTTCTTCCAAATTCTTCAAACTGCATTGGCAACTTCTATCTTGATTCTGCATTATGTACGAGTATAACTGATATGCATTATTATAATTATAAATATGCAGCTCTGCTGGTAGAGTAAAAGAACATCCTACTTTTGTTGATATTGACCGCCTATTATGATCTAGGGGCGATGAGTCTCAGATGATGAAGGAAAATGGTACTATTTACTTTATTCTACTTGCTACTTTATTCATTTTTTTCCTTTCGAATACACATTGTGTTTTGCATTGACATTCAATGTATAAAACTAGCATTAATACTTTTGCACGGCCTCCATATGGGTAGTTAGGAAAAATATTACTTCATTATAATTTTTCTTCCATTATCTGCTATTCACATTTCTATATTACACTACATTAGCAGTGTTAGACCAAAGGCTTTAGTATTCAGTTAATATTGTAATTAAATAGTTTATAACATCATAAATAGAGTTAACCATAGTTAAAAATATTGTTAACTTAATTGCAATGTTCGACCATGACCACCACCACAATGGCAACTTGCTAATGGTAGTACCTTTTAAAAAACTTGCAAACAAAAGCAAAAATTTGCATCTGCTTAGATATGATTATTAAAATGTTGTTGTATTAATTCAGTTTTATAACTAACAAGTTGGATTTGAAATTTATAACCTAAATTACAACACAAGGATTTAATTAGCCAGCTACTTATAGGACTTCACATTATCTTTTCAAACATATTCATCCATACACATATAGTCATAGAACACTATAAACTCTTTTGATTATTATCTAATGGCTTTGGAAGTTGTTGACTTCAAATAGGACTGTATCCTTGCTCAGTACGCAGAATACTTTGGATTTTTAACACACCGCCTTTTCTTTTACAGTATGTGGTATAAGAAACTCCTTCTTGAAGTGTCAAATAGTTGGAAACTATGCTTAAATTTTGGAAAACTGAACCGCGCTAATTTATATGACAATCGTACATATTTAGCATGTAGTAGCTAGCAGCTTAGATATGATTAATATTGCATAGATTTATGCACCATTGGTGTGAATCTTCTGTACGTCAGTTTCTAAAATGAAAACCTATCCTATTTTTAAAATTTGAGAAATAGAAATAGAATTTTTTTTAGGCATTTGCATACAACATCACGCATTCCAACTACAAATCGCAAATAATTTTCGTCTTCTAATTAAGTTGTTACCTTCTTACAGCAGCCATCATCAGCCCTGATTCATCTGCCACGTCCCTATTCTCTTAAAAAATTTAATGTCGATGTCTCTAGATCGCAAGCGCACACAGCGCTCTCCTCCTCTTTGGATGCCGATGGTGCCACCGGAGTAGAGCAACTTGCGACCGTGTCTCTCTCTTTTTGGTCGCCTCTGCTCGATATTTTTTAAATACGAGTCATGATTTAGATAGGAATTAGGGAAAGATATCGAGCTGAAGAGTTAAATAGGTATTGGGTTTGCAATTGAGGGAGAAGGAGGATTCTAAAACATAGTGGAAAGAAAATAGGCTTGGGAACGGCTGAAATAATTTCTGGGCCTGGATTTAATTTAGTGCGATTGAGGGAGAAGAAGGACGTTTGTAACAACCTGGATTTTGGAGATTACCATTAATATTAAATTATAATGCAAATAATAATTTAATATTGTGGTTATAAATGAAGTGGAGGAATGAAATGTGAGTTAATATTGTTTATTTTACATAAAAAATGTTTTGATGAATAAAACTTGGGTTTTTAATTTATGTGAGTTAATTTATCTCATAAGATGTTATTTCAACATATTGATGGTTTGAATAAATATAAATGAGTGAAAATAAGTATAGAATATTTATTTGTGAAATTGGGTTGAAAATAAATGATGTTAGTTATTTATTGAGTCAAAATGGGAAGTATTGGAATTTTATTCCAATATAGCCTACTATAGTGAATAAAAAGGGCAAATGAGAAGAAAATGAATTTTTCGAAGTGTATTAATGATTGATAATAGTGTTGTAAAATTTTAGAAAGTGTTAAAACATTTAATACATTTATTTGAGTTAAGAAATAATTTTTATTTGACTCAGATTGTTTAAAACTGTGGTTTTTTGTCTAAAAATAACAATATTGTCAAATATTGTGTAAATTAATAGTTTATTGGGAAACTAAAAATTTTAAGTGTAAAAAAAATTATTATGTTAATCATGTTCACCTTGTTAGAATATAAAGAATGCATTTTGTCTCATGTAAAAAGAGGTTAATATGAGAAAGTTATGTTAAAAATGGTTTAAAACCAATGTATATTAGCCTAAATAATTTTCTAAGTATGAGAATTGACTGATTGGGTATAGTAAACATAAAATAACCCAAACTCCAGGGTTTTCTGATGAAATACGTTCCTTTTCTTCCAAAACTCATTACAGAAAAACCTAGATCAGAAAAGAAAAAGCTTCAAAGTACAAAACAATGGCTACCCTCTTCAAAATTTAATCTTCCAAGCTCAATCTTTGCAAATTTAAAAGACCAACTCAAGTTAATATTATAAAAGAAGGTAATCTCCCACCTATTCTATCTTAGAATCCATTTAAAGCCCTAGAATTGTTTACTGTAAATTTTGTTTTGATCAATTTCTTCTTTGCATGTATTGTTTTTCTCTATTTTCAGGAGTTTAGGGCTCCAATCTTATGCTAAAGGCTCAACCTTGCTTGCAATTCCTTACTTATTCACTGAAAATCAATAGGTAAGTGTAAAAGCTTACAAATTCTAGCAAAAAAAACAAGGTTTTGAGTTGAATTTTTGTATTAATAACGTTACGTTTCGTCTTCGTTATTTTCTGTTTTCTCTTGCCACATTGTTTTGGCCATAACGTTTTCATTTTTTATTCAAATTTCATAATTTTGGATGTTCTGGAAAGCACAGACAAAGGGCTAAAAGTTTCATGTTTTGATTTTTTATAAAATTATGAAGTTTGCTTGCCCAAAATCGTGCTTGTTTGTCGTTGTCCCGAGAGCAAATGACAGCAACAACAATAACGAGTCTAAGAAATTATTTTGGCCATAACTCATTCATTTCTTAACCGATTTTGACAATTTTGGATGCCCCGGAAAGCTTAAATCATGTGCTACAACTTTCATTTATTTATTTTTCTGTAATTTTGTGGTTAACTATGTCAAAATCAAATTTTTATACTGTTATCTAGAGAGCAAAACCAATATTTGCTTTGTCCTTGAAGCTGAAACGAAATTGGCCATAACTTTTTCGTTTCTTAACTGATTTTGATAATTTTAGATGTTCCTGAAAGAATAAATCATATGTTACAACTTTCATGTTTTGAGTTTTCTATAATCTTCAGGTTAGCTATGTCAAAGTCTAATTTTTCTACTGCTAACCCGAGGTCAAAATCAATATTTTGCTCTGTGTTTGAAACAGAAACGAATTTGACCATAACTTCTTCGTTTCTTAACCAATTTTGATAATTTTGGATGTTTCAGAAAGCTTAGGTCATGTGCTATATGTTTTATTCATTATATTTTCTAGAATTTTAAAGTTTGCTTGGTCATAATTATGGTTGTATGTTGCTGTCCTGAGAGTAAAATGACAGCAACAACAATCGTTGACCTTAGATTGTATTAGCTCGTTTTTTCTCTCATTCTCTTCGGTATTGATGATGTTTTTGAGATATTTTGAGAGCTACGATGCCTACTAGTAGGATAGCTATATTTGAAGAATTTGAAATTCAAATTTAAATGGAATTTGAATTGATTTTGGGTTAAATTTGAATTGAATTCGTATTGAATTCAGGTTATCGGTTCTGAGATATCCCTCTTAGTTTTCATTGCTTTCGAGAATGGTTTTCACTAAACCATTTTTGAAATACATGTAAATTTCAAATTATTATTACATAGTATTTTTTAATTATTTTTATAAATAAAGATTGACTTATTTCCTATAATAAAGGAATTTCAAATATTGGTTTTAATAATCGTTTTCGGAAAATCGTTTTAAGTTTCTATTTCTCTAATAAAATTATTTTATAAATAAAATTACTTATTTTTATGAAATTCGGATGTATAAGAAGGACATTTAAACGGTAAAGTATAACATGTGGTATGAGACACATGGATTTGCTTTATCGCTTAATATCGAACTTACACGATCGAAAACCTTTCGATGAACTATTTAAGATGATTTAAGATGTTATTAAATTTTGGGTTGATTATATGGTCCGAGAACTCCAATTTAGGAGTATATTCGATGAAGGACCATTTTAAGATGTGTTTCTTAATCGCCGATGAAATGAGATGAATTAAGAGCTAGAAATTCCTATTTGGAATTATGGTTATGAATAACCATCTAGATGTTATTTTTACTTGCCAATGAGATAAGGTAAGCTTCTTTATGATGATTTTACAATGTTGAGATGTATTATGATAGTTTTTACTTGTCGATGAGAAGAGACAAGTCATGATGCCCCTAGTACTCGTCAATGAGATGGGACGAGCATAGTATTGTATTTACTCGCCAATGAGACGAGGTCGAGTATATTTTCTTTATATTTATGATGTTTTACTAGTGTGGTACCAACTAACGGCTAGTAAACCATTAGGGGCGAACGTATGGTTTGAGACGTACGTTAACAACTATTGGGTTTGTAAGACCCGATATTTTCAACCATTCGCATCCGCACATGTCGGACTTGAATTGTTCAAAATACCGTGTTGTAAATAAAATTTGGCAAATCTCAAAATATACAGTAAATAAATAATCACAGAATCATAGACACAGATATCAGAAAACTCGCAGCGGAATTCAAAAATACTTAGTGGTTCATGAAGCCACTATAAATAGTCTCAATCTGATGCAGATCAGGCCAAAGTAATGAGTCGTTCACGACCAAAGATGAAACCTACAAGTCGTGTCCGACCTAAGGAGTCACGAGGGAAAAGCATACGAGTTACTATAAGTCGTTTCCGACCTAAGGAGTCACGAGGGGAAGGCTTACGACCTAAGGAAGCGGCCTTGAGTCGGCCACGACCTAACTGGTCTGAAGGAGAAAGGAGCAGCAGTTACCGACCTAACCTCACCAACCAATCTAACTTCACCGACCTAACCTTTCCCTCATTTCCCGACCTAATTCATTTCCCGACCTAAACCATTCCCCGACCTAATTTCCTATGCGATCTAATGCACTTCGACCTACTTGAGCCACGTTGAAGCATTCCTGGAACAAGCTACGTCATAGGTCGTAGGTCGGCATGTTTTAAGTCGTGGTGTTATAAGCCGTTAAGGTGCTGGGGCTCGTTATGTAGTTAACTCGTATATGTTGTATTTTATTTTAAGTCGTCTATAATTCGTGATGGGTGTCTTAGGTCGTTACCGATCCAGCATAAGTCATTGTGGCTGTAAGGTCGTGTTGTGTTCATGTATAGGTCGTGTCTTGTATTGTACCTATTTGTTAGGCCGCGTACGATCCAAGATAAGTCATGACCGACCTAAGTTAGGTCGACGACCCTGTTTGTTGAACGGTATGTTGTTGTAGCCTATAAATAGGCAAGTGTTGGTCATTTGTAAGGGTGATTTGGGAATAAAATTTCTTGTTGATTGCTGTGTGCTTTCTTCTTAAATTGGTAGTTGAGTATAATCTCCTATCTCCTCTTTCGGTTAATCGAGTGCGCTCGATTCAACGATCGTAGAAGCCGATTCACGGTATCTAGTGCGCTAGATCAACGTACGAAGAATCGTAGATCTTGGAACACGACATCGTGCACTATCTACGTGTTTGAGATAGCTAGAATTCGGTATCTTCGGATCAACGAATTTGGGCATTTTGGTATTCATCAATCCACCGATTGCTAATTTCACCGATTGAAGTTTGTTTTCATTAATCCACTGCGTCAGTTTTGGTATCAGAGCTAGACTTAGCCAATCATAGCTAAGCCGAGACTTGGAGTCAATTTTTGAAGTTGAAGTTTGAAGTTGTTCATCGTGTTCATCATTGGTTGCAACAAGTTTGGGGTTTACGATCCATAATCTTTTGGATCAAAAGTCGAAAGGTGTTTGAATTTGAAGTGTTGGAGCCGTGCTTTGTAGAGGCCGAGTCAAGCTAGTGAAGATTTGTGCCAAGCGACTTAAGCCTTAAGTCGTTCATCTTGTTCGAGTTAGTTGTTGAGCCGTGACTTGCTTGTGTTGGAGTTGTGTGTTCGATTCGTTGAAATATTTGTTGAAGTGTGAAGTTTTTGAGTTATTTGTGAATTTCAATCATGCTGCCAAGGAGAGCTAACCGTCATCAAAACGTTGAAGCTTTGTATAGAAGAGAAGAAGCCGAGCTTATGGAACAACGTATTAATGAGAAATTTGATGAAGGCATTGGAAAGTTAGAGAAGTTGATGAATGATTTGAATCAAACTCAAAGGAGGAGATCACCAAACTCGAACCATGGAGGAAACCGAGTTTCGCCATCGGTTACGGAAGCGAGGAGGGTATCACCGCATTCTTTTAGAGATAGAAGAGAAACATCAATTTCATCACAGAGAGTTCATCATGACTATGGACATGAAGAGAGAAGAAGTCAACGTGAATTTGACCATGAGGCGTATAGAGATGAAGAGAGACATAGTAGAAGAAGCATGCATGAACGAAGGGATGATAATGGTCGAGATCGATGTAGGCGTACTTTTGATTTTGATGAAGAGGGTGATAGAGCTAGCATTCATTATCGAGATCGAGACCAAGTTCGAAATTCTTATCGGGATGTTGAAGATGATCGTCGATGGGAGTCGGGTATGAAGATGGAAATTCCAGAGTTTAAGGGTGGAATGGTAGCTGAAGAATTCTTAGATTGGTTGTCAAATGTTGAAGAGATCTTTGATTTTAAGGAGGTTCCTAAGCATAGAAGAGTGAAGTTGGTTGCTACTAGGTTGAGGGGGAGAGCTTTGGCATGGTGGCAACAAACTAAACTTACAAGGGAGAGAATGGGAAAGTCAAAGATTGAATCATGGGAGAAGATGAAGAAGTTGATGCGAGCTACATTTTTGCCTTACAACTACCAATCACTTATGTACCAGAGGTTGCAGAATCTGAGGCAAGGGACGAAGTCTGTTAGTGATTATGCTGATGAATTTTACCAACTCATTGCCAGGAATGATATTATGGAAACGGAAGAACAGCTAACAGCTAGATTCATTGGGGGATTGAGAATGCAGATCCAGGATATGGTTAATATGTTTGATCCTAGATCAGTAGCGGAGGCACAACAGAAAGCGTTGGCTTGGGAGAAGCAGGGAAGGCGTGGAGGTGGTGAGTTTACTAATTCCAATAATCAAGTAAAGGGTGTTAGTGGGAGTTCTAATGTTCCTAAACCTGTCAGTAAGCCAGTGGTGAAGGAGGCTGAGAAGGCGAAGGTTAGCAGTGGTTTCAAATGTTACAATTGCCAGGAGTTGGGTCATAAAAGCAATGAATGTCCGAAGCCAAAGAAGAGAACCATGGTTGCAGAGGTCGAGGAGGACGATGGTGAGGAGGCAGAATGTTCAAATGCACCTTATGTGGAGGAGGAATAAGAATTGTCTGGAGATGAAGGTTGTAGTCTTATGATGAGGAGATCTTGTCTTCCACCAAAGCAAGAGGAAGATTCTAGTTGGTTGAGAAGCAATATTTTTCAGTCGACATGCACTATTTTGGGAAAGGTTTGCAAGTTCGTTATTGATGCCGGGAGTTGTGATAATATTATCTCTACAGAAGCCATAAGGAAGTTGAACTTGAAAACTGAGAAGCATCCTAAACCGTACAAGCTAGCATGGTTAAGGAAGGGAGGTGAAGTGAAGGTGTGTCGAAGGGCTTGTGTGAATTTTTCTATTGGGAAGAAGTACAAAGATGAAATTTGGTGTGACGTTGTAGACATGGATGTGTGTCATCTGTTGTTGGGAAGACCATGGCAGTTTGATAGAGCAGCGCAACATGATGGTCGTGCTAATAGCTACAGTTTCATGTTCGAGGGTACTAAAATCACTTTGGTTCCAAAGAAGCAACAACAGAAGGAGAGCAAGCTGGAGGAGATTGAGGAATTGAAAACTCTGTTGACTTTGAAGGAGTTTGTTAAGGAAGTTGAAGAGGAGCCTGAAGTCTTTTTGTTGATTGGACGAGAGTGTAGTGAAGAGGTTGAAATTCCAGAAGAAGCAAAGCCAGTTTTGAAAGAATTTGAAGATGTATTTCCAGAAGAGTTGCCTAAGGAGTTACCGCCACTGAGGGACATTCAACATCAAATCGATCTTGTTCCGGGAGCAGTGTTACCACATCGACCACATTATCGAATGAGTTCGAAGGAACATGAGGAGTTACGAAGGCAAGTAGAGGAATTGTTAGAACAGGGACGTGTTCAGTAAAGCTTTAGTCCTTGTGCCGTACCATCCTTGTTGGTGCCGAAGAAGGATGGAACATGGAGAATGTGTACCGATAGTAGAGCTTTGAACAAGATTACTGTTCGCTACAGATTTCCTATGCCAAGGTTGGATGACTTGCTAGATCAGTTGAGTGGGACTACTATCTTTTCGATGATTGATTTGAAGAGTGGTTATCATCAGATTTGAATTAGACCGGGAGACGAATGGAAGACAGCCTTCAAGACGAGAGAGGGGTTATACGAATGGTTGGTTATGCCATTTGGTTTATCAAATGCACCTAGTACATTCATGCGGGTGATGAATCAAATCTTTAGACCATTCATTGGGAAGTTCGTGGTAGTTTACTTTGATGATATTCTGATTTATAGTGCAAGCACAGAGGAGCATGTAGAGCATTTGAGAAAGGTGTTAATTACTCTTCGTGAGGAACAATTTTATGCAGCTACGAAGAAATGTGTGTTCATGACGAGAAGTGTTTTATTCTTGGGATATGTTGTATCTGAGAAAGGAATCCAGGTGGACCAGAGTAAAGTTGAAGCTATTAGAAATTGGCCACAGCCGAGAACTATCACTGAAGTTACAAGCTTTCATGGATTGGCATCATTCTACCGAAGGTTTATTCCAAACTTCAGTAGCGTGATGGCACCGGTTACTGATTGTATGAAAGGGAAACAGTTTTCTTGGTCAGAGGAAGCAGGAGTTGCTTTTGAACGAATCAAAGAACTTTTGACGACAACACCAATTCTTGTATTACCAGATTTTCAGTTGTTGTTTGAGCTACACACTGATGCATCAAAGGTTGGGATTGGAGGAGTGTTGAGTCAGAGTGGGAGGCCAGTTGCTTATTTCAGTGAGAAATTATCAGGAGCAAAGATAAGATATAGTACATACGATGTTGAGTTTTATGATGTTGTGCAAGCTGTTAAACATTGGAGGCATTATCTATTTCAGAAAGAGTTTGTTCTTTACACTGATCATGAGGCGTTGAAACATTTGCAAGGACAGGATAAGATTTCAGCGAGACATGCATCATGGATTGCTTATTTACAACAGTTTACTTTTGTCATGAAACATAAATCTGGGGCAACGAATCGTGTGGCTGATGCTTTGAGTAGGAGGAGCCATTTGTTGACTACAATGAAAGTTGAGGTGACAGGGTTTGAATTATTACCAGAATTGTTTGAGAAGGATCCTTACTTTGCAAAGTTTGTTGAGAAAGTTAAGGATGGGAGTACTGATGAATTTATATTGGTTGATGGATTCTTGTTTAAAGGAAATCGATTATGTATTCCAGAGAGAAGTTTGAGATTGAAGATTATCAAGGAATTACACGAGGAAGGACATGTGGGCCGTGATCGTACTTTGCATTTGATTGCTCAATCTTACTTTTGGCCGTCGATGAGGAAAGAGGTTGAAAGGTTTGTGGAGAGATGTCATATATGTCAGGTTTCGAAGGGAACAACAACAAATGCAGGATTGTATATGCCGTTACCTGTACCGACTAAACCATGGGTTGATATCAGCATGGATTTCATTTTGGGTTTGCCGAGAACTCAAAGGGGAAATGATTCTATATTTGTTGTGGTGAATAGATTTTCGAAAATGGCACATTTTATTGCCTGCAAGAAGACAGCGGATGCAGTTCGAGTGGCACAATTATTCTTTAAGGAGGTGTATCGATTGCATGGTTTACCAGAATCTATTGTTTCTGATCGGGATACTAGATTTCTAAGCCATTTTTGGTTGAGTTTGTGGAAGATGGTTGGAACGAAGCTGAAATTTAGTAGTGCTTATCATCCGCAAACTGATGGACAAATAGAAGTTGTTAACAGATCGTTGGGAAATTTGTTACGATGTTTCGTGAAGGATAATCTGAAGAGTTGGGACATGAAGTTATGCCAGGCAGAGTTTGCTCATAATCATGCAGTGAATCATAGTATGGGATTCAGTCCATTTCAGATTGTATATTCAAATCTACCCAGGGGACCATTGGACTTAGCCATAGTGCCACAACCAAAGGGGATAGTTAAACGAGTTGTTGATTTTGTTGATGAATTAACAGAATGTCATAAGATCGTTCAAGAACGATTGAAGAAGTCGAATGAGAAGTATAAGCGAATTGCAGATTTGAAGAGACGAAATGTTGAATTTAACGAAGGAGATTTGGTGTATGTTGTGTTAACGAAGGTTCGTTTTCCAGTAGGCGCTTATAACAAGTTGAAAGCCAGAAGAATTGGTCCAGTAGAAGTTGTGAAACGGATCAATGAGAATGCTTATAAGTTGAAACTGCCAGAGGATGTATACACTTCTGACGTATTCAATGTTAAGCATCTTGTGCCGTATTATGGAGATGAACAACCCGATGTAAAAGAATTTGCAAATTCGAGGACGAATTTTTCTCAACCAGGGGAGGATGATGCAGATCAGGCCAAAGTAATGAGTCGTTCACGACCAAAGATGAAACCTATAAGTCGTGTCCGACCTAAGGAGTCACGAGGGAAAAGCATACGAGTTACTATAAGTCGTTTCCGACCTAAGGAGTCATGAGGGGAAGGCTTACGACCTAAGGAAGCGGCCTTGAGTCGGCCACGACCTAACTGGTCTGAAGGAGAAAGGAGCAGCAGTTACCGACCTAACCTTACCAACCAATCTAACTTCACCGACCTAACCTTTCCCTCATTTCCCGACCTAACTCATTTCCCGACCTAAACCATTCCCCGACCTAATTTCCCATGCGATCTAATGCACTTCGACCTACTTGAGCCGCGTTGAAGCATTCCTGGAACAAGCTACGTCATAGGTCGTAGGTCGGCATGTTTTAAGTCGTGGCGTTATAAGCCGTTAAGGCGCTGGGGCTCATTATGTAGTTAACTCGTATATGTTGTATTTTATTTTAAGTCGTCTGTAATTCGTGATGGGTGTCTTAGGTCGTTACCGATCCAGCATAAGTCGTTGTGGCTGTAAGGTCGTGTTGTGTTCATGTATAGGTCGTGTCTTGTATTGTACCTGTTTGTTAGGCCGCGTACGATCCAAGATAAGTCGTGACCGACCTAAGTTAGGTCGGTGACCCTGTTTGTTGAACGGTATGCTGTTGTAGCCTATAAATAGGCAAGTGTTGGTCATTTGTAAGGTTGATTTGGGAATAAAATTTCTTGTTGATTGCTGTGTGCTTTCTTCTTAAATTGGTAGTTGAGTGTAATCTCCTATCTCCTCTTTCGGTTAATCGAGTGCGCTCGATTCAACGATCGTAGAAGCCGATTCACGGTATCTAGTGCGCTAGATCAACGTACGAAGAATCGTAGATCTTAGAACACGGTATAGTGCGCTATCTACGTGTTTGAGATAGCTAGAATTCGGTATCTTCGGATCAACGAATTTGGGCATTTTGGTATTCATCAATCCACCGATTGCTACTTTCACCGATTGAAGTTTGTTTTGATTAATCCGCTGCGTCACAATCAAATAAAAAATACATAGTGTTTAATCCAAATATAGTTTTAAATCATAAGTAGAACAATCCAAATGTCCACTAGTCTTGATTTCAAAATTTAGATAAAGAACTGGAAGGGAAGTTTGCCAGCAGTTTGAAAGTGATCTATAGAAATCCTAGCTCTGGGATGAAACTGAACTACAACTCAGGCTGACCCGAGCGTAAAATAAAACATGAACACTCGAGTCAGGACATACATACTTATACAGTGTAAAATAATTCAAGTGTACTGTAATATAGAGCAAATAACTTAAAGGATGCTTGGGACCGCCCATCCTCTAAGGATCCCTTAAACTATTTACTATATAGTAATAATTTCGCTATTATAATAGTGTCTATATTAAAATAAACTTACTTTTAAATAGCGTTAAGGAGTGACCCAATATTCCCCTTAACACGTAATAGTCCTAGTAGTCCATCCAATATCATAGTCCCTCCTGATCGGGAAGCCACCATAGGATACCACACGGGCTACGGGAGAAAACCAAACTCGTACAAGGCTCGCTATGGTAGGTGACACGGCACAATTAGGCAATGCCAGGGTAGATATACCAATTACGCTTCCGGACCGATGGTAACGCGTAGCGCGTAGCTACCGCCCACCTCGAACAACACTCCCAAATCAAAGGTGCGCACCAATACAATCACAAAAGTAATAGAATGGCATAGGAAGAAGTGCTTCCGATCAGAGGTGCTACCTCAATAATCCGTCAATCGCTCCTGTTTTAGCCACCTTATGCCAACTCACGGGAGTCGGGTCCACGTATTTACCTCAAAGGAAACGTCTCCACCATCCTACTTCATTCTGGAATCTCCACCGTGTACACGGTTGTCAAAGTGGTTTTCGGTATCAATAGAGAGTATGCCAGATATCTGATCCCGGTCTCTTTAACAACCAAACGTTATTATAACCCGTGGTTACAACTTTTAAAAATGGTATTTATACTTTAAAAATCAAAATAAATTTCAAATACATTTCAATATCATAATATCATTTATTTAAACATCAGTCATTTTATTTAATATAAAATACCACTTAAATCTATTCAATTTATTTAGGAATTAATTGCCTTTCAACTCACATTTAAAAGTTAAATTCTTCCATTTAAAACCATTTAAAGTCAATTCCTTATTTTTCTTAATTACATATTAAATTCCAAAATTTAAGCCTTTTTCCCAAAGATTATTAAATTTTATTAAAACAATCAAAAATTCAGTTTCCATAGCACTTATAAAATGCTACCTAAAGTTATAGGTTAAAAAGTTCAATTACAAAAGACAACATTTAAGTGCTGTAATAGATTTCTTTATTTCCAACTAAACTTTAGTTATCTTTATCAACTATAGCACTTACAAAGTGCTATAATAGCTTTTAGATCAAATTAGCCTTTAAGTTCATTTAAATTTAACTACAACATTTACAAATGCTGTAATATCCTTTATATTTAAAATTTCAAGGTTTAACTATGATTTCATAACTTAGTAAAATTTTCATATAAATCATATATTTTCACATTATAAAGTCATAATTTCAATACTCATATTTTTATGAATTTATAAGTAAATTTTCATACAAAAATCAAATTTTATTATGAATTTCTTATTTAAATCCAAGTATTAAATTCCCATTTCTTTAATTAAATTATTAACTTAACAATTAAGTTTTAAATTCCCAAAAATATAACTTATTATCAATTATTTTATTTAACTAAAATCTTCACTTTTAACAAAAATTCAGAATTTCCGAAAAATAGTTATATTTCAAAATTTTACTTAAACATTCATTTATTTAACATTTCGACTCATTAAAAAATCATTATAAATTTTTTAAAAATTATTTAAATACATTTTAAACCAAAATATTATAAATTTTCCATTTAAAATATTTTTAAAACGTTTCAGAAAAATATTATATAAACCACGGGTCTGTATATAGTTTTCTAGCCTAGGTCAAGTGATACGGATATATATCATTTCAATCCGCAATTTACAAAGAAAACCCGGGTTCTATCATTTCAAACCCGTAATCCCAAGTTAAATAATAAATAATTAAATAATTAAATAATTAAATAAATGAATAAATAATTATCGTTCAGGCCTATCATTTCAGCCTGTAACGATTTCTATTCTATAAGGAACTTGCAGTGTGATTCAAACAGTAAATAATAATAAATAGTATAACTACAAAATATAACAATAGATAATACAACTGATGACGTGTCAATTAGATAATGGGGTTTAACATCATAAGTTAATATCACAGGCCGATAAAATTAAATAAAATATGTTTACAATTACACTTGTGATTAATTCACAAATATACAAGTATGTTTGTCTGGTAAGGAATACTCACCTGAATGCCATCGAAGATTTGATTTAAAACGATGGTCACACTTGAAAAAAAAAAATGCGGAAGCACGATCAAACTGATGCGGAGGCTGCGACTAGATTTCTATTTTTGAAAAGGAAACGAATTAATTAAAAAAATCAAAACTAAGAAAAACAATTTAACACGAAATTTCGAAATAAACTGGACGGATGGAATCAAATTTGACTCGACCACTCCACCACCTGGCTCAACCCAAAACAAAGAAGTTCGCCCTGCCCAAATCTTAAGTAGATGAATGTATGCACGCACCCTATATGTTTTTAGTTCAACAATGCAAAGTGATGCACCCTCCACGGTCCTAGACTTAACTTGTACAGGTGACCAACCATATTCTCCGCTTGCATATCATTTATTCTTCTTTACTTATATATATTTTATTTCAAATGGGGACTCATCTAGATGTTGTGTATTGTCCGAACAATTTGAAACGGAAGAAATATGAAATGCAGATGCCGATGAATGTAACTAGTAGGTGAAAATGCATACAAGATTGAAGAATTTTTATGACCAGTGATATACAATTTGTAGTTGTATTTTTGTCTTTATAAATTGTACTTTAGTAAATCAATGTAAATTGCTACATTAACAGTACTGCTATATTATATAAATGCATTTGTAAATTACTTGTTTTAGTACGTAATCTAGATGAGAGTAAAGATGAGGAAAGACGGAAAATAAAGAGAGAAAATTATCATATGTAAAGGTTAAAGATTATTATATGTACAGGTGGCCATCCTATCTTCTCATGCATTTCTTCCTTCTCCCTTTTTATATACTCACGTACAAACTTTATTTGTTATTTATTTTTTTCTTTCTCATTTTATTTTTCAACGCATAAGCGTTATAAACTTACGTATGCATTTCCTCTCTTCTTTCTTTCGTATTAACACTTCTTTTCTCTCTTTTTTTTTCTTGCAAACATACTCACGTTGCAGACTACGAACTCCAACCTATAACCCATCTACCTTTCTCGTCATGCTCATGCAAAATATTTTGACTCAAAAAGCAGGACTTGGCTACACTATGTGGGGGGTGCTTGGCCACGTATGGAAAAGAGGCCGTGACAAGGTGGTGGAACAGTGGAAGAAAACAGAGGAACACGAAAGAAAGGAAGAAAGAAAAAAATGCAAGAAGAATAAAAAGAAAAGAAGAAGCAAGAGGAAAGGAAAACAGCATACCTGAAGAAGCTTGCGCAAGAACAAAGGCTGAAGCTAAAATGAGATGTAGAGAAAATATTGTGACGTGTCTAGTATTTATAGGGGAAATTTGCTTGGAACACACGAAATGAAAATAGGCGTAATTTATGGTATGCGATTTTTTTTTTGTTTAGTCAGGAAACAGAATTATTTTTATTACCATTTCTCTTCGCATGCGATTTATTACCTGTAGAAGATGTGTTGAAAAATGGTGTAGAGGGAAAGAAATTTATCAGGAAAGAAAACGGCTTTCACTAGAAATTGAATTTGGAAAGAATATATACGTGCGTTGATTGTGGTGAAAGATAGGCAAGAAATTAATGAGGATTTGAACGTTATTTTATTCAAAATTTTATACCAAATTAAAACAAATGAATATTATGGAAAGTGTAACGTTTGGCTAGTAAATTTTTAACTGATTTATTTATGCATATATAATTGCGGTATGAATTTTAAAATGCGTAGGACCCACGCAAAATATACCCCCAAATTAATACAAAAGTAACTTTTTTTAATTAATACGTTTTCCTATTTATATGTTATTTATTCCATTAAAATTTGTGCCCTTTTTATGCGTAATTTTAACAGTTTATTAATACACTGAATTCTTAAAAGTTACTCCTTAACATGTTTACATTATTCTGATTTATTTACCATTTCCAACAAAATTTATTATTCAAAAAAAATATTACACATTTTTAAAGAAAGTAGATAATCCATTTCTTTATTTAAAATTCCAATTAGAGTTATCCTTAACAAAGTTAAAAATTTCAGAAACTTTCATTTTTATTATAGAATTTTGGGAAATGATTTACTCAAATTAAAAATTTATATTAAAATAAATTCCAAGCTTTTATAAATAAAAGAATAAAGTGCTTGTAATATTTTTCTCTTTATTAGGGAGAAAATAAAGACTATGAGAAAAAGAGAAACTTGTACGTGAATTGCAAGGCAAAATATACGGCTAAACTAAAGGAATGAATGGCTAGAAAGGAACAAATTTAGGAAAACTAAAAGGAAAGAATTAAGGCAACCTTTCGTTTCTTTCCCTAAAAACAGTTAATTAATTTAGAGCTTAATTATGTATATGGAGAGAGAAACCTTTCATTCTTTCTCTAATCAAATTGTTTAATTACATGTCATTAACAAGCTATTTATTCATGGCATGGAATGTAACTATGTCCAAATGTATTCTACAGTAAATTATGTAAGTGCAATATTAGATTGTGTACAAAGATGATGTTTCCTTCATATATATCTTTATCGGTCATAGTATTATTAAAAACATATACGTATACGTATATATAATAGACTTATACATATAAATGTGTTAAAATTAAGTTTCACTATTTTATGAGCCTAAAATTAAAGACAACAATTTTGAACCTAATCTCCAGATTAAAAGGGTTTAAGAAAAAAAGTTATGACTTTGCATACAAGTCCATCTTATAAATCTTAAGTCAAGTTAACGTACACACATATGTATATACAAATCATTGTAAATAATGTCTTAAACTTAATGCAACATCTTTATGTTAAAATTTATAACCTAGTAAATTCTTTAATATTAAGCAATAAATTAAGGTCTAACGTTAATTTAAAAGGAAGTAAAAGGAATCGTGATATTTTGTAATAAATTCAAGTTATTTTTATAAAGAAGGCCCCCTCTTTTTTTTAACTTTAAACAAAAGTATGCAAAAACCAAAAGATTGGATTTAAATAATGAACACATGCAAACATTAATAAACTACATATGTTTTCTATTTGAATCAATAACAGAAATATTACATTAATTAAGGCTTAAATTTAAATTACAATAAGTTTTTTTCCTCTTTTTTTACCATAACTTATTAACTTAAAAAATTAATTATTGAAAATTTTACTTTTAAAAAAAACAACGTTTTCAAGTATAACTTAATTAAAATATTTACAAAATTATGGGTTGTTACACTCTCCCCCACTCAAAACTTTTCGTCCCCGAAAAGGAAGAAGGTAGGAGAATAGAAACACCCTGAAAGAAAACTAAATTGAAACTCAAAATGGATTCATTGATTTAAACCATATAAATTCAATTTAAATTAATTAATATTCAATAATTGATTTAATTCATTTGATTTTTACTGAAGTTAAATCAATCTTAACTATTTCCAAATTAATTATCTTATTATCCAATTATTTTGAAATTAACAATTTCTAAAATCATAAATTTGTATAGTCATTTATAATAATCATCTTTTATTCAACAAATTTAATTCTTCTTTATTCCAGATTATTATTAAATATATTCAACTTAATATATCTTATCACACATATTAAGTAGATTACATTTATTATAGCTATTCCAGTTTATTTCTAAATTTCCTTTAAAACCGTTTGATATTGTATATTATTCTATTTACCCCTATTTGTCTTTTTGTAACTGAAACTTTAAGTGTATAACATTTATTATAACCACTCAAATTTTATTTAAAAAAATCCTTTTATATTGTACATTATCCAATTACATAGTTAATTTCTGAATGATTTAGGTAAGTTATATTGGCATGCAATTTAATATTATACAAGTAAAAACTTTTCCAATTCTATTATTCAAGTTTAAATATTCATTCAAAATTTGACTTTATTTTATCACTAGAATCACCTTTTAACATAAATTTATGAATTAAATTTCCAATTAACTTCAAACACTTTAGAGATAAATAAATACATAGTATATGTCAAATCAAATTTAAATCATATATCTATATATATTATAAATTAAGTCATATTTTAGAAATTCAAATCAATTAAATTTTTAAAGCAAAACTACAGTGTGGTCTCTTCACTCCGATTATCGAAAATGAATGTCGATGATGCTGCAGTCATCATCGAAGTTATTTTCCAACGACAAAGAGAAGAGCACTAATTTTTAAAACTTTAAAATTCTTTGGAAACAAATTTCTATTTGAAAATAATTTAAATAATAATATATCCTTTTAAGACTTTAAACACAAGGTTTGAAACTATCAGAAATTAAATTCTTAAATTCTTGGTTTAAATTCATTTCTGTTTCCAAATAAATTTATAACCATGTTTTATAGTTCAATTATTTATATAAGACAATGCCAATGGTTTACAAAACCATAAATAAAATCAAATACTATTATCTCTAAACAACTAATTAAATTCTGAAAATTATACTTATATATATAATATTAGATTTTTCCCAAATACAGGAATAAATTTTTCAAAACAAGTATAGAGATTCAAATTTGAAGGACTCAAATCAAAGAGAATTTTGATTTAAAGATAAGTTGGAATCAGAAGATCCGATGATTAAATAATAGAATAAGGAACCAGATAAGTTTATATAAATCGCGGGCAATCTTAACTGGGTCAACCGTGACTTAAAGAACAAGATCGATGTGGATTTTCTGGGGTAAATCTACATTCGATCTGAAGAGATAGAGTTCAGAATAACCAAAGATACTAGCATCTAAACCGAGGATAAATATAAATCTCCGGTGAATCAATGCTAATTGTAAAGTAGTTTCACCCCTTTATTAGAATATTGGCGAGACCGCCAATTCACTATAAAGATCATTCGAAGTGGAGTTATGGGATACTCCACAATCGAAAGAAAATGAATAGTGAGGGACACGAATGAACCTCGAAACCGCAGGGAACGTTCCAAAATTCGAAAAGGAAGAGATTCAAGCTGAATGAAAGTGATTCCGTAAATCAAATTTACCATACATTCTATGTTTTGCCTAGAGCCAAAGCTCTGATACCAAATGTAACGACCCGATATTTTCAACCATTCGCATCCGCACATGTCGGACTTGAACTGTTCAAAATACCGCGTTGTAAATAAAATTTGGCAAATCTCAAAATATACAGTAAATAAATAATCACAGAATCATAGACACAGATATTAGAAAACTCACAGCGAAATTTAAAAATACTTAGTGGTTCATGAAGCCGCTATAAATAGTCTCAATCAAATAAAAATTACATAGTCTTTAATCCAAATATAGTTTTAAATCATCAGTAGAACAATCCAAATGTCCACTAGTCCTGATTTCAAAATTTAGATAAAGAAATGGAAGGGAAGTTTGCCAGCAGTTTGAAAGTGATCCACGGAAATCCTAGCTATGGGATGAAACTGAACTGCAACTCAAGCTAACCTGAGCTCAAAATAAAACATGAACACTCGAGTCACGACATACATACTTATACAGTGTAAAAAAATTCAAGTGTACTGTAATATAGAGCAAATAACTTAAAGGATGCTTAGGACCGCCCATCCTCTAAGGATCCGTTAAACTATTTACTATATAGTAATAATTTCGCTATTATAATAGTGTCTACATTAAAATAAACTTACTTTTAAATAGCGTTAAGGAGTGACCCAATATTCCCCTTAACACGTAATAGTCCCAGTAGTCCATCCAATATCATAGTCCCTCCTGACCGGGAAGCCACCAGAGGATACCACACGGGCTACGGGAGAAAACCAAACTCGTACAAGGCTCGCTATGGTAGGTGACACGGCACAACTAGGCAATGCCAAGGTAGATATACGAATTACGCTTCCGGACCGATGGTAACGCGTAGCGCACAGCTACCGCCCACCTCGAACAACACTCCAAAATCAAAGGTGCGCACCAATACAATCACAAAAGTAATAGAATGGCATACGAAGAAGTGCGTCCGATCAGAGGTGCTACCTCATTAATCCGTCGATCGCTCCTGTTTTAGCCACCTTATGGCAACTCATGGTAGTCGGGTCCACGTATTTACCTCAAAGGAAACATCTCCACCATCCTACTTCATTCTGGAATCTCCACCGCGTACACAGTTGTCAAAGTGGTTTTCAGTATCGATAGAGAGTATGCCAGATATCTGATCCCGGTCTCTTTAACAACCAAACGTTATTACAACACGTGTTTACAATTTTTAAAAATGGTATTTATACTTTAAAAATCAAAATAAATTTCAAATACATTTCAATATCATAATATCATTTCAAGCATCATTTATTTAAACGTCATTCATTTTATTTAATATAAAATACCATTTAAATCTATTCAATTTATTTAGGAATTAATTGCCTTTCAACTCACATCTAAAAGTTAAATTCTTCCATTTAAAACCATTTAAAGTCAATTCCTTATTTTTATTAAATGCATATTAAATTCTAAAATTTAAGCCTTTTTCCTAAAGATTATTAAATTTTATTAAAACAATCAAAAATTCAGTTTCCGTAGCACTTATAAAATGCTACCTAAAGTTATAGGTTAAACAGTTCAATTACAAAAGACAACATTTAAGTGCTGTAATAGATTTCTTTATTTCCAACTAACTTTAGTTATCTTTATCAACTATAGCACTTACAAAGTGCTATAATAGCTTTTAGTTCAAATTAGCCTTTAAGTTCATTTAAATTTAACTACAACATTTACAAATTGTGTAATATCCTTTATATTTAAAATTTCAAGGTTTAACTATGATTTCATAATTAAGTAAAATTTTCATATAAATCATATGTTTTCACATTATAAAATCATAATTTTAATACTCATATTTTTATGAATTTATAAGTAAATTTTCATACAAAAATCAAATTTTATTATGAATTTCTTATTTAAATCCAAGCATTAAATTCTCATTTCTTTAATTAAATTATTAACTTAACAATTAATTTTTAAATTCCCAAAATATAACTTATTATCAATTATTTTACTTAACTAAAATCTTCACTTCTAATAAAATTCAGAATTTCCGAAAATAAGTTATATTTCAAAATTTTACTTAAACATTCATTTATTTAACATTTCGACTCATTCAAAAATCATTATAAATTTTATAAAAATCATTCAAATACATTTTAAACTAGAATATTATAAATTTTCCATTTAAAATATTTTTAAAACATTTCAGAAAAATATTATATAAACCACGGGTCTGTATATAGTTTTCTAGCCTAGGTCAAGTGATACGGATATATATCATTTCAATCCGCAATTTACAAATAAAACCTGGGTTCTATCATTTCAAACCCGTAATCCCAAGTTAAATAATAAATAATTTAATAATTAAATAAATGAATAAATAATTATCGTTCAGGCCTATCATTTCAGCCTGTAACGATTTCTATTCTACAGGGAACTTGCAGTGTGATTCAAACAGTAAATAATAATAAATAGTATAACTGCAAAATATAGCAATAGATAATACAACTGATGATATGTCAATTAAATAATGGAGTTTAACATCATAAGTTAATATCACAGGCAGATAAAATTAAATAAAATAAGTTTACAATTACACTTGTGATTAATTCACAAATATACAAGTATGTTTGTCTGGTGAGGAATACTCACCTGAATGCCGTCGAAGATTTGATTTAAAACGATGGTCACTCTTGAAAAAAAAGAAAACATACGGAAGCACGATCAAACTGATGCGGAGGCTGCGGCCAGATTTATATTTTTGAAAAGGAAACGAATTAATCAAAAAAAATCAAAACTAAAGAAAAAAAAAATTTAACACAAAATTTCGAAATAAACGGACGGATGGAATCAAATTTGACTCGACCACTCCACCACCTGGCTCAATCCAAAACAAAGAAGTTCGCCTTGCCCAAATATTAAGGAGATGATTGTATGCATGCACTCTATATATTTTTAATTCAACAATGCAAAGTGATGCACCCTCCACGGGCCTAGACTTAACTTGTACAGGTGAACAACCATATTCTCTGCTTGCATATCATTATTCTTCTTCTTTATTTATATATATTTTATTTCAAATAGGGACTCATATAGCTGTTGTGTATTGTCCGAACAATTTGAAACAGAAGAAATATTAAATGCAGATGCCGATGAATGTAACTAGTAGGTGAAAATGCATACAAGATTGAAGAATTTTTATGACCAGTGATATACAATCCGTAGTTGAATTTTTGTCTTTATAAATTGTACTTTAGTAAATCAATGTAAATTGCTACATTAACCGTACTGCTATATTATATAAATGCATTTGTAAATTACTTGTTTTAGTACGTAATCTAGATGAGAGTAAAGATGAGGAAAGATGGAAAATAAAGAGGGAAAACTATCATATGTAAAGGTTAAAGATTATTGTACGTATAGGTGGCCATCCTATCTTCTCATGCATTTCTTCCTTCTCCCTTTTTATATACTCACGTACAAACTTTATTTTTTATTTATTTTTTTCTTTCTCATTTTATTTTTCAATGCATACGCGTTATAAACTTACGTATGCATTTCCTCTCTTCTTTCTTTCATATTAACACTTCTTTTCTCTCTTTTTTTTTGCAAACATACTCACGTTGCAGACTACGAACTCCAACCTATAACCCATCTATCCTTCTCGTCATGCTCATGCAAAATATTTTGACTCAAAAAGCAGGACTCGGCTACACTATATGGGGGTGCTTGTCCACGTATGGAAAAGAGGCTGTGACAAGGTGGTGGAACAGTGGAAGAAAACAGAGGAACACGAAAGAAAGAAAGAAAGAAAAAAATGCAAGAAGAATAAAAAGAAAAGAAGAAGCAAGAGGAAAGGAAAACAGCCACACCTGAAGAAGCTTGCGCAAGAACAAAGGCTGAAGCTAAAATAAGATGTAGAGAAAATATTGTGATGTGTCTAGTATTTATAGGGGAAATTTGCTTGGAACACACGAAATGAAAATAGGCGTAATTTATGGTATGCGATATTTTTTTGTTTAGTCAGGAAACGAAATTATTTTTATTACCATTTCTCTTCGCATGCGATTTATTACCTGTAGAAGATGTGTTGAAAAATGGTGTAGAGGGAAAGGAATTTATCAGAAAATAAACGGTGTTCACGAGAAATGGAATTTGAAAAGAACACATACATGCGTTGATTGTGATAAAATATAGGAAAGAAATTAATGAGGATTTGAACGTTATTTTATTAAAAGTTTTATACCAAATTAAAACAAATGAATGCTATGGAAAGTGTAACGTTTGGCTAGTAAATTTTTAACTGATTTATTTATGCATATATAATTGCGGTATGAATTTTAAAATGCGTAGGACCCCCCAAATTAATACAAAAGTAACTTTTTTTTAATTAATACGTTTTCCTATTTTATATGTTATTTATTCCATTAAAAATTCGTGCCCTTTTTATGCGTAATTTTAACAGTTTATCAATACACTGAATTCTTAAAAATTACTCGTTAACATGTTTACATTATTCTGATTTATTTACCATTTCCAACGAAATTTATTATTCAAAAAAAATATTATACATTTTTAAAGAAAGTAGATAATCCATTTCTTTATTTAAAATTCCAATCAGAGTTATCCTTAACAAAGTTAAAAATCTCAGAAACTTTCATTTTATTATAGAATTTTGGGAAATGATTTACTCAAATTAAAAATTTACATTAGAATAAATTCCAAGGTTTTATAAATAAAAGAACAAAGTGCTTGTATTATTTTTCTCTCTCTTAGGAAATGAGAAAATAAAGAAGATGAGAAAAAGAGAAACTTGCACGTGAATTGCAAGGCAAAATATACGGCTAAACTAAAGAAATGAATGGCTAGAAAGGAACAAATGTTAGGAAAACTAAAAGGCATGAATTAAGGCAACCTTTCGTTTCTTTCCCTAAAAACAGTTAATTAATTTAGAGCTTAATTATGTATATGGAGAGAGAAACCTTTCATTCTTTCTCTAATCAAATTGTTTAATTAAATGTCATTAACAAGCTATTTATTCATGGCATGGATTGTAACTATGTCCAAATGTATTCTACAATAAATTATGTAAGTGCAATATTAGATTGTGTACAAAGATGATGTTTCCTTCATATATATCTTTATTGGTCATAGTATTATTAAAAACATATACGTATACGTATATATATAATAGATTTATACATATAAATGTGTTAAAATTAAGTTTCACTATTTTATGAGCCTAAAATTAAAGACAACAATTTTGAACCTAATCTCCAGATTAAAAGGGTTTAAGCAAAAAAGTTATGACTTTGCATACAAGTCCATCTTATAAATCTTAAGTCAAATTAACGCGCACACATATGTATATACAAATCATTGTAAATAACGTCTTAAACTTAATACAACATCTTTATGTTAAAATTTATAACTTAGTAAATTCTTTAATATTAAGCAATAAATTAAGGTCTAACGTTAATTTAAAAGGAAATAAAAGGAATCGCGATATTTTGTAATAAATTCAAGTTATTTTTATAAAGAAGTCCCCCCTTTTTTTAACCTTAAACAAAAGTATGCAAAAACCAAAAGATTGGATTTAAATAATGAACACATGCAAACATTAATAAACTACATATGTTTTCTATTTGAATCAATAACAGAAATATTACATTAATTAAGGCTTAAATTTAAATTACAGTAAGTTTTTTCCCTCTCTTTTTTACCAAAACTTATTAACTTAAAAATTTAATTATTGAAAATTTTACTTTTAAAAAAAACAACATTTTCAAGTTAAACTTAATTAAAATATTTCCAAAATTATGGGTTGTTACATGGTTCCTATCCAAGAAGTTAGACACATTCACGATGTTTACTAGTACTACAGATCGAGCACTTGATTGGAATCATCAAGATGTTCATGTTGTTACTACTCGACTTCAATCATCACGATGTTATTACTCGAGTTTTTTTGTGATTGGGTGTCATTCAGATGTTTCCGACTATAGTCAATCAAGATGATCATGATGTTATGATGTTATGTGACCCCAAGTCATCACGATGAATGATACCAAATAATGGTAGTACTTGTCAAGATGTAAATGCACGTGCTGTTTTCCATGAGGTTTTAGGTGTTTCGATTTCACTATTTTGATGATGATGCTTTAGTATAGCCTTATGTAAGAAAAAGGCTTATTGGCATACATGGTTTTATTTGTGATTTCGAATATGATGTTTTGGATTCTTTCCAGGCTCTATCAAGATCAATTATGGTAATGCTTTTATGATGAGTTTTGACAATAGATTTAAAATATATTTATATTTGTACCATTATTTGCATTATGGATCGATGATTTGACGACTTTATAGACTACGTGATGTTAAGATGGAGTTGAGATGTATTTATAAATTTAAACCAACGAGATAAGGTATAAATGATTATGAAGAATCTTTTATGATGATTTTTAGTGATGGATTTGAGATGTATCTATATTCATACCGATGAGATGAGGTATGAATAAGTATAATGCTTCATTTATGATTGGGTTTTATATTTCCTTGAATGATCATTGGGATGCGCCAATAAGACGAGGCACATCCATATGCGTTTTATTCTAATTATGAAGGATATGTACCTTTGATGTATTGTTATATTGACGAGCACTTCTAAGAAGATAATTGATTCATTTGAAGTCATTATCCATATTTTTTATACCGCTGATGATATGAGGTGAAAGCGATGTTTATTGAATCTTATCTTTAAAATTTTGCTCGGCGATGTTCCATTTTCTTAAGTGACTGTTATGCCACTTAAGTATGAAATCATCATCATTATCTCTCCTGCTTGCCAAGAAGAGATGTTGTCCTTTCTTATGATGTTGAAACCCTGTTTAGGGCATGGCATCCTTTATGAAAAAGGATACCGTAACAACCCGCATATTTAACGATTATATATTTAAATATTTTATTTAAATATAGCGTCATTAGTCGGATTTAGGTCCGAAATTTTACTTTTTGCAAACGGCCGAATTTGGACTCAAAACCACTTCCGGTGAGTTCGGAATGGCATTGGCAATCATTTGGAGTATAAGCTTCGATATGTTTGGAGTAAGTCAAATTTTGCAATTTGCTAAGTGGGCTTTTGGGTTTGGGTTCAACCAACTCATCCTATACCTCAACTCAGTCCCCTCTCCTTCCATTCACTCATTTTCACTTCCAAACTCAAACTAAAACTGAAAATGGGGGAAGAGAATGGGAAATAGAAATTCCAAGCCCTAGTTTACTTTGCAAACTTGAATTCTTGCTCCAAAATCAAAGTGAAGCTATTGGTATGCCTCTCTTCATCTTCTGCAACTCTTTCTTCATTCAATTTCAGAAAGTTTCCTAAACTAACTTAGGAAAATACTTGTTTTGATCTTTGATTGAAGCTTTGTAGAGTTGAAGTGGAGAGTGGTTGGTCTTTTCTTTACGTTTAAGCTTCTCATCTTTGTTTGTGAGTTAAAAGGTGAGATTTTTGTCTCACATCTATGTCCAAACTATCTCTGATTATTAGGAATGAATTCTTAATACTTATTCATGTGTAATTGCTTTTGATTCGGAATGGTTTTGTGAACATTGCAATTTTTGGTGTTTTGAAGTCAAAAACTCTAAAAATCATAGCTTGATGTTTGATCATGTTTTTGGAGTTGTATAAGAGAGTCAATAATGCTGGGTTATCGATTGGCAAAAGCCCCTTAAGTCCATTGCTCGACCGGATGCAAATGGTGAGAGTTTGCTCCTCCACTTGATAGGCTGAAAAACAGTTTCAGCTACAGCTAGTCGACCGGCCCACTGCAGTCAGTCGACTGACTGTAGAGTCTGAAAACTCTCGGGTTATAGTTCAGTGAACTGACTGCAGAAGGCCAGTCGGCTGACCTGCTTCAATTTTGCCTAGTATGCCTATTTGTTTGTGATTCCAACTTTTATCGATTCGGGTTGATTCCAATTAGTTGTTATCGCATTTTGACCTTGATGATTCCTTTTGATTTCTTACACGGATTTTTATAAAATGATTCTTTCAAATGTTATGAAAGCTCGTCCTCTAATTTATAATTTCTATTTAAAACGCACACACAATTTTGCACTTTGAGTGAAGTGGAAAGAAGATTAAATGGTTAGGTAAAACACGGACTATGAATCCACACGTTTATCTCTTCGATTAATCCCCGCCCTATTCGACTGATCGTTTTGACCTTTGTGTCTGGTTTACCGATGAGATGAGGTAAACTTGGTACTGCTTTGAGTGTGAAATTAACTAACGGATAGTAAACCGTTTAGTGCGAACGAGTGGTTATGGGACCCACGTTACCACTTTTTGGATTCCTTTTCGAGAGTTGTGAGACATTCTGCCAGTTAGTGGTGTACAGTACTGGGCCTCCGGACCTTCACCACTACGGTTTGTTACCTTTGCGATAGTGTCTTCGGACTGTCTCCTTCAGGTTTGTGGCCTTCGGGAATGTAGCCTTCGGTTATGTTGCCTTCGGGTTTGTGCCTTCGGGTTTGTGCCTTCAGGTTTGTACCTTTGGGTTTGTTGCCCTATAGTATCGCTTTAGGAGTTGGTCATTCGTCACCGCTCGAGTGATATTGGGTTTGGAGTCTTCGGACTTACGGATCCTTGTTTATACAGTACTGAGCACGTGCAATTTTCTGATGTTTCATTGATATGCATATTCCCTAGGTATCGCCCTTCGATGTTGGTCTTTTCGAGCCGCACGATATATAGCGGTTACCTTGCGGAACTTGTGTTACCTGCATTGGTATTTGTTAATTTCCTTTTTGGCTTGTTTTGGGATATTCATATCCTTTGTTTATTGTGTTGCCGATGATATGAGACTTGTCTTGTTATGATTCATCTTTTGTTAGATGGTTGTGTTATCTCTTTTAGAGATATTTGTTATACTTTATGACCTTACAGGTTATTGTTGTTCAGTTTATCTAACTGATTTGTTTAGCTAGACTGACCAGTGTATTTATACTCGGGTCAGACCAAGATGTTTCAGGTTAGGTGCTTTTGGACTTAGCCTATTTTGCTTCCGCACGGACTACTTCGCTAGCTTCTTTTTGTTATGGCTTTTTGTGTAGTCCCTTTTTGTTGTAACTCTGATGTATATTCTTTTGGATTCGTCTGTATATTGTGGTTATACCACTTGACATGTATCAGTCTGTATACTCTGTTATGTATCAGTATATGTGTATATGATGATATACTATTCTGTGATGTATATTACATTTGAGTTGTTATATTCTGTTCTGATAGATCCTCCAACCACCTATGGTTTTGTTTTAAGTATTCATTGGATATGTCGATATGCTTGGTATGACTATTGTCGATGTATTCAATAGATAGTTAGAGCAAGGCTATAGATGGTCGCTCCTAACCAGCCTTATTCTCCGTGTTAGTTGACGGCATTACCCCGTAGTGTCCTTGGCGAACGTGGGTATAGAGGTGGGGCGTCACAGATACCATAGCTTTCACCTAGTTATCCTTATCGATTATTCTATTTAACTGATGATTTTAGCTAGCCTGACCCGTGTGTTTTCACTCGGGTCAGACCGAGTTATTTCAGGTATCATCTGTTGGGCTTAACTTGAAGTTGATGTTGGATAACAGCTCTTCTTTATCTTGACTAGTTTATTTCTTCCGCATACTATGATGTTTTTACATTTGATTTGATGTATATGGTGTGGTCGTGTACCACCTTTATTGTACTCATATTGTATTGTACTGAACATGTATCAGTGTATATGTATATATATGATGTTGGTTACTATTCTGTGATGTGATTTAATTCATTTATTGTATTTTGTTCTGATAGATCCGTTATCCACCTATAATTTTGGATTAAGCATTTATTGGATATGTCGATCCACTTGAGTTGAAAAATTATAATGCATTTATCGACGTATTCAATGGATGTTTAAGACAAAATTATAGATGGTCGCCCTTAACCAGCCCTATTCTCCGCTGTAATAGACGGAATTACTTGTTAATTCTCTTTGCTAAGGTGGGTCTCGGGGTGGGGCGTTATAGCTTGGTATTAGAGCCGTGTTTAGAACAAAGTAAAATAAACACAGAACGGTACGTATATCATGATACATCGAAGTACAATACGGGTGAATCATTGTCCTTTATTCAAGCTTGTTTTTGAATCGAGCCTTGATTCTTTTTGGGATTGCTAAGATGGAATATGTCAAGGAATATAGATATATTGTATTTCGTTGTATTCCATAATAGAGTTTGATGTCATCTTATCTTGTATAAAATCTTATTTGGGATTATTAGATTCTTATTTTGTCGATACAAGTGAGTTTGTATCGATGGAGATGACTGATTTCTTTGGTCATTCTTGTTGCATTCCTTTGAGAGTTGTGAATCCTATTGAAGGGATCCACAACGATTGGATTATTATGAGCATTCTGAGTTCTTTATTTGTTGCTGTTTTAGTGATGTTTATTACTCACCATCTTGAGATGTATCTGATTTGAGATGGATTGACATATTTGATGTAAAGTCTGATCCTTTTGTTGTTATAGGATCCTATATTTATTTTGGCATCCTAATTTGATTGGTTTATTATTTCCGTCACTTTGGAATGTTAATGATGATTCTAAAGTTTTTGATTCAACTCTTGAGCATTGATATGATGATGATCTATCTCAAATTCCATTCATAGTGACTTTGTTAAGTTTTTTGAGTCCATTTGAAATTGACATCCAATTGGGCAATCGACTATTGAGGTAACCTTATTCCTAGCTCTTAGCTCTTGGGTTATCCTTCCACGAGGATATCCAATGAGGAATGAGGTGAGTTTCTAGATTGTTCGAGTTTGGTTGAGTTATCATTCTGCTTCGTTTGAGTGTTCTTTTCATATACTCAATCAATGTTATCTTTTAGCATTACTCCATTTGAAGTAGTGATTTGTGGATTGTGTGTTTCTTTTCCTTCGAGAAGAATTTCTTGCTTATCATATATCTTGATGATTTTTGGGAGTGGCTTGTGACATCGTAAGATTGACGAACACTCTATCTCCTTTTGATGATTTTGAGAATCGAGTATTCTGAGAATATCTTGATGCATTCTCTTAATGTTCTTTGGTTTGAGTTTTGAAGCTATATAAATATGTGTAATAAAGAGAAATTTAAGCTTTGAGATATTTACAAAAAAAAATCAGAGAATATTTTGTGAATATATTTACATTAGTACTATTTATTTTATAGAAATAATTTGAGAATGTTGGGTTGTCTATCGAGTAGTTAAGAGCTCGGGTCGATACGCCTGATCAACGTTATCCATAGGAATCTCCTAAATGCTATGATGAGGCAATCAGACATGATGGTTTTTGTTTTAAAAATTGAGATTTTGAAAATATTAATTAAATATTAAATATTAAATTTATTTTTGAACGGTAATTGTAGCCATTGATTTTAGAGACGAGTAATAGAGTGGCGAATTGATATATCTATCCACTTGAGTAATAGAGTGGCGAATTGATATATCTATCCACCTATAGTTTTGGATTAAGCATTTATTGGATATGTCGATCCACTTGAGTTGAAAAATTATAATGCATTTATCGACGTATTCAATGGATGTTTAAGACAAAATTATAGATGGTCGCCCTTAACCAGCCCTATTCTCCGCTGTAATAGACGGAATTACTTGTTAATTCTCTTTGCTAAGGTGGGTCTCGGGGTGGGGCGTTATAGCTTGGTATTAGAGCCGTGTTTAGAACAAAGTAAAATAAACACAGAACGGTACGTATATCATGATACATCGAAGTACAATACGGGTGAATCATTGTCCTTTATTCAAGCTTGTTTTTGAATCGAGCCTTGATTCTTTTTGGGATTGCTAAGATGGAATATGTCTAGGAATATAGATATATTGTATTTCATTGTATTCCATAATAGAGTTTGATGTCATCTTATCTTGTATAAAATCTTATTTGGGATTATTAGATTCTTATTTTGTCGATACAAGTGAGTTTGTATCGATGGAGATGACTGATTTCTTTGGTCATTCTTGTTGCATTCCTTTGAGAGTTGTGAATCCTATTGAAGGGATCCACAACGATTGGATTACTATGAGCATTCTGAGTTCTTTATTTGTTGCTGTTTTAGTGATGTTTATTACTCACCATCTTGAGATGTATCTGATTTGAGATGGATTGACATATTTGATGTAAAGTCTGATCCTTTTGTTGTTATAGGATCCTATATTTATTTTGGCATCCTAATTTGATTGGTTTATTATTTCCGTCACTTTGGAATGTTAATGATGATTCTAAAGTTTTTGATTCAAATCTTGAGCATTGATATGATGATGATCTATCTCAAATTCCATTCATAGTGACTTTGTTAAGTTTTTTGAGTCCATTTGAAATTGACATCCAATTGGGCAATCGACTGTTGAGGTAACCTTATTCCTAGATCTTAGCTCTTCGGTTATCCTTCCACGAGAATATCCAATGAGGAATGAGGTGAGTTTCTAGATTGTTCGAGTTTGGTTGAGTTATCATGCTGCTTCGTTTGAGTGTTCTTTTCATATACTCAATCAATGTTATCCATTAGCATTACTCCATTTGAAGTAGTGATTTGTTGATTGTGTGTTTCTTCTCCTTCGAGAAGAATTTCTTGCTTATCATATATCTTGATGATTTTTGGGAGTGGCTTGTGACATCGTAAGATTGACGAACACTCTATCTCCTTTTGATGATTTTGAGAATCGAGTATTCTGAGAATATCTTGATGCATTCTCTTAATGTTCTTTGGTTTGAGTTTTGAAGCTATATAAATATATGTAATAAAGAGAAATTTAAGCTTTGAGATATTTTAAAAAAAAAATCAGAGAATATTTTGTGAATATATTTACATTAGTAGTATTTATTTTATAGAAATAATTTGAGAATGTTGGGTTGTCCATCGAGTAGTTAAGAGCTCGGGTCGATACGCCTGATCAACGTTATCCATAGGAATCTCCTAAATGCTATGATGAGGCAATCAGACATGATGGTTTTTGTTTTAAAAATTGAGATTTTGAAAATATTAATTTAATATTAAATATTAAATTTATTTTTGAACGGTAATTGTAGCCATTGATTTTAGAGACTCTGTAGCCAATTGATATATCTATTTATTAGAGGTTCAATGGCGAGGCAATGCCATTTATTTACTTTGAAATTATAAAGATGAGAATATAAATGAGATTTTTTTTGAGTTATGCTTTATTGGAAGTATATTTCGAGATTTTAGAATCTATATTATATGCAATGGATGTTTTAAGAGATGAGTTATAAGAGAGTTTGAAGATTGTTTTTAAACTATTTAAGTGGTTTTATAAAAGGAGTAAAGAGAATTTAAACCCTTAATTTATTTTGAGGAATATTATCAAGGATTTACAAATTTCATTGGAAATTAAATTTAAAGTAAGAGAAGAAATTTGGACTTTTAATTTGAGTTTTAAATAACTTACTAAGTAATGTAGTAAAAAGTTTGAAAATTTTCAAATGTTGAAAATTGAGATTTAAAATTTAAAAGATGTTGAGATTTAAAAATTCTAAATATCTTGGATTAAAAGTTAATTCGAGCCTATATCCTTGTTCTTGAGTATATTCTATCTTTGAGCTATTATTAACGACATGCATTTTTCATGGTAGTTCGAGTGGGTGGTCTTGTGAGAAGTCATCTTGTGATTTATCAATCTTGTCTATTGTGTTTATCTTGTTGTGAGGATGTTCTTTCCATATTATTATGCGGAAAATATTGTTGATGATCTTCTTTATTATTTAGAGTTCGGGTTTGAGTGAGTTTGATCCCGACTCTATTCATAGAGTTTTGAGCAATCAATCATTTTTGATTGATTATTTATTGAGCAACTTATTGAGTTTTGATTCAAGACGGAAGATCTTCGAAATTCTTTCGAATTGCTTGGAAAATTCAATTGTTTGCTAAACAATATACTAGCATATGATAGGCCATTGAATTAAGCAAGTGAGTTTTTTCTTGTTTCTTTCTACCATTCTATATTGAGAGCTTGTATGGTTTGGAACTCGAGCTTGTCTTTATCCTTCGATGATTGTATCTATAGTGTTGTTTACAGCCTTTTTCCTCTAAAAATTGTGAGGACGCAATTTTGTTAAGGAGGGGAGTATGTAACAACCTGGATTTTGAAGATTAATATTAATATTAAATTATAATGCAAATAATAATTTAATATTGAGATTATAAATGAATTGGAGGAATGAAATGTGAGTTAATATTGTTTATTTTATATAAACAATGTTTTGATGAACAAAACTTGTGTTTTTAATTTATGTGAGTTAATTTATCTCATAAGATGTTATTTCAACATATTGATGGTTGGAAAAAATATAAATGAGTGAAAATAAGTATAGAATATTTATTTGTGAAATTGGGTTGAAAATAAATGATGTTAGTTATTTATTGAGTCAAAATGGGAAGTATTGGAATTTTATTCCAATAATAACCTTTTACAGTGAATAAAAAAGGAAAATGAATTTTTCGAAGTGTATTAATGATTGAAAATAGTGTTGTAAAATTTTAGAAAGTGTTAAAACATTTAATACACTTATTTGAGTTAAGAAATAATTTTTATTTGACTCGGATTGTTTAAAACTGTGGTTTTTTGTCTAAAAATAACAATATTGTCAAATATTGTGTAAATTAATAGTTTATTGGGAAATTAAAAATTTTGAGTGTAAAAAAATTATTGTATTAATCATGTTCACCTTGTTAGAGTATAGATAATGCATTTTGTCTCATGTAAAAAGAGGTTAATATGAGAAAGTTATGTTAAAAATGGTTTAAAACTTATGTATATTAGCCTAAATAATTTTCTAAGTATGAGAATGGACTAAATGGGTAATGTAAACATCCAATAACCCAAAATTCTAGAGTTTTCTGATGAAATACGTTCCTTTTCTCCCAAAACTCATTACAGTAAAACCTAAATCAGAAAAGAAAAAGTTTCAAAGTACAAAACAATGGCTACCCTCTTCAAAATTTAGTCTTCCAAGCTCAATCTTTGCAAATAATTCAAGTTAGAATCATAAAAGAACGTAATCTACAACCTATTCTGTCTTAGAATCCATCTAAAACCCTAGAACTGTTTACTGTAAAAAAAAAATTGATCAATTTCTTCTTTGCATGTATTGTTGTTTTTCTATTTTTCAGGCGTTTAAGGCTCCAATCTTATGCTACAGGCTCAACCTTGCTTGCAATTCCTTACTTATTCACTGAAAATTAATAGGTAAGTGTAAAATCATACAAATGATAGCAAAAAAATAAGGTTTTGAGTTGAATTTTCGTATTAATAACGCTACGTTTCGTCTCTATTATTTTTTTATTTCTGTTGCCACATTGTTTTAACCATAACTTTCCATTTTTATCCAATTTTCATAATATATGATGTTCTGAAAGCGCAGACAAAGGGCTAAAAGTTTCATGTTTTGAGTTTTTAAAATTTTTGAAGTTTGCTTGCTCAAAATCATGCTTGTTTGTTGTTGTCCCAAGAGCAAATGACAGCAACAACAATCACAAGTCTGAGAAATTATTTTGGCCATAACTCATTGGTTTCTGAACCAATTTTGATAATTTTAGATGTTCTGGAAAGCTTAAATCATGTGCTACAAATTTCTTTTATTTAGTTTTCTTTATTTTTGTGGTTAGCTATGTCAAAATCAAATTTTTATACTGTTATCCCGAGAGCAAAACCAATATTTTCTCTGTCCTTGAAGCTGAAACGAAATTGGCCATAACCTTTTCGTTTCTTAACCAATTTTGATAATTTTAGATATTCCTGAAAGAATAAATCATGTGTTACAACTTTCATGTTTTTATTTTACTATAATTTTCAGGTTAGCTATGTCAAAATCTAATTTTTCTACTGCTAACCCGAGTGCGAAATTAATATTTGCTCTATGTTTGAAACAGAAACGAATTTTACCATAGCTTCTACGTTTCTTGACCAAATTTGATAATTTTGGATGTTTCGGAAAGCTTAGGTCATGTGCTATATGTTTTATTCATTGTATTTTCTAGAATTTCGAAGTTTTCTTGGTCATAATTATGGTTGTATGTTGCTGTCCTGAGAGCAAAATAAGAGCAACAACAATCGTTGAACTTAGATTATATTAGCTCGTTTTTGCACTCATTCTCTTCGGTATTGATGATGTTTTTGAGATATTTTGAGAGCTATGACACCTACCAGTAGGCTAGCTATATTTGGAGACTTTGAAATTCAAATTTAAATGGAATTTGAATTGATTTTAGGTTAAATATGAACTGAATTCGTATTGAATTCAGGTTATTGGTTTTGAGATATCCCTCTTAGTTTTTATTGCTTTCAAGAACGGTTTTCACTAAACCATTTTTGAAATACATGGACATTTCAAATTATTATTACATAGTATTTTTTTAGTTATTTTTCTAAATAAAGATTGACTTATTTCCTATAATAAGGAATTTCAAATATTGGTTTTAATAATCGTTTTCGGAAAACCATTTTAAATTTCTATTTCTCTAATAAAATTATTTTTTAAATAAAATCACTTATTTTTATGAATTTCAGATGTATACGAAGGACAATTAAACGGTAAAGTATAACATGTGGTATGGGACACATGGATTTGCTTTATCGCTTAATATCGGACTTACACGATCGAAACCCATTCGATGAACTATTTAAGATGATTTAAGATGTTATTAAATTTGGGTTGATTATATGGTCCGAGAACTCCAATTTAGGAGTATATTCGATGAAGGACCATTTTAAGATGTGTTTCTTAATCGCCGATGAAATGAGATGAATTAAGAGCTAGAAATTCCTATTCGGAATTATGGTTATGAATAACCATCTAGATGTTATTTTTACTTGCCAATGAGATAAGGTAACCTTCTTTATGATGATTTTATGAGGTTGAGATGTATTATGATAGTTTTTACTTGTCGATGAGAAGAGACAAGTCACGATGCCCCTAGTACTCGTTAATGAGATGAGACAAGCATAGTATTGTATTTACTTGCCAATGAGACGAGATCGAGTATATTTTCTTGATATTTATGATGTTTTACTAGTGTGGTAACAACTAACGCTAGTAAACCATTAGGGGCGAATGTATGGTGTGGGACGTACGTTAACACCTATTGGGTTCCTATCCAAGAAGTTAGACACATTCACGATGTTTACTAGTACTACAGACCAAGTACTCGATTGGAGTCATCACGATGTTCATGATGTTATTACTCGACTTCAATCATCACGATGTTATTACTCGGGTTTTTTTGTGACTGGGAGTCATCAAGATGTTTCCGACTATAGTCAATCAAGATGATCATGATGTCATGATGTTATGTGATCCCAAGTCATCACGATGAATGATACCAAATAATGGTAGTACTAGTCAAGATGTAATTTCACGTGCTGTTTTCCATGAGGTTTTAGGTGTTTCGATGTCACTATTTTGATGATAATGCTTTAGTATAGCCTTATGTAAGAAAACGGCTTATTGACATACATGGTTTTATTTGTGATTTCGAATATGATGTTTTGGATTCTTTCCAGGCTCTATCAAGATAAATTATGGTAATGCTTTTATGATGAGTTTTGATAATAGATTTAAGATATATTTATATTTATACCATTATTTGCATTATGGATCGATGATTTGACGATTTTATAGATTACTTGATGTTAAGATGGAGTTGAGATGTATTTATAAATTTATACTAATGAGATGAGGTATAAATGATTATGAAGAATTTTTATGATGAGTTTTAGTGATGGATTTGAGATGTATCTATATTCATACCGATAAAATGAGGTATGAATAAGTATAATGCTTCTTTTATGTTTAGGTTTTATATTCCCTTGAATGATCATTAAGATGCACCAATAAGATGAGGCACATCCATATGCGTTTTATTTTATGTATGAAGGATATGTACCTTTGATGTATTGTTATATTGACGAGCACTTCTAAGAAGATAATTGATTCATTTGAAGTCATTATCCATATTTTTATATACCGCTGATGATATGAGGCGAAAGAGATGTTTATTGAATCTTATCTTTAAAATTTTGCTCGGCGTTGTTCCATTTTCTTAAGTGTCTGTTATGCCACTTAAGTATGAAATTATCATCATTATCTCTCCTACTTGCCAAGAAGAGATGTTGTCCTTTCTTATAATGTTGAAACCCTGTTTTGGGCATGGCATCCTTTATGAAAAAGGATACCATAGCTTTCACCTAATTATCCTTATCGATTATTCTGTTTAACTGATGATTTTAGCTAGCCCGACCCGTGTGTTTTCACTAAGGCCGGACCGAGTTATTTCAGATATCCTCTATTGGGCTCAGCTTGAAGTTGATGTTGTATAACATCTCTTCTTTATCTTGAGTAGTTTATTTCTTCCGCATACTCTGATGTTTTTACATTTGATTCGATGTATATGGTGTGGTCGTGTACCACCTTTATTGTATTCATATTGTATTTTACTGAACGTGTATTAGTGTGTATGTATATATATGAGGTTGGTTATTGTTCTGTGGCGTGATTTACATTCATTTATTGTATTTTGTTCTGATAGATCCGTTAGCCACCTATAGTTTTGCATTTACTGGATATGTCGATCTACTTGAGTTGAAAAATTATAGTGCATTTATCGACGTATTCGATGGATGTTTAAGACAAAATTATAGATGGTCGCCCTTAACCAGCCCTATTCTCCACTTTAGTAGACAGAATTACTTGTTAATTCTCTTTGCTAAGGTGGGTCTCAGGGTGGGGCGTTATAACGTTGGTTTTTCTGTGAGGAAGAACAAACCCTAAATTAAATTTTAGGCGACCAAAATCTGTTTAGGAATGGGCAAGCGTAGGAAAAGGGATCATACCTACAAATTACAAAAGACTCCTTTTGTTATTAAATTATTTACAATTTTATTGATTGTTGTAACACTTATATGCGTTGGAAAAATTAATGCAGAAGACTATTTATTTTTACTAACACTTTTTAGGTATCCTAGCACTTTTGTACTGTTAGCAGTCTGCGATATTTATAAGCATTAGCAATTGACAGACATAAAATGTTGCAAAATTTCTTATTTGGTGTAGTGTTTAGAAATCCCTATTGATGTCATAGCGTCCCATGCTCCAACCAGAATTTATAAATACAAAACAAAACAAATTAACACAATATTAAAACCTTCTATGACACTAACAAATACGCTCTCTCATATATACACTCAGTGACCCATCATAGGGTATTACTACCCAATTTATAAAGAGTCGAACCCCACAAAGCTGAGGTTTATTGCTAAACCAAAGCTCTGATACCAGATGTAACGTCCCGCCTTTTTGAACGCTTTAAATCGACGATAAACCACGCTCGTCAAACTTAAACCATACAAAAGGGCGGATTATTATGGGGAAAATAAGAGAAAAGTAGGGAACGAAAAAAATAAAATAGAATCTTGCAGCGGAACAATAAAATATAATAATCAAATATACAGTTCATGAAGCTGTTTTATAAACATTTATATTTATACAATTCATATTAGAGTTGCACATACCAGTGAATAATAATCAATGCAGCAGAATACAGTCTGTAGTGGAACAATACAATATAATAATAATAATAATAATAATAATAATAATAATAATAATAATAATAATAATAATAATAATAATAATAATAATAATAATAATGAAATCTTCGTCTTTGTCCTCCAGAAACAAAGTCTTCGATTCCTGAAATGCTCGGACTGACCTGAGCGAATTGAAAAGAGAAAACACTCGAGTCAGAACTAAAAGATCTTATGTAAGTTAAATCAACAGAAATAAATATGAGTGTAACAGCGTCGGAGATGTTTACGGGGTTTGACATCTCCTATCCAGTGTCTAACTTGAGTGCAGTAACTTAAGAGATGCTCGGGATTCACATCTCCTAAGGATCCGTTAAACTATTTACTATGTAGAAATATTTCTCTATTATAATAGTGTCTAATAGTAAAATAAACTTACTTTTTTCATAGCATAAAGTGGTTACCGATATAGCCCTTAACACGTAATAGTCCCAATATTCCATCCAATATCATAGTCCCTCCTGATCGGGAAGCCACCAGAGGATACCACACGGGCCACGGGAGAAAACCAAACTCGTACAAGGCGCGATAGGGTAGGTGACACGGCACAACTAGGCAATGCTAGGGTAGATATACCAATTACTATTCCGGGTCGGTGGTAACGCGTAGCGCGCAGCTACCGCCCACCTCGAGCCACACCCCTAAATAAAAAAATCAAAAGTGGCCACGGAATCAATCCAAAAGTCAAAGATAATATCGAAGGGATGTGTCCAATCAAAGGTGCTACCTTATTAACCCATCAATCGTTCCTGTTTTAGCCACCTTATGCCAACTCACGGGAGTTGGGTCCATGTATTTACCTCAAAGTAAACGCCGCCGCCATCCTACTTCATTCTGGAATCTCCACCGCGTACACGGTTGTTAAAGTAGTTTTCGGGGTTGGCAGAGAGTATGACAACTTCCGATCCCTGTCTCTTTAACAACCAAACGTTATTATAACACCGCGGTCTTATCAAAATAGTTTATACTTTCAAAACCAGAATATTATATCCATTCCAAATCCATATAAGTATGATATCATTTCCTCTTTTGAAAACCAAATAAAATTGATATCATTTACAAATATATCCTTCTAAAACTATAACATTTCAAAGTTATAATATTTCGAACTTGAAATATAGCCTTTCAAAACGTAAAACTTTGAATTTCATAACTTTGCAACATACTACACCACTTAGAAGGTTTAAATATTTAATTACTTTATATAGTAAAATTGCTTCTTCACCTTCACAAATCAATTCCAATATGGATTTTAAATTCCCAAATAAACCAATAAAATTTTCATATATTTCAAAGCTTTAATTATTCCACCATTTCAAAACTTATTCTTTGATAATTTCATATATATCAATTTCAACTACTATTATTTAGATTTTAAATGTTTACTTAATAAATCAAATATCATTTTAGTAAAACCTTTAGACTTCGAATAACTGGATAATCTTCCAATTATATTAACTTGATAATATTCATTTAAACAAATTTGATATTCATTTAAATCCTCTAAACAAAGTCAATTTATAAAATCATACCCTTTAAATCTCAATTTATTTACATTTCAAATCAAAATTTTCGAGGATAATTCTTAAATACATTAATTCAAATCAAATTCACATTTATCTTCCAACCCTAATTTTATTTGAGTCATTATAAACTCTATATGCAGTAGAATTTAAATAGATACTTAACCATTTTATATAAAAGAAATCAAACTTTATTATTTAACTCATTTTTATTAATCAATTTTATAGATAGCTTAAATTCAATAATTTAACTATATATATATATGATAATATTTATATAACATCAAAATTTAATATTTATTAAACCGTATTCTTTCCAAAACCATAGAAAATCATTTCAAAAATAATTATATATATACACCACGATGCCTGTATATAATTTTCTATCATATGGTCAAGTGATACGGATATTTATCATTTCAATCCGTAAATTAAAATAAAATGCGATTGTGTATCATTTCAAACCGCAATCCCGAATCAAAATAAATGCATAACAACTTGAAAATTATGATGATATAAATAAAACATCCATTCATCCATCATAAGATCATACTTCCATCACAATCATCATCCAAAACAATCAATCAATATAAGTATATAACTGATAATATATAACAAGTAATTAACTGGCAGTTATATTCAATAATGAATTAAATAACGATTTAATTTAAATAAATTCAATTAACTGAGATGATGATTTAAAATATACAAATACTCATAAATAAATTCATAATCACAACATAAATTAATTTAACAAACACAAGAAATTTTAGAAGTTGTGAGTGGGTTAAAACACTCACCTTTTGAATTTAAATTGAATTTAAATCCAATTTATACCCAAAATTTGCACAGTCTCCAAATCCATCTAAACCAGCGGTAAAATGTCTGGAATTTTTCTACGATCGCAACGGAGAAAACCGCAAGTAATTTCGACCTCGTATGCGGAAGTTATTGCAATTAAAAGATTTAACGGGAAAAATATAAAACAAATAGAATTAAATAAATAAAACACGTCAGCCCCCTTTACCCGCTCTCTCACGTTCGAAAGTAGCTACACTGCGTACCCACCACCTTTGACCACGATGCACGACCACCACCGACCACAGGGAAGCCTTGCGCCACCTCCCTCCAGATTGTCCTTTGGTCCTTTACAACCAAACACCGTGCGTTCCCCCACCAAGGCATCACCGCCGTCGCCGTTATAGAGTCTCGCTGTAACAACCCGCATATTTATCGAGTTTGTACTTAAATATTTTATTTAAATATTAACTCGTTAATCGGATTTTGGTCCGAAAAGCTACTTTTTTGCAAACGGTCAAATTAGGACTCGAGACCACTTCCATTGAGTTCGAAATGTCGTTTACAACTTTTTTAAGTATAAACATCGATAGGTTTGGAGTTAGTGAAATTTCACTAACTTTTCCCGCTTTGGACTTTGGGTTGGTTTAGCCTATTAAGCCCAAGTTCCAACCCTCTTCTCCTCACTCTTCATAAATTTCCTAACTAATCAAGCTTTGGCATTAATGGTGGAGGGAATGGGAAATTAAAATTCCAAAACTCAAATTCAATTGCAATCCATCTTTCTACTCAAAATTCAAGAAGAAGACATTGGATTCAAGCTTCTTGTGCTTAGATAGAAGAAGGATTGATTCTTGCTTGCTTAGAACTTCATTTTCATTGATATTTGGTGCAAAGGTGAGATTTTTATCTCACAAATCTAGTCTATAACTATATTGGACTGTTGGGAATGATTCCCTATTACTTTTGCATGCACATTTGCATTTGGTTTGGATTGGATTGGCGAAAAACTCCAATTTTTAGCGTTTTGGTGAATTTTCTGCACTTAGGTCGTTCTGGCCATTTTCGTGTGTTCGGAGTTAGGTCGCTCGCGACCTAACCCTTAGGTCGTTCGCGTGTTATCGCGCTAGGTCGCACTGCCTTTAATTTTCACTTCGGAGTTAGGTCGTTTCACGTTAGGTCGTGTGGGGTTTAGGTCGTAGGTCGTTTCTGGCCTTAAATCCCCTCTGCAGCGTTAGGTCGCTCAGCCTTTCCTTGTTAGGTCGTCACCACTTAGGTCGCGACAAATGTTAGTACGTTAGGGCCTTAGGTCGTAGGCCTTAGCTCACATTTGAGCTTAGGTCGTAGGTCGCTAGCTCGTAGCTCGTATTTGAGCTTAGGCCGTAGGTCGCATCACCCTTAAGTCGTTCGACCTGATGCCTCTCTTAGGTCGCGCATCCCTTTAGGTCGCTAGGTCTTAGGTTATCATCCCTTTAGGTCGCTAGGTCTTAGGTCGCGCATCCCTTTAGGTCGCTAGGTCTTAGGTCGCGCATCGCCTTAAGTCGCTCGACCTGCTCTCACCTTAGGTCGCGCCATCTTTTAGGTCGCGTACCATACTTTAGCCCGTTGTCTCTTAGGTCGCTTGCACCTTAGGTCGGCCTCGTTAGCTCGCAGATCCTCTAGGTCGCATGGCCTTTAGACCGTAGGTTATTAGGTCGTAAGACCTTAGGTCGCCTGACCACTTAGGTCGCTTGACCTATTCAAATGTTAGGTCGCGAGTTCCTTAAGTCGCTCGTCTCTCTTAGGTCGCTCGCTTCGGCTAACTCGCGAACACCACTAGGTCGTTTGACCCCTTAGACCCCTAGGTCGCAACCATTAGGTCGCTCGACCCTATTCCTCTTAGGTCGTTAGACCTCATTTTGTCTTCACTAAGTCGTACCGTTTTGGACGGGGCGCTGCCCCGCACCCCGCCGGGGGCGCTGCCCACTGGACCCCCGCGACCTGACCGGGCAGGTCGAACCCCGTAAGCGGCGGCGTTGCCCCCGCACCCCCACCTTGGGGGGTTGCCACCCCCCCGGGACCCCCCCTCCGTAGGGGATCTTATCTGAAAAACATTGAGCTGATTTCCTTGGATTTTATTCACATCTCCGTATGCGATTTTTGTGACTGATTGTTTCTACATTGCTCCTATGTTTTGTCACTTTATAATATAAAGGTTTCAATACTAGTAGTAAATATCAAAACTCTTTTAACAAACAATTTCAACTCTATTTTTAATAACAAAGCTCTTTTCTTAAACCGTTTTCCAATCTATTAGTATATACAAGCCTTTACCTCACTCGGATGAGAAATCTGATTAAACGACTTAGTAAAACAAGTGGTATGAAACGCTTGCGTTCACTTCGTCGGTTAATTCTTGGACTTGTTCGATTGAACCTCTTGTGACAATTTTATTAGTGAAGATTTACAGTTTGTTCGTAAATATTTAAGTTAAGCAAGTGGTTATGGGACATGAAGCTAAACTTCTATATTTACTAGCTTAGTGTAATTGACACTTCTCATTGATCTTGATGATCGCTTTATGAATTAGACTAGCAATTGCGCGATGTCTCTTTCATTGCAAGGTTAGACTAGACACCACTTGTGTGATTCCATTCACACATACCTTTCTGCTTTTTGGCTAGTCTTGACCTCAATCTGTGTGATTCCATTCACACATGCGGGGTAGCTCCCCATGGTCTTCGGACCGTCATGTGATAGGCCTCTTTCCCTTTTTATGATTTCTGGATTTCTTGTGTTGATTTCTGGAATTTATCTCTTTGACTTGTCATGAGTACAAGTTTAGGGTATGATGCCCTCTTTGGATCTTTGAGAAGATTCTTGTGATATTGATTTATCTCTTATCGGTTGATCTCCTGTTGATCATTATTTACATACTTATAGTGGTATGTCGTTATGGATGTTTATGTTTATGCCATATCTTTTATGTTATATCATGTCATCTGATATTTATAGCTAGACTGATCCGTTTATTATTTTCTTATAAATAATACTCGGGTCAGACCGAGATGTTACAGGTGCTTCTGCTTGACTTCTTCCCAGGGATTCATCACTCTGACTTTTGGCTAACTGTTTAGATTAGCAGTTTTTGTTGTATACACTTGAGATATAGACTCATAGTTGTATTCTTTTGTATAGCACGTGTTGCTATTCTTTTGTATTATCGTGGATCTTACTGACCACTACTCTGATGTACACTTTCATGTGTTAGTTATATATTCATATCTTCTTCCGCCTTTGTGATATGGATATCTGTGACTGATTTGTGATATGATTATTTCTATGTTTGTTTCCGAAGATTATTTATAGCCACCGTGTGATAAGCAATTACATGGATGGTCGCTCCTCAACAGCCTTATTCTACGTGCTAGTTGACAGCACTACTTCGGAGTGTTCTTGGCTAGCGTGGGTATAGAGGTGGGGCGTCACACTCGCCGAACCCTAGTTGGCTGATTTCAGACGCCACGTCGCACGATACAACCTTCAATCATCATCAAACAACTCCCCACGACAATCTCCACCAAACCCACAAGACAATTTCAGCTATTGATGACCAAATCATAAACCCCAAATTGGCGATTTAGGTTTCGTGATTCCTGCCTTTGACCACAATTTTTGATAAATCCTATCATTGTCTCGAAAAACGAAAAACTGACATAGGTTCGTATCGTTGAGATCTTCGATATATATTTTTTCCAAATTTTTCTTAGGAGTTTGAATTTTGAAGTTGATTTTTGAATTGAAATTTGAATTGGATAGATTAGGGTTTGCAGCCATTGAGGAAGAGGAGCACAGAAGTTTCTGTACATATAGAAATGAGGAATAGAGGCTGCTAGGGTTTATAACAGGGTATTTATAGGCAAAGTTGAAAATGAATAGATGGATCGGGTTGAATATACACGCTAACGACAAAGTGGCCCAAAATACCCGTTCTGACTCCGGAACGAAATTAGGTCAACCCGTATATCAAAATAGATGTTTTAAAATATTTTAAATGCAATGGAAAAGGTTTCGAATCCAAATTCCATCATATGAAAAAGTTATGCTAAAATCAATATTTTTCAAATTGATTTCAATTTCATTGATTTCATGGCGTTTCACGTTCGTATGATCAAAGGACAAGTCCGATCGCTACGGAACTTGAAATCCAATAATAATTCACCGTTACGGATCCAACGAAACTGGTTTCGTCGAAATCCGAGTCAGTGGCCAAAATGACTATTTTTCCATTAATAAATTAAATTTATAAATTAATTAATTAAATCAAATCTTAACTTTCAATTCCATAATTGATAAATTTTACCCGTTTAAATTTTCTTAATCATTTACAAAATTTAAACAAGTTTAGATGTAAATTAAAGTTGATAAATCTATCAATTGCAGTGTACATTTTCCATTTCATTATATTTAGAAATTATAAATTAAATTCTCAAAATCCATTTATTAAATTTTTAAAACTTATTATTCACCTCTTTTACCAAAATAAGGATGCCTCTAACATTGGTTCATGATTTGTTACGTTGTTATCCTAAAATTTCATTTTAATTTCAATAACATAATATTTAAACGTTAAATTCCATTTTATTTTGTAATAAATTCACTTATTGAATTTTATACTTCAATTAAATTAATAAATCTTTCTTTCTATACTTTAAATCAACCAATAGTCATATTATGGGTGGATTAAACATTGGATTCAAAACTATCCATAAATTTCCTCATATTTATCTTTATTTCAAATTGCATAACCTTTAATCTCAATTGCTACAAAAATTACACTTATACGTTATCACTAACAGACAAGTGTTTAAATTGATTACATACACTGTTCTTATCCTATTTCATAAATTTTACACTAATTCACCAATTCGTTCAATATGTACACTTGTTTCCCTGTATTCAATTAGCAGCTAAGTACAACATCTACATTATTCCCAACTTACAAATTTTGATTTAATTACTATTTATTATTTTTACATCATTGATTAATTCACTCTTTTCCTTTGTTTTCTTATATTCAATTTATTACCAAATATTCCTATTTTCAATCAATTATAAATTACCATCTTAAAGGTGATGTCAACATGGGTTTATATCTACTACACTAACATTCCAAATTCATCTTAATTCACATTCACGTAATATATAAATATTTAATTACAATTAACTGCAATAAACCCAATTACCTTAATTTTACATTCAAATAAATAAATCCTGACACCCATTCTTATTATTCAACGATCATTATCCTATAACATATTTAACATTTGTATACGTTTCATTACACTGATACATCCAATTTCACCTTTATTCGTATTAACTATTTTTTTCCCACTTATTGTGTAATAACTACTATAATTCAATCATATTGAAATTTGTCAATTTCACCCATAAATTAAGATTTTAAATACAATTAACTAATTACCTTGGTTCCATCCTTTATTACATCAATTGTTAATTTAGTTTACATTAACCAAACATTACATTATGATTTATCGTAATCGATTACCAAAATTTATTTTCCACATTAAATAAATAAACAACCTATGTTAATTGTCACCTATTTGCTTTTAATTGCATTCATAAGGTTGTTACCTATCATCCCAAGTTATAATTCCATATAGAATATTGATTTTATTACCTCACTATTTATTCATTTTTAAATCATTAATTTAATCCAACCTTTACATTTACTTTTTTTATATTAATTTATTACCTTATACATCCATTATGTTCCAATGTAATTCATACCTTCACACTGTCCGTTATTATATTAATTAATCAACATTTACATTTGTTACTTACAATCAACTTATAACCAAGTTATACCATTTTCCATTATTTCATTTATTGTAATTTAGTTTAAATAATTAATATTTAACTTTGGTTACTCCTGTTACTTTTCATTTAAGTTATTACCTCCTTATTAATTAGCAATTTTTTCCATTCCTTCAATATTAAATTATCAAAGCTTTATCAAATCAACAAATTTGAATCATTGAAATTTATGGATCGTTACAAGTATCATGGTATGGAGCCTAGATATTTAACCTATGTGGTTACTGCAAATTTATTACTTTGTGGTTGTTGGTGTCGAGGCCTCGGATAAAGGTCTGTTATGACCCGCGGATGGCATACTCGTGTCAGTAGTTACCTAGTTATAGAGGTAACCCGGCCTTGTGTTGGCAGGAAGATGGTTAAGTTCTCGGGCATCCCTCTAGAGGCGTACCTATGTGGCTCAGGAATTTCCTTAGCCTGACCATCTGTTGGAAATCCAATCATCAATACACGCCTTATACGGTTTTAGTTGTATAAACTGCCATTTACATATGGTGGTGACCCACTGTTTAGATGGTAGCTATAGTAGGCATATAATAATGGTTGAATGCTGGATAAGGTTAATATTATACTTTCGAAAGGTTTTTTGCACAATGCACTAATAATAATATCAAAAGGTTTTTGCGTATCAAGCATGTTTGACTATCATAAGGAGAAGTCTCATCCAATTGTGCGTTTGCATTGTGTGTGTGGCGGGAGGCCTTACGGTAGTTTCATTTTCCAAAAAGCATTACGGATTTCTTTTAAATTTCTTTTGTTTTCTTTTGTTAAAGATAAACTGTTTTTGTTTTCTCACACCAGTCCCATGACTGACCTGGTGTTTATTGTTTCCCTCCTAAACTCTGGGTGCCTACAATTTTTCCACACGGGTAGTCTAGGGTTGGGTTTTTCAGTAATAAAACAGTAGGTTTAGATTTGATAGCATCCAGCCTTTGGATTGGCGATAGCATTTGTTTCACTTCAACAGTTATCGAGTTTGCTACATTGCAACGTGATGGGGGTTCGAGCTTATGACATCTTGGAGACTTTGGGGCTTTGGCTATGGAGTTGTAGTTCTGGATTCTATCTTTCTTTCTATTCTTTGGAAGATCATATTGGTGATTTCGTGTTCCGCTGCCGTTGATGTCTTATTCATTTCGTTGTTGTCTTATATCTCTGATGTATATTGCTATCATTTGTATCAATGTGTTGTATCAAATACTATTGTGTATCAATATTATTCAATCTTTTCCGCCGTGTTGTTATACGTAATGTATTATAAGCTCCGACAATTCGGATTTTGACGTTTGAATCTGCGGCATTTAAATACGGATGAAGTATGATTGTCGATTTTCGAGCATCGAAATTCGGATCGTCACATTGGTATTAGAGCTAACGGTTGAGTAAGAACTTTAGCTATGGAGTATGACACATTAAGTTACTAATTAGAGAAAGGGTTACAAACTCCCTAAAATGAGTATATCCCTAAGATATCTGTCCCTGTACTCAAGTAAATTCTCTTACTATCTATTGATAGTGAGTATGAGTGCAAGAAGTGGACGAGATAGGGGACAGGGGAGTACCACTACAAATGGTCAATGCCCTGCAACAATGGAAATAAATTTTGTTATCAATCTCCTTTGATCCAGTTTCGATTCTTCGATGGCTTCGTGGCAGCTACAAGAAGAAGCTCTGGTATGGTGATGGCCTTGCGAATCTTGTAGATAAGTTCCTATTTCGTATTCACTTCATCAATTTCCTATCATCTTTTCATTTTGACGTTAATGAATTTGAAATTCTATTTAAAATTAATTAATTAACAGAATGTGAAGCTAAATTAAATTGTATCAATAGATCGGTTTCGATTAAAACCAAATATGAATTTTTTTTTTTGATTTCTTAGGAGGATCAAAGTCCGAAGAGGGACAAGCTGGCGTATACTTTAAAGTATTCCAACTTGAATTTGGAATTCATACATAGCATTTGAGAATTTTGAAAGATTGTATCCATTTGTCTATTCTTTTGGGTCTAGATATATTCTACGAACGGTTAGTTACCCTTTGGATTAACCAATACCCCTGTATATTTCGTAGACTGGATGACCCGAGTGTTTGGTAAAGTATTGAGTGAGTTCGTTCTCATAGTTCTTGATGATATTCTGATTTGGTAAGCTAAATACATAATAAATATTCAGTTTGATCTGGTGAACCATTTCTCTATCTTTGTATGATCGCCTGCTCTTTGTTGTCTCCCTGTCTAGCAAATTTCGAAGATGAAATTTTCGTAAGGGGGAATCTTTAACATTCCCGGATTTTAAGCCAAATTTAAATCTAGTAATTAATATAATTTTTGTGTTAATTGTGAATTAATCTAAAAAAATTGGAAGTTAATATATATATATATATATAAGTAGATTTTAAAATAAAGTCGATTTGGAAATTCAAGAATAAATATCTTATTGATAAATTTGATTTAAAAGCTTTATATTTTAAGAAAAAAATATATATTAATATATGATTATTTATTAGTAATGAATAATTTGATTTCAAACCATTCTCTTATTAAGTTGTATAAATATAAATATAAGAATGCAAAGGTAAAACAAAAATAAACTTACATATATGTATATATAACTTCTGAAATAAAAAGGATTTATATAAAGATATTTTAATTTAAGTTTAAAAATTCAAATGATATTTAATAAAAGTTTTAAAATACTTTTCTTTTATATACATGAAAATAAATATAGTTAATAAATATAAAAGCTTTGATATGAATATACCTTTTGGGAATATAAAACATATTAATAAAAACATGTTTCATAATTGATAAAAGCTTAAACCTATGTAAATATAAAATGACAAGGGTTTAAAACATAGTTTATTAAACAAGGGCTTAAACGTAATAGTAATTTTTGTTAACAAATGTAAGTAAAATAACTTGGAAATTAACAAGAGTTAACACAATCATACAAGTGGCATTAATTTTTTTTTCAATTGAATTAAAATTTTATAAACATATTGAAGAGTAAAACCGGATTACTCGTTTATCTTCATCTTCATTTTAAAATCTAAAACTTGGAAATCATTTTGAAAACAACTTGAATTCAAGCCTAGAAAACAAAGCAATTCAAAGCTTTAAACAAATTCAACTGTAAAGGTCAAGTATCAGAGCAAATCAAAACAGGATTTCAGAGTTCAAAAGACCAGATTCAACTCAAAATTTTCATCCTAAAAACCAGAAGTACAAAAGCAAGTTTAAACCAAAATCAAAAACAAAAGCAAACAATAGAGATCAAAGGAAAAACCAGGTTTCGGTTTTGAATGAGCTCAATACTGTCTCTGTTCAAACATATCAGGTGAGTAAACTTCTTTTTTGCTGACCTATAATTGATTGTTTATGAAATGAAGTTGTAGGAAAATGTTTGGATTTATGTAAATATGTTGTATATATACAGATATGTATACAATCTGAATGCGTTTGTTTTCAGGCATTGATATCCCTTTTTAAACATTCACAAGCTAAGAACAGCACAAAATTAATCTATATCTCCCCAAAGAAACATTATCAGATTAAGATTTCTGAAGAAAAAAGGATAGTAATAGTGTAATATTATTTTTAGAAATCATTGCAAGTGTTAAAGTTGAATAATTTTCTCAAAAATGATAAAAATCAGTAATAATCCAAGATAATCAGAAACTCAAGTATCTTAATTTCCAATTTTGATTATACAATTAGATTCGAATTACGTATCAATGATTTTCGATAACTATTTCAAGATTTTTAAGTAAGTGATTGGCGAGTTATCTCGTATTTATTAAAATTTGCATGTTCGTTAAATTCCGACCAACGTTGACGAACTGCTCGTCAAGTCCAAGTCTGGTGGTGGCTGGTATATTGATGGACATGGGAAAAATATTCGTTGGGGTTAAATTTTGCTAAGGTGGTTGAAAGCCGAAAATATAGGGTTTTACTCTAAGTTTGGCTAAGGAGGTTCTTGTGACGATTTTGTTAACGATGAAGCAATGGAGATGATCAGACCGAAGGGGTTCGATGTATAGCGACACAACGAGGCTTGGGTCAAAATCTCAGACCTTCTGGTGGTCAGTGGAGGCTACATGAGGCCTTTTTCAGATGATCAGTTGGGTTCCAGTTCATATCGATTGATCGAATTTGATTTCTAGGCAATTACTTCGATATCAGTTATAGGGATCATCGGCGAGGCTGTAGGCGACCTGAGGGTAGCCGCGGTGAAGGATGGATCATTGTCGTCCAGTAGTGCACGTGCACGGTGCACTTATGTGCCTGGGTGGTTGTGATGTTTGGGAAGAAGAGGTCGACTCGGTTTTACTCTCGAGTAAAAGATGGGGTGGCTCGTGTTATATTCTGGGAAGATCGAGTGGCTAACCTGTTTTAATAAGTTTTAAAGTTTAAAATTAAAACAAAGTTTAATATAAAAGAAACAGGAGTTTACTCGGGGATGGACCCGAGAATTTTGGTGGTTGGCTCGGGGATTATACTTGTTTGTCTCGGGTCTAAAAAATAGTTTTAAACTTTAAAACCAATCAAGTTTATTTTGAAACAATCTTGTTAAAACCAGTTCTTTTATAAATGATTAACGTTTATCCATTTAAAATTTATTTTTAATAAACTTAGTAACGTAATCAAGTGGTTAATTAAGAAGGATAAAGGTTTTAAAAGTTAATTACTTTAATGTAATTAAGGATCGATTAATTAATAGGAATAATTAAAGAATAGTTAATCACTTAATGTTATTAAATTAAGGTGATTAATGGATTAATGTGATTAATTCAATATTTATTTCCTTAATTTTTTTAAAAGGGTAATTAATTTATGTGATTAATTATTTAAGGCAATTAATTTGAGGATAATAAATAGTTAAAAGGTATTAATTAATGTAAGTAATTAAGGGTAATTAATTACTTAAAGATGATTACTTAATTGAGTGATTTAATTAATGATTAAAGTTAATTAATCAAGTGATCAAAGGATAATTACTTAAAGTGATTAATTTGTGGTTTATTAATATAAGTGATTAGGATAATCACTTATTGTAATTAATTAAGGATAATTAATTTAATGGTAATTAATTGAGGATTAATTAATTTAATGGTAATTAATTGAGGGTTAATTAATTAATTAAGGATAATTAACATAATGGTAATTAATTGAGGGTTAATTAATTAATTAAGGATAATTAATTTAAAGGACAATTAAATAATTAAATGTAATTATTTAATGATTAAAGGATGATTTATTTATTAATTAAGGTTCATTAATTAATAATTAAAGGTTAATTAATAAATGATAAAAGGTTAATTAATTAATATGGTTGTAATTAATTAATGTTAACTAACCAGGATTAGTAATTTATTCAAAAGTGATTTATCTAATTTATATTAACCAGATGACTAATTGATCTTACTTATGGATGTTTAGATTATATGGATTCTATTGAATGTTTAATTGTTTGATATCCCTAATGTGTGTTGCTTTGTGATATGAATTATTTTGATTTGAGCTGTCATGAATGTAATTTATTTATCTGTGATGAGTTTATGTTGTTTATCTATGAATCTGTGAATGAAGATTAGCGTTATAGGATTATACTGCTTATTGATATTGATGTGCTTGAATCTGTGATGATTGATGATGTTGCACTATTGTGTAAAACCTTTGGACCACACCATACACATACAAATATGGATTGCACGAGGAAATTTGTTAAAACACAGTTTTTTGAAATAGTTTTAAAGGTTGAATTTTGAATCCAAACGATTTTGTAAATGGAATTGGGTTTAATATGAAAAGTTTTTGAAAAGGAAGTTTTGAAATTTAAATTTTAGTTTTAATTTGTTTTGAGAATTTGGTTTGAAAGGTTTATACAAGTTATATATTATATATATATGTAACGACCCGGAATTTTCGATCCCGAAAATTCCAGAAAGTTATGAAAAGAAGAAAGAGATAGAAGAAGAAGAACAGAAACAACAACAACTCACATTCGCAGCGGATAAAATGTAATAATAAATAATAATAGTTTACAAAAGGACATTATATCTATCGGTTACATTCTAATACATCAGATTTTCACATTATATACTGTCACTGAATATTTACAATTATCACGTCTCAGATTAACCAATAATATAAATACAGCGGAAATGCTCTATATGCTATTGCCATCCAGCTCGCCTCCTGAGCTCCAGAATGTCCTAACCTGGAAATCTGTAACACTCGGTCTGACTCGAGCATTACATCAAAGTAACACCCGGGTCAGGCTGCAAACCAGCATGAGTAAACCCATCTAACATGGAATACAAATCTTACAACTTATATAGAACACGGGTAACTTAAACCAATTTTACAAGTCCACGATATGTTATAGACTTAACTTATTTCACACATAAGTTTCCTAAGTGCCAAATTTTGATCAAATAGTCTGATTCACTTATAACGTTTCATTCCAACTTATTAATCTCACATATCAATTTATAGGAATCCGAAGTGGTTTCGAGTATTTCCCAATACCCGATCCCGACCTCTTATAGTCATATGTCATCCTAACCAAAGTTATACAAATGAAATACACGACATTTCATTATCAGAGATATTAACTCATCCAAAACATCCAATACCATTCAATCATCCATAAGCAAATTTTGATCATTTCCAAATTAATTCAGTTGATCCTAATTGAATTTCAATCCTCAATCATGTAGATTCCTTCATTTAGCATTAATTAGTTTCAAATCAATTAATCAACCATTCCTTCATAATTCATCTTAATTAATAACCCAAGATTAATTATTTTTCAATTACATTCAAGTAATTATCTTAAATTAACTTCATAATATTAATTAGCCTCAAAAAAGATCATTAAGTAGTCTTTATTACTTCATGAATCAATTAATTATTTAATTACATTAATCCTTAATTACTTATACTAATTAACTTCCTATATGTCACTTATTACTGATTAATTCGTCTTAATTAATTAATCTTCAATTACATCGTTAATTATATTAATTAATTATTTCCAATTATATTTTAATTTGTTCCAATCTAAAATAATTACTTTAATTCAACACCAATATTAATCACTTTCAATTAATCTCAACCTGTAATTAATTATCCATTTATTTACTTTATTAAGTAAATCAAATTTGTCCTTAATTAATAACCTTGATTAATCTCTTGATTTATTCCACAAAACAATTATATTTTATTAATTTCATTAAGTAATTATTTACCAAACCATCCAATGATTATTCTGAATTACTTACACTTAATAAATTAACTTAACCTTAATTAATTAATTCAAACCCTTCACCACTAAATTAATTAAGCCAAATCATTAATTAATTGAATTAACCAATTATTCATTTCAATTACCCTACTAATTTAATGAATCACAAAACATCAAGCCCTTATTAAATTTAAAATGAAGACATTTTCTTACTTATGATTTATGTTCAATACAACGTAAAACCAAATATACCTCGAGTCAAGCCACAATTAACTCGAGAACCAACAAAAACCAGAGTCATATCATCATCAGTGCGTATCCAATCAATTTAATCAATTCAACTAAACCATTTAAATATAAATAAAAATCCGACTAAGTGAGATTTACTCACCTTTTCTTTTTATTTGCTGTCCACTTCAAAATTGCCTTGACTTCACCATGATTTCAGACCTTGTACAATATTTTATTATATAAAATTTCATTAATATTCAAACAATAGAAAGATCAATTACTGTTTAATAATTTAATTAACCAATAGTTTTAAACCAATTTCTCCTTTAATAAATTAAATTTTTATAACTTTTTAAACATTTTAAAAATTCCAATATATTTTCCAAAGTCAAATGTGTGTATATATATATAAACCTAATTTTTAAAACTTTCCTCTCAGCATTTTCTCTAACCTATGAATATAAATATAAATAAAAAAATTTAAAAGTGTAAATACGATTCTACTATTTTCTTTAAACTCGAAGGAAAAAGTATTCAATTGCTAACACCATCTACTGAAAGTAATAGAAACCAATTACACTAAATTCACATCTCTTCCAAGACAGTGCGTCGCCATCACCAAAATTCGCCACGACCTCGATTTCCCTGACTTCGCACGAGCGCGCGCCTCCATCAGCGAATCCCACGAACGGCTCGAGCTCGACTTGCTGTTGCTTCCACGACGTGGCCGTGCTCGCCCTCGCAACCGCCCCTGCCAGCACGAGATGAATTCGAGCTCACCCATAACTCGACTAACGAACAAAAACACGATTTTAAATTGCGAGCCTTCGTCCATTCACCCTCTTTTTTTCGACTACCCCTTTGAATGAATGGTTTCGGCCATTTCGATTCGATTTTATCTTTTTTTTGTAATCAGGAACTGGAAATCGCGATTTGAAAGAGGGAGAGGGAATTCGATTTTTTTTGTTGACATCGAATTGAGGATGGAAGAGAAATTAATTGACGAGAAACTTCAGTCGTTATATTTTCTTCGATTCTGAAAGTGAAATGAATGGCTCGGTCCTTACATTGGAAGCCACTGTATTAATTTTTGAACGGAAAAGCTTTTATCTATTGAACGAGGTTGATTTCGATATCAGGACTTAAGGGAGACGAAGATGTATATAACTTGGGAATGGCTTCTTGCGTATGCTTGATTACTTATGAAAATATCTCTGACAATGTACTACAAATTTTATTATATTATAAAATTTTCAAAATGCCCTCGTAATTGCTACCATAAAATTTTGAACCCCTCTTAAGAATTACCGATAGGCGATTATAGGGTTTTACCCGCGTTCCGAATATAATGGAACGTGTTTCGAAGGCTAATTTGATTGTAAGTGGAAGTTAGCTTTTTAAATCGATTTAAAATATTAAATTATTGGTTTTAATTTCAACGCGATTCTCACCCGTACGAGCAAACGGTAAACCCAAACGCTATGAAAATTGGAATTCGATAATAACTAACTATTACGGATCCAATGGAACTAGTTTCCTCGAATTTCGAGACGGTGCCTCGGAAGGCTATTTTTAAATATCGATTTAAACGGTATATTATTAAATTCAATATTTAAACTATATAATTCAATGATTTATTATCAAGTAAATATTGATATCTTGAATAAGTTAAAATTAACTCTTAAATATTTTAAAATCGATTAATTATTTCAATTAAATTCGTTAAAATTTCCGGGTCGTCCCATTCCTTCCCCCTTAAAAGAATTTCGTCCCCGAAATTACTAGTTAGGAAGAATGAACCAATACCCGTTTACCTTTTCTCCAAAACCAACCGTTTTATCCACTTACCCTAACATACCTTTATTAAAGACTCACTATTACTTAAATCAACTTTCCAAAACCTTCCATAGTTTCCAACGGCATTATTTACTCCATTTATTCAAATCTAAATTTAAATCCAAATTTAAATTATCAAAACTATCTCAAAAAATTTCTAACTCCCTAAATTTCCGAAAAGTTTTGCCAGCGACTCCTTTGCGCGGCTAGCTCGGTACTACTACAAAAGGCCTCTACGGGCTCCCAAATACCAAAAAGAAAACAGAAAGCCAAGTGGCTAGATCAAAAACTCAATCCAATTTCATACAGAAATTTAAACACATACCTTTTAGTCGGGCAATTCAAATTATCTCTTGAAATCAATACCAATTTTCCTTTCCCCTCTATAATACCTGCATAACCCACTTAGCAACAATATCCAACCGTAACCTTTCAAATCATTTTATATCTTTCCTTATATAGGTTTTTATATTTACCTCTTTTCAAATTAATTTTCCCTATTTTCAAATGAATTCAATTTATTTTCAATTTTGAATATTGAATTTTATCTTTCATTTATAACTGATTCATATTAGTTTCATCTACTAATTTACTTTAATTCCCAGTTTGTAATCGTTTTGTCGCTAACGAATTTTTTTTAAAGAATTTTCCAAAATTTTCTAACCCCCAAAATTTTCGGAAAATTTTTGGGGTCTCCTTTGTACAGAGGAGATTTTGCAATTTGACAATAGATATGAATATGTATACATCGACCCACACGGTCGGAAAAAGCAAAAACAGTTCATATCTCCTATTTTTATTGCATAGGCGTACCTTTATTTAGCATTTTAAGCAAGCAGCTTATTTATTTTAGCACTTATCGCGCCCAAATCCAGCCAAACGGCCTTCAGGTACCTGTACTTACTCAATTTAAATATGTAAGTGCCATATATAGAAAATTTATTAGCATTTCACTTACTCTAATGGAAAAACACAAGCATTACAAAAGCATCAACACCAAATGCTTACCATAAGCGATTTATATGATTTAAAGCCAATCCAATTGCTTCCAACCAAATTTATATACCATTTCATTCAATTTTAATGGTTTACAACTCAATTGCTTGTGTTCAATTTATTTTTAATCCAAACAAACTCATATTCACTACAAATGATTCAGAATCAATTTTATTTAATCTCTACCAACTCATAGCATTTTAATTACTTTTATTTACGCCCAACGACAATTCATTTTATGCCAATTTGACAATATTCGCTTAATAGGGTATTCTATTTTAGGTTATAGCCACTTTAAATAAATTTTCAAGTCATTTTATATGTAATTCCATTTCATTTCTAATTTATTCTTCAACCATTTATTTAGCTCGACACATTCCATTCTTGTATACTTCTAGCCATTCCCAAATTAATTCAATTCAAGCTTTTATTTAATGGGCTTTCACTCTTATTCGAAGCCAAGCTTCCATAAATTTTAAACTTAAGTTAATTTACTTTAATTTATTCCAACATCAAACTTAAGTTTACTTCTATTTGATCCTCATTTAATCAACTTCCATTAAAGTCAGTTAGCCCGTCAATTTTAAATTTTAATTTTAAATTCACCTTCTCAATTTATCAAAATAATATCCTACCACATACTTATCTCATTTATACTTCAAATTAATATACCACCAAATTTAAGTTCAGTCTAATAATCTAATTCCAATCACAATTTTGATTTAGTTTTTATTCTATCAGACTTCATCAATTCATTATTTAACTCAATTAACCCATTTCAATTTTTAATTCAATTACTTAATTCGTTATCAAATTTATTTTATTAATACAAGGCAATTCTCAATTCATTTCTATTCACTTAGGTTTCGTTTTGCACTCAAACCATTTCTATCATAATCACTTCTATTATATCCAATTTACTTGCAAATTTCATTAAATATTATTCAAATCACCCTTGAATGTTATTTGTAATTCAAACCATCACATTTTTCAATCCAACTCTATTTTATTTTTATTTTACAACATTTCCTCTTTTTAGTTCATTATCAAATCTAAGTCGAATTCTATTTAAAATTCGAATTCATTTTCAAACCCATTATCACTTACAACCCATTTATTTACCCAAGTTAAATTTTATTAATATACTCAACCAAATAATTATTTAGCCAATTAGTTTACTTTCGACTTCTAAATCAATGTTCTATTTTAATTACAAATTCACTTCATTAAAATTCCAGTTTGGATTTTTCTTGATATTCAAAAATTCCAACATCTTTATTTAAAAAATTTAGAAATGATTTTAAATTCACATCATACTATTAAAATAGCTCTTTATAAAAATACTTTTATAACTCGATGTCTCAATAAGTCCATCCTTGTTCTCATTGAAATTCAGTCATATGTTGATTAGGCGTAGGACTGAAAACCTATAAGTACTTGGCAAACCCGTTTTCAGCACCCAGTGAAAATACTTGGAAAATAATTTTATTGAAATATAGAAAACAGTTTTTGAAAATAGAGAAAATATCTTTGGTGAGGATGCTCTGGAAATCATCACCCCCATCCATGGTCGTAGTTAACTCGATGGTTAAGTTGCCATCCCTACAAAATCCATAGATAACTGTAGGCCTCCGTGCCCCTCGATTACACCATGGAACCCACGACAGATCGCAGCTACAACTGGGGTTACGTAGCTATCACAGCAAAAACCCATATAATTGTAGGCATCAGCGCCATCGAATTTCGCTGCCAAAAATGAAACTTCTACACTCCACATGACCATAGATCGCAGTCTACCGATGTTGCATTGCCTTCCCGGCAAAATCAAGTGTAGACCGTTGGCACTCATCCTCCACACGATTTCGCTATGGTCCCCACAATAGATCGCAGTGACATCGAGTTACACTGTCGTCAAAACATAACCCAAATGCTTTTGTAGGCATCAATGCCCTTGACTTTCGCTACCTAATAATCCTCAGGAATTAGTTTTGTCCGGACTCCTCACAGGATCAACTTTAGAACCCCACCTTGGGGCTCAAGGCAGCATCACCCGGTGGCACTCCTGAGAAGTTCATTTCAAGGGAGCGCCTTTTTCACCAGAGCCATCATCAAAACATTTTATACTATACACGTATAGTATCTTCAAATCATACACCTAGTATGATCTCATACAAAAATCCTTTACACATAATCGATAATTCCCAAGCTAGGCTTTCCAAATTCAATATTGATTTTGCCCAAAAATCAAAAGCCCTTTTCAAATTCAAAGGTTCCAAAAACCTTCTTCAAAATCCTCATAAGATCCTTTATATATACGTTCAGTTATATATATAAAATTTTTAAAAACTTTGGATCTTTTCAAACGTGTATAAAATCCCTTTATACTTCAAACACTTCAAAAATATTTTGTTCTGGCTATAAATTTACCAAGGGAAGTTTTATCTGATATAACAAAGATATATAGCTTCATTTATTCAAAATAAAATATTCAAATTTGACTTCTCTTTCCAATATCAATTTCATTCAAATCCGCACGATGTACACTTATCATTCATACGCTATACCAATCTGATCGCTCACTCGATCACACAATTTTACTTCCGAACTAGTACCGTCCACTCGACTTCCTAGTGCGGACTTAGATCTGGTTTCTTGATTAGAAACCGTCATTCTCCTTGCATAGCCATAAATATGATAGAGAATATCCAGAACCAATCAACAATCCATATCCAGGTTTTTCATCGAAAATCGAGTGAAAAATCTCGACTCGGATCGATATATCTATCTCGAAATTCTATGCTCGAATCTGGATCAAATCACTATGCGAATAGAATAATATACGTACATCCTACGTATTTATTTCCATTGATTATCAGCCAAATCAGTTTTCTCTTGCTATTCAAATTTCCTTTAATTCCCTTTTTACTTATTTACAATTGCTTTAATTCTCATTGAATTATCACTTTAATTCTTATCTCAGTTGGGTATTTAAATCAACAACAGTTTGAACTCCGACCAGTTTATATTTAGAAAATAGCTTGAATTTTTTTTTAAACATAGCTAAGTAGTTGAAAAATAATTATTAATTTGCAAAATATCTATAAAATAGTTAACTAGTTATAGAATAATTGAAAATAGTTAGATAGTTTTAGAAATTTCAAGTAATTGCAAAATAATTGCAAATTAGAAATTAGTTTGTGAAATAGTTGAAAAATAGCCATTAGTTTAGAAAACAGTTGAAAAATGGTTAAATAGCTCTAAAAATAATGGTAAAAAAAATATAAAATAAGTTAGCTTTAAAAAGGAAGGTTGTATATATTTAATAGCTTGGAAAAATAAGTTTATATTAAAACAATTTATATTGGAAATAGTCAGGAGTCAAACTATTCACTACCCCAACAATTCAACTTAAATTTCCACTTCCATTTAATTGACCCAATTCTAACTTGAATAACTTCAATTTCTATTGAAATTTTATTTAAACCCAAGGCAACTTCAATTCTAATTAATTCAAACTAAATTCAATTTGTACTAATGGAATTTAAATTTCAACTTTAACCCATCGCGAATTATATAAATTCGAGTTAAATCCTCAAAGGTTGGTTTTACTCTTTAAACCAAATTAACTTTTATTTAAAGTTTTTAAACAATTTTAAATTTCTGAGTCCAATTCTTCATTTCAAATTATCTTTACTTATATATTTCAAGTTTCAAATAAGAGCTCAATACAATTTTATTTATTTTCAAAATTTAATTTATTATTCAATTTTATCTTCCAGTTTGAAGCCAGTTCTTAAACAAGTTTATTTTAGAATTCAATTATTTAAATTTATTTTATTTATACAATACCATTCTCAATTTAAAGACTTTTATTAACAGTAGGATGATGTCATCCAATTTATTTTAAAACGTCCATCTATTTTCCAATTTTAAACCTCAAACCCGGTCTGAGATCACACAAATCCCCAATTCAAATCAACCATTTAACTTTCCAAGTTAAATTCCAATTTCATCTTGAAATTTCCAATTCAGGTTGCTTTTTCTACATTTATTTAACTTTCCCAAAGTTAAATTCCAATTTACTTAATCCAATCAACCTCATTCAATCCTTAAACTTCACAATAATAATATTCCCACTCAAAAACTTATATCACTTCGGGTTTTTACATCACACTTCAGGGAAAAATCAAAACTCAACCTCTTGGAGTTTATTTCAAATTATCTTTGATATCATGTATATCCGTACATATATACATATTTATTTCTTGGCCCTCCCAGCCTTGTTTTACAATTTTAAACAACCATTGGTTTTAAATTCAAATCAAATTTCAAACAACCCATTGTTTCCAACAAGTCCCAGTTATCCAAATAATACTTATTTATTATTTTTCATTACTTTAAAACAAAATTTCTGAATTCTGGGACCAGATTTAAAATTTCATTTTCATTCCATTAAATTTTAATTTGGTTGTATTTCTATTTCTATTTCTATTTCTATTTAATTTAATTCCAATTCTAGACTTCAGTTGGGTTGTACGATATTGCTTCTTAATTTTAATTTCAATAATTAACAACCAATCACCTAAATATTTATTAGAAGGAAATATTACTTTATATATCAAAATATATATATTTTATATAAAATCATTTTGTAACAGCCCGCAAATCCGTACCCCTTGAGTCAACACTATTCTACCTAAATCAACTCAAGTTGTACAGAAATACGAACCATTTGGGTTAAAGAAGAAGAGGTAGAAGAAGAAAATAGAAAACAACAACATAATCTAACCATCGCAGCGGAATAAAATATAATAGATAATAAATGATCTTTACTCAAATCAAATATATCTGTTTACATATTACATCATCAGATTACATCAATCATAGCTCAACATCAATATCATACAAATGGATACACAACAACTCAACACAGCGGAAATACATATATAAATAAGTACGAGAGTACGTATCGACATCCAGCTCGTCTCCTGAGCTCACAGCATCATATCCTGTATCCTATAATACTCGGTCTGACCCGAGCATTACAATTAAATAACACCCGAGTCAGTCTGGAATACCAGCGTGAGAAAATCACACCCAATTGATTATTAAAGTTTCAAAATTCTTTGAAAACAAAAGCATCTCGTAAGACCACGCCACAAATAAACATGTTGGGTTTTTACCTTACGATAGCTAAAACAATTTTTATCGAAATCCTCTGATATTATAATAGGGTCTATATACAAATACTTATAAAATAGCCAAAATTGTTGCATTATTAAATTCCAACTACTAGACACAGAGTGGGTAATACAAACAAAACTCGTACAAGGCTCGTAGGAAGAATGGATTTCCAACTAATGACTAGGCACTGGGGTACCACCTGCCGTAGTACGGGGCCTAGATCACCGTACCGAGGAGTACGCCCGCTCCCCTGCAACATAAGGCCGGGACTACACCTTACTGGATAATCCCGAGTGAGATCACCCCGCGGTTGGGATCAGCAACCGCCCACTAAGCCGAAATAAAAAGGGACATCTAGACAGGAATGACCTCACCCTGCTTGGGTGCTACCCACCTAGCCTTGCTGCATAACCCTTGATTTTCAGTCATTCCCATTTGATGAGGCTTGAGGCTAAGCTTTACCTTTTTAAGAACATATCCCTTAGAATGCCCATCGTCCACCTGACGATGTTTCGCAAGCATTCATCCATACAAGTCCGTCTCGGGTTCGAACGGAACCGGAGGCACTACTCCTACTACATCCATTTTGGAAATATCCTCAGGATTAGTAGCACCTAGCCCTTGCACTTCATAGCTCCATTTTCGACTCCGAACACGTTTCACGAAACGTACAAACTGGATCGAAGTGGTTTTCGAAAAATAAATCCCGATCCCGTTCTTTTCGAAACGATCAGCGCATTTGGCCTATATTGATAGTCGGTAATTTAACTATCAATTAATATTCACAAACAACCATCAACCAATAAATAATTTCCCAAATTATTTATTAATCCAAAAAGTATCTTCACAAGATATAATTTTCAATTTCAATCCTTTTTGAAAACAGTTTCAAACCAGTTTCCTCTCACAGAATACTTTTTGCAATTATTTATTTCCACTGAAATGCCAAGTATAAAATACTTTAGATTTTAAATAATTTTAAATCACGTTATTATAAAATATACTTTATAATATTAAAATTAGAACTACTTTAATACTTTGTAAAAAAAATGTATACTTAAGAATACTTTAAACAAGACCACTTTATAAAATATAACTACAATAATAGTTTTGAAAACATTTGCTTTAGAAGTTAAACATTTAGAGACAATAAATTTCTAAACATGCTTTTAAAACAACATTAAAACTTTAACTTATATTTAAAATTGCTTTGAAAACTAAACTTGGCTATCTAGGGAAATACTTTCCTCTTTCCCACATCCTTTTAAAAATAAATCTCCATTTATTTTTTATTTTTAACAAATTTAAAATTTCTTTAATAAATTCACACCTTGAATTTATATTTCCAAATCCACTTCACCTTTATAAACCCAGTTTATAAATTTCAAAATCTCACTTTTCTTTAATTTCAATTCCAAACACTTAAGTAAATTTACAATTTATTTCTAACTTACATCACTTTGAAATAAATTCCTTCCCTTACTTCATTTATTTCAAAATCTATTAACTTTAAGATTTTTATTTCTTTATTATGATTAAACTTTTCAACTGAAAATACCAATTTAGATTCCCAAATTTCCTCTGTACCTTTTAATTAACTTTAAACTGGATATTTAAAAATAAATCCTTTATTCTTTTAATGATATCACTTAAGCTTTAAAATTTATTATTCCTCTTATTATTCAAATTCCATCGTTTCATACTTAGAATTTAATCATTCGAATTTTAAGAAGAATTGCTTTTATTTTTCCTTCAATTCATTCTTTAATTTATTCAAATTCTCTCTATAGTTATTTTACTTAAAATTTTACTCTTTTATTTCATTTCAAAAATCTAATTCTATAGATTCTAATAACTCAGTATACCAAATATTCAATCCAACCATGTTCATCCAATACATCAATTATCAATAAAATTATCATAGGATATCGAATATTCATAACAGAGAATATCAAACAATTCTAAATAATTTTAAGGAATCCTATTGGATCCCTCCAACCTGTTTTCCTTGCATCCACAGATGTTAGCACAACATAAAATTCCAATTCCAAAATATACCATACTATGGCACATCAATCAATTCAACCATTCAAACAATTATTTAATTTTTTATTTAAATTTAAAATTTAACTGAGTGAGATTAACTCACCTTTGACTACCATGCAACCATTCAAATCCGGCTTGTTTTCTTTTCAGATTTCAAACCTTGAATAACCATTTACAGTTTATTAACATTTGAACCAATCAATCAGCCTATTACCATCTATTAATTAAATTTTTAACTAATTTCCTTTATTAAATTTCTTTAAGTAACTAAGAACAAATTAATTTTCATAATTCATTATTTAAAAATTTCACTAGTAAACGGAAATAGGTATATATGTGTATTTATTTATTTATTTTATTTTTCATTTTGAAACTCGTGTATGCTTAAAATAATTTATAGATTTCAAAACTTTCTCATTTAAAAATTCCTATTTACTTTTCAAACCTTTATACATATTCTGCTTATCACAATATATATGTGCATATATTCTAAATTGGAAACTGCATATATATTTTATTAAATTAAATAAAATAACTATACCTTACTGTCGAATTCTAGAACCGCGCCCAGCGAAGACATATCTTTCCCTTCCCGAACAGCAATCACCGAGTCACTTGTGCGACTTCGTCGATTCCCTGAGTCGTACTTCCCATCGCCATCACAACGTTGCCGTGCTGTCCAAATAAGCCCTACCCGAAAGTTGAACGCACCTCCATGCCTTGCCCTACGCGACTTCGCATCTCTATGCTTAACCTCGCTGAAACCAAGACGAAAACGCGACTGGTTGATTACAACTCGATACACTAACTGGCGACGTCCATCGCCTTCGGCCTACGCCGCCTCGCGCGCGACCAACCCGCTTGAACACGAGCGCGCAACACGACTAACCCCAACTCGATTGAACGAGATTTCCCACCGCGACATCGGCCCGCCCTCCATTGATTTCTGACTTGAATCGCGATGCTTCCCCCTTTTTTCGGATGAAAACGAGTCGATTTCGTTTCTCTCCGTAAGAACGAAGTGCCGGCCATTCTTATTATTCGTTTATACTCATTTAAAAATGAAGGCTGCGGCCCTTATTTTAATTTCTCATTGAAAAGCTTGAACGAGACGCTAATGCACGAGCCTGCAGAAAGAATAGAGGGAACATGAAGAGATATTCGAGTGTACGATGGTTTCATCATGTCGGCTTCACAGAGATAGGTTAGCTGCTGATTAAAAGTTTATATATTTTTATATTCAAAAATATCTCGTTTAGGTACCTAGTTATTAAATTTGATTCGATATAGATTTCAGCGCGTTTATATAACGTACGCTCACACAACAACTTCAAACACTCCGAAAATTGAAATCCAATAAAAATAAATTATCACGGATCCAATGGAACTGGTTTCGTCGAATTCCGAGACTGTGCCTCGGAAGGCTGTTTTTAAATTCGATTTAAACAATAAAATTTTAAAACTCAACAAACCACTGTTAGTTCCAATTTTAAAACTTCAATTGTCTTCAGTATTATCAATATAAATTTCACAAGCCTTCAAATTATTTTTAACAGGCTTAAAATTCCAAATTCAACATTTAGCTCAACTTCCAATTATTTAATTCAAAAATTTAATCATCAAATTAAATAGTGATATTTTGGAATTCAAGTTAAAAATTAACTTTTAAATAATTCAAATAATTTAAGTATTCCAATTTTAACTGCTTAAAAATTCCGGTTGTCACATTCCTCCCCCTTAAAAGAATTTCGTCCCCGAAATTACTAGTTAGGAAGAATGCTCCAATACCCGTTTATTTATCCCCAAAACCAAGCAATTCAACATCCTACCAATTATCATTTATAAAGACACATTACCATACTTACTAACTTCCCTAACTTTCCTATAGATTCCAACAATATTACTTACTCAATCATTCAAATTTAAATTCAATCCAAATTTTAAATTATCAAAGTTTTCTCAAAAAATTTCTAACTCTCTAAATTTTCGAAAAATTTCGCCAACGTCTCCTTTGCGCGGCTAGCTCGGTACAACTACAAAATGGCTCTACGACCTACCAAATCCAAAAAGAAAACAAAAAGCCAAGTGGCTAGATCCAAAAACCCAATCAAATTCCATATAGAATTTTAAACACACACCTTTTAGTCGAGCAATTCTATTTTATTATCTGAAATCAAAACCAATTCTCTTTTCCCCTTATTCATACCTGCATAACCTGTTTAGCAATAATATCCAATCACAACATTCAAAAACATTTATTGACTTCTTTTATACATTTTGAATATTTGTTTTACTTAAGCCCGTACGATGTACCTATATCATTTGTACGCAATATCAAATCTGATCGCCTCGATCACACAATTTCACTTCCGAACTAGTATCGTCCACCCAACTTCCTAGTGCGGACTCAGATCCGGTTTCTTGATTAGAAACCGTCATTCTCCTTGCATAGCTGTAAACTATGATAGAGAATTTACAGAATCAATCAACTCCATATCCAGGTTCGCCGTCGAAAATCGAGTGAAAAATCCTAACTCGGATCGATATTACTATCTCGAAATTCTGTGCTCGAATCTGGATCAAATAGCTATGCAAATAAATAATATACGTACATCCTACGTATTTGCTCCAATTGATTATCAACTACATCAATTTCCTTTTATTCCCATTTATTTTGATTGTTATTCACTTATTCACACTTTCCCTTGTCACAACTTCAGTTAAATTTTCATTCAATTATTCACTTGGAATAATTTCCTCAATACCAATTTACTTAAGAGTTTCATTTTTCATTTCTTAAGTTACAAATGTTTTATACACGTCTTACATTAACTTTCACTTCACCATTGAAATTTCTTTTTATTTCTATTCACTTTGCCCTTATAATTTCATTAGAATTCAATTGGGCTTCCACTTTGAATATTGAATTAGTTTTACTTACTAATTAAGTTAAATCTCAAATAAAAGTTTATTTGCAAACTTCACTTTCTTTAATTCCTTCGATTTCATTTTAACTTACACTCACATTTGAATTAGATTTCAATATCTAGTTCCAATTCTATTTGCTTAACAAATTAAATCATTTGTCCTTAGTGAAAATTTTCAAAAGATTCAAAAAAAATTCTAACTCCCAAGATTTTCGGAAAATTTTGGCAGAGTCTCCTTTGTACGGAGGAGCTTTTGCAATTTGACAAAAGATATAAATATATATATACATCGACCCATACGGTCGGAAAACAGAAAAACAATTCATATTTCCTATTTATATTGCATAGGCGTACCTACCTTATTAAGCATTTTAAAGCAAGCAGCTATTTATTTAAGAAATTGGTGCAGTCAAAACCAGTCGAACGGCTTCCAAAAACCTGTACTTACTCAATTTAAACATGTCAGTTTCAAATATACAAGTTTATTAACATTTCATTTTATTACAAATAACTAAAACATGGATTTTATAAACAGTGCATATCATATATTTCCATAGACACACGTGAAATATTTCGACACTTATTTATAATGCTTCCAAACAATATTCAAACCATCCTATTCATTTCAAATGATTTCACAACTCTCTTGCTTAACTTAAATTCATTTTAAGTCCAAGCAACTTATTTAAATTGAATTGATTTCCAAAAGCAATCTAACTTTCATTTTATTCCAAGTCAAATTCTCATTAATATATCTTAAGTTAATTAACTCAATTACTAATTTCATTTACCAAACCAGTTTCATTTCAAATCATTTCATAAAACTCGACAGCACCATATCTCAAATTATTTAAGGCAAGCCTTTATTCAATTATTACTTAAGTTATTTTATTTTATTTCTTCAAGTTATTTCAACTTTAAACTCAAGTTATATATATTTATAAGCACTTTCCAAATTTAAATCCTTAATTGATTTCAATTACCAATCAATTTTGATGCCATTTTATTCAATTCCAATGGTTTACAAATTCAATTTCTTACATTCAGTTTATTTTTAATCCAAACAAGCTTATATTCAATTCAATTGATTTCAAAAACAATTTTATTTCACTTTTATCAATTCATAGAATTTATTTCTGAATTCCTCTCATTTTATATCGAGGCCATATCCAAATTATCTCTACTTAGATTTTTTTTATATATTTTATTCCATAAACGTTTTAAACATAATTCTTGAGTTAAACAATTTTTCAAAATCCCGATATCACCTTAGAATTCAACTATATCCAAAATCCTTTGGCAAATTCAATTATTCCTTAATTGCAAAACCCAACCCACTTCGCAAACAATTCCAATTTAAAACAACTTGGTAGCAATTTCTCTTCTAGAAACTCGAAAATGAACACCGATGATGTCGCGATCATCATCGGAATTATTTTCCAGCGACCGAAAGAGTATTAAATGCTTTATCTCTTTAAAATACCTTTCAGAATTTTTAAATCCAAATCTCCCCATATTCAATTCCAATTCAGAAATTTTTCCGAAATAATATAACTGTTATTTCTCCAAAACCCCTTTGAAAACCATTTCCAAATCCCAAGAATTTAAACCTCTCAAAATTCCAAATTCGAAATCCATTTCGATTTATTTTCAAATATTTCTCTAGAATCCTATTTCCAATTAATCACATTTGTATATGGAGTTTATTTCAATTTATAAATTACATTTATAATCTAACATTTCAAATTCCATTTTGTTATAAATTTTATTCTTCAACTTTGGTTATAAATTTTTAATTTCTTATTCAATTTCTACACAATAGGGTTAATAATTTAATATTATCATTCATTAACAACCAAGCGTCCAAATTCTACAATAATTTCTAAAAATTATTTCTTTCATATACAAAAATAATTTGGGTAAAATTATTTCATTTACCCTACTTTAAAATAATACTGTGTCGAATTGTTCTATTCAAGTGTTTAGAGATCCCTATCAACAACGTTAATTACTCGTATTGACCAGAATACATAAACTACTCAATAAACCAATCAACACAATATAAAACCATTTTATATTCACTAACAAATACGCGCTCATATCTATTAATACACACAAACTCATTCTAGAGTACTATTGACTCTATTTCAGTGAGTAATTCCCACCAGAGCCAAGGTTAACACCAACCTAAGCTCTGATACCAACTGTAACATCCCGTAAATCCGTACCCCTTGAGTCAACACTATCCTACCTAAATCAACTCAAGTTGTACAGAAATACGAACCATTTGGGTTAAAGAAGAAGAGGTAGAAGAAGAAAATAGAAAACAACAACATAATCTAACCATCGCAGCGGAATAAAATATAATAAATAATAAATGATCTTTACTCAAATCAAATATATCTGTTTACATATTACATCATCAGTGTACATCAATCATAGCTCAACATCAATATCATACAAATGGATACACAACAACTCAACACAGCGGAAATACATATATAAATAAGTACGAGAGTACGTATCGACATCCAGCTCGTCTCCTGAGCTCACAGCATCATATCCTGTATCCTATAATACTTGGTCTGACCCGAGCATTACAGTTAAATAACACCCGAGTCAGTTTGGAATAATAGCGTGAGAAAATCACACCCAATTGATTAGTAAAGTTTCAAAATTCTTTGAAAACAAAAGCATCTCGTAAGACCACGCCACAAATAAACATGTCGGGTTTTTACCTTACGATAGCTAAAACAATTTTTATCGAAATCCCCTGATATTATAATAGGGTCTATATACAAATACTTAGAAAATAGCCAAAATTGTTACATTATTAAAATAGCCGAAATTGTTACATTATTAAATTCCAGCTACTAGCCACAGAGTGGGTAATACAAACAAAACTCGTACAAGGCTCGTAGGGAGAATTGATTTCCGACTAATGACTAGGCACTGGGGTACCACCTGCCACAGTACGGGGCCTAGATCACCGTACCGAGGAGTACGCCCGCTCCCCTGCAACATAAGGCCGGGACTACCCCTTACTGGATAATCTCGAGTGAGATCACCCCGCGGTTGGGATCAGCAACCACCCACTAAGCCGAAATAAAAAGGGACATCTAGACAGGAATGACCTCACCCTGCTTGGGTGCTACCCACCTAGCCTTGCTGCATAACCCTTGATTTTCAGTCATTCCCATTTGATGAGGCTTGAGGCTAAGCTTTACCTTTTTAAGAACATATCCCTTAGAATGCCCATCGTCCACCTGACGATGTTTCGCAAGCATTCATCCATACAAGTCCGTCTCGGGTTCGAACGGAACCGGAGGCACTACTCCTACTACATCCATTTTGGAAATATCCTCAGGATTAGTAGCGCCTAGCCCTTACACTTCATAGCTCCATTTTCGACTCCGAACACGTTTCACGAAACGTACAAACCGGATCGAAGTGGTTTTTGGAAAATAAATCCCGATCCCCTTTTTTTTCGAAACGATCAGCGCATTTGGCCTATATTGATAGTCGGTTATTTAACTATCGATTAATATTCACAAACAACCATCAACCAATAAATAATTTCCCAAATTATTTATTAATCCCAAAAATATCTTCACAAGATATAATTTTCAATTTCAATCCATTTTGAAAACAGTTTCAAACCAGTTTCCTCTCACAGAATACTTTTTGCAATTATTTATTTCCATTGAAACGCCATGTATAAAATACTTTAGATTTTAAATAATTTTAAATCACGTTATTATAAAATATACTTTATAATATTAAAATTAGAACTACTTTAATACTTTGTAAAAAAAATGTATACTTATGAATACTTTAAACAAGACCACTTTATAAAATATAACTACAATAATAGTTTTGAAAACATTTGCTTTAGAAGTTAAACATTTAGAGATAATAAATTTCTAAACATGCTTTTAAAACAATACTAAAACTTTAACTTATATTTAAAATTGCTTTGAAAACCATACTTGGCTATCTAGGGAAATACTCTCCTTTTTCACATTCTTTTAAAAATAAATCTCCATCTATTTATTTTTTTAACAAATTTACCATTTCTTTAATAAATTCACACCTTGAATTTATATTTCCAAATCGACTTCACCTTTATAAACCCAGTTTATAAATTTCAAAACCTCACTTATCTTTAATTTCAATTCCAAACACTTAAGGAAATTTACAATTTATTTCTAACTTACATCACTTTGAAATAAATTCCTTCCCTTACTTCATTTATTTCAAAATCTATTAACTTTATGATTTTTATTTCTTTATTATGATTAAACTTTTTAACTGAAAATACCAATTCAGATTCCCAAATTTTCTCTGCATCTTTTAATTAACTTTAAACTGGATATTTAAAAATAAATACTTTATCCTTTATTCTTTTAATGATATCACTTAAGCTTTAAAATTTATTATTCCTCTGATTATTCAAATTCCATAGTTTCATACTTAGAATTTAATTATTCGAATTTTAAGAAGAATTACTTTTATTTTTCCTTCAATTCATTCTTTAATTTATTCAAATTCTCTCTATAGTTATTTTACTTAAAATTTTACTCTTTTATTTCATTTCAAAAATCTAATTCTATAGATTCTAATAACTCAGTATACAAAATATTCAATCCAACCATGTCATCCAATACATCAATTATCTATAAAATTATCACAGGATACCGAATATTCATAACAGAGAATATCAAACAATTCTAAATAATTTTGAGGAATCCTATTGGATCCCTCCAACCTGTTTTCCCTGCATCCATAGATGTTAGCACAACATAAAATTCCAATCCCAAAATATACCATACTATGGCTCATCAATCAATTCAACCATTCAAACAATTATTTAAATTTAATTATTTAAATTTAAATTTAACTGAGTGAGATTAACTCACCTTTGACTACGCATGCAACCATTCCAATCCGGCTTGTTTTCTTTTCAGATTTCAAACCTTGAATAACCATTTATAGTTTATTAACATTTGAACCAATCAATCAGCCTATTACCATCTATTAATTAAATTTTTAACTAATTTCCTTTATTAAATTTCTTTAAGTAACTAAGAACAAATTAATTTCCATAATTCATTATTTAAAAATTTAACTAGTAGACGGAAATAGGTATATATGTGTATTTATTTATTTTATTTTTCATTTTGAAACTCATGCATACTTAAAATAATTTATAGATTTCAAAAATTTCACATTTAGAAATTCCTATTTACTTTTCGAACCTTTATACATATTCTGCTTATCACAATATATATGTGTATATAGATTCTAAATTGGAAACTGCATATATATTTTATAAAATTAAATAAAATACACTATACCTTACTGTCGACTTCTAGAACCGCGCCCAGCGAAGACCTATCTTTCCCTTCCCGAACAACAATCACCGAGTCACTTGTGCGACTTCGTCGATTCCCTGAGTCGTACTTCCCATCGCCATCACAACGTTGCCGTGCTCTCCAAACAAGCCCTACCCGAAAGTTGAACGCACCTCCATGCCTTGCCCTACGCGACTTCGCATCTCTATGCTTAACCTCGCTGAAACCAAGACGAAAACGCGACTGCTTGACTAGAACTCGATACCCTAATTGGCGACGTCCATCGCCTTCGGCCCACGCCGCCTCGCGCGCGACCAACCCCCTTGAACGCGAGCGTGCAACACGACTAACCCCAACTCGATCGAAAAAGATTTCCCTCCGTGACATCGGCCCACCCTCCATTGATTTCTGACTTGAATCGCGATGTTTCCCCCATTTTTCGAATGAAAACGAGTCGATTTCGTTTCTCTCCGTAAGAACGAAGTGTCGGCCATTCTTATTATTCGTTCATACTCATTTGAAAATGAAGGCTACGACCCCTATTTTGATTTCTCGTTGAAAAGCTTGAATGAGACGCTAATGCACGAGCCTGCAGAAAGAATAGAGGGAACATGAAGAGATATTCGCGTGTACGATGGTTTCATCATGTGGGCTTCACAGAGATAGGTTGGCTGCTGATTAAAAATTTATATATTTTTATATTCAAAAATATCTCGTTTAGGTACCTAGTTATTAAATTTGATTCGATATAGATTTCAGCGCGTTTATATAACGTACGCTCACACAACAACTTCGAACACTCCGAAAATTGAAATCCGATAAAAATAAATTATCACGGATCCAATGGAACTGGTTTCGTCGAATTCCTAGACTGTGCCTCGGAAGGCTGTTTTTAAATTCAATTTAAATAATAAAATTTTAAAACTGAACAAACCACTGTTAATTCCAATTTTACAACTTCTATTATCTTCAGTATTATCAATATAAATTTCACAAGCATTCAAATTATTTTTAACAGACTTAAAATTCCAAATTCAACATTTAGCTCAACTTCCAATTATTTAATTCAAAAATTTAATCATCAAATTAAATAGTGATATTTTCGAATTCAAGTTAAAAAATTAACTTTTAAATAATTCAAATAATTTAAATATTCCAATTTTAACTGCTTAAAAATTCCGGTCGTCACGCATTTAAAACCTTTATATAAGAAAATAACAAGTACGCTCTCATATATACATACATACATACATACATATATATATATATATATATTCTTAACTCATTCTAGAGTACTACAGACTCTATTAAATGAGTAATCCCCACCAGAGCCAAGGTTCTCGCTTAACCTTTCAGCTCTGATACCAAATGTAACGACCCGGAATTTTCGATCCAAAAAATTCCAGATAGTTATGAAAAGAAGAAAGAGATACAAGAAGAAGAACAGAAACAACAACAAATCACATTCACCGCGGATAAAATATAACAATAAATAATAACAGTTTACAAAAGAACATTATATCTATCGGTTACATTCTAATACATCATAGTTTCACATTATATACTGTCACTGAATATTTACAATTATCATGTCTCAGATTAACCAATAATATAAATACAGCGGAAATGCTCTATATGCTATTGCCATCCAGCTCGCCTCCTGAGCTCCAGAACGTCCTAACCTGGAAATCTGTAATACTCGGTCTGACCCGAGCATTACATCAAAGTAACACCCGGGGCAGGCTGGAAACCAGCGTGAGTAAACCCATCTAACATGGAATACAAATCTTACAACTTATATAGAACCCGGGTAACTTAAACCAATTTTACAGGTCCACGATATGTTATAGACTTAACTTATTTCACACATAAGTTTCCTAAGTGCCAAATTTTGATCAAATAGTCTGATTCACTTATAACGTTTCGTTCCAACTTATTAATCTCACATATCAATTTATAGGAATCCGAAGTGGTTTTGGGTATTTCCCAATACCCGATCCCGACCTTTTATAATCACATGTCATCCTAACCAAAGTTATACAAATGAAATACAGGAAATTTCATTATCAGAGATATTAACTCATCCAAAACATCCAATACCATTCAATCATCCATATGCAAATTTTGATCATTTCCAAATTAATTCAGTTGATCCTAACTGAATTTCAATCCTCAATCACGTAGATTCCTTCATTTAACATTAATTAGTTTCAAATTAATTAATCAACCATTCCTTCATAATTCATCTTAATTAATAACCCTGGATTAATTATTTTTCAATTACATTCAAGTAATTATCTTAAATTAACTTCACAATATTAATTAGTCTCAACCAATATCATTAAGTAATCTTTATTACTTCATGAATTAATTAATTATTTAATTAAATTAATCCTTAATTACTTATACTAATTAACTTCCCATATGTCACTTATTACCGATTAATTCGTCTTAATTAATCAATCTTCAATTACATCGTTAATTATATTAATTAATTATTTCCAATTACATTTTAATTTGTTCCAATCTAAAATAATTACTTTAATTCAACACCAATATTAATCACTTTCGATTAATCTCAACATGTAATTAATTATCCATTTATTTACTTTATTAAGTAAATCAAATTTGTCCTTAATTAATAACCTTAATTAATCTCTTGATTTATTCCACAAAATAATTATATTTTATTAATTTCATTAAGTAATTATTTACCAAACCATCCAATGATTATTCTGAATTACTTACACTTAATAAATTAACTTAACCTTAGTTAATTATATCAAACCCTTCACCACTAAATTAATTAAGCCAAATCATTAATTAATTGAATTAACCAATTATTCATTTCAATTACCCTACTAATTTAATGAATCACAAAACATCAAGCCCTTATTAAATTTAAAATGAAGACATTTTCTTATTTATGATTTAAGTTCAATACAACTTAAAACCCAATATACCTCGAGTCAAACCACAATTAACTCGAGAACCAACAAAAACCAGAGTCATATCATCATCAGTGCGCATCCAATCAATTTAACCAATTCAACCAAACCATTTAAATCTAAATAAAAATCCGACTGAGTGAGATTTACTTACCTTTGCTTTTTATTTGTTGTCCACTTCAAAATTACCTTGACTTCACCATGATTTCAGACCTTGTATAATATTTTATTATATAAAATTTCATTAATATTCAAACAACAGAAAATTCAATTACTGTTTAATAATTTAATTAACCAATAGTTTTAAACCAATTTATCCTTTAATAAATTAAATTTTAATAACTTTTTAAACACTTTAAAAATCCCAATATATTTTCCAAAGTCAAATATATATATATATATATATATATATATATATATATATATATATATATATATATATAAACCTGATTTTAAAACTTTCCTCTCAGCATTTTCTCTAACCTATGAATATAAATAAAAATAAAAAATTTTAAAAGTGTAAATACGATTCTACTATTTTCTTCAAACTCGAAGGCAAAAGTATTCAACTGCAAACACCATCTACTGAAAGTAATAGAAATCAATTACCCTAAATTCACATCTCTTCCAAGACAGTGCGTCGCCATCACCAAAATTCGCCACGACCTCGATTTCCCTGACTTCGCACGAGCGTGCGCCTCCATCAGCGAATCCCACGAACGGCTCGAGCTTGACTTGCTGTTGCTTCCACGACGTGGCCGTGCTCGCCCTCGCAACCGCCCCGCCAGCACGAGATGAATTCGAGCTCAACCATAACTCGACTAACGAACGAAAACACGATTTTAAATTGCGAGCCTTCGTCCATTCACCCTCTTTTTTTCGACTACCCCTTTGAATGAATGGCTTCGGCCATTTCGATTCGATTTTATCTTTTTTTTTGTAATCAGGAACTGGAAATCGCGATTTGAACGAGGGAAAGGGAATTCGATTTTTTTGTTGACATCGAATTGAGGATGGAAGAGAAATTAATTGACGAGAAATGTGACGCCCCACCTCTATACCCACGCTAGCCAAGGACACTACAGGGTAATGCCATCAACTAACACGGAGAATAAGGCTGGTTAGGAGCGTCCATCTATAGCCTTGCTCTAACTATCTATTGAATACATCGACAATAGTCATACCAAGCAGGTCGACATACCCAATGAATACTCAAAACAAAACCTAGGTGGTTGGAGGATCTATCATAACAGAATATAACAACTCAAATGTAATATACATCACAGAACAGAAGATCATCATATACACATTGTGAGGACCCGTAAATCCGTACTCCTTGAATATACACTAATCTCCGTAGATTAATTTAAGATGAACAGAAATACGAATTCTCAATGTTTAAGAAAAAGAAAAAGACAGAAGAAGATAGAAAAAGGTAGAAAATAGAGAGGAAAGAAAATAGAACGGAACAGAAAACAACTGAACAACAACAGAATCTCATAATTCGCAGCGGAACAACATATAATAAATAAATGAAGAATCTTTAAACAAAGAACTATATCAGTTATTACGTTTTATACATTACATTACATCATCATCAGAGTGTACAACAACAAACAACATCAAACAGCGGAAAAGAAATACTATATACTAGTAATACGCCATGCCATCCAGCTTGCCTCCAGCAACTCCAGAAATATCCTGATAAACCTTAACTCTTGACAGCCCTTGTGGAAATTGGTGGGCACCCAGAGTTTAGGAAAGAAAACAATAAACTTCGAGTCAGTTGTTAACCCTATCTCGGTTACGACTCAGCAGGTCTAGTGTGTGGAGATGGCGCCGACCCAAGAGATGCCGACCTAACTGAGTAAGAATTGTGCAGGGTCTGCCGATCTAAAGGACATACCGACCTAACTGCTTAAGGCTTAAAAAGCAGGCCGACCTAACCATTCGCATGACTTGCCGACCCAATGCCCTCACATAGATGCCGACCTAGTGCTTCAGAAGGAACTGGCCTAACGACTCAAGAAATGACAAGGGATCCGACTTAACATGACGCCGACCTAACTGCCTAATGAAGCTGCCGACCTAATTCGATCCGACTTAAGGACTTAACATGCTTACCGACCTAACTGAGTGAAACAAGTTCGCGACTTACACTTGTGTCGTGACCGACCCATGGTCTGTGCTAGGACGTGCGCGACCTGGGCAAGTGAAGGGGAGTTAGTTCACGTTTAGCTCGTCAATTCTTTAAATCGGTAACGACTTTGGACTTGTGCAAATTCAACGCAGCTTGATCATGTGAGGGCTCCTATAAGCCGGCTGCGACTTAACTGGGTCGGTGAGGAGTTAAGACCGAGCCTAAGTCCATAATCTTTGCCTATAAATACCACCCTACCTTCAACATGAAGGGGACTTTTGGGGTTGATCAATTTCAAGCGCCATTACTCTGCCGAATTCCAGACTACTTCAAAGCTTTTGAGATCTAACAAACTTCTAAAAGAACTCCATGAAGGAATCATCTACATTCACCATGGATTTTAAGATGATTGTCAACGTCAAAGCTTGAGCTACTTGTTTTACATATCCCATCACTTGAAGTGTGTTGTAATTGAGAGATTTTGTAAAGAATTGTAATCAAACTAGTGATAAAAAGATTAAAGTGGACGTAGGCTAGATTATAAGCCGAACCACTATAAATACTGTGTCTCTTACTGTTTTTCTACATACTTTCTGCTTATTTCTGATTCCCGTACGAAAGGGTGGTGCTTTCACAATCACATCCTATTCACCAGGGTGTTAGCGTTTAAATTTGAGCGTTAACATTTTGGTGCTTTCACTGAGAATTGAACTCAGGACATCTATCATCATTGCTTCAGAAAGATTTGTAGATAAAGTTTCTTTAAGAACCAGAAGTCTATCCGAAATCATGGCTCCTGGAAGGAAAAGTAAATCTGTGAGATCTGCAAACATTCAAGAGGGAACCTCCGCTTCCCCAACACCAAATCAAGCCACTCCAACTGTCGGGGTTACGAAAGCAGAGTTGGATGCCGCAATTTTGGGGTTGAACAGACAGATACATGCTCAAAATGTGCAAATGGAAGCCCAGAATGCCCAAAATGCCTTAATCCTGAATAAGTTGAACGATTTGCTCGGGGCAAACCGTCAATCAACAGCTAATGAAAGGAATTTCGCTGGTAATATTCATGAAACTGAAGAAAGGAATGTTTCCGAAAGGGATACTAACCCCGCTGAGCAAATACTTCCTGAGGTAGGCGGATCTAGGGCTCGTAATGATGAAGAATATCTCTCTGGAATGGTTCGCCAAATTATGAAGGAGAGCATGCAAAGAGTCGAAGATGAGAAAGAATGGGGCTTTGCTCCGAGCAAGACTCCATTTACTGAAAAAATTCTAAAGGCTGAATTCCCACGAAAATTTGCTCCTCCAACTATCCCAGCTTATAGGGGGACAAGTGATCCAAACGAATTTCTGTATAAATATGATTGGCATATGACGGGTGCCCGAGCCTCAGATGAAGTAAAATGCAGATACTTCCCCGTATATTTGGAAGGCGTAGCTCTGCTTTGGTTCACAAAGCTACCTGTCCGGTCCATCGATCAGTTTTCAGACCTAACCAGGAAATTTAAAGAGCAATTTAGGCTATATGCTTCAAAGGCAAAAGACATCATGTCGTTATCCGGTTTGGAGCAGAATCCGGGGGAAACTATCAAGTCTTTCTTAAATCGCTTCAATATAGCGTTAGCTGAGGTTGATAATGCGGAACCTCGCATGGTCTTGACCTATTTGATGAGGGCCATAGATAAATCTAGTGAGTTTGGAAGATGGTTGAATATGAAGGAACCAAGCTCTCTCGAAAAGTTCTACAAGAAAGCAGACGAGTTCATGCGTCTGGAGAGTCGCCCTGTATCGACAAAAGCAGCATTAGAAAAGGTTGAAGCTAACGCCAATGCTCCACGCAAAAATGAGTCTGTGGGACAGAAGAGGGAGAACAATAATGGAAAACAACAGAATAATCAGAAGAAGCATAGATCCTTCAAGCCTTCAGAATACACACCTTTGTCAGATACTCCAGAACGAATCTACCTGGCTACCAAAGATTCTGTCAATTATCCTAAACCCCCAGTCTTGAGAACCGGAAAAAAAGCTGTGCAAAGTGGGAGGTTCTGTCGCTTCCATAATCAGCCCGGTCATGATACTGATGACTGCCGTCAATTGAAGAATCTAATTGAAGAATTGTTAAGGGAAAATAAACTACAACAATTTGTGAAGAAGAATGATAATAATAATCCTGCTTCGTCGAACCAGGGGCAGCAAACTCCTGCTCATCAATCTGGGACTAATGGAAAAGACGCAGGTTTTGAGTCTGGAAGGCCTGTTATCAATATCATTACAGGCGGACCTCACCCAGCGGGCAAAAGCTGGGGTGAGATGGAAAGGTATTCCCGGGCCCTGAAATATGCACCGGAGGAAGAAAATGTTTTTGTTCTAGAGGACACTACGCCTTTGAAGCAACGAAAGACATTCAACGATGACATTGTATTCAAAACCAGGGATTCCATCGGTATTGAAGCCCCAACCTTGGATCCTTTGGTCATCTCGGCCGGCATTGGGCCAGCCATCGTCAGAAGGATTCTTATCGACAGCGGCGCATCCTGTAATATCCTCTTTAAGAAAACCTTCGACCAGATGAAGATTCCTATGGTTGAAGTGCAGGCATCATCGCAAAAAATTGCTGGCTTCGCCGGGGAGCCAAAGCAACCAGTAGGAACCATTGACTTGCTAGTGGAACTCGGAGAAGGAGAAAGAAAAGTAGTTCGCAAGCAGACTTTTGTGATAGTAGATGAATTTTCTGCTTATAATGCTTTCTTTGGTCGTCCTACTCTTGCAGCATTCAAAGCTGTCCTTGCCCCATGGTGTCTTACTATTAAATTCCCTACCGACAATGGAGTAGGAGTTATTAAAGGAGACCAGAATGCTGGACGAGAATGCTATATGACAGAACTGCGAGAAACAAGGAAGAGAGAAATGGGAAAAGATGCGGCAACCCCAATCCGCATCAAAACACCAACCCTATAGCAACTACAGGGCGGACCCTGCACTGGCGAGCATAGCGGGGCACGAAAAGTGATGGATCCTAGAAAGGCCAGTGCGGGGGAGAGTAGGGTGGTACCAGCAGAAACAACGATACCGGTGCCCGTTGATCTGAAGGACCCAAACAAGATGCTGAATGTGGGTTCACAACTTAATGTGTCAGTTCAGAATGCCTTGATATCTTTTTTGAAAGCAAACCTGGATGTTTTCGCTTGGACCCATGCCGATATGTGCGGAATATCCCCAGAAGTTGCGGTACATGCTCTGAATATTGACCCAAAGTTCACGCCAGTAAAGCAGAAAAGAAGAATCCAAGGTCCAGAAAGGTCGACAGCATTGAAAGAGGAAGTTGACCGGCTCATGGAGAATAATTTCATCAGAGAATCTACCTATCCAAATTGGGTTTCAAATCCAGTGCTGGTTAAGAAGGCCAATGGTAAATGGAGAGTGTGCATCGACTTTTCAGATCTAAACAAGGCCTGTCCCAAAGACAGCTTCCCATTACCCAGGATCGATCAACTGGTAGATGGAACAGCGGGTCATGAATTGTTGTCTTTTATGGATGCCTACTCCGGATATAATCAGATCATGATGCATGAGCCAGATCAGGAGGACACAAGCTTTATCACCGATGTCGGTCTTTACTGTTACAGAGTTATGCCCTTTGGGTTGAAGAATGCGGGGGCAACATACCAAAGACTGGTCAATGCTATGTTCAAACCGCAGTTGGGAAAGACTATGGAAGTTTACGTTGATGACATGCTAGTAAAATCTAAGAAAGCAGTGGATCACATCGAACACTTAGCAGAAATGTTCGCAATCCTCCGAAGTTACGGAATGAAGCTTAACCCTTTAAAATGTTCTTTCGGGGTAGAATCTGGAAAGTTCTTGGGTTTCATCGTGAGCGCTAGGGGCATTGAAGCTAGTCCAGCTCAAATCACTGCTTTAAAAGAAGTCAAAGCTCCTAAAACAAAGAGGGAATTGCAAAGTCTCAATGGAAAAATTGCCGCCTTAAGTCGGTTCATATCCAAAGCTACTGATAAATGCATTCCATTCTTCGACGCTCTAAAGAAAGGAAAGAAAAACTTTGACTGGACTCCCGAATGCCAGAAAGCCTTTGAAGAATTGATTCAACATATGGAAACGCCTCCAATACTTTCTAGGCCCGGCGATGGCGAGGATCTTCTTATATACTTGGCAGTTTCATCTCATGCTTTAAGTGCAGCGCTGGTACGGGAAGACAAAAGGATTCAACATCCAGTTTACTATATCAGCAAAAGACTCACTGGGGCAGAAATGAATTACTCCAAGTTGGAAAAACTCGCCTATTGTCTATTGATTGCCTCAAGAAAGTTGAGGCAATATTTCCAGGCTCATCCTATCAAAGTCCTCACTGATCAACCTTTAAAGCAAGTCTTGTTTCGCCCTGAGACTTCGGGCCGCCTTTTAAAGTGGAATATTGAATTGAGCCAATATGACATCACTTATCATCCTAGAAAAGCGATCAACGGACAAGCTTTGGCAGATTTTATTGCAGAATTTACAGACAAGGGTAACAGCGAGGAAGAAACAATCGAGAACTCCCCAACCCAATGGAAGTTATTTGTAGATGGCGCAAGAAATGATTACTGTTCAGGTGCTGGAATTGTTCTTGAAACTCCTGAAGGCCGGTCATTATGCTATGCGCTAAGATTAGAATTTCCTTCAACAAACAATGAAGCAGAATATGAAGCTCTGATTGCTGGTTTGAAAATTGCTAAAGAACTAAACATTCGAGCGTTACAGATCTTCAGTGATTCTCAGCTTATAGTATGCCAAGTCAAGAAGGAGTTTCAAACGAAAGGAGGAAATCTGCCCGCTTATGTGTCAAAGGCTTGGGAACTTTTATGTGAATTCGACCATTACACGATAAGTCATATTCCTCGAGAAGAAAACATGAAAGCAGATTCTCTCGCAAAATACTCAAGTTCTGGCGAAGCCCAATCCTTAGGGTTAGTTCCAGTGGAAGTTTTGTCAAATCCAAGCATTGATGAAATGGATATCGATTGGGTTATGAGTATGTCGCAAGAGCAAGAATCATGGATGACTCCAATAACAAAGTATCTACTCAATGGCTCTTTACCAGGAAACTCTAAAGAACGACAAAAGCTACTGAGAAAAGCTTCTCGATATATAATCCAGGATGGTCAATTATATAGACGAGGATTCTCAATGCCACTACTTCGGTGTGTATCCAAAGAAGAAGCCAAAATAATCCTATCAGAGGTACATGGAGGAGAATGTGGGGATCATTCAGGTGGTCAAACTTTAGCAAAGAAAATTCTCCGATATGGATATTTTTGGCCAGAAATTAATCGAGATGCTGCAGATTACTCTCGAAAATGTGACAGATGTCAAAGATTTGCCAAAATTCCTAGAGCACCTTCTACTGAACTCACACAAATGACCAGTCCGTGGCCGTTTGCAATTTGGGGAATAGATTTGATCGGACCATTACCAACCGCCAAATCTGGAATCAAATATGCCATTGTTGCTGTAGATTATTTCACTAAATGGGCTGAAGCTGAACCATTGGCAACCATCACCTCCAAAAAGATGATAAATTTTGTGACTAAGAATATCATTTGCAGATACGGTGTGCCTCAAAAGATAATTACAGATAATGGTACTCAATTTGAAAGTGAAGAATTCCAAGTTTTTTGTAAACGATTCAAAATCCTGAAAAGCTTCTCAGCAGTAGCTCATCCGCAGGCAAACGGGCAAGTGGAAGCAGTAAATAAAATTATCAAGTCAACCATCAAAAAGCAACTTGAAAGAGCTAAGGGTGGTTGGGTCGATAGGCTACCACTAGCACTATGGGCATATAGAACTACCCACAAAACTGCAACTGGGCATACTCCTTTTTCGTTAGCATACGGATCAGAAGCAATGATCCCGGTTGAAACAGAGGTCCCTTCACACAGAAGAATCCATTTCAATCAAGCGGAAAATGAAAAGCTGCAACTTGAAGCGCTGGATCTCCTTGATGAAAAAAGAGATGAAGCTAACCTCAGAGTTGCAGCTCATCAGCAAAGGATAGCCAGACATTTCAATTCCAAAGTTCGCCAACGCAGCTTTGAAATTGGAGATCTAGTCCTGAAAAGAATTATGACCACGACAGGTGTGTTTGGGCCAAATTGGGAAGGACCGTATGTAATAGGTCAGAAACTTCTTGACGGCACATTCAAGCTCACCACTGTTGATGGAGATCAAATTCCAAGGGCATGGAACAGCAATCACTTGCGTCCATACTTTACTTGAAAATTTTGTTGAAACATTGTAAAAAGAATTATGAATGTATGATTCTTGTAATTGAAAGCAAATGTGAAACTGATGCAAGTAAATAATGAAAGAATATAAAGTGGATGTAGGTCCGATTTCATGGCCGAACCACTATAAATCTTGTGTTCCTTATTATCATTATATGTTTGCTTTGTTTTCGATATAAAAATACATAAAATGTATTGCTGAAATGTCGATTTAAATTTTTGCAGACAATGGAAATAAAACTTGCGCATAATAAGACCGAGCGATTCTCACCATCATTCAACAAACAAATTTCAAGCCACAAAGACCCCGAATTCAAATCCTAGATAGGAAATACTTCAATTGAACGGCTAATGATTTCGATAGAAACGAGCCCTTGCTGATAAATTGAGATTGTTTGAACAAACAAACATCCAATTAGGAAGCTAGTGCCCGTTCTCACGAACTTGCCTGGCAATGAAGTACACTTCCTTGGATTAAACAAGCTACTTGCAAGAAAAGGGGAATGAAAACTTAAAAAAAAAAAAAGAAAAAAAAAAAAAAAGAGAGAGGATCGCTGAAAAGGCATAAGCAAGTGAACAGAGGAACAATCAAAGCTACCATCTGCAGTGCAAGTCCTCTTCGGAGGATAAAAGACCTCTAATGGGTCATACGCCACAAAAAAGAAAGTTCTCTACTCAACAAAAAAGATTGGAGGAGTCATGACCCTCCAACCATGAGAGAGTAACTTCCAGGCGATGAAAACCCGCTCTGAGGCACATTTCTCCAAGAGTTGAAGTGTTATGACCGCTCTTCGGGATTTCACTTCACCAGAGTTGAAATGTAAACAAAATAAAAGCCCTCTTCGGAGGCCCATTTCACCAGGAGTTGAAGTGTTACGACCGCTCTTCGGGATTTCACTTCACCAGAGTTGAAATGTAAACAAAATAAAAGTCCTCTTCGGAGGCCCATTTCACCAGGAGTTGAAGTGTTATGACCGCTCTTCGGGATTTCACTTCACCAGAGTTGAAATGTAAACAAAACTAAAGCCCTCTTCGGAGGCACATTTCACCAGGAGTTGAAGTGTTACGACCGCTCTTCGGGATTTCACTTCACCAGAGTTGAAATGTAAACAAAACTAAAGCCCTCTTCGGAGGCACATTTCACCAAGAGTTGGGGTAGTTACTCTTCAGAGTTTCACTTCACCAAGGTTGAAATGCAAATAAAATAAAGACCTCTTCGGAGGCATATTTCACCAGGAGTTGAAGTGTAACAGCCGCTCTTTGGAATTTCACTTCACCGGAGTTGAAAGACAAGCAAAATAAGAACCTCTTCGGAGGCACAATCAAGAAGAAAGACCTCTTCGGAAGCCCACGTTTCGCCGAGATTGAAATAAAACTTCCAAGTGTTGAAACGTGGAAAAGCTTTCTAAGGCAAAACTCTTTGGAGGTACACGTTTCGCCGAGATTGAAATAGAACTTCCAAGTGTTGAAACGTGAAAAAATCCCTCCGTAGAGGTACAACTTTCCATATGTAAAAAAGGAAAATCCTCATCAGGGGCATGCTTTAACTCACAAAGGAAGAGTAATTTACCTATTCTGGAAAATAATCTTCTTTTAAAAAAAAAAAAGGGAAGAAGAGAAGAGAAAAGGAGTTAAAGTACCCTTCAGAGGTCCGCTTTGCTACATAAAAGAAATCACTCGGTAAAAAGAAAATGTACTTAAGCAAAAAAGAAAGAAGTGATTTCTTCAAAGGACAAAGCGCGTAGAAACTCATATGAAGGGGGTTGCACTCTACAAGAATTCTTTTTAAAATAAAAATAAAATAATTATTCTTTAGCAAATAAGAGTGCAAGTCCCCTCGAGGTATAGAATATTGCAGCATACTTATGGAATGGGGGCAATATAGTATAATTACACACGATATGGTATAACTAAACCAGCAAAAGGTAACGCTCAAGTAACATACCATAAGCTCGCTGCAATATCAAATAAACTCATGCCAAAACGAATAACAAATGTATCCTTTAATTCAAACAAAAGTTTGTACAAACGAGGAATCATTTTATTCAATTACAATGCAGGTACAGGTTTCAAAAGAAAGAAAAGCGGGGGCCGGTACCCGCACAATTCTCGGCCAGTACATGCAAAACGCAAAAAACTAGAAACTGAAGATCTTCACTTCTTTTTGCTGCCTTTAGACCCTTTACCCGGCCGAATGATCAGCTTATCAGGGCGGTCGGTGGGCATAAGGGAAGTGGGAGAGGAAGGCGCAACCGGTCCAGCTTTCAGCTCCTCTTCAGTGGTGGTGACTATCTTCCCCCTCCTCTTTGGTGTCCCACGCTTCTTTTTTCTTCTTTTTGAGGAAGACTCACTCCCGGGAGTAACAAGTTTAGATAGAACAATCTCGTCAGAGGGAGTTCGCTCTGAAGATGTGTCACCTCCCTCAGGCCTTTCATCTTTCTGCTCTTGTGAAGCAATGGGATCATCCAAGCCGTGAAGAGCCTCTATTTGTTCTTCTTGTGACCCAGGTTGCGAGGCAGAAGGAGGCGCCACTTGAAGAGATGGAGGAAGGATCACCGGGGGGGAAGAAGCTTGAGTTTGGCTCGGTGCTTTCTCTACAAAGGAGAAAAAACTTAAAATATCAGTATCTTTCGAAAAGAGAGGGGATGACGGCTCGTCAAAAGTCGGGAATTCATTGACATTTGAGGAATAATCAAAAGTCGGGAATTCATTGACATTTGAAAAATAATCAAGAAGATCGTCAAGCTCACAAGGAGCGAACGAGCAGTTCACCACTTGGGCTGGTCCGGTGTCAAATTTACCTGGGGCAGTTGGATCTCTGAGGCTGATTTCATATCGCTGTGCTTCGTTGCTTTCACCACCTTCATCCCCGCCTTGTGCACTTGTAGTTTCAGTTACTGTCTTAGTTGCAGGCGGAGTATAGGAGCTAGAACCCGTGATGTCAACCACAGGAGAAACTGGAGGTTGGATAGAGGAAGTAAGCGTTAATTCCTTTCCAGAACGTTCCTCTTCCGCCATTCCAGTTCTCATCCTGGCAAGTTGTTCTCGCCCCTTCGCAAGAGCAGTGCGAGCTTCCTCATCCAGGTAACGCGCCTCAAAATCTCCATCGCCATACCCGGCGTCTTTAAACATGTTAAGAGCAGCTTCCCACACCTCGGCCAGGGTGATTTCATACTTGGGACCAAGAAAAGAGAGGCTGCCGCGTCCCAAGACACAGTGTAAATAAAAATCGAATAAAGTCGAATTGATATCGGTTTCCATGGTCTGAGCAGTTTCTTCGGCTGCAATTTTGCCAGCCATGGCCTCATCTCGATCTTTTTCGGTCTGAGCAAGTTGGGCTTTTAGCGCTTCTATCTCCATGTCCCGGGCGCTCAGTTTATTCTGCAACTGGGTGACATCAGTGCGGTGGTTCTCTACAGCTTGTTCTAACCTCTCAGCTTTAGCTTCAGCGTCCCTCTGGCTGGCGTGCGCATCTCGCACTTGTTTTTGCAATACCTCTTCTCTTTGGGTGTAAGTATTAGTAGAAGAGGCAAGATCATCCTTGAGCTGCTTTACTTCAGCTTCGAGTTTTTCATTGTATTCGGCTATCTCCTTCATCTCAGCGTTGTGTTGATCAAGAATCTTCTGCCATTCTGATTTGTCATTTTCCATGGTCAGCATTGCTTCGATGTTAGCCCGATTAACTCTTTGAAGTTCATCAACCAGCTTTTGCCATCCAGACATTCTATCGATATCAAGCTTGACAGCATCGAGATTTCTGTACATAGCTTCTTTGTCGATGGGGACCAAATCAAGGTCGAAGCGTACCCCCCTCAAACACCAGTTCGGGAATCGGCTCTGCAAAGTCGGGGGGCCCCTTTCAACATGGTACGAAGGCCTGTTGAGAAGTGTTTGGATGGCACTTCCTTCAAGAGCAGGAGATTTGGAAGGGATGTCAATAGAAGCTGAGGCACCAGGTCTCTCAGATGTCACGGGCACGTGCTCCTCGCCAAGTTTGGTCCGCTTTCTCGAATCCTCAATATGGCTCTTCCCCCTATCATCGTGCGTTTTACGTTTATGGGAATCATCATCCCTTGGGAAGGATTCATGTCGCGTGCCCGCTCCCTCATGACGTTCTTCATACCTTCTCCTCTCTTCAGCTTTTCGCGCAGCTCTCTGCTCATTGGTCTCTCTGGGATCGGTATAGTATTGCTTGTAATCATAGCTGCCACGCCCTCCATAGCGTCGAAAGTCTTTGTAATAAGAACCGCTGCCGCTGCGCCCCATAGAGGAATCTGAAAAGGCAAAAATAGCAAGTCTTAGAAACTTCCGGAGAAAAGAAGTTAAATGTGAACAAATGCCAAAAAAATCCTAAGTGTTGTGTGATGTGCAAGCTACGCGCATTAAGCTACAAACCACTCATTGGTGTAGAGGTGATGATAGCTTGGGTATGAGGAGTTGGTGTTTGTGTTGGTGTTAGTCGAAGAAGGGACGTCGCCTCAACTATAGGAGAGATAGTTTTAGACACGTCATCTCTAAAAAGCTCCTGTGAGGTCACTATTATGTCGCTCAACCCATCATAAACATCGTCACCATCATGCTCGGTGAGACTTGTTTTCTCAGTTCCTACGTCAGCTAATCCCCCGAGAGGCTGTGAAGGTTCTTCTTCTTCCTCAATCGGGGCAAGTGCCGTCTTACTAGATGACCCCATAATGTCGGTAGGGGTGGAACATTTCACCAATGAAGCTTCGATGTTAGACTCTTTTGATGAGGGTTGTTCGATAGTAACGGGGGCATCCGATGCTTCAGTCGGGGAATCGGGAACTTCAGTCGGAGCTTCACAAAGCTGAGTATAGCGAGAAGGGTGGAGAAGTCCGTATTGATGTAGAAATTCGTCGCTTAGTAGAAACTTGATACTTCTCTCTTCTGCGGCTACAGCGCTCAGTCTATCAAAAGTCTGCCTATGTATCGGATCTCTAGAGGGAAGGGGAAGTGCTGAAAAAAGCAAAGAATGAGATCAGCAATTTGGACCCCGAAAAGAGTTAAAAAAGAAAGTGGAAAGACGGAAATGAATGATCTTACTTCCTACTCTCCAAGAAGCATAAAACTCTGGGGGACTGCGGGCAAAGAAAAATTGGTTTAAAAATCCATGGACACTTTCAGTAAGATCAAGAATGAGCTTGCGGTTTCTTGCACTTCTCACAATGATAAGAGAAGGATGGTCTTTGCTCTTTGCAAACGAGCATAAGTAGCGAATTTCTTCGAAGCTCGGCAGTCGGTCAAGATTTCTTCTGAACAAAACACCCAACCCCATCAAGATAGCGTAACCATTAGGATGAAGTTGGAACAGAGAAATTGACATCCGAAGAAGAAGAATTCGAAGAAAGTCATTGAAAGGTGGGATCGCCCCACTTAAGCACATATGACGATTAACCGCGACAAAACCATAGGGAGGTCTGTCAGCAGTATCATTCGGTCCAGGAAATATGACATCATCTTCAGCAAAGCCGAATTGAGTACGCAACTGAATAAATGTTCTCGAAGATAGAATAGTCGAAGTTCTTTCCGGAGGATTCTCTATAGGAACAGCTATCGGGAAAGTTTCTTCTTCTTGACTTGCTACTTCTTCTCCTTGATGGGAAGTCATTCTACACAAGCAACTGGATATTCAAATATGAAGGTGCACGTTTCCTAAAGTGTGTGAAGTGTTGTGTAAAATCAATTAAGCAGTAAACAAATATAACTGGATTAAAAGCTAGCAAGCATTTGTTAGTTATGAAATTCAGGGACTATTGTTTTAAGTCTAAATATTCAAGTAAGATGTTGATGCAGATAAATCGGTTCAAGTCATTGATACTTTGCATTAATATTTTACTATAATCAATTAATTCACAGCATTTCATGCAATATATTCATGTCTTTCATCTTGTCTTGACTAATCTGTCATTCGATACGGGCAGTCAATGGCAGTATATGCGCCTTGGTTTTCTTTGTTTGTTTGTTATTCTCGACAGGTTTACAGCTTAAAAATGAGAATGATCTGTAAAGTAACACAATGGAATTCAAGCAAACTTGAAGCTAGGACAGTTCAAAATGTTCAAAATGTAAGCAACTTAGTCGGAAGTCCGGGTCAAAATACTTGAAGAAGGCCTATGTTTCTAAGTGTCAATACGTCCAGAGCCCAAGTGTTAGCTCGGCTACGGTTCAAAAAATTCTCATGCGAGATAAGACTAAGTCGATAACGGGTCAGAATCAAGGTGGTTCAGCTTGGCGACTCATTTCCTCTAGTTCGCATGGGGGAGATAAGAGGGCAAGCTCCAAGTCGAAAGGCAGGAATTTCTCCAAGTCTTAACTCGGTCACGATCTAAGCTTTAATGTTTAGGTCGGCGAAATTCTCTCAAGCATTATCTCAACCACGATTTAAGGTCGTGTAAGAGCTAGATCGGTCGAAGGCTAAGCCACCTAAACCCACTAACTCGCCTTCGAGCCAACATCCCACAGCATTAAACCCGATAACCCTATAGCCATTCCTTCAACACCCACTTCTACTCATGCTGCCGAATCACCCAATTGAACAATTCGGAATCGAGCTTAAGATGATAAACCATCTTCATCGCCTCAACGACCAATCTGAAGCCAAAACTTCATAACCTAAGTTTCATCAACTATGAATACGATGGGGTTCATAATGAAGCGTCGTGCAAGGAGGCGATTCGGTGCAAGGAGGCGATTCGAGTTCGAACAAACAAGAAATGTGAATCGGCAATAAATTACAATCAGGAAAACCACTTACACGATGCGTAGCAGAGATTATTTGTGATCGATTGAATAAAGTTACCTTTGAGATCTGAGGGTGCTTTAATGGCGGAATTGAGCAAGGGTTTGAATAAAGAAAAAGGAGGAAGGGGGCTAATTTATATCTCATGGTGAAGGAATGTTAAACAACACTAACTGGTAAGTCGTACGCGATCTACCGACCGAAGAGAAGCCGAGCTAAGATATTTCGAAGCACACGACTTAAGTCTAAGGCGTATACTTCGAGGGGCAAATGTTAACCCTATCTCGGTTACGACTCAGCAGGTCTAGTGTGTGGAGATGGCGCCGACCCAAGAGATGCCGACCTAACTGAGTAAGAATTGTGCAGGGTCTGCCGATCTAAAGGACATACCGACCTAACTGCTTAAGGCTTAAAAAGCAGGCCGACCTAACCATTCGCATGACTTGCCGACCCAATGCCCTCACATAGATGCCGACCTAGTGCTTCAGAAGGAACTGGCCTAACGACTCAAGAAATGACAAGGGATCCGACTTAACATGACGCCGACCTAACTGCCTAATGAAGCTGCCGACCTAATTCGATCCGACTTAAGGACTTAACATGCTTACCGACCTAACTGAGTGAAACAAGTTCGCGACTTACACTTGTGTCGTGACCGACCCATGGTCTGTGCTAGGACGTGCGCGACCTGGGCAAGTGAAGGGGAGTTAGTTCACGTTTAGCTCGTCAATTCTTTAAATCGGTAACGACTTTGGACTTGTGCAAATTCAACGCAGCTTGATCATGTGAGGGCTCCTATAAGCCGGCTGCGACTTAACTGGGTCGGTGAGGAGTTAAGACCGAGCCTAAGTCCATAATCTTTGCCTATAAATACCACCCTACCTTCAACATGAAGGGGACTTTTGGGGTTGATCAATTTCAAGCGCCATTACTCTGCCGAATTCCAGACTACTTCAAAGCTTTTGAGATCTAACAAACTTCTAAAAGAACTCCATGAAGGAATCATCTACATTCACCATGGATTTTAAGATGATTGTCAATGTCAAAGCTTGAGCTACTTGTTTTACATATCCCATCACTTGAAGTGTGTTGTAATTGAGAGATTTTGTAAAGAATTGTAATCAAACTAGTGATAAAAAGATTAAAGTGGACGTAGGCTAGATTATAAGCCGAACCACTATAAATACTGTGTCTCTTACTGTTTTTCTACATACTTTCTGCTTATTTCTGATTCCCGTACGAAAGGGTGGTGCTTTCACAATCACATCCTATTCACCAGGGTGTTAGCGTTTAAATTTGAGCGTTAACATCAGTCATGTGACTGGTGTGAGAACTCGAAACAGTTTATTTATCTTTAAAAATCAAAATAGAGGAATATTTTTAAAGTCAATTCGCAATGCTTTTAAAAATGAGACTACCATAAGGCCTCCCGCACACACACACACAATGCAAACGCAGAATCGGAGGAGATTTCTCCTTATGATAGTCAAAGATGCTTGATACGCATTTAAAAAGAACATTTGATATTATTACTAGTGCATAGTGTAGGAAAAATTCATTTCGAAAATAAAGATATAAATCTTAGCCAACATACGACCATTATCGTATGCCTACTATAGCTACCATCCAAACAGTGGGGCGCCACCATAAGTGAATGATAGGTTCTACAACTAATACCGTACAAGTCTCGTATTGTTTCTTTGGATTTCCAACGAATGGTCAGGCCAAGGAACTTCCCATTGCCACATGAGAACGCCTTTGGAAGGATGTCCCCGAGAACCAAACTGGATCTCTGCCAACACAAGGCCGGGTTACCCCTAACTGGGTAACAACTGACACGAGTATGCCATCCCCCGGTCCTTTGGGACCTTTAACCGAGCGCTCGTCATCAACATCACACAATCATAAATAAAGTGTTTCAACATGAGTAAGTATCTGGGCTCCATACCATGATACCACCCTTTCCAGAAGGAAATGCACATACCCTAAAGGGAGCTACCCCTCATAACCTTGCCGCATCTTTCCAGTTTTGACCATTCCGAGGTATGAGGCTCGACGAAGTCACGTCCACAAAAACACACTTTATACAAAAGCCGTGCTTTGGGTCAACAAATGATCATAGAAATGATCACCAAGATAAACGATCAAACAAATGATCTTATCACAAATGATCAACACAATGATCATTTCACAGCAACATTCAGCATGTCACATTACCAAATTGGGAATATATCGCTGATAACCTTTAACTACATAACCTCTGAGCTCGTACGTCTCAGAGAAGGGTGTTAAGCTAAAAGAATAAATTCTCCGCCACCAACAGAAATATATTTGAAAGAAATCTACTTTATATCTCAATTTGTAACGTCAGACATACAATCCATACAAGTCTGTTCCAGTCTCGAACAGAACCGAAGGCACTTACAAAGAAGTCCTTGCAATCCGGATATCCACAATCCTGGTCGGATTCCCCATCACATATGGAGAACTCTATACCAGAGCAACTCGGTGCAGAGTCAATCGACAGGTCATCCTATCGCTCTTGCAAATACCGGGTCTTCAACACCGATCTTCAATGCTATCCATTACGTCGTATCACTATTCAGAATGGGTAATCCGAATAACAAGCGCAATAATTTAAAAATAAGTGTAGCATTCAAATTCAACAAATCCCAACAAATACCTTTCAAAGGTAAACATTGATAGTCGGTTATTGAACTATCAATGGATATGCACACATCACCAGATTCCAAATAATTTTCCAAATTATTTATTTCCCAAAAATATCTTTACAAGATATATAATTTTCACACTTCAAAAATAAATCAATATTTATTTTTAAACAAATTCCACTTTCTTTTATAAATTCCATAGTGAATTTATATTTCACAATATCTATGAATATACAATTTCATTTATTCATTTTCAACTTATCTTCAAAAAGATAAATTCTCAAAATATTCACTTTATATTGGAAAACATTTCCATACTTACTTATCAAGTAATTCACAAATCCATTTATTTTCAACACTTGGAAAATATTCAATATACTTAAATCGAGATTAAGTACATATTTCATTCTTTAAGGAAATCATTCTCTCAAACATATTTATTTGGGCCAAAATGAATGTTGCGTAAAACATCGTTACGACAACCCAAAATCACTAGTATAGGGATTCGAAATTAAAATAGATGTATAAATCCCAATACTATACAAAGCCTTTCCTTTCGGAAATCATTTACTATAACAACAGTGTTATAGTCCACCATTTCCTTCTATTTCTCGAAAACGTCTATTTCAACAATGAATGTTGAAATCTATGGTTTCGAATCTCAACACATTTTAAAACATCGTTAGCTTGTTTTAATTCTATTTAAAATATCACATTCTAAACATTTTCTTTAACATATTATTCACTATTCAAAAACGTGAATATACTACGTTAACAATTTCATCATTTCTATACGTTTCATTTTAAAGGATTATTCACTGTCTAAACGTGAATATAACTCCATTAATAAGTTATAACAATTTACTTATCAAAATAAGTCGTTTGCGGATTTATAAAACAACGTTTATAAATTCCATCTCTATTTATCTTATAACAACTTCCTTTCTATAAATCTCCTTTATTAACCTATTCAATTTCATATCCCAATGATATACTAAAAATCCATATTATAAGTTAAATGCTTATAATTTATTTATTTGCAAAATCGTTCCTTTGAACTTCATAATTATAAATCTTATAACTTATCAGATTCATTTATTTATCCAAAACCATTCTTTTAACAACTTTATGAATTTTATAAACCTACTTCTTATAAAATTCCATTTATAACTTCACCGTTTATAATCCTATAGATTTCATTCATTTATGAAATTCATTTACAAATCATTCTATCACATATAAAAGCTCGTTTTATAATTCCAATACTTTAACTTATAAAATATTTTAAAACATCTTTAAACTCCTTTATAATTTCATCATTCTGATTTATAAAATAATTAAATTTTATATATCCTATTTTTAAACTTTTCACAATTAATTCAAAATCCCGATTAAACTATTTTATAAAATCATTGGCCTCATATTTTCAAAAATCAACCTTTAACTATATTTCTCAAAAATCATAATTTTTATAACATTAAAATTATATTGTTTATTTATTTAAAATGGATCAATTCCAAAAATATTTTATAAACGTTTACTTTCAAAAATCATTTTAAAATTCCAAAATTGGTCCAATGATGCTACACACCAAATAGTCAATCACGACTACAACGACATCATATATCGATATGATAATCAACGAATATCAAAATATCCATAATCAAATAAATACTGTTGAGGAATCCAGTTGGATCCCTCCAACCTGTTTCCTGCATCCAAAGATGTTAGCACAATACCAATTCCGTTCCAGTACGGAATTATCGCGGTATATGGGATTTAAAATATTATCCGCTTAATAGACGGCGCAATAGGGTCTCATCCGCTATACAATGCGGGAAATCAACAACTGCAATATATACATATGCCAATATATATATTGCTATTATATATAATACCAATTTCACTGTTTATGAAATATTCGCGGTATATGTTTTTAATAAATAACATCCGCTTACTAACGGCGCATAATGTCTATTTTAACAATCAATAGATAACAATCATCATTCAAACATGCATTCCGGTATTTTAAATATAACTATTTAAAATTAAAATCAAAACTATTCGATTGAGTGAGAAGTTCTCACCTTGATTTCAATTTCGTTTTAGCGATTTATTTCGAATAAAATTAAACGGACGTTTAATTTTACCCGAAATTCTCACTAACTCCAAACGACTCCAATCAAATTCCATAGCGTAATGCTCGTCCATACGATTCCAACGCTTCCTGTTTCGCGCGTTTTCGACCTCGTATGAAAAAGATATGCAATTTCAAAGATTACACGAATTTTTATTTATAAATTACAACATATATTCTCTTTTAAAACCTAACTTTCAATCAGAGCCGTAGGATCTCACCCCCACATCATCAGGCCGTGCGCTACATCTCCTTCTCCCTCATCTTCACGCGCGTACCCTGTACACGCACAACCCATCAATGCAAATTAGGGTTCCCTTTTGCCATCACCGCAACGCACATGAACACGATCAGGAGCTTGCATCTCGAAGCTCATCTCTCGCTCTTCACTCAGCCCAAGGAGCATGAAGCTCGGCCCTACCCCTGCTTCGAAAAGCATGCATGACCTGTAGGCCATCGACACCCCTAGATCCCCCTCTGGTCAACTAAACATCATCTCGCCCGTATGGATTTAAAGCTTTCGCCAAGATCTACAACTTTCGTGTTGACAAGTTTTTCTAAAAACGTGTGGATTGTGAGAGATTGAGGGGAGAAGAGAGTGAAATTCTGGCCATTGAAGTAGTAAGTGGCGGCCTGCGGTTTTCAAAACCCTAGGGTTGTTATTTTGTGAAAAAAATGAAGTTAGGGGGCTTTTATAGAAAATTCGCGCGACACTATTCATCCCGGATTTTCCAAACTCCAAACGAAGCGTGCCGGTTGGCGTTTCTAAGGTTTACCCCTCGTTCCGAACACAATGGAATGTGTTTTGGGAGCTAATTCGGTCATCTGTGCGAGTTATGGCAATAAACGTTCGATTTAAATTAAACCGATTTAAACGATTTTCTAGGCGTTTTAGCTTGCACCGGACAAACGATAAATCCAATTGACACGAAATTTGAAACCTTACAATAATATCACATTACAGATCCGATGAAACTGGTTTCGTCGAAATCCGAGACTTTTTGAAAAATGACTATTTTAACTCGCCAAATTAATATTAAAAACAATTTCGATGCGTTTCGAGCTGCCACGATCAAACGATATCTCCGATTGCTACGAAAATTCAAATCCGATAATAACTAACTATTACGGATCCAATGGAACTAGTTTCGTCCAATTATGAGACTGTTCAAAAATTGACTAATTTCACTAGTCGATTAAATATTAAAATATTCAATTTTCACAGATAAACTTTTAATTCGATTTTAAAAGTTCTAAAATATCATTCTAACTCCAATATGATAAAATAAAATTTTACAAATCATTTTCAATCATATTTTACCCAATTTTCAAATTTTTTTGTATTTTCACATATTAAATTATCGATTTAATTATTCAATTAAATCCAATTATTCGAATTAAAATTTATTAGACTTATAAATTCACTTATTAATATTTAAAATTAATTAAATATCCAAATTTTAATTAAATAAAATTCTGGGTCGTTACATACTTCCCCCCTTAAAAGAATTTCGTCCTCGAAATTATCAAGTAAGAAAAGTTATAGAATCTATTAACTTTCCATAAATCCATGGTTAAACTTCTTATAATAACTTTACTAAGTTTTCAAATCATACTTAGTTATCTTTTCAAAAACAACTACTATTGTTCAACTTTCAATTCCAAAATCAAAGTTAAAGTTTTCAAAAAAATTTCAATTTTCTCAAATTTTTCTAACGCCTTAAATTTTCGGAAAAATTCGCCATAGTCTCCTTTGTGCGGCTCGATCCGAAAAAAAATGACAGTATATATATCACAAATATACATCTCATCAAGTAATGAGGCATCCCGAAGGGAAAAAAGTGTAAAAGTACGATATTTAATCCGAGATATGTACCTTATATTTTATTAGCAAGCATATACGGCTAATATAGCACGAAAGCGAGCTCCAAATGCGAAGCAAACGCGATCGCACCTACTAAACACTCAACAAACAACATGAGAAACATGTATATATGAAAATAGTATCAATATACAACATATAGCAACATAATAACTATATATGCCAACATAGAAAATGTAGTGAAAGCAATATGTTCAACCATCAACCAACTAGCATCCAACTAGCATTCAACTAACATCCATAACCAATAAATATTCATTCATATTCTCATTAATATTCAATGAATTGGGTTTTCAATTTAATCACATTTGATTCATTTACATTGGATTTTATCAACCTTCATTTTCAATTAGTTTATATTCACTAATTCATATTCAAGTTGGTTCACTTCCAAATCAAATTCAATTCTATTTAAGATTCACTTAACTTCCAATTAGATTTCAATTACTTTAGCTTCCAATTACTTTAGCTTCCAATTTCCATTAATACTTAATGAATTATATACAATCAATCAACAATCAATTAACAACCAATGTATATTCATTACAACCAAATTCCTTTGCTTATATTCATTCAGTTTGGTTTAACACCATCACTTTCAATTGGTTTAATTAAATTGATTTTCATTCAATCTTTCAACTTTCAATAACATTAGATTTTAATGAATTAACACTTATATCCATTATTTCATATCAACTTAATTTACATTCAATTGATTAACATTTAATCCATTCATTCAATTCAATTAGAAAAGTTGAATTTCATTTACATAACTTAAGTTCATATCTATCACTTAACTTTATTAATTTACTTTGATATCAAAATCAACTTCATTCAACATCACTTAAGTTATACTTCCATTTTAAAAACATCACTTGGTTTTTACTTAACTTAAATTCCCACTTATAAATCAGTTCAGATTTCAATTCTAAAGTAAATTTCCATTTAACTTTAAATTCATTTTTATCTACAGCTCATATTCATAAATATATTCATATAGTTTCACTTCTTATATATATATATATATATAAGTTTATTTCACAATTGTAAATCACATTAATAATAATTCAATTCTTATAATTCTTTTGCTTTTACAATTATTCTTTAATTTAGATTATTCAAACAACTTATTCAACAACCAAACAATCAACTTATATACACTTTAATAATTCTGAAAAATTATTACTTTATATATAAACTATAATCAAGGTAAAATTATTTCATTTACCCAATTTTTTTAAAACAATATTGTGTCGAATTGTTCTATTCAAATGTTTATAAACCCCTTCGGCATAGTTGTCCAGACCGTGCTGACGAAGGTTCATATTCCACTCAATAAACCAATCATCACAATATAAAACAATTTTATATTCACTAACAAATACGCTCTCGTAGCTATTATTACACTCAAACTCATTCTAGAGTACTACTGACTCTATCTCTAATGAGTAATACCCAACAGAACCATGGTTGTCGCTTAACCATATGCTCTGGTACCACCTGTGAGGATCCGCAAATCCGTACTCCTTAAATATACACTAATCTCTGTAGATTAATTCAAGATGAATAGAAATACGAATTCTCAATGTTTAAGAAAAAGAAAAAGACAGAAGAAGATAGAAAAAGATAGAAAATAGAGAGGAAAGAAAATAGAACGGAACAGAAAACAACTGAACAACAACAAAATCTCACAATTCATAGCGGAACAACATATAATAAATAAATGAATAATCTTTAAACAAAGAACTATATCAGTTATTACATTTTATACATTACATTACATCATCATCAGAGTGTACAACAACAAACAACATCAAACAGCGGAAAAGAAATACTATATACTAGTAATACGCCATGCCATCCAGCTTGCCTCCAGCAACTCCAGAAATATCCTGATAAACCTTAACTCTTGACTGCCCCTGTGGAAATTGGTGGGCACCCAGAGTTTAGGAAAGAAAACAATAAACTCCGAGTCAGTCATGTGACTGGTGTGAGAACTCAAAACAGTTTATTTATCTTTAAAAATCAAAATAGAGGAATATTTTTAAAGTCAATTCGCAATGCTTTTAAAAATGAGACTACCATAAGGCCTCCCGCACACACACACAAAGAAAACACAGAATCGGAGGAGATTTCTCCTAATGATAGTCAAAGATGCTTGATACGCATTTAAAAAGAACATTTGATATTATTACTAGTGCATAGTGTAGGAAAAATTCATTTCGAAAATAAAGATATAAATCTTAGCCAACATACGACCATTATCGTATGCCTACTATAGCTACCGTCCAAACAGTGGGGCGCCACCATAAGTGAATGATAGGTTCTACAACTAATACCGTACAAGTCTCGTATTGTTTCTTTGGATTTTCAACGGATGGTCAGTCCAAGGAACTTCCCATTGCCACATGAGAACGCCTCTGGAAGGACGTCCCCGAGAACCAAACCGGATCTCTGCCAACACAAGGCCGGGTTACCCCTAACTGGGTAACAACTGACACGAGTATGCCATCCCTCGGTCCTTTGGGACCTTTAACCGAGCGCTCGTCATCAACATCACACAATCATAAATAAAGTGTTTCAACATGAGTAAGTATCTGGGCTCCATACCACGATACCACCCTTTCCAGAAGGAAATGCACATACCCTAAAGGGAGCTACCCCTCATAACCTTGCCGCATCTTTCCTGTTTTGACCATTCCGAGGTGTGAGGCTCGACGAAGTCACGTCCACAAAAACACACTTTATACAAAAGTCGTGCTTTGGGTCAGAAAATGATCATAGAAATGATCACCAAGATAAACGATCAAACAAAAGATCTTATCACAAATGATCAACACAATGATCATTTCACAGCAACACTCAGCATGTCACATTACCAAATTGGGAATATGTCGCTGATAACCTTCAACTACATAACCTCTGAGCTCGTACGTCTCAGAGAAGGGTGTTAAGCTAAAAGAATAAATTCTCCGCCACCAACAGAAATATATTTGAAAGAAATCTGCTTTATATCCCAATTTGTAACGTCAGACATACAATCCATACAAGTCTGTTCCGGGCTCGAACAGAACCGAAGGCACTTACAAAGAAGTCCTTGCAATCCGGATATCCACAATCCTGATCGGATTCCCCATCACATATGGAGAACTCTATACCGGAGCAACTCGGTGCAGAGTCAATCGACAGGTCATCCTATCGCTCTCGCAAATACCGGGTCTTCAACACCGATCTTCAATGCTATCCATTACGTCGTATCAATATTCAGAATGGGTAATCCGAATAACGAGCGCAATAATTTAAAAATAAGTGTAGCATTCAAATTCAACAAATCCCAACAAATACCTTTCAAAGGTAAATATTGATAGTCGGTTATTGAACTATCAATGGATATGCACACATCACCAGATTCCAAATAATTTTCCAAATTATTTATTTCCCAAAAATATCTTTACAAGATATATAACATTCACACTTCAAAAATAAATCAATATTTATTTTTAAACAAATTCCACTTTCTTTTATAAATTCCATAGTGAATTTATATTTCACAATATCTATGAATATACGATTTCATTTATTCATTTTCAACTTATCTTCAAAAAGATAAATTCTCAAAATATTCACTTTATATTGGAAAACATTTCCATACTTACTTATCAAGTAATTCACAAATCCATTTATTTTCAACACTTGGAAAATATTCAATATACATAAATCGAGATTAAGTACATATTTCATTCTTTAAGGAAATCATTCTCTCAAACATATTTATTTGGGCCAAAATGAATGTTGCGTAAAACATCGTTACGACAACCCAAAATCACTAGTATAGGGATTCGAAATTAAAATAGATATATAAATCCCAATACTATACAAAACCTTTCCTTTCGGAAATCATTTACTATAACAACAGTGTTATAGTCCACCATTTCCTTCTATTTTTCGAAAACGTCTATTTTCAACAATGAATGTTGAAATCTATGGTTTCGAATCTCAACACATTTTAAAACATCGTTAGCTTGTTTTAATTCTATTTAAAATATCACATTCTAAACATTTTCTTTAACATATTATTCACTATTCAAAAATGTGAATATAGTACGTTAACAATTTCGTCATTTCTATACGTTTCATTTTAAAGGATTATTCACTGTCTAAAACGTGAATATAACTCCATTAATAAGTTATAACAATTTACTTATCAAAATAAGTCGTTTGCGGATTTATAAAACAACGTTTATAAATTCCATCTCTATTTATCTTATAACAACTTCCTTTCTATAAATCTCCTTTATTAACCTATTCAATTTCATATCCCAATGATATACTAAAAATCCATATTATAAGTTAAATGCTTATAATTTATTTATTTGCAAAATCGTTCCTTTGAACTTCATAATTATAAATCTTATAACTTATCAGATTCATTTATTTATCCAAAACCATTCTTTTAACAACTTTATGAATTTTATAAACCTACTTCTTATAAAATTCCATTTATAACTTCACCGTTTATAATCCTATAGATTTCATTCATTTATGAAATTCATTTACAAATCATTCTATCACTTATAAAAGCTCGTTTTATAATTCCAATACTTTAACTTATAAAATATTTTAAAACATCTTTAAACTCCTTTATAATTTCATCATTCTGATTTATAAAATAATTAAATTTTATATATCCTATTTTTAAACTTTTCACAATTAATTCAAAATCCCGATTAAACTATTTTGTAAAATCATTGGCCTCATATTTTCAAAAATCAACCTTTAACTATATTTCTCAAAAATCATAATTTTTATAACATTAAAATTATATTTTTTATTTATTTAAAATGGATCAATTCCAAAAATATTTTATAAACGTTTACTTTCAAAAATCATTTTAAAATTCCAAAATTGGTCCAATGATGCTACACACCAAATAGTCAATCACGACTACAACGACATCATATATCGATATGATAATCAACGAATATCAAAATATCCATAATCAAATAAATACTGTTGAGGAATCCAGTTGGATCCCTCCAACCTGTTTCCTGCATCCAAAGATGTTAGCACAATACCAATTCCGTTCCAGTACGGAATTATCGCGGTATATGGGATTTAAAATATTATCCGCTTAATAGACGGCGCAATAGGGTCTCATCCGCTATACAATGCGGGAAATCAACAACTGCAATATATACATATGCCAATATATATATTGCTATTATATATAATACCAATTTCACTGTTTATGAAATATTCGCGGTATATGTTTTTAATAAATAACATCCGCTTACTAACGGCGCATAATGTCTATTTTAACAATCAATAGATAACAATCATCATTCAAACATGCATTCCGGTATTTTAAATATAACTATTTAAAATTAAAATCAAAACTATTCGATTGAGTGAGAAGTTCTCACCTTGATTTCAATTTCGTTTTAGCGATTTATTTCGAATAAAATTAAACGGACGTTTAATTTTACCCGAAATTCTCACTAACTCCAAACGACTCCAATCAAATTCCATAGCGTAATGCTCGTCCATACGATTCCAACGCTTCCTGTTTCGCGCGTTTTCGACCTCGTATGAAAAAGATATGCAATTTCAAAGTTTACACGAATTTTTATTTATAAATTACAACATATATTCTCTTTTAAAACCTAACTTTCAATCAGAGCCGTAGGATCTCACCCCCACATCATCAGGCCGTGCGCTACATCTCCTTCTCCCTCATCTTCACGCGCGTACCCTGTACACGCACAACCCATCAATGCAAATTAGGGTTCCCTTTTGCCATCACCGCAACGCACATGAACACGATCAGGAGCTTGCATCTAGAAGCTCATCTCTCGCTCTTCACTCGGCCCAAGGAGCATGAAGCTCGGCCCTACCCCTGCTTCGAAAAGCGTGCATGACCTGCAGGCCATCGGCCCCCCTAGCTCCCCCTCTGCTCAACTAAACATCATCTCGCCCGTATGGATTTAAAGCTTTCGCCAAGGTCTACAACTTTCGTGTTGTCAAGTTTTTCTAAAAACGTGTGGATTGGGAGAGATTGAGGGGTGAAGAGAGTGAAATTCTGGCCATTGAAGTAGTAAGTGGCGGCCTGCAGTTTTCAAAACCCTAGGGTTGTTATTTTGTGAAAAAAATGAAGTTAGGGGGCTTTTATAGAAAATTCGCGCGACACTATTCATCCCGGATTTTCCGAACTCCAAACGAAGCGTGCCGGTTGGCGTTTCTAAGGTTTACCCTGCGTTCCGAACACAATGAAACGTGTTTCGGGAGCTAATTCGGTCATCTGTGCGAGTTATGGCAATAAACGTTCGATTTAAATTAAACCGATTTAAACGATTTTCTAGGCGTTTTAGCTTGCACCGGACAAACGATAAATCCAATTGACACGAAATTTGAAACCTTACAATAATATCACATTACGGATCCGATGAAACTGGTTTCGTCCAAATCCGAGACTTTTTGAAAAATGATATTTTAACTCGCCAAATTAATATTAAAAACAATTTCGATGCGTTTCGAGCTGCCACGATCAAACGATAACTCCGATTGCTACGAAAATTGAAATCCGATAATAACTAACTATTACGGATCCAATGGAACTAGTTTCGTCCAATTCTGAGACTGTTCAAAAATTGACTAATTTCACTAGTCGATTAAATATTAAAATATTCAATTTTCACAGATAAACTTTTAATTCGATTTTAAAAGTTCTAAAATATCATTCTAACCCCAATATGATAAAATAAAATTTTACAAATCATTTTCAATCATATTTTACCCAATTTTCAATTTTTTTTTGTATTTTCACATATTAAATTATCGATTTAATTATTCAATTAAATCCAATTATTCGAATTAAAATTTATTCGACTTATAAATTCACTTATTAATATTTAAAATTAATTAAATATCAAAATTTTAATTAAATAAAATTCTAGGTCGTTACACACATATATTGATACACAACAAAGTTTACAAAATAATACATGTCAAGTGGTATAACAAACCACAATATACAGGCGAGTCAAAAGAATACATATATCAGAGTTACAATAAAAGGACTACACAAAAAGCTTTAACAAAAAGGAACAAGCTAAATAGTCCATGCGGAAGCAAAATAGGCTAAGTCCAAAAGCACCTAACCTGAAACAACTCGGTCTGACCCGAGTATAAAATACACGGGTCAGTCTAGCTAAAAAATCAGTTAGATAAACTGAACAACAATAAACCTGCAAGGTTACAAGGTATAACAAATATCTCTGAAAGAGATAACACAATCATCTAACAAAAGATGAATCATATGATAACAAGCCTCATATCATCGACAACTCATAGAAACAAAGAATAGGAATATCCCAAAGCAAGCCATAAAGGCAATAACAAATACCAATAAGGTATACAAGTTCCACAAGGTAAACGCTACATATCATGCGGCTCAAAAAGACCAACATCGAAGGGCGATACCTAGGGAATATACATATGAATGAAACATCAGAAAATTTGCTCGAGCTCAGTACTGTACAAACAAGGATCCATGAGCCCGAAGACTCCAAACCCAATATCACCCATGTGGCTCATAACGACCAACATCGGAAGCGATACTAAAGGGCAACCCAATATCACCCATGCGGCTCATAACGACCAACATCGGAAGCGATACTAAAAGGCAATAAACCCGAAGGCACAAACCCGAAGGCACATACCCGAAGGCAACAAACTATAGTGGTGAAGGTCGAAGACCCAGTACTGGACACCACTAACTGGCGGAATGTGTCATAACTCTCAAAATGGAATCCGAAAAGTGGTAACGTGAGACCCATAACCACTCGTTCGCACTAAACGATTTACTATCCGTTAGTTAATTTCACACTCAAAGCAGTACAAAGTTCACCTCGTATCATCGGTAAACCAAACTCGAAGGTTAAAACGATCAATTGAATTGGTCGGGGACTAATCGGAAGGATAAACGCACAGATTCATGGTCCGTGTTTTGCCCAACCATTTAATCACCCTTCCACTTCGCTTGAAGTGTGAAATTGTGCTTGTATATTTTAAATAGAATTTATAAATTGGAGAAGCGAACTTTTAATACGATTTGAAGAAATCATTTATAAAAACCCGTGAATAAATTCAAAAAGGAATCGTCAAGATCAAATAGGCATAAACAACTAATTGGAATCAATATGCATCGATCAAATTTGGAAAACCAAACGAATAAGGCAATTTGGCAAAAACAGCATATTCAGACGTCTAAAAAGAAGGGATTCAGACGTCTGAATCTGAAAATTAATTTGTTTTCCAAAACAAAATTCAGACGTCTGAATCCAACCTTCCACACGTCTGAAATATGCATATTTTGGCCTATTTCCTTTCTGGTCGAAATTTGACCAATTCAGACGTTTGGAATATAATTTCAGACGTCTGAATCTAGGGGTGAAAATGTTCCCCAGAAAAATATTCAGACGTCTGAAATAGGAGTTTCAGACGTCTGAAACTTGATGGTCAGGCATTTCCCGAACCTATGCCATCTATGGCCAACAAATCGAAAGCAATCGGATGCGTTGTTGATTATCGGCTTACGTCAAATGACTACCCAACCTTAACGACACACCCAAACACTCCGAACAACATAAACATCAAACATATAAGGTTTTATATAGATTTGGCTTCAAAAATCTCATAATTTGGCAATTTCACCAAAGCAAACTAAATCGAAAGCAAATGAACATATGAACAAGTGTTAGGAATTCATACCTAACATCAATGATATCAAAAGAAGTAGATGTGTGTTCAAAACTCACCTTCTTACACCCAAACAAATATATATATATATATATATATATATATATATAAGCATAGATGTAAGATAAAAGTCTCACCTTATATCACAAAACAAAGAAGAAGATGCTCAAACACAAGAAGGAGACTAACTACTCTTCACTTCAACACAACAAGCTTCAGTCTAAGAATAAAACACATATTTTCCTAAGTAAGGTTTAGGAAATCCCTGAAATTGAAGAGAGAAAGAGATAGAGAGGATAAGGAGGAGACTTACCTATGGCTTCACTTTGATTTTGGAGCAAGAATCAAGTTTGCAAGTTAAACTAGGGCTTGCAATTTCTATTTCCTCTTCCCCTCCACCATTTTCAGTTTTAACTTAAGTTTAGAAGAGTGGAATGAGAGAATGGAGAGGAGAGGGACTGAGTTAGGTTATTAAACTAACGAATTGGCTGAACCCAACCCAAACCCAACTAGAAAAAGAGTCAAAATTTCACAAACTCCAAACATATCAAAGCCTATACTCAAAAAGATCGCAAACGCCATTTTGGAAACAATGGAGGTGGTTTCGAGTTCCAATCCGGCCATTTGCAAAAGGTAACTTTTCGGATCCAAAAATCCAACTAACGACGTTATATTTAAATAAAATATTTAAATATACAATCGTGAAATATTCGGGTTGTTACAGATCTCCCCTCCTTACAAAATTGCGTCCCCGCAATTCCTAGAGACGATATTTGTAACAACTACATACATACAATATTCAAAAGAAAAGGAAAATAAGCTTGAGATGAAAAGATAAACTCACCATTGCCCAGAGAAGATAGAAAACCAGGATAAGATCGCTCGATATACTCTCTGGTTTCCCAAGTATAGTCATTGGGATTAGCGGACCATTGAACTTTAACGAGCGGCACATCCTTGTTCCAAAGGTGTCGCACCTCCGTGTCAAGTACGCGAATAGGCTGCTGTACAATAGATAAGTCCGATGAGATCTCAAGCTCAAGCAAATTAGGAGAATCAATAACAGAATCCGATTTTCGAAGACACTTCCGAAGTTGAGAGACGTGAAACACGTCATGAATGCCAGATAAATGAGCAGGAAGTGAAACTCTATAAGCCACAGGGCCAATACGTTCAGCAATAGAAAATGGTCCTATATAGCGAGGAGCCAATTTCCCAGTCGTACTGAAACGCATAACCCCTTTCAAAGGAGAAACACGAAAAAAGACAAGATCACCAATCGAGAACTCGAGAGGCTTCCTACGGCTATCCGCGTAGGACTTTTGGCGACTCTGTGCCTCTTTTATTCTCAACCAGATAAGATCAATCTTCTCGGAAGAATCATGAACAAAATCTGGACCAAGAATAAGCTTCTCCCCAGATTCCAACCAACAAGAAGGTGATCGACATGGTCTTCCGTATAAGGCTTCGAAAGGAGCCATACCGATACTAGACTTAAAACTATTGTTGTAGGAGAACTCTACAAGAGGTAGGTGATCCTCCCAACAACCACCGAAATCAAAAATTCAAATACGGAGAAGATCTTCCAAGATACGATTCACCCGTTCAGTCTGTCCGTCAGACTGCGGATGATAAGCTATACTTAAATTAAGCTTTGTTCCCAAAGCTTGCTGAAGACTCTTCCAAAAATCACTCGTGAATAAAGGATCACCATCACTCACAATAGAACTAGGAACACCGTGAAGTCTCACGATTTCCTTTACACACAACTTAGCCAAAAGCGAAGCAGTTCTATTAGACTTAATAGGAACAAAATGAGCAGACTTGGTGAGGCGATCAACAATAACCCAAATGCTAGAATGGCCTGATCTCGAACGAGGTAGGCCGTTAATGAAATCCATAGAAATCTGATCCCATTTCCACAATGGAATCTCTAGACGCTGAGGAAGACCCGTAGGACGCTGATGTTCGGCCTTAAAACACTGACAAGTTATGCAATTACTCACATAACCCGCCACATCGCGCTTCATGCCTTCCCAATAATAAAGACGACGCATATCGGCATACATCTTACTACTACCAGGATGAATGGTATACTTAGAATGGTGACAATCATCAAGAATGTCATGCCTAAGTGCAAAATCAGAAGGCACAAAAAGTAGGTTCTTCTTGCGAAGACACACATGAGAATCAATGCTGAAATCCCGCAACGCCTCATCACAGGATCCAGACCCACAAAGATGAATAAGATGCAACAAATCAGGATCACGCCGCTGAGCATTGGCAATACGATCCAACAAAATAGGTCGAGCTCCCAAACTAAATAATAGAATAGGAGAATCAGAAGATGAAGCTCGATCACGAATTTCACAAAAAGATAGAGTCTCAAGAATATCCCATTCGGCAAGCATCATAGAAATAACAGCCGAATGTTTGCGACTAAGCGCATCAGCAACACGATTACCCTTACAAGGGGTATACTGGATATCAAAGTCATAGGAAGCAAGAAACTCGAGCCAACGCTGTTGTCTCATATTGAGTTCCTTCTGAGTAAACAAATACTTCAAAGATTTATGATCGGTATAGAGAATGAAGTGCTCGCCCAATAAATAGTGTCGCCAAATCTTCAAGGCAAAGACAATGGCGGCTAACTCAAAATCATGAGTGGCATAGCGAACTTCATTCGGACGCAGTTGCCTAGAAGCATAAGCAACTACCCGATCCTTCTGCATAAGAACAGCACCGAGACCATTACCACAAGCATCGGTGTAGATAACAAGATCATGATTCCCCTCGGGAACCACAAGAATAGGAGCATTAGTGAGAAGTTCCTTCAATGACAGAAAGGAAGCTTCACACTTGTCGGACCAAATAAAACGAATGCCTTTCCGAGTAAGGCAGGTGAGAGGAAGCACAACACGGGAAAAATCCTTAATGAACCGACGGTAATAACCCGCCAATCCAAGGAAACTACGAATCTCATGCACATTCTCAGGCCTCTTCCAATTCTGGATGGCTTCGATCTTTGAGGGATCGACAGAAATGCCATCGGAAGATAAAACATGGCCTAAGAACTTAACCCTATTCTCCCAAAAAATGCACTTAGGGAATTTGGCTTTAAGCTGATGACGACGGAGAGTACTCAAGACAATTCTCTAGTGATTAGCATGCTCAGCATCAGACTTAGAATAAATAAGGATATCATCAATGAAGACAAGGACGAACTTATCGAGATATTCCCAGAATACTCGATTCATGAGATCGACAAAGAAAGTAGGAGCATTCGTCAACCCGAACGGCATAACGAGCCACTCAAAAGAACCATAACGAGTGCGGAAAGCAGTAAGGGGTATGCTATCCTCCGCGACTCGTAACTGATGAAAACCTGTGGCAAGGTCAAGCTGAGAAAAGATCTTAGCACTACTCAATAGATCGAACATATCATCGATCCTAGGCAATGGATGCCTATTCCTAACGGTCAACTCGTTAAGCTTGCGATAATCAATGCAAAGCCTAAGAGTTCCATCAGACTTCTTCACGAAGACGACCGCAGATCCCCACGGAGAAAAACTGGACTGAATCAACTGCTTGGACTCAAGCTCTAAAAGCTGCTTCTTGAGTTCCTCATTTTCCTTTGTAGACATCCTCGTGGGAGGATGACTAACTAGCTGCGCGCCTGGAATGAGATCAATGCGGAACTCAATTGCCCGCTTAGGTGGCAAACCCGAGACAGGCTCAAAAACATCAGAAAATTCACAAGCAATAGGAATACGAGATATATCATCATCATCTCGTGAGTCAAAAGAATATAAAGCCATTCCAGAATTATCCACATTCCGAAGAACAAGAGATAACTGATTAGATGAATCCGGATGTCGAAGATACAAAATTCTCTCCGAAGAAATAATCCTGGCATCATATCTCACTAGCCAGTCCATTCCAAAAATCATATCAAATTCCAGACAAGAAATAACGTGCAGACTCGCATGAAAAGAAAAGCCACATAAAACAATCTCAATATCATCACAAAGCAAGCTAAGGGTCGCGGATCCTCCAATAGGATTCACAATCCTTAAAGAAGCAACCAAACAAGAAACATCCAAAGATAAATCATCAACGAGCTTTTTCGATACGAAAGAATGTGAAGCACCCGTATCGAAAAGAACTCATATACTATGATCACTAAATAAAATAGAACCTTACAAAATAGATGGAGATATACCTTTGGCCTGAGAGGGACCTTCAGAAGCCTTGGCAGCATAAAGCCTGCTAGACTTGGCACCAGCCGGAACAGTAGGGCAAGCAGAAACATGATGACCTTCCTTCTTGCAATAGCGACAGAAGAGATGCTTAGGACAAGTTTGAATAATACGATCAGGAGAACCATAATTGAAACACTTCCGTACGAAAGGTGTTCCAATAGACTGAGGCTGAGAGCTAGAACTACCAGTCTTCTTCTTCTTAGAAGGAAAAGGCCTGGACTTTTGAAATGGAAACAGCCTCTTGTTGCGTTCTTGGAAACCTCAACATCAACATCACTATCACACTCCTTCTCGACGGTCTCCAGATGAAGTGCCGAATCAACCAACTCCTCAAAAGAAAGCTTAAGCTGGAGCAACCAAGACTTCTTAAGTTTTTTCCTAGGACTAGAAACGAACTTCAAATTCTTCTTATAAGAAGTGCTAATAAATTCAAGACCATACTTAGATAAAGCCTCGAATGATGCAACATACTCAGAAACAGAAGATTTCCCTTGCTTCAACTCAAGGAAGCGACGGGTCAATAAAACTTTTTCAGATTTAGGAACGAACTTGAGTTCAAATCGCTCCCGAAACCGAGTCCAAGAAAGAGTAGACTCATCAATCTCGGCTACAGGAAGCTCATACCAATCAAGAGCACGCTCTTGTAATAAGCTAGAAGTTACTAGAACTCTATCATGGCCAGAAAGATCCATACGAGAGAAGATACGCTCGCATGTGCGAAACCAAGCATGGACTTCAAGAACGGACTCCGAGCCTTTAAACGGCTTTCCCCCAAGATGAGCAAAATCACTGCACTGGCGTGAAAAGGTAGACTTACGAGGTGGAGAAACTCGAGGAGGAACTGGAGGCTGAGTGCTCCTAAACAATTCCAAAAACTGATCGGCAGACATATAAACGCCATCCGGATGTGAGCCACTAGATCGCCCAGCATCCGAACGTCGTCCCCTGCCTCTTCCAGCCATACGCTGAAGGTAAGATAAGAACAAGATTAATCACAAGATAGATACTTCAATGTGGAATACTACGGAATTTAAATGCATTCCTAGACATATTCCCAAATTCTATCCAACCTTGACGGTAGAAGGAATAGAAAGGCACGATGATTCAAAGATTTGTATCACTTATACACTTTGATGTACCGTAATATGTGCATCTATTCTGTGTTTGTCATATTTTGTCCTGAACCTTGCTCTGATACCACGCTGTGACGCCCCACCTCTATACCCACGCTAGCCAAGGACACTACAGGGTAATGTCGTCAACTAACACGGAGAATAAGGCTGGTTAGGAGCGGCCATCTATAGCCTTGCTCTAACTATCTATTGAATACATTGACAATAGTCATACCAAGCAGGTCGACATACCCAATGAATACTTAAAACAAAACCATAGGAGGTTGGAGGATCTATCAGAACAGAATATAACAACGCAAATATAATATACATCACAGAACAGAAGATCATCATATACACATATATTGATACACAACAGAGTTTACAAAATAGTACATGTCAAGTGGTGTAGCAAACCACAATATATAGGTGAGTCAAAAGAATACATATATCAGAGTTACAATAAAAGGACTACACAAAAAGCTTTAACAAAAAGGAACAAGCTAAATAGTACATGCGGAAGCAAAATAGGCTAAGTCCAAAATCATCTAACTTGAAACAACTCTGTCTGACCCGGGTATAAAATATACTGGTCAGTCTAGCTAAACAAATCAGTTAGATAAACTGAACAACAATAAACTTGCAAGGTTACAAGGTATAACAAATATCTCTGAAAGAGATAACATAATCATCTAACAAAAGATGAATCATGTGATAACAAGCCTCATATCATCGGCAACTCATAGAAACAAAGGATAGGAATATCCCAAAGCAAGCCATAAAGGCAATAACAAATACCAATAAGGTATACAAGTTCCACAAGGCAAACGCTACATATCATGCGGCTCAAAAAGACCAACACCGAAGGGCGATACCTAGGGAATATGCATATGAATGAAACATCAGAAAATTTGCTCGAGCTTAGTACTGTACAAACAAGGATCCATGAGCCCGAAGACTCCAAACCCAATATCACCCATGCGGCTCATAACGACCAACATCGGAAGCGATACTAAAGGGCAACCCAATATCACCCATGCGGCTCATAACGACCAACATCGGAAGCGATACTAAAGGGCAACCCGATATCACCCATGCGGCTCATAACGACCAACATCGAAAGCGGTACTAAAGGGCAACAAACCTGAAGGCACAAACCCGAAGGCACATACCTGAAGGCAACAAACCATAGTGGTGAAGGTCAAAGACCAAGTACTGGATACCACTAACTGGCGGAATGTGTCATAACTCTCAAAAAGGAATCCGAAAAGTGGTAACGTGAGTCCCATTACCACTCGTTCGCACTAAACGGTTTACTATCTGTTAGTTAATTTCACACTCAAAGCAATACAAAGTTCACCTCATATCAACGGTAAACCAAACCCGAAGGTTAAAATGATCAATTGAATTGGTCGGGGACTAATCGGAAGGATAAACGCACAGATTCATGGTCCGTGTTTTGCCCAACCATTTAATCACCCTTCCACTTTGCTTGAAGTGCGAAATTGTGCGTGTATATTTTAAATAGAATTTATAAATCGAAGAAGCAAACTTTTAATACGATTTGAAGAAATCATTTATAAAAACCCGTGAATAAATTCAAAAAGGAATCGTCAAGATCAAATATGCATAAACAACTAATTGGAATCAATATGCATCGATCAAATTTGGAAAACCAAACGAATAAGGCAATTTGGCAAAAACAGCATATTCAGACGTTTGAAAGAAGGGATTCAGACGTCTGAATCTGAAAATTAATTTGTTTTCCAAAATAGAATTCAGACGTCTGAATCCAACCTTCCGGACGTCTGAAATAGGCATATTTTGGCCTATTTACTTTCTGGTCGAAATTTAACCAATTCAGACGTCTAGAATATAATTTCAAACGTCTGAATCTGGGGGTGAAAATGTTCCCCAGAACAATATTCAGACATCTGAAATAGGAGTTTCAGACGTCTGAAACCTGATGGTCAGGCATTTCCTGAACCTAGGCCATCTATGGCCAACAAATCGAAAGCAATCGGATGCGTGTTGATTATGGGCTTACGTCAAATGACTACCCAACCTTAACGACACACCCAAACACTCCGAACAACATAAACATCAACCATATAAGGTTTTACATAGATTTGGCTTCAAAAATCTCATAATTTGGCAATTTCACCAAAGCAAACTAAATCGAAAGCAAATGAACATATGAACAAGTGTTAGGAATTCATACCTAACATCAATGATATCAAAAGAAGTAGATGTGAGTTCAAATATCACCTTCTTACACCCAAACAAAGATATATATATATATATATATATATATATATATATATATATATATATATATATATATATATATATATATATAAGCATAGACGTGAGATAAAAGTCTCACCTTATATCATAAAACAAGGAAGAAGATGCTCAAACACAAGAAGGAGACTAACTACTCTTCACTTCAGCACAACAAGCTTCAATCTAAGAATAAAACACATATTTTCCTAAGTTAGGTTTAGGAAATCCCTGAAATTGAAGGGAGAAAGAGATAGAGAGGATAAGGAGGAGACTTACCTATGGCTTCACTTTGATTTTGGAGTAAGAATCAAGTTTGCAAGTTAGACTAGGGCTTGCAATTTCTATTTCCTCTTCCTTTCTACCATTTTCAGTTTTAACTTAAGTTTAGAAGAGTGGAATGAGAATGGAGAGGAGAGGGACTGAGTTAGGTTATTAAACTAACAAATTGGCTGAACCCAACCCTAACCCAACTAGAAAAAGAGTCAAAATTTCACAAACTCCAAACATATCAAAGCTTATACTCAAAAAGATCGCAAATGCCATTTTGGAACCAATGGAGGTGGTTTCGAGTTCCAATTCGGCCATTTGCAAAAAGTAATTTTTCGGATCCAAAAATCCGACTAACGACGCTATATTTAAATAAAATATTTAAATATAAAATCGTTAAATATGTGGGTTGTTACAAGAAACTTCAGTCGTTATATTTTATTCGATTCTGAAAGTGAAATGAATGGCTCGGTCCTTACATTTGAAGCCACTGTATTAATTTTTGAACGGAAAAGCTTTTATCTATTGAACGAGGTTGATTTCGATATCAGGACTTGAGGGAGACGAAGATGTATATAACTTGGGAATGGCTTCTTGTGTACGCTTGATTACTTATGAAAATATCTCTGGCAATGTATTACAAATTTTATTATATTATAAAATTTTCAAAATGCCCTCGTAATTGCTACCATAAAATTTCGAACCCCCCTTAAGAAATGCCGATAGGCGATTATAGGGTTTTACCCGCGTTCCGAATGCAATGGAACGTGTTTCGAAGGCTAATTTGATCGTAAGTGGAAGTTAGCTTTTTAAACCGATTTAAAATATTAAATTATCGGTTTTAATTTCAATGCGTTTCTCACCCGTACGAGCAAACGGAAAACCCAAACGCTACGAAAATTGAAATCCGATAATAACTAAATATTACGAATCCAATGGAACTGGTTTCGTCGAATTCCGAGACGGTGCCTTGGAAGGCTATTTTTAAATATCGATTTAAATGGTATATTATTAAATTCAAAATTTAAATAATATAATTCAATGATTTAATTATCAAGCAAATATTGATATCTTGAATCCAAGTTAAAATTAACTTTTAAATATTTTAAAATCGATTAATTATATCAATTTAATTCGCTAAAATTTCTGGGTCGTCATAATATATATATATATATATATATATATATATATATATATGGATTTTAAAACCATCTTTAAAAGTATTTTAAAAGTATTATTTTAGGAATTTAAATTTAACCCAAGTTTATACTTTAAAGGATATAACTTGTGCATATTTGATCGGATTTTTCCGAAACGAAAACCTTTGTTTTTCTAAATAATAATAGCTTTCATGTAAAGAAAAGATTTCCAATTTGCATTGAAAGGAATTCAAGTTTTGAAATAAAAATAGTTTGAAAGCTATGAATGAATCTTTGTGAAAGATTATTGAACTTGTTTTTAAAATTTAAGAGGATCTTAAAGGTGTATCTTTTGTTTAAAAGATTTGAATTGGAAATAGTTTTGAAAACTATGAATGAATCTTGGTGAAATATTGGTGAACCTTCACTTCAAATTGAAGTGGATTTTAGAAGGGTGAATCGTTTATTTAAAAGATTAAAAATGGTAATTCATTTAAACCATTTGAAAGAAAGGTTTTTGTGACAGCCCGCAAATCCGAACCTCTTGAATCAACACCATTCTATATAAATTGACTACGTGGCACAGAAATACGAACCATTAGGGTTAAAGAAGAAGAGATAGAAGAAGAAACTAAACAATATCAGAATCTCACAGTCGCATCGGAATAAAATATAATAGTAAGTATAGAACTTTACACAAAATGAAACCTATTACTGTTTTATACATCATATCATCAGAGTATCTCATACATCAACAATCACAAATCAGACCTACCATACAATCATAGCAGCGGAATATATATATATAGGTACATATAATACGTCTCGAACTCCAGCTCCTCTCCTGCTCCATATCATCCTGACCTGAACATATAATACTCGGTCTGACCCGAGCATTATAATGAAATAACACCCGAGTCAGTCTGGAATACCAGCTGATAATAAAGCATCCAATTTGATTATTAAAGTTTCAAAAATCCTTTGAAAACAAAAGCATCTCGTAAGACCACGCCACAGATAAACATGTCGGGTTTTTACCTTACGATAGCTAAACACTTTTTATAGGAATCCTCTGATATTATAATAGGGTCTATTTACAAATACTTATAAAATAGCCGAAATTGTTACATCTATTAAATTCCAGCTACTAGCCACAAAAGTGGGTAATACAAACAAAACTCGTACAAGGCTCGTAGGGAAAATGGATTTCCGACTAATGACTAGGCACTGGGGTACCACCTGTCACAGTACGGGGCCTAGATCACCGTACCGAGGATTACTCCCTTCATCCCCTGCAACACAAGGCCGGAACCATTCCTTACTGAACAATCCCGAACAAGATAAACCCTGTGGTTGGCGCGACTAACCACCCACTAAGCCGAAATATATATAAGGGACATCCAGACAGGGGAAATGTCTTGTCCTGCTTGGGCATTACCCACCTAACCTTGCTGCATATCCCCTGATTTTCAGTCATTCCCGGTTGATGAGGCTTAAGGCTAAGCGTTACCTTTAGAACGTTTTCTCTTAGAATGCCCATCGTCCATACAAGTCCGTCCCGGGTTCAAACGGAACCGAAGGCACTACTCCTACTACATCCATTTTGGAAATATCCTCAGCATTAGTAGCGACTAGCCCTTGCACTTCACTGCTCCATCTTCGACTCCGAACACGTTTTCCGCACGAAACGTACAACCGGATCGAAGTGGTTTTCGAGAAATAAATCTCGATCCCGGTCTCTTCGAAATGATCAACGCAGTTGTCCAATATTGATAGTCGGTGATTTAACTATCAATTTATATTCATAAACATCCATAAGCATCCATCACACAATAAATAATTTCCCCATTATTTATTTGCCTCAAATATCTTTAAAGGATATATCTTCAAATTTTTCAAAGCTCATTTGAAAACAATTCCCAAAGATCTTCCCTTACAAGGTAAATCCTTTACCCTTAATTTCCATTGGAAATAACCAAGTTCAAAACATTTAGATTTAAAACAGTAAAAATACTTTATTCTGAAAAATACTTTAAAATATGTAAATTTACTACTAATTATTTACTAAAAATATAGTTTCAAAATATTTAAAGTTAAACCATTTATTAGGATATAAATCTTGATATTTAATAAGGGTTTTAGTTTAAACTAAACTTATAAGTAGAATTTTAAAAAGCTAATACTAAATTTCAATAACTTAGTTCAAAACTAGTCTTTTGAACAAATCCGATTGTAAAAATAATTATTAAGATATTTATAAAATTTACTATTGCTAATTTAAAATAGTTACTTTTGAAAATAAATATTTCAAACACTCTTTTAAACAAGCTTGAATTTTAAAAAAGCTTCCCATTTATGAAATCAGTTTAAACTCGAACTTGGTTTTCAAAGGGAACTCATTTCCACTTAAACATCACAGAAATCCTTCTCACAATTTCTGTCAATTTATTTCAATTCAGGTTTATATTTTATTAACATAATATTATTTTTCCATTTATCAACTAATAACTTTTCTATTTGTTTATCATTACAGATTTACCAATTTTCAATTTTCATTCCAAATGGATTTCAAATTTTAATTCCTTTAAATTCATTATTTAACAATATCTTTTATTTCTCTAAAATTCAATTTATCCATTTATAATTAAATTCCGAATTTATAGTTTATCCAACCATATTCTTTATTTGTTAAAACCCAAATTTTATTCCTTTAAATTCTCTATATAACCATTACTTTTATTTTCTTAAACCCCAATTAATCCCGTTTACAATTAAAATTCAGGATTTATATTTATTTCAACAATATCGCAGTACAATTTAAACTCAGATTTATCAATCACAATATGAAAACAGATCACAACATCAATTATAAAGATAATTATTATAATGTGAGGAATCCAGTTGGATACCTCCAACCTGTTTTCCCTGCATTCACAAATATTAGCACAACGCATATATATAGATATCAATCCAGACTAATAAGAACAATAGTACGCAACCAATCACACAGATATTTAAATATTTATTATTTAAATCAGCCAATATCCAGAAATGAGTGAGAATAACTCACCTTGAGTTTCGGCGAGCGTTCGAAATTTAAATTAAACCGAACGACGTTCGATTTAGCGCAAATTTCTTCTTGCCCGAAATGGATCCCGAACTGTTCCACTGCGAAGTACTCTTTTCTGCGATTTCGGCGCTATCAAATTCGTACGAATCTGACTACGTATGAATTAGTTAGGATTTTATAAAGTTTTGAATCGAATTTTAAAACAAATTTCTTTTAATTCAATTTGCAAATACCCACACAGCAGGCCACCATCACGAAACCGAGTCCACCCTTCATCACGCAAGCAGCAAGCAGAAACACGTACTCAAACCCCTCACGATCGCCTATTAGGGCTTTGGACCACACTCTCCTCGCTCATCGATAACTCGATCAGCTACCTCCACGAGAACCACCTCAGCCAACTCCCCCTTCGACCCTAAGCGCGCCAAGCTCGGTATCCACCTGGGCTCGAAAATCGAGCACGAGCCGATCCTGTATCGGCCTAAAGCCTGGCCCCCACGTCGCATCGTGAACCACTCCACCGTTGGATCTGGTCGAGTTCAGCGAGCACTACATCTTTCTAGTTGAAGCTTTCCGTAAAAATCAATGGATCAAGTGGAAATTGAAGGGAATTGAAAACAAACGTCGGCCATGAATTTGTATAGATGCGGCGGCCTGGAGATAATGTTAGGGTTTGATAAAAATGTTAATATATTATATTGTTTACTATTATTTTATTAATAAAATTGTAAATTTAACAATCTATGCAAACGAACTCCAATTCTCGCGTACCAACAGGTGTTTCTGGGATTTTTCCGCGTTCCGGACACAATGGAACAAGTTTCGTAAGCTAATTCGGTCGTATAAGCGAGTTACGGAATTAAACGATCAATTTCAAATTAAATCGATTAAAATGATTTCGATGCGTTTCGAGCTGCCGGGGTCAAATGACAACTTCGATTGCTACGAAAAATGAAATCAGATAATAACTAACTATTACGGATCCAATGGAACTGGTTTCGTCGAATTCCGAGACTATGCCCCGGAAGGCAATTTTAACTCGTCTATTAAATCGGGTGATTTTCAAAATTAACGAAAGCACTTAAAATTTCCCTTCTAAAATTTTATTAACTTAACAATAAATCATATAAAATTTATAATCACATTAAAAATCGTTCTGGCTCATTCCGGACCAAAATCGGATTAAATTGCATTTTAATAATATTTTATACATTTTTAATTTAATATAAAATCCCAAATATTAACTTATCAACTTAAAAATTCTTCTGAAATTCCCACCATGCTATATACACTCAAATAACTCAAAATAAATTTTTAAAACCATTTTTATCACTATTTACATCCAGATTTACTTTTATTTCAATTTCGAATATTTAAATTATTATTTTTCCATTATTCAAATTCAACCGGAATTGCTATAAATTAAAAATTATAGCTTATTTCATTGATTGAATCCGAATTCATTCATTTCAAAATCAATTAAGAATCCACATTAAACATTTAAAACGAATTAAATGTTCAAATCCCATGGTTTAAAAATACGGGATGTTACATTCCTTCCCCCTTATAAAAATTTCGTCCCCGAAATTTGCTAAGGTAGAAAAATACTTCCCCACTCATTTACTTACCCAATTCGCTTAGTTAAAAGCTTATATTTATTTTCCCAAAATCCTTTAGCTTAATCCCAAACTCATTTGCTTCATTTACTCTAAAGCTTTAATTTTAACCTGTAACTTTCCAAGTTAATTACAAATTTTCAAAATTCCCAAAAAATTTCTAACTCCCAAAATTTCCGGAAAATTTTGGCAGAGTCTCCCCTGTACGGAGGAGCTTTCGCGATATCGCGATACAGATAAATATATATACATCGACCCACACGGTCGGAAACAAAAATTTATCACAATATATATATATATATATATATATATACATATATATATATATCATTTTTCCCAATTATATTTGCGTAGGCGTACCTTTTAAGCAAATTTTAAAGCAAGCGGCTAATATAACGCATATACGCGCTCCAACTCTCTCAAACGCCTTCTATACCTGTACTATACTCAACAAACACATTAGTTTTCAAAGATATGAACATTTTAATCAACATTTCCAATCTAAATGTAAGCCAACATATCAATTTCATAATCTATTCAACAATTTTGCATGATCTCATAAGTAACCACCTTTGATAACATGCATAAGTTCCTTTTCTAATACCAAATTCCATTTTATTTCACACAAAAGATTTACAAACAAGTTTCGCCATTTCAAATCATACTTTACAAAATTTTTGAATTGATTCACTAAGCAAATTTTACTTCAATTTGTTACATTTGCATTTCTATTATGATTCACTTACATTTATACTCAAATCCAAAAAATTTAATCCATTCTAATTTCATCCAAACTAACTTCATTTTATTTCACTTGAATGATTTACATTCAAGTTCATTATATACCGTTTATATTAATTACAACCAAATCATTTCTATTTCAATATGATGAATATATGCTCCACTAACATCAATCTATTTCAATCCAATTCAAAATTGAGTTACAAACCAACTTTATTTTCAACTTTGAAGCATTTTCATTTCTTTATAAATTCATTTTTCATTCTGATGCAAAAATTACTTAATAACATGTCAATCCATTCCAATTTATTCAAAAACCAATTATTTGCTTACTTTAAACTATTTATCCTCATTTACCACAATTCGACAAATTTACAATGCAAATTTGCATGTTATTCATGGAATAACACATTACTTAAGCTTATAATAGTTTTAAAATTAATTCCCACTTAGATTCATATTCATTTATCAAATTCTGCATGGTTCACAATCCAAGCATTCTTATTCCATTTCAATTTGTTAAATCAATCCTTATTCTCACTTTTCAAATTTATTAATCATCTTAAGTTTATTTTATTATATTATTATTTTTATTTTTATTATATTATTATTTTTAAAACCAAGTCTTGATTTTCATATTTCAAATCCATTATTCAACTTAAGTTTACTTTTATCATTCCATCTTATTTACAACTTATATATCCTATCTTTCTCACAATTACAATTTTTAAAAGTCATTTTCTTGCATCCAAATTTTATTTTGCAAATAAATTTCATTTAAAGCGATTTTCATAAGCTTAAAAATAACCATCTCATCATCTTTCTTAAATGATTTCAATTCCATAATATCTCAATTTATTTCCATTTTAATTGATTCTTACCAAATCAAACCCTTTACAAATTTTAATCCCACTAGCTTAAACATTCAGCTTAACCACAATTATTTAATTTGCTTAAGCTTTCTTTACAATATCTCCATTATTTTCTTATAAATCAAATTTTTATTTTCATTTGATCCTCATCCAAATCAAATTCCAATTCATTAACAAACTTTAATGCACTTTGCCTATTTATTAAATCCATTTTAGACTTATTTTATAAGCAAAGAAATCACTTTAAATTAGTTCTCTCATTTGAATTTATTTACAATTCAAACCATCATTATTATAATTTAATTCCATTTTTCATTCACACTTCATTATTTGTTACCACCAATTTAAATCCCATGCTACCGTTGGATTTCTATTTACTTTCCAAATTTTGATCAATTATCAAAATTCTATTCATTACAATAAACAAATTCCATTTAATTGTAATTCAATTTAGTCTCTAGCCTAATTCATATTAGGCTTTAATACTCTTTCCCAATTCATACTGAACTTATTACAATACGACCATTTTCAAATGTTCTAAACAAGAATTAGGTTTTTACCCTTCAATTATTAACAAGCTTCCAAAATTATACTCATTCCAGTACTATTTTCATTTAATTAAGCTTATACTAAATTTATCTTCAAGCTTCTCTTTATTTAATTCAGCTTATGCTAATTTCATTCTCAAATAATCCCTTTGAATTTAGTTGAGTCAAACTTTTATTCACATAATATCCCTTCAGCAAATTAGATTTCTTTCAATTCAAGTCTTTCCAAATTTAGATTCAAGTTTTAACTAAATTTATTTAGCCATCTCGAATTCATTTTATTTTCCCTTCCATCTTACATAAGGATTTAATTCAATTCACTTTTATTCATAACACAATTGAATCTTGTTTTTAATTAAATCTAAATTCATCTCAATTCCACTCAATTGAAGTTAAATCCAATTCAATCTAATTTTAATTCATTTAGATTTAATTCAATTTCAAATTCTCAACTTTAATTCTCCATATACAAGTTCAAAACTTGTTTACTAATTTAAGTTCATTCATTTCCTTTATATCTCACTTTACTTTATCTCAATTCACATTTCATTTGAGTTTAGTTTGGACTCACCATACCATTCAACTATTTCCCAATTGTGATTATAATTTCATTCTCATTTATATAAGTTCACCAACTTATTTATTTTAAAGCTCATATTGCTCATTTGAATCCATTTACAACATATAATCACAATTTCAAAGTTATGATTTTTCAATCTTAATCCTTTGCAAAAATTCAAATCCTCAATTCCAGATTTTAAGTATAACACTTAATAGCTTATGGGTACGATCCATTATACAATGACCCACAATTCCAAGTCATCTTGCATTTCAATTTAACCCAAGCCAAATTTAATTCTAAACCCAATTTATTTAACTTATCCAAGTTAAATTCAAATTTCCAATTCACTTTAATATATTTTATTCATTTCCAATTACTCAAGTTAAATTCTTAATTCCAAGATTAAAATTTTCTTTTCTTCCTTCTTATTCATATTAACTTCACTTAATAAGTTCAATAGTTAATTCATTTCAACTTTATACATTATTTAATTAGAATTTTCCCAGAATTCATTTTACCCTGTTGTTATTTCAAAACCATTTGAAATAATAAATACACATACACCCCCGGTATCAAATCAAATCCCCCAATTCCAAAACACTTGGTTTTATTAAAACAAATTTCCCTTTGAAATTTATAAAACCACTTGTATACCCAACAAATCCAAACAATACCATCATCAAGTACTAGGGAAGCAACCCATCACTTAAGAAACTCGAAAATGAATTCTAATGATGTGGCCAGCACCATCAGGATTATTTTCCAGCGACTGAAGTGAGTTCAATGCTTCTTACTTCTCTAAATTTATTTCAAAACAGTTTCCATTTTAAAAATATTTCCCAAAACAATATTCCAATATTGCCTTCAAACACCTTCAAATCTCAACAAACATTTCAAACTTTCCCAGGATTTTAAATTTCCAAATCTTTATTTCCATACATTTAAAATTCTTTCCAAAACTTCCGGGATTTAAATTCTGGATGGGTTTAAATTAGTTATTCTCTTTTGTATACTTTATACTCATGGAATTTATTTGGTTATATCCATTTAAACTTTTAGATTCTTATTTAATTTTTAATATTAGCAACCAAACATCCAAATATATATATATATAATTTCAGAAAATTATTTCCTTTATATCAAAATATAATTTTGGGTAAAATTATTTCATTTACCCCCTTTAAACACAATACTATGTCGATTTATCTTGTTCAAGAGTTTAGAAACCCCTATCGATACGGTTGTACTTCCCGTACCGACCAGAATTCATAAACACTTAACTGATAAGTCAACACAGTATAAAAACAATTTTATATTCACTAACAAGTACGCTCTCATATCTATTAATACGCTCAACTCATTATAGAATACTGTCGACTCTGTTTAATGAGTAATTTCCCCACCAAAGCCAAGGTTGTCGCCAACCTAAGCTCTGATACCAAGTGTGACAGCCCGCAAATCCGAACCCCTTGAATCAACACCATTCTATACAAATTGACTCAAGTGGCACAGAAATATGAACCATTAGGGTTAAAGAAGAAGAGATGGAAGAAGAAACTAAACAATATCAGAATCTCACAGTCGCAGTGGAATAAAATTAAAGTAAGTATAGAACTTTACACAAAATGAAATCTATTACTGTTTTATACATCATATCATCAGAGTATCTCATACATCAACAATCACAAATCAGACCTACCATACAATCACAGCAGCGGAATATATATATATAGGTACATATAATACGTCTCGAACTCCAGCTCCTCTCCTGCTCCATATCATCCTAACCTGAACATATAATACTCGGTCTGACCCGAGCATTATAATGAAATAACACCCGAGTCAGTCTGGAATAACAGCTGATAATAAAGCATCCAATTTGATTATTAAAGTTTCAAAAATCCTTTGAAAACAAAAGCATCTCGTAAGACCACGCCATAGATAAACATGTCGGGTTTTTACCTTACGATAGCTAAACACTTTTTATAGGAATCCTCTGATATTATAATAGGGTCTATTTACAAATACTTATAAAATAGCTGAAATTGTTACATCTATTAAATTCTAGCTACTAGCCACAAAAGTGGGTAATACAAACAAAACTCGTACAAGGCTCGTAGGGAAAATGGATTTCCAACTAATGACTAGGCACTGGGGTACCACCTGTCACAGTACGGGGCCTAGATCACCGTACCGAGGATTACTCCCTTCATCCCCTACAACACAAGGCCGGAACCATTTCTTACTGAACAGTCCCGAACAAGATAAACCCCGTGGTTGGCGCGACCAACCACCCACTAAGCCGAAATATATATAAGGGACATCTAGACAGGGGAAATATCTTGTCCTGCTTGGGCATGACCCACCTAACCTTGCTGCATATCCCCTGATTTTCAGTCATTCCCGGTTGATAAGGCTTAAGGCTAAGCGTTACCTTTAGAACGTTTTCTCTTAGAATGCCCATTGTCCACCTGACGATGTTTCGCAAGCATTCGTCCATACAAGTCCATCCCAGGTTCGAACGGAACCGAAGGCACTACTCCTACTACATCCATTTTGGAAATATCCTCAGGATTAGTAGCGACTAGCCCTTGCACTTCACTGCTCCATCTTCGACTCTGAACACGTTTTCCGCATGAAACGTACAACCGGATCGAAGTGGTTTTCGAGAAATAAATCTCGATCCCGGTCTCTTCGAAATGATCAACGCAGTTGTCCAATATTGATAGTCGGTGATTTAACTATCAATTTATATTCATAAACATCCATAAGCATCCATCACACAATAAATAATTTCCCCGTTATTTATTTGCCTCAAATATTTTTAAAGGATATATCTTCAAATTTTTCAAAGCTCATTTGAAAACAATTCCCAAAGATCTTCCCTTACAAGGTAAATCCTTTACCCTTAATTTCCATTGGAAATAACCAATTTCAAAACATTTAGAATTAAAACAGTAAAAATACTTTATTCTGAAAAATACTTTAAAATATGTAAATTTACTACTAGTTATTTACTAAAAATATAGTTTCAAAATATTTAAAGTTAAACCATTTATTAGGATATAAATCTTGATATTTAATAAGGGTTTTAGTTTAAACTAAACTTATAAGTAGAATTTTAAAAAGCTAATACTAAATTTCAATAACTTAGTTCAAAACTAGTCTTTTGAACAAATCCGATTGTAAAAATAATTATTAAGATATTTATAAAATTTACTATTGCTAATTTAAAATAGTTACTTTTGAAAATAAATATTTCAAACACTCTTTTAAACAAGCTTGAATTTTAAAAAAGATTCCCTTTTATGAAATCAGTTTAAACTCGAACTTGGTTTTCCTAGGGAACTCATTTCCACTTAAACATCACAGAAATCCTTCTCACAATTTCTGTCAATTTATTTCAATTCAGGTTTATATTTTATTAACATAATATTATTTTCCCATTTATCAACTAATAACTTTTCTCTTTGTTTATCATTACAGATTTACCAATTTTCAATTTTCATTCCAAATGGATTTCAAATTTTAATTCCTTTAAATTCATTATTTAACAATATCTTTTATTTCTCTAAAATTCAATTTATCCATTTATAATTAAATTCTGAATTTATAGTTTATCCAACCGTATTCTTTATTTCTTAAAACCCAAATTTTATTCCTTTAAATACTTTATATAACCATTACTTTTATTTTCTTAAACCCCAATTAATCCCGTTTACAATTAAAATTCAGGATTTATATTTATTTCAACAATATCGCAGTACAATTTAAACTCAGATTTATCAATCACAATATGAAAACTGATCACAACATCAATTATAAAGATAATTATTATAATGTGAGGAATCCAGTTGGATACCTCCAACCTGTTTTCCCTGCATTCACAAATATTAGCACAACGCATATATATAGATATCAATCCAGACTAATAAGAACAATAATACGCAACCAATCACACTGATATTTAAATATTTATTATTTAAATCAGCCAATATCTAGATGTGAGTGAGAATAACTCACCTTGAGTTTCGGCGAGCGTTCGAAATTTAAATTAAACCGAACGGCGTTCGATTTAGCGCAAATTTCTACTTGCCCGGAATGGATCCGGAACTGTTCCACTGCGAAGTACTCTTTTCTGCGATTCCGGCGCTATCAAATTCGTACGAATCTGACTACGTATGAATTAGTTAGGATTTTATAAAGTTTTGAATCGAATTTTAAAACAAATTTCTTTTAATTCAATTTGCAAATACCCACACAGCAGGCCACCATCACGAAACCGAGTCCACCATTCATCACGCAAGCAGCAAGCAGAAACGCGTACTCAAACCCCTCACGATCGCCTATTAGGGCTTTGGACCACACTCTCCTCGCTCATCGATAACTCGATCAGCTACCTCCACGAGAACCACCTCAGCCAACTCCCCCTTCGACCCTAAGCGCGCCAAGCTCGGTCTCCACCTGGGCTCGAAAATCGAGCACGAGCCGACCCTGTATCGGCCTAAAGCCTGGCCCCCACGTCGCATCGTGAACCACTCCACCGTTGGATCTGGTCGAGTTCAGCGAGCACTACATCTTTCTAGTTGAAGCTTTCCGTAAAAATCAATGGATCAAGTGGAAGTTGAAGGGAATTGAAAACAAACGTCGGCCATGAATTTGTATAGATGCGGCGGCCTGGAGATAATGTTAGGGTTTGATAAAAATGTTAATATATTATATTGTTTACTATTATTTTATTAATAAAATTGTCAATTTAACAATCTATGCAAACGAACTCCAATTCTCGCGTACCAACAGGTGTTTCTGGGATTTTTCCGCGTTCCGGACACAATGGAACAAGCTTCGTAAGCTAATTCGGTCGTATAAGCGAGTTACGGAATTAAACGATCAATTTCAAATTAAATCGATTAAAACGATTTCGATGCGTTTCGAGCTGCCGGGGTCAAATGACAACTTCGATTGCTACGAAAAATGAAATCCGATAATAACTAACTATTACGGATCCAATGGAACTGGTTTCGTCGAATTCTGAGACTATGCCCCGGAAGGCTATTTTAACTCGTCTATTAAATCGGGTGATTTTCAAAATTAACGAAAGCACTTAAAATTTCCCTTCTAAAATTTTATTAACTTAACAATAAATCATATAAAATTTATAATCACATTAAAAATCGTTCTGGCTCATTCCGGACCAAAATCCGATTAAATTGCATTTTAATAATATTAAATACATTTTTAAATTAATATAAAATCCCAAATATTAACTTATCAACTTAAAAATTCTTCTGAAATTCCCACCATGCTATATACACTCAAATAACTCAAAATAAATTTTTAAAACCATTTTTATCACTATTTACATCCAGATTTACTTTTATTTCAATTTCGAATATTTAAATTATTATTTTCCCATTATTCAAATTCAACCGGAATTGCTATAAATTAAAAATTATAGCTTATTTCATTGATTGAATCCGAATTCATTCATTTCAAAATCAATTAATAATCCACATTAAACATTTAAAACGAATTAAATGTTCAAATCCCATGGTTTAAAAATACGGGATGTTACATTCCTTCCCCCTTATAAAAATTTCGTCCCCGAAATTTGCTAAGGTAGAAAAATACTTCCCCACTCATTTACTTACCCAATTCGCTTAGTTAAAAGCTTATATTTATTTTCCCAAAATCCTTTAGCTTAATCCCAAACTCATTTGCTTCATTTACTCTAAAGCTTTAATTTTAACCTGTAACTTTCCAAGTTAATTACAAATTTTCAAAATTCCCAAAAAATTTCTAACTCCCAAAATTTCCGGAAAATTTTGGCAGAGTCTCCCCTGTACGGAGGAGCTTTCGCGATATCGCGATACAGATAAATATATATACATCGACCCACACGGTCGGAAACAAAAATTTATCACAATATATACATACATACATACATACATATATATATATATATATATATATATATATCATTTTTCCCAATTATATTTGCGTAGGCGTACCCTTTAAGCAAATTTTAAAGCAAGCGGCTAATATAACGCATATACGCGCTCCAACTCTCTCAAACGCCTTCTATACCTGTACTATACTCAACAAACACATTAGTTTTCAAAGATATGAACATTTTAATCAACATTTCCAATCTAAATGTAAGCCAACATATCAATTTCATAATCTATTCAACAATTTTGCATGATCTCATAAGTAACCACCTTTGATAACATGCATAAGTTCCTTTTCTAATACCAAATTCCATTTTATTTCACAAAAAAGATTTACAAACAAGTTTCGCCATTTCAAATCATACTTTACAAAATTTTTGAATTGATTCACCAAGCAAATTTTACTTCAATTTGTTACATTTGCATTTCTATTATGATTCACTTACATTTATACTCAAATCCAAAAAATTTAATCCATTCTAATTTCATCCAAACTAACTTCATTTTATTTCACTTGAATGATTTACATTCAAGTTCATTATATACCATTTATATTAATTACAACCAAATCATTTCTATTTCAATATGATGAATATATGCTCCACTAACATCAATCTATTTCAATCCAATTCCAAATTGAGTTACAAACCAACTTTATTTTCAACTTTGAAGCATTTTCATTTCTTTATAAATTCATTTTTCATTCTGATGCAAAAATTACTTAATAACATGTCAATCCATTCCAATTTATTCAAAAACCAATTATTTGCTTACTTTAAACGATTTATCCTCATTTACCACAATTCGACAAATTTACAATGCAAATTTGCATGTTATTCATGGAATAACCCATTACTTAAGCTTATAATAGTTTTAAAATTAATTCCCACTTAGATTCATATTCATTTATCAAATTCTGCATGGTTCACAATCCAAGCATTCTTATTCCATTTCAATTTGTTAAATCAATCCTTATTCTCACTTTTCAAATTTATTAATCATCTTAAGTTTATTTTATTATATTACTATTTTTATTTTTATTATATTAGTATTTTTAAAACCAAGTCTTGATTTTGATATTTCAAATCCATTATTGAACTTAAGTTTACTTTTATCATTCCATCTTATTTACAACTTATATATCCTGTCTTTCTCACAATTACAATTTTTAAAAGTCATTTGCTTGCATCCAAATTTTATTTTGCAAATAAATTTCATTTAAAGCGATTTTCATAAGCTTAAAAATAACCATCTCATCATCTTTCTTAAATGATTTCAATTCCATAATATCTCAATTTATTTCCATTTTAATTGATTCTTACCAAATCAAACCCTTTACAAATTTTAATCCCACTAGCTTAAACATTCAGCTTAACCACAATTATTCAATTTGCTTAAGCTTTCTTTACAATATCTCCATTATTTTCTTATAAATCAAATTTTTATTTTCATTTGATCCTCATCCAAATCAAATTCCAATTCATTAACAAACTTTAATGCACTTTGCCTATTTATTAAATCCATTTTAGACTTATTTATAAGCAAAGAAATCACTTTAAATTAGTTCTCTCATTTGAATTTATTTACAATTCAAACCATCATTATTATAATTTAATTCCATTTTTCATTCACACTTCATTATTTGTTACCACCAATTTAAATCCCATGCTACCGTTGGATTTCTATTTACTTTCCAAATTTTGATCAATTATCAAAATTCTATTCATTACAATAAACAAATTGCATTTAATTGTAATTCAATTTAGTCTCTAGCCTAATTCATATTAGGATTTAATACTCTTTCCCAATTCATACTGAACTTATTACAATACGACCATTTTCAAATGTTCTAAACAAGAACTAGGTTCCATTTTACCCTTCAATTATTAACAAGCTTCCAAAATTATACTCATTGCAGTACTATTTTCATTTAATTAAGCTTATACTAAATTTATCTTCAAGCTTCTCTTTATTTAATTCAGCTTATGCTAATTTCATTCTCAAATAATCCCTTTGAATTTAGTTGAGTCAAACTTTTATTCACATAATATCCTTCAGCAAATTAGATTTATTTCAATTCAAGTCTTTCCAAATTTAGATTCAAGTTTTAACTAAATTTATTTAGCCATCTCGAATTCATTTTATTTTCCCTTCCATCTTACATAAGGATTTAATTCAATTCACTTTTATTCATAACACAATTGAATCTTGTTTTTAATTAAATCTAAATTCATCTCAATTCCACTCAATTGAAGTTAAATCCAATTCAATCTAATTTTAATTCATTTAGATTTAATTCAATTTCAAATTCTCAACTTTAATTCTCCATATACAAGTTCAAAACTTGTTTACTAATTTAAGTTCATTCATTTCCTTTATATCTCACTTTACTTTATCTCAATTCACATTTCATTTGAGTTTAGTTTGGACTCACCATACCATTCAACTATTTCCCAATTGTGATTATAATTTCATTCTCATTTATATAAGTTCACCAACTTATTTATTTTAAAGCTCATATTGCTCATTTGAATCCATTTACAACATATAATCACAATTTCAAAGTTATGATTTTTCAATCTTAATCCTTTGCAAAAATTCAAATCCTCAATTCCAGATTTTAAGTATAACACTTAATAGCTTATGGGTACAATCCATTACACAATGACCCACAATTCCAAGTCATCTTACATTTCAATTTAACCCAAGCCAAATTTAATTCTAAACCCAATTTATTTGACTTATCCAAGTTAAATTCAAATTTCCAATTCACTTTAATATATTTTATTCATTTCCAATTACTCAAGTTAAATTCTTAATTCCAAGATTAAAATTTTCTTTTCTTCCTTCTTATTCATATTAACTTCACTTAATAAGTTCAATAGTTAATTCATTTCAACTTTATACATTATTTAATTAGAATTTTCCCAGAATTCATTTTACCCGGTTGTTATTTCAAAACCATTTGAAATAATAAATACACATACACCCCCGGTATCAAATCAAATCCCCCAATTCCAAAACACTTGGTTTTATTAAAACAAATTTCCCTTTGAAATTTATAAAACCACTTGTATACCCAACAAATCCAAACAATACCATCATCAAGTACTAGGGAAGCAACCCATCACTTAAGAAACTCGAAAATGAATTCTAATGATGTGGCCAGCACCATCAGGATTATTTTCCAGCGACTGAAGTGAGTTCAATGCTTCTTACTTCTCTAAATTTATTTCAAAACAGTTTCCATTTTAAAAATATTTCCCAAAACAATATTCCAATATTGCCTTCAAACACCTTCAAATCTCAACAAACATTTCAAACTTTCCCAGGATTTTAAATTTCCAAATCTTTATTTCCATACATTTAAAATTCTTTCCAAAACTTCCGGGATTTAAATTCTGGCTGGGTTTAAATTAGTTATTCTCTTTTGTATACTTTATACCCATGGAATTTATTTGGTTATATCCATTTAAACTTTTAGATTCTTATTTAATTTTTAATATTAGCAACCAAACATCCAAATATATATATATATATAATTTCAGAAAATTATTTCCTTTATATCAAAATATAATTTTGGGTAAAATTATTTCATTTACCCCCTTTAAACATAATACTATGTCGATTTATCTTGTTCAAGAGTTTAGAAACCCCTATCGATACGGTTGTACTTCCCGTACCGACCAGAATTCATAAACACTTAACTGATAAGTCAACATAGTATAAAAACAATTTTATATTCACTAACAAGTACGCTCTCATATCTATTAATACGCTCAACTCATTATAGAATACTGTCGACTCTGTTTAATGAGTAATTTCCCCACCAAAGTCTAGGTTGTCGCCAACCTAAGCTCTGATACCAAGTGTGACAGCCCGAAAATCCGAACCCCTTGAATCAACACCATTCTATACAAATTGACTCATGTGGCACAGAAATACGAACCATTAGGTTTAAAGAAGAAGAGATGGAAGAAGAAACTAAACAATATCAGAATCTCACAGTCGCAGCGGAATAAAATTAAAGTAAGTATAGAACTTTACACAAAATGAAATCTATTACTGTTTTATACATCATAGCATCAGAGTATCTCATACATCAACAATCACAAATCAGACCTACCATACAATCACAGCAGCGGAATATATATATAGGTACATATAATACGTCTCGAACTCCAGCTCCTCTCCTGCTCCATATCATCCTAACCTGAACATATAATACTCGGTCTGACCCGAGTATTATAATGAAATAACACCCGAGTCAGTCTGGAATACCAGCTGATAATAAAGCATCCAATTTGATTATTAAAGTTTCAAAAATCCTTTGAAAACAAAAGCATCTCGTAAGACCACGCCATAGACAAACATGTCGGGTTTTTACCTTACGATAGCTAAACACTTTTTATAGGAATCCTCTGATATTATAATAGGGTCTATTTACAAATGCTTATAAAATAGCCGAAATTGTTACATCTATTAAATTCTAGCTACTAGCCACAAAAGTGGGTAATACAAACAAAACTCGTACAAGGCTCGTAGGGAAAATGGATTTCCAACTAATGACTAGGCACTGGGGTACCTCCTGTCACAGTACGGGGCCTAGATCACCGTACCGAGGATTACTCCCTTCATCCCCTACAACACAAGGCCGGAACCATTTCTTACTGAACAATCCCGAACAAGATAAACCCCGTGGTTGGCGCGACCAACCACCCACTAAGCCGAAATATATATAAGGGACATCTAGACAGGGGAAATATCTTGTCCTGCTTGGGCATGACCCACCTAACCTTGCTGCATATCCCCTGATTTTCAGTCATTCCCAGTTGATGAGGCTTAAGGCTAAGCTTTACCTTTAGAACGTTTTCTCTTAGAATGCCCATTGTCCACCTGACGATGTTTCGCAAGCATTCGTCCATACAAGTCCATCCCGGGTTCGGACGGAACCGAAGGCACTACTCCTACTACATCCATTTTGGAAATATCCTCAGGATTAGTAGCGACTAGCCCTTGCACTTCACTGCTCCATCTTCGACTCTGAACACGTTTTCCGCACGAAACGTACAACCGGATCGAAGTGGTTTTCGAGAAATAAATCTCGATCCCGGTCTCTTCGAAATGATCAACGCAGTTGTCCAATATTGATAGTCGGTGATTTAACTATCAATTTATATTCATAAACATCCATAAGCATCCATCACACAATAAATAATTTCCCCGTTATTTATTTGCCTCAAATATCTTTAAAGGATATATCTTCAAATTTTTCAAAGCTCATTTGAAAACAATTCCCAAAGATCTTCCCTTACAAGGTAAATCCTTTACCCTTAATTTCCATTGGAAATAACCAAGTTCAAAACATTTAGAATTAAAACAGTAAAAATACTTTATTCTGAAAAATACTTTAAAATATGTAAATTTACTACTAGTTATTTACTAAAAATATAGTTTCAAAATATTTAAAGTTAAACCATTTATTAGGATATAAATCTTGATATTTAATAAGGGTTTTAGTTTAAACTAAACTTATAAGTAGAATTTTAAAAAGCTAATACTAAATTTCAATAACTTAATTCAAAACTAGTCTTTTGAACAAATCCTATTGTAAAAATAATTATTAAGATATTTATAAAATTTACTATTGCTAATTTAAAATAGTTACTTTTGAAAATAAATATTTCAAACACTCTTTTAAACAAGCTTGAATTTTAAAAAAGCTTCCCTTTTATGAAATCAATTTAAACTCGAACCTGGTTTTCCTAGGGAACTCATTTCCACTTAAACATCACAGAAATCCTTCTCACAATTTCTGTCAATTTATTTCAATTCAGGTTTATATTTTATTAACATAATATTATTTTCCCATTTATCAACTAATAACTTTTCTCTTTGTTTATCATTACAGATTTACCAATTTTCAATTTTCATTCCAAATGGATTTCAAATTTTAATTCCTTTAAATTCATTATTTAACAATATCTTTTATTTCTCTAAAATTCAATTTATCCATTTATAATTAAATTCTGAATTTATAGTTTATCCACCCGTATTCTTTATTTCTTAAAACCCAAATTTTATTCCTTTAAATTCTTTATATAACCATTACTTTTATTTTCTTAAACCCCAATTAATCCCGTTTACAATTAAAATTCAGGATTTATATTTATTTCAACAATATCGCAGTACAATTTAAACTCAGATTTATCAATCACAATATGAAAACAGATCACAACATCAATTATAAAGATAATTATTATAATGTGAGGAATCCAGTTGGATACCTCCAACCTGTTTTCCCTGCATTCACAAATATTAGCACAACGCATATATATAGATATCAATCCAGACTAATAAGAACAATAATACGCAACCAATCACACTGATATTTAAATATTTATTATTTAAATCAGCCAATATCCAGATGTGAGTGAGAATAACTCACCTTGAGTTTCGGCGAGCGTTCGAAATTTAAATTAAACCGAACGACGTTCGATTTAGCGCAAATTTTTACTTGCCCGGAATGGATCCGGAACTGTTCCACTGCGAAGTACTCTTTTCTGCGATTCCGGCGCTATCAAATTCGTACGAATCTGACTACGTATGAATTAGTTAGGATTTTATAAAGTTTTGAATCGAATTTTAAAACAAATTTCTTTTAATTCAATTTGCAAATACCCACACAGCAGGCCACCATCACGAAGCCGAGTCCACCCTTCATCACGCAAGCAGCAAGCAGAAACGCGTACTCAAACCCCTCACGATCGCCTATTAGGGCTTCGGACCACACTCTCCTCGCTCATCGATAACTCGATCAGCTACCTCCACGAGAACCACCTCAGCCAACTCCCCCTTCGACCCTAAGCGCGCCAAGCTCAGTCTCCACCTGGGCTCGAAAATCGAGCACGAGCCGACCCTGTATCGGCCTAAAGCCTGGCCCCCACGTCGCATCGTGAACCACTCCACCGTTGGATCTGGTCGAGTTCAGCGAGCACTACATCTTTCTAGTTGAAGCTTTCCCGTAAAAATCAATGGATCAAGTGGAAATTGAAGGGAATTGAAAACAAACGTCGGCCATGAATTTTTATAGATGCGGCGGCCTGGAGATAATGTTAGGGTTTGATAAAAATGTTAATATATTATATTGTTTACTATTATTTTACTAATAAAATTGTCAATTTAACAATCTATGCAAACGAAATCCAATTCTCGCGTACCAACAGGCGTTCCTGGCATTTTTCCGCGTTTCGGACACAATGGAACAAGTTTCGTAAGCTAATTCGGTCGTATAAGCGAGTTACGGAATTAAATGTTCGATTTCAAATTAAATCGATTAAAACGATTTCGATGCGTTTCGAGCTGCCGGTGTCAAATGACAACTCCGATTGCTACGAAAATTGAAATCCGATAATAACTAACTATTACGGATCCAAAGGAACTGGTTTCGTCGAATTCCAAGACTGTGCCCCGGAAGGCTATTTTAACTGATGCAGCTAAGGCCGGAGAAGAAGTTGTGCAAACTTTAGTTCCTGAAAACATGAGTTTGTGGTGTAGTGTGATGAGTCGTTCACGACTCAGTGAAGGCTTGGGTCGCTGCCGAGCTAAGGAAGGAGGGCCACGAGTTAACAAGTTAAGGGGGAAGGTAGGCCGAGTTAACGAGACATCGGGTTTGAGTCGTCCACGACCCAAGAGAAGCATGAGTCGTTTCCGACCTAACTGTGACAATCTAAGTCGTTTACGACTTAACGGGATAAAGGACAACGGGTTACAGGAACAAGAGCCTATTTTAGGTCGACCCCGACCTAAGGAAGAGAAGCTACGACTTAAGAGCCTAAGTCGGCTACGACTTAACAAAAGAGGAAGCAGTCACGACCTAACTGAGTCGTTGAGGAGCGCAGGGGGATTGGGCTTGAGTCGGCACGCGCTTAAGTCGGCCATATGAGCTGAGGTGTTGTAGTTTGTTGGCCTTGAGTCGTTAGGTCGTATACGACCTAACTGTTGTAGCCGTGTGGTTGATGAGTCGTGTATCTTGTGTTGTTTTTTTGAGTCGGTAATGTATATGAGTCGGTCCTGTATGTAGATAAGCTGAGTCGTATGTCTTTGAGTCGTGTAAATTGTGTTGCGTTGTTAAGTCGGCAACGACTTATGATGAGTCGGAGTCTATGAGTCGGCAACGGGTTAAAGGGGTCGGTTGTGTCAAGCTATAAATAGAGGGTGTGTTGTATATTTTGGGTGGTTGTTGATTTTTGAATAAAATTCTCTTTTGTTAGCTTTGTGCTTTCATACCAATTGGTAGTTGAGTGTAATCTCCTATCTCCTCTTTCGGTTAATCGAGTGCGCTCGATTCAACGATCGTAGAAGCCGATTCACGGAATCTAGTGCGCTAGATCAACGTGCGAAGAATCGTAGATCTTTGAACACGGTATAGTGCGCTATCAACGTGTTTGAGATAGCTAGAGTTCGGTATCTTTGGATCAACGAACTTGGGCATTTTTGGTATCTTCAACTCACCGATTGCTACATTTCATTGATTGAAGTTTGTTTCGATTTAATCCGCTGCGTCATTAACTCGTCTATTAAATCGGGTGATTTTCAAAATTAACGAAAGCACTTAAAATTTCCCTTCTAAAATTTTATTAACTTAACAATAAATCATATAAAATTTATAATCACATTAAAATCGTTCTGGCTCATTCCGGACCAAAATCTGATTAAATTGCATTTTAATAATATTAAATTCATTTTTAAATTAATATAAAATCCCAAATATTAACTTATCAACTTAAAAATTCTTCTGAAATTCCCACCACGCTATATACACTCAAATAACTCAAAATAAATTTTTAAAACCATTTTTATCACTATTTACATCCAGATTTACTTTTATTTCAATTTCGAATATTTAAATTATTATTTTCCCATTATTCAAATTCAACCGGAATTGCTATAAGTTAAAACTTATAGCTTATTTCATTGGTTGAATCTGAATTCATTCATTTCAAAATCAATTAAGAATCCACATTAAACATTTAAAACGAATTAAATGTTCAAATCCCATGGTTTAAAAATACAGGATGTTACAGTTTTGGGCTAAAGGTCGTGACTAAACTAAGATCCCAATTCCCTATGTTTTTTAAAATTAAGTGCTCGTTATTCGGTTTAGCCGAGGGAGGACTTTGTGTCATTTAGCCCTTTCCAAATAGTGATACGACGTGATGGATAGCAATTGAAGACCTGTGGTGAAGATCGGGTATTTTTGAGAATGAAAGGATTACCCGTCGAATGTCTCTGCACTGAGTCGTTCCGGTATAGAGATCACCATATGTGATGGAGAGTCCGATTGGGATTGGGAATACCCAGACTGCAAGGGCTTCTTCGGAAGTGCCTTCGGTTCTGTTCGAACCCGGAACAGACTTGTATGGATGTGTGTCTGACATTACACTTTGAGATGTATAGCTGGTTTCTATCAAATACATTTCTGTTTGGTGGCGGAGAATTTATTCCCTTAGCTTAACAACCTTTTCTGAGACATATGAGCTCAGAGGTTATGTAGTTGATGGTTACTAGCAGTATGTTCCCAATTTGGTAATGTGGCATATGAAGTGCTGTTGATCATGTATTGATCGAAGCATGGCTTTTGTGAAAAGCATAGCTTTATGGACGAGACCTCATCAGGACCTGCAAACCGTTATGGTCGAAACAGGAAAGATGCGGCAAGGTTATTTGGGGGTAGCACCTCCCAAGGGTATGTCCATTTCTTCAGGATAGAGGTGGTATCATGGTATGGCGCCCAGATATTTAACCTATGTAATTACTGCAAATTTATTACTTTGTAGTTGTTGGTGTCGAGGCCTTAGATAATGGTTGGTTACGATAGGGGGATGGCATACTCGTGTTAGTAGTTACCTAGTTACAGAGGTAACCCAGCCTTGTGTTAGCAAAGAGCTGGTTCAGATCTTGGGGCATCCTTCCAGAGGCGTACCTATGTGTCCTAGGAAGTTCCTTAGCCTGCCATTTGTTGGAAATCCAATCATCAATACGCGCCTTGTATGGTTTTAGTAGGATAACCTGCCATTAATTATGGTGGTGACCCACTGTTTAGATGGTAGCTATAGTGGGCATACAATAATGGTTGTATACTGGATAAGGTTAATATTATACTTTCGAAAGGTTTTCTGCACTATGCACTAATAATAATATCAAAAGGTTTTTACGTATCAAGCGTGCTTGACTATCATAAGGAGCAGTCTCCTCCAATTGTGCATTTACATTGTGTGTGTGGCGGAAGGCCTTACGATAGTTTCATTTTCCAAAAAGCATTATGGATTTCTTTTAAATTTCTTTTGTTTTCTTTTGTTAAAGATAAACTGTTTTTGTTTGCTCACACCAGTCTCATGGCTGACCTGTAGTTTATTGTTCCCTTCCTAAACTCTGGATGCCCATAATTTTTCCACACGGGCGGTCTAGAGTTGGGTTTTTCGGATAATTAAACAGTAGGTGTAGATTCGATGGCATCCAGCCTATGGATTTAGCGATAGCATTTGTTTCACTTCAACAGTTACCGAGTTTGCTACATGACAACGCGATGGTGGTTCGAGCTTATGACATCTTGGAGAATTTGGAGCTTTGACCATGGAGTTGCAATTCTGGATTCTATCTTTCTTTCTATTCTTTAGAAGATCATACTGGTGATATCGTGTTCCGCTATTGTTGCTCTCTTATTCTTTCCGCTATTATCTTGTATCTCTGATGTATATTGATATCATTTGTATCAATGTGTTGTATCAAATACTATTGTGTGTCAATATTATTCATTCTTTTCCGCTGTGTTGTTATACTTGATGTGTTATAAGCTCCAACAATTCGGATTTCGACGTTTGAATCTGTGGCATTCAAATACGGGTGAAGTATGAATGTCGGTTTTCGAGCATCGAAATTCGGATCTTCACAATAATATCTTAAATTTAAAACATGCTTTGAAAATGATGTTATAGAAAGGTGTCTTTAATATTTTAAATAATTTTTTGAATATGTCTTAAAAATAAATTATTACTATTTTCTCTTAACTATATATATACACACAAAGTTTTGAAATGTTTTAAATTTATTGATAAACCTTCTCGAAAGTCGAGAAAATGGTTATTCAGCGGATATGATTTATAGAAAATTCTTAGATGGAATTGGGAAGAAAATTTAGAAAATTATCGAAGAAGTTAAATAAATGTGAATTGTGTAAAATGAAAATAGAATTCGTTATGAAGTACAAAGGGAATTTAGTTTATAAGCAAGTATAATTGGTTTTGAAAGTATCAAGGGAATTAATTGAGGAATTCCAGAACTTATAGAATCCGTGTAAAACAAGTTGAAAAATTTACAAATAAATTTTTAAATGATTTTGAGAAAGAGGAAAAGGAAATAAGAGAAATATTTTCCAAGTGTTGAATATCAAATGAAGTGGGAAGATATCCTAAGTATTGGAAAGGTTTGAAAATGTTCCGTGAAAATTAAAGGGATTTGAAAACTATTTTCAAAATGTTGAAGTATGGAAGTAATATCTTATAAAGATATTTTGGAAAATTTATAATATGGCCTGATGATTGTTCATGTATGTGTGGCCAATTTTATTGATCATTTCGAAGAGACCGAATTCGAATTTAATTATATGAAAACCACTTCGATCCGGTTTAAACGTAACGAATGAATACCGCGAAGATGATGAAGACAGTGATTCGGTTTTTCCGAACTAGGACAACTTGTATGGATGAATGCTATCAGAACATCGTCATTGGAGGACGATGAGCATTCTAAGTGAATGTGTTCTTTGAAAGGTATTGTTTAGCCTCGAACCCCATCAACCATGGAATAAACAAAACATGGGAGATTCATCAAGGATAAGTGGGTAGCACCCAAGTAAGGTAAGGTTATCTCTATCTAGAGTCCCCTTTATTCGGTTGTATGGTGGTTGCTGATCCCAACCGTAGGGCAATCCTATTCGATCTATCTAGATTAAGGGTAGGCCGGTCTTGTGTAGCAGGGGATCTCGGTGTGGTCCTCGGTACATTGTTCTAGAGGTGTACTGTGATGGGCAGTACCCCAGTAGCCCAGTCATTCGATGGAATCCTTTCTCCAATAAGTGCCGTACGGTTTTGATTGTGCCCAACTATGATGGAATGTGAGATGCAAGCATTTCAGCTATATTCTATTTACTTTCTGTAGACACTATTATAATATCAGATGATTTGGATAAAAATTGTTTTGGTTACGTAAGGTAAAAACCCGTTGTGTTTATTTGTGACGTGATCTTAAGAGATACCTTTGTTTTCAATGGACTTTGAAAAGTTAATAATTCAAATTGAGTATGTTTTCTCATGCTGGTTTTCAAGACTAACTCGAGTGTTATTTTATTATAATGCTCGTATCAGATCGAGTGTTACAGATTCAGGTTAAAGTTATGGAGCATAGGAGGCGAGCTGGAATAGTTCAGACGTATATCATGTACTTGGATAATTTCCGCTGTATGAGGACAGGTTGTTATAATAGTTTAGATTTGATGTAATGATTGTGCACTATGATGATTGTAAGTATTAAGCAGTCACCGATTCTTTTGTATTGAAATCTATTGTTATATATTACATTTTTTTCCGCTGCGATTGTGAGATTCTGCGTTGTTCTTTCTCTTCTTCTTCTACCCTTTTTCTTCTTCACCCCTAACGATCTGGTATTTCCAACATTCGATTGCTCGGCATGTAATGCAGTGGAAGTATTGATGTCGATTTTCAATGTCGAAAATTCTCGACCATGACATTTGGTATCAGACCTGAAGGTTAAGTGAGAACCATTGCTCTGGTAAAATTAGTCATTAGAGATAAAGTCAGTAGTACTCTAGAATGAGTTTGAGTGAATTAATAGATATGAGCACATATTTGTTACTGAATATAAATTATTTTATATTGTTTTGACTTATCGGTTAGGTTTTTATAGATTCTGATCGGTACGGCCTGGACAATTATATTGATAGGGATTTCTAAACTCTTAGACTAGGCAAACCGACACAGTATTGTTTCAAAAAGTGGGTACATGATTTTTTTTACCCAAATCCATATTTTAATATAAAATAAATAATTTCTGAAATTATTATATATATTTGGAGTGTTTGGATGATAATATTATCATTAAATAGGAGTACAAAATTGAAAATAGTTTATATAACCAAATGGAAATTTGTATAAGCGTAAATTATATGAATAGATTATATTAAAAACTGAATTTTTGAACCAGAATCTGAAAATTTAAATCCTGGAGATTTTTGGAAATGTGTTCCAAAGTATTTTTAAAGGAAAATAATTGTAATATTATTTTTAACGTATTTTTGAAAGAAAATGGTTTTAAATGGATTTTTGGAAGTGATATAGGACTGAACCCACTTCAGTCGCTTGAAAATAATTCTGATGATGATGGCCACATCATCAGAATTAATTTCGAGTTTCTAAGTGACCGTGTTGCTACCAAGATAATTGATTTGGAGATTTTGTGGAAAAACAAATGTTGTTTAGGAATTCCAAGGGAATTCGTTTTCGAATAAAAGCCATGGTTGGTTTAAAACTAAAAAGTGTGATTTGGAGTATTATGATTTCAAAATGATTTGAAATAAATACCGTGTGTTTAAACTCTGGAATTCCTATTTAAGTAATTTATAGATCATGAGGAAATAAATATAAACTTAAAATCGAAAATGATTCTAAATAAGGAAAGTATGGAAATTGGATTTTGGAATTAACATTTAACTTGAGTAGAGTAAAGTGGATAAAATTAAAATTAAGCAAGGCAAATTGAAATAAATAAAATAAATTGGATTTGACTCATGAAAGTTAATTAGACTGAACTGGTAAAGAAAAAAAATTTGAATTCAAGTTAAGCTAAGTAAATGTAATCGATAAATGAAGTGATTATAATAAATGAGATTTTAACTTAAGTGAGTTAAATTAAATTGAACGAACTGAAAATTAGCTTAGGCTAAGTTAAACAGAAAATTGAGTTGTGTTTGGATTGAATTGAGAATAAAATTTAATTGAGTATAGATGATTTTGAATGAAATAAATAAACTTCAATAGCTTATAAAAATTGAAATGAATTGAATAAAAATATATTTGTGCTATAAATAAGTGTTAATCTCGAGTTAAAAATAAAATGTAAATATACCCAAGTATAGAATGGATGGAAATATGAAAAATAAATTGTGTGACTTATAAAATTGAAAATTTGAATAAATAAGCCAAGATAAAAAGAATAATTTGGAAACGAAATAAAAACCCAAATTTTAATTATAAAATAAATTTGAACTTTAGTAAACTGGTTGAAGTGATTTTAGAATAAAAATCAAATATTGAATTATAAAGTGGAAATGAACTAATTAGATAATTAATTGGTTAATTGGATATAAATTGGATATTAACTGGTTTAAATAAATTGGATTGTGACGTGAAAAGGAAAGTTGGAAATGTGGCTTGAGATACAAATAAAATTCATCTTAGATGATAAGAAAATTAAATAAAAATTGGAAATGTGTCGAGTGTAATGGAAATAGTTGAAATGGTGATAACTGATGTTATAAATAAATTCAACGGAAGTAGAAATTAATTGATATGGCTTGGGATATTAAATAAATGGATTTGAGTATGGAATTAGAATTGAAGAGGATTAAATGAATGAACTAGTAGGTTAATTAGTAATTGAGTTGGAATTCAATTGAATAGAAATCAATTTAAATAAAAGGGAATTTAAATGGAATGCAAAATGAATTGATTGAGAATCAATTAGAAATGGAGTAGAATTAGATATAAATTGAGATGGAATCAACTTAAAAATAGTTATATACTACATTGACTATTCTATTAAATGAATATCATCAAATTTGCATAGAAAATTTGGTGTTTGACATAAATGGAAGTAAATAAATTTTTATAAATTAATAGAAGTGAATAAATTGATTTTTAATCAATTCTGAATGAATATTAATTTTTTTAGCGCAAGCGTGGATTGAATGTATGTAAATTGGGTTGTAAATCATTTCAGATTGAATGAAACGACGTATGGATTGACTAGAAGTAATAAATTGAACGTCAGAACCTTATGATTGCTTATAATACATGTTTAGCGTGATTGGTTATTGAAATTTATGAGCTGCAGTTATTCGAATATATGAAATGTTACTGAATTTCATATATTTGGTACTTATGTGTTTAAATTTAGTAAGTACAGGTACCCAAAGCTGTTGTGCTTGACTTTGATTGTGCGTATTGCAAAAATGAATAAGCCGCTTGCTTAAAATGCTAAAATAAAGTACGTTTACGGATTAAACACTGAAAAATATAAATATTGATATATATGTATATTTTGTTTTCCGACCATGTGATTCGATGTATGTATATTTGTCTCTCTTGTCAAATTGCAAAAGACTCTCCGTACAAGGGAGACTCTGCCAAAAAACTTCGAAAATTTTGGGTATTAAAAATTTATTGAAAGTTTTTGGAAAATTTTATTAACAAAAATCAATTTTGAATTTATAATTGAAATAAAGGATTTTGGAAGTAGAATTGAAACAAATTGTTTTGGCAAGAATTAAGGGATTTGAAAAGTGAAATATCGATTTTTTACTAAATGGGTTTTGTTAAGTTAATGGGTTGGAGCATTTTTCATGCCTTAGCAATTTCGGGGACGAAATTCTTTTAAGTGCGAAGGATGTAATGACTTGGATTTTTCGACGTTTGATTTGGAATATTTATATGGTTTTAAATATTGAATTTGAATTATTGATTGATTTTGAATATGAAAATTTGGGTTTATTTATAGAATAAAATCAGAATTAAATATAGCAATTTACTGCATAATTTAATTATTGAATCTTATAATTGAATATTGGTTAGATGACTTTATCTTGAGTTTTAAGCTTGATAAAAATAATATAAAGACTTATGAAATTTATATTAATAATAATGAAGGTAATAAATGTTTTAAAATTTAATTTAAATATGATTTTTCATTTTTAAAAATATATCGTTTAAATTGACATTTAAAAATAACCTTCCGAGGCACCATTTCGAAATTCGACGAGACCGGATCCATTGGATTCGTAACATTGTATTATTACCGGATTTCAAATTTCATAGTTTTTGGGGTTATTGTTTAGCCGTACGGGATATAAACTCGCTGAGATTTATATCGTAAATTTAATATAATAATTAGGTCCAAAAATCTATCTTCTCCACATAATCGAATTAGGACTCGAAACCTTTTCTATTGCGTTCAAAATGGGGGTATAACATTAGAAATGCCTAGCGGCACGCCTCGATAGGAGTTCGCGATTTTAAGCTACGTAAATCCAGACGATTTGGAATTTTAAAATAATATATATTTATATGGATTTGACCGATATAATTACATCAGCCACTTTCTATCATTTCAAGTCACTGTACATCCATCCCAACATGCCACCATCGTATCTTGTCTCCCTTCCTCTTTTTTTTTTAAATGCAGAGCATGTAGTTTCAAATCCAAACAAAAAAGGAAAAAAAAGAAATATGACATCGTGTGTAAATAGAAACCAGCTTCCCCTTAAAGCTTTAGTGAATTCGCACGTTCCTTTTTTTTATCAATTCGAAATAAAATTCAAAACGAAGAGAAAAATGGCCAAACTCATTCGAAAAAAATAATAAATATACATCACAACATTATCGCGACGCTTTAGTCGAGCTTGGGCACTGCTATAGGAATTGCGTTCGCACAGGAGGAGGAGATCAGGATTCTTCTCGACTGGCGTGTTTGGGGGGGAGGCTTGAAATGGTGGCGTTGCTAGGACGCGATGGGTTCATGCGTTCCAATTGGATGATGGCATGGGGGCAACTCAAGTATTGATGAGGAGGATCAAACGGTGGTTTAGGGTTTTCATTGCTGGAAGTGGCTCGACATGGGTCATGGGGTTAGGAAGGTGCGGCAGCGAGATTGTATTGTCGATGGCAGTGTCGATCGAGTTAGGTGATGGGCTAAGGGGGAGTTCGAGTTTGCTTCGATGGTTTTAGGTGGGTAGCTGGGAGCAACGATAGTGAGGGCCGAATTCTGCTATTAAGTTAACTTTATAATTAGCTATTTAATTAAGGATTAAAGTTGAGATAAACTAATAAATTTAATAACGTATCCATACGAGGTTTAAATCGAGCGGAATCTGGGCATAAGGATTTAAATTGGAATGATAGGCAAAATAAAAATCGAGGTTAGAATTTTCTCACTCATTTAGATTACCTCTTTTAAATTTAAAATGTTTAAAATTTAAATCATTGGATATTTGATTGATAAGTTTACGATTTATCTTTTGGATGACTATATATATTTTAGTATTAGAGAGATATTCCCACATATTATAGCGGATGAGACCCTATGCGCCCCGCGCGGATGACCCCATATACCATGATATCCCCCTCGAAGTGGGAGTGGAATTTTTATTGTTGTCTAACATTTGTGGATACAGGAAAAACAGGTGGGAGGGATTCAACTGGATTCCTCAAAATTATTTAATGTTTATATATATATATATATATATATATATATATATATATATATATATATATGATGTGAATGAATAATCTGTTGGATTTTTGCATGATGAAAATTTTAAATGTTATAATGGCATGGAAATTAATTTTGAATACCGAAAATATTATTTTAAAAATTTAAGGAATTAAAAAGAGATTTTTAAGTTAAAAATATATATACATCGGAAATTGGGTATTTTAAAGAGACTGATTTGAATGAGCAAAAAAAGATTTTAAAAAATGCAGTAAAGTATTTAAATAGAGAATTTAGAAAAATAATATAAAGGGAGTTTAAAAGATTGGATTTTAAAACTGATATTCGAAAAAATATAGGAAGAATTTGAAATTGACATTGAAAATGGATAGGAAAAAATAAATGAAAATTATAGGGAAATGAAATTGTGAAAATGATTTTTTTTATAAACGGAATTATTTTAGTGAAACTCATGGGAGTTATAAAAATTTATAAACAAAGTTTGTAAATAAAGGAAAGAGATATCAGATGGTAAATTTGGAATATAAATTTACAGGGAGAATTTATATTTAAATATGAAAATAGGGTGAGAGAAAAACAGTGGGTAATATTTTTGAAGTGAAATGGTTAAGGAGACCGGAATGTGAGCGATGATATGGGAAATCGAGAAGATTTATAAACTGAAAATTTGGTTATTGAGATTTAAAATTTCATTTTTATTAATAAGTTAAGTTTTGAATTTTAAAAAAAGGAAAATTTATTTATTGAACTACGTAATTTTGAAGTTAGTTAGTGTTGAAATATTTAAGAAGCAAATTTTAAATACTTAATATTTATTTTAATAAAATCCTAAATTTAAAGCCTGCTTTGAAAATGATGTTATAGAAAGGTGTCTTCAATATTTTAAATAATTATTTGAATATGTCTTAAAAATAAATTATTATTATTTTCTTTTAACTATTTATATATATACACAGAGTTTCGAACTATTTAAAATTTATTTATAAACCTTCTTGGAAGTCAGGATAATAGGTTATTCAGTGGATATGATTTATAAGAAAATTCTGAGATGGAATGGGGAAGAAAACTAAGAAAATTTCCAAAGAAGTTAAATAAAAGTGAACTTCGAAAAATGAAAATAGAATTCATTAAGAAGTACAAAGGGAGTTGATCTTATAAGAAAATATAATTGGTTTTGAAAGTATTAAGGGAATTAATTAAGGAATTCAAGAACTTATAGAATTCGTTTAAAGCAAGTTGGAAAATTTACAAATAAAATTGTAAATGATTTTGAAAAAGAGGATGAGGAAATAAGAGGAATGTTAACGCTAAAATTGAACGCTAACACCCCGGTGTATATAGAGATTGAGTGAAAGCACCACTCGTGAACACGGGAATTAAAAACAAGTAGGAAATTCACAGAGAAAGCAGTAAAAGACAACAATTTTATAGTGGTTCGGCTTCAGGTTAAGCCTATGTCCACTTTAATCCTCTTTATTACTGAATCAATTACAACTTTACAACAATCTTCAATTACAATACTGATGAGACAAACAACTAGAACTCCGATGTAGAAGAACTCTTTAAATCCATGTTGATTGTGTTAGATTTCCTCTTGAAATTAGTTGAGATGCCTTTCGTGTTTGAAGTGTCGAGTGAGTCGAGAATTCAGCAGAGTATCGGCGTTCTAGGAATGAGCCAAAAAGATCCCTTTTTAGTTGGAGTAGGTGGGGTATTTATAGGAGAGTTCGGCTTTAGGTCGTAGGTCGCGAGCAACCTTGGATAGACCGTAGGTCGCGAGCGACCTTGGATAGGTCGTAGGTCGTCTGCGACCTAATGGGAGTTGTCTACGGCTTATACATGGAACACTCGATCACTCTGGAGAAACTAACAAGTCATAGGTCGTGGCCGACCTAGGTAGGAAGCGGCATAGGAAACTCCTTTGGTTTGTTTAGGTCGTGAGCGACTTAGGTATAGGTCGTAGGTCGTAGGCGACTTAGTAGACACGGTTTACGGCCTAACATGAGCACCCTTGATCATTCAAGTCATAGATCGTAGGCGACCTAGGGAAGAAACGACATAGGGAAGACATGTTAGCTCGGCTTTGTGTAGCTCGCTAGGTCGCTAGGTCGCGTATACCTTTAGGTCGCTAAGTCAACTCAGTCAATAGGTCATTTATGCACTAGGTCGTTCAGTCCATTTAGCAACTAGGTCGTTTAACTTGCTGGGCCGCTTTATGTGTTAGGTCGCTTACTCCCTTAGGTAGTTAGGTCGCGTTCTTCTGTATGTCGTTAAGTCGTAGTACCCCTAGGTCGTTAACCCGCTTCAGCAGTTAGGTCGCTGTTAACTCGTTGATTCATAGGTCGCTGGACCATCTACTCCTTTAGGTCGCTGAGCTCTGTAGGTCGCAGGGTCGTCGGTAACTTTAGGTCATTGAGCCTTTCAATCCTTTATGTCGTTGAGTCGCGGAGAATAGGAGTTAACACTTGCCCCTCGAAGTATACGCCTAAGGATTAGGTCGTGTGCTTCAATATCTTTTAACCTATGCAAGCTTAGATCGTTAAGTCGCGGGTGACTTATGAGAGAGTTAGGCCGCTCGTGTCGATTCGTGTTCCTTTCTCTCCCCTATATAAGCTGTTAGGTTGTTTTATTCTTCCTTCACCTTACTGACTGTTTGAAACCGCCATTAACGAATTACTGAGCTCTCGAGGGCAAGAATTCAACCAAGTAGCCACCGATCATCTTCATCGTGTAAGTGGATTTTCTCACTATTCGACCCTTGATCATCATCGAGTTATGAACTCCACATTTTCCATCCCTAACCCAATTCCCTACACTGTGCTTCACCAAAAGTCGTATTACGGTTGATTGTTGCTTGTCATCGGTCGCACTATCATTATGATTCCCGCGATCATGGCAATGTATCAGGTTCATGATGGATTTGAGATAACTTGGCTCGATTTTAGGTGATTTTGGTGATGAGGCGTTATCGGGTTAATGGGTCTGTGCTGTGACGCGTCTGGGCGATAGACATGAAGTAGACGCGTGGCAGAATGTAATTGGAGAGCAGGATTAGGGTTGTTGGTTTGAATGTGACTCATGCGACCTATCTTGCTCGCGACTTTACTTACTGGAACAACTCAAAGCTTAAAGTAGAATGACCTAACAGAATAACGACCTATCTTCCTACGGCATAGGTTTTAGGTTGCGGCCGAGTTAGAATAGCTGACTTAACTTTTAGATCGCGTGAGCGACCTAGTCTTTAGGTCGTGTGAACGACTTAGTGCCTAGGTCGTTCGAGCGACTTAGGACTTAAACAAATTTTGAGTTGCTTCTTGTGACCCAGACCAATCTCAATCCAACCTGTTAGGTCGTGAGTGACCTAGAACTTAGAGAATTTTTTGACTTGGATTGTGACTTAAGGACTTTAACAAAACTTGAAAGCTTCAGAATTTTGATAGAACTTGATTGTACTTCTAAATTGAACTGCTAGAGTAAACTGCTAAGATAACTTGTATGACCTCGTTGTACCTCTTAACAGATTATATTCACTTGTAAGCTAACAACCTGCTGAACACAACATTTGCAGAAAACTAGGGCGAATATACTGCCATTGACAGCCCACATCGAATGACGGATTAGTCGATAAAAAGATAATCATCTTAAAGAAATTATATGAAATGCTGTGAATCGAAAAACTCAAGTGAAGTATTAAAGAAATGCTGAATTAATTAACCGAAGCTAATCTGTTTGCTTCAACACTGTACTTGAACTTAAAGCAACAAGCTCTGAAGCTTTTTAACTGACAACTATTAACTAGTTTAATTTCAGTTATATTTTCTCGTTATTTTATTAGTTCTGCACAACACTTCACACGTTTAGGAAACGTGCACCTTCACATTTGAATATCCAGTTCCTTGTGTAGAATGTCTTCTCAAGAAGAGATAATCGAGCAATCTGAAGGAGTCTTCCCGATAGCCGACCCATTGGATAATCCTCCAGAAAGAACTCCAACAACCCTGAGTCAGCGGGCATTCAACAAATTACGTATTCAATTTGGGATTGCCGAAGCGGATGCCATACTTCCTGGCCCAAATGATACTGCTGACAGGCCACCTCTCGGTTTTGTCATCGTCAACCGTCAGATGTGCCTTTGTGGTGCCATTCCTCCTTTCAATGAATTTCTTCATCAACTCCTTTTCCGACTAACCATCTCTCCCTTTCAACTGCATCCCAATGGCTATGCCATCCTGATGGGATTGTGTGTCTTATTTAGGAGGACACTTAACCGTCTTCGGAGCTTCGAAGAAATTTTCTACTTATGCACATTCGCAAAGAATAAAGACCACCCTTCCATTATACTCGTGAGAACTGCCAGAAATCGTAAACTTATCACCGATCTTTCCGAAAGTGCTCACGGTTTTCTGAATCAATTCTTCTTCGTCCGCTGCCCCTAGGGTTTTATGCCATCTGGAGAATAGGAAGTAAGATTGCTCATCCCCGTTCTTTCAGTTTCAGCTTTTCAAGATCTGAATTGCTTAGTGCTAACTTCATTCTTTTCTTTTACAGCACTTCCTCCTCCCTCTAGAAATCCTAGTCACAAAACGACTTTTGATAGATTAAGTGCCGTGCCGGTTGGAGAAAGAAGTGTTAAGTTTTTGCTGACAGATGAACTTCTGCACCAATACAGGCTTCTGCACCCCTCCCGTTCCACTCAACCTCATGAAGTACCCGACTCTCCAGTAGAGGCACCGGATGCCCCAGTTTCCGTTGGAGAACCTACGCCAAAAGAACGCACCGTTGAGGCTTCATTGGTAAAGTATTCTACTTCAACTGATGTTGCGGGGTCATCCGTCAAACATGTACTTGCGCCGGTCATCGAAGAAGAGGAGCCTCCTCAACAACCCGGGAAATCTGGTGACGAATCGGCTGAGAGAACAAGTCCGGCTAGGCACAGCGGTGATGATACTTTTGAGGGGTTGAGCGACCTGATGATAACTTCACAGGAGCTTTTTAAAGATGATCCTATCACTGCTAAAGTTACTTCTTCAGCAGTCGAAGCGACATCCGTTCTGCAACAAACTCCGTCAGCCCAAGAGTTGACACTGGCTGTTAAATCCATCATCACCTCCCAACCCAGGAGTGGTTCGTGATTCGACGCACGTGGTTTGCACGTTACACACACTTAGGACTTTTCAGCACTTATATATGTTCAACTCTCTTGCTTTTAAAATTTCTGAGTTTATCTTTTCTTTATTTTCAGATTCTCCAATGGGAAGAAGTGGCTCCTACTACGACAATTTCCAGCGTTATGGGAAGCGCGGTGCTTATGACCCCAAGCGGTATCTTCCTGCCTCTTGGGAAACTGACGAAGAAAGAGCTGGGAGGAAAGCTCGTGAAAGGCGCGCCTATGAAGAATGCCACGAAAGACGAGATGAGTGACATGACTCTCCCAGAGGGAAAATGATTGTCATAAACAGAAATTCCCTGATGATAAAGGGAAAAGCCACATCCCTGAAGATGCTAGTAAAAGGGCCAAACATGGCGAAAAGCCGACGTCCGAACTTCCTGAAAGGCCCGCTGCTCCTGTACCTTCTCAATCTCCTGCCCTTACTCGTACTGATATTCAAACAATTATTGGCATGCCCTCATATCAGGTTGGACAAGGCCCGGCCACTCTTCAAAGTTGGTTTCCGCATTGGTGCTTGAAGGGAGTGCGCTTTGACCTTGATTTGGTTCCGATTGACAAGCAGGCTATGCTGCGCAATCTTGATGTCGTCAAACTCGATATTGAGAGAATCTCGGGTTGGCAAAAGCTTGTCGATGAGCTTCAGAGAGTAAACCATGCAAATCTTGAGGCCATGCAAACAATGGAAAACGACAAATCTGAATGGCAGAAAACTCTTGAGCAGCATGACGCGGAAATGAGAAGCATAACCACTTATAATGAAAAGCTTGAAGCAGAGGTCGAAAAACTTAAGGAAGAGCTTGCCACTTCTTCCACTTCTCATTCTCAGAGAGAAGAAGTGCTTCTAAAACAAGTGAGAGATGCTCACGCGGCACAGAGAGATGCCGAAACTAAATTTAAAGCACAACAACAGGCTGTAGTAAACTACCGGGCTGATGTTGCTCATCTTCGAGAGAAAACCAACGCCCATAACTTGGAGATTGAACTGCTGAAAACTCGACTTTCTAAAGCTGAAAAGGAGCGTGATGAAGCTGTTGCCAGCAAAGCTGCAACCGAAGAATCTCATAGGGCAACCAAAGCTGAAGTCAGCTCCACTTTATTCGAGTTTTACATCCACAGTGTTCTGGGGAACGGTAGCTTTAACTTTTTGGGACCGGCATATGAAATCACTTTGGCCAAAGTGTGGGAGGCCATACTTGATATGTTTGGAGGAGCCGGGTATGCCGAAGTAGACTTAATGGCGCACTACCTAGATGATGATGCATGTGTCGCTCTTGCTAGGGGAAAGGAGTAGCTTGCCAAAGAGAGAGATGAAACGACAGAAGGAGAACATTTAGGAAAGACAATTTCAACCGACCCAGTTCTACCTTCAGTTTCAGCCAATATCGATATTGCTGGCTCCAGTTCCCATTCTCCTCCTCCTGCTAAAGCCGTTACTGAAAGCGCCACCGCCCACAATGGAGATGAGACTCAAGAAACGCTGAAGTGCAGGACTTCGAAGTTGACATAGTAAAGTCTACTTTTCCAGGTAACCTCAATGTTGATCTCGCTCAAGTGGACTGTTTGTTCGCTTCGACCGAGTTCGATGAGCTCCTTGCTTATTTCTTAAGTTTCGATGAGCCATTATCCCCTCTTTTTGTGAGGAATACTGACTTTAACTTTTCTTCTCCTGTAGAGAAAGCACCAAGTATTGCTCAGCTTTCCCATCTTCCAATTGTTTCCTCTCCGCCTCTTCAGATTACTCCCCCTTGCATTTCTCAACCGGGGTCACAAGAGGAGCAGATAGAAGCTCTTCAAGGCTTGGATGACCCGGTCGTTTGTCAAGAACAGAAGGCCGAAGAACCTGAAGAAGGCGAGAGAACCCCGGAACAGACTGCTTCTAATGACATAACATTATCCACTCTTTTCTCTCCGGGCAGTGATCCTTCCTCAAGGAAGAAGGGGAAGCGTGTAGTTTCAAAGAAAAGGAGAGAAGCTTCTGCTGGCGAAGAGAAAACAGAAGAAAGTCCAATTGCACCCCTTCCTCCTTCTTTCCCTACTCCCACAAGCCGGCTCAAAAAGTTAATCATCCGGCCATGTGAAGGCTCAAAAGGTGGCAGGAAGAAGAAGTGATCGGTTTAGGACTTATGCTTTTCACCTTGCCTTTTACTTTTTTGCTTGTATATATAAAGACTTATGTTGACCGGCGATTGTGCGGGTACCGGTTCCCGCCTTCTTTTGTTTTGAAACCTGCACATGTGTAAAAAAAATTTATAGTATGGAATAAAATGATTCTTTTACTTGTACAAACTTCTGTTTGTATTTGAGAATGCATTTATTCTTTTTTTCTTTTACACATGTTTCTTTATTTTCCCTGTGTGATGTTGCAGTAAACCTATGTTATGTTGCTTGAGCATTGTTTTTATTTTTGCGACTATATTATATTGCCCCCATACTATGGTTTATTTCAATCTCTTTCACATTGGCAGAATTTTGGAGAACAACTCTTCTATTTCGAGAAGACTTGTGCTCTTTCTTTAGAGAACAACTTTTCCATTTGAAGGAGGTATGCATCTGTACTTTATGGGATAATATTTCCATTTTAAGTAAATATTTTCCTGATTTAGTAGAATGCACCTCGTATTGGAGAAGTTTTCTCTTTTTTTTGTGTTGCGAAGTTTTACAGTTCACTTTTATTTTGGCAAGCGAATTTTCCTTCGTGGTACAGTGGGCATCCGAAAAAGGGCTTGGACCTGCTTGTGCCTTCGAAGTGGGCTTTTGTTTGATTGTACCTCTAGGGAGAGGTTTTTTTTTTTATTGTGCCTCTGGGAAGTGGGCTTTTTGTTTGTGTCTCTGAGGAGAGGGCTTTTTTGTTTCTGCCTCTGGGGAGAGGCTTTTATTTTTTCCTTGTCCGCTGAGAAGCGGGCCTCCGAAGAGGGTTTTTCGACTCGTGTGAAGTTTTATTTCAGATCATAGTGAAATGAGTGCCTCTGAGTAGGGCTTTTGCCTGGAAGTTTGGAGTTTCCTTCTCTCGGTTGGATGGATTCATAGGACGGACACAAGTTACTTGGGTTGTTTGTTTGCACAAACGTTCTCAGCTAGTTAACGAGTGTCCCGTGTCACCGGTCAGTCCACAACTTTCTGTCGAGAAAGAGAACTCTCTTTTTCTGGCTAGTCCCATTAAAGGTCTTTTAGCATTTCAACTATGGTGAAATGGGCCTTCGAAGAGGGCTTCTCAGATTCCAGCACTTGTGAAGTTTAATTTCAAATCTCGGTGGAATGCGTGCCTTCGAGTAGGGCTGTTGTCTGGAAGTTTGGAGTTTCCTTCTCTCGGTTGGATGGATTCACGGGGCGGACACAAGTTACTTGGATTGTTCGTTTGCACAAACGTTCTCAGCTAGTTAACGAGTGTCCTGTGCCACCGATCAGTCCACAACTTTCTATCGAGAAGGAGGACTCTCTTTTTCTGGCACGTCCCATTAGAGGTATTTATCCTCCGAAGAGTTGTGCCTCCGAAGAGGGCTTGTGCCTACGAGGAGGTCTTTTGTTGTTTGCTGCCCGCTCGCCCATGTCTTTTTGCCATTTGCTCATATCAGCGGTTTCCTGTTATCATTTCCAAGTGCACATTCCTTTCTTTTGCAAGTAGCTTATTCTATCCAAAGGAGTGTACTTAATTGTTAAATGAGTTCACAGGGATAAACACAGGCTAATTAATCGAATGCTTATTTTCACAAACGATCACAATTAATTAGGAAGGGTCTACCTCTGACGGAACCACTAACTGTTTGCTTGAAGCACTTCTTATATAGGATTTGAATCTGGAATTTTTGTGGCTAGATATTCGTTTGTTGAGTGATGTCATGGATCGTTGTCTTATGATGGGTAAGCTTTGTTTTAATAGCCTGCAATATTAAATCGACATTTTAGCAATACAATTGAAGTACTTTATATATCGAAATAAAACAAGCAGTAGAGAACATAAGATTTGTAGTGGTTCGGCCAAGAACTGGGCCTACATCCAGTTTATAGTTCTTATTATTCACTTGCACTGGCGTTATAATGGCTTTCAATACAAGAATTATACATTCATAATTCTTTTTATAAACTTAAGCAAAGCTTTTAAGTAAAATATGGACGCAAATGATTGCTGTTCCAAGCTCTTGGAATTGGAAATCCTTCGACAGTTGTCAGTTTGAAAGTGCCATCAAGATGTTTTTGGCCTATGACATACGGCCCTTCCCAGTTTGGCGCAAACACTCCTGTTGCTGTCATGACCCTTTTCAAGACTTGATCTCCAATCTCAAAGCTGCGTTGGCGAACTTTGGAATTGAAATGCCTGGCAATTCTTTGCTGATGGGCTGCAATTCTGAGTTGAGCCTCTTCCCTTCTTTCATCAAGGAAGTCGAGCGCTTCAAGTTGCAACTCTTCGTTTTCAGCCTGGTTGAAATGAATTCTTCTATGTGAAGGGACTTCTATTTCCACCGGAATCATTGCTTCTGATCCATATGCTAATGAAAATGGAGTGTGCCCGGTTGCAGTTTTGTGGGTAGTTCTATATGCCCATAGTGCTAGTGGAAGATTATCGACCCAACCACCTTTTGCTTTTTCCAACTGTTTTTTGATGGTTGATTTGATAATTTTGTTTACTGCTTCCACTTGCCCGTTTGCCTACGGATGAGCCACTGCTGAGAAGCTTTTTTGGATCTTGAATCGCTTGCAAAATCTTGGAACTCTTCACTTTGGAATTGGGTTCCATTGTCTGTGATTATCTTTTGAGGCACACCATACCTGCAAATGATATTCTTAGTTACAAAGTTTATCATCTTTTTAGAGGTAATAGTAGCTAATGGTTCAGATTCAGCCCATTTAGTAAAATAATCAACAGCGACAATAGCATATCTGATTCCGGATTTGGCGGTTGGCAAAGGCCCGATGAGATCTATTCCCCAAATAGCAAATGGCCACGGACTGACCATCTGTGTTATCTCTGTGGAAGGTGCTCTTGGGATTTTTGCAAATCTCTGGCATCGGTCACATTTTCGGGCATAGCTTGCAGCGTCACAATTAATATCTGGCCAAAAATACCCATAACGGAGAATTTTCTTTGCTAGAGTTTGACCATCTGAATGGTCTCCACACTCTCCTCTATATACTTCACCTAGAATTGTTTTAGCTTCATCCTTGGTCACACATCGGAGTAATGGCATTGAGAATCCCTGCCTGTACAATCGGCCATCTTGAATTATGTATCTGGAGGCTTTTCTTAGTAACTTCTGTCGTTCTTTTGAACTTTATGGTACAGAACCGTTGAGCAGATATTCCATTATCAGAGTCATCCATGATTCTTGCTCTTGAGATATAGTCATGATCCAATCAATATCCATCTCATCAGTGCTTGGAGCTGACAGGACTTCCACAGGAACTAATCCCAATAATTGAGCTTCACCAGTGCTTGCGTACTTTGCGTGAGAATCTGCCTTCATGTTCTCTTCTCGGGGTATATGATTTATCGTATAATGGTCAAGATCATCGAGAAGTTCCCAAGCTTTTGACAAATAAGCAGGCAGATTTCCTCCTTTAGTCTGAAACTCTTTCTTGACTTGACATACAATAAGCTGTGAATCACTGAAGATCTGCAACACTTTGACATTCAACTCTTTAGCAATTCTCAAGCCGGCAATAAGAGCTTCATATTCTGCTTCATTATTTGTCGAAGGGAATTACAATCTCAATGCATAGCACAACAACCGCCCTTCAGGGGTTTCAAGCACAACCCCAGCTCCGGAACAGTAATCGTTTCTTGCACCATCAACATATAATTTCCATTGAATTGGGGGATTATCAGTTACTTCTTCCTCACTATCACCTTTGTCTGTACATTTGCGATAAAATCTGCCAGAGCTTGTCCATTGATTGCTCTTCGGGGATGATAAGTGATGTTGTATTGGCTGAGTTCAATATTCCACTTCAGAAGATGACCCGAAGTCTCAGGACGAAACAGGACTTGCTTTAGAGGTTGATCAGTGAGGACTTTGATAGGATGAGCTTAGAAATACGGCCTCAACTTTCTTGATGCTATCAGTAGACAATAGGCGAGCTTCTCCAATTTTGAATAATTCATCTCTGTCCCGGTGAATCTCTTGCTGATATAATAGACCGGGTGCTGAATTCTTGCGTCTTCCCGTACCAATGCTGCACTGAGAGCATGAGAAGAGATTGCCAAATATACAAAAAGATCTTCACCAATATCCGGCTTAGAAAGTATTGGAGGCGTTTCCATATGACGAGTCAACTCATCGAAAGCTTTCTGGCATTCAGGAGTCCAGTCAAAAATTTTCCTTCCTTTCTTCAGTGCATCAAAGAATGGAATGCATTTATCAGTAGCTTTAGAAATGAATCGACTCAAGGCAGCGACTTTTCCATTAAGACTTTGCAATTCCTTCTTCGTTCTAGGAGCTTTTACTTCTTTTAAGGCAGCAATCTGAGTAGGATTAGCTTCAATGCCCATAGCACTCACAATGAAACCCAGAAACTCTCCGGACTCCACCCCAAATGAACATTTCAAAGGATTAAGTTTCATTCCATACTTTCGGAGGATAGCAAACATTTCCACCAAGTGGTACATATGGTCTATCGCTTTCTTTGACTTCACCAACATATCGTCAACATAAACTTCCATAGTTTTGCCAATCTGCGGTTTGAACATAGCATTGACGAGTCTTTGGTATGTTGCCCCGGCATTATTAAGTCCGAAAGGCATGACTCTATAGCAGTAGAGACCAACATCGGTGATGAAGCTTGTATCCTCCTGATCCGACTCATGCATCATAATCTGGTTGTATCCGGAGTAAGCATCCATGAAAGATAACAATTCGTGCCCCGCTGTTCCATCCACCAACTGATCTATCCTAGGTAGTGGGAAGCAGTCTTTGGGGCAGGCTTTGTTTAAATCTGAGAAGTCAATGAAAACTCTCCATTTCCCATTAGCTTTCTTAACCAGTACTGGATTTGAAACCCAATTCGGATAAGTAGACTCCCTGTTGAAACCATTCTCCATAAGCCGGTCAACCTCTTCTTTCAACGCTGCTGACCTTTCAGGACCCTGGGTTCTTCTTTTCTGTTTTACCTGTGTAAACTTCAGATCAATATTCAGAGTATGTACTGCAATTTCTGGGGATATTCCGCACATATCAGCATGAGTCCAAGCGAATACGTCCAGATTTGCCTTCAAGAATGATATTAAGGAATTTTGAACCGTCACATTAAGTTGCGAACCCACATTCACCACTTTGTTCGGATCTTTCAGGTCAACAGGTACTCGCACCGTTACTTCCCCTGGCACCACTCTATTCTCCCCTGCACTAGCTTTTCTGGGATCCATTTCTCTTCGTGCCCCGCTATGCTCGCCAGTGCAGGGTCCACCCTGTAATTGCTACAAGGTTGGTTCTTTGATGCGGACTGGGGCCGCCGCATCTTTTCCCATTTCTCTCTTCCTCGCTTCGCGCAACTCTATCAGATAACATTCTCGCCCAGCGTTCTGATCCCCTTCAATAACTCCAACTCCGTTATCCGTGGGGAATTTCATAGTGAGGCACCACGGGGCGAGAATTGCTTTAAAAGCCGCAAGAGTTGGTCAGCCTAGAAAGGCGTTGGAGGCAGAAAATTCATCAACAATTACAAAAGTCTAGTTCTGAACTACCTTCTTCTGCCCTTCTCCAAACTCTACGAATAAGTCAATAGGTCCAATGGGCTGCTTCGGTTCCCCAGTAAACCTAACAATTTTCTGAGATGAAGCTTGAACGTCGGCCATTGGAACTTTCATTTGGTCGAACGTCTTTTTGAAGAGAATATTGCAAGAAGCGCCGCAATCTACAAGCACTCTTCTCACAATAGCCGGCCCAATGCCCGTAGAGATGACCAAGGGATCCATGGTTGGAGATTCAATACCCATATAGTCCCTGGCTCTGAACACAATATCATCGTTAAAAGTTTTCTTCTGCTTCAAAGATGCAGCGTCTTCTAGCACAAAAATACTCTCTTCTGTTGGTGCATACTTCAAGGCATGGGCATATCTTTCCATCTCGCCCCAGCTTCTGCCTGGTGGGTGAGGACCTCCTGTAATCACATTAATAACAGGTCTTTCTGATTCATGCACAGTATTCCTCTGATCCGAGCCAGATGGATGAGCAGGAAGTTGCTGACCCTTAGTAGATGAAGTTGGGTCATTTCTACTTCTCTTAACATGTTGTTGTAACTTGTTCTCTCTCAATAGTTCTTCAATTAAATTTTTCAGATGGCGACATTCGTTGGTATCATGACCTGCTTGATTATGAAACCGACAGAATCTCCCACTTTGAGCAGCTTTTTTGTTAACTCTCATCTCAAGTGGTTTAGGATATTCTACCTCATCTTTGGTAGCAAAGAAGATATTCTCTGGAGTGTCAGTCAAAGGAGTGAAATCTTAAGATTTTAAGAAGCGAGGTTTCTTCATATCTTTTTGTTTCCTCCCACCATTGTTCTCCCTTTTCTGACTTCCAGTTTCCTTTTTGATAAGGGCAGCAGTATTATCCTTAACCTCTGTCAATGCCACTTTAAACTGGTGCCCAAAGGCTTTCCAAGCGCATGAATTCATCAGCTTTCTTATAGAATTTCTCAAGTGAATTCGGTTGTTTCATCTTCAGCCACTTCCCAAATTCGCTTGATTTGTCAATTGCCCTCATCGGGTATGTTAAGACCATTCGTGGCTCTGCATTGTCCACTTCAACCAAAGCTATGTTGAAGCGGTTCAAGAAAGACCTGATAGATTCCCTAGGATTCTGTTCCAAGCTTGACAGCGACATAATATCCTTTGCCTTTGAAGCATACAACCTGAATTGCTGTTTAAACTTCCGAGTCAAATCGGCGAACTGGTCTATGGAACGGACCGGAAGTTTTGTGAACCAGAGCAGAGCCACTCCATCCAAGTATACCAGAAAGTACTGGCATTTTATCTCATCAGACCCTCTAGCACCAGTCGTGTGCCAATCATATTTATACAGGAATTGATTGGGGTCGCTTGTTCCCTTATAAGCCAGGATGGTCGGAGGAACAAACTTCCTTGGGAATTCTGCCTTTAGAATCTTCTTAGTGAACGGAGTTTTGCTCGGAGCGAATCCCCATTCCTTCTCATCTTCATCTCTCTGCATGCTTTCTTTCATGATTTGTCGCACCATGCCCGAAAGATATTCCTCATCGTTTAAAGGATCTACAGGACAGACTTCCGCCATTTTCTCGGAAGTTTGTCGGGACAAACGTTCGCGGAGAGTTGGCTGTGGTCTCGATCCTCCAACTTGAGGAAGTGTTTCTTCGGCAGGACTAGCTGTTCTTTGTGGAATATTCCTTTCCTCGGGATCATGAATATCATCTACAAGGATTTCTTCGTTATTGAACGGTTGACGCGGTTTGCTCCGAGCAACGCATTTATCCTCTCAAGCATTAAATCATTCTAAGTTTCCATCTGCTGGTATAATCCAAATACTGCAGCATCTAACTCTGCTCGTGTAATACCCGCACTTGGTGCTGCTTGACTTGACGAAGGAGAAGTGGTAGTATTTTCATGGACATTACTAGGTCTTGTATATCCATGCTTTCTTCCAGGAGCCATTATTTCTGATAGACTTCTGGTTTTGATACAGACTCTTTCCACAAACTTTTGCGAAGCAATGACGAAGATAGCCTGAGTTCAATTTTCAGTGAAAGCCCCAAAAATGATAACGCTAAAAATTGAAGGCTAACACCCCGGTGTATGTAGAGATTGAGTGAAAGCACCACCCGTGAACACGGGAATTAAAAACAAGTAGGAAAGTCACAGAGAAACAAGTAAAGGACAACAATTTTATAGTGGTTCGGCTTCAGGTTAAGCCTACGTCCACTTTAATCCTCTTTATTACTGAATCAATTACAACTTTACAACAATCTTCAATTACAATACTGATGAGACAAACAACTAGAACTCCGATGTAGAAGAACTCTTTGAATCCATGTTGATTGTGTTAGATTTCCTCTTGAAGTTAGTTCAGATGCCTTTCGTGTTTGAAGTGTCGAGTGAGTCGAGAATTCAGCAGAGTATCGGCGTTCCAGGAATGAACCAAAAAGATCCCTTTTTATTTGGAGTAGGTGGGGTATTTATAGGAGAGTTCGGCTTTAGGTCGTAGGTCGCGAGCAACCTTGGATAGGTCGTAGGTTGCGAGCGACCTTGGATAGGTCGTAGGTCGTCTACGACCTAATGGGAGTTGTTTACGGCTTATACATGGAACACTCAATCGCTCTGGAGAAAGTAACAAGTCATAGGCCGTGGCCGACCTAGGTAGGAAGCGGCATAGGAAGCTCCTTTGGTTTGTTTAGGTCGTGAGCGACTTAGGTATAGGTCGTAGGTCATGGGCGACTTAGTAGACACGGTTTACGGCCTAACAGGAGCACCCTTGATCATTCAAGTCATAGATCGTAGGCGACCTAGGGAAGGAACGACATAGGGAAGACAAGTTACCTCGGCTTTGTGTAGCTCGCTAGGTCGCTAGGTCACATATACCTTTAGGTCGCTAAGTCACCTCAGTCCATAGGTCATTTATGCACTAGGTCGCTCAGTCCATTTAGCAACTAGGTCGTTTAACTTGCTGGGCCACTTTATGTGTTAGGTCGCTTACTCCCTTAGGTAGTTAGGTCGCGTTCTTCTGTAAGTCGTTAAGTCATAGTACCCCTTAGGTCGTTAACCCGCTTCAGCAGTTAGGTCGCTGTTAACTCGTTGATTCATAGGTTGCTGGATCATCTACTCCTTTAGGTCGCTGAGCTCTGTAGGTCGCAGGGTCGTCGATAACTTTAGGTCGTTGAGCCTTTCAATCCTTTAGGTCGTTGAGTCGTGGAGAAGAGGAGTTAACAAGGAATATTTCCCAAGTGTCGAATATCAAATGAAGTGGGAAAATATTCTAAGTATTGGAAAGGGTTGGAAATGTTCCGTGAAAATAAAAGGGATATGAAAACTATTTTCAAAGTGTTGAAATATGGAAGTAATATCTTATAAAGATATTTTGAAAAGAAATTTTGGAAAATTTATAATGAGGCCTGATGATTGTTTATGGATGTGTATTGATAGTTAAATAGCTGACTATCAATTTTGTCCAATTTTGTTGATCATTTCGAAGAGAATAGTCGAATTTAATCCGAAAACCACTAAGATCCAGTCTGAACGTAACAAATGAATACCGTGAAGATGATGAAGACAGTGATTCGGTTTGTCCAGACCCAGGACAAATTATATGGACGAATGCTATCAAAACATCATCATTAGAGGAGATGAGCATTCTAAGTGAATGTGTTCTTTAAAAGGTAACGCTTAGCCTCGAGCCTCATAAAATGGGGAATGAATAAACATGGGAGATGCAGCAAGGCTAAGTAGGTAGCACCCTATCTAGAGTCCCTTTTATTCAGCTGTGTGGCGGTTGCTGATCCCAACCGCGGAGTAATCTAATTCGGTCTATCTAGGTTAGGGGTAGGCCGGTCTTGTGTAGCAGGGGATTCCGGAGTGGTCCTCGGTACATTGTTCTAGAGGTGTATTGTGTAGGGCGCCACCCCAGTAGCCCAGTCATTCGATGGAGTCCATTCTCCAATAAGCACCATACGGTTTTGATTATGCATAACTATGTTGGAACATGATATGCAAGCATTTCAGCTATATTCTATTTACTTGCTATAGACACTATTATAATATCAGACGATTTTGATAAAAATTTCTTTGGTTATCGTAAGGTAAAAGCCCTTTGTTCTTATTTGTGACGTGGTCTTACGAGATACCTTTACTTTCAAAGGATTTGAAAAGTTAATAATTCAAATTGAGTGTGTTTCCTCACGCTGGTTTTCCAGACTGACTCAGATGTTTTTTTATTATAATGCTTGGATCAGACTGAGTATTACAGATTCCGGTTAAAGCTATGAGGCTAAGGAGACCAGCTGGAGGAGTTTAGACTTATATCATGTACTTAGATATTTTCCACTCTATGAGGACAGGTTGTTATAACTGTTCAGATTTGATAATGGTTGTGTACTCTGATGATTGTAAGTATTAAACAGTCATAGATTCTTTTGTGTAGAAATATGTTGTTATATATTATATTTACTCCGTTGCAATTGCGAGATTCTATGTTGTTGTTTCTCTTTTTCTTATACCCTTTTTCTTCTTCACCCCTAACGATCTGGTAATTTTGGCATTCGATTGCTTGGCATGTAATACAGTGGACATATTGATGTCGATTTTCAAGGTCGAAAATTCCCGATAGTGACATTGGTTGCTGATCCTAGCCGAGGGGTGATCTTATTTGGTATTGTCCAGTAAAGGGTAGGCTAATCTTATGTTGGCAGGAGTCGATAGGTTCGGCATCAGAGTTATTCCATCTAGAGATGCACCGTAATGGGCGGTTCCCTAGTAGCCCAATCATTGTATGAATTCCATTCTCCAATACGAGCCTTTACGGTATTAGTGGTATACCTATTTTGCTAGAATTTAATTAATGTAACAATTTTGGCTAAGATTAATAAGTATTTATATCTTAGATACTATTATAATATCAGAGAATTTCATACAAATGTTTTGGTTATCGTAAGATGAAACCCATAGTGTTTATATGCGGCGTGGTTTTACGAGATACTCTTGATTTTCAATGGTTCTTTATAACTTTAAAATCCAATTAGGCATGTTTTCTCATGCTGGTTTTCCAGAATGACTCGGGTATATTTATTATAATGCTTGGGTCAGACGAAAGTATATTACAGATTTTAGTTGAAAGCTTTGGAGCTTTAGGAAATGAGTTGGAGGCCACAAACGTATTCACATATATGGTTATTTTTCATTGTATAATTATTGTATTTATCAGCAATTGTAAGGATTGGTTGTTATAACATTTCGGGCTGAAATAGGTTAGTATACTCTGATTGATGCTTATATATGCATATATTATAGTTTTTTATGTAAAGATTTGATGCATATTATAGATTATTCGTTCCGCTGTGAGATACTATTTTGTTTAGTTTTCTTCTTATCTTCATCCTTTTTTCTGTTGTCCTAATAATCAGGTTATCCAGCATTCGATTGTTCGGCAAGCAATATAGTGGACGTATTATTGTCGATTTTCAAAGGTCGAAAATCCCGGTCGTTGCATAATATATGATTAATTATGATAAAAAGTAATTAATATTTACTTAGTCATGTTTAATTATTTTAATTAATTAATTTAAAGTTGATTATTTTTTAATTATTTTTTATTAGAGGTAATGATTTTTAATTATTATTAAATTAAAAAGGGTAATTATCTACTTAATTATTACTTAATTAGAGTTGAATTATAAATCAATGTTATGTAATTAAAGTCAATTAAAATTTTATTTTTAATAAATTTTTATTTAATTTAGTTTTAAATATTGACTCAACCAAGCTTAATCAAGGTTTAATTATTAGTTAGATAAATTAAGACCTAACTAAGATAAATTAGGGTTATTTATGATTTACTTTTTGGTTTAATTAAGATTAATTAAAGTTTAATTGAAATTTAAAATTATGATTTAATTAAGATTTATTTGTTTTAAAGTGCCTTTCAAAATCTATCGGTTATTTATTATTAACCAACTTCTTTTTTTAGTAAATTATTTTAAACAAAAGGATCTCTTGTCCATGCTATTAAGTAGCCAAATGAATTAAAGTAGTTGTAATAAAACGTTGACATGTTTTATTGAAAGTAAGTTGACTCGTACTTATCACAAATACCGCACTTCAAGAACGTATTAATGTAAGGGAGTTAATTTTGACAAGCGGGCCATGATAACCTAAGCATGTGGAATGCATTTTCATATGTAAATCTTTACACCCTAATAGTGGAATGGTCCATTATAAACAACTTGACCCTTTAAAATTATCGAACATTGGTTTGGAGAGGTCGAGACCGGATAGCAGTGTTATTCAAAAACCACTTCAAACAAACGTAAGTGTTCGAATTAAAGATAGCGGAGGCAAGGTCCAAGATAAAGACTTTGAAATGCAAGGGCTATTTTTTGCTAACCTTGAGGGTGATTTTAAAACGAGTGTAGTGGAAGAAGTGCCTTCAGTTTGTTCATTTCCTGAATGACTTGTATGGATGAATGCTAACATTGTGTCAACATTTGGAAGACAATGTTAACATTCCAAGAGGTAAGTGCTATACGTAAAAAGGGAAAGATATAGCCTCAGGCCTCATCAACCAGGAATGACTAAACAAGGGAGATGCAACAAGGCTATGTGGGTCGCTCCCATTGGGGTAAGGTCACTCATATCTAGATCCCTTACTATTAACTTATATATGCTTCGACATGGTTGCTGATCCCAACTGAAGGGTGATCATATTCGGTACTATCCAGCAAGGGGTATATCGATCCTGTGTTGGAAGGGGATCCCGGTTAGGTCCTCGATATTATTTTATCTAGAAATGCACCATGATGGGCGGTACCCTAGTAGCCCAGTCATTGTATGGAATTCATTTCCCAATAAGTGTATTTGGTCTTTGTTGTATACTATTATGCTGGAATTTAATCAATGTAACAAATTTAGCTATGTTAATTATTATTTACTAAAGAACCCCAGACATCATGATAATATCATTTTTTAGGACTTTCTGGAGTAAGTTCCTTGGCTTGGATTTCTATAATAAGTGTTTTGGTCATTGTAAGGTAAAAACTCGTCCGTATTTTTACGCGGCGTGGTCTTACTAGATACCCATGAATCTTAAAGAGTTTTTTACAGTACAAGGATCCTAAAACTCTTAGGTACTCAATTTTTTATGAGTAGTCAATGATCCAGGTTTCTTGCATAAGCATTTTAAAGGAGCTGGAGTAGGCGACTCACTATTAGCTAGTTATTATCTTATTCCGCTATGTTGTGTATGATCTATGTATTTCCATATGGGCAGGTAGCTATAACCTTCTAGTTGAAGTTTGTAATGTAGTGTAATGACCCTGATGTAGTACTATCATGCAAATGACTATGTAATATCCGATGTTATCTATTAAATGTTGTTCTGATTCGTGGTGAGATTCTGTGATTGTGTAGTTTCTTCTTATCTTTCTTTTTCTTTTAACCTTAATGACACATTTTTTAATGCAAGAAACAAAGTCATTACATTTTGGTATTAGAGTTTAGGTTAAGCAAACACCTAGGATTTAGTTTGGGGTCAACTTCGGCAGTACGTCTAGTAAGACATGAGTAAAAGAGGCAGACTAGGTAGGGTAGCGGCTTGCACTACAACTACAAGTGGTCGAACTTCAAATCTTGGATGAGTCCGAATTGTCGAACAGGCAACGCTAGAGTAGCCAAAAGTGAATTTTGCAATCTTTTCCAAGAATTACACCAAATGAGGAGGAAAATCGTTCAAAGGAACTGAGTCTATATGGAAGTGCAAGCCTGGTTGCGATTTTGAAAAAATGTTTTTAAAGGTCTTGGTTTATCCGATGAACATAAAAGTTTAGTAGCGTGGCAACTATAAGAGGGAGTAGCAGCTTGGTGGGACTCCCTTACTGCAAATGTTTTCGAGGAAAAATTTTCATGGGCCCAATTTGAAGTAGTTTCTGAAGACTGATTCTTGCCAACTGAAGGAAGGACGCGGATACACCGAAACTTCATGGATTTGAAGCAAGGGGATCAACCTTTAACAAAATATGAGAGAACTTCCATGAGCTATCATATTTTAGACTAGAATTGATCAACACCCCATTAAAGAAAAATGAGATGTTTATTTTGGGTATGAGAGAAAAGTACCATGAGTGAATGACTGCTTACATTAAGGTTGCTTTTGTGGAGTTACTTGATATGGCTCTAAGGTACGAGGACCTGGAAAAGAAGAAGCCTACTCCAGCAACACCTGGTGGAAATACCAGCGGAAATGGTTCTAACAAGTGAAAGTTTAATCCTAATTGGAAGAAGCAAAGAAAAGGGAAACATGAAGAAGGTTGAGAAGGCAAGCTTATGGATGGCTGTTAAATTTGCAAGCAGAAAAGGACATATTGGCAGCTACTGTTCAAGTCGTAAAGCTCCAAAGTAGCAAAGTGGAGCTATCTCCCCAATGGCCCAGAGGACTCTTTTTTTTTATTGCCATCTATGAGGACCCGTTTCTTCGACTCTCAAAAATCAACATAATACATCCTTGGTATTCACGTTCCATAAATTCAAGTGCTAGAGAAGCGGATTCTCAAGGGTAAGAAAGAAAAATAAAGACAGAATAGAATCTCACATATGTTATTTCGATAAAAACTTTACAGGGAAATTTAAAATACGTTTATCAGAGTTATAAATATGGATAGCCATAAATTCATTTCCTTACAAATGTGGAATACTATGGTACAAGAGTGTGGTGGAAATAAACCAAAATCTTCAGAAAATCTTCCGACTCCATGCTTCGAGCTCCCTGAGCTTTCTTCTAAACTAAACCTGACTACTAAGCTGGTCGAGAAAATAAGGGCCCCTAGGGTTTTAAGAAAAAGAAAAATAAACTCCGAGTCAGTCATGGGACTGGTGTGAGAACTCAAAATACGTGTTTTGAAAACAAAAGGGTATCTCGTAAGACCACGTCGCACATAAACACGGAACAGGCTTTTACCTTATGATAACTAAATCATTATTATGTAAAAATAAGGGATATTATTTTTAATGACATTCCTTTAATACATTTGCAAGTAAACTAATCAATCTTAGCCGAAATTGTTGCATTATTAAATTCCAGCATACTAGCCACAAACTCGGGATCTACAAACAAAATGGCAGGCACTTATTGGAGAATAGATTTCCATACAAATGACGATGTGCACAGACTACCTTTTGGAAGTACATCTCTAGAGGAATGTACCAGGGCATAGAACATCTTCCCTCTACAAGAATGGCTTACCTTTCTCACTAGATAGTATATGTCATGATCCCAGTCGTTACCGACATATCCAAGGGCTTTCATAGCATACATCCCCAATAATTCAAACCTGAACGTCATAGCTTGAAGAAATATATCTAGAAGGGGATGACATACCCTACTGGTTACAAAACACATAGCATTGATGCATCTACCTTGTTTCGGCCATTTCCGGCTATGAGGCTTGAGGTAGCGATTACATTTTACTTTGCACATTTTACTTTGAATGCCGCATTACCATTCCATCGATCACTATTGACCTCCACAAACGAACAACCTCCAAGCTCATACATCTCAGAGAAGGGTGTTTAGCTAAGAGAAGTTGCCTTCTCCGCCACGAAATCGATGCATATTTATAAAAGTCAGCTATGAAATCTTAAGAATGCGATATCAAACATCGATCCATACAAGTTCATTCTTTGACTGAATGAAACCGAAGGCTTCCTTCTACCACATCCTGTTGGGAATTAACCCTAGGATTAGTAGCGAGAAGTCCTTGTAACCCAAAGAGTTTTAGAAATGAAGGGACCACTGCTACTTTAGTATTTGGGAGCTAACCACAATTATCGAAAAGTAGTCCCTTTACCCCGAAAATCTTCAGACTTCATGCTTATTTTTTTTTGTCAAGTCTTCATTTTTCAAATGCATACATTGGTTCAAACCGTTTATTGGATAGGAATTACCCCAGATCCAACCCCGGTTCCTTAGAACCAATCATCGATAAAAAGAGGTTGTGTGAATAGGGAATCGTTCTTTAATTGATTAAGTTCTTTTTATCAAAATATCTTTTGGGGAGATATATATTTCTAAAACATTCTTTTTATTTTATGCAGAATTATTGAACCTCTCTTATCAAATCCTTTGACTACATAAAACCCTTTTTAAACTCGACATAGTTCGAAATCATTTCATTTTTTACCTAGAAAAACATTTCCAAATTATTTCATATAAACCTTAACGTTGATTTCTAAATTCAAAGATCGTACTTTTAATTGAGTTAAAACCATGTTATCTAGGATGTTAATCGAAAACAAGTAAATCTTAAATGAGCAGAATATATAGAAATCATCTAATTCCACTCGATATCAATTCCCATATTCAACAAATATCATGGGTGGAATAATGGTGAAATCACCTTTAAATCCCATGAGTAGTACGAGTTCCCTCTTTGGGATTTAACACCAAGTGTTAGAAAATCATCTCTATAAAATCAAGGTTGTGTTTAATACAAATTTGGAAAATTTAATCTTTTTATACTTAACTCGTTTTTGACATTTTGACCTTATCTATCCCTCGCCCAAGGAAGAGGCCAGGAGAGCCAAGGCACCGGCTGCTCCTAAATATCTCCTTAGTTTAAGCACCTCATATCCGAATTTCAGGAATAGAAAAATCAAGTCGACTTGTCAGCTTTTAGAGCCAAGATTAAACCACTTAATTTTTAATAGCTTTTCTTTAAATCGTTTATTTAAACTCTTTTAAACATACTATAAATCATCCCAATCATCATAAAACACTTAGTTATCCTTTTGAAAACATTTATAAAAGATTTGGAAAAGAATCGTTAAGTTTAAAACTAAAATTTAAAAGTTATGGAAAAGTGCTGCGAAAAAGTGCTGAAAAAAGTGCTTTTTAAGCTATATTGATCAAAATGACTTTCTTATTATTTGGAAATTAATTTTTATAGATAAAATAACTTTTAAAACATTTGAAAATACTTATTTTATTTCTCATTTTAAACAATTTTAAAACATCATTTCAAAGAAATCCATTTTTGGATCCGGAACTGCAAAACCGCGAATTTTCAAAAAGCTTGTTTTACTCATATCTCAAAATCTACTTATCGAAATCGCGATTTTCTTTCTTCGTTGGAAAATTATGGATATGTTAGTTTGGAAAATTCTTATCTCGAAGAACTCCGACCTATATTCCATCTTTTAGATTTATTTGACTTTTATGGCGTGAAATCATGAACTACCATTACGCGACGCGCATATTTTTGACTAATTTTCCCATTTCTTTTCAAACTTCACCAAAACACTTTTGAATGTTTATAAAAAATTTCCAATTCATTTTAAACCATTTTTAACGTGGTTTAACATTCAATATATACCTTTTTTATTAATTCAAGGAAAGTGATTTCCTTTGTGCTTATCGACGTATATTTATGTGACTTGCATATATATTTAACATTCATATGAAAACATCCAAACTTGATGATCAAACCATATTAAACATCAATGGAAAACATCATATCATCATCCTAGAATATAATATAATAGTTTTAGAATTCTTACCTCGGTTTTAAACGATTAACTATAAATTGGCTATAGTTCCGCCATTTGGATTTTAAAGTTCACGATCCCTCAGACTTAAGCTCATAGATGGCTCGGCCTTGCTTGGGGATGACTATAGGAGCTCATGGCCTAGATTTGGGAAGCTAGAAGGCTCGGTATTTGGCATGTATGGGGGTGGCCATGGAGTGTAGTGAGGTGGAAAGGCGGTATTTCGACTTGTTTTCGAAGTGGATTGACATTGCAAACTAGTGTATATATTTTGCTAATATTTTACCATAATTTTTGCTCATTATTTTATTTAGAGGAGGAGGCCATTAAAGAACATATGGAGAAGAAGAATCTTTGGAATTGTGCATAATAGTGTGAGAATTTTGAAGGATATGGCCTTGTATTTATAGGCCAAGGAGAGAGAAAAAACATGTATGCATACATCTTCATCACCACCACAAGGCATATCCAATACACCTCCTCCCCTTTAATGCATAGCTAAACCCCTCTCTCCCCCATGTGCCCATCACTTCCATCACTTTAGGTTATGCATATGTTGACTTTTGTATGCTTGAGAAGTAAGGAAACTTAAAATATCTTATATATTTTTATATTATATTTATATACTTAAATATATTTATATGTGTATGTTTATGTGCATGTTAATATATGTATGTGCATGTTGTATATGTGCACATGACACAAAAACTAGGTGGCCATGATTTAAAATAACTTTCGTTCGTCAAACTGTTAGAATCCGAAGAACCAATTATCGGTCACATTTTCACTTATTTATTAACGTATATATATTTGTAAAAAAGTTAAAAAATAAATTTCTTATCATTTTAAACTAATTAAAATGATCACATTTAATTTATAAAATCATATAAATTAATATTAAAAGTTATTTACAAAAATTATCATTATACCGATAAAGCGATATCGATTTTACCTTATATTTTCAAATCAAATATATATCTTTATAAAACTATTATAAATGATTCATTGTTACTTCATAACTATTCAAAATGAATTATCATCATTTGAAATAATTATTTTGGTAATTAAAATAATTATTTGTATAATTAAAATAATTATTAAATCATTAAATCTCAATTTAAATTAAATAAATCAATGATTTAAATTCAATGTTATATTATCGATATAAATTTCGAGGAAAATATTTTATTTAAATATTTAGTCAAAGTAAGATTACTATTCCTTATTATCACTTGAAACAATATTATCCTTTTATCTGCATAAATTTAAAAATAAACTCGATTTATTAAAGTGATAAATTGGCCAGCCGTTACACCGTCAGCTCGACATATGGTAAAAGACTGCCCACTCAGGAAGAAGGTGTAGTAGCCTAAGGTGTATGCCATTAAGAATAAATAGTCTACTTAAACGGATGCGAAGGGGAAAGGCATCCTTGAAGGTACCTTACTAACTAATTGTTCGGGCATTATTTAATACTGGTGCCTCTCATCGTTTTATCTCTTCAGAATCAGTAGATAAATGTCATCTTATTCTAAGTATTATAGAAACCCCTATATGTGTGTCTAACCCCATAGGTGGGGTAACCCATTTGAATATGATTTATGAGAATGTACTAATTTTCTATCTTTCTCATCACTTTTCTTGCGATCCGTATATCTTAGACTCTAAAGGATTTGACATTATTCTTGGTACGGATTGGTTATCAAAATATGGAGTTGTTTTAGATTGTAATGAAAGAACTGTAACATTAGTAACTAAATTGGGAAGAATTGCTAGAGTTTTATGTAAGGAACTCGGTATTCAAATGTGTAGTTTTTTGTATGACTAGGAAGCATCCTAAGAAAATCTAGGGTTTATTGAAGTTGTTAAGAATTTTCCTAATTTATTCAAAGAAGTTAAAAGTCTACCCCCACACCAAGAGACTAAGTTTTGCATTGATTTGGTTCCTGGTGCAAGGCTTGTGGTTCACCCTAAGCGAAGGATGGCTATGAGGGAGAGAAAGGAGGTGGTAAATCAAACCCAAGACCTGTTAAGAAGAGGATTGATTAAACCAAGTCGTTCAAGTTGTGAGTCTGCTGTGATTTTTATGGTTAAGTCTGACGGATCTTTAAGGCTACGCGTGGATTATAAGGAGTTGAATAAACTGACAATTAGGGAAAAGTATCCCTTACCTCGCATCAATGATATTTTTGATCAACTTCATGGAGCTATGGTATTTTCTTAGATGGATCTAGCTACTGGATTCCATTAGTTGAGGATTGCTGAAGATTTATATCCTTAACTGCTGTTAGGGGACCTGGCTATTTCTTTAAGTATTTGGTTATGCCTTTCAGACTAACTAATGCACCAGCATATTTTATAGATCTCATGAACCAATTTTTCGAGATGATCTTAATAAGTTTGTGCTAGTTTTCACCGATGAAATCCTTATCTACTCAAAATTTGAGGAGGAGCATAAACATCATTTTGAAGTGGTGTTGGAAACATAGAGGGGACATGTCCTGGAGGTGAAAATTTCTAATTTCGATTTTTGGAAATCGAAAGTAAGATTCTTAGGATACATTGTGACAGGAGAAGGTATTTTAGTGGATCTAGCGGAGGTGGAAGCTATTTAGGAATGGAAGCGACCACATACTCCTACCGAAGTTAGAAGTTTCCTAGGCTTGGTGGAATATATAAAAGGTTTGTTCAAGATTATTCTAAGATTCCATCCATTTTACTAAGCTTACTAAGAAGGGGGACAAGTTTGTATGAGCTCCAAGTTGTGAAGAAGCATTTCTGGAACTGAAGAAGAGATTGATCAATGCACCAGGTTTGGCTATTCCAAATAGAAATAGTGGATTCATAGTTTACGCAGATGCTTGTGGAGAAGGACAAGGCATTCGTTGGCTGTAGCATGGTAGAGTGATTGCATATGCAAGCAAACATTTGAAGCCTCATGAGAAGAACTATGTTACGCATGACCTAGAGTTCTGGTTGTTTTCTTTGCATTGATAATGTAGAGACGGTACTAATTGGGTAAGGATCCTTCTTTTCCTCTTAGTTTCTTTCTAATCTTCAGAGATTTAGAAAGTAAGTTTTCTTTTTTTAATTACGTGAAAATATCGAGCTCTTCACGGATCATAAATCCCTGAAGTATCTTTTTACTCAGAAGGATTTGAACCTAAGGCAATAGCGGTGGTTAGAGTTTATAGCGTCCTATGACTTGGATATTCTTTATACGCTAGGAAAGGCTAATGTCGTTGTGGATGCCTTGAGCAGGAATTCCATTTTGACTCTTTGGAGGTTACCCCAACTCTCCTAGAAAGAAAGCAAGCAAGCAAAGAATGGACAGAAGCTTAGTGGCAATCATCAGGAAGGTTAAGGAAGGACAACGTACAAGTTTTAAGATTGATAACCGTTGAGTTTTGAGGATAAATGGATGGATCTGTATGCCAATGTCAACGGTATTAGGCAAGAAGTTTTTTCCAAATGCCATCATTCTAAGTTGAGTATCCATCCAGGTGTCTCAAAGATGAATAGGGACATGAAGCAGATGTTTTGGTGGAAGGGAATGAAGAGAGATATCTTTATCTTTGTTAGCAGGTGTTCGTGCTATCAACAAACCAAAGGTGATCATTCGAAGATAGCCAGATTATTACAACCCTTAGAGATACCGAATTGGAAATAGGAAATGACATCAATGGATTTTATCAATGGTTTACCAGGAACTAGAAAAGGAAATGAAGGATTATGGGTTATCATAGATCAGCTAACGAAGAACGCACATTTTATTCCAGTAAAACCAATAAGAACCGTTGCTTTTTTAGCTGAAATTTTTATGAGAGAGATAGTTAGGTTGCATGGAGTTCATATGGGTATTGTAAGTAATCAAGACCCCATATTTACTAGTTAATTTTAGGAAGCATTGCAAACAAATCTAGGAACAAAGTTGAGCCTAAGCACAACATAACACCCTCAAATAGACCTAGCGAGTGAATCAAATTCTAGAGGATCTTAAGATCATGTATTCTGGTTTTGGTGGATCATGGGAGGATCATTTGCATTTGGTTGAGTTCTCCTGCAACAATAGATTCCAAGCAAGCTTCGGTATGGAACCTTATGAAGCCCTATATGGAAGACTGTGCGAGTCACCTACATATGGGATTAAGACGGAAGATAGACTAGTGCTTAAAACGGATGTGATCCGAGAGGCTATAGAAAAGGTTGTAGTGATTAAGAAAAGAATGAAGTAAGTCCAAGATTGCAAAAGAGTTATGCTGATAAGAGGCGAAGAGAAAAGGTTGGAGACTTGGTGTTCGTAAAGATTTCACCAATAAGAGGAGATGTTAGATTTAGGAAAGAAGGAAATTTAGCTTCAAGGTATGTTGGACCTTTCCGTATTCTTGAAAGAATCAGATCACTTTCTTATAGGGTCGAGTTGCTAGAGTGATTGGAGGACATTCATAATGTGTTCCATGTGTCTCATTTGAGAAAATATGTTCATGACCCATCTTTGATTATGGAGCCGTCAGTTCAAGAGGAATTGGAAATAGAAACGAACCTGATAGTGGTTGGATATCCAATTTATGTTATGGATCAGGATGAAAGGAGATTACGTAACAAGGTGGTGCGACTAGTCAAGATTCAGTGGAGTGAGGATCCAAGAAACGACACTTGGGAGATTGTGGATCGTATGAAAGAAGCCTATCCAGAGTTGATGTTAGGATAATTAATTGTCTGTCTGTTGTATGTGTAGTGTATGTTTGTTTCATATGGATGCCCGATGTATGTCTTTGTATGTGTTTTATGATGTGAATATTTAACATTTTGCGTAATTTGAATTATCTACTTATTGGCTAATTTCGGGATGAAATTATTTTAAAAGGAGAAGATTGTAAAGATCTAGTATTTAATCGCTATTTAAATGAATATTTAATTATATGTTTTAAGTAATAAATAAATGAATTTTTATTAACAAATAAAACTATTTTAAATGATAATAGAAGCATTTTTAAATTTTACCAATATATAAAGTTCTTAAAGAAATAGAAAATGTAACCGAAAATTATTTTTTGAAATATTGATTTTTCATTGGTCAAAAGTTATCTAAGATGTCATAACACTATTGTAAACGCACATGCACACATTATAAACTATTTTAACATGGTGAGCACTTGTATATTTGCATGTAGATATTTTCCTCTTAAGTATATAAACATATAAGATGAAAGAAGATTTTATTTATTAAAAGCGTGTATATATATATTAACATATAAAAATATCTTTTTCAACACATAATACAAGAGGATATAGAATGAATAATTGCATAGGGGAGTACATGCGGTGGACGAAAATGAGGGAGGAGTGGAGATGCATATATATATATATATATATATATTTAATATGAGCACTTATATATTTTTAAATAAAGTTCCTAAACCTATATATACCCCTTAACTTTCACATTTCTCATTTTGCAACGCTCTTCTTCATTTTAATTTCATAAAAGCTTGAGCAAACACATCCATGGCTTCTCTTTATATTTTCTAAACTGGGAAAAATTGTTTCATTCCACTTAAAATCACTTCCACTTCTTGCTAAAAACACTTCTACAAGCTCTACAACCCTCCTCTGACAAAATATAAACACCCAAACCTAACTAGCCCCCGGCCGAGCCCAAACTCCATATGGCCAAACCCATTTAGGTTTTCAAACAAACAAAGTTTTCAAATTTTGCAAGATCCTAAGTTGTTTTCAAGTTTAGCAAAAGTTTGCCTTGAATTAGTAAAATTTTGGTGAGTAATATTATATTTTAAAAAAAATTGTTTTTGATGAACTATATGTTGTGAAAATACAATGTTTGTTGTGTTGAAATACCATGTCGTTTTGATGGCATATGATTACAAGTTTGTGGTTGAGGTTGGATTCATATTAAATGATATGTTTGGATGTAACTATGTGTATGGTTGGTTAAGATATGATGGCAGTGTGTTTATGGAACAAAAACCAAGTGTTGTGATGTAAATGTTGAGAAGTTAACACCTTAAAAAGTCGCGAAAGACTTGAGATCCGATTTGAAAACGAAAGATAATTTCTAGTTTTTGATTTTGTAAATTTTTTCCAAGTTTTCATCTTAGTTCATGTTTTCAAAACTCTTCCATTCGTGTTTCAAATATGTAGTAGCTAGAGTTGAAGTGTGGTTTTCACCTATAAATCAATTCTAGCGAACTGTGTTTATAGCGATAGTCACTATGGATGATGTTCGGAAAAATTCCACATTTTAAGTTTTAAAATGTTTTCTTTTAGATTTTTTTTAAAACTCATTTCAAAAATTTTATTAAGTAAAAAGGTTAAGTTTTTGCTATTTAATAATTTTTTATTAATTAGGGTAATTATTATTTAATTAATTAAGTAATTATGTAAAGTAATTAGAGTATAAAATTTGTTAATTAAGTTAATTATTTTTAACTATGGAAGTTTTAACATATGTTTAATTATGATAAAAAGTAATTAATTTTTACTTAATCAAGTTTAATTACTTTAATTAATTAATTTAAAGTTAATTAATTATTAATTATTTTTAATTAGGGTTAATGATTTATTTAATTATTATTAAATAACAGGGGGTAATTATCCACTTAATTTTTACATAATTAGAGTTCAATTATAAATGAATTATATTTAATTAATGCCAACTAAATTTTTTTTTAATAAATTTGTAACATTCTCAGTTTTTAGGCCAATTTAAAATTAGAAATTTTTGGTTAATTTGTGAATCTATGGAAAATTTATTATTATATTTGGGAATAAATAAATTGTAAAATAGAATTGTGAGTTGAAATACAAAATAAGTATTTTATAAAGTTAATTGGATTTAAAAGTTATATTTTGAATTGGATATAAATAAATTTCAAAAGTTGTTTAGAATTAAAATTCCAAAACTTATATATATAAAAATGCATTTGTTTTTATCAAGTGTAAACAAGATATAATGTATATGTAAATAAGATGAATTTAAATTGTACAAATGTAAAGAGATTTCAAATAGAATCTTGGTTTTGAAATTCAAAAGAAAATATCTTATAAATAAAATTTGATCTATTAACTTTGTATTTTGAAAAACTAAAGTATATATATGTATATAAGATTTTATTAGTAATGTATAATTGATTTCAAAGCATTTGACTTAAGGTTATTAAAAAGTTATATAAGTGTAAATAAGGAAAAATGTATGGATAAATATAAACACATAAATATAAACATTCCTAATAACTTGAATTTAAAATGTAAAATAAGATTTTATAAAAGATTTAAATTACCCTTCTTTTATATATTTGGAAATTAATAAGATAAACATTTGTAAAATATAAATATATGTGAATATAAATAAATTAATGAGAGGGTTTAAAGTTAAATCTATAAATTAATTAAAGTAAAGAATTTTAACAAAATTTATAAATAAATTTATCAAAAAGGGTTTAAACATCATTTTATCAGAAAATGACATTTGTAGAGTTTTTAATTCATGCATTAACAAGTGTAAACAAAGAACAAGTGGCAAATGCATGTTTATTTTAAACTAAAATTTAATTAAAATGTATTAAAAAGAAAGACAATTTCATTTCTTCTCAATTCAAAAACCAGGCTTCTTCATTTTTCAACTAAGTCTCTTCTTTTTCTTTTTTCATCAAATCTGAAGAAGAAAAAACAGAAGTACAGATCAACAAACCAGATCAATAACCAAAAGTTCAATTCAAACCTGGAGATAAAGTAAAGCAATTCATTCAAAATCAAAAGCCTGAGATAAATCTACTCAAAGGCAAAAAAGTGTAAATCAAAATTCAAAAAGCATCTTCAACCTGAAAACATTTTTTAATAAACCTGGAAAAGCAAATACAAATTCAAACCAGAAATCAAACTCATTCCAGACTTCAAATTAAAAAGGAGTTTAAAAACCTAGAAGCATGAAAAGTTGATCCTCTTAAAAAAATTCAAACAGCAATCAAGGCAAAGTTTAAAAGCATTCAAAACAAAGCAAATCAAAATTGCAAACTGAAATTTCAAGTTCAGGTTAAAAATCTGGCTTCAAAACAAAAGCACTGGCCCTCTGTCTTTAATCCAAGGTGAGCAAACTATCATTTGTCAATATGCTGTGATGAATGCTTGATGTTGATACTGTGAAAATCTCTGGTATGCATATGAATATGTGTTTATATGTATGAAATGGATGTTCATGCTTGTCTATATGTTGATAGGTTTCTGTTCAGTAATAGGATAGCCAAACTCAAGAATTTTTTTTATCTCAGATTATAAATAGATTTAGGGGATGATTTCTAAATGAAAGTTGATCATAATAGTGTAATACTAATTTCAAAAATAGTTGCAAATATATTTATGGAATAAATATTTTAAAATTTGATTATTATAGTAATAAACATTTTTATATGAGAAATTCAAGTATCGAAATTCCAAGTTTCAGTTATATGGCGTGGTTTGCGTTGGAAATTTATGAATTTCGATAACAAAATTGAGATTTTTAAGTTAGTTGTTTTTATGAAATTTCGATTTGAACTGAAAAGAGTTTTCGCTCAATTCCTGGTGATCAACGATGAATGGAGGCTCGTGCTTTGGGCTGAAGGTGTATTGGTGGTTACCAAGGTTGAGAAAAATGATCGGGAGATTTTTCAATCGTCTGGATGGTAGCACGACAGCTTAGTAGGGTTTTATACCCAAATCTGGTCGTGGTCGAGAATTGAATTGTGGCATCATCAATGGTGGACTAAAAACGATCGCACCGAGGGGAATTGATGTGGCATGTTGTGACATGGTTTTGGGTGAAGCGTTGTGATTTCTGGTGGATTAGTTCGTAGGCGTCAAGGCGAATTGTTAATGGTGGTTGGTTCCAGGAAAACAATGGAATGGGCTCGATCTCAACTCAAGCACGAGATCATCGATCTGGGTTATCGGAGTCATCGGTGAAGTTGAAGGTGACTAGTGGGTGATCACGATAATGATCGGAGGTGGCTCAGTCGATCATGTACGTGCATGGTGCACTTATGTACCTGGTTGATCGAAATAATTTAGGGAAGAGAAAGAGTCTCGGGGATGGTCTCGAGAAATCAATGGTTGGATTCGAAGTACATGGGAAGCATGAGTGGCTTGGTGTTTTTGTTTGGGTGTGCTCGGGAATTTTGGTTGAGTGACTCGAGTAATTGGCTAACTAGGTTTTAGAAGTAAAGCTAAAGAAAGGAAAATGAAACAGTTTTATAAAAATATAGATTAGCAAAAGAGATCAAGTTTAATTTTTGAACAAAGTTTTCAAGGAAATGTGTCACTAAATTTTTTAAATAAATTTAATGGTTAAGAAGCTAATAAAAAAAAATAAAAAATGTTTTAATTGTTAATTAACCTTAAAATCAAAATCAATTTATTTGTTAATGATTACAAGGTTTATTAAATAATGTTTTTTATGATAATTAGGTAATTAATTAAGATAAAAAGGATTATCTTTTAATTCTGTTAAAGTCTTAAGTGATTTAAGATTAATTAAAAGTTGATTGATTATTAATTAAAGGTATAATTTATTAATAATTATGAATAATTAATTAATAATTAAGTATTGATTTAAAGGATGCTTACTTAATATAAGTAAATTTAAGGGATAATTTATGAGTGAAATTAATTAAGGGTTGGTTAATTGATCTGTAATTTAAAGATTTATTAAATGATTAAAGTTTAATTACTTAATAATTAAAGGTTGACTAATTGATGATTAAAAGTTAATTAATTTGAAATTACTTAATGTAATTAAGGGACAATTAATTATGTAATTAACTTAAGGATAATTAATTAATGAAGATGATTAAGTAATGATAATTAATTAAGGGTTAATTTATTTGGGTAATTGACCTAAAGATTAATTTTAATTAATATGATTAATTAAGGACTAATTAATTAAGTGTAATTAATTAAGATGGATTATTAAGGATTAATTCATTAATTAATTAATCAGGATTGAGTAATTAATTCATGAGTAATTAATTTAAATAAAAAATTAAAAAATTAAATTTGAATTAATTTAGGATTAAAAAATTAATTAATCCTATTATAAATGGTTATTGAATGCATGGATGGTTTATGAATGTTTGTATTGTATAAATTGCCTTGAATTGATTGTTATCTCTGGACTGTAATATTCTATTCTGTAAATTGAGCTGTGTGTAATTTATTTATTTATTTATTTTATCTGTGATACATTTATCTGTGAATCTGTGAATGAGGGTAAGCGTTGTAGGAATATACCGCTTATCAATATTGATACGATGAATCGGTGATGATTGATGTTGTTGCACTATTGTGTAAAACCCCTGGACTACATTATGCACACATAAATATGGATTTCACGAGGAAATCGGTGAAGTCATAGATATTTTGAAACATAACATTATTTTATTAAAAAGTTGAAGTTTGAATTCAAATAGTTTTGGAAACGGAATTGGATTAAATGTGAAATGCTTATGAAAAGGAATTTCAAAGATAAAGGTTATTTTGAATGACTGGATAGAGTATTGAAATTTAAATAGTTTGCTTTGAATTTGAATCCAAGGTCTAAAATTGAAAACTATGATTGGGAATTTTAGTTTAAAATATTATAAAAGCTATAAGATGTGTTTATATGGGTTTTAAACCATTTTAAAGTATTGTTTTTGGAAGTTTAAATTTAACCCAAATTTGAAGGGCTTTAACTCATGCAAATGTAATCGGATTTTTCCGAAACAAAAACTATTTGTTTTCAAATAACAAAAGCTTTCATATAAGTAAAGAATTTCCAATTTGTGTTGGAAAGATTTCAAGTTGAAATTAAAATGGTTTTCCAAGTTATGAATAAATCTTTGGAAATGGTTTAAAAGCTATGAATTAAATCTTTGATTTAAAGAGTGGATGAATTAATCCAATTTGAAAGGGAAATTGTTTTGAAAGAATATGAATGAATCTTTGTTAAAGATTGGTATACTTTTTGAAAAGGATCTTAAAAGTGTATCCTTTCTATAAAAGACATTAAGTGGAAATTGTTTTGAAATCTATGAATGAATCTTTGTGAAAGATTGGTGAACTTTGTGAAATGAATCTTTTTTTTTAAGTATTTGAAAATGGTAATTTGTTTAAACCATTTGATGAAAGGTTTTTGGTTTTAAGTTGTGACTTAACTAAGATCCCAATATCCACATGTTTTAAAATTAAGCGCTCATTATTCGGTTTAGTCGGGAGAGGACCTTGTACCATATAACCCATTCCGAATAATGATACGACGTTATGGATTGCATTTGAAGACGGTGGTGAAGACCGGGTGTCTTCAAGAACGATAGGATAACCTGACGAATGACTCTGCATTGAGTTACTCCGGTATAGAGATCTCCATATGTGATGGGGAGTCTGATCGGGATTGTGGATACCTGGATTGCAAGGGCTTTTTTCTTCATTGGACGAAGTGCCTTCGGTTTCATTCGAACCCGGAACGGATTTGTATGGTTGTATGTCTAACATTACACTTTGAGATATAAAACTGACCTCTATCAAATACATTTTTGTTTGGTGGCGGAGAATTTATTCTCTTAGCTTAACACCCTTCTCTGAGACGTACGAGCTCAGAGGTTATGTAGTTGATAGTTATCAGTGATATACTCCCAATTTGGTAGTGTGGCATGCTGAGAGCTGCTGTGTGTTGTTGATCATTTGTTGATCAAAGCATGGCTTTTGTGTAAAGCATAGCTTTGTGGACGAGATTGTATCAGGACCTCACACCCTAAAAATGGTCGAAACAGGAAAGATGTGGCAAAGTTATGAGGGTCGTGCCCTTTAGGGTGTATCATTTCCTTCTGGAAAAGGGTGGTATCGTGGTATGGTATGGAGCCCAGATACTTAACTCATGTGGTCACTGCAAATCTGTTACTTTGTGGTTGCTTTGGGGTTGCTTTGTGGTTGAGAGCTCTCGGATAAAGGTTGCAAATGACCGGGGGATGGCATGCTAAAGTAGTAGTTACCTAGTTACAAAGGTAACCTGACCTTGTGCTGGCAGAGATCCGGGTAGGTTCTCGGGGCGTCCCTCCAGAGGTGTAGCCATGTGGCAGTAAGAAGTTCCTTAGCCTAACCATTTGTTGAAAATCCAATCATTCAATACGCGCCTTGTACGGTTTTAGTTGTATAACCTGCCATTTACTTATGGTGTCACCACAATTTAGATGTGTAATGACCCAACATCCACACTCCAGGAAGTCGCATCGTTAAGAAGAAAGAAAGGGATAGAAAAGAGAAACGAAATGAAAGAAAGAATAGACAACATCAGAATCTCATAGCGGAATCGAATAAATTATAATATATCACATAAAACTTTACACAGTACGATATACATCAGAGTTAAACAACTAATACAACACAAACTAGACAGTTATAAACATCTGTCTAGCATTTACAATTCAAATACATCAGAGAGAACAGACTCAACTCAAACACAGCGGAACCACTACATATATCTACACGCTGAAGCCTCCTGCTTTATTATCTCCTCCAGAACTCGATCAAAACAATCCTGAATCACTTGACTGCTCATACGTAATATGAGTACCCAAGAGTTTAATAAAACAGAAAATAAACACTCAGGTCAGACAGGGGTCTGGTGTGAGTAAACGGGGATAAAAGTTGCTTAACTTTAGAAAATCCTTTGAAAACAAAAGGTATCACGTAAGACTTCCCACATATAAACATGGAAAAGTTTTTACCTTACGCTAACCAAAACATTTGATAGGAAATCCAGTGATATTATAATAGTGTCTAGGGTTTTCAAGTGAATAAGAAATAGCCGAAATTGTCAAATTCATTAAATTCCAGCTACTAGCCACAAAAGTGGATGATACAAACAAAACCGTAGGGTCTCGTAGGTAAATGGGTTTCCATCAATGGCAGGACTACTGGGGTACCGCCCGTCACAGTACGTGGCTTACATCACCGTACCGAGGAGTACTCCCACTCCCCTGCAACACAAAGCCGGACCCGTTCCTTACTGAACAGTTCCGAACAAGACCACCCCGCAGATTGGTCGTCACCAACTACCACACAACCGAATATAAAAGGGACCTCTAGACAGGGATAAATCTTGCTCTCAAGTGGGGGCTACCCATGAAGCTTTGCTGCACCTCCCCTGTTTTAGCCATTTCCGGTTGATGAGGCTTGAGGCTACGATTACCTTTATAGGACATATAAATCTTAGAATGCTCATCGTCCACCTGAAGATGTTCTGAAAGCATTCAATCCATACAAGTTCATTCCGGGTTCGAACGAAACCGAAGGCATTATCTCGTTACACTCGTTTTGGAATCACCCTCAGAGTTAACGACGATAACCATTGCACTCTAAATCTCCATCTCGAATCTATAAGTACTATTCCGTCAACTCATTACGGAATCACCCACAGAGTTATACTGACATATAGCCCTTACACCTCGAGTCTTCACTTGCTCCACTTGGATTAACGACCTAACAATTAATTGGAATCAATGTGGTTTTCAGATATCCAAATATGGAAACCCGATCCCGGTCTCATAGAAACCAAACTCCATTTTAATGTCCAAGTTATACTTAAGGGTTTTAAATAATTAACTTATTTCATTATCATCTAATCACATAGATAAATAAACTACATCTCACAATAGATAATCACATGCATATCATAAACAGATAATCTGTATCATCAACAAACAGATAATCATCACAACCAATATTCCATCACAAACCATCACACTTAAACCAATCATCCATATCATACAGATACAACTCATCTCATTTCTGATATCACAGCCATTTAATCAATAACATCCATAAGCAATGATTTATTAACCATCAATTATAATTAATTTAAAATGAATTAAATTAATTACAACCATCTCTAATTAATTTAAAATAAATTAAATTAATTACCCATTTAAATCCTGCTTACACCATTAATTAATTAATCCAGTTAATTAATTCACTTCCTAAGTATTCAACTTGATTAAACAACCTTGATTAATCATTTACTAATTACAATGAGGAATTAGTCTTTAATTAATTTCCACAAATTAATTAACCTTAATCATAAGTAATTAACCTTTAATTACTCATTTAATAATTAATTATAATTAATTATATTTATCCTTAATTAATTACAATTAATTAATCACTTAATTTGATTATGACTAAATCAAACAATCCTTAATTACATCATTAATTATAATAATTAATGATCTCTACTATTTAATAAATTACTTAATTAAAATTAACTACATTTAGTAATTAGTCTAATTATTAATCACCTTGATTAATATTAAATTCAGTAATTAACTATCTTTAATAACTCATTTATAGATTAATTAACCAATAATTAATCATTAAATAATTCCTTAATTAATTACAAAAGTAATTATCCAAATTACTAATTACATTCCAATAATTATAAAGTAGTCCTGCTCCATTAATTTCATTAAGTAATTACACTTAAAATCATCAATTGATTTATTAAAATTAATTAAGCTAAATTTATTAACTTAACAAATCACAATCCAAATTAATAAGTAATTAATTCCTTAATTACTTAACAAATTACAATTAATTAGATTCAATTAACCAATCTAGTTAATTATCAAAATTAATTTCCTTAATTAATTACTAAATTATCCTTAGATAATTATCATCATTTATTTATTAACACATTTCATTAATTATATACTTAAGGAAATTTGAATTAGATTAATTATCAAAATTAATCTAAACCATTATTTAAAATCAAATAATTAAGTAAATCCTTAATTATCTAAAATATTTTTCAAAATAATTTAATTACTTATCAATGACTCATCTAAATTTAAAATGTATTAAAACAATACATTTCTAAATTTAAATTCAAATTCTAATTTTATTTAAAGATTCAAATGTTTAATTATTTAAATATTGATCCAAATTAAATAATTATAAAAACTTACAATAAAATGAATGTTAAGAACATTCATTACCTAACTATAAAGAAAGATTTAAAATAAATTACTTGATTAAAATATATTAAGCCTTGAAAATAAATTAATCATTTCAATTCAAATTTAAATTAACACTTCATATTTTAATTCAATACTAATGGAAACTAAATTCTTTCAAGTTTTAAAACTCATTTGAAATCAAATTTCATTTTCAAATTCACTTTTAAACATATGGACATGTTCATTCATTTTTAAATTTACAAAATGTTTAATTCAAACTGGTTTTCAAAGAAACTTAAATGCAATTTTTAATCTGAATTCAAAAACAAATTTAAGTTTTACTTCAACATTAAAATCTGTTCAACTTTAAAACTTACAAAACTGTTTTTAAATCTAATTCTGGTTTAAAAAGACAAACCTAAAACTGTTTTAGACTTGTCTTCAAATCTGAATTTAAAACTTGTTTAAGTTTAGATTTTCATTTTTTTTTAAAACTTTTGAACTCAAAACTGTATTTGAATTCAGATTTAACTCCCGCTTAAAACAAAATTGCACTAAAGTTTGAATTTCAATCAACATTAAAAAAAACTGCAAATAACTCTCAGGTTTAAAACCTGAAAACTGTTATAATTCCTTGCTTTGAAACTGAATTTAAATCTTGTTTAAATTTAAGATTTCATTTTTAAAAACTTTTAATTTCAAACTTCATTTGAATTCAGTTCTACTTCGACCTAAAATCAAATTCCCACACTAAAATTTAAATCTCATTCAACATTTTTTTCTAAAAAACTGCAAAACTCTCTGTTATAAAACTGTAACAATTCTACCCGAGTAACCCATTATTTTACTTCGAGTTACTACACCCATTGCTTCGAGTCAGAAGCAAAACTACCCGAGCTCTACTTCGGGTCAAAACCGTGCACACCCCATATAATTCACCTGTGTTACCACTACAACAAGACCCATCTGTCAACACCCAGAAATACCACCTCCAGCCACCATCATCGACATGACCTTGGCCATAGCTACCTCTGCACTCCCTAAACAACCTCTCAAATACTTACCCCACTCGATGCAACGGAGAAAATGTGCATATGCTAAGTACTGCACACTTAAACCCAGGGTTTTGAATACCTGGAAAACTCAATTTTCAAACACCACCTCCACTGAAACAACTCCTGACCATTCCACTTACTCTCCCATCAATCCTCTATCTCTAGATAGATTCACAACATTCCCTAAACACTAGAAATTTAAATAGGACCAAATTTCCTCAATTCTGTTCAAAACAGAATTGCTCCTGCCTCAGCAAATTTTAAAAATATAAAATTTGTTTAAAAATTCATGTTTTTAAACAGGAATTCAGATTACAACTGTTTAATTGTTTTAAGCTATTTTGTATTTGTTTCATTCTAATGATGATGGGTTTTTATTTGAAAAACTTATTGCTATAATTATCCCAGAGATAACAGATTTAGATTTAAACCTATTTTAACTAATTCATGATTTTCCAGAACCTACCCATGTACTAACAAACATATTTTCTTATACATACAATTTCTAAATGTAACAATACAAATGATAAAGATTTCTATTTAAGAATATTCTAGTTTACAAACTAACTAGATCTGCATCTATAGAAATCAACTCATATATATATTCATACACAGAACATTCATGAATAAGCAATCACCACATCATTTTATTTTTTTCACTTCATATGCTCAGATGTCACAATTTTTATGCATGTGAGTTTACTCATTTCATTTTAAAACAAACAGAACAGTTTTGTTTTAAACCATTTGATTTCTGTAAATAATATGAGCTCTTTGGTTTATGTTTGATTTTGATTTTTTTTAAAAAGAAACTGTTTTTAAAAATAAAGGTTTACTCACCTTATACATTTGAAGAATGCAGAAAACAATTTGATGCAGAGCATAAGCTTAGGCAGATCCATTTTCCAGAAACTGTATATTGAAATGCATTTGAAATCTGGGTTTTGCAAGATGAAGTTGCTTGTTGCTTCTGTAATGATGAAGCATGCAGACCCATTCAAATATCTCAGATTTGCAGTTGAACTTAGCATGCAGATTTGATTGGAGTTTGTACAAATGATTTGCAGATTTTAATATGCTTTGTAGAAATAAATTTGTATTTTGATTGCAGGAATTTGAAGTTGAATGCAGATTTTTGACTGCAGATTTGAAGAAGTTTGGTTTGCAGATTTAAGAATTGAAGAGAAAGATTGCAGATTTTAAAACATGCAATCTGTTTTGGGGTTTTGATTTTACAGAAATTTTAATCTCAGATTTTCAATCTGAAGAAAAAGAATTTTTAACAAAAATTCTTTTGTTATGTTATGTTTCTTTATCGATATAATTTTAAATTTTAAAAAATAAATAAGCTTGCCACTTGTTGTATTAAGATGAAATAATTTTACAAGTGTCCACCTAATAGTTTAAATGACTAACACATATGCATGTTAATATTTAAAAGCCAATTCTAATTTATAAATGTATCTAAATTATCTTAAACTGTTTCTAATTTGTTTTAGCAAGTTACAAATGATTTATTAACACTAGCCTTTAAATAAATACATATAAACTTTTTATAAAACTATATACTTTACATTTTAATGTTTACTTGATTTTTTAAAATAACATTCTTTATGAAACTAAATTTTAAAAGAAAAGCAATTTTAAAATAAAGCAAAACAAATTTTTATTATAAAACAAAATTTTAAACTAAACAAATTCTTACTTACATTTTATGAAAATTATAAGAAAGATTTTTAAAACAGACTTTAGAAAAGTATACAATACTAATTTAAATTAATTTAAATCCATTTACAATTTATTCATTTATATATAGATTAGAAAATACCCTTTATTAAATAATAAATTAAAATTAAAAACCAAATCTTCTATTTACAATGTATAAACATTTATACATCATAAATAAAATATTTTTAAATCAGTTAAGAAAGATTATTTATTACTTAAATATTTTTAACATTGAAAAGAATATCATTTAACAAACAAATTAATTATAAATTTTCAAAAGAGAATTCCAGCTTGAATTAATTTATTAAATCAATATTTCACATTTTAAAATAATTATCCATGAAATTTTTAGATAATTATTGTCTAAATTTCCGGGACATCACATTCCTCCCCCCTTAAAAGAATTTCGTCCCCGAAATTTAAAAGCAAAGGAAATTTAATAATCCCATACAGATTTTAAATTTAAAAGAGCAAACATATGCTATCAAACAAATACAAGCAACCATAGTAACCAATTCAAACAAACAATTCTAATTACCCAGACAAAATTCTGGATAAGATTCCCTAGAGTTTCCCAGGTACAAACATCGGGACACTCGTCCTACAAAATCTAAACTAGCTACACCACTCAGATCTAGAGCTCCTATATATCTAGATCTACAAATCTAAACAGAATACAGGACTATAGACAAGTCATGATCAACTCCCAAATCTTCCAGAACTGCTGATTCTAAAACCAGAGATAAACCATACACGTACTCACTCAGAGATACGTGGGAAAACAAAACAAATTCCAGCCATCCGAACTGGTAATTCAATCCTATAGACCAAACACTTAATTCTTAAGAGAATACAGAAAGATCCAATACTCATATCCACAAATCTCTCATATCGATCCTGGGCTGCCTTCAACCTTCTAGATCAATCAAAATCCACCACACAAACTCTACTACACAAATCAGAAGTCTTCAGACAAACTACTCTATCTGGAAAACAAACAGATACAAAACAATCAAGTCTCCAGATCCAAAATGAATTTCCTGTAGAAATCCTCTGATCCAAAACTCAAATTCCCAAAGAATCGGGTGCTGCTCCTATTCTGGAATAGCTGCCACCATGCTTCCACTGTGCAACTCTGTTGATGAACACAAGTATAAACTTGATCAACTTATCCCGGAATATTGTTCATCAAATTCCATAAAATATCAGTGACCTATCCGATTCAGTCACAAACACCACAGCAAAAATTCAACCAGAAACCAAATCCGATAAATCCTGCCAACTTAAACAGATCACACTCAAAGAATCTCCTACAATGCTGAACCACCGGTAAAGCTCCAAGAATCAAGTCGATACAGAACTCAAACATCCACTAGAGATGCTTCAATCCAAACAAAGATCACTGAGAAAACTTTCGAACCATCGCAAGTCACTTTTGCGATCCCACTTAGTTCAGATTCCAAGAAAACGTTCTCACCATACAATCAGAACAGCTAAAGCCTTCAAAAGAAGAAACTAGTGGTTTACCTCCAACCACAAACATCACACCCAGCTGAGATTTCAGAAGAAATGGATAAGCTCCACCATATGCCCGGACTACTGACAGAAGAATCACAAAGACTTCTAAACCATTGAAGAACAGGCCACTCACTGCTGCTACTGTTGCCAAATCTTCCTTATCCAAAGGCTCATCGAACCTCAAAGCTACACCAGGCTCTTCACAATAGAGCCTTCCAGATAGACATATATCTCTCAGGAAACTCGCTCCCAAACCAAGCTCAAAACATTCTGCCAAACTGAGTCTCAGACTCAAATATAGACAGAACTCCTTCCTGAAGTTGCCAAAATACCATCGCTGGCTTCAGAATTCCCAACCAATCCGAACTCAAGAGAATCCACTCAAACGAGTGCAATCCAGCTTACAATCCAAAAATAAACTCCGAATCTTGAAAAGATTTCCTTCGGAGATTGGTGAAATCCTTCACACCAAACTACCAAACTACTCAAGATGCCCAACACTGCCCTAGCAGATCACTTCCAACCTCAAACACTCGTACTCCAACCATTGGTGGTTGTGTTACACACAACACTACCCTATCTACCTTTATTACTTATATTGGAAAACCTGAACAGGTAACCCAACAAATAGGTAGGAATAAATAAACAAATATATATTTATATATATTCAAAATTACAAATACGCTCTCTCAAGAAGGACACCACTACAGAGCCTAGGTATTCACTCAATCTAAATGCTCTGATACCACGTTGTAACGACCCAACTTCCACACTCCAGGAAGTCGCATCGTTAAGAAGAAAGAAAGGGATAGAAAAGAGAAAGGAAAGGAAAGAAAGAACAGACAACATCAGAATCTCACAGCGAAATCGAATAAATTATAATATATCACATAAAACTTTACATAGTATGATATACATCAGAGTTAAACAACTAATACAACACAAACTAGATAGTTATAAACATCTGTCTAGCAATTACAATTCAAATACATCAGAGAGAACAGACTCAACTCAAACGCAACTGTGACGCCCCACCTCTATACCCACGCTAGACAAGAACACTACGGAGTAATGCTGTCGACTAGCACGGAGAATAAGGCTGCTGAGGAGCGACCATGCATGTAATTGCTTTGCGCGAGCACCGATATGTCAGATAGTATAACATGCATTTCTTATCAAGAGGGAAATCCGACATACCGACACAAACTCAAAGCTACTACACGGTGGCTATAATATCTTCAGAAACAAATATAGAAATAAACATAACATAAATCAGTCACAGATAATTCATATCACAAAGGCGGAAATAGATATGAATATTACACATGAAAGTGTACATCAGAGTAGTGGTCAAAAAGATCCACAATAATACAAAGGAATAGATACAAGTGCAAGACAAAAATATGTATACATCAAGGAGTCTGTATCTCAAATGTATACAACAAAAACTACCAAACTAGAGTAGTTAGCCAAAAGTCAGAAGATGGTTCCAGATAGGAAGCCATGTGGAAGCACCTGTAAAATCTCAGTCTGACCCGAGTATTATTTAAGAAGAAAATAATAAACGGATCAGTCTAGCTATAAATATCAGATGAAGTGATATATAATAAGAGATATGACATATAATAATCACAATGTCAAGCTGTGATAAATAAGTAATTGAAAATCAACAAGAGATTAATCAATATCACAATAATCTACTCAAGATAAAAAGGAATGTCATACTCCTAATTTCATTCACCAAGCCACAATAAATGACATATATCTCAATGCCCATCGTAAAAGTTGGTGGAACATAAATTCCAGAAATCAACACACGAAATCCAGAAATCACAATAAAAAGGAACAACGACGTCGTATAGCGGGACATCAGATGAACCAAATCACAATCAAAGGGAACAACGACGTCGTACAGCGGGACATCCGATGATCCAAAACACAATAAAAAGGATGGCCAATCCCAAAAAAACTGGACATCGACGCACCTAGAAAGACACGCCCCATGTACAGTCGAACATCGACGCACCTAGAAAGATACGCCCCATGCTCTAGCATCGACGCACCTAGAAAGATACGCCCCATGCACAAATAAACATCGATGCACCTAGAAAGGTACACCCCATGTAATGTCGAACATCGACACACCTAGAAAGATACGCCCCATGCTCTAGCATCGACGCACCTAGAAAGATACGCCCCATGCACAAATAAACATCGATGCACCTAGAAAGATACACCCCATGTAATGTCTAACATCGATCCACCTAGAAAGATACACCCCATGCAAAGTCGAATATCGACGCATCTAGAAAGATACGCCCCATGCATAGACAAACATCGACGCACCTAGAAAGATACGCCCCATGCCCCGACTTATTGAGCCGATTGCTCCACGAAGCAAACAAACATCGATGCACATAGAAAGGTACACCCTATGCATAATAAAACATTGACGCACCTAGAAAGGTACGACCCATGTATAAACAAACATCGATGCACCTAGAAATGTACACCCCATGCATAATAAAACATTGACGCACCTAGAAAGGAACGACCCATGTATAAACAAACATCGATGCACCTAGAAAGGTACACCCCATGCATAATAAAACATTGACGCACCTAGAAAGGTACGACCCATGTGAGAAATGAGACGAAGCTCAATAAAATGAGGAACGGTCCTCCACATAAACAAAGAGACATCGCACATTGCTAGTCTAAATCACAAAGATGATCGTCATGATCAAAGAGAAGTGTCAATTACAATAAGCTAGTAAATATATGAGCTTAGCTTCATGTCCCATAACCACTAGCTTAACTTAAATATTTACGAACAAATTGTAGATCTCCACTAGAAAATTGTCACAAGAGATTCAATCGAACAAGTCCAAGAATTAACCGACGAAGTAAACGCAAGCGTTTCATACCACTTGTTTTACTAAGTCGTTTAATTTGATTTCTCATACGAGTGAGGTAAAGGTTTGTATATACTAATAGATTGGAAATCGGTTTGAGAAAACGAGCTTTGTTATAAAATAGTGTTGAAATCATTTGAAGAAAGAGTTTTGATATTTACTACTAGTATAGAAAACCTTTATATTTTTAAAGTGACAAATCATAGAAGTGATTGTAGAAACAATCGGGCATAAAAATTCACATTCGAAGACGTGAATAAAATCCAAAGAAATCGATATAAAATCCATCAAAGTGGATATATCTAAAATTCCCAAAGAAAAGGTCATCAAAGTCGATAATAAACGACAACAACAAAAGGGAGACAACACGAATCGATTAAAGTTGGATATTCAAACGAATTAGCAATATAGGCTAATCTGGCAAATAGTAGCAGGTCGGTCGACCGGACTCCCTGAGTCGGTCGACCGGACTCCCTGAGTCGGTCGACCGAACCAGAGGTTGGAAGTGCTCGGGGCACCAGGTCGGTCGACCGGCCCAGGGGGCTCGGCCGGCCGAAGCCTGTAACCAGCACTTCCAAACAGAGGCAGGAAGTGCCTGGACTACAGGTCGGTCGACCGGCCCAAGGGGCTCGGTCGGCCGTACCTGTATACTTGCACTTCCTACTCTATTTCAAAGGAGGTGCAAATCCTGACCAAATTGCAATCGCACGAGCAACGGCGCTAAGGGTTTATGCCAATCGACTACCCGACCCTTTATGCTCCTCGATGTATCACCAAAAACATGTACAAACATCAAAGTTAGGATTTTTAATGAATTGAACTCAAAACACTAAAAATTAGAATATTCACAAAAGTAATCCAAATCAAAATCAAATGCACATGAATAAGTGTTAGGAATTCATACCTAACAATAGAAGAGAATTATAAGCATCGATGTGAGATTAAAAATCTCACCTTTGAATCCGAAAACAATGAATGAGAAGCTTGAAGACGAAGGAAGATCAACCACACTTCAATCTCCACACAAGAAGCTTGAATCTAAGCTTAAAAGAGAAACATTTCCTAAATTAGGTTTAGGAATTTTCTAAAATTGGAAGGAGAAATGTTTGGAGAAGAAGAAGGAGATGCTTACTAATGGGCTCTCTTTGAATTTGGAGCAAGAACTTGAGCTAGCAAGAGGAACTAGGGCTTGGAGTTTATAATTCCCATTCTCTTCTACCATTTTTGCTTGAGCTTGAGTGTTAGGAATGTGAAATGAAGTAATGAAGAGTTGGAGTGGGTTGGGACTGAGTTAGTAAGTGGCTAATGGGTTCAACCCAAACCAAAGCCCTAAGTGAAAAAGGTCAAAATTCTACTATCTCCAAACATATCGAAGCTTATACTCAAAAAGGTCGCAAACGGCATTTTGAACTCAATGGGGGTGGTCTCGAGTCCTAATTCGGTTGTTTGCAAAAAGTAGCTTTTCGGACTAAAATCCGATTAATGATAAAATATTTAAATAAAATATTTAAATATAAAATCGATAAATATGCGGGTTGTTACAGACTCCCCTCCTTAAAGAAATTGCGTCCTCGCAATACTTAAGAAGAAGATAAGAAGTAACAACCATGGAAGCATGTCAACACAAAAGAAAATTGAAATAAGAAGTTCACCATAAGGAGCGTGAAAGAGTAAGCCTGAACGGGATCGCTCGATGAATTCTCTGGATTCCCAAGAGCAATCCTTAGGATTTGAGAATCATTGAACTATCACAAAAAGAACATCTTTATTCTGAAGGCGCGCAACCTCCGAAGTAATGATGCGAATGGAATGTTGCTCAAAAGTCAAATTTGGTGAAACTCCAATCCCCTCAATAACACCGGGCTCAAGAATAAAAACCGGCAACATAAAAGCATTTCCATAGTTAAAAGACGTGGAAAACATCATGAATATCAGAAAATTGAGCTGGTGCAACGACGTAGTATAAAAACGGTACGTCCAATGAACCGATAAACCGGAACAATGATGTAGTATAATAATGGTACATCCATTGATCCAGATAAGATGGAACGTCGATGTAGTATAATAACAATACATCCTATGAACCGAACACCATAAAAGAACATCGGACGCTAGTCCATAAAAGTAATGATATCAAGCTCAATAGAACGAAGTATATCAAAACGTCCGATGAACTTGATAAAAAGATAATTTCATTCAGACATCATCAAAGAATCAACCACTAGTTACTTACGACAAAGCGCATTGGCGACACGATTTCCCTTCCAGGAATAAAAAGAATATCAAGATCATAAGATGCCAGGAACTCGAGTCAACATGAAGTTCCTTAAGAGAAAATAGATATTCCAAAGATTTATGATCGAGGTGGAGAACAAATTTCTCCCCGAAAAATAATGATGCCAAATTCCAAAAGTAAAAACAATAACCGCGAGCACTAGATCATGAGTGGCATATCTAGTCTCGATAAGCTATAATGATTCAGAAGCACAAGAGATAGCACGTTCTCCTTTGCAAGAGAACGACATCCAAACCAATATGACTAGTATCGGTACAAATAGCAAAGTCTTGGTTCCCTTCCAGGAATCACAAGAATAAGAGTATCGAAAAGAAAGAATTTCTTTTAAATAATTCTTCTTTCCAGAAAAGTTAAAATTTCAAAATTCCATTTTTATTTTTATGTAATAATCTTTCTACAAAAATTTTACATTTTTACAAGTCAATATAACGTGTCTGATTGTCTCATCAAAGCGTTTAGGAAATTCCTATCGATAACGTTGATCAAGCGCATCGACCAAAATTCTTAAAACACTAAATGGGCAATACAATCACAAAATCGTATTCTATAGGATAAGTAAGTTTCTCAAAAACATCTAAGAATATTCTTTGTTCGTTTTAAGAATAAAAATTCGGTTATACTTCTAAATAAATCTTATGAAAAAGATTTTGCAAAATTTTAAATTGCTATTTTCATCCAAAATCAATAAGTACAAGAATGGAGTCATCGAGATATTCATAGAATATCCGATCTATAAAATGGATGAAATAAGCTAGACAAACTGAATGACAAAATAATTCATTCATAGAATCATAACGAGTGCGGAGTGCGTAAGTGGAATGCTAACTCACGCGACTCATAGCCAAACGAAAATCGGTGGCAAGGTCAAACTGAAAAGACCTTAGCACCACACAAAATATTACTTAGGTGATAATCCTAAGACAAGATTAAAAATACCGGAAAATTTCTCTAACTACATGAATGAGAGAAATAACACTTTTCTCATCTTGAGGGCTTAAAGAATAAAATGATGCCTTCAAAAATTTGAAATCGGAAGCACAAGAAAAAATAGAAATCAGCTTAACAGATTGAAAATGTCAAAGTTGAATAGTCCACACGGGACAAATAGGATATGCGCTTCACAACGATTAAGCCACTCCTTACAAAAATCAATTCCGAAGCCTAAGTAAAAATATTGGCTCGGAAAGATAAATCACATAAAATAATTTCGACATCAAATAAAAGCGAATTGAGTGTTGCAGATCTACCATCCGGATTCGCAATCCTCAAAGAAGTCATCAAGCACAAAATATTTTCAAAGAAAATAATCGACAAGTTCTTTTGATATAAAATAGTGAGATGGAACCCATATCAAAAAGAACTCAAGTAAGAAGACCACGAAATAAAACAATGCCATCAAGGATTGAGTAAAAAAAATACCTTGGCCAAGAGAAGTGTTGCTAGGGGTTTGCACAATATTTAGCTTTCTCATGTCCTTATTCAAAAGTTTGGGACATGCAGATAAAAGATGACCCGGTTTCTTGCAATAGCGACAAGAATGCGGTTTTGGACACATATTCGCATAGTGTTCCTTAGAATTACAATTGTAGCATCCTCCAATAGGGATTGGAGTCTTTGCTACAAAAGTAGTTTGCTTCACTCTCTTATTGAGATTAAGGCTCTTGAACTTAATATGCCTCTTCTTGGAAGTCCCAATATCACAAACACTTCCTTTACCAACCTCTCCATGAAGAAGGGTAACATCCACAAGCTGATTGAAAGAAACTTCAAGTTTCAAAGGTAGAACCATTTCGGGGTTCTTACTCAAAGCATAGATAAACTCTTGATTCTTTACAAGATCCACAAGTTGTTGAGCAGACATAAATACTCCATCCTGGGGAGTAGCACTAGATTGACCGGTGCTGGGACGGCCTGGTCTAACCATTTCTCTTCTTCAAGAAAGAAAGAAAGAAGAGGGAAAAAGTTACTCTCAAAATAAATATCAAGCAATCTTGATAGATAAAATAAGGAATCATAAAAGAAAGTAGGATAGAACGGTACGAAGACCCGAATAAAATCCTGAAGCACAACTCCTAAGAAAGACTTAGGACATGATCCTTGCTAAATTATTCTATATTGTTCCGAAGTTTGGCTTTGATACCAAGCTGTGACGCCCCACCTCTATACCCACGATGACAAGAACACTACGGAGTAATGCTGTCGACTAGCACGGAGAATAAGGCTATTGAGGAGCGACCATCCATGTAATTGCTTTGCGCGAGCACCGATATGGCAGATAGTATAACATGCATTTCTTATCAAGAGGGAAATCCGACATACCGACACAAACTCAAAGCTACTACACAATGGCTATAATATCTTCAGAAACAAATATAGAAATAAACATAACATAAATCAGTCACAGATAATTCATATCACAAAGGCGGAAATAGATATGAATATTACACATGAAAGTGTACATCAGAGTAGTGGTCAAAAAGATCCACAATAATACAAAGGAATAGATACAAGTGCTAGACAAAAATATGTATACATCAAGGAGTCTGTATCTCAAATGTATACAACAAAAACTACCAAACTAGAGTAGTTAGCCAAAAGTCAGAAGATGGTTCCAGATAGGAAGCCATGATGAAGCACCTGTAAAATCTCAGTCTGACCCGAGTATTATTTAAGAAGAAAATAATAAACGGATTAGTCTAGCTATAAATATCAGATGAAGTGATATATAATAAGAGATATGACATAAACATATAATAATCACAATGCAAAGCTGTGATAAATAAGTAATTGAAAATCAACAAGAGATTAATCAGTATCACAATAATCTACTCAAGATAAAAAGGAATGTCATACTCCTAATTTCATTCATCAAGCCACAATAAATGACATATATATCAATGCCCATCGTAAAAGTTGGTGAAACATAAATTCCAGAGATCAACACACGAAATCCAGAAATCACAATAAAAAGGAACAACGACGTCGTACAGCGGGACATCCGATGAACCAAATCACAATCAAAGGGAACAACGACGTCGTACAACGGGACATCCGATGATCCAAATCACAATAAAAAGGATGGCCAATCCCTAAAAAAACTGGACATCGACGCACCTAGAAAGAAACGCCCCATGTACAGTCGAACATCGACGCACCTAGAAAGATACGCCCCATGCTCTAGCATCGACGCACCTAGAAAGATACGCCCCATGCACAAATAAACATCGATGCACCTAGAAAGATACACCCCATGTAATGTCGAACATCGACGCACCTAGAAAGATACGCCCCATGCTCTAGCATCGACGCACCTAGAAAGATACGCCCCATGCAAAAATAAACATCGATGCACCTAGAAAGATACACCCCATGTAATGTCTAACATCGATGCACCTAGAAAGATACACCCCATGCAAAGTCGAACATCGACGTACCTAGAAAGATACGCCCCATGCATAGACGAACATCGACGCACCTAGAAAGATACGCCCCATGCCCCGACTTATTGAGCCGATTGCTCCACGAAGTAAACAAACATCGATGCACCTAGAAAGGTACACCCCATGCATAATATAACATTGACGCACCTAGAAAGGTACGACCCATGTATAAACAAACATCGATGCACCTAGAAAGGTACACCCCATGCATAATAAAACATTGACGCACCTAGAAAGGTACAACCCATGTATAAACAAACATCGATGCACCTAGAAAGGTACACCCCATGCATAATAAAACATTGACGCACCTAGAAAGGTACGACCCATGTGAGAAATGAGGCGAAGCTCAATAAAATGAGGAACGGTCCTCCATATAAACAAAGAGACATCGCACATTGCTAGTCTAAATCACAAAGATGATCGTCATGATCAAAGAGAAGTGTCAATTACAATAAGCTAGTAAATATATGAGCTTAGCTTCATGTCCCATAACCACTAGCTTAACTTAAATATTTACGAACAAATTGTAGATCTCCACTAGAAAATTGTCACAAGAGATTCAATCGAACAAGTCCAAGAATTAACCGACGAAGTAAACGCAAGCGTTTCATACCACTTGTTTTACTAAGTCGTTTAATTTGATTTCTCATACGAGTGAGGTAAAGGTTTGTATATACTAATAGATTGGAAATCGGTTTGAGAAAACGAGCTTTGTTATAAAATAATGTTGAAATCATTTGAAGAAAGAGTTTTGATATTTACTACTAGTATAGAAAACCTTTATATTTTTAAAGTGACAAATCATAGAAGTGATTGTAGAAACAATCGGGCATAAAAATTCACATTCGAAGACGTGAATAAAATCCAAAGAAATCGATATAAAATCCATCAAAGTGGATATATCTAAAATTCCCAAAGAAAAGGTCATCAAAGTCGATAATAAATGACAACAACAAAAGAGAGACAACACGAATCGATTAAAGTTGGATATTCAAACGAATTAGCAATATAGGCTAATCTGGCAAATAGTAGTAGGTTGGTCGACCGGACTCCCTGAGTCGGTCGACCGAACCAGAGGTTGGAAGTGCTCGTGGCACCAGGTCGGTCGACCGGCCCAGGGGGCTCGATCGGCCAAGCCTGTAACCAGCACTTCCAAACAGAGGCAGGAAGTGCTTGGACTACAGGTCGGTCGACCGGCCCAGTGGGCTCGGTCGGCCGAACCTGTATACTTGCACTTCCAACCCTATTTCAAAGGAGGTGCAAATCCCGACCAAATTGCAATCGCACGAGCAACGGCGCTAAGGGTTTATGCCAATCGACTACCCGGCCCTATATGCTCCTCGATGCATCACCAAAAACATGTTCAAACATCAAAGTTAGGATTTTTAATGAATTGAACTCAAAACACTAAAAATTAGAATATTCACAAAAGTAATCCAAATCAAAATCAAATGCACATGAATAAGTGTTAGGAATTCATACCTAACAATAGAAGAGAGTTATAAGCATAGATGTGAGATTAAAAATCTAACCTTTGAATCCGAAAACAATGAATGAGAAGCTTGAAGACGAAGGAAGATCAACCACACTTCAATCTCAACACAAGAAGCTTGAATCCAAGCTTAAAAGAGAAACATTTCCTAAATTACGTTTAGGAATTTTCTGAAATTGGAAGGAGAAATATTTGGAGAAGAAGAAGATGCTTACTAATGGGTTCTCATTGAATTTGGAGCAAGAACTTGAGCTAGCAAGAGGAACTAGGGCTTGGAGTTTCTAATTCCCATTCTCTTCCACCATTTTTTCTTGAGCTTGAGTGTTAGGAATGTGAAATGAAGTAATGAAGAGTTGGAGTGGGTTGGGACTGAGTTAGTAAGTGGCTAATGGGTTCAGCCCAAACCAAAGCCCTAAGTGAAAAAGGTCAAAATTCTACTATCTCCAAACATATCGAAGCTTATACTCAAAAAGGTCGCAAACGGCATTTTGAACTCAATGGGGGTGGTCTCGAGTCCTAATTCGGCTGTTTGCAAAAAGTAGCTTTTCGGACTAAAATCCGATTAACGATAAAATATATAAATATAAAATCGATAAATATGCGGATTGTTACAATAGCGGAACCACTACATATATCTACACGCTGAAGCCTCCTGCTCCATTATCTCCTCCAGAACTCGATCAAAACAATCCTGAATCACTTGACTACTCATACGTAATATGAGTACCCAAGAGTTTAATAAAACAGAAAATAAACACTCAGGTCAGGCAGGGGTCTGGTGTGAGTAAATGGGGATAAAAGTTGCTTAACTTTAGAAAATCCTTTGAAAACAAAAGGTATCACGTAAGATTTCCCACACATAAACATGGAAAAGTTTTTACCTTACGCTAACCAAAACATTTGATAGGAAATCCGGTGATATTATAATAGTGTCTAGGGTTTTCATGTAAACAAGAAATAGCCGAAATTGTTACATTCATTAAATTCCAGCTACTAGCCACAAAAGTGGGTAATACAAACAAAACCGTAGGGTCTCGTAGGGTAAATGGGTTTCCATCAATGGCAGGGCTACTGGGGTACCGCCCGTCACATTACGTGGCCTAGATCACCATACCGAGGAGTACTCCCACTCCCCTGCAACACAAAACTGGACCCGTTCCTTACTGAACAGTTCCGAACAAGACCACCCCATAGATTGGTCGTCACCAACTGCCACACAACCGAATATAAAAGGGACCTCTAGACAGGGATAAATCTTTCTCTCAAGTGGGGGCTACCCACGAAGCTTTGCTGCACCTCCCCTGTTTTAGCCATTCCCAGTTGATGAGGCTTGAGGCTACAATTACCTTTATAGGACATATAAATCTTAGAATGCTCATCGCCCATCTGGCGATGTTCTGAAAGCATTCAATCCATACAAATTCGTTCCGGGTTCGAACGAAACCGAAGGCATTATCTCATTACACTCGTTTCGGAATCACCCTCAGAGTTAACGACGATAACCCTTGCACTCTAAATCTCCATCTCGAATCTATAAGTACTATTCCGTCAATTCATTACGGAATCACCCATAGAGTTATACTGACGTATAGCCCTTACACTTCGAGTCTTCACTTGCTCCACTTGGATTAACGGCCTGATGTTTAATTGGAATCGATGTGGTTTTCGGATATCCAAATATGGAAACCCGATCCCGGTGTCATCGAAACCAAACGCCATTTTAATGTCCAAGTTATACTTAAGGGTTTTAAATAATGAACTTATTTCATTATCATCTAATCACATAGATAAATAAACTACATCTCACAATAGATAATCACATGCATATCATAAACAGATAATCTGTATCATCAACAAACAGATAATCATCACAACCAATATTCCATCACAAACCATCACACTTAAACCAATCATCCATATCATACAGATACAACTCATCTCATTTCTGAGATCACAGCCATTCAATCAATAACATCCATAAGCAATGGTTTGTTAACCATCAATTATAATTAATTTAAAATGAATTAAATTAATTACAACCATCTCTAATTAATTTAAAATAAATTAAATTAATTACCCATTTAAATCCTGCTTACATCCATTAATTAATTAATCCAGTTAATTAATTCACTTCCTAAGTATTTAACTTGATTAAACAACCTTGATTAATCATTTACTAATTACAATAAGTAATTGGTCTTTAATTAATTTCCACAAATTAATTAACCTTAATCATAAGTAATTAACCTTTAGTTACTCATTTATTAATTAATTATAATTAATATATTTATCCTTAATTAATTACAATTAATTAATCACTTAATTTGATTATTACTAAATCAAACAATCCTTAATTACATCATTAATTATAATAATTAATGATCTCTACTATTTAATAAATTACTTAATTAAAGTTAACTACATTTAGTAATTAGTCTAATTATTAATCACCTTGATTAATATTAAATTCAGTAATTAACTATCTTTAATTACTCATTTATAAATTAATTAACCAATAATTAATCATTAAATAATTCCTTAATTAATTACAAAAGTAATTATCCAAATTACTAATTACATTCCAGTAATTATAAAGTAGTCCTGCTCCATTAATTTCATTAAGTAATTACACTTAAAATCATCAAATGATTTATTAAAATTAATTAAGCTAAATTAATTAACTTAACAAATCACAATCCAAATTAATAAGTAATTAATTCCTTAATTACTTAGCAAATTACAATTAATTAGATTCAATTAATTAATCTAGTTAATTATCAAAATTAATTTCCTTAATTAATTACTAAATTATCCTTAGATAATTATCATCATTTATTTATTAACACATTTCATTAACTATATGCTTAAGGAAATTTGAATTAGATTAATTATCAAAATTAATCTAAACCATTATTTAAAATCAAATAATTAAGTAAATCCTTAATTATCTAAAATATTTTTCAAAATAATTTAATTACTTAGCAATGACTCATCTAAATTTAAAATGTATTAAAACAATACATTTCTAAATTTAAATTCAAATTCCAATTTTATTTAAAGATTCAAATGTTTAATTATTTAAACATTGATCCAAATTAAATAATTATAAAACCTTACAATAAAATGAATGTTAAGAACATTCATTACCTAACTATAAAGAAAGATTTAAAATAAATTACTTGACTAAAATATATTAAGCCTTGAAAATAAATTAATCATTTCAATTCAAATTTAAATTAACACTTCATATTTTAATTCAATACTAATGGAAACTAAATTCTTTCAAGTTTTAAAACTTATTTGAAATCAAATTTCATTTTCAAATTCACTTTTAAACATATAATAATGTTCATTCATTTTTAAATTTACAAACTATTGAATTCAAACTGGTTTTCAAAGAAACTTAAATACAGTTTTTAATCTGAATTCAAAAACAAATTTAAGTTTTACTTCAACATTAAAATCTGTTCAACTTTAAAACTTACAAAACTGTTTCTAAATCTAATTCTGGTTTAAAAAGACAAACCTGAAACTGTTTTAGACTTGCCTTCAAATCTGAATTTAAAACTTGTTTAAATTTAGATTTTCATTTTTTTTTAAAAATTTTGAACTCAAAACTGTATTTGAATTCAGATTTAACTCCCACTTAAAACAAAACTGCACTAACGTTTGAATTTCAAACAACATTTAAAAAAAAACTGCAAATAACTCTCAGGTTTAAAACCTGAAAACTTTTTAATTCCTTGCTTTAAAACTAAATTTAAATCTTGTTTAAATTTAAGATTTCATTTTTAAAAACTTTTAATTTCAAACTTAATTTGAATTCAGTTCTACTTCCACCTAAAATCAAATTCCCACACTAAAATTTAAATCTCATTCAACAATTTTTTTAAAAAAACTGCAAAACTCTCTGTTATAAAACTGTAACAATTCTACCCGAGTAACCCATTATTTTACTTCGAGTTACTACACCCATTGCTTCGAGTCAGAAGCAAAACTACCCGAGCTCTACTTCGGGTCAAAACCCTGCACACCCCAAATAATTCACCTGTGTTACCACTGCAACAAGACCCATCTGTCAACACCCAGAAATACCACCTCCAGCCACCATCATCGACATGACCTTGGCCATAGCTACCTCTGCACTCCCTAAACAACCTCTCAAATACTTACCCCACTCGATGCAATAGAGAAAATGTGCATATGCTAAGTACTGCACACTTAAACCCAGGGTTTTGAAAACCTGGAAAACTCAATTTTCAAACACCACCTCCACTGAAACAACTCCTGACCATTCCACTTACTCTTCCATCAATCCTCTGTCTCTAGATAGATTCACAACATTCCCTAAACACTAGAAGTTTAAATAGGACCAAATTTCCTCAATTCTGTTCAAAACAGAATTGCTCCTGCCTTAGCAAATTTTAAAAATATAAAATTTGTTTAAAAATTCATGTTTTAAACAGAAATTCAGATTACAACTGTTTAATTGTTTTAAGCTATTTTGTATTTGTTTCATTCTAATGATGATGGATTTTTATTTGAAAAACTTACTGCTATAATTATCCCAGAGATAACAGATTTAGATTTAAACTTATTTTAACTAATTCATGATTTTCCAGAACCTACCCATATACTAACAAACATATTTGCTTATACATACAATTTCTAACTGTAACAATACAAATGATAAAGATTTCTATTTAAGAATATTCTTGTTTACAAACTAACTAGATCTGCATCTATAGAAATCAACTCATATATATATTCATACACAGAACATTCATGAATAAGCAATCACCCATCATTTTATTTTTTTCACTTCATATGCTCAGATGTCACAATTTTTATGCATGTGAGTTTACTCATTTCATTTTAAAACAAACAGAATAGTTTTGTTTTAAACCATTTGATTTCTGTAAATAATATGAGCTCTGTGGTTTATGTTTGATTTTTATTTTATTTTTAAAAAGAAACTGTTTTTAAAAATAAAGGTTTACTCACCTTACACATTTGAAGAATGTAGAAAATAATTTGATGCAGAGCACAAGCTTAGGCAGATCCATTTTCCAGAAACTGTATATTGAAATGCATTTGAAAGCTGGGTTTTGCAAGATGAAGTTGCTTGTTGCTTCTGTAATGATGATGCATGCAGACCCATTCAAATATCTCAGATTTGCAATGGAACTTAGCATGCAGATTTGATTGGAGTTTGTAGAAATGATTTGCAGATTTTAATATGCTTTGTAGAAATAAATTTGTATTTTGATTGGAGGAATTTGAAGTTGAATGCAGATTTTTGACTGTAGATTTGAAGAAGTTTGGTTTGCAGATTTAAGAATTGAAGAGAAAGATTGCTGATTTTAAAACATGCAATCTGTTTTGGGTTTTTGATTTTACAGAAATTTTAATCTCAGATTTTCAATCTGAAGGAAAAGAGTTTTTAACAAAAATGCTTTTGTTATGTTATGTTTCTTTATCAATATAATTTTAAATTTTTAAAAATAAATAAGCTTGCCACTTGTTGTATTAAGATGAAATAATTTTACAAGTGTCCACTTAATAGTTTAAATGACTAACACATATGCATGTTAATATTTAAAAGCCATTTCTAATTTATAAATGTATTTAAATTATCTTAAACTATTTCTAATTTGTTTTAGCAAGTTACAAATGATTTATTAACACTAGCCTTTAAATAAATACATATAAACTTTTTATAAAACTATATACTTTACATTTTAATGTTTACTTGATTTTTTAAAATAACATTCTTTATGAAACTAAATTTTAAAAGAAAAGCAATTTTAAAATAAAACAAAACAAATTTTTATTATAAAACAAAATTTTAAACTAAACAAATTCTTACTTACATTTTATGAAAATTATAAGAAAGATTTTTAAAACAGACTTTAGAAAAGTATACAATACTAATTTAAATTAATTTAAATCCATTTACAATTTATTCATTTATATATAAATTAGAAAATACCCTTTATTAAATAATAAATTAAAATTAAAAACCAAATCTTCTATTTACAATGTATAAACATTTATACATCATAAATAAAATATTTTTAAATCAGTTAAGAAAGATTATTTATTACTTAAATATTTTTAACATTGAAAAGAATATCATTTAACAAACAAAATAATTATAAATTTTCAAAAGAGAATTCCAGCTTGAATTAATTTATTAAATCGATATTTCACATTTTAAAATAATTATCAACGAAATTATTAGATAATTATTGCCTAAATTTCCGGGACATCACAAGATGGTAGCTATAGTAGGCATACAATAATGGTTGTATGTTGGCTAAGATTAATATTATACATGCAAATGTTTTCCAGTGTGCACTAATAATAATATCAAAATGGTTTCAAATATCAAGCATGTTTGACTATCATAAGGAGAAATCTCCTCCAATTCTGCGTTTTCATGGTGTGTGCGGCGGGAGGCCTTATGGTAGTTTCATTTTGAAAAAAGCATTGCGGATTTCTTTTAAACTCTTTTGTTATTTGTTTTAAAGATAAGCCGTTTTCGTTTGCTCACACCAGACCCATGACTAACCTGGAGTTTATTATTCCCTATCTAAACTCTGGGTGCCCACAATTTTCCACACGGGCAGTCTAGAGTTGGATTTTTCAGATAATCAAATAGTAGGTGTAGATTCGGTAGCATTCATTCTCTGGATATTGGCAATCGCATTTGGATTGAGTTGCTTCACTTTAGTGTTGATGGTGGTGCTCGCTTTTAGCTTTTGGAGTCTTTCTAGTCTTGGAGCATTAGCAGTGGTGTTGCAGTTAAATGGAAGTATCTATCTTAAGCAAGGTTTTAAATCTCCCCGAGATCAGCCGAGATGAAAATCCGAGATATTAGCCAAAATCCGAGATTTGGCAGCTTGGTTAGTTATAAGTCTTTTAAATATCGCCCGAGACAGCCGAGATATTTGCCCGAGATATTGGCCAAAATTCGAGATTTGAAACCTTGATCTTAAGGACCTCTGAAGATATTATCATTCGGAGGCTTTCTTCCGCTGTTATTGTTGTATCTTTGATGTTGATATCAATTGTATCAATGCGTTGTCTCATTGTTGTAATCAACTGTTGTGTATCAATGATATTCATTTTCTTCCGCTGTGTTGTTGTACTTAATATGTTATAAGCTCCAGTGAATTAAATTCAACGTTTGAATCTGCGACATTGGAATACGAGTGATGTATTCGGTGCCGATTTTCGAAGGTCGAGAGGGTCGTTTGATTTTTTTTATTTAGTTAAGGTTTAAATTTTGACTCAACCAAGCTTTAATCAAGGTTTAATTATTAGTTAGATAAAATAAGACCTAACTGAGAGAAATTAGGGTTAGTTATGATTTAATTTTTGATTTAATTAGGATTAGTTAAAGTTTAATCAAAATTCAAACTTATGATTTAATTAAAGTTATTTGTTTTAAAGTTTCTTTCAAACTCTATCGGTTATTTATTATTAGCCAACTTCTTGTTTTAGTAAATTTTTTTAAACAAAAGGATCTCTTGTCCAAGCTATTAAGTAGTGAAATGAATTAAAGTAGTTGTATACATTTTGTTGTAAGTAAGTTAACTTGTACTTATCATAAATACCGCACTTCAGGAATGTGATGAATAAAAGGGAGCTTTAACACTTTTATGAAAAAACAACGTTGTGAAACCAATATATTGTTTTCAAGTAGATTAGAAACTAAGCATTTTGAAATGTCAGTTGATATTTTGGAAAGGTATAATTTGAATTGCAGGAACAAGTTTGTAATATTATGAATGGTGAACTGACACTTGATATTCATTCATCATGAATCAAGAAGGACAAATGGATACTGGACAGTGGATGCACAAGACACATGATTGAAAATTCAAAAATCTTGAAAGATGTTATTTACAAAGATGGTGGATCAATTAACTTTGAAGATAACTCAAAAGGATATGTGATTAGCATCGACAATGTTAGTTAATCTAAAAATCCTACTATTTCTAATGTTTTACTATTTAGGAAGCTTAAGCATAACCTGCATATTATTAATCAATTATGTGATAAGGGTATTAAAATTAAGTTTGAAAAAAGTAGTTGCCACATTGAAGATAATGATTCTAACATTACATTTGAAGGTATTTGGAAATGTAACACTTATATTTTAAGCATGAAAGTTTCTAATGGCAATCTGTATCTATTGGCTGAAAACCTTGGATTTGACATAAAAGATTTCATCATTTGAATTTTAAATACCTATCTAAAGTTGCTAGATATTAGGGGTCTTCCTTAAATGAGTTTCAATGTCAACAACTTATGTGATGCCTGTCAACTAGGAAAAACTTCATTAAAAGTTCTTCTAAATCAAAAGATATGATTTTTACTTCTCAACCTTTTGAACTTCTTTACTTAGACCTTTTCGGACCATTGCAAATATAATTGATAAATCATAATTGATTTGTATTTGTAATTGTAAATAGTTTTTATAGATTTACGTGGAAAATTTTCTTAAAACATAAAAGTGAAGCTTTTGAAATGTTTAAATTTTTACTACAAGAATTCAGAATCAAATGTCAATCAAAAATAAAATAGTTAGGAGTGATCGTGGAGGAGAGTTCGAAAATGAGAATTATGTAAAATTTTGTAATATGGAAGGAATTGCTTATAGCTTTTTTTTCTAAGAACCCCAACAAAATGGATTAGTAGAATCCAAAAATAGAACTATACACGAATTTCCTCGAACGATGTTAAATGAAAGTGAATTACCTAAATTTTTTTGGGCTGAAGCATTTGCTATAATATTTTATATTTTACTAAGACTTTTGACTATGAAAACATATTATTAATTAGCTTATAATGAAAAGCCTAAAGTATCTTATTTTCAAGTTTTGGTAGTAAATGTTTTGTATTAAATACAAAATACAATTTAGATAAATTTGATGCTAAATCAGACAAGGGAATTCTTTTGCTTATTCTAATAGAAGTAAAGCTTGTAGATTTTTGACACCAAAACTAACACCATTGAAGAGACATTATGTGTTTCATTTGATGTGAATTTTAAATTCGATAACTCCAGTTTTGATGAAGAAGCAAAAACTAATAAAACTAATGAAATTACAAATATTGAAATAACTAATGATGAAAGTAATAATAAATCTGAAAATTCATATCCAAATAAAAGAAAAAATATTTTAAAGATCACCCTATATAAAATATTCCAAAAAATATAGAGTTTATTGTAAAAATTAGAAATCAATTAAATAAAATGAATATTATTGCTTTTATGTCAACTATTGAACCTAGAAATCCAAAAGAAACATCATTAGATGATTCGTGGATTCTTACTATATAAGAGGAATTGAATAAATTTACTAGAAGCGAAGGTTGGGATTTAGTGCCAAGACTTGAAAATAAGTTTAGAATAGGAAGTAAATGGGTTTATAGAAATAAAATAAATGAACAAGGAGAATTCAATAGAAACAAAGCACGTTTAGTGGCTCAAGGTTATAGCCAGGTGAAATTTATAGATTATGATGAAACCTTTGATCTTGAAGCTAGATTAGAAGCAATTAGAATTCTACTCGCTTTTGAAAATCATAATTTTTTAAATTATTTCAAATGTATGTCAAAAGTTTCTTTTTAAATGGTTTTATTAAAGAAGATGCTTATGTAGAATAACTCCACTTTTTGAAGATGAAAAACTTTCAAATCAAATTTATAAATTAAATAAGGCTTTATTCGGTCTAAAACAAGCTCCTAATGCATGGTATGATAGACTTAAATCCTATTTATTGAAATTTAACTTTGAAATAGGAAAAGTAGATAGCACTCTATTTATTAAAAGAAATAATAATGATATTCAACTTATGCAAATTAAACAATTAAGTAATAATTAAATAAAAAATTCTGAGATATAATGACATAGGATGTGGAAATGAGTCATATGGGAGAACTAACTTTCTTTTTTGGGTTACAAATTAAACAATTAAGTAATGGTATTTTGATAAGTCAATAAAAATATGCTAAGGGTTTAGTTAAGTAATTTAGTATGTTAAATAGTAGTGGTAAGCCAACTCCGATGGCAATAAATAAGAAATTAGATAAGGAAGAAAACTCAAAGGATGTATATCAAAAATTGTATAGAGGTATGATAGGATCTTTACTCTATATAACTACTAGTTGACCAGATATAACGGATCGTGTATGTCTCTGTGCGAGATATCAATCTCAACCTAAGGAATCTCATCTAAAATCCATAAAATGAACACCGAAATATGTAAACGTACTAGACTGCAATAAAAACTCTTTTAATAAAAAGAAGATTCTTTCGATTTAATTTCAGACAGTGTTGCTGACTATGATGGATGCAAATCAGATCGAAAAATTATAAGTGGAACTTGTCGCTTTCTAAGACACTCTCTTGTTTCCCGGTTTAGCAAAAAGCAAAATTTTGTGTCCCAATCTACAATAGAGGTAGAATATATTTCGACTGCAATACCATGTTTATAAGTTATCTATTTGCGAAAAACTTTAAAAGATTTTGGTTAAATTTTCTGTAAATCACCAATACACTGTGATAATACTAATGTAGTAAATCTATTTGAAAACCTAATAAATCATGATAGGATCAAACTTAAAGATATGTGAAATCATTTTCTAAGAGATAACATAAATAAAGGAGCCATTTCACTCGAATTTATAAATACTGACTGTAACAACCCGCATATTTTACGATTGAATATTTAAATATTTTATTTTAATATTTTATCGTTAGTCAAATTTTAGTCCGGAAAGTTACTTTTTGCATACGGTCGAATTAGGACTCAGAACCACTTCCATTGAGTTCAAAACATCGTTTGCGATCTTTTTGAGTATAAACTTTGATATGTTTTGGGTTAGTGGAATTTTGCCATTTATTCACTTTGGGCATTGGGTTTGGTTTAGCCCATTAGCCTAAGCTATTAACTCTAGCTCAACCCCTTCCCTTCATAACATTACTTTCATTTCCTAACACTTAAGCTTCATCAAAAATGGAGGGAGGAATGGGAAATTAAAATTCCAAGCCCTAGTTCATTTGCAAATCCAACATCTAACTCCAAATTCAAAGAGAAGCCATTGATTCTTCCTTTGCTTTCAAGCTTCTTCTTCATTGATTTTGTGTAAAGGTGAGATTTTTATCTTACATCTTTGTCTATAACTATCTTTGATTGTTGGGTATGAATTCCTAACACTTTTCATATGCATTTGCTCTTGGTTTGGATTGAATTGGTGAAAATCCCAACTTTTAGTGTTTTGGGTTCAAATCTTTAAAAATCTTAACTTTGATGTTTGAACACGTTTTTGGTGATGCATCGAGGAGCTAATAGGGCCGGGTAGCCGATGGGCGTAATCCCCTAGCGTCCGTGCTTGATCGGTTGCAAATTGAGAGAGTTTTTGCATTTCTGTTGCTTAGGTCATTCGGTCTGCACACATGGCTCTCGGCTTGCAGTTAGGTCGGTCTGCCTTAGGTCGCAACCCATAGGTCGCTCGCCTTGCAGTTAGGTCCGCCTGCCTTAGGTCGAAACCCCTTAAGTCGCTCGGCCATGTTAGGTCGCGCCATACCTAGGTCGCAACAAGTTAGGTCGTTCCCTCTTAAGTCGCTCGGCCTTCTCTTACGCCTTAGGTTGCGTCGTACTTAGGTCGCGTCGTACTTAGGTCGTTCCACCTTAAGTCGCTCGGACTTCTCTCACCCCTTAGGTCGCACCAAATTAGGTCGCGCCCTGCTTTGGTCGCTCCATAACTTTAGGTCGCTCGGCTAGGTCGCGTCACTTGGGTCGCATTACGTAAGTCGCTCTGCTTGCTCGCAACCACTTAGGTCGCTCGGCCTGCTTTAAGTCGCACAAACTTTGGTCGCGCCATGCTTAGGTCGTGACATGTGTTAGGTCGCATGGCTTGCTGCTACATCTCGCACCAACTTAGGTCGCTCCATGTTAAGTCGCTCCGTTAGGCCACATGCTATTTCTTAAGTCGCTGATCTCTTAGGTCGCATGCCATGGAGTCGCATGCGTTGAGCCTCTGATTTGTTGTGTTGACTTATGTTAAGTCGTAAGTCTTGGCTGTTAAGTCGCAAGGGTATTTCCACTTTGATGGATTTGGAATCGAATTCTTTGGATTTTATTCACGTCTTCGAATGTGAATTTTTGTGACTTATTGTTTCTACAATCATTTTTGTGAGTTCTCACTTTAAAATTATAAAGGTTTTCTATAATAGTAGTAAATATCAAAACTCTTCCATTAAAACGATTTCAACACTATTTTATTACAAAGCTCGTTTCTTAAACGTTTTCCAATCTTCTAGTATATACAAACCTTTATCTCATTCGTACGAGAAATCTAATTGAACGGCTTAGTAAAACAAGTGGTATGAAACACTTGCGTTTACCTCGTTGGTTAATTTTTGGACTTGTGCGATTGAATCTCTTATGACAATTTTCGAGTGGAGATCTACAATTTGTTTGAAAATATTTAAGTTAAGCTAGTGGTTATGGGACATGAAGCTAAGCTTATATATTTGCTGGCTTACTACAATTGACACTTCTTGATGATCGTTGATGATCATTTTTGTGATTTAGACTAGCAAATGCGCAATGTCTCTTGGTCAATGAGGGAGACTAAACCCCGTTTCTGTGGAGCTTCGGCTCAATTTGATGGGGTAGCGACCCATGGTCTTCGAGCCGTTTTGTGGTGCTTCGGCTCAAAATTAATGGTTAACAACCATGGAATAGTGTTCCATTTTGTGATACACGTGTTGGTGAGTTTTCATGCTCCCGTTTTGTGATAGGCCTCCCCCTTTTTGTGATTTTTGGATTTCCATTGATGATTTCTAGAATTTGTGTTTCACCAATTTTCATGATTTACATTGATAAGTTTTATCAATATTTGTGCATTGGTGAATTTGTGTGTCATTAACTTTTGTGATTGGCATAGATATTATTGTCCATATTTGTGGTTTGTTGAATATAAATAAAGAGTATGACATTCCTTTTGATCTTTGAGAAGATTCTTGTGATATTAATTAATCCCTAGTTGATTTTCAATTGCATACTTATCACTGTATGACATTTTGGTTATATTATACTATTTTGTAATATCTCTTATTTTATATCATTTCATCTGATATTTATAGCTAGACTGATCCGTTTATTATTATTTTATTAAATAATACTCGGGTCAGACCAAGATGTTACAGGTGCTTCTGCTTGACTTCACATCTGGGATTATCACCCTGACTTTTAGCTAACTACTTAGATTAGTAGTTTTTGTTGTATACATTTGAGATGTAGACTCATTGATGTATCCATATTCTTTTGTCTAGCACTTGTAGCTATTCTTTTGTCATATTGTGGATCTTGTTTGACCACTATTATGATGTACACTTTCATGTGTTATATATTCATATCTATTTCCACTTTTGTGATATGGATGTCTGTGACTGATTTGTGTTATGTTTATTTCTATACTTGTTTTCAAAGAATATATATAGCCACCGGGTAGTTGCTTTGAGTTTTTATCGGTATGTCGGATTTCCTCCTGAAACCAGATGCATGTTGTACCATCTAGCACAAAGCAATTACGCGGATGGTCGCTGCTCAACAGCCTTATTCTCCATGCTAGTTGACGCCATTACCTGGTAGTGCCCTTGGCTAGAGTGGGTATAGAGGCGGGGTGTCCCAGCTTGGTATCAGAGCCAAACGTTGGAACAATATAGAATAATCTAGCAAGGATCATCGTCCTAAGTCCATCTTAGGAGTCGTGCTTTAGGATTTAATTCGAGTCTTCGTACCGATTCATCCTATTTTCTTTATGATTCCCTGTTTATCTATCAAGATTGCTTGATATTCATTTTGTGAATAACCTTATCCTTCTTCTTTCTTTCTTTCAAAAGGAAGAGAAATGGTTAGACCTGACCGTCCCAATGCCGATCAATCTAGTGCTACTCCCCAAGATGGAGTATTTGTGTCTGCCCGGCAGCTTCTTGATCTAGTAAAGAATGCTCAAGCAGCAGGATCTAATCTGGATTCTACTCACCCTAAGTCTGGATTTGCACGTTTGTGCAACGATTATACCAATTTGGGTGGGAAGCCATTCAAAGGTTCTGAAACTATTATTGAAGTCCAGGCTAGGCTGAGAACGTGCGATCGAATCTTTTCTCGCATGAATCTTATTGATCTTCACCATGTTCAGGTGGCCTCTAGTGTGCTCCAAGAAAGAGCATTAGATTGGTATAAGCTTCTGATTTCTGAAATAAATGAAGCGGATCTTACTTGGGAGAAATACCAGGAACGCTTCGAATTAAAATTTATGCCAGAAGTTGAGAAGGTGACTTTGGCCCGCCATTTCATAGACCTTGTTCAAGGTGAATCTTCCGTGGCAGACTATGTCGCATCATTCGAGCCAATTTCTAAATACGGGGTCGAGTACATAAACACCCAATTGAAGAAGAACCAAAGATTTGTTTATGGGTTGAATAAAAATCTCAAGAAGCCATTACTTCTAAAATTATAAGTTTCTTTTGATCAGCTCATTGATATCGCTCTTCGAATTGAAGAGGCTGATAGATTAAGTGATGTTGAGGTTGGGAGTGCTAAACCGAAATTCACCAATAAGAAGAGGCCTAATAAGTTCGAAGGTCCTTATCCCAACAATAAGAAAGGGAAGCAAGCCTCTCTAGCAACCAAGACTTCTACCTCAAGTGGTGGGCAATGCTACAACTGTGGTTCTAAGGACCATTATGCGAATAAGTGTTCAAAGCCCTACGCTTGTCGCTATTGCAAAAGCCCGGACCATTATATATCTTCGTTTCCCAAACTTCAAAACAGGAAGGAGGGAAAGCTTAATGTTGGTCAAGCCCCTGGCAACACATCTCATGGTCAAGGTATTTTTCATTCTATCCTTGATGGCATTATTTTGTTTCGTGATCATCTTATTCGAGTTCTTTTTGATACAGGTGCGTCCCACTCTTTTATTTCAAAAGAACTTATTGATACTTTTTCTTTGGATGTTATGTGTTTAATGACTTCTTTGAGAATTGCTAATCCGGTTAGTGGATCCGCAACAATCAGTTTATTGTGTAAAGATGTCGAGATTATTTTGTGTGATTTTTCTTTCCGAGCCGATTTGCATGTTATGCGCTACTTAGGCTTTGGAATGATTTCGGGAATGGATTGGCTTAACAGCTATGAAGCCCAAATCCTATGTCCTGAGTGGACTATTCATCTTCGACATCCTCAATCTGTTAAGCAGATTCTATTGATCTTAAAGATTCAGATTCCAGCATGGTTACATCTTTATATTCTTTAAATCCTCATGATGACGATAATGATGATGAGGAAGTCATTATTTCTCTTATTCACGTCGTTCGTGAATTTTCCAACATATTTGAGCCCGTTTTACGATTACCACCTAAGCGAGCAATTGATTTCAAAATTAATCTCATCCCTGGAGCTCAACCTATCATTTATCCTCCTTATCGCATGTCCAATAAAGAAAATGAGGAGATGCGCAAACAATTATCTGAATTGGAGACGTAGCAATTTATTCGCTCAAGTTTCTCTCCTTGGGGAGCTTCGGCTATTTTTGTGAAGAAATCTGATGGTACACTTAGGCTTTCCGTTGACTACCGCAAGCTTAATGATCTTACTACCAAAAATAAATATCATTTACCTCGGATTGATGATCTATTCGATCAACTTAGTGGTGCTAGAGTCTTTTCACAATTAGACTTAGCTACCGGTTTTCATCAGCTTCGTATTGTAGAGGATAACATTCCTTTGACATCTTTCCGTACTCGTTATGGATCTTATGAATGGCTTGTTATGCCATTTGGTTTCACGAATGCTCCGGCTTATTTCGTTGAACTTATGAATAGAGTTTTCAAAGACTTCCTCGATCAGTTTGTTCTCATCTTTATTGATGATATTCTTGTGTATTCTAAAACCGAGGAGGAGCATGAAAAGCATCTTCGAATTGTGTTGGAAACTCTTAGGAGTAATCAATCGAAAGCAAAATTTTCTAAATGCCACTTTTGGCAGTCTCGTGTGAAGTTTCTCGGTCATACTATTTCCGAATCTGGAATTTCCATGGATCCTTCAAAGATTGAAGCAATTCAAAATTGGAAGAGACCGGAGAGTGTGATGGAGATTCATAGTTTTCTCGGATTGGCGGGCTATTACCGTCGTTTTATAAAAGACTTTTCAAAAATTTCCGTGCCTCTTACTAGTTTGACAAAGAAGGGAGCTAAATACATTTGGTCGGACAAATGTGAAGCTTCTTTTCAGAAATTAAAAAACTCCTTTCCGATGCTCCTATTCTTGTGATTCCTGAGGGAAATCAAAATTTTATTGTTTATACCAATGCTAGTCGCATTGGTTTGGATGCCATTCTTATGCAAAGAGAACGTGTTATTGCTTATGCTTCTAGACAATTGAAGCCAGCCGAGGCTAGATATGTCACTCATGATTTAGAGCTCGCGGCTATTGTTTTTTCCCTTCGTATTTGGCGTCATTATCTTTTGGGAGAAAATTTATTCTTTACACCGATCATAAATCTTTGAAGTATCTATTTTCTCAAAAGGGACTTAATCTGCATCAACAACGTTGGCTCGAATTTCTTGCAGCTTATGATCTTGATATTCTTTATACTCCCGAAAAGGGAAATCGTGTTGCCGATGCACTTAGTCCTAAGCAACAAACGGTTGTTTCTATGATGAAATCCAAATGGAATGATCTCGAAATTCTCTTCACTTGTGAGATTCAAGATCATGTTTCCAATTTACGTTCATCTCTTGTTTTATATAGCCTTGAGGCTCATCCTTCTCTTTTAGACCGCATTCTTGAATCTTAAAAGATAGATCCCGAATTGGCTCTTCTTGGCCAAAATTTTAGGGATAAAATTGATATTGAAGGTTTGAAAGACCTTGATATTGATTCTCGTGGCGGTATTTGAAAATTTGGTAGACTTATCATGCCAAATATTAGTAATCTTCGTAAAGACATTTTAGAAGATTCTCATCGTTCTAAATTTACCATTCATCCCGGTAGTAGTAAAATGTATGCGGATATGAAGCGACTTTATTATTGGGAGGGAATGAAATCAGATATTGCTAACTTTGTTAGGTGTTGCATGACTTGCCAACTCATTAAGGCCGAACATCAAAGGCCGGTAGGTTATTGCAACCTTTAGAAATTCCAATTTGGAAGTGGGATCAAATTTCCATGGATTTTATTGACGTCCTTCCCCGTTCTCGTTCGAGTCATGATAGCTTATGGGTGATAGTTGATAGACTTACTAAATCCGTCGATTTTATTCCCGTTCGGTCCAACCGAACCGTTCCTCTCTTGGACAAACTCTTTATTAAAGAAATTGTAAAACTGCATGGAGTTCCTTCTTCTATTGTTAGTGATCGTGATCCATTGTTTACTAGTGGATTTTGGAAGAGTCTTCAAAAAGCTTTGGGAATGAAGCTTAATTTTAGCACCGCTTATCATCCTCAATCCGATGGACAGACTGAGCGTGTGAATCAAACTCTTGAAGATTTTATTCATGCATGTGTTCTTGATTTTGGTGGAAGTTGGGAAGATCATATTTCTCTTGTTGAGTTTTCCTATATAATAGCTTCCAATCTAGTATTGGTATGGCATCTTTTGAGGCACTCTATGGAAGGCCATGCCGATCTCCTTCTTGTTGGCTTGAGGCCGGTGAGTAGCTGGTTTTAGGTCCAGATTTTAGTCGTGATTCCGCAGAAAAGATTGACCTTATTTGTCATAGGATGAAAGAGACCCAGAGTAGACAAAAATCCTATGCCGATAACTGGAGAAGGAAATTAGAATTTTCTGTGGGAGATCTTGTGTTTATTCGTGTTTCACCTATGAAGGGTATTGTACGTTTCAGTCGATCGGGAAAATTAGCACCTCAATATATTGGTCCATTTCCCATCACGGAACGTATTGGTTCCGTGGCTTATCACCTTTTATTACCGGCTCAGTTTTCTACTATCCATGACGTGTTTCACGTTTCTCAATTACGGAAATTCCTTCGAGATTCCGATTCTATTCTTGAGCCCAGTGTTGTGGAAGAAATTGAAGTTTCGCCTAATTTAACTTATGAGCGACATCCTATTCGTATTATTACCTCGGAGGTCAAACACCTTCGAAATAAAGATGTTCCGCTTGTTAAAGTTCAATGGTCCTCAAATCCTAAGGATTGTTCTTGGGAATCAAGAGAGTTCATCGAGCGAACACATCCGGACTTACTTTTCCGTGCTCTTTGAGGTGAATTTCGAATTTCAAATTTCTTTTGTGTCCATATGATTTCATGGTTGTTACCTTGTATTTTCTTCTTAAATTGTGACGACGCGACTTTTCGACGCTCGAAAACCGACATCAATACGTCCACTGTATCAATTGCCGAGCAATCGAATGCCGGAAAACCGTACCATTATGGTTAAAGAAGACATAGAAGATAGAAGAAGAGAAAAAGAAAAAGAAAACAACAGAACAATATCAGAATCTCACAGTCGCATCGGAACAACATATAATAGATAAATGAATAATCTTTAAACAAAAGAATTGTATCAGTTATTACATTACATCATCAGAGTGTACAACAACAAACAACAACAAACAGCGGAAAATAAATACTATATACTAGTGAATACGCCATGCCATCCAGCTTGCCTCCAGCAGCTTCTGAATTCCAGAATATCCTAATAAACCTGACTCTTGACTGCCCGTGTGGAAATTGGTGGGCACCCAGAGTTTAGGAAGAAAAACAATGAACTCCGAGTCAGTCATGTGACAGGCGTGAGAACTAAAACAATTTATTTTTAAAACTAAGTGCTTGATAATTTTAAAATGGATTCGTAATTATTTTAGAAAATGAGACTGCCATAAGGCCTCCCGCACACACACAAAATGCAAATGCAGAATCGGTGGAGATTTCTCCTTATGATAGTCAAAGATGCTTGACACGCATTAAAAAGAAACATTTGATATTATTACTAGTGCATAGTGTAGGAAAAATCATTTCGAAAGTAAAGATATAAATCTTAGCCAACATACGACCATTATCGTATGCCTACTATAGCTACTATCCAAATAGTGGGGCGCCACCATAAGTGAATGATAGGTTCTACAACTAAAACCTTACAAGACCGTATTGTTTCTTTGGATTTCCAACAAATGGTCAGGCCATGGAACTTCCCATTGCCACATGGGTACGCCTCTAGAAAGATGACCCGAGAACCTAACCGGATCTCTACGAACACAAGGCCGGGTTACCCCTAACTGGGTAACTACTGACACGAATATGTCATTCCCCGATCGTAACCGATCTATATCCGAGGATCCTCGATTTCCAACAACCACAAAGCAATAAATTTGCAGCAACAACATAGGTTAAGTATCTGGGCTCCATACCATGATATCACCTCTATCCAGAAGGAATGACATACACTAAAGGGGCGCTACCCCTTAATAACCTTGCCGCATCCTTCCTGTTTTGACCATTTCCGAGGTGTGAGGTCCGACGGAGTCTCGTCCACAAAGCCACGTTTTGTACAAAAGTTGTGCTTTGATCATCAATTGTTCAAAAGCACTTCGTATGCCACATTACCAATTTGAGAATGTATCACTAGTAACCATCAACTACATAACCTCTAAAGGTGTTAAGCTAAGAGAATAAATTCTCCGCCACCAACGGAAATATATTTGATACAAACCAGCATTACATCTCAAATTGTAACGTCAGACACACATCCATACAAGTCTGTTCTAGGATCGAACGGAACCGAAGGCACTTACAAAGATGTCCTTGCAATCCGGATATTCACTAATCACGACCGGACTTCCCATCACAAATGGTAATAAATTTCTATATCGGGGATCAGCCAATGCAGAAACATTCGACGGTAATCCTTCCGTTTTCACAAATATCCTGTCTTCAACACCGGTCATCAAATGCAATCCATAACGACGTATCACATATTCGGAATGGGTTATACGACCCCAAGGTCCTTTCTCGGCTAACCCGAATAGTGAGCGCTTATTTTAAAAATAAGTGTGGCATTCACATTCAAGCAAATCACAACAAATACCCATTCAAAGGTAAATATTGATAGTCGATTATTTAACTATCAATAGGTATGCTCAACATCACCAGATTCCAAATTATTTTCCAAATTATTTAATTTCCAAAAATATCTTTACACGATATATATATTTTCCACACTTCAACCATATGAAAACAAATTTTCAAATCACTTTTCACCTTTACCACTTTTGAAAACAAATTTCAATCATTTTCCTTACGCGGAAATACTTTCATTTCAACATGGCTCAATTAAACCAATTAAATAAATCCTTACCGATTTACTTTATATTTACGTTCCAAATCCGTAAATTTATTCCCACACTTCAAAAATAAATCAACGTTTATTTTTAAACAAATTCCCCTTTCTTTTATAAATTCCATAGTGAATTTACATTTCCAAAATATCTATGAATATATGATTCCCAAATCGATTTCTAATATTCATTTTCAATTTATCTTAAAAAGATAAAATCTTAAAATATTCACTTCATATTGGAAAACATTTCCCTACTTATTTACTAGTAAGTAATTCACAAATCTATTTATTTTCAACACTTGGAAAATATTCAATATACTTAAATCGAAATTAAGTATATATTTCATTCTTTAAAGAAAACGTGCACTTAAACACATTTATTTGAGTCAAAACGAATGTTACGTAAAACATCGTTACGACGACCCAAAATCACTAGTATAGGGATTCGAACTTAAAATAGATATGTAAATCCCAATACTGTATAAAACATTTCCTTTCGGAAATCATTTACTATAATAACAGTGTTATAGTCCACCATTTCCTTATTTCTCGAAAACGTCTATCTCAACATGAATGTTGAAATCTATGGTTTCGATGTTTAACACAATTTAATACATCGTTAAAACAATTAACTTCTTTTGATAATATTCATTTTCCCAAAAACATATCCATTTTGTTTAATAATATATTCACTGTCCAAAAACGTGAATATACTTCACTAACCAAATTCAATATTTTCTACATATTTTATTTCAAGGATAATTCGCTATCCGAAATCGCGAATATATCTCCTTTAATAACCTTCTATATTAAATTTATCAAATTCAATTGATTTCAGATTAATAAACAATGTTTATAAATTCCATTTCTATTTCATAACTACTTCGATTTATAAATCTCCTTTAATAACCAATTCTATTTATATTTCGTTTACATGTCGAAACCAACTTATAAGTAAATTACTTATAATCCATTTATTCACAAATCCATTCTTTTATATCATCATTAATTTATAAATCTAAAATTCTTATTTACTTATAAAACTAGGTACAACTTTATTTTAACACTTATAAAAGCTCGTTTTATAATTCCAATATCTTTAACTTATAAAATATCAATTTTATAAATCTTTTATGTAAACCGTTTATAATAATTCAAAAATCCCAATTTAAACCATTTTATAAATTTATCAGCCATTTATTTCAAAAATCACACTTCGATTATATTTCAGAAAAATCCTAATTTTTATAACATAAAAATTTATAACGTTTTAATTAATTAAAATGAATCAATTCGAAAATTTAATAAAATGTATACTTTCAAAAATTACTTTAAATTTCTTTTTAAAATCAAAAATCATTATTTTAAAACTTAAAAAATTGATCCGATGATGCAACACACGAAATAGTCAAACGCGACATCCAAACATCATATATCGGTATGATAATCAACAAATATCACAATATCTGTAATCAAATAAATACTGGTGAGGAACCAGTTGGATCGCTCCAACCTGTTTCCCTACATCCACAAAAATTAGCACAATACCAATTCCGTTCCAATACAGAATATCACGGTATATGGGATTTATAAAATATTATCCGCTATTATGCAGCGCAATAGGGTCTCATCCGCTATATAATGCGGGAAAATCGACTCCAAGTACATATATAATACCAATTTCACTTTGCAGTGAAATTATCGCGGTATATGTTTTTAATAAATAACATCCGCTTACTAACGACGTATAATGTCTATTTTAACAATCAATCAATAATAATTTATCATTCAATCATACAATCATACAATCAAGAAATTTTAAATCTAACTATTTAAAATTTAAATCGAAATAATTCGATTGAGTGAGAGGTTCCCACCTTGATTTTCCGATAGCAATTTGTAGCGTTTTATTTCGAATAGAATTAAACGAACGTTTAATTTTACTCGAAATTTTTTCTAGCTCTAAACGACTCCAATCAAATTCCATATTGTAGTGCTTGTCCATACGATTCCAATGCAACTGGTTTCGTGCGTTTTCGACCTCGTAGCAAAAAGTTATGGCAGTTTAAAGTTACACGAATTTAAATACACACTAATTTACAATTTAATTTACATTTTTCAATCCAGACTCCATCATAGCCGTTCGTTCGAATACCCTATCATCCTGGCCCTTTCTTCCATCTTCTCACGCGCGCTACATCTCTCCCAGGTAAGTTCGAACGCGAGAATCCATATAGCTCACGAACTAGGGTTTCGAACACATCCCACTACGCTCGCCTTTACATCGATCAATCATCTCCAATACGTTCACCATCACCACGCCTACCATCGGCCGCGAGCATGAGAAGCTCGGCCACCACCTCGCGCTGGAAACTAGGTGCGAACGGCAGCACTTCCAAGGGTGATTGCCGCTGATCCGCTCCACTTCAAACGATCTCCACCGTTGGATGTGGAGATCACAACGTGCTCTATAATCTTCGTGTTGGAGGATTTTCGAAATGATGAAGGGATTGAGAGAGATTGAGAGGGAAACGATAGAGATTTTCGTCCATTTATCTTTGAAGTGGCGGCTCCTGAAGCTTAAACCATAGGGCTGTTTTAATTTGCAAAAATGAAAGTAAATGGGCTTTTATAGAAAATTCAACGAACACTGTTCATCCTGAATTTTTCGAACTCCAAACGAAGCGTGCCGGCTGGCGTTTCTAAGGTTTACCCTGCGTTCCGAACACAATGGAACGTGTTTCGAAAGCTAATTCGATCATCCGTTCGAGTTACGGCAATAAACGATCAAATTTAAATTAAATCGATTTAAACCAATTTCTATGCATTTTGGCTCGCCCCGGACAAACCGTAAATCCGATTGATATGAAATTTGAAACCATATAATAAAATAACATTATGGATCCGATGAAACTGGTTTCGTCGAAATTCGAGACTGTTTGAAAAATGGCTGTTTTAAGTCGTCAATTTAAATATTAAAATATTCAATTTATACAAATTAACTTTTAATTCATTTTTAAAAGTTCTATAACATCATTATAACTCCAATATGATATAATAAATTTTCCAAATCATTTTCAATCATATTAAACTCAATTTTCAATTATTTCTGTAATTTCAACTATTAAATAATCGATTTAATTATCCAATTAAATCCTGATATTCGACGATAAATTATTTGACTTATAAATTCCACTTATTAATATTTAAAATTAATTAAATATACAAATTTTTAATTGACAGAAATTCTGGGTCGTTACACAAATATTGTGAGGACGCAATTTCTTTTTGGAGGGGAGTCTGTGCAACCCGCATATTTTACGATTGAATATTTAAATATTTTATTTTAATATTTTATCGTTAGTCGGATTTTAGTCCGAAAAGTTACTTTTTGCATACGGTCGAATTAGGACTTGGAACCACTTCCATTGAGTTCAAAACACCGTTTGCGATCTTTTTGAGTATAAACTTTGATATGTTTGGAGTTAGTGGAATTTTGCCACTTATTCACTTTGGGCTTTGGATTTGGTTTAGCCCATTAGCCTAAACTATTAACTCTAGCTCAACTCCCTTCCCTTTATAACTTTACTTTCATTTCCTAACACTCAAGCTTCATCAAAAATGGAGGGAGGAATGGGAAATTAAAACTCCAAGCCCCAGTTCATTTGCAAATCCAACATCTAACTCCAAATTCAAAGAGAAGCCATTGATTCTTCCTTTTCTTTCAAGCTTCTTCTTCATTGATTTTGTGTAAAGGTGAGATTTTTATCTCACATCTTTGTCTATAACTATCTTTGATTGTTGGGTATGAATTCCTAACACTTTTCATATGCATTTGCTCTTGGTTTGGATTGAATTGGTGAAATCCCAACTTTTAGTGTTTTGGGTTCAAATCTTTAAAAATTTTAACTTTGACATTTGAACACATTTTTGGTGATGCATCGAGGAGCCAATAGGATCGGGTGGCCGATGGGCGTAATCCCCTAGCATCCGTGCTCGGTCGGTTGCAAATTGGGAGAGTTTTTGCATTTCTGTTGCTTAGGTCGTTCGGCCTGCACACATGGCTCTCGGCCTGTAGTTATGTCATCCTACCTTAGGTCGCAACCCATAGGCCGCTTGCCTTGCAGTTAGGTCAGCCTGCCTTAGGTCGCAACCCCTTAAGTCGCTTGGCCATGTTAGGTCGCGCCATACCTAGGTCGCGACAAGTTAGGTCGTTCCCTCTTAAGTCGCTCGGCCTTCTCTTACGCCTTAGGTCATGCCGTACTTAGGTCGCGCCATGCTTAGGTCATTCCACCTTAAGCGGCTCGGCCTTCTCTCACTCCTTAGGTCGCACCAACTTAGGTCGCGTCCTGCTTTGGTCGCTCCATAACTTTAGGTCGCTCGGCTAGGTCGCGTCACTTAGGTCGCATTACGTAAGTCGCTTGCCTTGCTCGCAACCACTTAGGTCGCTCGGCCTGCTTTAAGTCGCACAAACTTAGGCCGCGCCATGCTTAGGTCGTGACATGTGTTAGGTCGCACGGCCTGCTGCTACATCTCGCACCAACTTAGGTCGCTCCATGCTATAGGTCGCGCCATGCTAGGTCGCGCCATGTTAAGTTGCTCTGTTAGGCCGCATGATATTTCTTAAGTCGCTGATCTCTTAGGTCGTATGCCGTGGAGTCACATGCGTTGAGCCGCTGATTTCTTGTGTTGACTTATGTTAAGTCGTAAGTCGTGGCTGTTAAGTTGCAAGGGTATTTCCACTTTGATGGATTTGGAATCGAATTCTTTGGATTTTATTCACGTCTTCGAATATGAATTTTTGTGACTTATTGTTTCTACAATCATTTTTGTGATTTGTCACTTTAAAAATATAAAGGTTTTCTATACTAGTAGTAAATATCAAAACTCTTCCATTAAAACAATTTCAACACTATTTTATTACAAAGCTCGTTTCTTAAACCATTTTCCAATCTTCTAGTACATACAAACCTTTATCTCATTCATACGAGAAATCTAATTAAACGGCTTAGTAAAACTTGTGGTATGAAACACTTGCGTTTACCTCGTTGGTTAATTCTTGGACTTGTTCGATTGAATCTCTTGTGACAATTTTCGAGTGGAGATCTACAATTTGTTCGAAAATATTTAAGTTAAGCTAGAGGTTATGGGACATGAAGCTAAGCTTATATATTTACTGGCTTACTGCAATTGACACTTCTTGATGATCGTTGATGATCATTTTTGTGATTTAGACTAGCAAATGCGCGATGTCTCTTTGTCTACGAGGGAGACTAAACCTCGTTTCTATGGAGCTTCGGCTCAATTTGGTGGGGTAGCGACTCATGGTCTTCGGGCCCTTTTATGGAGCTTCGGCTCAAAATTAATGTTTTAGCAACCATGGAATAGCATTCCATTTTGTGATACACGTATTGGTGGGTTTTCATGCTCCCGTTTTGTGATAGGCCTCCCCTTTTTGTGATTTTTGGATTTTCATTGATGATTTCTAGAATTTGTGTTTCACAAATTTTCGTGATTTACATTGATTAGTTTTATCAATATTTGTGCATTGGTGAATTTGTGTGTCATTAACTTTTGTGATTGGCATAGATATCATTGTCCATATTTGTAGTTTGGTGAATATAAATAAAGAGTATGACATTCCTTTTGATTTTTGAGAAGATTCTTGTGATATTGATTAATCGCTAGTTGATTTTAAATTGCATACTTATCACTGTATGGCGTTTTGGTTATATTATACTATTTTGTCATATCTCTTATTTTATATCATTTCGTCTGATATTTATAGCTAGACTGATCCGTTTATTATTTTCTTATTAAATAATACTCGGGTTAGACCGAGATGTTACAGGTGCTTCTGCTTAACTTCACATCTGGGATTATCACCCTGACTTTTGGCTAACTACTTAGATTAGTAGTTTTTGTTGTATACATTTGAGATATAGACTCATTGATGTATCCATATTCTTTTGTCTAGCACTTGTAGCTATTCTTTTGTTATATTGTGGATCTTGTTTGACCACTATTCTGATGTACACTTTCATGTGTTATATATTCATATCTATTTCCGCTTTTGTGATATGGATGTCTGTGACTGATTTGTGTTATGTTTATTTCTATACTTGTTTCCGAAGAATATATATAGCCACCAGGTAGTAGCTTTGAGTTTTTATCGGTATGTCGGATTTCCTCCTGAAACCAGATGCATGTTGTACTATCTGACATATCGGTGCTCGCACAAAGCAATTACGCGGATGGTCGCTCCTCAACAACCTTATTCTCCGCATTAGTTGACGGCCTTACCCCGTAGTGTCCTTGGCTAAAGTGGGTATAGAGGTGGGGCGCCACACTGACAATCAAATAGCCGATATATTAACAAGGCCGTTAACTCAAACATCTTTTATTAAACTTAGAAGAGAGTTTGGAAATGTTCTTTCTATGAAATATAAATATAACAAATTATAAATTATACATTTAAGATAAAATAAAATATGAAAATTAATATATGTATGTTGACATTTAATCTGCTCATATGTCATATACTGTAAACTTTTGAAAATATATTTCCCCTCTTAAGTTCAAAACTCAAAATATAAGGACCAAATTTTGATTTCTTTCTCATTTCTCTATCTTCTTATTTTGTAAATTCAAATAAAAATAAAATCAATGCATTCCTCAAGTTCCAAATCTAAAAGAAGAGACCACCACTGAAGAGACCACCTCCTTAAACTTCGAAACCTCCACTCTAGGTCCCTTCCAAACCACCACCATGGGCAAAGTCATCAAGGTTAAAGATGATCCGAAGCATATCCTCAACATGCTTTTAGAAATATAGGTGGTCTAACCTTGCCTCTAGAAAAGAACAAGAAAAGTAAGGGCCTATTCTTTGCAATCTCCAGAAGCATCTATTGGATAATGCAGCCAATCCAATAGTTATTGATGAAGAAACTCCTAATCTTGTCATTCACAACTCCATGAAAGATGAAGAAGAAGAAAAGTAAAAAGAGGAGGCAAAGATGTCTAGGATGATGATGAAGTCAAATGTGTAGGAGAAGTGTGCTTCAATCAGGATAGAAATCTTGTGGAAAAAAAGGAAATTTTTGACTCCACTATCCCTTTTGCCCCATCCATAAGTCTTCCATAATAAAAAAAGACACATTAATTTGTTCGTTCATTTTGGCTTCTCTAGGTTTGGTTTGTTAGGGTTATTAGGATTTGGTTTGGTTTGGTTTGTTTAAGTATGAATACTTGGATTGATAATTTGATTTGTTAGTTTGATTTGAATAAAGATTGTCTTGTCTTATTTATTTAAGTTCTCTATATATAATAATTATATCATATTACATCATGTTTAGTATGCTTCAATTATTTTTAGTCCTTAATTATCGATTTCAACTCTACAGTTTCTAAGTATTTTATTTAGGAGGATTTTTATTTTTGTAACGACCTGCCTTTTTGTATAGTTTAAATCGACGATAAACCACATGCGTTAGACTCAAACCTTTCAAAAGGGCAGATTGTTATGGGTAAATAAGAAAAAGCAGAGAAAGAAAGAAAACGAATATATAATCTCATAGTGGAATGGTAAATATAATAATCAAATAAACAGTTCATCAAGTTGTTTATGAATAACATTGATTAAACCTTTATAATTCTGATCAGAGTTAAATAAAACAAGAATAAATAATAAATAAATTCAGCGGAACAACGTGATGCAGTGGAATAAATATAGTTCATAATAATAGTACAAAATCTTTGTCACCTTCCTTTGAAAGCAGTCTTCGATAAACTGAAAACCTTAGGCTGACCCGAGCGAATTGAAAAGAAAAAACACTCGAGTGAGAACTAAAAGATCTTATGTAAGTTAGATCAACGGTAAATAAATATGAGTGTGGTGGCGTCAAAGATGTTTACGGGATTTGACATCTCCTATCCAGTGTTAGCGTGAGTGCCATAGCTTAAGAAATGTTCGGGATTTCCATCTCCTAAGGATCCGCTAAACTATCTATTATGTAGTACAATACGCTATTATAATAGTGTCTACAGTAAAGTAAAGTATCAAGTACCGTTAAGGCGTTACCCATATCCCTCTTAACACAATTTATTTATTCCCATAGTCTATAGAGTGTCGTACGCTCCTCCGTGAGGTTTAACCAAAAGGCACTCCATAGGTATGGTACAAAACAAACTCGTAAAAGGCGCGATAAGGCATGTGAACACGGTACTCGAGGCAATTCTAGGGTAGATATACCAATTGTAGATCCGGATTTGTGGTAACACATAACAGCTACTACCGCCCACCTTGGAACACACTCCTATAATCAAAATGGAGGGGTGGCCACCAAATCATCACAAAGTCATAATATGGTATCAAAGAAATGTGTTCGATCGAAGGATTTATCGTATTTGGCCCGTCATAGCTCTTATTTTAGTCACATCTAAGCTGACTCATGGGAATCAGGGTCATGTTAATACCTCGTACAAAATCGTTCGCCAAACCATCCAACTTCATTTATGGAATCTCCACAACATACACAGTTGTTAAAGTGGTTTTCGGAATTGGCAGAGAGTATGACAATATTCGATCTGGTCTCTTTAACAACCAAACGCTTATTTCACACCGGATGGTTCTTTTAAATTTCCAAAACTGTTTCATAATTGATATCAAAATATCATATTCAATTCAAACCGTATTACTTCGAAATTTTATTCACTTTCAAATCATATCAACCAACTTGGTTAGATTCTTATTTCAAATCATCATATTTAATTACGTATGTCATTTAGTTCCCAACCTCGGTTATAATCGCTCAATAGAAATCCCACTTTATACAGTCTGAATATTAAATATGTTAAATGTATTAAAGTAGTTTAATAGTTTAAAATAGATTAAAATAGATATAAATTAGGTTAAATAGATTTAAAATAGATTATATAAATTTAAAATTGATTAAAATACTATAAATATATTTAAAATAGTTTAAATGGTTTAAATTAGATTAAATAAGTTTATTATGGATTAATTAGATTTAAAATGGATTAATTGTATATAAAATAGATTAAATAGTTTAAAATAAATTAAAAATAATTTAATATATTTTAATAAAGTTCAAATGATTTAAAATATATTAAAATATATTACAATAGATTAAGATATATTAAATTGGATTGAAATAAATTAAATGGTTTAAATTGATGAAGTTGGTTTAAAACAGATTAACTTATTTTAATAGTGGAAAATCTTAAAATTAAAATTTAAAAGAACATTTACAGTTTGTATTGAGATAATAAAATTGAAATTATCATTATATTTAACCATTTCTTCTATTCCAACAAATCTGGACCATATCCAGATTTCAAATAAAAAACCAATTTCAAATCTTGAAATATCAATTTTAAGCTATTCCAATTTCAATAGATTTCAAAGTTACAAATTTCAAACATTTCAATGACTTAATTTCGATAAGTTCCGTTTATACTTTAAAATTCAAATTTAGATTTTAAGTTAAACCAATTTCTAATTCCAACATTTAAAGCTTGAATTTTTCACAAGTAATTCCAATTTATATAAACCAAATTATATTACAAAATTTTATTTTATTGAATTCAAAATTTAAGGCTTTCAAATCATTTAATTTAACCAATCTGGTGCCCATATATAATTTTTTACCCTATGCTCAAGTGATATGGATATTTGTTATTTCAAATCGTTTTAACCCATGACGATTTTTCCTAATTTATAGATCGTTCAGGTATGTATCATTTCAACCCATAGGGAACTGTAGTGTTATAATAGTATAAATATAACATTCAGTCATCCAATATTAACAATCAAACATATATCACAAATCATCATCCAAATCAACCAATAAACATCAACGGATAACTGATTATCATTAACAGGTATTCAATTGCAATTAAATTCAATGTCAAAATTAAACGATGATTAAACGCAATAAAGTCAAAGTTAAGTAGAACGATAATTTAAATCTACCAAACATCAACCAAACAATTTCTAATCACATCATAAATTTAATATAACTAACATAAGATAATTTAGTAGTTATGAGTGGGTCAAAACACCCACCTTTGATTTCAAATCGATTTAAAATCCAAAATATGGCCCAAAATTTGAGAGTCTTAGAATTTGTCTAAACCAGCTTCATAATGCCCGGAACTTTGATACGATGCCAATGGAGAAAACCACGCATGAATCTAAGCTCGGATGCAAAAGTTATTAACGTTAGAAGATTGGATAATTTCAGCTTCGGGTATCACTTCGACTCGCCGCTTCAATTACCCGGTGCTTGCTCTGAGTTTTCATCAAAATGACCCGAGACCTGAGTCTTTTGGCTCCTGACCCGAAGTCGCCATAGGATTTTCGCTTCTGGAACTCGAAGCATGCCCAGATCCACCTTGTTTGGCATGGAACTCTCTCTGATCTGAAGTCGTTGTAGGGTTTTCGCCTTTGGACCTCGAAGTTAACCTCTTCCCGACTCGAATTAAACTTGGAGCAACTTTTTTTTTCAAATTAGGCTTTGGAATTTGAGAATTAGGTTTGATATTCTGATGTTTGAGAAGGAGGAAGAAGATGTACGTAAAGAAATAATAAAATGAGAAACAACTAGGGTTTATAACAGCATATATATAATAGGGTTGGATCGAAACGATAACAACGACCCAAAAACTCGTTTCGTTCTCGAAACAAAAATGAGTCATCCTATATATCAAAATAGATGTTTCCGATATTTTTAAACTCAATGGAATATGTTTCAAGTCCTAATTCCTCTGTTTGTTGAAGTTAGCTTTTAATATCATCTTATTTCAATTGGATTGAACTAAATGATTTCTAAGTCTTTCGAATCCGTAAGATCAAACGACATGTCCAATCGCTATGAAACTTGCAACCTTGTAATATTTCACCTTTACGGATCCAATGAAACTGATTTTGTTAAAATCTGAGACAGTGGCCAAAATGGCTATTTTCACATAATTAAATAAATTATTATTAAATGAATTAAATCACATTTTCAATTCGAATTTAATAACTAACAAATTTTGTCATTTTGATTACTTAGACATTAACAATAATTTAAAATAAATTTACAAGTCAATTCAATGTTAATTATTTTATTAGTTACAGTGTTTAATTGAAATAAATACAGTAATTATTACTTTAAATTCTAATAAATTCGTTTATTCGCCTTTTCATCTTATTATTCAATCAATTGTCATCTCATGGCTATAATTAACATTTATTTTTATCTTATTACACTAATATTATACAATTACCATCTTAATTTCATTAACGTAATATTTAATTACATTTAATTGCAATAAATCCATTTATTATAATTTAAATTCCAATAAATTGATCAAACTTGATTTCAGTATTTTTATTCAACAAATCATTACTTATGAAAATAGTTAACATTGGTTTAAATCTTATTGCATTAATATTCTACAATTACCCATTTAATTCACGTTAACTACATTAATTATGTGAATTAAATGCAATTGATTTCCAATTTATTATCAATGAATTAAATAGTGAATTTATAATTAAACCATTGTTATAACTTACCAATTCAAACACATTTCTATATATATTGTTAACAAACAAAACTAATAAATTCACTTACGGATTAATCATTCTATTTTAATCAATTTTAATTTATTACATACAATTTCACTGTTTAATACAAACATTTGATTTATATACTCGCTAATAGTTTATACCCAATTTTAAATTTACAGTCATTCCAATTAATTGAGATTTCATTAAAACAGTTATCAATTGCCTTAAATTAACATTATTAAATTTCAATTAATAAAAATTGCATTAAAATAGTTATTCATTAACTTACACAAACATTATCACATTTCATTCTAGTTATTATTCTCGTTATTAAACTCAAATTTTTAATTTTTCACAACATTAAATTCCAAAACTTATTTAATTAATAAATTTAATTATCGAAATTTAGGGGTCGCTACACTCTCCTTCACTCAAAACTTTTCGTCCTCGAAAAGAAAAAGAAGGAATTAAAGAATTAATATATTTTATTCAGAATATTCAATTTATCACAACTAATTTACACAATTAAGTATTAAATAAAATATAGCAATTAATAACTAATTAAATTCTTTACATTCTTGTTACGACCTAGAATTTTGGTCGTTAGATTTTGAACATTTAATTCATTTTAAATGTTAAATGTGGTTGTTAATTGATTTCGAATACGAAGATTTTGGTTGAATCAATAAAATTAGTTATAATTTCAAATATGGCAATTTAATTGGATTTGGATAAATAGTGATATAATATTTGAAAATGAGATAATTTTTAATGTGAATATAAATTCTATTTGATTTTTGATTAAGTTAGTAAAGTTTTAAGACTCAAATTTTAAATGATTTTGACGGTTTTGATAATCGCTCGATTTAATCGACGAGTTAAAATAGCCTTCCAGGACACAGTCTCGGAATCCAACAAAACCAGTCCCATTGGATCTGTAATAGTGTATTGTTATCGAATTTCAAATTTCGTAGCGTTTGGAGTTACCGTTTGTTCGTACGGGTGAGAAACGCGTTGAAATTAAAATCGAAAATTTACTATTTTAAATCGATTTAAAAAGCTATCTTCCACATACAATCAAGTTAGCCTCCGAAATAGGCTCCATTATGTTTGGAATGTGGGTAAAAAATTATAAATACTAGGCGGCACGTGTGGTTTGGAGTTCGTTTGAAAAAGCTTGTAATTTTGGAAAATAATATTAAAATAATTGGATTACACGTATATATTCATTCACACTAGAGAAACCCTAGTTCCTTCTTCTAGCCGCCGGCCAAAGCTTTCAAAGGCCGAAAAAACATTGTCTTTTTCCTCGTTTATCTCAAAATTCATCGCGTAGTAGCAATAACTTCCAAGTGGAATATCGAAGAGCTCGTCGAGAGCTTTATATCCAACGGTGAAGATCGATGGAAGCGGGGTTGATTCACTAGAATCTAGCCATGAAGGTCGCGCGTTCGTGTGCAGTTTTCAAAGCATACTTGTATCAGAGTTCTCGCGCGTTCGGGGTGGAGGTGGAACCTGCGAGGTGCTTTGTCAGGGTGGTGCTTGATCGACCTCGGGTTGATTAATGGTGGTGCGGCAGTTCATCAAGCGGTGGATGTTTGGGTTCGAATAGTTTTTATCGGCCTATACATACATCGAAGGGAAGAAAGGAATTCAAAAGACCAGATTTCCATCTTCATTTGTACGGTCTAGATTTGTTCTTGTATAATTAAAAAAAGTGAGAATTATAGCTTTCAATTATATTCAACGTTTAAAAATACATATCTCATGCATGCATTATCAAAAATCGATGAACTGGCAGTGCTGGAATCGCACCGATGCAATCTACACCGCAGTGCAGATCTGGAGACGATCGAAGCTAGCAAGAATTTTAGATTAAATCGAACATGCTCAATTTAATTTAAAATTTGAAACACTCGGCGTTTTAACCTGTAGGTGAGTTAATCTCACTCACATCAGGATTACTGGTTAATTTAAAATAGTTTAAATTTTAAATTATTTATTGACCGATTGAATGTGATACTATATAGTAGTATATATATTAGAGTGATTGATATTCCCGCATTACATATCGGATCAGTCCTTATGCGCCCCACATAATAGCGGATGACCCTTTATACCACGATGTCCCCCTCGAAGTGGGATTTGGTATTTTATTGTTGTGCTAACATCTGTGGATGCAGGAAAGCAGGTTGGAGGGATCCAACTGGATTCCTTAAAATATTGAAATTATTTTTATAAATGTGATTTATTTTATTGTATCCCATGATAGATTGTATTGAAAATCTAAGTTATTGGATGCTATGGTTTGGATGAATATATTTTGGTATTTTAAATATAGAAATAAAACGAATTGATTTCTTAAAGGAAATGAAAAGAAAATGTTTGAAATAAAGAATGAAATTGATGTTCAAATTTAAATAAGGATTTTAAATCATAATAAAGGGTGAATTGGGTGTTAATAAATTTTAGAATTGATTTTGGATAAATCAAGTGATAAATTTTAGAAGGAATTTGACTCAGAAAATTGGTTTGAAATCGATTAAGTTTTTGGAAACTGAAATTTAAAGAAAGATGAGCAACGGAAATATATAAACTGGGTTTATAAATGAAGTGGAATATTTATCAGTGGATAAATTGGATGTAACGAACCGTAAATTTCATGGCTTTAATTTGGTTAAATTAATAAGTTTTGTAATTAAATCTAGTAGAAAGAAGAAGAAAAAAACTACATAACAAATATTGAAATAAACTCTAATTTAAATTATATAAGTGGTGGCTTAAAACCTATTTACTAGCAATTTGAATAAATTTCAATAAAAGAAATGGAGTAAGTATTATACATGGATATAAAATTCATTTAAAGGAATTTATTTATATGTTAATGTAAATTAAGAAAATATTATAATAAGTGATAATTCCATTCGTACTTGTAAGCAGTTACTATAAGTTGCGTGTTGAAAAGGGTTGATTGAATTGAATTTTATATTTAATTTGAATGGAAATATTGAAGGCTTACAATAACGGAAAATTTAGGTAATAAAAGTTAGAACAAGTGGATAAATAATAACCATATAAGGGAATAGCATTTATATAAATTAAGTTGGAACCAATTGGATGTTGAGAAATAAATGTAAGCATTTAATATATAAATTAATGTTGGTTTGATGATAGCGTTACTTGGTGATTAATTATATAGTAACGGAAGTGTGAACGTAAAGTAATAAAAGAGTAGATTTATGTTAAGTAATAATTTTTGTATACACGGGACTTTAAACGATAATTGTTAAGTAATAAACCTATAAAGGCATGTAAGGAAATAGGTAAGAATCTATATGTTATTTATTTTATTTGGTATGATAAATAAAGGTTGGAATTCAAATAACAATTGAAGGAGAGTAGGTAGTATGTTATCAGTAAGTAACTATAAGGGTAGATAACAACTATTATAAATTACCTAATTCATTGGTCGATAAAGTTATTTGAAATAATGATCATTTGAATGTGAGTAATTACAATGTCGTTATTGATTATAAGCGTTACTTTAATAATTATGTTTATTGTGACATTAATACAGGAAGATGTAAAGTAATAACTAGGGAAGTGATACGTTATAAATAAATATAACCTAAACTTAAGGGTAAGTAAAAAGGTTGAAATTGAACCTAATCCATTCAATTGGAAACTTATTAAAATAAATTGGATTCAATTTAAATAAAGGGTAATTTTAAGAAATTAAAATAAACTCTATAATGGGTGAATTAAATTACTTTAATTTGAGAAGAGAATTGGTTTAAAGAATTATAAATTTATAAGTAAATCAAGATGGTCAAATTTATGAATTATAAAATTTGAATTTTTAATAGTGAGTTAATTTATTTAATTTATAGTAATTGGTTTTATTGCAAATGAATGAAATCAAATGTATAACTATTACGTTAATTTAAAAATTAAGTTGAAACTGGAAATATTTATGTGATGATTTTAAATCAAATGGTAAACCCTTTTATTTGAAATTTATGTATGGAATAAATATAGGTTAATTCAATTAAAAGGAAATTTTAGGAATTTATCTATAAATTTTGAAATTATGAAATCAAAGATTTATATTGATTTAATCTTTCATAAATTGACATTTAAAAATTGTTAAATCATTTTAAATGTTTGAGAATTATTAAGTGATAAAAATTTCCAATTCTAAAACTGAAATATAAAAATTGGATCTATTTACTAATTCTTAATTTATTAATTAATATATAAAATAGCCATTTTGGTCATGGACTCGGATTTCGACGAAACTAGTTTCATCGGATCCATAACAGTTAATTATTGTAGGGTTTCAAGTTTCGTAGCATTCGGACTTGTCGGTTGATCGTACGAACGCGAAACGCCTTGAAATGATTTAATCGAAATCAATTTGAAAATATTGATTTCAGCATAACTTCTTCATATGATGGAATTTGCATGTGAAACTTTGTCCACCGTGTTTAGAATATTTTAAATCACCTATTTTGATATATGGGTTCACCCAATTTCGTTCCGTGGTCGAAACGGGCTTTTTGGGCCAATTATCATCCAGCACGTTTGTTTATCAGATCCATCTACTCTGTCTCTAAGCTACCTATATAAACCCAGCTAAAAACCCTAGCCTCCATCTATGCTCATTTGTTTTTGTATACAAATCACACGGTTCCTCCTCTTCTTTCAATGACTGCAAACATTAGATCCTAATACAATTCAAAAATCAAATCCAAAGTCAAAAATTTAAAGTCCTTAGAAATATCTCAAAAAAAAATATATTGAAGATTTCGTCGATACGAATCTGCATGTGGTTTTTGTTTTTGCAATCAATACTCGAGTCAGCGACAAATCACGGTCAAAACCGGGAAATTCGAAACCCTAAGTCAATTTAGGCGTTTTCGATTGGAACGACGATTGGCAAATCGGCTTCTAGGTTTGATGGAGATCGGGGAGGGGAGTTGTAACGACCCAGGATTTTTATTTAATTTAAATTGATAATTAAATGAAATTTTGAATAAAAATTTATAAAATTAATTATAAATGGAAGCGAGTTTCCTCGATTCAAACAAAAAATATATTAAGTCATATGAATTTGAAAATTTGTATATATGTGAATATATATGTATATATTGGATTTTAAATAAATTCTTAAATAAATGATTTGGAAAAATAAATAATATACTTTGGACACAAGTATAAAAATAAATAAATAAATTGATTTAAAAATTTATAAATGATGATAATTTGAGTTATATAAAATATATGTGTATATAGAGAAATGTAAAACAATAATTTTTAGAGCAAAATTTATGATAAATATTTAAACTAAAAATAGAAGTAAAAGAGATAAGAATAAAACATAAAGTACATAAACAATTAAAGCTTTCATCTCAACTCAAACAAACACATATATAAACTGTACATACATAATAGAATAACATAAATATGTACACTTAAAACAATACAAAGCAAGCTAAGAAAATGAAAATATAAAGTATATATTTTTACATAAGTAACAAAGCTGCAGCCACCATAATAAAGAAAAGAAGATGTACAAACAATAAATATATATGAAGACTAAGCAAACATAGTCAAGTTGAACAAAAGAAGACATCATTTTATATGTACAAGTATGTATACTTATAAAATGAAGAAATACAAAGCAATGACAAAACAAAGTTTTGTATATAAGTATGTAAATAAAATAAAACAAAAATACCTACCCCTATCATCCCAGCCGAGACCAGCAGTGCAAGACCAGTGGTGAAAACATAAACAAATGTCTCTACCTATTGTACATACTTCAGCCATGCTTAGTACTAGACAATATATTATCTTTTTGTACTAATTTTATATCACCTGTGCAAGCATCTTCAGCCATGCTTTGTATTGTTCAAACCATACATCACCTGTAACTCTTTTGTATACATCAATCTCCCATTTCAAATTCGTTCATTTCAAAACTGAGAAGAAAAAAAAAATGTGAAATAAAACATCATCTTAAACTTAAAAAAAAAATTCAACAACAACTCAAATAAATTCAACTAGAAGTCAAAATGGTTTCGGCAAGCAAAGGATTCAAGCCTGCTTTAACAAAAAATTGTTCTCTGTTCTTCTTCCAAAAACATCCAGGTGAGCAAATATTTCTACCCAAAAATTTCCTTTTTGTGGGTTAATGCCTGTGAGTAAACATAACATTTCTAAACTTAATCCTGTGTACTGGTTGCATAAATTTTTTTGTGTTATACTGTGTAGATGTAAGTAAGAAATGTTACATGTAATTATGCTTGTTCTGTGTAGTGACTAGTCTGTTCTTCCTAGTCTGGTTACAGAGTAGAATAAACCGGAGAAATTTAAATATGTCATCATCCAAGCATCATCAAGTTTAGAATCTCGAACAAGTCAAGTTTGTTAAAACTTAAAACATGGTATAAAACTGTTTTGGAGCGTGTTGGAAATGTTTTTGCCTCTGGAAATTTGGTTTTGCAGAGCCAAGTTGAGTATGTGATAAATTCGAGTATCGTGGATTGTTAACTAAATATTATATCTCGAATCCTTATAAGAAAATAGGATTTTTAAGCCTCGAATGAGAATTTTTAAGTGAGTGTGCAAAGAGCAGTTTCGAGATGATCAAATTTTGGTTTTTCGTCGAATTCAGGCGATTGGTGGAAGTGGGGTTGGTCGAGTTACGCGGGAAGGAGGAGGAGCCTACGGCGGTCGTAGGAAAAATGGCCGGAGATGGTATCATCCACGGTGGCGACTACGGCGATCATTTTTATTTTGAAACCCTAGTTTTTATGGTGCGTGAATATGAGATCACCGCGCCTCCTCTCGTGCATCGAGCTGCACGAAATTTCAGGAGGAGCTAGGCGAGAATGTGTCAGGGACGAGGCCGGAGGTTGGTGACGTTCATGTGGTCAGAGGAGGAGGAGCGCGCGATTTTGTTATGGTGGCTTTTGCTCTGATTTCGCATCAGGGGCTCGATTTCATTGTAGCAATGATTATTGGTTTTGGGATGTACGAATCGGAGCTGGGGATGACCTTCGACTTGCTTGAGGTGTTGGTGGCGATCGGAAGTGGACATGGTGGTGTGCACGGTGCACTGACACATGTAGTATCTGGGTTGTTGCAAACTTTGGGGAAGAGGATGTTGTGCTCGAGTTTTTAGGTGGGTCGCTTCGGGGTTTTGATCGCGCGTGGGTTTTGAACCTGATGCTTTAATTCATAGTTTAGGTAAAACTTAAACTACAGTAAAAAAAAACAAGGGAGAAGAAGAAGAACTACAGGGAAACTCGAGAGAGTTTCGTATTTGGCTCGGGTAATTTGAGTGCCAGACCCGAAGTTGTGAAGTGTTTCACTCGAAGCATTTTATTTCTGGCCTCGGGTCAGTTTTTATCTTGTTACATGTTTTTGTGAAACCTATCTGTTTAATTTTTAAACAGAATTTTAATTTAAAACAGACTTTCATGTAAGTTTAAAAATCAGAATTTGAAAGATGGAATTCAAATCAACTTTTGAATTCTAGTTTAAAATAAGTGAAGTTTGATAAAGTTTAAAGTATTTAAACAACTTTAAAATGTTCAAGTATATTTTATAAAACGATTTGAATTCAAACAAATTGGTTTAAACTCTTACATAATTTCTTTATAAAGGTAAATGTTTTACGACAATTGATTTTTAAAAGAGTTTAACTTGGTTTAAATTTATTAAGGGTTGAATTTGTAATTATTTCAAATCTTTGATTTGAAATGAAATTTAAAAATTGAATTTGGAAATAAATGTTTCAAATGTGTTTGAAAAATGATAATTAAATCATTTATATATATATAAAAAAAATTATGTTTTATCTAAAAGAGAAGTAAAGATTTAATGATTTATAGTTCATTAAAATTTTAAGTTAAATAAATTAATGATTTGGATTAATTGATTAAGGGCTTAACTTAATAAATTAAAGGTTTAAGTGAATAAATCAAGAAATCATTAATTAGATAGGATTAGATTATTCAGTAATGAGTAAATCAATTTATAATCAACAACGATTAATATAAGTAAAATTTCTTTAGCAAGTAATTAAAGAAAATTTTAATCGTTAATGAAAGACATTAACTAAGATATTTAAATAATTAATTAACGTGATAAAATTATAACAATCAATTGGTTAATTAAGTAATGATAATCATTTATGAAACTGTGTAAGTGTGATCACTTAATGGAAATAATTATGGAAACTGGTAAATTTGTTTATATCAAATGATTTGGAATAAACAAATCAGAATTGGATAATAAGTTTATAAGTAATTAATTTAATTGGGAATAAATTAAATTAATTAGGCTTAATCAATTTAATTAATCCTACTTATAAATGTTTATTTAATGCTTGACCTTACTTATGAATGATTATATTGCATTGTATTGTATGATAAATCTTGAATTGACTGTCTTATTTGATCGGTAATATTTTGTTCTGTGACTGTGTATGATTTATCCGTTTATTTACATTGTTATATTATCTGTGAATCTGTGAATTGACGATAAGCGTTATAGTTATACCGCTTATCAAAGATATTGTTGTACTTAAATCTGTGATGATTGAATGATATTGCGCTATTGTGTTAAACCCCTGGGCCACAATTATACACACACAAATATGGATTTCACGAGGAAATCGATTAAGTCACAGATTTTAAAATGATTTATAAAATTGAATATTTGAATTCAAATGTTTTGAAAATGGATTGAGATTAAAGTGAAGCTTTTGAAATGGAAATTCAAAGATGAAATATAGTTTGGATAACTTGATTGAGTTTTGAAATTTAAATATTTTGATTTAAATTTGAATTCAATATTTGAAATTGAATTCTATGATTTGGAAACTAGGATATAAAGAAAAGTTATTCAACTTATAATAAGTTATATGGGTTTTTAAACCATTTTTGAGGTGTTATTTTGGGAATTTGAATTAACCCAAAAGATTTAACTTGTATAAATAAGATCGAATTTCTTCGAAACGAAAACTACTTGTTTTCAAATAATAATAGCTTTCATTTTAAAGAAAGGATCTCCCAATTATGTTGAAAAGGTTTCAAGCTGAAATAGAATTGAAATGATTTGAAAGCTATGAAATGAGTCTTTGATTCAAAGGCTGAATGAGTTAATCCAACTTGAATTGAAATTGTTTTTGAAAGGCTATGAATGAATCTTTAGAAATGATTTTGAAAGCTATAAGTTGAATCTTTGATTTAAAGATTCAACAAGTTAATCGAATTTTGAAAGCTATGAGTTAAATCTTTGATTTAAAGATTTAACGAGTTAATCCAATTGAAATGGAAATTGTTTTGAAATCCGTAAATGGAATTTTGTGAAATTAATCTTTTGTTAAAAAGAATTGAAATGGTAATTTGTTTAAACCATTTGAAAGAAAAGTTTTGGATTATTAAGTTGTGACTTAATTGAAATTCCTTATCCATATGTCATAAATGTTGCGCTTACTATTCGGGTTAGCCGGGAAAGGACCTTTGGGTCGTATAACCCATTCCGAATATGTGATACGTCGTTATGGATAGCATTTGAAGACCGGTGTTGAAGACCGGGTATTTGCAAGAACGGTAGTATGACCTATCGATTGTCTCTGCACTGAGTTGCAACGGTATAGAGACTCCCTAAGTGATGGGAAATCCGATCGGGATTGTGAATATCCGGATTGCAAGGACTTCTTTGTAAGTGCCTTCGGTTCTGTTCGAGCCCGGAACAGACTTGTATGGATTGTATGTCTGACATTACAAATTGAGATATAAAGCCGATTTCTTTCAAATATATTTCTGTTGGTGGCGGAGAATTTATTCTCTTAGCTTAACACCCTTCTCTGAGACGTACGAGCTTAGAGGTTATGTAGTTGAATGTTATCAGCGATATATTCCCAATTTGGTAATGTGACATGCTGAGTGTTGCTGTGAAATGATCATTGTGTTGATTATTTGTGATAGGATCATTTGTTTGATCGTCTATCCTGGTGATCATTTCAATGATCATTTGTTGACCCAAAGCATGGCTTTTGTATAAAGTATGTTTTTGTGGACGTGGCTTCGTCGAGCCTCACACCCTGGAATGGTCAAAACAGGAAAGATGCGGCAAGGTTATGAGGGGTAGCGCCCTTTAGGATATGTGCATTTCCTTCTGGAAAAGGGTGGTATCATGGTATGGAGCCCAGATACTTACTCATGTTGAAAACACTTTATGATTGTGTGAATTGATTGCGAGCGCTCGGTGAAAGGTCCCAAAGGACCGGGGGATGGCATATTCGGTCAGTTGTTACTCAGTTAGGGGTAACCCGGTCTTGTGTTGGTAGAGATCCGGTTTGGTTCTCGGGGATGTCCATCCAGAGGCATTATCATGTGGCAATGGGAAGTTCCTTGGCCTGATCATTTGTTGGAAATCCAAAGAAATAATACGAGACTTGTACAGTTTTAGTTGTATAACCTGCTATGGAATGTGGCGGTAACCTGCTATTGAACATGGTTAGCTATAGTAGGCATACGATAATGGTCGTATGTTGGCTAAGATTTATATCTTTATTTTCGAAATGAATTTTTCTCTACACTATGCACTAGTAATAATATCAAATGTTTCTTTTTAATGCGTATCAAGCATCTTTGACTATCATAAGGAGAAATCTCCTCCGATTCTGCATTTGCATTGTGTGTGTGTGCGGGAGGCCTTATGGTAGTCTCATTTTTAAAAAGCATTGCGAATTGACTTTGAAAATCTTTTGTTGAATGTTTTAAAAGATAAACTGTTTTTGTTGCTCACACCAGTCCCACGACTGATCCGGAGTTTATTGTTTCTTTCCTAAACTCTGGGTGCTCAAAGTTTCCTACACGAGTAGTCGAGAGTTGGGTTTTTTTTTCAGATAGTCAGGTTTAGTAGATTATCTAGAGTTAGTTCAGTCTTTGGACCACACCAGTCTTGCTTAGCTTGGTGCATCGTTATTGGGGGTTCGAGCTATTGCTGGATTGATTCTTGGAAATGGAGTTGCAGTTCTCGGAGTTCTTTTTGAAGACTATCTCAGAGTTATATTGTTCCGTATGCTAGATGTTATCTATCGTTTTCTTTTCCGCTGCTATTTTATTGTATCATATCTTTGATGTATATTGATATCTATTGGATCATCTGTTGTATCAGATATTGTATCAAAGCTGTATATCAATGTATTATTCATTTATTCCGCTGTGTTGTTTACTTAATGTTGTTATAAGCTCCGGCGAATCGGATTTGAACGGTCGAATCTATGGCATTCGAATACGATATGAAGTATGGATGTTGATTTTCGAGCGGGCAAAAATTCGAGTCGTTACATTTGGTATCAGAGCTGAGGTTAAACTTTAGCTCAGGAGTATAACACATTAAGTAGCTCATTAGAGATAGGGTGAAGTATACTTTAGAATGAGTAATCCCTAAGATATCCGTTTTAACGCCTCAGTAAATTCTCTTACTATCCACTGATAGTGAGTATGAGTGCAAGAAGATGACGAGATAGGGGACAGGGAAATATGACTATAATTGGTCAATACCCTGCAACAGTGGAAACAACTTTCTCTATCAATTTCCTTTGATTCGATTCCAATTTCTTTTTGATTGCTTCGTGACAGTTACAAGAAGAAGTTTCGGTGTGATGATGGCCCTATGAATTGTTGTAGGAAATTCTTATTTCATATCTTCATCGATTTCTTATCATTTCTTTGATTAAAACTTTAATGAATATGAATTTAAAATTTGAGATTGAAAATTTTAAATAAATTGGAAAATTTTAAATTGAGTTAAATTGATCAATAGAATATGAAGGATAATTTGAATTGAATCGATAAAACGATTTTATTTAAAACTAAGTTTGAAATTCTATTGAAATTTCTTGGGAATATCAAAGTCCGAAGAGGGACAAATTAGTATATATTTTGAGATATTCCGACTTGAGTTTGGAATTCATATCTTGTGTTTGAGGAATTATAGGAGATCGAATCTGTCTATCTCTGTGTTGTTTTCGTGCCTGCGAATTACGAGGACGAAATTCTTTTAAGGGGGGAAGTTTGTAACGACCCAGGATTTTTATTTAATTTAAATTGATAATTAAATGAAATTTTGAATAAAAATTTATAAAATTACTTATAAATGGAAGCGAGTTTCCTCGATTCAAACAAAAAATATATTAAGTCATATGAATTTGAAAATTTGTATATATGTGAATATATATGTATATATTGGATTTTAAATAAATTCTTAAATAAATGATTTTGAAAAATAAATAATATACTTTGGACACAAGTATAAAAATAAATAAATAAATTGATTTAAAAATTTATAAATGATGATAATTTGAGTTATATAAAATATATGTGTATATAGAGAAATGTAAAACAATAATTTTTAGAGCAAAATTTATGATAAATATTTAAACTAAAAATAGAAGTAAAAGAGATAAGAATAAAACATAAAGTACATAAACAATTAAAGCTTTCATCTCAACTCAAACAAACACATATATAAACTGTACATACATAATAGAATAACATAAATATGTACACTTAAAACAAATACAAAGCAAGCTAAGAAAATGAAAATATAAAGTATATATTTTTACATAAGTAACAAAGCTGCAGCCACCATAATAAAGAAAAGAAGATGTACAAACAATAAATATATATGAAGACTAAGCAAACATAGTCGAGTTGAACAAAAGAAGACAGCATTTTATATGTACAAGTATGTATACTTGTAAAATTAAGAAATACAAAGCAATGACAAAACAAAGTTTTGTATATAAGTATGTAAATAAAATAAGAAGCAAAAATACCTACCCCTATCATCCCAGCCGAGACCAGCAGTGCAAGACCAGTGGTGAAAACATAAACAAATGTCTCTACCTATTGTACATACTTCAGCCATGCTTAGTACTAGACAATATATTATCCTTTTGTACTAATTTTATATCACCTGTGCAAGCATCTTCAGCCATGCTTTGTATTGTTCAAACCATACATCACCTGTAACTCATTTCTATACATCAATCTCCCATTTCAAATTCGTTCATTTCAAAACTGAGAAGAAAAAAAAATGTGAAATAAAACATCATCTTAAACTTAAAAAAAAAAATTTCAACAACAACTCAAATAAATTCAACTAGAAGTCAAAATGGTTTCGGCAAGCAAAGGATTCAAGCCTGCTTTAACAAAAAATTATTCTCTGTTCTTCTTCCAAAAACATCCAGGTGAGCAAATATTTCTACCCAGAAATTTCCTTTTTGTGGGTTAATGCCTGTGAGTAAACATAACATTTCTAAACTTAATCCTGTGTACTGGTTGCATAAATTTTTTTTGTGTTATACTGTGTAGATGTAAGTAAGAAATGTTACATGTAATTATGCTTGTTCTGTGTAGTGACTAGTCTGTTCTTCCTAGTCTGGTTACAGAGTAGAATAAACCAGAGAAATTTAAATATGTCATCATACAAGCATCATCAAGTTTAGAATCTCGAACAAGTCAAGTTTGTTAAAACTTAAAACATGGTATAAAACTGTTTTGGAGCGTGTTGGAAATGTTTTTGCCTCTGGAAATTTGGTTTTGCATAGCCAAGTTGAGTATGTGATAAATTCGAGTATCGTGGATTGTTAACTAAATATTATATCTCGAATCCTTATAAGAAAATAGGATTTTTAAGCCTCGAATGAGAATTTTTAAGTGAGTGTGCAAAGAGCAGTTTCGAGATGATCAAATTTTGGTTTTTCGTCGAATTCAGGCGATTGGTGGAACTGGGGTTGGTCGGGTTACGCGGGAAGGAGGAGGAGCCTACGGCGGTCGTAGGAAAAATGGCCGAAGATGGTAACATCCACGGTGGCGACTACGGCGATCATTTTTATTTTGAAACCCTAGTTTTTATGGTGCGTGAATATGAGATCGCCGCGCCTCCTCTCGTGCATCGAGCTGCACAAAATTTCAGGAGGAGCTAGGCGAGAATGTGTCAGGGACGAGGCCGGAGGGTGGTGACGTTCATGTGGTCAGAGGAGGAGGAGCGCGCGATTTTGTGATGGTGGCTTTTGCTCCGATTTCGCATCAGGGGATCGATTTCATTGTAGCAATGATTATTGGTTTTGGGATGTACGAATCGGAGCTGGGGATGACCTTCGACTTGCTTGAGGTGTTGGTGGCGATCGGAAGTGGACATGGTGGTGTGCACGGTGCACTGACACATGTAGTATCTGGGTTGTTGCAAACTTTGGGGAAGAGGATGTTGTGCTCGAGTTTTTAGGTGGGTCGCTTCGGGGTTTTGATCACGCGTGGGTTTTGAACCTGATGCTTTAATTCATAGTTTAGGTAAAACTTAAACTACAGTAAAAAAAAAAACAAGGGAGAAGAAGAAGAACTACAGGGAAACTCGAGAGAGTTTCGTGTTTGGCTCGGGTAATTTGAGTGCCAGACCCGAAGTTATGAAGTGTTTCACTCGAAGCATTTTATTTCTGGCCTCGGGTCAGTTTTTGTCTTCTTACATGTTTTTGTGAAACCTGTCTGTTTAATTTTTAAACAGAATTTTAATTTAAAACAGACTTTCATGTAAGTTTAAAAATCAGAATTTGAAAGATGAAATTCAAATCAACTTTTGAATTCTAGTTTGAATAAGTGAAGTTTGATAAAGTTTAAAGTATTTAAACAACTTTAAAATGTTCAAGTATATTTTATAAAACGATTTGAATTCAAACAAATTGGTTTAAACTCTTACATAATTTCTTTATAAAGGTAAATGTTTTACGACAATTGATTTTTAAAAGAGTTTAACTTGGTTTAAATTTATTAAGGGTTGAATTTGTAATTATTTCAAATCTTTGATTTGAAATGAAATTTAAAAATTGAATTTGAAAATAAATGTTTCAAATGTGTTTGAAAAATGATAATTAAATCATTTATATATATATATAAAAAATTATGTTTTATCTTAAAGAGAAGTAAAGATTTAATGATTTATAGTTCATTAAAATTTTAAGTTAAATAAATTAATGATTTGGATTAATTGATTAAGGGCTTAACTTAATAAATTAAAGGTTTAAGTGAATAAATCAAGAAATCATTAATTAGATAGGATTAGATTATTCAGTAATGAGTAAATCAATTTATAATCAACAACGATTAATATAAGTAAAATTTCTTTAGCAAGTAATTAAAGAATATTTTAATCGTTAATGAAAGACATTAACTAAGATTATTTAAATAATTAATTAACGTGATAAAATTATAACAATCAATTGGTTAATTAAGTAAAGATAATCATTTATGAAACTGTGTAAGTGTGATCACTTAATGGAAATAATTATGGAAACTGGTAAATTTGTTTATATCAAATGATTTGGAATAAATAAATCAGAATTGGATAATAAGTTTATAAGTAATTAATTTAATTGGAAATAAATTAAATTAATTAGGCTTAATCAATTTAATTAATCCTACTTATAAATGTTTATTTAATGCTTGACCTTACTTATGAATGATTATATTGCATTGTATTGTATGATAAATCTTGAATTGACTGTCTTATTTGATCGGTAATATTTTGTTCTGTGACTATGTATGATTTATCCATTTATTTACATTGTTATATTATCTGTGAATCTGTGAATTGACGATAAGCGTTATAGTTATACCGCTTATCAAAGATATTGTTGTACTTAAATCTGTGATGATTGAATGATATTGCGCTATTGTGTTAAACCCCTGGGCCACAATTATACACACACAAATATGGATTTCACGAGGAAATCGATTAAGTCACAGATTTTAAAATGATTTATAAAATTGAATATTTGAATTCAAATGTTTTGAAAATGGATTGAGATTAAAGTGAAGCTTTTGAAATGGAAATTCAAAGATGAAATATAGTTTGGATAACTTGATTGAGTTTTGAAATTTAAATATTTTGATTTAAATTTGAATTCAATATTTGGAATTGAATTCTATGATTTGGAAACTAGGATATAAAGAAAAGTTATTCAACTTATAATAAGTTATATGGGTTTTTAAACCATTTTTGAGGTGTTATTTTGGGAATTTGAATTAACCCAAAAGATTTAACTTGTATAAATAAGATCGAATTTCTTCGAAACGAAAACTACTTGTTTTCAAATAATAATAGCTTTCATTTTAAAGAAAGGATCTCCCAATTATGTTGAAAAGGTTTCAAGCTGAAATAGAATTGAAATGATTTGAAAGCTATGAAATGAATCTTTGATTCAAAGGCTGAATGAGTTAATCCAACTTGAATTGAAATTGTTTTTGAAAGGCTATGAATGAATCTTTAGAAATGATTTTGAAAGCTATAAGTTGAATCTTTGATTTAAAGATTCAACAAGTTAATCGAATTTTGAAAGCTATGAGTTAAATCTTTGATTTAAAGATTTAACGAGTTAATCCAATTGAAATGGAAATTGTTTTGAAATCCGTAAATGGAATTTTATGAAATTAATCTTTTGTTAAAAAGATTTGAAATGGTAATTTGTTTAAACCATTTGAAAGAAAAGTTTTGGATTATTAAGTTGTGACTTAATTGAAATTCCTTATCCATATGTTATAAATGTTGCGCTTACTATTCGTGTTAGCTGGGAAAGGACCTTTGGGTCGTATAACCCGTTCCGAATATGTGATACGTCGTTATGGATAGCATTTGAAGATCGGTGTTGAAGACCGGGTATTTGCAAGAACGGTAGTATGACCTATCGATTGTCTCTGCACTGAGTTGCAACGGTATAGAGACTCCCTAAGTGATGGGAAATCCGATCGGGATTGTGAATATCCGGATTGCAAGGACTTCTTTGTAAGTGCCTTCGGCTCTGTTCGAGCCCGGAACAGACTTGTATGGATTGTATGTCTGACATTACAAATTGAGATATAAAGCCGATTTCTTTCAAATATATTTCTGTTGGTGGCGGAGAATTTATTCTCTTAGCTTAACACCCTTCTCTGAGACGTACGAGCTTAGAGGTTATGTAGTTGAATGTTATCAGCGATATATTCCCAATTTGGTAATGTGACATGTTGAGTGTTGCTGTGAAATGATCATTGTGTTGATTATTTGTGATAGGATCATTTGTTTGATCGTCTATCCTAGTGATCATTTCTATGATCATTTGTTGACCCAAAGCATGGCTTTTGTATAAAGTATGTTTTTGTGGACGTGGCTTCGTCGAGCCTCACACCCCGGAATGGTCAAAACAGGAAAGATGCGGCAAGGTTATGAGGGGTAGCGCCCTTTAGGATATGTGCATTTCCTTCTGGAAAAGGGTGGTATCATGGTATGGAGCCCAGATACTTACTCATGTTGAAAACACTTTATGATTGTGTGAATTGATTGCGAGCGCTCGGTGAAAGGTCCCAAAGGACCGGGGGATGGCATATTCGGTCAGTTGTTACTCAGTTAGAGGTAACCCGGCCTTGTGTTGGTAGAGATTCGGTTTGGTTCTTGGGGATGTCCATCCAGAGGCATTCTCATGTGGCAATGGGAAGTTCCTTGGCCTGATCATTCGTTGGAAATCCAAAGAAACAATACGAGACTTGTACGGTTTTAGTTGTATAACCTGCTATGCAATGTGGCGGTAACCTGCTATTGAACATGGTTAGCTATAGTAGGCATACGATAATGGTCGTATGTTGGCTAAGATTTATATCTTTATTTTCGAAATGAATTTTTCTCTACACTATGCACTAGTAATAATATCAAATGTTTCTTTTTAATGCGTATCAAGCATCTTTGACTATCATAAGGAGAAATCTCCTCCGATTCTGCGTTTGCATTGTGTGTGTGTGCGGGAGGCCTTATGGTAGTCTCATTTTTAAAAAGCATTGCGAATTGACTTCGAAAATCTTTTGTTGAATGTTTTAAAAGATAAACTGTTTTTGTTGCTCACACCAGTCCCACGACTGATCCAGAGTTTATTGTTTCTTTCCTAAATTATAGGTGCTCAAAATTTCCTACACGAGCAGTCTAGAGTTGGGTTTTTTCCTTCAGATAGTCAGGTTTAGTAGATTATCTAGAGTTAGTTCAGTCTTTGGACCACACCAGTCTTGCTTAGCTTGGTGCATCGTTATTGGGGGTTCGAGCTATTGCTGGATTGATTCTTGGAAATGGAGTTGCAGTTCTCGGAGTTCTTTTTGAAGACTATCTCAGAGTTATATTGTTCCGTATGCTAGATGTTATCTATCGTTTTCTTTTCCGCTGCTATTTTATTGTATCATATCTCTGATGTATATTGATATATATTGGATCATCTGTTGTATCGGATATTGTATCAAAGCTGTATATCAATGTATTATTCTTTTATTCCACTGTGTTGTTTACTTAATGTTGTTATAAGCTCCGACCAATCGGATTTGAACGGTCGAATCTATGGCATTCGAATACGATATGAAGTATGGATGTTGATTTTCGAGCGGGAAAAAATTCGAGTCGTTACAGGAGTCGTTTGGTGGTGATCGCAGCTTCAATTGATGGCCGAGGCGTCTGGTTTTGGGAAGTTAGGGTTCGATAATCAAGGGTAACGGCGGCAGCCGACAGCGTTGTTGAGAAACCGCATGGGGGTACGGAGGTAGCGCGCAGCACGAGGGGGCGAATGGTGGTGCTCGGGAGCCGTTGTTCGTAGCGTTGGGGTGGTTATCGGCCGGTCAAAGGAGCTAGGTGGCATTACTGTACGCGTGGGGTATTACGCGTAAGAAGGAAAACAGCTGACGTGGAAGACGTGTTGAGGTTTTATTTATTTATTTATTTCTGTTTTTAATTTAATTATGTTTTCAATCGAATTAACTCATATAACTTTCACATACGACCTCATATTGACGCGAATTTTTTTATTTGGATCGTAAATAAATTCCAGACACTTTGACGCTGGTTTGGATAGATTTGGAGACCGTCCGATTTTTGGGTTTAAATTGGATTTAAATTCAATTTAAATTCGAAAGGTGAGTGTTTTAACCCACTCACGACTTCTAAAATTTCCTATAAATTGACTTAAGATATGAGTAGAAATTTATTTATGACTGTTTGGCATGTTTATTTCATCATCTATGTTAAATCGTATTTATTTAATTTAACTGTTAATTAATTATTGCATATAAATTAACAGTTAAAATTTACTTATTAACATATAAACTAATAATTAAACAGTTAATAAATTTATTATTGAATATAAACTGTTAGTTAATAACTGTTATTTATTACCTGTTATATTTTATATGCTATGTGTTAATGTTTGTTTAAATTGGATGATGATTGTAATAAATGGTTGATGATTGATATTTGGATGAATGGATGCTATATTTTATATTGTATAAACTACAAGTTATTATGCATTTTCATTTCATTCGGGATTGCGGTTTGAAATGATATACAACCGCATTTTTATTTTAAAATTGCGGATTGAAATGATAAATATCTGTATCACTTGACCATAGGATAGAAAATGATATACAGGCACCGCGGCATATATATATAAAAATATTTTGAAATGATTTTCTATGGTTTGGATAGGATACGGTTTAATGAATATTTAATTTTAATATTTTAAAAATCTTATTTTATATATACATATATCGTTAAATTATTAAATTTAAGAAGTGTATAATGTGTTAAATAAACTAAATAAGTTGAAAAATGGAGTTTAATGATTTAAATCAATCTAGATTGGAAGGTAAATTACAAATTTAATTGGAATTGAGCGTATTTAAGAATTAAACTCTATAAGTGATGTAACTTATTTAAACTAGGAAATTTTAAAGGTATGACATTTATAACTTGATTTTTTATTATAGATAAATTAAATGAATATTTCTTGTATAAATAAATTGAAGGAAATGTTTAATTGTTAGAAATTTTGAGTTTTATTTTATGGATTTATTTTATGAATATTTCAAAACTAAATAATAGGACAATAAATTTTTGAATAGAATTTCCAACCTTAAGTTTTGAAATTGTTAAATACTCAAAGTTAGGAATATATTGAAATTGAAGTGGTTTATATAAATGAAGATGAATTTAAAATTTATGGATTTAGACTAAATTTTAAATAAATAAGATCGTAAAGTTGCGGAAATTATTTTATTTTATAAAGTAATTTTAAACTCAACTATTTTATTTTATATACCGTTTCAATATCCAAACCATTCAAGTTTTAGAAGTTATGGTTTTAAAGCTATGAATTTTGAAGTATGTTAACGCTAAAATGTGAACGCTAACACCCCGGTGTGTGAAGTGTAGTTGTGGAAGCACCACCCGATAGATCGGGAAAGAATTACAAGCAAGTAATAGCAGAAAAGCAGTAAACAACAACAATTTTATAGTGGTTCGGCTTAAGGGTATAGCCTACGTCCACTCTAAGTACTTTTATTAATAATCCCGTTACAAGCTGATACAATTCTTCTCAAGTACAATATACTTCAAGTTACAAGTGATTTGGAACAAGTCTTAAGCTTCAATGTCGATTAAAATCCTTAAATTCATGTTGAAGATGTGTGGTTTCTTCGTGAATTTCTTTGATGAATTCTTCTAATCTTGAAAGCTCTAAGTGTTGATGAAGTTCTCAATGCAGCAAGGTAACGGTGTATGAAGAGAATGTGCCAAAAGTCCTTTGAATGTTGGAGGTGGTTGCCTATTTATAGAGAGTTTCGGTCTGGAATTATTGCCAAGTCCTAAGTCGTGGCCGATTTAAGTTAAGTCGTAGCCGACTTAATATGAGTCGTGGCCGGTCCATCTGGCCCCTTCATGGCTTCACAAGAGTTCACTTGCACAAGTCCTAGGTCGCCTCCGAGTCAGCACCACCCCTTCTTAGTAATATGGCCTCGGGTTTGCATTTAATAGCTTTAAGTCGTTCACGACTCAAATTAGGTCGTGAGTCGTGACCGAGATAACTGGGAGCTAAATCGTGCACGAGTTAAGAGGCTGCTGTGCTGAGTAGCTGCATTGAACTCATCTTCCTTTTCTTGAGTCGTGAACGAGCTAACATTGGTCCTAAATCGGTTGTGACTTGGGTCGGCAACTATTCTAGGTCGCCAGCTTGGTAAAACATTAGATCGGTAACTCGGTCAAGTCACTGAGTTGGCATCTCTTTTAGGCCTTAGGTCGGCCTTCCTATTAAGTCGGCATCCACTGAGTCTTAAGCCAGTACCCACGTTAGGTCGTCCACTGTTTTAGCCTTAACTCGGTATTTCTTAAGTCGGTATGCCTCTCAAACCCTTAAGTCGGAAACCCTTTGAGCCTTAAGTCGGTCTCCCTGATAAGGCAGTTAGGTCGGTATCTACGTTGAATGTTAGGTCGGCATGCCTAGGTCGGTACCCCTGTTAAGCCTTAAGTCGGCATGCTTCTAACTGTTAGGTCGGAATCTCTTGATGCACTAGATCGGTAAGTCATGGTCGAGGCAGAGTTAACATTTGCCCCTCGAAGTATACGCCTAAATGTTAGGTCGTGTGCTTCGATAGCCCTTAACCCATTCCTTCTTAGGTCGGTAGGTCGTACGTAAACTAACAGTTAGACCGTATGCATTGCTCCAAGTCCTCCACCGCAGGGTATAAGTTGACTCTCTTCCTCTTTCTTCGTCACTTACTCTCTTGCCTGATTCCGCCATTAAAGTATTCTCAAGTTCCTAGAAGCGATTTCCTTCCAACTAATCACCGATAACCTCTACCATCCATTGCGTAAGTGATTCTATTCCTCTTTCGATTGTAGATTACTGTCGATTCATGAATCCTGTCGCTCGAACACGAATCGCCTCTTTGCGTGATGCTCCATCAAGAATACCATTGTTTTCGTAATTGATGAAGTTTAGGTTGCTTGAGATGATCGTTGATACAATGAAGGTGGCTTATCGCCTCAGGCTCGATGGTCTTTGATGGCAGGACATCGGATCTGTAACAATTTCAAATTGTTTTATTGGGTGATTGGATTACGTGAATGAAGGCGGCTGTTGATGGAATGGTTATTGGGTTAACGGGTTGAATGTAGTGAGATGTTAGTCCGGAAGCGACTCAGTGAATTTGGGTAGCTTAACATTTGGCCGACCTTACCCTTAGATCGTAGCCGAATTAATTCTTGGGAGAATCTGCCGATCTAATCTTCTTCTACTGATTTAAGCTTTAAAACTGTGGCCGAGTTAATCCTTCAATCGTAGCTGAGTTAAGCCTTCAATCATAGCCGAGTTAAGCCTTCAACCCGTGACCGAGTTGACACTTAAACCGCTGCCGAGTTAACACTTAAACCGCTGCTGAGTTAACACTTAGACCGTTGTCGAGTTAACACTTAGAGAATTTCACACCACTTCTTGAACCAGAGCCTTCCTCTCTTACTATCCTCCATGACCTAAAGAACTGCCGCTTTAAGGAACCAGAAACCTAACCTTAACTCGCGAGAAATTCCTTGGGTCGCAGCCGATTTAACACTTAGATGCCCAACTCGAATTCCCACTTAAAAGCATAGTTCCAATTTGAATTCTTAACTTGATCTACTGTGCTAAACAGCTTAAATTTTGGATCATTTTAACCTTGTTGCTTTACTTCATAGACCACATTGTCTCATAGGTTAACAACCTGCTGAAAACAACAATCACAAAGACCAAGGCGAATATATTGCCATTGACTGCCCACATCAAATGACAGATTGGTTGACATAAAGTAATCAATTTAAATACATTGTATGAAATGCTGTGAAACATTCAACTAAAGTGAAGTATTAATGCAAAGCATCGCTAACTTGAACTGATTTGCTTGCATCAACATTACACTTGCATATTAAAACAATGAATCTTGGACTTTATAACTGACAAATGCTTGCTAGCTTTTATTCCAATTACATTTGTTTACTGCTTGATTGATTTTACACAACACTTCACACACTTTAGGAAACGTGCACCTTCATGTTTGAATACCCAGTTATTTATGTAGAATGACTTCCCACCGAGAAGAAGAAGTGGTAACTCAAGAGGAAGAAACTTTTCCGATAGCTGTTCCCATAGAGAATCCTCCGGAGAGAACTTCGACTATTCTAACTTCGAGAGCGTTTATCCAGCTGCGCACTCAATTTGGCTTTGCTGAAAGTGATGTTCTTCTCCCTGGGCCAAGTGATACTGCTGACAATCCTCCCTATGGTTTTGTTGCAGTCAATCGCCAAATGTGCTTAAGTGGGGCGATTCCTCCTTTTAACGACTTCCTTCGAACTCTTCTCCTTCGGTTGACAATCTCTCCGTTTCAACTTCATCCCAATGGCTATGCCATCTTGACGGGGTTATGTGTTTTGTTTAGAAGAACTCTTGATCGCCTACCGAGTTTTGAAGAAATTCGTTATCTGTGCTCGTTTGCAAAGAGTAAAGATCATCCTTCCCTCATTATTGTGAGAAGTGCCAGAAACCGCAAGCTCATTTCCGATCTTACTGAAAGTGTTCATGGATTTTTGAATCAGTTTTTCTTTGCTCGCTGTCCCCCAGGGTTTTATGCCATCTGGAGAGTAGGAAGTAAGATTAGTGTTTCTATTTTTTCCGTTTTGAAACCTTTTCGAGATCCGAACTTTCAGTTGCTAATTTCATTCTTTGTTCCTTTCAGCACTTCCTCTCCCTTCTAGAGACCCAATTCATAAGCAAGTTTTTGAGAGGTTGAGTGCCGTGGCCACAGAATTGAGGAGCATAAAATTTCTGTTGAGGGATGAATTTTTACATCAACATGGGCTTCTACACACTTCTCGCTCTATGCATGCTCATGAAGTTCCAACGGAAGTCCCCGATTCTCCGATAAAGACTCCTGAATCTTCGCTGGTGAAGTGCTCCACTTCTGTTGATGTTGCGGGGCCATCTGATAAACTTGCCCCGGTTATCGAGGAAGAAGAGCCTCAGGGATCCTCTCATCATTCACAAGAATCTGGTGAAAAGGCTAAGAAATCCAGTCCCGTCAAGCAAAGCAGGGACGATACCTTCGAAGGATTGAGCGACCTCTTCGCTACTTCACAAGAGATCTTCAAAGATGACCCTACTACTGCCGGGATTTCTTCTTCAGTAGTTGAAGCTACTTCTATTTTGCAACAGTCGTCGTCGACTCAAGAGTTGACGTTAACTATTACACCCACAACCACTCCCTAAATAAAGAGTGGTTCGTAAATTAATGCGCGTAGTTTGCACATCACACACACTTAGAATTTCTCATCACTTCTATGCACTTATCTTCTTGTACTTTAAAGATTTCTAAAGCTTATTATTTTAATTCCAGATTCTCCTATGGGGCGCAGCGGCTCGTACTATGATTATTTCCAGCGCTACGGGAGGCGTAGCCAGTATGATTACAGGCGTTACCTTCCTTCTTACAGAGAGTCGGATGAAGAGAGGGCCATCAGGAAAGCCGACGAGAGACGAGCATATGAAGAACGTCGCCGAAGGGAACAAGAAAGACATGATCTTCCCCACAAAGATGATGACACCCAAAAGAGAAAAGCTCATGATGAGAGAGGAAAGAGTCACATAGACGATTCTTCTAGCAAGCGGGCTAGACTTACTGAAGAAACAACTCCTTCAGCTTCTGAACATGTCCCTGCTCAATCTCCTGCTCCCGCTCGCTCCGACATTCAAGCAATCATCAACCGGCCCGCATACCAAGTCGGGCAAGGTCCTCCCACTCTTCAAAGTCGATTTCCTCAGTGGTGCCTGAGAGGGGTTCGATTTGATCTCGACTTGGTTCCCCTCGACAAACCGGCTATGCTGCGAAATCTTGATGCTGTTAGGACCGATATCGAAAGAATGTCGAACTGGCAAAAACTCGTTGACGAACTTCAGAGGGTTAACCGAGCCAATCTCGAGGCCATGCTAACAATGGAGAATGATAAGGCTGAGTGGCAGAAGACTCTCGAACAACATGACGCCGAAATGAGAAGTATTGCTTCCTATAATGAAAAGCTGGAAGCGGAAGTAGAAAAACTTAAGGAAGAATTAGTTACTTCATCTACTTTCCATTCACAAAAGGAGAGCATGCTTCAGCAACAAGTACGAGATGCGCATGCCAGTCAAAGAGCAGTCGAAGATAAGCTTGCACACAAGGAAAAGGTCATAGAAGAATATCGTGCTGAAACTGTACAACTGCGAGAACAGACTGGCTCTCAAAGCTTGGAGATAGAGTTGTTAAAAACTCGACTTGCTATGGCCGAAAAGGAGCGCGACGAGGCTGTTGCTGGTAAACTTGCGGCCGAAGAGGCTCATCAAGCAACCAAAGCTGACATTAGCTCTACATTATTCGATTTTTACCTGCACAGCGTTTTGGGACGTGGCAGCCTTGCCTTTCTAGGCCCCAAGTATGAAATCACACTGGCTAAAGTTTGGGAGGCAGCACTTGATATGCTCGGTGGTAAAGGTGCTGGATATGCTGAGTCAGCCCTTGAAGAGCATTATCTTGATGACGAAGCCCGTGCCGCTCTTGCCAAGGGTAAGGAGCAGCTTGCCAGAGCGCGGGTCGGGATGGCGGAAGAGGAGCGTTCTGAAAAAGAAGTACCGCCTACCATCTCTGAACGTCCTCTAGTTTCTCCCGAGGTGGACATTACAGGCCCTAGTGCTCATTTGCCGCCTCCTACAAGAACTGGGGTAATTACCCCTACTGATGAAGAGGCTTTGGAGGACATTGGGGCTCAGAATTATGAGATTGAACTGACGAAGCCAACATCTTTAGGTAATTCCGACATTGGTCCGATTCAGGTGGATTGCCTGCTTATTCCTCAAAAATTTGATGAGCTTCTCGATTACCTCTTGAATCTCGATGAACCCATATCTCCCTTCTTTCGGGAAGATACTAACACTTTCAATTTTTCTTCTTCTGCAGTTGAAACAACAAGTGCCGTGCAGACTTCGCCTTCTCTGGTTATTCCTCCTCCATCTCTTCAGGTGACTCCTCCTTCTGCTTCACAACCTGGGTCACAAGAGGAGAAAATTGAGGCTCTTCATGGTTTGGATGACCCTGTTGCCTCGCAGGAGCAAAAAGATGAGGGACTCGAAGGAGGCGAGATCTCTCCGGAGTGGACTCCTTCTGACGACGTAGTTTTGTCCGCTCTCGTTACTCCGGGGAGTGAGTCTTCTTCGCAGAGAAGAAAGAAGCATGGGACATCGAAGAGGAGGGGGAAGAAAATTATCACCACTGAAGAGGAACCGGAAATTGCGCCAGTTGCACCTCCCTCCCCTTCTTCCCTTATGCCTTCAGACCAACCTGAAAGACCCGAAAAGCTAACCACTCGACCGGGTAAAGGGTCTAAAGGCGGCAAGAAGAAATGAAGAGTTGAGCTTTTTGATTCCTTTTTTGTGTAATGGTCGGATGTTGTGCAGGCACCGGCCCCTGCTTTTTTATTTTGAAATCTGTATCTGCAATATCTGCAATTGAATAAAGTGATTCTTTATTTGCACAGACTTTTGTTTGAATTTGAGAATGCATTTATTATTCATTTTTGCACAAGTTTTATTTATACGATGTTGCGGTGAGCTTGTGGTATGTTGTTTGAGCGTACTTTACCGACATAGTTATACCGCTTTGTATGTAACTATACCATGTTGCCCCTATACCATGAGCTTACTGCAATATCGTATACTTTAAGGGGACTTGCACTCTCGTTTTCTAAAGAATAATTACTTCATTCTTGAAGAGAATTTTCGTAGAGTGCAACTTCCTTCATATAAGTTTCTACGCTTTGTCCTTCGAAGAAATCACTTTCTCCTTTTGCGTATGTATATATTTTGCCAAGTGAATTCTTCTACGTGGCAAAGCGGACCTCTGAATGTACTTTAACTTTCTTCTTTTTTTTCTTTTTTGTTTTTTTTTAGAATAGGTAAATCGCACTTCCTTTGAAAGTTAAAGTACGCTCTTGATGAGGATTTTTCTTTTTTCCTTTTAATAAAAATTTGTGCCTCTGAGGAGAGATTTTTTTTTTTTTTTTTACGTTTCAACACTTGGAAGTTTTATTTCAATCTTGGTGAAACGTGTTCCTCCAAAGAGTTGTGCCTTTGAAGAAAGCCTTTTCACGTTTCAGCACTTGGAAGTTTTATTTCAATCTCGGTGAAACGTGGGCTTCTGAAGAGGTCTTTCTTTTTAATTGTGTCCCCGGGAGGGGGTTGTACCTCTGAGGAGGGATTTCTCACGTTTCAACACTTGGAAGTTTTATTTCAATCTTGGTGAAACGTGTTCCTCCAAAGAGTTGTGCCTTTGAAGAAAGCCTTTTCACGTTTCAGCACTTGGAAGTTTTATTTCAATCTCGGTGAAACGTGGGCTTCTGAAGAGGTCTTTCTTTTTAATTGTGTCCCCGGGAGGGGGTTGTACCTCTGAGGAGGGATTTCTCACGTTTCAACACTTGGAAGTTTTATTTCAATCTTGGTGAAACGTGTACCTCCAAAGAGTTGTGCCTTCGAAGAAAGCCTTTTCACGTTTCAACACTTGGAAGTTTTATTTCAATCTCGGTGAAACGTGGGCTTCCAGGAAGGTCTTTATCTTGTTTTGCATTTCAACTTTGGTGAAGTGAAATTCCGAAGAGCGGTTACGACACTTCAACTCCTGGTGAAATGGGTCTCCGAAGAGGGCTTTTATTTTGTTTGCATTTCAACTCTGGTGAAGTGTAATTCCGAAGAGCGGTCATAACACTTCAACTCCTGGTGAAATGTGCCTCCGAAGAGGGCTTTTATTTTGTTTGCATTTCAACTCTGGTGAAGTGTAATTCCGAAGAGCGGTCATAACACTTCAACTCCTGGTGAAATGTGCCTCAGAGAGGGTTTTCATCGCCTGGAAGTTACTCTCTCATGGTTGGAGGGTCATGACTCCTCCAATCATTTTTGTTGAGTAGAGAACTTTCTTTTTTGTGGCGTATGACCCATTAGAGGTCTTTATCCTCCGAAGAGTCGTGCCTCCGAAGAGGACTTGTGCCGCCAATGATGGTTTTTGGTTGTATTCTTGTCTTCTTGCTTATGCCTTTTCAGCGATCCCCTTTTTTTTCTTTCCAAGTTTTCATTCCCCTTTTCTCGCAAGTAGCTTGTTTAATCCAAGGAAGTGTACTTCATTGTCAGGCAAGTTCGTGAGAACGGGCACTAGCTTCCTAATTGGATGTTTGTTCGTTCGAACAATCTCAATTTATTAGCAAGGGCTCGTTTCTATCGAAATCATAAGCCGTTCAATTGAAGTATTTCCTATCTAGGATTTGAATTCGGGGCCTTTATGACTTGAAATTTGTTTGTTGAATGATGGTGAGAATCACTCGATCTTATTATGCGCAAGTTTTATTTCCATTGTCTGCAAAAATTTAAATCGACATTTTAGCAATACATTTTATGTACTTTTATATCGAAAATAAAGCAAACATGTAATAATAATAAGGAACACAAGATTTATAGTGGTTCGGCCATGAAATTGGGCCTACATCCACTTTATATTCTTTCATTATTTACTTGCATCAGTTTTACAATTGCTTTCAACAAAATTTTCAAGTAAAGTATGGACGTAAATGGTTGCTGTTCCATGCCCTTGGAATTTGATCTCCATCAACAGTGGTGAGTTTGAATGTGCCGTCAAGAAGCTTCTGACCTATTACATACGGTCCTTCCCAATTTGGCCCAAACACACCTGTCGCGGTCATAATTCTTTTCAGGACTAGATCTCCAATTTCAAAGCTGCGTTGATGAACTTTGGAATTGAAATGTCTGGCTATCCTTTGCTGATGAGCTGCAACTTTGAGGTTAGCTTCATCTCTTTTTTCATCAAGGAGATCCAGCGCTTCAAGTTGTAGCTTTTCATTTTCTGCTTGATTGAAATGGATTCTTCTGTGTGAAGGGACCTCTGCTTCAACCGGGATCATTGCTTCCGATCCGTATGCTAACGAAAAAGGAGTATGCCCAGTCGCAGTTTTGTGAGTAGTTCTGTATGCCCATAGTGCAAGTGGTAGTTTATCGACCCAACCACCTTTTGCTCTTTCAAGTTGCTTTTTGATGGTTGATTTGATGATCTTGTTCACTGCTTCCACTTGCCCGTTTGCCTGCGGATGAGCTACTGCCGAAAAGCTTTTCTGGATTTTGAATCGTTTGCAAAAATCCTGGAATCCCTCGCTTTCAAACTGAGTACCATTGTCTGTGATTATTTTCTGAGGCACACCGTATCTGCAAATGATATTCTTGGTCACAAAGCTTATCATTTTCTTAGAAGTGATAGTAGCCAATGGTTCAGCTTCAGCCCATTTAGTAAAGTAATCAACTGCAACAATAGCATATTTAATCCCTGATTTGGCAGTTGGTAGCGGCCCAATGAGATCCATTCCCCAAATCGCAAATGGCCATGGACTGACCATCTGTGTGAGTTCGGTAGAAGGTGCTCTAGGAATTTTGGCAAATCTTTGGCATCTGTCACATTTTCGGGAGTAATCTGCAGCATCTCGATTAATTTCTGGCCAAAAATATCCGTATCGGAGAATTTTCTTTGCTAATGTTTGACCACCTGAATGATCACCACATTCTCCTCCATGCACCTCAGCTAGGATTGTTTTGGACTCTTCCCGGGATACACATCGAAGCAATGGCATTGAGAATCCCCGTCTGTACAATCGGCCATCCTGAATTACATAGCGAGAGGCTTTCCTTAGTAGCTTTCGTCTTTCTATCGAATTTTCTGGCAGAGAACCTCTGAGTAGGTAGTCCAGTATTGGAGTCATCCATGACTCTTGTTCTTGAGATACATTCATAATCCAGTCTATATCCATCTCGTCTATACTTGGTGCTGAAAGGACTTCTACAGGGACCAATCCCAATAGTTGAGCTTCACCAGAACTTGAATACTTTGCGAGGGAATCTGCCTTCATATTCTCTTCCCGAGGAATGTGGCTTATTGAATAGTGATCGAGTTCACATAGGAGTTCCCAAGCCTTTGTCAAGTAGGAAGGAAAGTTTCCACCTTTTGTTTGAAATTCCTTCTTGACTTGGCATACAATAAGCTGAGAATCACTAAAGATCTGTAATGCTCGAATGTTTAGCTCTTTAGCGATTTTCAGACCTGCAATAAGAGCTTCATATTCTGCTTCATTGTTTGTTGAAGGAAATTCCAATCTTAGTGCATAACATAATGATCGACCTTCAGGAGTTTCAAGTACCACTCCGGCTCCAGAACAGTAGTCATTTCTTGAGCCATCAACAGACATCTTCCACTGGATTGGGGAATCATTGATCGCTTCATCCTCACCATTATCCTTCTCTGTGAATTCTGCAATGAAATCAGCTAAAGCTTGTCCGTTGATTGCTTTTCGGGGGTGATAAGTGATGTCATATTGACTGAGTTCAATGTTCCGTTTTAGAAGGCGACCCGAAGTTTCAGGGCGAAATAGGACTTGCTTTAGAGGTTGATCAGTGAGTACTCTGATAGGATGAGCTTGGAAATATTGCCTCAGTTTCCTTGATGCAACTAGTAGGCAATAGGCGAGTTTTTCCAACTTGGAGTAATTCAGCTCTGTCCCAGTGAGTCTTTTGCTGATATAGTAAACCGGATGTTGAATCCTTTTGTCTTCCCGTATCAGCGCTGCACTTAGAGCATGAGATGATACTGCCAAGTATATAAGAAGATCCTTACCATTGCCTGGCCTAGAAAGTATTGGAGGCGTTTCCATATGACGGATCAACTCATCGAAGGCTTTTTGGCATTCGGAAGTCCATTCAAAATTCTTCTTTCCTTTCTTCAGGGCGTCAAAGAATGGGATGCATTTATCAGTGGCTTTGGAAATGAACCGACTCAGGGCGGCGACCTTTCCGTTGAGACTCTGCAATTCCTTCTTCGTTCTAGGAGCTTTAACTTCTTTCAAGGCAGTAATTTGAGCTGGACTAGCCTCAATGCCCCTAGCACTGACGATGAAACCTAAGAACTTTCCGGACTCGACCCCAAATGTACATTTCAGAGGGTTAAGTTTCATTCTGTATTTCCGAAGGACTGCGAACATTTCTGCTAAGTGTTCAATGTGATCTGCTGCTTTCCTGGACTTCACTAACATGTCGTCGACGTATACTTCCATAGTTTTGCCCAATTGCGGTTTGAACATAGCATTAACAAGTCTTTGGTAGGTTGCCCCTGCATTTTTCAATCCGAAGGGCATAACTCTGTAGCAATAAAGTCCAACATCTATGATAAAGCTTGTATCCTCCTGATCCGGCTTGTGCATCATGATTTGGTTATAACCGGAGTAGGCATCCATGAAAGATAACAATTCATGTCCCGCAGTTCCGTCTACCAGTTGATCGATCCTGGGTAACGGGAAGCAATCTTTTGGGCAAGCCTTGTTTAGATCAGAAAAATCGATGCACACTCTCCATTTTCCATTAGCTTTCTTGACCAACACAGGATTTGAAACCCAATTCGGATATGTAGATTCTTTGATGAAGTTATTTTCCATGAGTCGATCAACTTCTTCTTTTAATGCTGCTGACCTTTCTGGACCTTGGGTTCTTCTTTTCTGTTTAACTGGCATAAACTTTGGGTCAATATTCAGAGCGTGTACTGCAACTTCTGGAGATATTCCACACATATCGGCATGAGTCCAAGCAAAGACATCCAGATTTGCTTTCAGGAAAGATATCAAGATATTCTGAATTGACACATTAAGCTGTGAACCCACATTCAACACCTTATTTGGGTCCTTCGGGTCAACAGGTACCGGAACTGTCGTTTCCACCGGTACCACTCTATTCTCCCCTGCACTGGCTTTTATGGGATCCATTTCTTTCCGTGCCCCGCTGTGCTCTCCAGTGCAGGGTCCGCCCCGTAATTGCTACAAGGCTGGTTCCTTGATGCGGACTGGGGTTGCCGCATCCTTTCCCATTTCTCTTTTTCTTGACTCTCGCAGCTCTGTAAAATAGCACTCTCGCGCAGCATTTTGATCCCCTTTTATAACTCCTACTCCATTGTCAGTAGGGAATTTAATAGTGAGGCACCACGGGGCTAGGATAGCTTTGAATGCTGCGAGTCTTGGACGGCCAAGAAAAGCATTATAAGCAGAAAACTCATCGACAATCACAAATGTTTGCTTGCGGACCACTTTCCTTTCTGCTTCCCCAAGTTCTACAAGCAGATCGATGGTCCCAATTGGTTGCTTTGGCTCCCCAGTGAAGCCAGCGATCTTCTGTGATGAGGCTTGTACATCGATCATAGGGATTTTCATCTGGTCAAATGTCTTCTTGAAGAGGATATTACATGATGCTCCGCAGTCGATGAGGACTCTTCTGACAATGGCCGGTCCAATACCAGCCGAGATGACCAAGGGATCTAGGGTAGGAGCTTCTATACCTGTGGAATCTCTGGCTCTGAAAACAATATCATCGCTGAAAGTTTTCTGTTGTTTCAGGGGCGTAGTGTCTTCTAAAACAAAGACGTCTTCTTCGGCTGGAGCATATTTCAAAGCCCTGGAATATCTCTCCATCTCACCCCAGCTCTTGCCAGCTGGGTGAGGCCCTCCTGTAATGACATTGATAACGGGCCTTCCAGATTCATGTCCCGTAGCTTTCTCACCTGTCCTAGGCTGATGAACAGGAACCTGTTGCCCCTGACTTGACGATGCAGGATTGTTGCTATTCTTCTTCACAAATTGCTGCAGTTTGTTTTCTCTTAGCAACTCTTCAATCAGATTTTTCAACTGGCGGCATTCATCAGTCTCATGACCGGGTTGATTGTGGAAGCGGCAGAATTTCCCACTCTGTATGGCTTTTTTCCTGGTTCTCAAAGGGATAGGTTTAGGGAAATCGACGGAATCTTTAGTGGCAAGGTAGATGTGCTCCGGCGTATGTGATAATGGAGTATATTCTGATGGCTTGAAGGATCGGGGCTTCTTCAGATTACCCTGTTTCTTCCCATTATTATTCTCCCTTTTTTGCCCCACCGATTCATTCTTGCGTGGAGCGACAGTGTTGTCTTCTGCTTTCTCCAACACTGTCTTTACTGGTAAAGGACGGCTTTCCAAGCGAATGAATTCATCTGCTTTTTTGTAGAACTTTTCGAGAGAGGTTGGCTCCTTCATATTTAACCATTTCCCAAATTCGCTTGACTTATCAATAGCCCTCATCAGATAAGTCAATATCATTCGTGGTTCAGCATTGTCCACCTCAGCCAGCGCTATATTAAAGCGGTTCAAGAAGGATCTGATAGACTCACTAGGATTCTGCTCTAAACTCGACAGCGACATAATGTCCTTGGCCTTCGAAGCATATAGTCTAAACTACTCCTTGAATTTTCTGGTCAAGTCTGAAAACTGATCGATAGATCGGACTGGCAACTTGGTGAACCATAGTAGAGCCACACCTTCCAGGTATACGGGGAAATATCGACACTTTATTTCGTCAGAGGCTCTGGCACCTGTCATGTGCCAATCATATTTATACAAGAATTCATTCGGATCACTTGTCCCTTTGTAAGCTGGAATAGTCGGAGGGACAAACTTCCTTGGAAATTCCGCCTTCAAGATTTTTTCAGTAAACGGAGTTTTACTTGGGGCGAAACCCCATTCCTTCTCATCTTCAACCCTTTGCATACTTTCTTTCATGATCTGCCGGACCATTCCAGAAAGATATTCCTCATCATGCCGAGTTCTAGATCCACCAGCCTCAGGAACTGCCTGCTCAAAGGGACTAGTAGCCCTTTCAGGAGCATTCCTTTCATTAACATCATGAACGTTGCCAGCATAGTTCCTTTCATTACCAGCCGGTTGATTGTTTGCCCCAAGTAAATCGTTTAACTTATTCAGAATCAGAGCATTCTGGGCACTTTGAGCCTCTAATTGTGCATTTTGGGCGTTTATCTGTTGGTTTAGCCCTAGAATCACAGCATCCAACTCCGCTTTCGTAACTCCAACAGACGGAGTGGGTTGATTAGGTACAGGGGAAGCGGAGGTTCCCTCTTGAACGTTTCCAGATCTGACAGATCTACTTTTCCTTCCAGGAGCCATAATCTTAGATAGACTTCTGGTTTTTAAGGAAATTCTTTCTTCAAATCTCTGTGAAGCAATGATGACAGTTTTCCTGAGTTCAATTCTCAGTGAAAGCACCAAAAATGTTAACGCTAAAATGTGAACGCTAACACCCCGGTGTGTGAAGTGTAGTTGTGAAAGCACCACCCGATAGATCGGGAAAGAATTACAAGCAAGTAATAGCAGAAAAGCAGTAAACAACAACAATTTTATAGTGGTTCGGCTTAAGGGTATAGCCTACGTCCACTCTAAGTACTTTTATTAATAATCCCGTTACAAGCTGATACAATTCTTCTCAAGTACAGTATACTTCAAGTTACAAGTGATTTGGAACAAGTCTTAAGCTTCAATGTCGATTAAAATCCTTAAATTCATGTTGAAGATGTGTGGTTTCTTCGTGAATTTCTTTGATGAATTCTTCTAATCTTGAAAGCTCTAAGTGTTGATGAAGTTCTCAATGCAGCAAGGTAACGGTGTATGAAGAGAATGTGCCAAAAGTCCTTTGAATGTTGGAGGTGGTTGCCTATTTATAGAGAGTTTCGGTCTGGAATTATTGCCAAGTCCTAAGTCGTGGCCGATTTAAGTTAAGTCGTAGCCGACTTAATATGAGTCGTGGCCGGTCCATCTGGCCCCTTCATGGCTTCACAAGAGTTCACTTGCACAAGTCCTAGGTCGCCTCCGAGTCAGCACCACCCCTTCTTAGTAATATGGCCTCGGGTTTGCATTTAATAGCTTTAAGTCGTTCACGACTCAAATTAGGTCGTGAGTCGTGACCGAGATAACTGGGAGCTGAATCGTGCACGAGTTAAGAGGCTACTGTGCTGAGTAGCTGCATTGAACTCATCTTCCTTTTCTTGAGTCGTGAACGAGCTAACATTGGTCCTAAATCGGTTGTGACTTGGGTCGGCAACTATTCTAGGTCGCCAGCTTGGTAAAACATTAGATCGGTAACTCGGTCAAGTCACTGAGTTGGCATCTCTTTTAGGCCTTAGGTCGGCCTTCCTATTAAGTCGGCATCCACTGAGTCTTAAGCCAGTACCCACGTTAGGTCGTCCACTGTTTTAGCCTTAACTCGGTATTTCTTAAGTCGGTATGCCTCTCAAACCCTTAAGTCGGAAACCCTTTGAGCCTTAAGTCGGTCTCCCTGATAAGGCAGTTAGGTCGGTATCTACGTTGAATGTTAGGTCGGCATGCCCCTTAGGCCTTAGGTCGGTACCCCTGTTAAGCCTTAAGTCGGCATGCTTCTAACTGTTAGGTCGGAATCTCTTGATGCACTAGATCGGTAAGTCATGGTCGAGGCGGAGTTAACAAAGTATTATGTTTTGAAAGTTATAATTCAAATGTTCAGTTTCCAGATATTAAATTTTTTAAAGCAGTATGGTTTTGGAAAAGAAAATAATATTGAAATAAAATGATATTATTGATTTGGGTTTTATAAAAATAATATCAAAATGAATTGTTTGGAAATGGAAATGATATCGTATTTATGGGTTTCGAAATGGATAATTATATTCTGGCTTTCAAGTATATACTATTTTTAAGACCGCAGTGTTATAATAACGTTTGGTTGTTAAAGAGACCGGGATCGGAAGTTGTCATACTCTCTGCCAACTCCGAAGACCACTTTAACAACCGTGTACGCGGTGGAGATTCCAGAATGAAGTAGGTTGGTGGCGGAATTTCCTATGAGGTAAATACATGGACCCGACTCCCGTGAGTTGGCATAAGGTGGCTAAAACAGGAGCGATTCTCGGGACAATGAAGTCATTCCTCTGATCGAACGCACTTCTTCGATATTATACTCTGACTTTTGGATTGATTGGTAGCCATTTTTGATTTTTGGTTTGGGGGTGTTATTCGAGGTGGGCGGTAGCTGCGCGCTGCGCGTTTCCACCAGCCCGGATAGCAATTGGTATATCTACCCTGGCATTTCCTAGTTGTGTCGTGTCACCTACCCTATTGCGCCTTGTACGAGTTTGGATTTCTCCCGTAGCCCGTGTGGTATCCTCTGGTGGCTTCCCGATCAGGAGGGACTATGATATTGGATGGATTACTGGGACTATTACGTGTTAAGAGCTATATGGGTAACCCCTTAATGCTAAGAAAAAAGTAAGTTTATTTTACAATTAGACACTATTATAATAGCGCAATATGCTACATAGTAAATAGTTTAACAGATCCTTAGGAGATGTAAATCCCGAGCCTCTCTTGAGTTACCGCACTCATATTTATTTCTATTGATTTAACTCACATAAGATCTTTTATTCTGACTCGAGTGTTTTGTCTTTTCAATTCGCTCGGGTCAGTCCGAGCATTTCAGGATTTGAAGTTTTAGCTCTGGAGGACGAAGACGAAGATTTGTATTACTATTATCTACTATTATTCCACTACACCATTTAATTCCGCTGCATTGATATTTATTGGTATGTGAACTCTGATATTTATTGTATAAAGTAGAAGTAAATGTTTGTAAACAGTTTTATGAACTATATATTGATTATTATATTTTATCCTTCCGTTGTGAGATTCTGTTTTATTTTATTTCTTCTCTGTTTTTCTTATGTACCCCATAACAATCCACCCTTCCGTATGGTTTGAATTGGCATGTGTGTCGATTTGAAGCGTGCGAAAAGGCAGGATGTTACATCTGGTATCAGAGCTTTGGTTTAGCGATAAACCTTGGGTTTGTGGGGTTTGACTCTTTATTAATAGGGTAGTAATACCCTATGGGAGTCGCTGAGTGTATATATATGAGAGAGCGTATTTGTTAGTGTTATAAAAAGATTTTTATATTGTGTTAATCTGTTTCGTTTTGTATTTATAAATTCTGCTTGATGCATGGGACGATGTGACAACAATGGGGGTTTCTAAACACTTAATGGGACAGACCGACGTAATATTTGTTTTTCATATAGGTGAATGAAATAATTTTGTCTATTATATTTTCTATATAAAATAAAAAAAATTCAGATGATATTTATATTTGGCTGCAATAGATTAGTTGTTAGGTAATTGAGTGTATAAATAATAATAGAAATAAGATTGAAAAATAAAATAAATGAAATTTGGAAATTTAGAAATTAAGTTCCAGGGTTTTGAAATCTTTCGAATAAATTTTGGAATATAATAATATTGTTTATAAGTATTTTCTGATATAAATATTTTAATATAATTCGGAAGAATTATTTTATAGAAGATTTTGGAGAAAATAAGTTTTGTGCTTTCCTCTCTGTCGTTGGAAAATAATTTCGGTGATGGCGGCCGCATCATCGACTTTCATTTTCGAGTTTCGAAGGGGAAAGCCACTGTAGTAGTTTTACTGCAGATTCATTTTTGAAAAATATATATATAAATTTTGAATTGTTTTAAATATAATTAGAGATATATAAGTTGTAAGAATATATTTATCTATTATTTTAAAATAATTTGAAAATTTAACCCGGTATTAAATTCTTAAATTTCCGTTAATTAATTGTTTCAATTATTGTAGTGAAATGGAAGGTAAGTAATTAACAATTGAAACCTCTAATTTAGGTAAGAGATTTAATGCCAAGTTATAAAGGAAATAAAAAGGAAGTTGAAATTGTAACTTATGAGAAAACGGATAAAAAAATTATTGAACAATTAATTAATTAAAAGAAATGAGAAACTTGTATAACCTTCAATTACACCCTTAAATAACATATATATAACTTACCAAATATTAAAAGTTAAAACGTTTAATAAGAGATTGTAATAGAATATTATACAAGTAGAAATTTGAAATAGTAAAAGTATTCAATGAAATTACTCTTAAATGACAATTTAATGTTATAAACTTAAGTAATAAATAAATTTTTACCAAGTAAATATAATTAAAGGTAAGTATGACAAATAGATGATTATAAACTTAAGTAATTAAAGTGTAAATAATAAATGAGGTCATGCAATAATAAATGAATGAATAATAGTAATTAGTAAATGAATGTAATATAATAAAGAGAAATTGTAAATTTAAGAAAAAGGGTTGAAGTTATTTCTAAATAAAATTGAAAGAAATAAATGAAAATAAAAGGATAAACCATTATATAAATGAAAAAAATCACTGAAATGAATGAAAGAAAGGAAATCAGACAACTAAGGTATGAAATAAAAATTAATAATAAGTAAAGTTGATTTGAATTGTGTTGTTTGGTTATGGTTGTTGGGTTAAGGATATTTTAGATTTGCATGGATGTGTGAATAAACTGTTTAGATTTATCTAAGACTGTTGAGTAAATGATACGCTAGTAGTTTCTTCTTCATTCCGTATAATTTAAAAGTTTTGAAACCCAAACAACTATTTGTTGTTTGACTGAATGGTTGTTTTGTATTTGTTGTGCATGATGCTTGTTAAAATTGATGGTTGTTGTATTGATTTGCTGTTAGTGATTGAAACCACTTAAATATTTCACTTTATATAAATTGTAACCCTTTTAGATTTTATAAGTGAAATGCAGGTTATGAAAGCAATTGCTACTGCTTTTGGTTCCATAAATTAAGCGTAAATTGCCCGAAAAATAGGTACGTTTCGGATTACGGTTTATACCGCTATTTTATATATTTTCCCGGATTGGGATATTATATTTTGGATATATATTTAAAATAATTGCTATATTTTGATATTATATTTTCTCCCGAGTCTCTCTGTACAAAGGAGACTCTGCCGAAATTTTTCGTAAAATTTCGTGCTTAGAAATTATTTTGAAATATTTTTCCAAACTTTATTTATTTAAATATAAAAAAGATATAATGATTATAAAATGGATATAGTTTATATAAAGTAATAACTTTTGTAAATTATTGTTTATAAGTTAATATTTAAATAGGATGTATTGTTTATTTGATTCTTCCTTCTCCCTTCTTTTTCCTTTTCGGAGACGAAAAGTTTTGAGTGGGGAAGAGTGTAACGACCCGTAAATTTCATGGATTTAATTTGGTTAAATTAATAAGTTTTGTAATTAAATCTAGTAGAAAGAAGAAGAAAAAAACTACATAACAAATATTGAAATAAACTCTAATTTAAATTATATAAGTGGTGGCTAAAAACCTATTTACTAGCAATTTGAATAAATTTCAATAAATGAAATGGAGTAAGTATTATACCTGGATATAAAATTCATTTAAAGGAAATTTATTTATATGCTAACGTAAATTAAGAAAAATTATAACAAATGATAATTCCATTCGTACTTGTAAGCTGTTACTATAAGTTGCGTGTTGAAAAGGGTTGATTGAATTGAAATTTATATTTAATTTAAATGGAAATATTAAAGACTTACAATAACGGAAAATTTAGGTAATAAAAGTTAGAACAAGTGGATAAATAATAACCATATAAGGGAATAGCATTTATATAAATTAAGTTGGAACCAATTGGATGTAGAGAAATAAATGTAAGCATTTAATATATAAATTAATGTTGGTTTGATGATAGCGTTACTTGGTGATTAATTATATAGCAACAGAAGTGTGAACATAAAGTAATAAAAGAGTAGATTTGTGTTAAGCAATAATTTGTGTATACACGGGACTATAAACGATGATTGTTAGGTAATAAACCTATAAAGGCATGTAATGAAATAGGTAGCAATCTATATGTTGTTTATTTTATTTAGTATGATAAATAAAGGTTGGAATTCAAATCACAATTGAAGGAGAGTAGGTAGTACGTTATCAGGAAGTAAATATAAGGGTAGATAACAACTATTATAAATTACCTAATTCATTGGTCGATAAAGTTATTTGAAATAATGATCATTTGAATGTGAGTAATTACAATGTCGTTATTGATTATAAGCGTTACTTTAATAATTATGTTTATTGTGAAATTAATACGAGAAGATGTAAAGTAATAACTAGGGAAGTAATACGTTATAAATAAATATAACCTAAACTTAAGGGTAAGTAAAAAGGTTGAAATTGAATCTAATCCATTCAATTGGAAACTTATTAAAATAAATTGGATTCAAATTAAATAAAGGGTAATTTTAAGAAATTAAAATAAACTCTATAATGGGTGAATTAAATTACTTTAATTTGAGAAGAGAATTGGTTTAAAGAATTATAAATTTATAAGTAAATCAAGATGGTCAAATTTATGAATTATAAAATTTGAATTTTTAATAGTGAGTTAATTTATTTAATTTATTATAATTGGTTTTATTGCAAATGAATGAAATCAAATATATAACTATTACGTTAATTTAAAAATTAAGTTGAAGCTGGAAATATTTATGTGATGATTTTAAATCCAATGGTAAACTCTTTTATTTGAAATTTATGAATGGAATAAATATAGGTTAACTCAATTAAAAGGAAATTTTGGGAATTTATCTATAAATTTTGAAATTATGAAATCAAAGATTTATATTGATTTAATATTTAATAAATTGACATTTAAAAATTGCTAAATCATTTTAAATGTTTGAGAATTATTAAGTGGTAAAAATTTCCAATTCTAAAACTGAAATATAAAAATTGGATTTATTTACTAATTCTTAATTTATTAATTAATATAAAAAATAGCCATTTTGGTCACGGACTCGGATTTCGACGAAACTAGTTTCATCAGATCCGTAATAGTGAATTATTGTAGATTTTCAAGTTTCGTAGAGATTGGACTTTGATCGTACGAACGCGAAACGCCTTGAAATCGATTTAATTGAAATCAATTTGAAAATATTGATTTCAGCATAACTTCTTCATACGATGGAATTTGGACGTGAAACTTTTTCCATCATGTTCAGAATATTTTGAATCACCTATTTCGATATATAGGTTCACCCAATTTCGTTCCGGGGTCGAAACGGGCTTTTTGGGCCAATTATCGTCCAGCACGTTTGTTTATCAGATTCATCTACTCTGTCTCTAACCTATCTATATAAACCCAGCTAAAAACCCTCGCCTCCATCTATGCTCATTTGTTTGTGTATACAAATCACACGTTTCCTCCTCTTCTTTTAATGGCTGCAATCATTAGATCCTAATACAATTCAAAAATCAAATCCAAAGTCAAAAATTTAAAGTCCTCAGAAAAATCTCAAAAAAATATATGTTGAAGATTTCATCGATACGAATCTGCGCATGGTTTTTGTTTTTGCAATCGATACTCGAGTCAGCGGCAAATAATGGTCAAAACCAGGATATTCGAAACCCTAAGTCAATTTAGGCGTTTTCGATTGGAACGACGATTGGCAAATCGGCTTCTGGGTTTGATGGAGATCGGGGAGGGGAGTCATTTGGTGGTGATCACAACTTCAATTGATGGCTGAGGCGTCTGATTTTGGGCAATTAAGGTTCGATAATCATGGGTAACAGCGGCGGCCGACAGCGTTGTTGAGCGACCGCATGGAGGTAGGGAGGTAGCGCACGACACAAAGGGGCGAATGGTGGTGCTCGGCGGCCGTTGTTCGTAGCGTAGGGGTGGTTATCGGCCGGTCAAAGGAGCTAGGTGGCGTTACTGTACGCGTGGGGTATTTCGCGTAACAAGGAAAATAGCTGACGTGGAAGACGTGTTGAGGTTTTATTTATTTATTTATTTCTGTTTTTAATTTAATTATGTTTTCGATCGAATCAACTCGTATAACTTTCACATACGACCTCGTATTGATGCGAATTTTTTTATTAGGATCGTAAATAAATTCCAGACACTTTGATGCTGGTTTGGACAGATTTGGAGACCGTCCAATTTTTGGGTTTAAATTGGATTTAAATTCGAAAGGTGAGTGTTTTAACCCACTCACAACTTTTAAAATTTCCTATGTCTGTTTAGTTGACTTAAGATATGAGTAGAAATTTATTTATGACTGTTCGGCATGTTTATTTCATCATCTCTGTTAAATCGCATTTATTTAATTTAACTGCTAATTAATTATTGCATATAAATTGACAGTTAAAATTTACTTATTTGCGTATAAATCGATAATTAAATAGTTAATAAATTTATTATTGAATATAAACTGTTAGTTAATAACTATTATTTATTACCTGTTATATTTTATATGCTATGTGTTGATGTTTGTTTAAATTGGATGATGATTGTAATAAATGGTCGATGATTGATATTTGGATGAATGGATGCTATATTTTATATTGTATAAACTGCAAGTTATTATGCATTTTCATTTCTTTCAGGATTGCGGTTTGAAATGATATACAACCGCATTTTTAATTTTAAATTGCGGATTGAAATGATAAATATCCATATCACTTGACTATAGGATAGAAAATGATATACAGGCACCGCGGTTTATGTATATAAACATTTTGAAATGATTTTCTATGGTTTGGATAGGATACGGTTTAATGAATATTTAATTTTTAATATTTTAAAAATCTTATTTTATATATACATATATAGTTAAATTATTAAATTTAAGAAGTGTATAATGTGTTAAATAAGCTAAATAAGTTGAAAAATGGATTTTAATGATTTAAATCAATCTAGATTGGAATGTAAATTAAAAATTTAATTGGAATTGAGAGTATTTAAAAATTAAACTCTATAAGTGATGTAACTTATTTAAACTTGGAAATTTTAAAGTTATGACATTTATAGATGGATTTTTTATTCTAGATAAATTAAATGAATATTTCTACTGTAAATAAATTGAAGGAAATGTTTAATTGTTAGAAATTTTGAGTTTTATTTTATGGATTTATTTTATGAATATTTCAAAACTAAATAATAGGACAATAAATTTTTGAATAGAATTTCCAACCTTAAGTTTTGAAATTGTTAAATACTCAAGTTAGGAATATATTGAAATTGAAGTGGTTTATATAACTGAAGGTAAATTTAAAATTTATGGATTTAGACTATACTTTAAATGAATAGGATTGTAAAGTCGCGGAAATTATTTTACATTATAAAGTAATTTTAAACTCAACTATTTTATTTTATATACCGTTTCAATATCCAAACCATTCAAGTTTTAGAAGTTATGGTTTTAAAGCTATGAATTTTAAAGTATTATGTTTTGAAAGTTACAATTCAAATGTTCCGTTTCCAGATATTAAATTTTTTAAAGTAGTATGATTTTGGAAAAGAAAATAATATTGAAATAAAATGATATTATTGATTTGGGTTTTATAAAAATAATATCAAAATGAATTGTTTGGAAATGGAAATGATATCGTGTTTATGGGTTTCGAAATGGATAAATATATTCTGGTTTTAAAGTATATACTATTTTTAAGACCGCGGTGTTGTAATAAAGTTTGGTTGTTGAAGAGACCGAGATCGGAAGTTGTCATACTCTCTGCCAACTCCGAAGACCACTTTAACAACCGTGTACGCGGTGGAGATTCCAGAATGAAGTAGGTTGGTGGCGGCGTTTCCTATGAGGTAAATACGTGGACCCGACTCCCGTGAGTTGGCATAAGGTGGCTAAAACAGGAGCGATTCTCGGGCCAATGAAGTCATTCCTCTGATCGAACGCACTTCTTCGATATTATACTCTGACTTTTAGATTGATTCGGTGGTCACTTTTGATTTTTGATTTGGGGGTGTTATTCGAGGTGGGCGATAGATGCGCGCTGCGTGTTTCCACCAGCCCGGATAGCAATTGGTATATCTACCCTGGCATTGCCTAGTTGTGCCACCTACCCTATCGCGCCTTGTACGAATTTGGATTTCTCCTATAGCCCATGTTGTATCCTCTGGTGGCTTCCCGATCAGGGGGGACTATGTATTGGATGGACTACTGGGACTAGTACCTGTTAAAGGCTGTATGGGTAACCCCTTAATGCTAAGAAAAAAGTAAGTTTATTTTACAATTAGACACTATTATAATAGCGCAATATACTACATAGTAAATAGTTTAACGGATCCTTAGGAGATGTAAATCCTGAGCATCTCTTGAGTTACTGCACTCATATTTATTTCTGTTGATTTAACTTACATAAGATCTTTTAGTTCTGACTTGAGTGTTTTGTCTTTTCAATTCGCTCAGGTCAGTCCGAGCGTTTCAGGATTTGAAGTTTTAGCTCTGGAGGACGAAGACGAAGATTTGTATTACTATTATCTACTATTATTCCACTACACCATTTAATTCCGCTGCATTGATATTTACTGGTATGTGAATTCTAATATTTATTGTATAAAGTAGAAGCAAATGTTTGTAAACGGTTTTATGAACTATATATCGATTATTATATTTTATCCTTCCGCTATGAGATTCTGTTTTATTTTATTTCTTCTCTGTTTTTCTTATTTACCCCGTAACAATCCACCCTTCCGTATGGTTTGAATTGGCACGTGTGTCGATTTGAAGCGTGCGAAAAGGCGGGATGTTACATTGGAAGTATAGATTCAAGGTGTGAATCTATAAGAAAAATGCAATTCGTTTTAGGTGATTTTATTTTTAAAGGTTGGAACGTGTATTTCCTGAAAAGCTAAGTATATTTTCCAAAAGAAGATTTATAAATATAACTTTAAGGTTTTAAATTTTTTTAAAGGAATGTTTTAGAGAAATTTATTATTTTAAATTGTTTTAGAATTTTAAAGTAAATATTTTTCAAATTAGTTTTAGTAGTAATAATTTTAAAGGTTAAATTAGTATTATGTTTTTAAAATAAATTTTCTAATACTTATATAGAAATTTTATTTGAAATAGTTTGTGGCTTAAGTTTTACTTGGAAAATTATTATAGAATTTCATAACTATTATAAGTAAAGTAATTTAAGTAGTTTTATTTTTAAATGTTTAAGTATATATTTTTGAATAAAGTGACTTATATAGTTTTATCTAATATGTGTTAAGCATATATTTTTGGGTAAAGTGATATAAATTATTAAAATCTAACTTTTATAAGACTGGATGCTTTTTAGTGGGAATAAAAATTGGTTGAATTGATTTTTTATTTGACAGTTAAATAACGTACTATCAAATCTGAATCCAAAAATGACTTTGGAAATATCTAGGAGGAGTACGGGAATTATATGGTACAGTTACCATTCGAGGTGCTATACTATACGTATAAACTAGTTTGTTCTTCTAGTATGTTTATAAGGAAATCCGTCCACTAATGGTTAAAACGTGAACTCTGATCTTATATCCGTCCATGTATTTCCTAAAACCCTGGAGTTGAGTTTACCGAAAAATAATGAACGTTGTTTCAAAGAGACCGAGATCGGATTTGTGATCCGAAAACCACTTCGATCTGACAAGTACGTTTACGTGATGAAGACAAGAGCTTGGAGTCAAAGATGGAGCAGTGAAATGCAAGGGCTAATAGCTACTAATCTCGAGGATGATTCCAAAATGGATGTAGTAGGAGTAGTGTCTTCGGTTCCGTTAGGACTTGGAACGGACTTATATGACGAATGCTTTTAGAATATCGTCAGGAAGATGATAAGCATTCTAAGTGAGATGTGTTCTAAAAAGGTAATGCTTAGCCTCGAGCCTCATCAACTGGGAATGACTGAAAATCAGGGGTTATGCAGCAAGGCTAAGTGGCTAGCAACCAATTAGGGTAAGGTCATCCTTGTTCAAATGTCTATTTATTCGGCTGTGTGGGCGGTTGCTGATCCCAACCATGGGTGATCTTATTCGGGCTATCCAATAAGAGGTAGTCATGTCTTGTGTTGTAGAGGATCAAGAGGGATCCTTGGTAAGCTGATCGAGACCAGGTACCGTGACAGATGGTACCCCAGTGCCTAGTCATTAGTTGGAAATCCATTCTCCCTAAGTGCCTTTTACGGTTTTGATTGTAGAGCCTAGTATTGCTGGAATTTAATGAGTGTAACAATTTCAGCTATTTGAATAAGTATTTATATTTAGACACAATTATAATATCAGAGGATTTGATAAGAAATGTTTTGGTTATTGTAAGGTAAAAACCTGACATGTTTATTTGTGGCGTGGTCTTACGAGATACCTTTGATTTTCCAAGGAATTTGAAAATTTAATAATTAAATTAAATGTATTTTTCTCACACTGGTTTTCCATACTGACTCGGGTGTTATTTTATTATAATGCTCGGGTCAGACTAAGTATTATAAATACAGGATGGGATGCTATGGAGCTCAAGAGACGAGCTGGATGGCGAGATGTATCGCACGTACTTGATGTATATTCCGTTGTGCTGTATAAGCTGTGTATTCAATTTGTGGGGACAAGCTAATACAATTGTCCAGTTATTTGCTATTGACTATGTTGTACTCTGATGATGAATTATATAGAACAGTTACACATTCTTTTGTATAAAAATCTATTGTTATCTATTATATGCTATCCGCTACGATTGTGTGATTCTGATGTTGTTTTATTTTCTTTTCTTCCACCTCCTTCTTCCTTTTCCTCAGCAATTGTGAGATTCTGATATTGTTTTGTTTTCTCTTCTTCTACCTCCTTCTTTCTTTCCCTCAGCAATCTGTCTTTTCGACACTCGGTCGTCGGCATATTATACAATGGCACACGTCGATTTTTGAGGGTCGAGAAGGGCGGGTCATCACAGTGGTATCAGAGCTTAGGTTGGCGATAACCTAGGCTTTGGTGGGGAACTACTCATTAGATAGAGTCAGTAGTACTCTAGACTGAGTTTGAGTGTAATAATAGATATGAGAGCGTAATTTTTAGTGGATATAAGAACTGTTTTTATATCGTGTTGATTATCAGTTGAGTGTTTATGAATTTTGGTCGGTATGGGAAATACAACTATATCGATAGGGGTTTCTAAACTCTTAAACAAGATATACCGACATAATATAGTTTTAAAGTGGGTGAATGAAATATTTTTACCCAAAATTATATTTTGATATAAAAAGAAATAATTTTTTGAAATTATTATGTACTGGGATGTTTGGTTGTTAATATTATGACCAAATAAAAATCTAAAATTTGAAACGGCTAAATATATTTATAACCAAATAGAATTATATAAGTATGATTTATACAAAAGAAGTATAACCAAAAATTTGATCTAAACCGGAATTAAAATCTCGAAAATTTTGGAAAATGTTTCTAAATGAATTTGAATAAAAAGTTTGGGAATTTTAAATCTTGGAAATTTTTGAAATATTTCCCGAAGTTTTTGAAGAAAATAATGGAGTATTATTTTAGGAAATATTTTTGAATAGAAATTGTTTTGAAATAATTTTTTTTGAAAGAAAGAAGCACCAAACTCACTTCAGTCGCTGGAAAATAATCCTGGTGATGATGGCCACATCATCAGTATTCATTTTCGAGTTTCTAAGTGATAGATTGCTATCGGGGTGGTTTGGTATGATTTTTTGTTTGGACTTGTTTGATAAACAAGTTTATTTTAGAAATTTCGAAAGGGAAATTGTTTTTGTAAAACCAAGTTGTTTTGAAATCCGAAGGTTCGATTTGATATACCAAGAGGGTATATGTTATTTATGATTTCAAAATGGTTTTGAAATAAAACTGGGTAATTGAATTCTAGGAATTCTATTTTGAAATGATGAGAAAAGTCAAAGGGAATAAGTTATATTGGAAATTAACTTAACATAAGTTAATTAAAATTAAATTTATATTTTGGATTGAATCGGATATTAGTAGTAGGATAATTGAATAAGCATAAGTACAATTATTAAATGGGATGAATACGCTTAAGCCCTTAAGTGAAATAAATAATCCAGAATTATGGATATAAGATGTAAATAGACTCAAGTGTGCAATATAAGATTTTAAGTAAATAAGTTGGTGAACTTATAAATAGAGAAATGGAACTATAAAAACCTAAATAAAAAAGGTATGGATTTAAGTTGGTTAAATAAAATTTAGTTGAACTTGAATTAAACAGAGAAATAACTGAATTGAAAGGAAATTTAATTAGGTTGAAAATGATATTGAATGAATTAAATTCTTACTCAACTAAATTCAAAAAAATGGTATGGAGATGAATCTAGCGTAAGCTAAATTAAATAAAATTTGTATTGGAATGAATAAATTTCGATAGCTTATGAAAAGAGAAAAATTTAAAAGTAAAATAAAACCCAAAGTAAAAATTTCTTGATATTTTGTTAAATGAAATAAAAATCAAATGTTGATTTAAGATTTGGAAGTGAACTAATTAGATAACTAATTAGTTAATGAAATCTGAAATGAAACCTAATGTGGTTAAATAGAAGTTGACTTATTAGTTAATAGCGGAATTTGAAATAAAGCTTGAGTTAAAAATAGAATTCGACATAAATTGTAAATGAATTAAATATGATGGAAATATTGTCGAATGAAATGAAGTTGGATTAAAATAGAAATGGTTTGAGCTGCAAAAAAATCCAGTTTGGGTATAGAATAATTTAAAATAGTCATATTATTAATAAAATATATTCGGAATGAAATTAATAATATAAATTGAGTGGAATTAATTTAAAATGGTTATAAGCTTAATAAATTGTTATTTGCTTGAATAACATCAAATTTGCATACAAAATTAGTCGTTTGGTCATAAACGAAAGTAAATAAAATTGGTTTTTGAATCAATTGGAATGGATTGAAATTTAATAAAGTGGATTGCATATAAATGAAAGTGAATCATAAATGTGATGCAAATAAATAAATTTGGAATTTTGGGAAAGGTGAAATTATATAAGTAAGGCATATCAAATAGTTTGATATGAATATGAGGTTAGGTTGTGTAAAGATGAATTGAATATAGTGAACTTTGCTGTAAATCATTTCGGGTGGAATAAAATGAAATATGGATCTATGAAGGAAGTTAAATTAATATTGAAACTTTTTTACTATTTGTGAATATGTAATTGACATTTAGGGTGTGAAGTTTATATCTTTGGCTAGTTGAGTAAGTGAAATGTTGTTAAAATTTCATGGTTTTGGAAACTTACTTTCTTGTTTGAGTAAGTACAGGTACATGAGGCTTTTTGATAGAGTTTGGGTTGTGTAGATGCATAATAAATTAGCCGCTCGCTTAAAAAACGCTAATGTGAGGTACACCGATGCAATAAAGTTAAGAAATGATAATATGTTTCTATATATTTTGTTTACCGACCGTGTGGGTTGATGTATATATATTTATATCCTTTGTGATATTATAAAATGCACTCCGTACAAAGAAGATGCCGTCAAAAAATTTCAAAAATTTTGGGTGTTAGAAATTTTTTGGAAGTTTCGAATTTTTTGGATAACTAGAAAAGTTAATTTTTGGAATGATGTTGGAAATCAATGTTTTTGAGACAGAAATGAAAGCTAATGGTTTGGAATAAACAAAAGTGTTTTGAGAAATGAATGTAAGTTTTAATTAAGTGGATTTTGGGTAAGTTAATGGGTTTAAAGGCATTTTTCCTACCTTAGCAAATTTCGAGGACGAAATTTCTATAAAGGGGGAGGAATGTGACGATCCAAAATTTTGGTCGTTAGATTTTAAAATTTAAATTTATTTTAAATGTTGAATGTGGATTGTTAATTGATTTCGAATACGAAGATTTTGGTTGAATCAATAAAATGAGTTATAATTTCAAATATGGAAATTTAATTGGATTTGGATAAATAGTGATTTAATATTTGAAATTGAGATAATTTGTAAATCTAAGATATAAATGGATATGAAAATGGTTTCAAAAACTTGTTAAAGTCTAGTTGGATTTGAATTATAGTATTGGACGTTTGGGATGGAATCAAAAGTCAATGAGTTAAAATTGGAATTTTTATATAAATTTAATAATGAAATTTAGTAAATAGTAATAATATAAATAACCAGATTGATTCAAAATAAATCAGAATGATTTCTAATGTGAATATAAATTCTATTTGATTTATAATTAAGTTAGTAAAGTTTTAAAAGTGAAATTTTAAATGGTTTCGACGATTTTGAAAATCGCTCGATTTAATCGACGAGTTAAAATAGCCTTCCAGGATATAATCTCGGAATCCAACAAAACCAGTCTCATTGGATTCGTAATAGTCTTTTTTTATCTGATTTCAAATTTTATAGCGTTTGGAGTTACCGTTTGTTCGTACGGGTGAGAAATGCGTTGAAATTAAATTCGAAAATTTAATATTTTAAATCAATTTAAATAGATATCTTCCACATACAATTAAATTAGCCTCCGAAACATGTTCCATTGTGTTCATAATGTAGGTAAAACATTACAAACGCCAGGAAGCACGTGTGGTTTGGAATTCGTTTGAAAAAGCCTGTAATTTTGGTAAATAATATTAAAATAATTGGATTACATGTATATATTCATTCACGCTACAAAAACCCCAGTTCTGTGACGCCCTACCTCTATACTCATAATAACAAAGGATATTATAAGGAATACCGTTTGCTATTGTGAAGAATAAGGCATTTTAGAAGCTACCATCCGTAAATTATGCCTTTGACGAGTAGTGATTACATCAATAGGAGTTGTGTAATTACTCTCAACGATATACATTCAATCCAAATCTAAAATGAAACTACGGTGGCTTAAGAAAAATTTAGAACAACTCATATAACAACAACATGGATAAGTATAATCACATCAGAACAGAAATATCAGATATAGCGGAAGGTAGGTCTGGATACATGCTACAACACTCGATGCTTCACATGAACCAAATGTACATATACAATGACATCAACATACATAAGATGAGAGTCAATACATCAAAAGTAACACCTCGAAGCCTAAATAAAAGATGAGGTGAAATCCTAAAAGCTGAAGCGGCAACTGAATCAGAGATAGCGATTATCCCGAAATAACTCGGTCTGACCCGAGTATTATTTAAAAGAAAATAATAAATGGATCAGTCTAATCTAAACTCAAAAATAAGTGTATGATAAACAACACTTAAGCAAATTAATCATAATCTCAAATGAGACTATTCAGCATAAATAATCAACATAGTTTAAATGAAGAAATCTCATTAAACTCTTTCAAATTCAACTCATTAACTCCATCAAAATTAACTTCCAAATTCATAATTGAATTAAAAACAACAATACACAAAAATCTTGAAATCAAAATAAGATAACAAGAAAAATCAGCATAAAAGTGGATCGATGCCAGCATATGGCGAGTCTATGCTATGTCGCACGTGCATCTCATATGGCCGAAACCTACCAAGTACTGTCATCATAATATTTGGCGCCCAACAAATAACCCGAAGGTCCAAAAAATGACCCAAAGGTCTAGTACTGGTAATTGACCCGAAGGTCCATCACAGTGGCTCGAAAGCCCAACAAAATCATCAAAATCTTCAAACAGCAATTCCACGGCGAATATTTCAATTAACGAGTTCGGAATTAACCGAATTAGAAAAAGCATGGTTCCATATTACGCTCTTTTGTTAAATCGTTTAAATCTCTTTATCGTTTCCTTGAAAGTGCAAAATTGTGTATTTTATATAAATAAAATTTACATTCTCAAATGGAAAAGTCCGGAATTAATCGGATCAGTAAAAGTAAGGGTTCATAGTCCTTAATTTTGCTGAAGTGTTTAAAACGATTCCTCATTCTTTTGAATGCGTAAATTGTAAAAATTTTGGAAACAATTTTATTTTAAAACGATTTAAAAACACGTGATTAAAACAGAAACTTCTAAAGCAATTTCGACAAAGAAATTGCGCTTCACAAAACACCATAAAAACGGATATCAAATCACCGTTGCGGGATAATCGCTTGAAAATTCACTTTAAATTGACGGTTACGGAAGTCAAAACAACAGTAATTTTTATTCATCAAAATTCTCAACAAAACAACACGCTTCAAAAATATAACACCGGAGTAAAAATCCATTATAAAAATAACGACAACAAAATACGTTTCAAAACGAAACACCGGTTCAAAGTAAATTACTGCAGTAACGTACACTCATATTTGCACGCACACTACAATAAAAACAAAATATATTTGAATTATTTACACGCATAGAGTATAAAAAATATCAATGATAGGTTCCTAGTTTTTCACGCATACACGAAAATGAGGGACTTAGCTTTCGTGTGTTACATAATACACATAAATGAATTTCTTAATATAGTGACCTGCGCCCAAATTGAATTTCATTATACATGAGAAAATATAAAAAGAAAGTAGAACTTATATATGAACACACGCAATACAAATGACCTGAGCACATTTTTTTCATGTGAATCTTGCGTGCACACGTGTAAACATTTCACGCAAGTATAAAAGAATAAACACCTGGACTTGACTTAGTTTCATGCTTTATATGTAAAAAGTGATGGACCTTGAGCTACACGAATACAAGTGGATGAATTTTCCAAAATATGGTAACCTGGCAACACTACTTTGCACCAACAAAATAATATAGACCAAAATAAATGAATTACAAAATACAACTTGAACACTTGACACGTACAGAATGAAATAAACTACATTCCTGGCTATACTACCTTATGCATGCACGCTAATGAAAATATAAAATAAACTAAACCTAACAACGTATAACATGCGAACCTAGTTTTCACGCAATGGTCTGGTCAATGCAATTTGTGCGCATACATTATTTGCATGTAAAATACGATGGTCTGGAAATGATCATATACCCACCCAAAAATTACTTATACCCATGCATGCAATGAAACGAAATAATGATAGTCTGGACTTATACTATACGCACACATGAAAACAAATAAAGGTCAGAACTACACCTTTTTTTTGCACACTAGCCTGGACGTATTATTGTGTACACGTTTGTATGCAAAAATGCAATGGACCAAAATTTTCAAGTCAACGAAATGCAACAGGTTATAGATGAAATGCATGGAAAAATGCATTACTTTGCACTCATGTCTTTTTTTTTTACACACACATAATTTTTTAAACGAAGATACTTGGCAATAAAGTTTGTGCGCAAAGATGAAGTAATGTTTGAATTAGAAATGTGAGTTTTACACTCACCTTTAATTTGGTTTCAGAAACAATTAGCAAAAAGGATCCAATTGGAAGCAAGAAATTGAAAACGCCATTAATATTTCACCAAGCTACTGGAAAATATCAAAAATATGAGGAAGGCCACTAGGAAGAATAAGCAAAAGAATGTTGCAGGCATTTATTTTTCCTTTCAAATTTTTGTGAACAAGTCAATGATGAAGTGCCGGCATGTATTTTGGGTACAAATGCATTTAATTGAAGACGTGCTTTAGTCCAAAAAAGTACACGGCCTGTACAAAAAATGACGATGGCTGTAAAACAAAGTGTGTTCAATGTTTGCTAGCAAAAGTGTCCAAATTTTGCTTTACAAAATTAGTGACAGCAAAGTTCCAATTTTGTTTTACGTTGGCCTATATTTACACATGTGAATGCAAATGCAGTCCAATTCCAACGTGCTACAACTGGAAAGTATGCAACTGACTTTGAAATGGATTTCATTTTTATTTTTCAATTTAAAATTTCTATTTTAAATTTTTATTTCGACGGTAATAAAACAGGGTTGTTGCAAACTCCCCCTTATAAAAATTGCGTCCACGCAATTTTCATACTAGAAGTTGTTCATAAAACAAATCATTCATCATAACAAAGATTTAAAATAGAAAAGATAGATTAAGAATGCTCACCCCCATCCGAAGAGGAGAGAAAACTGGGATAAGAACGCTCGATGAATTCTTTGTTTCCCAATCTTTGGGGTTTGCGGACCATTGAATTTTCACAAGCGAGACTTCTTTATTCTGAAGGCGTTTAACCTCCGAAGCTAGCACACGAATAGGATTTTGCACCATAGAAAAGTCGGGTGAGATCTCAAGATCTTGCAACACATGAGGATCACTAATAGAATCTGAATCTCGAAGGCATCGACGAAGCTGGGATACATGAAATACGTCATGAATTCTCGAAAACTGAATAGGTAGCAATACACGATAAGCAACAGAGCCAACGCGTTCTGTAATAGGAAATGGTCCAATACATCGAGGAGCCAATTTCCCGGAGCTACTAAAACACACCACACCTTTCATCGGAGAAACACGAATGAACAAGCGATCGCCAACAAAAATTCCAAAGGCTTCCTACGATGATCGGCATAAGATTTCTGCCTATTCTGAGCCTCTTTCTTTCTCTGTCTGATAATATCAATCCTCTCAGAAGATTCACGAATATAATCGGGACCGAGAACTAACTTTTCCCCGTATTCCAACCAACAAGATGGTGATCGACACAGTCTTCCGTAAAGAGCTTTGAAAGGAGCCATACCGATACTAGATTGGAAATCGTTGTTATAAGAAAATTCAACAAGATATTAGTGGTCTTCCCAACTACCACTAAAATCAAGAACACAATCGCGAAGGAGATCTTCTAAAGCTTGATTCACCCTTTCAGTCTGACCATCAGACTGTGGATGATAAGCTGTACTAAGATTGAGCTTAGTATACAAAGCTTTCTAAAGGCTCTTCTAGAAACCCCTAGTAAAAAGCGGATCTCTGTCACAGACAATGGAACTAAGAACTCCATGAAGTAGAACTACTTCTTTAATAAAAATCTTAGCCAATAAATGACGCAGCGGATTAATCAAAATAAACTTCAATCGGTGAAAGTAGCAATCGGTGGATTGATGAATACCAAAATGCCCAAATTCGTTGATCCGAAGATACCGAATTCTAGCTATCTCAAACACGTTGATAGCGCACTATACCGTGTTCAAAGATCTACGATTCTTCGTACGTTGATCTAGCGCACTAGATACCGTGAATCGGCTTCTACGATCGTTGAATCGAGCGCACTCGATTAACCGAAAGAGGAGATAGGAGATTACACTCAACTACCAATTTTAGAAGAAAGCACACAGCAATCAACAAGAAATTTTATTCAAAAAATCAACCTCTAAAAATGTACAACTCACTCACTATTTATAGAGTTTTGACCCTGACCCCTTAAGTATACACGGCTTACGACTCAACTATAAGTCGGTAGCGACTTATCGCAACAGCGACCTAGCCCCCTTCAACTCAGCACATCCTTAAGTCGTATGCGACTTACGACACAAGTTACAACGACTCATTGAGTTACCACACAGCGACACAATCACACGGCGACTCAATACACGAAGTCTTACGACTTACGACTCACTTACATACCGACTTAAGAGCAACACATAGTACAACACTTACGACTTAAAAATGCTACAACTCAACAAAACAACATAGGTTACACGACTAAACCTATGTCGTGAACGACTCACGACTCAACTAAGGACCGACTCAAGGTCCATACGACTCAAGCAAGCCGCGTCTTAAGCTCCATGTGCCTTCCTCTCTTGTGGTTTGTTAACTCGGATACGACTCAAATCTCCTTCTTTAACTCGCGTCTCCTTCCCCGTGTCCCTTTTGGCTTCCAGTTGAGTCGTGTATGACTCAGTTCCTCGATGTTGAGTCGTGGACGACTCAATTCTTCCATTCGACTTAAAGCTTTGTTCCTTATCTCGTGACAACTTAGGTCGTGTACGACTCATGACTTCTCCTTCTGATCTGTTAAGTCGTTAACGACTTAAACTCCCACAAAGTCGTGAACGACTCATGTCGATAACTTGCAATTTTTCAATCCTGGTCTGAGCTGCATCATCCTCCCCTGGTTGAGCAAAATTCGACCTCGAATTTGTAATTTCCTCCACCTTAGATTGTTCATCCCTATACTATGGTACAAGATGCTTGACATTGAACACGTCAGAAGTGTATACGTCCTCCGGTAGCTTCAACTTACAAGCATTTTCATTGATCCATTTCACAACTTCTACAGGACCAATTTTTCTGGCTTTCAACTTATTATAAGCGCCCACTGGAAAACGATCCTTCGTTAACACAGCATACACCAAATCACCTTCGTTAAATTCTATATTTCGTCGCTTTAAATCCGCAGCTCGCTTATACATCTCATTTACTTTCACCAATCGTTCCTGAACGATTTTATGACATTCAGTCAACTCATCAACAAAATCAGCTGCTCGTTTAACCGTCCCCTTTGGTTGCGGTACTACTGCCAAATCCAACGGTCCCCTGGGTACGTTTGAATATACAATCTTAAATGGACTGAATCTTGTGCTACGATTCACTGCATGATTATGTGCAAACTCTGCCTGGCATAACTTCATGTCCCAACTCTTCAGATTATCCTTCACAAAACATCGCAACAAATTTCCCAACGATCTATTAACAACTTCGGTCTGTCCATCCGTTTGCGGATGATAAGCACTACTAAATTGCAGCTTTGTTCCCACCATCTTCCGCAAACTAAGCCAAAAATGACTCAAAAATCCGGTATCCCTGTCTGAAACAATAGACTCCGGCAACCCATGTAAACGATAGATTTCTTTAAAGAATAATTGTGCCACTCGAACTGCATCTGCTGTCTTCTTGCAGGCAATAAAATGTGCCATTTTCGAAAATCTATCCACCACAACAAATATAGAATCATTTCCCCGCTGAGTTCTAGGCAAACCCAAAAAACAATCCATGCTGATATCAACCCACGGTTTAGATGGTATAGGTAACGGCATATACAATCCTGCTTTTGTCGTTGTTCCCTTCGAAACCTGACATATATGACATCTCTCCACAAACTTTTCAACCTCTTTCCTCATCGACGACCAAAAGTAAGATTGAGAAATCAAATGCAATGTACGATCACGGCCCACATGTCCTTCCTCGTGCAACTCTTTGATAATCTTCATTCGCAAACTGCTATCTGGTATACATAATCGATTCCCCTTGAATAAGAAACCATCAACTAACATAAATTCATCAGTACTCCCATCCTTAACTTTCTCAACAAACTTCGCAAAGTAAGGATCCTCCTCAAACAATTCTGGTAATAATTCAAATCCTGTCACCTCAACTTTCATTGTAGTCAACAAATGGTTCCTTCTACTCAAAGCATCAGCTACACGATTAGTTACCCCAGATTTGTGCTTCACAACAAAAGTAAACTGTTGCAAATAAGCAATCCATGATGCATGTCTCGCTGAAATCTTATCCTGCCCCTGCAAATGCTTCAACGCCTCATGATCAGTGTAAAGAACAAACTCTTTCTGAAATAGATAATGCCTCCAATGTTTAACAGCTTGCACAATAGCATAAAACTCAACATCGTAGGTACTGTATCTCATCTTTGCCCCTGATAGCTTCTCACTGAAATAAGCAACTGGCTTCCCACTTTGACTCAACACTCCTCCAATCCCAACCTTTGATGCATCAGTGTGTAGCTCAAACAACAACTGAAAATCTGGTAATACAAGAATTGGTGCTGTCGTTAAAAGTTCTTTGGTTCGTTCAAAGGCAACCCCCGCTTCCTTCGACCAAGAAAACTGCTTCCCTTTCATACAATCAGTAACCGGTGCCATCACGCTACTGAAGTGAGGAATAAACCTTCGGTCGAATGATGCCAATCCATGAAAACTTCTAACTTCAGTGATAGTTCTCGGCTGTGGCCAGTTTCTAATAGCTTCAACTTTACTCTGGTCCACTTGGATTCCCTTTTCAGATACAACATATCCCAAAAATATTACACTTCGAGTCATGAACACACATTTCTTCGTAGCTGCATAAAATTGTTCCTCACGAAGAATAATTAACACCTTTCTCAAATGCTTTACATGCTCCTCTGTGCTCGCACTATAGATTAGAATATCATCAAAGTAAACTACAACAAACTTCCCAATGTACGGTCGGAAAATTTGATTCATCACCCTCATAAATGTACTAGGTGCATTTGATAGTCCAAACGGCATAACCAACCATTCATATAAACCTTCCCTCGTCTTGAATGCGGTCTTCCATTCGTCTCCCGGTCTAATTCGAATCTGATGATAACCACTCTTCAAATCAATCTTCGAAAAGATAGTAGCCCCACTCAACTGATCTAGCAAGTCATCCAACCTTGGCATAGGAAATCTGTAGCGAACAGTAATCTTGTTCAAAGCTCTACTATCGGTACACATTCTCCATGTTCCATCCTTCTTCGGCACCAACAATGCTGGTACTGCACAAGGACTCAAGCTTTCCTGAACACGTCCCTGTTCTAACAACTCTTCCACTTGCCTTCGTAACTCTTCATGTTCCTTCGGACTCATTCGATAATGTGGTCGATGTGGTAAAACTGCTCCCGAAACAAGATCAATTTGATGCTGAATGTCCCTCAGTGGCGGTAACTCCTTAGGCAACTCTTCTGGAAATACATCCTCAAATTCTTTCAAAACTGGCTTTGCTTCTTCTGGAATTTCAACCTCTTCATGACTCTCTCGTCCAATCAACAAATAGACTTCAGGCTCATCTTCTACTTCCTTAACAAACTCCTTCAAAGATAGCAAAGTTTTCAGCTCTTCAGTCTCCTCCAACTTGCTTTCCTTCTGTTGTTGCTTCTTAGGAACTAAAGTAATCTTAGTACCTTCGGACATGAAACTGTAACTATTAGCACGACCATCATGTTGCACTGCTCTATCAAACTGCCATGGTCTGCCCAACAACAGATGACACACATCCATGTCTACAACGTCACACCAAATTTCGTCTTTGTACTTCTTCCCAATAGAAAAATTAACACAAACCCTTCGACACACCTTCACTTCACCACCCTTCCTTAACCATGCTAGCTTGTACGGTTTAGGATGCTTCTCAGTTTTCAAGTTCAACTTCCTTACTGCTTCTGTAGAGATAATATTATCACAGCTTCCAGCATCAATAACGAACTTGCAAACTTTCCCTAGAATAGTGCATGTCGACTGAAAAATATTGCTTCTCAACCAACTAGAATCCTCTTCTTGCTTTTGTGTAAGACATGACCTCCTCATCATAAGATTACAACCTTCATCTCCAGACAATTCTTCTTCCTCCTCAACATAAAGTGCATTTAAACATTCTGCCTCCTCACCATCATCCTCAATCTCAGCAACCATTGCTCTCTTCTTTCGCTTTGGACATTCATTGCTTTTGTGACCTAACTCTTGACAATTATAACATTTGAAACCACTGCTAGTCTTCGCCTTCTCAGTCTCCTTCACCACTGGTTTTGTAACAGGTTTAGGAACATTAGAACTTCCACTAACACCCTTTGCTTGATTATTGGAATTAGTAAACACACCACCTCCACGCCTTCCTTGCTTCTCCCTAGCCAACGCTTTCTGATGTGCCTCTGCAACTGATCTAGGATCAAACATATTAACCATATCTTGGATCTGCATTCTCAATCCCCCAATGAATCTAGCAGTTAGCTCTTCTTCCGTTTCCATAATATCATTTCTGGCAATGAGTTGGTAAAATTCATCAGCATAATCACTAACAGACTTTGTCCCTTGCCTCAGATTCTGCAACCTCTGGTACATAAGTGATTGGTAGTTGTAAGGTAAGAAAGTAGCTCTCATCAACTTCTTCATCTTGTCCCAAGTTTAAATCTTTGACTTTCCCATTCTCTCCCTTGTAAGTTTAGTTTGCTGCCACCACGCCAATGCTCTCCCCCTCAACCTAGTAGCAACCAACTTCACTCTTCTATGCTCAGGAACCTCCTTGAAATCAAAGATCTCTTCAACATTTGACAACCAATCAAGAAATTCTTCAGCTACCATTCCATCCTTGAACTCTGGAATTTCCATCTTCATACCCAACTCCCATCGACGATCATCCTCAACATCCCGATAAGAATTTCGAACTTGGTCTCGATCTCGATAATGAATGCTAGATCTATCACCTTCTTCATCAAAATCAAAAGTACGCCTACATCGATCTCGACCATTATCATCCCTTCGTTCATGCACGCTTCTTCGACTATGTCTCTCTTCATCTCCATAGTCATAATGATCTCTCCGTGATAAAATTGATGTTTCTCTTCTATCTCTAAAAGAATGCGGTGATACCCTCCTCGCTTCCGTAACCGATAGCGAAACTCTGTTTCCTCCATGGTTCGAGTTTGGTGATCTCCTCCTTTGAGTTTAATTCAAATCATTCATCAACTTCTCTAACTTTCCAATGCCTTCATCAAATTTCTCATTAATAAGTTGTTCCACAAGCTCGGCTTCTTCTCTTCTATACAAAGCTTCAACGTTTTGATGACGATTAGCTCTTCTAGGCGGCATGATTGAAAACTTCTCAAAAACTTCAAATACTTCTCAAATACTTCAACAAATACTTCAAAACTAGCAATACAAGTCAAACAATTCACGGCTCAACCTTGACTCGGCAATAGCTCTACTTCAACAAAAATGTACTTCAAAACTCTCCAACACAAGCCAAACAATCACGGCCTCACACTAGCTCGCACAACTCCTTAGCTCGGTTCAACACTAACTCGGCTCGGCTATACCACTTCACGACTTAACTTGGCTCGCACACTTCAAAAATTTGGCGCGCAAAAATCTCGCGACCAAACTCAAACACTCTTCCAAGTTTGATCCAAAATGAAATGGATCAAAATCTTCAACTCGTTGCAACTTCAAGATGAACACGATGAACAACAACTTCAAACTTCAACTTCAAAAAAAATTGGCTCCAAGTCTCGGCTTAGCTATGATTGGCTAAGTCTAGCTCTGATACCAAAAAACTGACGCAGCGGATTAATCAAAATAAACTTCAATCGGTGAAAGTAGCAATCGGTGGATTGATGAATACCAAAATGCCCAAATTCGTTGATCCGAAGATACCGAATTCTAGTTATCTCAAACACGTTGATAGCGCACTATACCGTGTTCAAAGATCTACGATTTTTCGTACGTTGATCTAGCGCACTAGATACCGTGAATCGGCTTCTACGATCGTTGAATCGAGCGCACTCGATTAACCGAAAGAGGAGATAGGAGATTACACTCAACTACCAATTTTAGAAGAAAGCACAAAACAATCAACAAGAAATTTTATTCAAAAAATCAACCTCTAAAAATGTACAACTCACTCACTATTTATAGAGTTTTGACCCTGACCCCTTAAGTCGTACACGGCTTACGACTCAACTATAAGTCGGTAGCGACTTATCGCAACAGCGACCTAGCCCCCTTCAACTCAGCACATCCTTAAGTCGTATGCGACTTACGACACAAGTTACAACGACTCATTGAGTTACCACACAGCGACACAATCACACGGCGACTCAATACACGAAGTCTTACGACTTACGACTCACTTACATACCGACTTAAGAGCAACACATAGTACAACACTTACGGCTTAAAAATGCTACAACTCAACAAAACAACACAGTTTACACGACTCAACCTATGTCGTGAACGACTCACGACTCAACTAAGGACCGACTCAAGGTCCATACGACTCAAGAAAGCCGCGTCTTAAGCTCCATGCGCCTTCCTCTCTTGTGGTTTGTTAACTCGAATACGACACAAATCTCCTTCTTTAACTCGCGTCTCCTTCCCCGTGTCCCTTCTGGCCTCCAGTTGAGTCGTGTATGACTCAATTCCTCCATGTTGAGTCGTGGACGACTCAATTCTTCCATTCGACTTAAAGCTTTGTTCCTTATCTCGTGACAACTTAGGTTGTATACGACTCATGACTTCTCCTTCTGATCTGTTAAGTCGTGAACGACTTAAACTCCCACAAAGTCGTGAACGACTCATGTCGATAACTTGCAATTTTTCAATCCTGGTCTGAGCTGCATCAATAAAGGAGCAGTCCGATTGGATTTGATAGGAATAAAATGGGCTGATTTGGTCAATCGGTCAACAATCACTCAAACACTTGTATGGCCCGATCTCGAACGAGGTAGACCATCAATGAAGTCCATAGAAATTTGATCCCATTTCCATAATGGAATCTCAAGAGGCTACAAAAGACCACTAGGACGATGGTGTTCTGCTTTAGCAAGTTTACAAGTCATGCAACGACTCACATAACTTGCAACATCACGCTTCATACCTCCCCAAAAGTATAAGCGTTTCATGTCAACATACATCTTACTACTACTCGGATAGGTAGTATACTTAGAACGATGACAGTCCTCAAGAATGTCATTTCTAAGATTAGGAACATTAGGCACAATCAACCTTTCCTTTTTCCGAATACGACCACGAATATCAATATCGAAATCCTTTAGATTATCACTTTGGGATTCCAATTTACATCTCTGAATAAGATAAGAAAGATCTGGATCTTGTTTCTAGGCATCGACAATACGATCCAACAAACTAGGACGAGCTTCCATGCTAAATAAAAGCACGGGAGAATCAAAAACTGAAGGACGGTCTTTAATATCTAAAAAAGATAAAGTTTCCAATATTATCCACTCGGCTAGCATCATGGAAACAACAACTTGCTGCTTGCGACTAAGTGCATCAGCAACTTGATTACCCTTATCAAGGGTACACTAAATATCAAAATCATATGAAGCAAGAAATTCGAGCCAATACTGTTGCCTAATATTAAGTTCCTTCTGAGTGAAGAGATATTTCATAGATTTGTGATCAGTGAAGAGAACAAAACGCTCGCCTAATAAATAATGTTGCCAAATCTTTGGAGCAAAGACTAAAGCGGCTAACTCCAAATCATGGGTAGCATAACGAATCTTCTTAGGCTTTAGTTGTCTACACTACGCCATAGATGACCTTCTGCAACATTTTTGCAAGGTGTTGCTAGCTAAAATGTTGCGACAGCTATAAAATTTTGGCCCTACTGCAACGTTGTATTTTTGGTGTTACCTTAGCCACAAAAATGTGTTGCTCTAGCTAAACAAGTGTAACACGATGCAACATTTTTATATAGTGTTGCCATAGATATATTCTAATTAAAAAAAGGACAAATTTTCAAAAGAGGCTGGTTTTTTAAACTATTGGCATAAATAGGCTAGTTTTCAAACTATTTGCAAGTTTAGGCCAGTTTTTTTTTAAAATATTACGGGGCGCATCTGTGGAATGCGCCCATACAAAATTACACTGGCGCATCTGTCAAATGCGCCAGTGTAATTACACTAGCATTCTTTTAGTTCTTCGCTATTTAGTGTTGAATGTTTTTTTCAAAAAAATTTTGTCAAATAAGATCCCCTACGAAGGGGGGGTCCGGGGGGTGGCAACCCCCCAAGGTGGGGGTGCGGGGGCAATGCCCCCGCTACGGGTCCAGGGGGCAGCGCTCCGTCCAAAACGGTACGTTTTATTGACTGTTGAATTCAAATTCAACAGCCAATCATTCACTATATAAAAGTGCATTCCATCAACGCAAGTGTAACACGATGCAACATTTTTATATAGTGTTGCCATAGATATATTCTAATTAAAAAATTAAAAAAAGTTTTACACCTCAGCGATCCACACCACCATTTAAAACAAAATCTCAACCGTCGATTCACACCATCGATCCACACCTTACCAATTTCCATTTCCCGCTTTACTTTTCTTTCTCATTCCTCTCTGTGTGAAAATTAGGGCACGCGATTTTTCTTTCTCGTTCCTCTCTATGAAAACTAGGGCACGCGATTCCAGTTGCTTTGATGCTCTGATTGATCGAATCTAGTGTAAGAAACGTTCCTGGAAGCTTGCTCCTTCGTTCTCCTTGATTGATTACTCGAATTGCTTTGACTTCGTCGTCGGGTGCGATGTGATATTATTTGGTATGTTTTCTTCCTTCTGGTTTACTTGATTATTCACAATTTTGGTTACACTCGCACGCTTTTGCCGATGATGAATTGGGATTTATTTATAGGCTTTATTTCCTATAATCTCGAGTTTAATCTTTCTGTTGGACTTTGAGAAATCTGGTATGTTTGATTGCGATGATGTATTGGTATGTTGGATTTTGGTCCACTGGCTTGATTTTGCTTTGCCGATGATGAATTACGATGTGATATTATTTGGTATGTTGGATTTTGGTTCACTGGCTTGTTTTTGATTTCTGATCTGAGCTTGTTAGCTCCTTTCTGCTGCATTTGTTAAACCAGAACTTGAACCTTTGTTAAACTTGTTCACATACCTTTGTACCTTGCTGCATTTGTTAAACCAGAACTTGAAGTATTTGTATTCTGCTGTCCTCTTGAAAACTGCTTCACTTGAAAACTTCTGCATTTTTGAAAATCAGAACTTTGAAAGTGATCTTTGGTTTTATTAAATTGTTGACTAATCTGAACATTGAGTTTTGATTTCCACGATATATACAAACATATGTGTGTTGAGCTTTGTTGGTTTTGCTTGGTCTGGACTGAACTGGTATCATGCTAACCTTGTTCTTTAACATGAACTAATGCTCCAAGTCCTCTGTATATCATATTACTACCCCTGTTTCTCTTGTACATGCCTGATGCATTCACTGTTTTTGCTTGATGGGCTGCCTATGTGTACTGCTGTGTTTCTTGCACTAGCTTGTGTACATTTTGCTGAACCTGGTACTTGTTTGTTTTGTTGGTTGCTTGGCCCTGAGTTGAATCCAGTCGATGACTCGGGTTTGAACTTGTGCCGCGTCCATTTTTTTGGCTTATCTACATATCTGGCTGCACTTGAGTATGAACTTGAACTTGAGTAGTTGCACTTGAGTAGTTTCTTGTACCAAGCCTTATGATGCATGTATGTTCATCCATGTACATGCATTTCTTGGTCATGTTATGTTTCTTGCTGTGTTGAGTACTACTTTGTGCACTTGGCTTCTCCTTTGTGCATTTTTGCCTGAACTGTTGCTTGCTGTCTTCCATACTGTCTTGTATCCATGTGTTGCATTCATGTTTGGCTTATGCACTTGTGAACAGCTGACTTGTGCATTCACAGGTTGTCCGTGCAAATATTTGGTCCCTGTTAGAAAAAAATATGAAAAGAAACAACCCAAATACCTGAGGCAAATAATATAACAAAAATATTTTCATTTTCTGTTCGAGTTAAATATTATTTTCCAGATTACTGCTTTTGAATTATATGTGACAGGTATTGAAGACTGGACAGCTAGATACAAGCTTGAAGACAGAGTCAAATCAAATGTGCATGAGCTTGAAGACTGGACCCGCTACTCGGCTCGCCTTCGGCTCGGCACTCGGCTCGTCATATATTTGTCAGTGTCGATGTCTGTATAAATTGAAACTGCATATGAAATGATTGAACTGAGTGATGTAGCGAGGAATATCTGTATATGTGAATATCAGTGTTATATATCATTGAATTGTAAAATATTGGAGTCGGGAATTTGTACTATTTCAAACGTTGAAATAAAATATTTATTTAAATAAATTACTGTTTGAATATCAAATTCTGTGCAATAGCATTTTATTAAATAAATATTTATTTCTATTAAAAATCAAATATGCTCTACATTGTGGGCCCCACAAATTCAGAAAGTTAATATCTATAGCAACATTTTGGAATGTTGCTACAGACACCTATGGATGTTGCTATAGACCCAAATAGGGTTCTATTGCAACAATATTACTTATGTTGCCTTAGACAATAAAAATGTTGCCTTTGAGATCTAAGGCGACGGCAAAAATTGCATCACCCCAAAGATGTTGCCATAGACCTATGGCATTTTTTGGGCCTGACCCAACATTTTTTTTGTGTTGCAGAAGGCCATTTATGGCGTAGTGCTAGAAGCATAGGCAACTACTCTATCCTTTTGCATGAGAACAGCACTGAGTCCATAACCACTGGTATCAGTATAAACAACAAGATCATGATTCCCTTCGGGAACCACTAAGATAGGAGCAAGAGTAAGGAGATCTTTTAACTTCATGAAAGAAATCTCACACTTATCAGACAAAATAAAAGGAACAGCTTTCTCGTGAGAGTGGTAAGCGGTAAAGCAATACGAGAAAAGTCCTTAATGAAACGGCGATAATATCCCGTCAATTCAAGGAAACTACGGATTTCAGTAACGGTCTCGGGCCTCTTCCAATTCTGAATAGATTCGATCTTGGAAGGATCGACCACTACGCCATAAATGGCCTTCTGCAACACAAAAAAAATGTTGGGTCAGGCCCAAAAAATGTTGCCATTGGTCTATGGCAACACCTTTGGGGTGATGCAATTTTTGCCGTTGCCTTAGACCTCAAAGGCAACATTTTTACTGTCTAAGGCAACATAAGTAATATTGTTGCAATAGAACCCTATTTGTGTCTATAGCAACATCCATAGGTGTCTGTAGCAACATTCCAAAATGTTGCTATAGATATTAACTTTCTGAATTTGTGGGGCCCACAATGTAGAGCATATTTGATTTTTAATAGAAATAAATATTTATTTAATAAAATGCTATTGCACAGAATTTGATATTCAAACAGTAATTTATTTAAATAAATATTTTATTTCAACATTTGAAATAGTACAAATTCCGGACTCTAATATTTTACAATTCAATGACATATAACACTGATATTCACATATACAGATATTCCTCGCTACATCACTCAGTTCACTCATTACATATGCAATTTCAATTTATATAGACATCGACACTGACAAATATATGACGAGCCGAGTGCCGACCCAAAGGCGAGCCGAGTAGCGGGTCTAGTCTTCAAGCTCATACACATTTGATTTGACTCTGTCTTCAAGCTTGTATCCAGCTGTCCAGTCTTCAATACCTGTCACATATAATTCAAAAGCAGTAATCTGGAAAATAATATTTAACTCGAACAGAAAATGAAAATATTTTTGTTATATTATTTGCCTCAGGTATTTGGGTTGTTTCTTTTCATATTTTTTTCTGACAGGGACAAAATATTTGCATGGACAACCTGTGAATGCACAAGTCAGCTGTTCACAAGTGCATAAGCCAAACATGAATGCAACACATGGATACAAGACAGTATGGAAGACAGCAAGCAGGAGTTCAGGCAAAAATGCACAAAGGAGAAGCCAAGTGCACAAAGTAGTACTCGACACAGCAAGAAACATAACATGACCAAGAAATGCATGTACATGGATGAACATATATGCGTCATAAGGCTTGGTACAAGAAACTACTCAAGTGCAAGTTCATACTCCAGTGCAGCCAGATATGTAGATAAGCCAAAAAAAATGGACGCGGCACAAGTTCAAACCCGAGTCATCGACTGGATTCAACTGAGGGCCAAGCAATCAACAAAACAAACAAGTACCAGGTTCAGCAAAATGTAGACAAGCTAGTGCAAGAAACACGGCAGTACACATAGGCAGCCCATCAAGCAAAAACAGTGAATGCATCAGGCATGTACAAGAGAAACAGAGGCAGTAATATGATATACAGAGGACTTGGAGCATTAGTTCATGTTAAAGAACAAGGTTAGCATGATACCAGTTCAGTCCAGACCAAGCAAAACCAACAAAGCTCAACACACATATGTTTGTATATATCGTGGAAATCAAAACTCAATGTTCAGATTAGTCAACAATTTAATAAAACCAAAGATCACTTTCAAAGTTCCGATTTTCAAAAATGCAGAAGTTTTCAAGTGAAGCAGTTTTCAAGAGGACAACAGAATACAAATACTTCAAGTTCTGGTTTAACAAATGCAGCAAGGTACAAAGGTATGTGAACAAGTTTAACAAAGGTTCAAGTTCTGGTTTAACAAATGCAGCAGAAAGGAGCTAACAAGCTCAGATCAGAAATCAAAAACAAGCCAGTGAACCAAAATCCAACATACCAAATAATATCACATCGCAATTCATCATCGGCAAAGCAAAATCAAGCCAGTGGACCAAAATCCAACATACCAATACATCATCGCAATCAAACATACCAGATTTCTCAAAGTCCAACAGAAAGATTAAACTCGAGATTATAGGAAATAAAGCCTATAAGTAAATCCCAATTCATCATCGGCAAAAGCGTGCGAGTGTAACCAAAATTGAGAATAATCAAGTAAACCAGAAGGCAGAAAACATACCAAATAATATCACATCGCACCCGACGACGAAGTCAAAGCAATTCGAGCAATCAATCAAGGAGAACGAAGGAGCAAGCTACCAGGAACGTTTCTTACACTAGATTCGATCAATCAGAGAATCAAAGCAACTGGAATCGCGTGCCCTAGTTTTCACAGAGAGGAACGAGAAAGAAAAATCATGTGCCCTAATTTTCACACAGAGAGGAATGAGAAAGAAAAGTAAAGCGGCAAATGGAAATTGGTAAGGTGTGGATCGATGGTGTGAATCGACGGTTGAGATTTTGTTTTAAATGGTGGTGTGGATCGCTGAGGTGTAAAAAAAATTTTAATTTTTTTTAATTAGAAGATATCTATGGCAACACTATATAAAAATGTTGCATCGTGTTACACTTGCGTTGATGGAATGCGCTGTTATATAGTGAATGATTGGCTGTTGAATTTGAATTCAACAGTCAATAAAACGTACCGTTTTGGACAGGTCGCTGCCCCCTGGACCAGTAGCGGGGGCATTGCCCCCGCACCTCCACCTTGGGGGGTTGCCACCCCCCGGACCCCCCCTTCGTAGAGGATCTTATTTGGCAAAAGTTTTTTGAAAAAAACATTCAACACTAAATAGCGAAGAACTAAAAGAATGCTAGTGTAATTACACTGGCGCATTTGACAGATGCGCGAGTGTAATTTTGTATGGGCGCATTTCACAGATGCGCCCCGTAATATTTTTAAAAAAAACTGGCCTAAACTTGCAAATAGTTTGAAAACTAGCCTATTTATGCCAATAGTTTAAAAAACCAGCCTCTTTTGAAAATTTGTCCTTTTTTAATTAGAATATATCCATGGCAACACTATATAAAAATGTTGCATCGTGTTACACTTGTTTAGCTAGAGTAACACATTTTTATGGCTAAGGTAACACCAAAAATACAACGTTGCAGTAGGGCCAAAATTTTATAGCTGTCGCAACATTTTAGCTAGCAACACATTACAAAAATGTTGCAGAAGGTCATCTATGGCGTAGTGGACAGAGATACCATCGGAAGACACAATATGACCGAGAAACTTCAACTTATTCTCCCAGAAGTGACACTTGGAGAATTTGGAAAAAAGTTGATGCTGACGAAGAGTGCTCAAAACAATCTCCAAATGCTGAATATGATCAGCTTCAGATTTGGAATAAATAAGAATAGCATCTATGAAAACCAAAACGAACTTATCGAGATATTCCTGGAATATCCGATTCATAAGATCAACAAAATATGATAGGGCGTTCGTCAAACCGAACGGTATACCAAGCCATTCGTAAGAACCATAACGAGTATGGAATGCGGTAAGAAGGATGCTATCTTGCATAACTCGTAACTGGTGAAAACCGGTAGCAAGATCGAGCTGGGATAACTGCTTAGCGCCACTTAATTGATCGAACATGTCATCGATCCTAGGTAATGGATACCTATTTTTGATAGTGAGCTCGTTAAGCTTGCGATAATCAATGCAAAGCCTAAGAGTACCATCTGGCTTCTTAACAAAGACGACGGCGGCGCCCCAAGGAGATGGGCTAGAACGAGTAAATTGCTTGGCTTCCAATTCAGATAATTGTTGCTTAAGTTCTGCATTTCCCTTAGCATACATCCTCGTGGAAGGACGACTGACAGGATGAGCACCAGAGATAAGATCAATACGGAACTCAATTTCCCTCTTCGGTGCAAAACTCGAAATAGGCTCAAAGACATCAGAAAAATCACAAACAATCGGAATATTAGCTATGACATCCTCTGATTCGAAGGAAGAAATGAGAGCATTCGAAGTATGGTACATGCCTCGAAATATAATAGATAACTGATCGATAGCATTGGGATGCTTGAGATATAAAGTTTATTCGGGACATAGGATTTGAACTTCATAAGGGACGAGCCATTCCATTCCCAAAATCATATCAAAACCAAGATGATCCATAACATGCAGATTCGCATGAAAGGAAAAACCACATTGAATAATCTCAACATCAACACATAACAAAACAAGAGTAGCAGATCCACCAATAGGATTCACAATCCTCAAAGTGTTGCAAAGACTAACAACATCCAAAGGAATGACATCAACAAGTTCCTTTGACGCGAATGAATATGATGCACCCGTATCGTAAAGAACTCTAATAGAATAGCCATGAACTAAAATAAAACCTTCCAAAATAGAAGGAGGAATACCTTTGGGCTGAGAAGAATCACTAGAAGCTTTAGCAACATTAAGCTTCCCAGATTTGAAACCCTTAGGAGCAGTAGGACAATCAGAAACCAAATGACCTTCTTTCTTGCAATAGAGGCAAATGCGAGGCTTAGGACAACTATGAAGAAGATGATCCAGAGAACCACAATTATAGCACGCCCTTGGATTGGAAGGTGCACTACTAGGCTGAGAACTAGAGGTAGTTTGCTTCTTCTTCTTCTTGTTGGAAGAATTAGGCTTATGATATGGAAACCTCTTCTTGTTGGGGTTCTTAGAAACTTCAACCTCATCACCACTATCACGATTCTTTTCGACAGCTTCAAGGCAAAGTGTCAAATCAATAAGTTCCTCAGAAGAGAGCTTAAGCTGAAGCAAAAGGACTTTCTTCAATTACTTCTTCAAACCTTCTACAAATTGAAGATTCTTTTTATGCGGAGTGTTAATGAACTCAACTCCGTATTTGGATAAGGCCTCGAAAGATGCAACATAATCAGAAATAGAGGACTTTCCTTGTTTCAACTCAAGGAAACTATGAGCAAGATTATCCTTGTCATATTCAGGAACGAACTTAAGTTCGAAACGTTCCTTAAACTGAATCCACGAGAGAGGGGACTCATCAACTTCTGCAATAAAAAGCTTATATCAATCAAGTGCACGTTCTTGCAATATGCTAGATGCCACGAGAACGCGATGATGATCTGAAAGATCCATCCGTGAAAATATGCGCTCACTAGTGCGCAACCAAGTCGAACCTATGACGACCCGCCCTTCTACTACCAGAAAGACGCATCATCATTAAGAAAAGAAAGGGATAGAAATAGAAAGGAAAGAGAAAGAAAGAACAACAACATCAGAATCTCACAGCGGAACGGAACAAAAAATAATATATCACATAAATATTACATAGTTTTACATATATCAGAGTTATACAATACCAATACATATGACATACATACATACATCTATCACTATATACATCAGAGGTACAATACACATCAACTAACACAGCGGAACTACATATATAGCTATATACGTCTCGAATCTCCTGCTCCAAGCTCCTCCAGAAATCAAAGTCCGAAACCTATCACTTGGCTACTCATAAAAATTTGAGTACCCAAGAGTTTATGAAAAACAAAATATAAACTCCGGATCAGACATGGGTCTGGTATGAGTAAACGGTTTAAATTGTTTAACTTTGAAAAAAACATTTGAAAATAAGGGTATCACGTAAGACTTCCCACAAATAAATATGGGTAAGTTTTTACCTTACGCTAACCAAAACATTTTATAGGAAATCTAGTGATATTATAATAGTGTCTAGGGTTTTCAAGTAAATAGAAAATAGCCGAAATTGTTACATGATTAAATTCCAGCTACTAGCCACAAAAGTGGGTAATACAAATCAAAACCGTAGGGTCTCGTAGGGAAAATGGATTTCCAACAATGGCAGGGCTACTCGGGTTCCGCCCGTCAAAGTACGGGGCCTAGATCACCGTACCGAGGATCACTCCCAACCCACTACAATACAAGGCCGGAACTATTCCTTACTGAACAGTCCCGAACAAGATAAACCCCGTGGTTGTAGCTAGCAACCGCCCACACAGCCGAAATATAAAGGGACATCTAGACAGAGGAATTATCTTGTCCTGCTTGGGCATGACCCACCTAACCTTGCCGCATCTCCCCTGTTTTAGCCATTCCCGGTTGATGAGGCTTGAGGCTGCGATTACCTTTATAGAACATATTTCTTAGAATGCTCATCGTCCGCCTGACGATGTGCTGAAAGCATTCAATCCATACAAGTTCGTTCCGGGTTCGAACGAAGCCGAAGGCATTATCTCGTCACACTCATTTTGGAATCACCCTCAGAGTCAACGACGATAACCCCTGTAATCTGAAAACACCATCTCGATCTTCATTTGATAAGTCACGACCTATCGTTTAATTTGGATCGATGTGGTTTTCGGAGAATCAAAATTGATTATTCCGATCCCGGTCTCATCGAATCCAAATGCCATTTTAAGGGCCAAGTTGTCTAATTAACTTAACAGTTTAAATAATTTAAATTTAACAATTGAATTAACATAGCATTTATCACAGATAAAACATATACAAGCATCATAGATATGTCACAGCATATCAGAGAGCATCACAGAATATCATCAATTTAAACATCACAAACTAGACATTTTACATAAACAATAATCCATAAGCAATTATTTAAATTCTCATTGTAATTAATTCGATTTAAAACCAGTTACTCGAGAATATATCACTTAATCCTGTTTGCTTGATCGTTGGTTAACAGTTAATTATTATTTTATTTAATGAATCTCAACCTAATCAAATTATTAAGTCTTATTTATTTGATTACTTAATCAAATATTCTCTATACATTAATTAATAACCTTAAGCGTTAATTAGTGAAACTTAATTCCTTATTTGTTAACTGCTAATTAGCTAATTAATCATTTATTGATTCTAACTTAAATTACTTAATTAATTAACTATTACCATCCATTAATTAATTTAAGTAGTTAATTGCAATTTCATAAATCACAAAATTTATGAACGAATCTCTAATTGTAATTATTCTGAAATTCTTTCTAAAATAATTAATTTATATTAATTGTTCGACTTAATGTAATACTTAAAACTCTGCTTTAAATTTGGAAACTAACTTATTATTAACTATAACCTCAGACGATAATTAATTTTATATTAACTTAAATTAATCACTTAATTAAAACATTAGTTAAGAATTTTAATGTTTGTAATTCATTAACTAAGCAATTGAATTTGTATAAAGTTTACTTAAATTGTCAAACGTTTATAAAATTTAAAATGTTGAAATTCTGATATAACTTAAAATCCCTTAACCTCATTTTTATATTTCAAATACTACAGATAGACTAACCCTAAGGCTCCCCTGGTAAACCCGAGACCTCCCCTGCCTAGACCCGAGCATAACTCCGGGTTCACGCAAACATTTTTCGAGTTTCCCCCCTGAAGCTCCTTCTTCTTCTCTTTTTTTTCTATTTCAATAAACTTGTTGATAATTAAACTTATATTAACAAAGTCAAATAGCCTTAGGAAATTAAAATTGGCTTGCAATCGAAAACTCGAAGCAACTACCAGTAACACTCTAGCGCGACACGATGCAGACGTCATCACCGACACGACACCCACCCCAACGCCACCATGCACGTGCACGGTGGTTCGCCATGACTCCGGCCACTTCCATCACCCCCAGCAACCCACAAATCAGCCCATTCCTCGAAATCAGAACTCAAAATAACTCGAACAGAACGAATTCGAAAAATCACCTGATGCACGAACAAAAACTCGAACTACCCTCAGACATTGCTTCGCCCCTACCACCACTGACCATCGGAGGCGAAGATGCTTCACCTATGCCTCGTCCACATCCTCCCCTAACACCCCCCAGAACCGCGATCAACTCGAACACGCGATGAGGCTGAAACCACAATTTTATAGACATGAAAAAAACAGAACACAAGCCCTAATTTTCCTTCATTCGACAAATTCAAGAATCTGAAAAATTATTCAGTATTTTTCCCAACATCTTGAATGTTCGAACTACCTTCAAGCTAAATTTCAACAATTTAAATTGTATCATTATCTAGGAATTTGCAAAAACAAAATGTTTGTCTATTTACTAACTGCTATTTAAATATCACTCCATAAGTCTTGATTCTTGTTGTACAATTTAGGATTTGCAGTATAGATTCATTATAAAATCTTAAATCAACTTTTTGCAACATTCGAATATTATCCATGATCACTTAATCTACCTGTGTATCAATATTACAGTGAAGTACTTATGAAATAATTGTAATTACCCTTTAGACATCTTAGTTTAAGTTTACATCTTGTTTGCTAAGGAATCAAAGTTTATCAATGATCAAATATGAATATCTTTAAGTTAATGATTCAAATATGAACCCTGTACCAATTTACAGAAAACACAGTGGATCTCAACCCATACAAACTGAAGCATATACAATCAATTCATCAGATAAATTTAAAATATTTAAATTGGCTTAAACTTTTAAAAAATTTAGTTTACTCACCTGCCTGTAAACAGAAAGCATTGAGTTTGGAACTTAGTTGCTTAGAAACAGAGGTTTGAAACTGAAATGTTAAAACTACAAACTTTGATCAGTTTTTGTTTGAACTTCGATGGGGTTTCAAGGCAAGATGCTTCCAAACTTTCTTCTTCTCAAGTTTGCTTGCTTTTATTGTTTCAGGTTTGCTCTTAGGTTTTAGTTAAGTTATAAATGAACATACTAATATGATGAACATATATAGAAAGGTTTGGACAGGTAATATTTGGACAGTTTTTACTTGTTCGACATGTTTCATATTTAATATACTGAAATGATATTGTAACTCGGCTGTAAGATTCATATGTAAAACTGAAATGACTATTTGTGTGCTAATTAATGCATGTCTTAAAATTTGTTAACAATAGTTTCTGATATTAGTAGGTGTACAACTTGCAGGTACATCTTGGCTTATGTATGAAGCTTTGGTTAAAAAGATATTTTGTTTTGTTATTAAATTACCCTTTTTTGTTTTTTGTTTTTATTTTTTTTTGCAGGTAAATGTTGGCTTATGAATGAAGATACTTGTGTATTGTATAAAAATGTTTGTTTCATAGCATGGCTTTGTTTTCATTCTATCCTATACACTTTGTGCTTATTTTATTTTATACATAATTGAGATGACAAAGGTTGGCTGAGATGGAAGAAATTTAAATGTTATGTTTCTTCAGCTAACAATATTTCAATTATGTACAATATATATGGTTTGCTTATTTATACTTGTCTTTGTATTTATTTCCATTTGTATTTTAGCTATAAATAATAAACTTATATTCATGAGTTTACTCATTCATTTATATTGATATTTTTTACTTACACAAATATTAATATTTTATATTGAACATTATCATCTATCTATGTTTTATATTTTATATTTCTATTTCAGCCATTAATATTTGAATTAGATTCATAAGTTATATTTACATTTATTCTCATTTTTATGATTCATCTGTATTTATTTAAATCATATACATAAATTTGACTCATAATTTACCTTTATATACTGTATTGCTAGAATTAGATTTTAAATTATAAACATTATCAAGCATATGTATTCATTTAACAAATGTTAACCATGTATAGCATTTTAATTTAATTATATGAGTTAAATTTTATTAATAATATTGTTAAGGAACTTATTTTAGAATTTCAAACATTATTATATATATATATATATATATATTATTTTATACTAAATATAAACAATGTAAAGTATTTTAAGTAATTATATAAGATAGATTTTTATTGTGAATATTATTGAAATACTTATTTCAATTTCCAAATCAATCTCCTTTTTAAAATACAGTTTATATAAATAGATGGCAATATTTCCAAAATCATATTCATTTAAATATGATCAATTCACATTTTATATTTAATTAGATTGAACATTTATTAAAATAACCGGGGTCGAAATTTATGGTCGTTACATTCCTCCCCCCTCAAAAGAATTTCGTCCCCGAAATTTAAAACAAAGATAATTTTAAAAGTTGTTATACCAACCATTCAACATAGATACCATTCATTCATTAGCAAACAACCAAACAGTCTATCGTAACTAACAACACTAGTTATCCGAACACAAATCCATATAAAATTCCCTAACATTATCGAGAGTTTGTTTCTCGATGATCAACAATCCGAACCGGATTCCTATCCATAGTTAAGTTCGACTTAACTTCTAAATTTATGAATTACTGGTTTAACAACTAATGAATTATGAACAAATTTCTAAGATGGGGTATATGGAATACATAATGAATTTCAGATATCCACTCTGGCAATTCAATTTTGAAATCTACAATATTAACTCTTTCCAAATTTTATTGACATCTTTACAGAATTTGAATATCTTTTCAATCAAGCCCGTACGATGTACATATATCATTCGTACGCAAAATCAAATCCAATCGCTCGCTCGATCACACAACTTCATTTCCGAACTTGTATCGTCCACCCGACTTCCTAGTGCGGACTCAGAACCGGTTTCTTGATCAGAAACTGTCATTCTCCTTGCATAGTCACAACTATGATAGAGAATTTCTAGAATCAATCAAAATCCATATCCATGGTTCGTCGTCGAAAATCGAGTGAAAAATCCTAACTCGGATCGATATATAACTATCTCTAAATTCTGTGCTCGAATCTGGATCAAATTGTTATGCGAATAAAATAATATACGTACATTCTACGTATTTATATCCATTGATTATCCACTATATCAATTTTCCTTTATTCACATTATTTTGATTTTTATCCACTTGGAATTTTTTTCCCAATATCAAATTTTATTTAAAAATTTCACCATTCATTTCTCAAGTTTAATATAAGCATTATATATTCCCTTATATTATTACTCTACCACTATAGCTTTAATATCTTCTTATTTCAAATCTGAATTTCCAATTCCATGTGAATTCAATTTTTCTTTATTTCTGAATATTGAATTTTATTGGCTATCTTCCATTTATAACCGATTTTATTATTATTTTGAATTGGTTTCATCCACTAGTTTATTTCAATTTCCAATTTGAACTTGTTTTGTTGCTAAATTTTTTTTTGTATTTTTAACTTCCAAAATTTTGAAAAGTTTTAGCAGAGTTTCCTTTGTTTAGCATTACATATTTTCATAAGCACATATGTAAGGTTTCGACACTCAGCACAACTACTTCCAACCAATTCTCAAATCATTCCCTTTAGTTAAAGTGATTTATAACTTACCTACTTATATATATAATCCATTTGAGCAAAGCAAACTCATATTCAAAATCATCCTATGTTGCTTCCAATAATTCATAAATTTTTATCTAATCTCATTTACTTCAAACATCCCATTTCCTTATGTAATTCAACAATATTATTGTGAATAAATAATCACTTAAGCTTTATAACAATTTTAAATTGATTTCAACTCAATTTACACTTGATTCCACCACAATTAATTTATTCACAATCCTTACATTGCATTTTCTTTCATTACAAAAATTTGATTTCCAAACCATTTTATCAAACTCAACAACCAATATTTTAAACAACCATCTCACAATTTGCTCTTGTTATTTTTTCCTTCAAACTATTCCACCCAACAACTTAAGTTTATTCTATTCCACCAACTTCCATTTAAATCTTTTGATTTGATTTTTCCCCTAATCAAACCCCAACTATTTGCTGATTAGTTTATTCTTTTATCCATTCTTAAATTTTAACTTACATTAACCATTCATTATTGAATTTATTCATAATAAGGTTATTCAATTTATACTTGAATTAGATATGTTTATCACTCACTCCAATTCTATTTTAACCAAATTCAAGGCTTACTTGGTTTACATTTATTTATTTACATAAGAATTTTTATTCCATTAAATTTTATCTATAACTCGATTGAATTCATTTACATTCAGTTTTGTTCCACCTCAACTTTAGTTGAATTTAGCTACTTACCATTCTTTATATTTATTTCTCAATATATGAGCTCAAAATGTGACGACCTAGAATTTTTGAGCATTTAAAATTGGAATATTTAATTGATTTTAAGTATTCAATAGAGTAATTTTAACTTGAATAACGAATATTACAATTTATTTGATAACTAAATTATTAAATTAAATAAGTGAAGTTGGGTAAATTGTCGGATCTAGAATTTTAAGTCTATCAAAGATAATTTAAAGGCTTGTCAAATTTATATTGATAATATTGAAGACAATAGAAGTTGTAAAATTGAAATTAACAGTAGTTTGTTCAGTTTTGAAATTTCATCGTTTAAATCGAATTTAAAAATAGCCTTCCGAGGCGCAATCTCGGAATTCGATGAAACCAGTGTCATTGGACCCGTAATATTTTATTTTTGTCGGATTTCAATTTTCGCAGCGTTCGGAGTTATCGTTTGATCGTACAAACCGTAAATGCATAGCAAATTAATTAACTTCAATTTATTCACTCGAACATTTTCTCGGAAGCCATTCGATTAGCTTCTAACGCAAGCATCTTATCCTCTTTTCAAATTTATTATCACTTTATTAACGTGGCCGAAGACTCATCCCTCATTACGAACCTTCAGTAAAAAAAAAAGAAACGAGCGAGATAAAATGACCCTCCCCTTATTTTCTTCAGCAAAGTGAATCCAATCGTTTACAGTAAAAAAAAAAAATAAAAAAAAAAATGGTGGAACACAACGAAATCGATTTTCGCTCGAATGTATAGAATTCTGCTCGAACTCAATTCGAATTCGAATCAATAAAAGGGGCGAACGAGTGTAAATAAGAATTGGGGGGGGGGGACCGAATCGAGTCGCGATCTGAGCAAGAGTGGAGGCTGTCTTTGGCGAGGGGGGATGCATTTAGTCTAGGGCTTTTCTATTTGAGGACGACGTCGACCATGGCCGATGGAAGGGGTCCTCTGGCTTTAGGGATTTTTGTATTCACGGTGTTGTCCTCGAGCTTGAGGAGGAGGTGGTGGTGCTGATCGCGATCGAAGTGGGGAAGGCCGAGATTGTTTTGCTGTAAGGTAAAATAGTAATTATTTTATTTTTATTTATTTTAAGCTGAATAAACTTATATCTATATGTAGATAAATTAGGTAATGTTTAAACAACAACCTGTATATATACTGAATATATTTTACAGAAAATTGTTTTTACAGTTAAGGCTACAAAAATATATACATACAGAGAACGAAAAGTATATTTACAGTGAGATATAGAGAACAATTTATTCTTTTCAATTTGAAGACTTTTATATGTATGTATATAGGCCAGGGAAAATATATAACAGTCAGTTTATAAAAACAATAATTTATATGTATATATACAATAAAGAAGATTTTTTTTATTTTTATTATTAACAGAAAAAGAAAGCAAATTTTTATATACGCATATTTATATTTATATATATAGGAGATCCAGAAAATAAATATATAAGCACCTACATATTTTAGTATATATAGTGAAACAATTTAAAATCAACTTATTAGTTCAAATTAAATAAATAAATGGTAATTAATTGTTTGATTAATTCAATATAGTAATAAATCGCAAATTTATCTATTCAAGGTCAAAAATTTAGAAGAGACCAAGCAAGAATGGAAATGGATTGCAAACAAAGCAAAGGTGAGTTAATCTCACTCAGTTTAAATTTGAATTTAAATGATTAAATTTAAATAATTGTTTGAATGGTTGAATTGTTGATGTGCTATTGTATGCTATATTTGAGAATTGATGCAATTTATTGTGCTAACGTCTGTGAATGCAGGGAAAACAGGTTGGAGGGATCCAACTGGACCCCTCACATTTATTTAAATTATTCGTTATTCTCTGTTGTGATTATTTGATATCTTATGATGAGTTATATTGGGATACTGAATGTTATGGTTTGATTGGATATTTGGGTATAATGAATTACCAAATTATATGAATTGGATTGTTGAAAAGAAATTAAAAAGAAGTAAATTTGTAAGCAAAATAATTATAGAAAGTTTGAATAAATTAAGAATGAATTGAAAAGAAATAGAAGTAATATGAAATAATATTAAATAACTTCGAGTATGAAGAGAAATGTAATTTTTAATAAAATGAAACTAATGAATTGTAAACTTAAGTTATATCAATATAAGAAAAAAAGAATTATCTTAAAATTCAAAGTTTAAATTTATTTAAAATAATAAAGAAGTAATTGAGAAATCTAAGAATTGAAATTTTTAGTTAAAGTATTTTTAAATTGTAATCAAGAAATGAAATCTGAAATTAATAGATTCCGAATAAAAAGGAAATAAATTGGAAATCAATTTGGGAAATTGATTTAAGTGATTGAAGTTGGAATTCTCCCTGAATAACCAAATACGTTTTCGAAGTAAATTTTTAAATATAAGTTAAAAGATTAAAGGTTGTTTAAAAAGCAAGTGTGGAAAATTTCTTATTTCTAATATTTAAGTTGTTAAGTAAGTATTTCTCTTTATCTATTATAGTAGTATTATGTTTTTTAAAAGTATAAATCTGGTTTTATATTTATTAAGTAACTTAATTTTCAAAATTTTATATAGTATGTATTTTTAACAAATTATCAAAGTAGTTTTTAACTTAAATGTTTTAAAATATAAATATATATTTCAAAGTAAAGTGTTTTAAATTATTTTTTCTATAATCTAGTTTGTGCTTGGTAATTTCAGAGGAGATAGAAAATATTTGAGAAAGTTTATTCTGAAAGGAAGATGGTTTTGAAACTGTTTTCAAAGGATTGGAAATAGAAATATATCTTGTGAAGATATTTTTGGAGATTAATAAATAATTTGGAAAATTTATTTATTGGTTGATGGTTGTTGTGTGAATATTAATTGATAGTTAAATAACCGACTATCAATATTGGACAATGCGTTGATCGTTTCGAAGAGACCGGGATCGAGATTAATTTCTCGAAAACCACTTCGATCCGGTTTGTACGTTTTGTGTAAACGATTTTGGAATCGAAGATGGAGCAGTGAAGTGCAAGGGCTAGTCGCTACTAATCCTGGGGATATTTCCAAAACGGATGTAGTAGGAATAGTGCCTTCGGTTCCGTTCGAACACGGGACGAACTTGTATGGACGAATGCTTGCAAAACATCGTCAGGTGGACGATGGATATTCTAAGTGAAACATCTTAAAGGTAACGCTTAGCCTCAAGCCTCATCAAATGGGAATGACTGAAAATCAGGGGATATGCAGCAAGGTTAGGTGGGTCATGCCCAAGCAGGACAAGATATTTCCCCTGTCTAGATGTCCCTTATATATTTCGGCTTAGTGGGTGGTTGGTCACGCCAACCACGGGGTTTATCTTGTTCGGGACTGTTCAGTAAGGAATGGTTCCGGCCTTGTGTTGCAGGGATGAAGGGAGTAATCCTCGGTACGGTGATCTAGTCCCCGTACTGTGACAGGTGGTACCCCAGTGCCTAGTCATTGTTGGAAATCCATTCTCCCTACGAGCCTTTTACGAGTTTTGTTTGTATTACCCACTCTGTGGCTAGTAGCTGGAATTTAATCATGTAACAATTTCGGCTATTTTATAAGTATTTGTATATAGACCCTATTATAATATCAGAGGATTTCTATAAAAATTGTTTTAGCTATCGTAAGGTAAAAACCCGACATGTTTATTTGTGGCGTGATCTTACGAGATGCTTTTGTTTTCAAAGGATTTTTGAAACTTTAATAATCAATTGGGTGTGATTTTCTCACGCTGGTAATCCAGACTGACTCGGGTGTTATTTAACTGTAATGCTCGGGTCAGACCGAGTATTATAGGATACAGGATATGATGCTGTGAGCTAAGGAGACAAGCTGGATTGACGATACGTATAGTCGTACTTGTATATATATATTTCCGCTGTTGAGTTGTTGTGTACCCATTGTATGTTATTGATGTGAGCTGTGACTGATGTATTCTGATGATGTAATGTATGTAAACAGATATATTTGATTTTGAGTAAAGATTATTTATTATCTATTATATTTTATTCCGCTGCGATGGTTAGATTCTGTTGTTGATTTTGTTTTCTCTTCTTCTACCTCTCCTTCTTTAACCCAAATGGTTCGTATTTCTGTACAACTTGAGTTGATTGTTGTAGAATGGTGTTGGCTCAAGGGGTACGGATTTGCGGGCTGTTACAGTTGGTATCAGAGCTTAGGTTGGTGATAACCTTGGCTCTGGTGGGAATTACTCATTTAAAATAGAGTCTATGGTACTCTATAATGAGTTTGAGTGTATTAATAGATATGAGCGCGTATTTGTTAGTGAATATAAATCGTTTTAATATTGTGTTGATTGGTCTATTGAGTGGCATATGAACCTTCGTCGACACAGTCTACGCAACTGAATCGAAGGGGTTTCTAAACACTTGAATAGAACAATTGACAAGGTATTTTTTTCTTAAATATGGGTAAATGAAATAATTTTATCCAAAATGTATTTTGATATAAATAAAAGTTTTGTAAACTATTTAGCTAATATATGGTTGCTTGGATGTTAGAAATGATAATATTAAAGTATTATCATTGTTAAATGAAAATTTAACTAGAAATTGAAAAAAACAAATAACCAAAGTTTGAAAAGATAAATTCAATTATGAAATGAAATTTATAAATGTGAATTATAAATGTAAATTATAAATTGACATGTAATCAAGTGAGAATTTGTATAAGCATAAACTGTACAAAAGAAATATAGTTAAAATTTATTTAAGCAGGATTTGGGCATTTAAATCCCGAAAATTTGGAAGTGTTTTGAAGATAAATGATAGCATTGTTTTGGAGATATTTCTGAAAGGGAATTGTTATAAATGGATTTTGGAAGTAATATAGCATTGAAATCACTTGGATTATTGGAAAATAATTCTGATGATGACGGCCGCATCATCAGTATTCAGTTTCGAATTTCTAAGTGAAGAATTGCTACCAAATTGATTTGTTTAGGAAAGCAGATGTTTTCGAAAATTTCAAAGGAAATTTGTTGGAAATAAAAGCCAGGAATGGATTAAAATTTTTGAGAAATGTGGTTTGAGATATTGGAGATTTCAAAATGATTTGAAGCCAAAGTCAGGAGTTTAAAAATCCTGATGAGATAAATTGTAAGCTTATAAAATTGAGATAAGTTTTAAATCAGGAAGGAAATATAGGCTTTGAATGTTGGAATTAAAATTTAAAGAGAAAAGTTGAAAATGAAATTAACTTGGATTTGAACATAAAAATTTGACTGGATTGAAATTAATTGAATAAGTTGAAAGAATATCCAGTTATATTCAAATTAAGTTGAAATCGAATTGAGTTAAATAAATCCGAGTTAAAGTAAAAATTGAGTTGGGATGAGAATACAATTGAGTTAATAAAAGAAATAAATTTCTTACCTAAAAAAATGGAAAATAAATTGAATAAAGATTGGAATTGAAATAAATAAATAAGAATAACGTGTAAAAGAGTTTTAATGCATGAAGTAAAACATGCTTGGGATATAAATAAGCATGAAGCTTGAGTTAAAATAAAAGATGAATATATTCCAGCTTATGATGAATGGAATTGTATAAAATAATAAGTTGTGACTTATTAAATTGGAAGTGGAATACAATGCCCAAAATCAATATTTTGATAAATTCAAAAATGAAATGAGGATCCAAACTTGAAGTATAAAATAAATACTGAACTTAAGAAAATTAAATGGAGTGATATTTTGAATAAAATTTCAAGTGTTGGATTATAAATAAGGGAAGAACTAATTAGATAATAAATTAGTTAATGAGATTCAATTGTGAGTTTACGATGAAGTTTGGAAATAAACTCAAGTTATAAATTAAAATTGATTCAAATTGTTGATGAAGCTGAATTATGAGTAAATAAATTGGATGGTAAATTGAAAGTGAATAATAGAATCAGAACTAGAGTTATTAAATTGAAAATTTAGCTTGAAGTGTTAACAAATTAAATATAATTGAAGTGTATCGGATAAAAATGTAAATGGATTAAAATAGCAATGTTTGAATGTGCAAATAAAATCCATAAGTGAAGATGACTTGGAAATAACCAGGGAATAAATTGAATGGGTTAAATCTGAAAAGTTAAATTTTATAATAACTAATCAAATAAGTTTGAAATGAGATTGGATTGAGATAGAATCAAATTGAATTGAAAAGAGAAATTTAATTGTAAAAAGGAAATGAGCTTAAGAATAGAAAGAAAAAAAAGGGGAGATTTACTGGAAAATAAATTGGGCTTAAGTATAAAATTGGAGTGAATAAACTTAAGCTAAAAAAAAGAGGGAAATGAGTTGAATTGCATTCAACTTAAAATTAAGTTTAATAATAGTGAATTGGATTTAAATCAAGTAAGAATAAATTTTAATTGAAATAAAATTCGGTGTGATGCCTATGATATTTAATGGGATGAAAATGCTTAAATAAATACTTGTAAACCATTTAAATTATTAAGGGATTGAAATAACTTGAGACAATAAGGAAAATAGAATGTTTTGAGTTCATTAGAATAGTTTAAGTGACTATGGATAAACTAATTAAATTGAATAAATAAATGGTGGAATAAATATGTATCAAATGAAATGAGGTTTAAATTCGTTGAGAAATAATTATTGAATGGAATAGCTCGGATTTTCTTCGAGCTAAATAAATAGTTGGAATAAACAAATATGGAATGACATGTAAGTAAATTGATTGTAAATGGTTTGGATGAACCAGTTTGGTTAATAAAATGAAATGCAAATGAATGTATTCAAATTTGATATGCAATGAAATGAGGATATATAGATTGAGAATAAATTTGAAATGAAATCGAATTAAGTATAAATCGAGTTGAAATCCATTTAACTTGGTTATAAAACATACATATTTGTTTGTTCACATAGATCTTGTCAAATTTGCATAGAATAAATATCATTGGATGTAAATGGAGGTAATTAAAATGCTATGAATTAATAGGAGTGAAATAAATTGATTTTGAAAGCAATTGAAGTAAATATGAGTTCAGTTTGCTTAAGAATGAAGTAAATGTTGGTGATTGAGTGTTAAACCATTCAAATTGACTGAAAATAGTTATAAATAAATTGAAACAGTTGAATTAGCATGAAACTATATAAATTGCTTACAGGAAAATGTTTGGTATGAGATTCTTTTAGAATTCATATGTTTTAACTTTTGTAAATAAGTGAACTATAGTTAAACTGCATATATTTGGCACTTACATGTTTAAATTGAGTAAGTACAGGTACCGGTGTGCCGTGTGGATGGATTTGGTTGTGCTTTGTGCTAAAAATAATAAGCCGCTTGCTTAAAATGCTAAATAAGGTACGCCTACGCAATTAAAATAGGAAATATGAACTGTTTTTGGTTTTTCTGACCGTGTGGGTCGATGTATATATATTTATCTCTTTTGTCAAATTGCAAAAGCTCCTCCGTACAAAGGGGACTCTGCCAAAAATTTTCAGAAATTTTGGAAGTTAGAAAATTTTTGAAAATTTTGGATAAATTTTATAACGATAAAACGGTTTCAAACTGGATATTGAAATAAATTAGCAAATAAAGCTAATTAAAATATTGACATAAACTAGTTATAAATGGAAGATAAAATTTAAATGTTCAAAGTTGAAAATAAATAAAATTCATATGGAATGTGAAAACTAAATTAAATAGGAATAGATATAGACTTAAGTGGTGAGGTGAAAAGGAATATAAGAAGCATAAAAATTGCTTATACCAAACTTAAGAAAGGAATAGTGAATTCTTAATTGGAAATTAAATATTGCAAATGTATCCTAAGATAATATTAGAATGAATAGATATTGGCGTTTTGTGAGAAAATCGATAAAATGTTTTGGAATATTGTGATCGGATATTAGTGCTAAGCAGGATATGCAGGTATGATTAAAGGGAAAAGGAAATTGGATTTGATTTCAAGAGATAAATTTGAATTGCCCGACAAAAGGTACGCATTTAAATTTGGTATGAAATTTTATTGGGACTTGGATTTGGATTGAGCCACTTGGCTTTCTGTTTTCTTTTTGGATTTGGGAGGCCGTAGAGCCATTTTTGTAGTTGTACCGAGTCAGCCGCGCAAAGGAGACGCTGGCGAAATTTTTCGGGAATTTAGGGAGTTAGAAAAATTTTGAGGAAATTTTGATTATTTAAAATTGGTTTTTGGTTAAAACTTAAATGGTTGGGCAAATAGGATTGTTTGCAATCTAGGGAAAGGTTTGGACAGTTAATAAGAATAATAAAGGGTCTTTTATAAAAGATAATTGGTAAAGACGTTGAATTGTTAGAAACTGTTTAGTTTTAGGGAAATAATAAACGGGTATTGAATCATTCTTCCTAACTTATAATTTCGGGGACGAAATTCTTTTAAGGGGGAAGGAATGTGACGACCCAGAATTTTTGAGCATTTAAAATTGGAATATTTAATTGATTTTAAGTATTCAATAGAGTAATTTTAACTTGAATAACGAATATTACAATTTATTTGATAATTAAATTATTAAATTAAATAAGTGAAGTTGGGTAAATTGTCGGATCTAGAATTTTAAGTCTATCAAAGATAATTTAAAGGCTTGTAAAATTTATATTGATAATATTGAAGACAATAGAAGTTGTAAAATTGAAATTAACAGTAGTTTGTTCAGTTTTGAAATTTCATCGTTTAAATCGAATTTAAAAATAGCCTTCCGAGGCGCAATCTCGGAATTCGATGAAACCAGTGTCATTGGATCCGTAATATTTTATTTTTGTCGGATTTCAATTTTCGCAGCGTTCGGAGTTATCGTTTGATCGTACAAACCGTAAATGCATAGCAAATTAATTAACTTCAATTTATTCAGTCGAACCTTTTCTCGGAAGCCATTCGATTAGCTTCTAACGCAAGCATCTTATCCTCTTTTCAAATTTATTATCACTTTATTAACGTGGCCGAAGACTCATCCCTCATTACGAACCTTCAGTAAAAAAAAAAACGAGCGAGATAAAATGACCCTCCCCTTTATTTTCTTCAGCAAAGTGAATCCAATCGTTTACAGTAAAAAAAAATAAAAAAATAAAAAAAATGGTGGAACACAACGAAATCGATTTTCGCTCGAATGTATAGAATTCTTCTCAAACTCAATTCGAATTCGAATCAATAAAAGGGGCGAACGAGTGTAAATAAGAATTGGGGGGGGACCGAATCGAGTCGCGATCTGAGCAAGGGTGGAGGCTGTCTTTGGCCGGGGGGGATGCGTTTAGTCTAGGGCTTTTCTATTTGAGGACGACGTCGACAATGGCCGATGGAAGGGGTCCTCTGGCTTTAGGGATTTTTGTATTCACGGTGTTGTCCTCGAGCTCGAGGAGGAGGTGGTGGTGCTGATCGCGATCGAAGTCGGGAAGGCCAAGATTGTTTTGCTGTAAGGTAAAATAGTTATTATTTTATTTTTATTTATTTTTAGATGAATAAACTTATATATATATGTAGATAAATTAGGTAATGTTTAAACAACAACCTGTATATATACTGAATATATTTTACAGAAAATTGTTTTTACAGTTAAGGCTATAAAAATATATACATACAGAGAACGAAAAGTATATTTACAGTGAGATATAGAGAACAATTTATTCTTTTCAATTTGAAGATTTTTATATGTATGTATATAAGCGAGGGAAAATATATAAAAGTCAGTTTATAAAAACAGTAATTTATATGTATATATACAATAAAGAAGATTTTTTATTTATTTATTATTAACAGAAAAAGAAAGCAAATTTTTATATACGCATATTTATATTTATATATATAGGAGATCTAGAAAATAAATATATAAGCACCCACATATTTTAGTATATATAGTGAAACAATTTAAAATCAACTTATTAGTTCAAATTAAATAAATAAATGGTAATTAATTATTTGATTAATTCAATATAGTAATAAATCGCGAATTTATCTATTCAAGGTCAAAAATTTAGAAGAGACCAAGCAAGAATGGAAATGGATTGCAGACAAAGCAAAGGTGAGTTAATCTCACACAGTTTAAATTTGAATTTAAATGATTAAATTTAAATAATTGTTTGAATGGTTGAATTGTTGATGTGCTATTGTATGCTATATTTGAGAATTGATGCAATTTATTGTGCTAACGTCTGTGAATGCAGGGAAAATAGGTTGGAGGGATCCAACTGGACCCCTCACATTTATTTAAATTATTCATTATTCTCTGTTGTGATTATTTAATATCTTATGATGAGTTATATTGGGATATTGAATGTTATGGTTTGATTGGATATTTGGGTATAATGAATTACCAAATTATATGAATTGGATTGTTGAAAAGAAATTAAAAAGAAGTAAATTTGTAAGCAAAATAATTATAGAAAGTTTGAATAAATTAAGAATGAATTGAAAAGAAATAGAAGTAATATGAAATAATATTAAATAACTTCGAGTATGAAGAGAAATATAATTTTTAATAAAATGAAATTAATGAATTGTAAACTTAAGTTATATCAATATAAGAAAAAAAGAATTATCTTAAAATTCAAAGTTTAAATTTATTTAAAAGAATAAAGAAGTAATTGAGAAATCTAAGAATTGAAATTTTTAGTTAAAGTATTTTTAAATTGTAATCAAGAAATGAAATCTGAAATTAATAGATTCCGAATAAAAAGGAGATAAATTGGAAATCAATTTGGGAAATTGATTTAAGTGATTGAAGTTGGAATTCTCCCTGAATAACCAAGTACGTTTTCGAAGTAAATTTTTAAATATAAGTTAAAAGATTAAAGGTTGTTTAAAAAGCAAGTGTGGAAAATTTCTTATTTCTAATATTTAAGTTGTTAAGTAAGTATTTCTCTTTATCTATTATAGTAGTATTATGTTTTTTAAAAGTATAAATCTGGTTTTATATTTATTAAGTAACTTTATTTTCAAAAATTTATATAGTATGTATTTTTAACAAATTATCAAAGTAGTTTTTAACTTAAATGTTTTAAAATATAAATATATATTTCAAAGTAAAGTGTTTTAAATTATTATTTTTAAAATCTAGTTTGTGCTTGGTAATTTCAGAGGAGATAGAAAATATTTGGGAAAGTTTATTCTGAAAGGAAGTTGGCTTTGAAACTGTTTTCAAAGGATTGGAAATAGAAATATATCTTGTGAAGATATTTTTGGAGATTATTAAATAATTTGGAAAATTTATTTATTGGTTGATGTTTGTTGTGTGAATATTAATTGATAGTTAAATAACCGACTATCAATATTGGACAATGCGTTGATCATTTCGAAGAGACCGGGATCGAGATTAATTTCTCGAAAACCACTTCGATCCGGTTTGTACGTTTCGTGTAAACGATTTTGGAATCGAAGATGGAGCAGTGAAGTGAAAGGGCTAGTCGCTACTAATCCTGAGGATATTTCCAAAACGGATGTAGTAGGAATAGTGCCTTCGGTTCCGTTCGAACCCGGGACAGACTTGTATGGACGAATGCTTGCGAAACATCGTCAGGTGGACGATGGGCATTCTAAGTGAAACGTTCTTAAAGGTAACGCTTAGCCTCAAGCCTCATAAAATGGGAATGACTGAAAATCAGGGGATATGCAGCAAGGTTAGGTGGGTCATGCCCAAGCAGGACAAGATATTTCCCCTGTCTAGATGTCCCTTATATATTTCGGCTTAGTGGGTGGTTGGTCGCGCCAACCACGGGGTTTATCTTGTTCGGGACTGTTCAGTAAGGAATGGTTCCGGCCTTGTGTTACAGGGGATGAAGGGAGTAATCCTCGGTACGGTGATCTAGTCCCCGTACTGTGACAGGTGGTACCCCAGTGCCTAGTCATTGTTGGAAATCCATTCTCCCTACGAGCCTTTTACGAGTTTTGTTTGTATTACCCACTCTGTGGCTAGTAGCTGGAATTTAATCATGTAACAATTTCGGCTATTTTATAAGTATTTGTATATAGACCCTATTATAATATCAGAGGATTTCTATAAAAATTGTTTTAGCTATCGTAAGGTAAAAACCCGACATGTTTATTTGTGGCGTGGTTTTACGAGATGCTTTTGTTTCCAAAGGATTTTTGAAACTTTAATAATCAATTGGGTGTGATTTTCTCACGCTGGTAATCCAGACTGACTCGGGTGTTATTTAACTGTAATGCTCGGGTCAGACCGAGTATTATAGGATACAGGATATGATGCTGTGAGCTAAGGGGACAAGCTGGATTGACGTTACGTATAGTCGTACTTGTATATATATATTTCCGCTGTTGAGTTGTTGTGTACCCATTGTATGTTATTGATGTGAGCTGTGACTGATGTATTCTGATGATGTAATGTATGTAAACAGATATATTTGATTTTGAATAAAGATTATTTATTATCTATTATATTTTATTCCGCTGCGATGGTTAGATTCTGTTGTTGATTTTGTTTTCTCTTCTTCTACCTCTCCTTCTTTAACCCAAATGGTTCGTATTTCTGTACAACTTGAGTTGATTGTTGTAGAATGGTGTTGGCTCAAGGGGTACGGATTTGCGGGCCTCAAAACTTATTTGTTTACTTAAAAGTTTATATTACTCATTTGGGTCATTTCATCTTATAATCACAATTTCAAATTATATATAAACCCTTACCGTCTTAAGGTATAATTTTCATCTCATAATTACAATCATTTTACCTTCAAATTTTATATCCAACTATGTTCATTTTGAACTTCAATTCCATTTAACTTTTCTCAGGTTAAACTCAAGTACATTTTCTCCACCTGCATTTACTTAAATTAAATTTTAATTCCGGGATTAAAATTCCCAATTGCTTCTTATTAACATCAACTTTACTTTATAAGTTCGATAGTTGGTTTATTCAAACCTTTCACATTATTAATTAGAATTCTTAGAATTCAATTGCCCGGGTTTCATTTCCAAAACCATTTTGAAAGGACAACTACACTTACCCACTTGATGTCAAATCAAATTTTCAAATTCCAAATACTTGTTTTCACCCAAACAAATTTTCTCTTTTTGAAAATTTCTAAAACCACTTGTATACCCAACAAGCCCAAACAATATCAAGGTTAACTATTCTGGCAGCAATCCATCACTTTTGAAACCCGAAAATGAATACTCATGATGTGGCCATCATCATCGGGATTATTTTCCAGCGACTGAAGTGAGTTCAGTGCTTCCTTGCTTTCACAAATTCTTCCCAAAATAATTTCCATTCAATAATATTTTCCAAAACAATATTTCATTATTGCCTTCAAATCTCTAGAAAAACATTTCAAACTTTCCCAAGATGGCAAATTACTAAATCCTTTTGTTTAAATTCATTTAAACACCCCTTCAATTTTTCGAGACTTAAATTCTAGTTTAGTTATGTTTTTGTTATATTCCTTTTATTAGATAATTCTATTTGGTTATAAGCCACTCCAATTTTAAATTGTAGTATTAACAACCAATCAACCAAATATATAAAATAATATCAGAAAAATATTTCTTCTTTATGTCAAAATATAAATTTGGGTAAATTCTTTTTCATTTACCCTACTTTTAAAAACAATACTGTGTCGGTCTACCTTGTTCAAGAGTTTAGAAATCCCTATCAATGAAATGGCGTCCCACACATCGACCAGAATTCATAAACACTCAACAGATAAATCAACAAAATATAAAAACAATTTTATATTCACTAACAAGTACGCGCTCATATCTATTAATACACTCAAACTCATTTTAGAGTTTTTTCACTAACAAGTATGCGCTCATATCTATTAATACACTCAAACTCATTATAGAGTTTTACAAACTCTATTCTATGAGTAATTCCTACCAAAGCCAAGGTTATTACCAACCTATGCTCTGATACCAACTGTGACGACCCGCCCTTCTACTACCAGAAAGAAGCATCATCATTAAGAAAAGAAAGGGATAGAAATAGAAAGGAAAGAGAAAGAAAGAACAACAACATCAGAATCTCACAGCGGAACGGAACAAAATATAATATATCACATAAATATTACATAGTTTTACATATATCAGAGTTATACAATACCAATACATATGACATACATACATACATCTATCACTATATACATCAGAGGTACAATACACATCAACTAACATAGCGGAACTACATATATAGCTATATACGTCTCGAATCTCCGGCTCCAAGCTCCTCCAGAAATCAAAGTCCGAAACCTATCACTTGGCTACTCATAAAAATTTGAGTACCCAAGAGTTTATGAAAAACAAAATATAAACTCCGGGTCAGACATGGGTCTGGTATGAGTAAACGGTTTAAATTGTTTAACTTTGAAAAAAACATTTGAAAATAAGGGTATCACGTAAGACTTCCCACAAATAAATATGGGTAAGTTTTTACCTTACGCTAACCAAAACATTTTATAGGAAATCCAGTGATATTATAATAGTGTCTAGGGTTTTCAAGTAAATAGAAAATAGCCGAAATTGTTACACGATTAAATTCCAGCTACTAGCCACAAAAGTGGGTAATACAAATCAAAACCGTAGGGTCTCGTAGGGAAAATGGATTTCCAACAATGGCAGGGCTACTGTGGTTCCGCCCGTCACAGTACGGGGCCTAGATCACCGTACCGAGGATCACTCCCAACCCACTACAATACAAGGCCGGAACCATTCCTTACTGAACAGTCCCGAACAAGATAAACCCCGTGGTTGTAGCTAGCAACCGCCCACACAGCCGAAATATAAAGGGACATCTAGACAGGGGAATTATCTTGTCCTGCTTGGGCATGACCCACCTAACCTTGCTGCATCTCCCCTGTTTTAGCCATTCCCGGTTGATGAGGCTTGAGGCTGCGATTACCTTTATAGAACATATTTCTTAGAATGCTCATCGTCCGCCTGACGATGTGCTGAAAGCATTCAATCCATACAAGTTCGTTCCGGGTTCGAACGAAACCGAAGGCATTATCTTGTCACTCATTTTGGAATCACCCTCAGTGTCAACAACGATAACCCCTGTAATCTGAAAACACCATATCGATCTTCATTTGATAAGTCATGACCTATCGTTTAATTTGGATCGATGTGGTTTTCGGAGAATCAAAATTGATTATTCTGATCCCAGTCTCATCGAATCCAAACGCCATTTTAAGGGCCAAGTTGTCTAATTAACTTAACAGTTTAAATAATTTAAATTAACAATTGAATTAACATAGCATTTATCACAGGTAAAACATATACAAGCATCATAGACATATCACAGCATATCAGAGAGCATCACAGAATATCATCAATTTAAACATCACAAACCAGACATTTTACATACACAATAATCCATAAGCAATCATTTAAATTCTCATTGTAATTAATTCGATTTAAAACCAATTACTCGAGAATATATCACTTAATCCTGTTTTCTTGATCGTTGGTTAACAGTTAATTATTATTTAAGTTAATGAATCTCAACATAATCAAATTATTAAGTCTTATTTATTTAATTACTTAATTAAATATTCTCTATACATTAATTAATAACCTTAAGCGTTAATTAGTGAAACTTAATTCCTTATTTGTTAACTGCTAATTAGCTAATTAATCGTTTATTAATTCTAACTTAAATTACTTAATTAATTAACTATTACCATCCATTAATTAACTTAAGTAGTTAATTGCAATTTCATAAATCACAAAATTTATGAACGAATCTCAAATTGTAATTATTTTGAAATTCTTTCTAAATAATTAATTTATATTAATTATTCGACTTAATGTAACACTTAAAACTCTGCTTTAAATTTGGAAACTAACTTATTATTAACTATAAACTCAGACGATAATTAATTTTATATTAACTTAAATTAATCACTTAATTAAAACATTAGTCAAGAGTTTTAATGTTTGTTATTCATTAACTAAGAAATTGAACTTATATAAAGTTTACTTAAATTGTCAAACGTTTATAAAATTTAAAATGTTGAAATTCTGATATAACTTAAAATCCCTTAACCTCATTTTTATATTTCAAATGCTACAGATAGACTAACCCCAAGGCTTCCCTGGTAAACCCGAGACCTGCCCTGCCTAGACCCGAGCATAACTCCGGGTTCACGCAAACATTCTCCGAGATTCCCCCCCGAAGCTCCTTCTTCTTCTCTTTTTTTCTGTTTCAATAAACTTGTTGATAATTAAACTTACATTATCAAAGTCAAATAGCCTTAGGAAATTAAAATTGGCTAGCAATCGAAAACTCGAAGCAACTACCAGTAACACTCGAGCGCGACACGATGCAGACGTCATCACCGACACGACACCCACCCCAACGCCATTGTGCACGTGCACGGTCGTTCGCCACGACTCCGGCCACGTCCATCACCCCCAACAACCCACAAATCGGCCTATTCCTCGAAATCAGAACTTAAAATAACTCGAACAGAACGAATTCGAAAAATCACCTGACGCACGAACAACAACTCGAACTACCCTCAGACATTGCTTCCCCCCTACCACCACTGATCATCGAAGGCGAAGATGCTTCACCTATGCCTCGTCCACATCCTCCCCTAACACCCCCCAGAACCGCGATCAACTCGAACACGCAATGAGGCTGAAACCACAATTTTACAGACATGAAAAAAACCCAGAACACAAGCCCTAATTTTCCTTCGTTCGACAAATTCAAAAATCTGAAAAATTATTCAGTATTTTTCCCAACATCTTGAATGTTCGAACTACCTTCAAGACAAATTTCAAAAATTTAAATTGTATCATTATCTAGGAATGTGCAAAAATAAAATGTTTGTCTATTTACTAACTGCTATTTAAATATCACTCCATAAATCTTGATTCTTGTTGTAAAATTTAGGATTTGCAGTATAGATTCATTATAAAATCTTAAATCAACATTTTGCAACATTCGAATATTATCCATGATCACTTAATCTACCTGTGTATCAATATTACAGTGAAGTACTTATGAAATAATTGTAATTACCCTTTAGACATCTTAGTTTAAGTTTACATCTTGTTTGCTAAGGAATCAAAGTTTATCAATGATCAAATATGAATATCTTTAAGTTAATGATTCAAATATGAACCCTGTACCAATTTACAGAAAACACAGTGGATCTCAACCCATACAAACTGAAGCATATACAATCAATTCATCAGATAAATTTAAAATATTTAAATTGGCTCAAACTTTTTAAAAATTTAGTTTACTCACCTGCCTGTAAACAGAAAGCATTGAGTTTGGAACTTAGTTGCTTAGAAACAGATGTTTGAAACTGAAATGTTAAAACTACAAACTTTGATCAGTTTTTGTTTGAACTTCGATGGGGTTTCAAGGCAAGATGCTTCCAAACTTTCTTCTTCTCAAGTTTGCTTGCTTTTATTATTTGTTTCATGTTTGCTCTAAGGTTTTAGTTCAGTTATAAATGAACATACTAATATGATGAACATATAAAGAAAGGTTTGGACAGGTAATATTTGGAAAGTTTTTACTTGTTTGACATGTTTCATATTTAATATACTTAAATGATATTGTAACTCGGCTGTAAGATTCATATGTAAAACTGAAATGACTATTTGTGTGCTAATTAATGCATGTCTTCAAATTTGTTAATTATAGTTTCTGATATTAGTAAGTGTACAACTTGCAGGTACATCTTGGCTTATGTATGAAGCTTTGGTTATAAAGATATTTTGTTTTGTTATTAAATTACCATTTTTTGTTTTTTTTTTAATTTTTTTGCAGGTAAATGTTGGCTTATGAATGAAGATACTTGTGTATTGTATAAAAATGTTTGTTTCATAGCTTGGCTTTGTTTTCATTCTATCCTATACACTTTGTGCTTATTTTATTTTATACATAATTGAAATGACAAAGGTTGGCTGAGATGGAAGCAATTTAAATGTTATGTTTCTTCAGCTAACAATATTTCAATTATGTACAATATATATGATTTTCTTATTTATACTTGTCTTTGTATTTATTTCCATTTGTATTTTAGCTATAAATAATAAACTTATATTCATGAGTTTACTCATTTATTTATATTGATATTTTTGACTTACACAAATATTAATATTTTATATTGAACATTATCATCTATCTATGTTTTATATTTTATATTTTCTATTTTAGCCATTAATATTTGAATTAGATTCAAAAGTTATATTTACATTTGTTCTCATTTTTATGATTCATTTGTATTTATTTAAATCATATACATAAATTTGACTCATAATTTACCTTTATATTTTGTATTGCTAGAATTAGATTTTAAATTATAAACATTTTCAAGCATATGTATTCATTTAACAAATGTTACCCATGTATAGCATTTTAATTTAAGTATATGAGTTAAATTTTATTAATAATATTGTTAAGAAACTTATTTTAGAATTTCAAACATTATTATCTATATATATTATTTTATACTAAATATAAACAATGTAAAGTTTTTTAAGTAATTATATAAGATAGATTTTTATTGTGAATATTATTGAAATACTTATTTCAATTTCTAAATCAATCTCCTTTTTAAAATACAGTTTATATAAATAGATGGCAATATTTCCAAAATCATATTCTTTTAAATATGATCAATTCACATTTTACATTTAATTAGATCAAACATTTATTAAAATAACCGGGGCCAAAATCCAGGGTCGTTACAGAACCTCCAATACACTTTTCGATCCCTTGAAAGGCTTGCCTCCAAAGTGGGAATAATCACTACATATGCGGGCGAAGGCAGACTTATGAATAGAAGCTGCGGGAGTAGCAACACAAGGCTACTTACCCCTAAATAGCTCTATAAACTGATCAGCTGACATATAGACTCCGTCTGGATGAGAACCACTAGACGGACCTGTTGTATAACGCTTCTCTCTACCTCTTCTAGCCATAGGCTGAGAGAACAAGAGAAGGTAAGGATTAGTTAAAACAATACAAGATTGATAGAGAATTTAACAAATGGAATACGGAAATATGAAATTTATTCCTAGACATTTTCCAACTTGTTAGAGAGGACAAAAGTTTAAGAACAACGAAGGAATAGATTAGAAAGGCATAAATAAAACCCTGGAATAGTTGTAACACATGTTCCATTTTGCTTCTGTTCCGTGTTTATTATAATTTGTTCTGAATCTCAGCTCTGATACCAAGCTGTGACACCCCACATCAATACTCACAATATTAAAGGTTATTATAAGGAATAACGTTTGCTATTGCGAAGAATAAGGCTTGTTAAAAGCAACCATCCGTAGTTATGCCTTAGACGAGTATTAATTACATCGATAAGAGTTGTGTAATTACTCCCAGCGATATACATTTAATCCATATCTAAAACGAAACCACGGTGGCTTAAGAAAAATTCAAAATAATTCATAATAACAAAAACACAGATAAGTATAATCACATCAGAACAGAAATATCAGATATAGCTGAAGGTAAGTCTGGATACATGCTACAACACTCGATGGTTCACATGAATCAAATGTACATATACAAAGACATCAACATACATGAGATGAGAGTCAATACACCAAAAGTGACACCTCGAATCCTAAACAAAAGATGAGGTGACATCCCAAAAGCTGATGTGGCAACTGAATCAGAGATAGTGATTATCCTGAAATAACTCAGTCTGACCTGAGTATTATTTAAAAGAAAATAATAAACGGATCAGTCTAATCTAAACTCAGAAATAAGTGTATGATAAACAACACTTAAGCAAATTAACCATAATCTCAAATGAGACTATTCAGCATAAATAATCAACATAGTTTAAATGAAGAAATCTCAGTAAACTCCATCAAATTCAAATCATTAACTCCATCAAAATCAAATTCCAAATTCACAATTGAATTCAAAATAGCAATGCACAAAAATCTAGAAATCAAAACAAGATAAATAGAAAAATCAACATAAAAGTGGATCGGTCCCAGCATATAGCGAGTCTAAGTTATGCCGCACGTGCATCTCATATGACCGAAGCATACCAAGTACTGTCATCATAATATTTGGCGCCCAACAAATGACTCGAAGTTCCAACAAAAGACCCGAAGGTCTAGTACTGGTAATTGACCCGAAGGTCCATCATAGTGGCTCGAAAGCTCAACAAAATCATCAAAATCTTCAAACAACAACTCCACGACAAATATTTCAATTAATGAGTCCGGAATTAACCGAATTAGTAAAAGCGTGGTTCCATATTCTGCACTTTTGCTAAATCGTTTAAATCTCTTCATCGTTTCCTTGAAAGTGCAAAATTGTGTATTTTATATAAATAAAATTTACGTTCTCAAATGGAGAAGTCCGGAATTAATCGGATAAGTAAAAGTAAGGGTTCATAGTCCTTAATTTTGCTGAAGCGTTTAAATCGATTCCTCATTCTTTTGAAAGTGTAAAATGTAAAAATTTTGGAAACAAATTTATTTTAAAATGATTTAGAAACACGTGATTAAAATAGCAACTTTTGTAGCAATTTCAATAAAGAAATTGCGATTCATAAAACATCGTAAAAACGGATATCAAATCAGCGTTGCGGGATAGCCGCTTGAAAATTCACTTTAAATTGACGGTTACTGAAGTCAAAACAACAGTGATTTTTATTCATCAAAACAACACGCTTCAAAAATATAACATCAGTGTAAAAATCCGTTATAAAAATAACGACAACAAAATACATTTCAAAATGAAACACCGGTTCAAAGTAAATTACTGCAGTAACGTACAGTCATATTTGCACACACTACAATAAAAAAATTTGAATTATTTACACGCAAAGAGTATAAAAAAATATCAAATACTGGTTCCTAGTTTTTAACGCATACACGAAAATGAGGGAATTAGCTTTCGTGTGTTACATGATACACATAAATGAATTTCTAAATACAGTGACCTGCGCCCAAATTGAATTTCATTATACATGAGAAAATATAAAAAGAAAGTAGAACTTATATACGAACACACGCAATACGGATGACCTGAACACATTTGTTTTCATGTGAATCTTGCGTGCACACCTGTAAACATTTCACGCAAGTATAAAAGAATAAACACATGGACTTGACTTAGTTTCGTGCTTTATATGTAAAAAGTGATGGCCCTTGAGCTACACGAATACACGTCAAAGAATTTTCCAAAATAGGGTAACCTGGCAACACTACTTTGCACCAACAAAATAATATAGACCAAAATAAATGAATTACAAAATACAACTTGAACACATGACACGTACAGAATAAAATAAACTACATTCCTAGCTATACTACCTTATGCATGCATGCTAATGAAAATATAAAATAAACTAAACTTAATAACGTATCACATGCAAACCTGGTTTTCACGCAATGGTCTGGGCAATGCAATTTGTGCGCATACATCATTTGCATGTAAAATAAGATGGTCTGGAAATGATCATATACCCACACGAAAATTACTTATACCCATGCATGCAATGAAACGAAATAAATAGTCTGGACTTATACTATACGCACACATGAAAACAAATAAAGGTCAGAACTACACCTTTTTTTTGCAAACTAGCCTGGACGTATTATTGTGTACACGTTTGTATGCAAAAATGCCATGGCCTAAAATTTTCAAGTCAATGAAATGCAACAAATTATAGATGAAATGCACGGCAAAATGCATTACTTTGCACTCCATCTTTTTTTTACATGCACGCAATTTTTGAAACGAAAATACTTGGCAACAAAATTTGCACGCAAAGATGAAGTAATGTTTAAATTAGAAATGTGAATTTTACACTCACCTTTAATTTGGTTTTAGAAACAACTTGCAACAAGGATCCAATTGGAAGCAAGAAATTGAAAACGCCATTAATATTTCACCAAGCTACTGGAAATATCAAAAATATAAGGAAGGTCACTTGGAAGAAATGAGCAAAAGAATGTTGCAGGCATTTACTTTTCCTTTCAAATTTTTGTGAACAAGTCAGTGATGAAGTGCTGGCATGTATTTTGGGTACAAATGCATTTAATTGAAGACGTGCTTTAGTGCAAAGAAAGTACACGGCCTGTACAAAAAATGATGATGGCTATAAAACAAAGTGCGTTCAAACTTTGCTAACAAAAGTGTCCAAATTTTGCTTTACAAAATTGGTGACAGCAAAGTTCCAATTTTGATTTACACTGGCCTATATTTTGCGCACGTGAATGCAAATGCAGTCCTATTCCAACACGCTAAAACTGAAAAGTATGCAACTGACTTTGAAATGGATTTCACTTTTATTTTTATGTTCCAATTTAAAATTTTTATATTAAATTTTTATTTCGATGGTAATATAACAGGTTGTTACAAGTTCCTACTCCTAGCCACTGGCCAAAGCTTTCAATGGGAGAAAAACCGTCGTCTTCTTCCTCGTTTATCTCAAAATTCATCGCGTAATAGAAAAAACTTCCAACTGGAAGATCGAAGAGCTAATCGAGAGCTTCAGATCAAATGGTCAAGATCGATGGAAGCGGGGTAGATTTGCTAGAATCTAGCATGAAGGCCGTGCGTTCGTGCACAGTTTTCGAAGCATACGTGGAACCGAGTTCGGACGCGTTCCGGGTGGAGGTGGAGTCGGTGAGGTGCTTCGTCGGGTGGTGCTTGATCGACCTCAGGTTGACCAGTGGTGGTGCGGTAGTTCATCGAGCGGTGGATGTTTGGGTTCGAATAGTTTTATCGGCCTACACGTATGTTAAGGGGAGGAAAGGAATTCAACAACCCAGATTTCCATCTTCATTTGTACGGTCTAGATTTTCCTAGTACAATTAAAAAAAGTGCGAACTCTAGTTTTAAATTATATTTAACGTTTAAAAATTCATATCTCATGCATGCATTATCAGAATTCGACGAAACTGGCAGCGCTGGAACCACAGCAACGCGATCTACGCTGCAGTGCAATCTGCAGACGATTCGAGCTAGCGAGAATTTTAGATTAAATCGAATGGGCTCGATTTAATATAAAATTTGAAACACTCGGCGTTTTCAACTCAAGGTGAGTTCATCTCTCTCACATCTGATTACTAGCTAATTTAAATTAGTTTAAATTTTAAATTATTGAGTGAATGATTGAATGTGATACTATGGAGTAGCATATATATTGGAGTGATTGATATTCCCGCATTATATAACGGTTGAGTCCCTATGAACCCCGCATAATAGCAGATGACCCTTTATACTGCAATGTCCCATTCGAAGTGGGATTTGGTATTTTATTGTTGTGCTAACATCCATGAATGCAGGAAAGCACGTTGGAGGGATCCAACTGGATTCCTCAAAATATTGAAATTATATTTATAAATGTGATTTTTTTTATTGATATCCCATGATAGATTGTATTGGAAATCTAAGTTATTGGATGCTATGGTTTGGATGAATATATTTTGGTACTTTAAATATAGAAATAAAATGAATTGATTTCTTAAAGGAAATGAAAACAATTTTTTTGAAATAAAGAATGAAATTGATATTCAAATTTAAATAAGAATTTTAAATCATAATAAACAGTGAATTGAGTGTTAATGGATTTTAGAATTATTTTTGGATAAATCATGTGATAAATTTTAAAGGGAATTTAACTTAGGAAATCGGTTTGAAATCGATTAAGTGTTTTGAAAAATGGAATTTAAAGAAAGACGAGTAATGGAAATTTGTAAACTAGGTTTATAAATGAAGTAGAATATTTATCAGTGGATAAATTTGAAAGTATAGATTCAAGGTGTGAATTCATAAGAAAAATACAGTTCGTTTAAATAAAAAGGTGATTTTATTTTTAAAGGTTGGAAGGTGTATTTCTTGAAAAGCTAAGTATATTTTTCAAAAGAAGATTTCTAAGTATAACTTTAAGGTTTTAAAATTGTTTTAAAGGAATGTTTTAGAGAAATTTATTATTTTAAATTATTTTATAATCTTAAAGTAAATATTTTTAAAATTAATTTTAGTAGTAATATTTTAAAGGTTAAATTAGTATTATGTTTTGAAAAGAAATTTTCATGTATTTATACTTTATATAGAAATTTTATTTTAAAATAGTTTGTGGCTTAATTTTTACTTGGAAAATTATTATAGAATTTCATAACTATTACTTTGTGTAAGGTAATTTAAGTGGTTTCATTTTTAAATGTTTAAGTATATATTTTTGAATAAAGCGACTTATGTAGTTTTATTTAAAATGTTTTAAGCATATATTTTTGGGTAAAGTGATTTAAATTACTAAAATCTTAATTTTATAAGACTGGATGCTTTTCAGTGGGAATAAAAATTGGTTGAATTGATTGTTTAATTGATAGTTAAATAGCCGACTATCAAATCTAGACCCAAATATGAATTTGGAAATATCTAGTAGGAGTACGAGAATTATATGGTACAGTTACCGTTCGAGGTGCTATACTGTACGTATAAACTCATTCGTTCTTCTAGGATGTTTATAAAGAAATCCGTCCGTTAATGGTTAGGAGGTAAACTCTGATCTTATATTTTCCTATGTATTTCCTAAAGAACTGGAGTTGAGTTTACCAAAAAATAGCGAACGTTGTTTCGAAGAGACCGGGATCGGATTTGTGATCTGAAAACCACTTCGATCCAACGATTACGTTTTTGTGATGAAGACAAGAGTTTGGAGTCGAAGATGGAGCAGTGAATTGCAAGGGCTAATCGCTACTAATCTTGAGGGTGATTCCAAAATGGATGTAGTAGGAGCAGTGCCTTCGGTTCCATTCAGACCCGGAACGGACTTGTATGGATAAATGCTTTCAGAACATCATCAGGAGGACGATGGGCATTCTAAGTGAGATGTGTTCTAAAAAGGTAACGCTTTGCCTCGAGCCTCATCAACTGGGAATGACTGAAAATCAGCGGTTATGCAGCAAGGCTAAATGGCTAGCAACCAATTAGGGTAAGGTCATCCATGTCTACATGTCCCTTTATTCGGCTGTGTGGGCGGTTGCTAATTCCAACTGCGGGGTGATCTTATTCGGGCTATCCAGTAAGGGGTAGTCCGGTCTTGTGTTGTAGAGGATCGGGAGGGATCCTCGGTATGCTGATCTAGACCTGGTACCGTGACAGGTGGTACCCCAGTGCCCGGTCATTAGTTGGAAATCTATTCTCCCTATGTGCCTTTTACGGTTTTGATTGTAGAGCCTAGTATTGCTGGAATTTATTGAATGTAACAATTTTAGCTATTTGAATAAGTATTTGTATTTAGACACTATTATAATATCATAGGATTTGATAAGATATGTTTTTGTTATTGTAAGGTAAAAACACAACATGTTTATTTGTGGCATAGTCTTACGAGGTACCTTTGATTTTCAAAGGATTTTGAAACTTTAATAATTAAACTGAATGTAATTTTCTCACGCTGGTTTTCCAGATTGAGTCAGGTGTTATTTTATTATAATGCTCGGGTCAGACCGAGTATTATAAATGCAGGGTAGGATGCTGTGGAGCTCGGGAGACGAGCTGGATGGCGAGACGTATCACACATCCTTGATGTATATTCCGATGTGCTGTATAAGCTGTGTATTCAGTTTGTGAGGACAAGTTAATACAACTATCTAGTAATCTGCTATTGTCTGTGTTGTACTCTGATGATGAATTATATAGAACAGTTACAGATTCTTTTGTGTAAACATATGTTGTTATCTATTATATGTTATTCCGTTGCGATTGTGAGATTCTGATGTTGTTTTGTTTTCTCTTCTTCTACCTCCTTCTTTCTTTCCCTCAGCAATCTGGCTTTTTTGGCACTTGAACGTCGGCATATTATACAGTGGCGTATTTGTATCGATTTTCGAGGGTTAAGAAGGGGGTCGTCGCAATTCAAGTTAATAAAAGTTTGAAAAACATTTTCACTTCCACAAAAATTTCTAAGTCCAAAATTTACTGTAAATTTCGATAGAGTCTCCTTTGTACAGAGAGGTCTGGGAGAAATCATAATATCAATAGTAAAAATATATATATATATATATATATCATATTTCAAAATAAAATATCCCAACCCATAAAAAACTATATAATATCGCTCGAAAACAGTAATCCAGAAATGTACCTATTTGTCGGACAAACAATGCTTATTTATGAAACCAAAGCAGTAGCTAATGCTTCCGTAAACCTGTATTGCACTTATATAATCCAAATGAGTTAGAATTATGCAAAAGAGAAACATTTATGTTGTTTAAATTAATAACAAAATAAATTAACACAACATAATTGTAATGACGAGGAGATTTTCGACCCTCGAAAATCGACACTAATACTTCCACTGTATAGAGTGTCGAGAAATCGAGTGTCGAAAATACCAGGTTGTTAGGGTTAAGAAGAAAAGAGATAGAAGAAGAAACAGAAACAACAGCATAGAATCTAAATAACGCAATGGTACAAAATATAATATACAATAATATCAATTTTATACAAAGAAAAGCTATAACTGCTAATATACATACAATTTATTAGAGTGCAATCATCAACAAATAAACTGGACAATTATAATAACTTGTCCCTAAACGCTGTAAATACAGCCCATAATACAGAAAGGAAAATAATCAAATATATGCATACGTCTCCGTCATCCAGCTCGCCTCCTGAGCCCCAAAGCGTCCTAACCTGAAATTCTGTAATGCTCGGTTCAACCCAAGCATTACAATAAAGTAACACCCGAGTTAGGTTGGAAAATAGCCTGAGTAAAACACATTTAATTTGAAATACGTAAGTCATAAAATCCTCTGAAACCAAGGTAACCCATACAAATCGATGAGTTTTTATCTGGATATAACTAAGACATTTTTGCAGAAATCCATTGATTTTATAATAATGTCTAGATACAATACTTATTTAAAATGGTCAAATTTATTAAATTTATTCAATTACAGCCTATTAGACTCTATAGTCAAAGTTGTAGAGGTTCGTAGTTATTATCAAATCGAAGTAGTTCCGGATAACACTGATATCTGATTCCGTCCTCTTCGAATCTAAGCGATAAGTTTAAAAAGGTGGAAAATTAATAATAAGCAATTTATACTTTGGTGACAATATTCATTAAAAGGAAATTTTTACAGATGTTTATTTCCTGTAATACTTTTCAATGTTTTATTCCAACATTTCGATTCGTTTGGCTGTTAAATGTACAGACCAGAGTACTTGAAATAAATAATCATGAGAAATAAGGCAAAACATAGTCTTAACTTAATTTAATGATAAATAGTTAATATTAAACAATTCGCAAATTAGGATTTTATTAACTCTAATTACTGAAACCATTTATATTATTAACCCAAAATAATTATAAATAAAAGGGATTATAAAGCAAATTAATCCTAGTTAATTAGAATTAAGAAATCCAAACAATAGCTAACCCTATTTTATTAACCTAAGATTTAATTTTTTAAGAATTAAATTAATTGCTTACTTTAATTATTATAGATAATTAAAGTTTACTTTACACAAAATCAATTAAAATTAAGTATTAAGAGATAGGATTACAAGGCAAAAAATTCCACGTTGATTTGATTTAAAATGCTAATCGAATTACAATTATTAAATTTCAAAGTTATCACATATAAACACACAAATACATTTCATTCTTTTTTCCTTTTTCTTTCTCATTTATTTTCTATCTTTCCTTTATTTTTCTTTGGCCCATACCGGCCCAACTTCCCTCTTCTCCTTTCTTTCCTCAATCCAGTTCCCTTCTTCTTCTCTTATTCTACTACTTCCCTCCGTCTCTTTCTTTTTCCAGCACGCATGCATCGTCGTTCACGTGCATGCCCAACTTATAACCTCCGCATTGACACTGGCCATCCTAACACGCCACTCACATTCATCTCCACCCAAGCACATTCGAACGTAGCACGAACATCACGTGGTTCGAAATTTGAACCATCGGCTTACCCCTTCGAACCAATCACCCCTACTCGAGCTCTTCATTGCACCATCCCACGTTGCCGTTCATCGCCAAACTCCACTAGTTGCTTCTCCACCACATCCTCCCTCTTTTCCCCCAGTTGCACAGCCCCCTCCTTTCCCTTCGACGCCGCCATTCCCCCCCAAATCGAAGCCATACAACCACAACCCTAAACCCTAAGTTGACCTCCCTTTGACGCCATATGCCATGGAAAAATATCACACCATTTTTCCTACCTCCGCCATCACTTCAGCAATCTCCTCAACCAACGGTAAGTCCCTAAGTTGCCATGGCTATCCCAATTCCTTCAAAATGCATTTTCCGTTCATCTGTCTATTTCTTCTTCAATACAAAATTAAAAATAATCAAATCCTTTCAAAAAATCATGATTTTTAGTAATTGTTACATTCACGTAATCAATTTACTAAATTGTGATACTCAAAACTCGTACATTTCTAGGTTTCTCACTGTAAAAATGTACTTTCTCCTTCTATACTGCATAGTATCACTTGAAGCGAATTTTAAAAGAATCTACACTTGAAAATATCCATTTTCTTTTTTGTAATCATAACCCAAAATTAAATGGATTGTGAGGTAGTGATTTTTGAAGTTGGAAGATCCACACTTATTTTTATAAAACAGAGACGTTGTTCATACCTTTGAGTTTGTAGAGTGTTTAACATGATTTACACACATATATAAGTCATAAATGAGTCAAAATTAAAGGTTTTATTCAAATTTCCAAAACACATAGATGCATACTAGATTTTACAGTAAATACAAGATTCTGGTTTTACTCATTGTTTCGAGACAATAGAAGAACTGCTGCTTGTTCTTGATTTTTCCCTTCCCCGGAACTTTAACACTCGACTTGCTTTTTGGTTTACATGGAAACATTTTGCATTTTAATTTTATGAAAAGTTAGGATGTAAACGTGAAGTTAGCCTAGATATTTATAATGGAGAGAGAGTGGGTACCAGAAGGCTGAAGTTTTTTTTTTTTTTTTGAAAAATGGTTCAAACATTTCTATTAGCACGAATAAAAGAGAGTACATATGCTAAACATAGCCAAATACACAATTCCTACTACTAATACGTGAATGACAACTAAACAAATTAAGGCCCAAAATGAAGTAATAGGCCCACAAATCACAAACAATATCCACCCGTTACCCAATTCTTCGAGACTCCTCTCGAAATAATAATAGGTAACTCAGTTCCGCAACCCTAATAACTCACTTCATATTCTCTTGCCATAAATAGAATAATGCTTTAAAACTCATAAAACTCTATAATGGCGGCCGAGAGAATCACAAGACTTTTCCTTTATCAACATCAACTTCTGCTAAGCAGATCGGAACTACTACAGAAGATGAGAACACCACTGGCTTTCAAGGACAGATAGTAGACTGTCTTTCTGAAAATAGAAGTCTTTTATCCTTTAAATGAAGATTAGAATGAAATCTTTTGGATTTTGCAGGTTACTCTCTGGAACTAGTAGTTGACGGTCAGAGGAGAGCAAAAGATTTCCACAAATTCGAGCAAGATACGATATTTCATTTCTTACAGTTGAGTATTCATTTTTGCAAGAGATTTAACCATATTCTTTTCAGATCTGAAACGAGATATGTACGAAAGTGAAAAGCCCCACCGAATCTTGGCGTATGACGAAACAAGTGACAGTGAAAAGTACTCCACTGGTTTGAGCAAGATACGTCTTTAAAACTCTTAGAGTTATACTTTAAAACTTAGTTCAAGAAACTAACTGAATTCGTTTCGAATGCTTTTACCAGATCGGTAACTTGATTTAAAAGTCCCACTGGGTCTTGGTGCTTGACGGACAAATGGCAGTGTAAGGCACCACTGATTTAAGCAAGGTGCGTCTTTGAAACTCTTAAAGTTATACTTTATAACTTAGCTCTAGAATCTAAATGACTTCGATTCGATGTTTTTACCAGATCTTAAATGATCTGTACAGAAGGTTGAAACGATGAGCTACTTACTTTTGATTCCTGAGCTTCAGTGATACCTGCTTACTGTATTTACAAACTATTTCGTAGTATATTGAAAATTGTAATTTAATATGTAATTAAAAGATAGGGAGAGAGGTCAATGTAAATTAAAACAGGTACAGAGAGAACCTCAGACCAAGTGCAAAGACTCAGAAGCGAGAGATCAACACATATGATATCAGAGATGCCCCAATTCAGCATTGGGAGGTATAACCCCATTCCCTTGCAATTAAGTCTTTCGAATCTGTGATGTGTTTCGAATCTGTGAAGTTTGTTTATAGGCTTTTACATTTTTATTTTTTCTCATTTTTATTTTGATTTTCTAATCTGATCCTTGCCTTGATTTGATTTATATGGTGGATTTGATATGTTATGAAAGGCTTGATTTTAGGTCTTGACTTTGATTTTATTTTGTATTTTTTGACTAGAATAGTATATGTGCAGATAACATAGCGTATGTATATATATAGATGAGGGGAACAAGTATATAAGAGGCTGAAACCTATTATTCATATACAGGCCTTAAATCTTTCATTTTATTTTTCTTTTGTTCTATTTTGATTCGATTCGTATGAAAGCTGATTTGATTATATGAGTGGATTTACTATTTTATGCGACTTGATTTTATGTTTTGCTTGCTAAAATTAAATGCTTGCCATGATGATGTTTCTCTAAGTATAAACATCTATTTTCATATACTATATATATATTAAGGGATTTACATATACATTATTTTATATTAACATGTACATTTACTTATTTACTATTTTATGTAACATATGTACATATACCTTTACTTTCATGAATTTGTCACCAAATATGTATATATTTACATTTATACATATTTTCATACATAATACTTCCTATAGCCATATATATACATATATGTATACATATACTTATATATATATATATATATATATATATATATTACCAAGCATCACAAAGCTTGCATATATTCTTACACACAGACACACACACATATATTATGTATAATTTTGTCTTAAGTTTAAATGGTGTAGTTTATATACATATCTCTATAAATTTTATCATATACAGAATTTTATAACCCAAAATTGTATATAGTTTTTTATCAATTCACACACATATATATTCAGGTATTTTAAATATCAGAAAAATTATTTATTCGACTGAAAATTAGTATTACAAATAATTAAAATCAGTTAATTATCCAATATTCAATGGCTAAAAATTCAGGTCGTTACATTCCTCCCCTCTTAGAACTTTTCGTCCTCGAAAAGGAACGAAGCGAGAATTTGAATTTCAATGTACATTATTAAATTAATCATGTTCAAACATTTTAACTCCTTACAATTTTTGAGATACAAATACATTAAATTACATAGTATTACCAAACTACTTTGGATAAAACACCTTTTGATAACTCGATGTCTTAACAAGTCCATCCTTGTTCTCATAGAAATTTAGTCATTCATTGATCAGGCCTAGGACTAAAAATTTGTAAGTACCTAGTAGACCCGTGTTCAACACCTAGTGAAAATACTTGAAAATCTTTTTTCAAAAATGCTGTGGAAAGTATCATCCCCCTAAACTATGGGTCGTAGTCAGCATGATGATTGCATCGCCATCCCAGCGAAATCCATAAGAATACTGTAGGCATCTGTACTTCTCGACTTTCACCATGGAAACACCACAAATCGCAGCTACCCCAAGGTTGCATTGCTATCACAGCAAATACGTAAGTAGTCCGTAGGCAATTAGTGCCCCTTGAATTACGCTGTCAAACGAAACTTTACCACATAGATCACAGACTACATAAAGGTTTCATTACTATCCTAGTGAAATCTAATGTAGACTGTAGGCCCTCACTATGCACGAATTACGCTATGGAACCAAACCACATAGATCGCAATCTACCGATGTTATGTCGCTATCCTGACGAAATCAAACGTAGATTGTAGGCAATCACTGCCACATGACTTACACTGTGGAACCGCGACAGACCGTAGTTACAACAAAGGTTGCATTCTCATCATAGCAAGATCCTATGTAACTGTAGGCATCAGCACCACTCGACTTACGCTACCCAACAAATGATCATCAAGCACCCGTGAGTTTTGTCCAAATGTCCTTTGGGATCCCAATTTCATTGAACGCACGCTTATGGTTCCTAGGCAGAACCACCTAGTGGATCCCCTACTATATGTTTCGACTTTCATGGGGGTGCCTTTCCATACTTTTGTCTCAAAACATATAACCCTATATATATAGTACCTTTCAGAATCATACCCTTTATATGTACCACATATAAACTTTATCTTTACAAAATCCATATCCCCAAAATCGATAGTTTTCAAATTTGGTTTACCAAATTTCCAAAATTGGCTATTTTCCAAAATCAAAAACCTTTCAAAATCAATGGGTTGTGACGGTCCACGACAGCGGCCATGTAACGACCCGCCATGGCACACATTGGTATCTTGAATTTGCTTTTTCGGCCAGCCTCTCGACTCGTAACCAACCCAACACAGGACCTATAGGGGTAAGAGTCTTCTGCTTGCTACCAAACCCGAAGCGAAAACCCCCTATCATGCTGTAATATAGAAAATCCGATCATGTAATCAAAATCGAGCAACCTAGGTACAATTTGAAACAGAACTAGATCACCAAAAACTTCTATGCATCGCCACCTCCGACCACTGGTCATCACGCCTCCGTGTCCAGAGCTTCGCCACTCACCCACGTACCTATTCCCCAATACCAGCCTCTTCCGATGCACCCACGTACCTATTCCCCCATGCCGGCCTCTTCCGATGCACCTATGTCGTCGAAATCATCTCTTAAACATCATCGACCAAAACTGGTTGATGAACCCTAGATCCTCGTCATCTGGCCACCACGGTGGGTTATAAATTGCTCGAGTATTTTTCTTGTGATCACCGACCCCCGAGCATGCTCCAGCTACGATCACGAACACCATTCGATCGCCAGAATTTGACCAGAACCCGGCATTCCTTCAACTCATAATATCTCAGTAAATGCGTACTTAAAAATCTTGATATCATTATCAAAATTCATCATTTCCGAGTACAATTCCAATTATATAATCAAATTGTGAAATCCAGATAATTGAATTTCTGATTTTAATTTATCATCCCCGTAATATCCCACTTTCAAAATATTTACTTAATATATTCACTTGAAATTATTTTTAAAAATGAATTCTAGTAGGTACGAACACATTTCATTCAGAGATCAAATCCTAAAAGAGATTGGAGGAAGTGGATTTGAATTTTTGAATTTAATATAAGCCTGTAAAATTTTAACAGAGATATATGTGCCTGTTACACAGACATGCACACACTAAATTTTCATATATACAGGCATACAATCTTATTCCTTATAAACCATTTTCACAATCATACTTTCAAGTATTAATCCAAACATCAACATATAATAGCAGGTTTAAGATAGTTTACTCACCTGTTTTATAAAAGCAGAGAAGCTTGAGCCTGGAAATGATTTTGACTTGAAAACTGTTTTGAGATGATCTGCTTGTTCTTTGTTTTATTCGAGTTGAATCCTTTCTTTGCTCCAGTTTAAGCTTTGTTGAGACGATCTGATCTTTACTTTAATTAATCCTGAGTTGAACTTTGAATTTTCTTTGATGTTGAGATGATCTTTGTTTTAGATTCAGGTTTAAATTGCTTGTTGTTTCGGGATGATCTGAATTTCAACTTGAATTTGATTTCTTTCTCAGGTTTGTTTTCTTTTTTGGTTTTTGTTTTGTTTTTTGTTTTTTAAAAAAAATGAAAGAAAATTGAGGAGAGAAGGAGATAGTGATACATATACTTGTTTTTATTTTTATTAATAATTAAAAATGAAAAGAAAATACGTGACACTTGTATTTTATGCATGACATAAATCTTACAAATGTTTAATACATGCTAAATTATCTTACACTTGTTAATCTTCTTGTTATAATACTTACACATGTTTAAATGGATGTTAAAATCTTTTACACTTGTCTTTATTCATGTCTTAATGTTTTTAATATGTTTATATAATTTTTATATTACATTTTCAATTTAATTTTTAATACATTTCTTTTTATTATATTAACATATGTTATATATTTGTATATATACAAACTATTTTTATATAAAGTATACATTTAAAAGAAAGTATTTAAACCTTATATTAAATCTTTTTCAACTAAAACTATTATATCTAATATTAATAAATATTTATCTATCGAGTTTTTGAATTTAGAATTTAGCTTTAAATATCTTTTGAAAATTTATCATATTAAATTCAAAATATAACTTCCAAATCATAACATTTAAACATATATACATTATAATTAGAAAAAAACTTTTATTAAAACTATAAAGTTTTTAAATCTAATTAATTTTTAAGATATTTAATTTTTAATTCCAATTCAAATTTCTACTTACAATCTATTTATATATAATTAACACATATCTTATTTATTTTAGAAAAATCCAAATTTAATTCACAATTAGTCTAAATTTTTTATTAATTACTAGATTAAATTTGGCTTAAAAACGGGATCGTTACAAATTCCCCTTTAAGAAAATTTCGTCCTCAAAATTTGATAGACAGGGAGATAAACAAAGAACATATGAACACTTAAAAAGATAAAGAAATGGCTTACCTGATCAAATGTAGAGAAGTCCTATCCCAAATGTAGATTGGATATTTCGGATTTTGGAATAAAACTGAATATCATCAATAAATTCGAGAATGGACTTATTCAATATTTCATAAAATACTCGGATCATCAGGTCTACGAAATATGCAGGGGAATTGGCTAGTCCGAACGGCATAATTAACCATTCGTAGAATGTATCGGGACCCCAAAAATAGTTAAATGCATACAATCTTCCGTAGTTCTCAGCTGATGGAATCCTTGGGATAGATCCATCTTGGAAAAGAACTAAGCACCATGTAATTTATCGATTAGGTTGTCAATTCGAGCAAAGGAAATTTTATTCTTAATAGTTAACTTATTAAGATCACGATAATCTACGCACAATCCCAAAGATCCATTGGACTTGGCTACAAATACAGCAGCTGAACCACAACTAGAATGACTAGGTTGTATAAATCCTTTCTCTAATAAATCTTGGGTTTGCTCAACTAATTCTACCTTTGGTGCCATCTTATGACTTGCATACACAACTAAATGAGCATTGGAAACCAAGTCGATTCCAAATTCAAAAGACTTAACTTCTTCAAATACGACAGTAAATTCTTGAACAATAGGTATGGATTCCAAACTCAGGTCAGAATACCCTAAAGTATACATTAGCTTGTCCCTCTTCGGACTTGGATCCTCAAAAGAAATCACAGTAAAAATTCCCAAATTTGGTTTTGACCGAAATCATTCTATTGATACATTCTAATTTAGCCTCATATTTTGTTAACCAATTCATTCCAAGTAAAAAATTTAAATTCATTAAAATCAAGAACGAAAAGACTGATAGGAAACTGATGATGAGAATAAGAAATAGGAATTTTTCTACACTATAAGCAAAGATTCACAAGGCCTCCTATCGGGTTCTTCACACAAATAGGTTCGTCTATGAATTCGGGTTCAAGATTTAAATCTTCTACGGTTTGGTAGGAAATAAAACCATGCGTAGCTCCAGTGTCGAATAGAACTCTAACAGTTTTACCATAAATAAGAAACATAATCTTCTTGATACAACCTGGAAATACCAGTGAAAAGTATATATCGCTGCTCAAACACTTGCTTGAATCTATCCCATGTAAACTCATCTTCCGATTCGGCCAAAGTAATGGTCTCCCACTATATCAAAGCTTCTTCCTGGAGCTTCCAGGAAGCCATCAAAGTTCTTTTGAAATTGGATGATGATCAAAGGAGGTTGATGGGAAAAAGTTGTTCCTAACCATTAGTGATGATCCCGGGTTTTGACCATTTGTAGTGGTACTCCCATATCCCCTACCTTGTCCTCTTCTTGCACTCATTCTCACTATCAATGAATAGTAAGAAAATTGATTTAGGCATATGGACAAGATATCTTTGGGAATGTACTCATTCTAGGGCATTTCAAAGCCTATCTCTAATGAATCACCTAATGAGTTATACTCCAAAGCTAAAGCTCTTGCTCAACCTTCAGCAATGATACCAAATGTGATGGTCCACGACAGCGGCCATGTAACGACCCGCCATGGCACACATTGGTACCTCGAATTTGCTTTTATGGCCAGCCTCTCGACTCGCAACCAACCTAACCTGTGACATGTAAGGGTAAGACTCTTTTGCTCGCTGCCAAACATGAAGTGAGAACCCCCTATCATGATGTAATATAGAAAATCGATCATGAAATCAAAATTGAGCAACCTGGGTACAATTTGAAATAGCACTGGTTTACCAAAAACCTCCACGCATCCCCACCTCCGACCATCGGTCACCACGCCTCCACGTCTAGAGCTTTGCCACTCACCCACGTACCTACTCCCCCCATACTGGCCTCTTCTGATGCACCCACACCATCGAAATCGTCTTTCAAACATCATCGACCAAAACAGGTGGATGAACCCTAGATCCTCGTCGTCCGACCACCACGGTTGGTGTGAAACCCAGATTTTTAGGCATATGCTAATTAGTAATTAATAGGATTAAATTTATTAAAAAATTTGATAATTAGAATATATCAGGATATGTATATAAAAAGAATCTAAACTTAAATAAATGTTGAATTTTAAATTTTGGATAAGTATTTATTTTAGAATATTTGTTTAATGATCTCCTTATATATATATATAATTTTTTTCAATTTATCTTTTATAAATAAATATGTTTTCTATTTTTATATGGATGTTGTTAATGGTTAGCTATGGTTTAAAATCAATATTTATTTATAATGATTTTCAATGGTTGTTTGAAATTTAAAATTTTAACAACAAGGATAATTTCTTATTTATTATAAATATATATTTTAGCTTGAGTTTAAATAGGATTTAAATTAGAAGTTCATTTTCTTTTGTTTCCAATATTCTTTTTTTTTTAAATTCAAACATAATTCAAAATTGGTTTGTGAAAATATATATAGAGTTAAAATAAATTTCTCAAGCATATAAACATATGATGCATTTAATTTGATCAAAGCATAAGTTATTTATAAATAAATGTTTACTTGAATTCACTTTTGTATATTTATTAAAATCTAAAAGCTTATTTATATAAGATGAATAATTTTATATACATGTAAATATTTCATTAATATATATAAATTTAAATGAATTAATAAAAGACAAGAATAACACTTGTAAGCAATTTAAAATGGGTTGAAGGCATTTGTAAAAATAAATGCATATGTGTATGCTAATTAACACCTAAGAGGACAAATGTCAACATTTCTTTTTGATAATTAAAAAAAATATGAAAGAAGAAATTTGTTTCCCCTTTTCAGCTGAATTCTTCTTTTGTCCATTTCAACTAAAATCTAATTCAAAACAAAAGAAACTCAGACATGTTAAGCATTTCTCAACTAAATCAAGACAAACCTTAATCACTAAAATCAGTAAACAAATCAAAGGAAGAAAACATCTGTCAATCATCTTTACGATTTGAAATCTGTAGCTAAGCTAATTCAACCAAAGATTCTACAACATCAGGTTCAAGTTCTGATGCAAATCAAGTGGCTAGATCAAAATCATTTCCAGAGTTTTCAAATAAAATTTAAACCAGCTTCCTGTGTTCTACAGGTGAGTAAACTAAATAACATCTTGTTTTAAACATAGTACATTTGATGATTTATGAAATTATGATGTGTTAATCTGTTTGCATGAAGAGAATTTAGACCTGCATATTGAAATGAGATAATAAGAATGTGTGACTATATATCTATGTTCATTCTTTTTTTTTAGAGTTTATATTTTGAATCAAAAATTCAAATCTTCTCATTGGTCTCTTGTAGGAGGTAGTATTTAAACAAATTGTTTTTTTTTAAAAATAAACTAAGTTTTAAAATTTGTTTTAAGTAAAATAAGTCAGTATATTTTATGGAAAATAAGATAAAGGTAGTGAGAACTTTTAAAGCACGAAAATTTAAGCATCGCAATTCCTTGGTTAACGAATATGATCGAAATCATCATCTAAAATTATGAATTTAAAGAGATAAATCAAGATTTTTAGTTAGGAAACAAGTGAGATTTTGGTGGTTGATCGATTTTGGAGTTTTGGGTTATTCTTGGTGATCTGCGAACCCAGGGAGGTCGGATCCAATTCTGGAGATGGCTTGTGAGTCGGTGATCGAGGTAAAAATGGCGAACAATTTTATAATTTGCCGGGGTTGATGCGGTGAATCTAATTAGGGTTTAGCAAGGTTTTAGTCGTGGTCGGTTACTCGTCAAAATTGGGGCGCCGAGGTGGTTGTTTAAGTTTGCGATATGGGGGGGGGAGGATGAGGTGACGATAGCTTTGGCGAGTTTTTAGAGACTCTGGTGGCTAGAAATAGGAGGACGAGGCGGAAATATGGGGGTTCTGGCCCTGTAAGGGGATCTCGAGTGTTCGAATTTTGATGCAGGGATTTTTGTGGAATGTTGAGATGATCAGGAGATTCAGTAGTTCGAAGGTAGGTTGTGGGTAGGGTCGGCATCGAGTTCCGGTGAGGCGGAGCCGTGTGCATGTGCACGGGGTCGTGCTTGTGTATGTCAGAGCAGAAACTAGGAGAAGAAGGAGAAGAAAGTAAGGTAAAGAAGGAAGAATGGAACCAGGAAAAAATGGAAGCCGGGCATGGTCTCGGGTAGGTAAATTTATGACTCGAGTTGGTGAACGGGTAGTACGCATGTTGTTCCAGGAATTAAAAGAAATGAATCGAGTTTAACTCGGGAAGAAATCAGTATTTGGCTCGGGTTGTCAGATTTTAAAATGTGAAGTAAAATTTCAATATAAAGTAAAAACTAAATTCAAGGATTTTAAATTCTAAGATTTGGTGTTTAGAAATTGTTTGCTTAAAGTAATACATACTTGACAAAGTTTGTAATTTATCCCTAAGTGTTTTAAGTATAATAAGATGATCTAATGAAGAAGTAAGTAAGGTAAGAAATCAAAGGATAAATTTCTAAATGCAATTAATTTACTAATTGAGGATACTCACTAAAGGAAGTGATTTAGTATAATTACTTAATGAACTTATAAATTCATAATGACAAGTCATAATCACTTAGTGTAATTAATTTAAGGAATAATTAATGTAAACAATTAAGTAATAGTTAATTACTGGATGCAATTAAATAGGAATAACTAATGAATGTGGTAAATTAAAGATTATTTGTTAAGGATAATATATATAAAAAAAGGGTAATTAATCTATGAAAGTAATTAGAGAAACATAAGTTAATTAAGGGTTAATTACTTAATGTAATTAAAGGATAATTAATCTAGGGTGATTAATTAAGATGAGGATTAGTTAATTGGTTTGAGATTAATTATTGTTAAATAAGCAAGATTAAAAGTGATTAAAGGAATTGTTTTGACTTAATTAGGAATGGGTGACTGATTAATCTTGCTTATAAATGATTGGACGATATTGCTGATATGAAATGTTTTGCCTGTCTTGAATAGTGATTATGCGGTTATCTATCGATGATGAATTGTTGTGTAAAAGAGCGTCATCTTGTGATTAAAGGTTGAATTGTGTCTCTTGAATAGTGTGGGTTAAGATGACATTGAATTCGAAGAAACATGAGTCGTGTATTTGTAAATACTCGAAACCACTTCGATTTGTAATCTATAATAATACTGTACAGATTTGGTATGTGAAATAAATAGACTGGAATGGAATGCCTTAAGTGAACTGGACCATTTAATCTAAGTATGATATTTAGAAATTGATGGGTGTAATAAGTGTTGTCTATACCAAACCTGTGAATTTGTAAAATTGTTACGAGTTACCCCGGGTTTAAATAGGTTATTGTTTTGGTATTTTTCATGTTAGATGGGTTTACTCACGCTGGTTTCCAACCTGACCCGGATGTTACTTTGATGTAATGCTCGGGTCAGACCGAGTATTACAGATTTTCAGGTAAGGACGTTTTGGAGCTCAGGTGGCGAGCTAGATGGCAGGAACGTATGGAGCATATACCGATGTATATATTATAGTTGTCTTGGACATGTTGTTTTAAACTGTCCATTGTATTAAAATGGTTGTAACTCTGATGTATAAAAAAAATAATTGTACAGATGTTGTTCTTCTTTGCAAAACCGTTATTTACGTTATATTATATTTTCATCCGCTGTGAATGTGAGGTTTCTATGACTTGTTTCTGTTTCTTCTTCTTTCTTTTTTCTTCTTTTCCTAACTATCTGGAGGTTTCGGGATCGAAATTTCTGGGTCGTTGCAGTGGGTTTTAAATTCCCCGAGTATTTTTCTCGTGATCATCACCCCCGAACATGCTCCAGCTATGATCACGACCACCATCACTTCGCCGATCGCCAGAATTTGATCCAAACCCGACATTCATTCAACTCAAAATATTTTAATAAATACGTTATTAAAAATCATTATATCATTATCAAAATTTATCATTTTCGAGTAGATTCCAATTATATAATCAAATTGTGAAATCCAGATAATCGAATTTCTGATTTAATTTATCATCCCTACAATATCCCATTTTTGAAATATTTACTTAACGTATTCACTTGAAATTATTTTTAAAAATGAATTCTGGTTGATACTAACACATTTCATTCGGAGATCAAATCCTAAAAGAGATTGGAGGAAGAGGATTTGAATTTAATATAAGCCTGTAAAATTTTAACAGTGGTATATGTGCCTATTACACAGACATGCACACAATAAATTTTCATATATACAGGCATGCAATCTTATTTTACATCCTTACAAACTATTTTCACAATCATACTTTCAAGTATTAATCCAAACATCAAGATATAATAACAGGTTCAAGATAGTTTACTCACCTATTTTATAAAAGAAAAGAAGCTTGAGCCTAGAAATGATTTTAACTGGAAAACTATTTTGTGATGATCGGCTTGTTGTTTGATTTGTCCGAGTTGAATCCTTTCTTTGCTCCAGTTTAAGCTTTGTTGAGACGATCTGATCTTTACTTTAATTAATCCTGAGTTGAACTTTGAATTTTCTTTGATGTTGATATAATCTTTGTTTTAACTTCAGGTTTAAATTGTTTATTGTTTTGGGATGATCTGAATTTCAACTTGAATTTGATTTTTTTTCTCAGGTTTGTTTTCTTTTCTGATTTTTATTTTATTGTTTGTTTTTGAAAGAAAATGAAAGAAAATTAAGAAGAGAAGGAGATAGTGATATATATACTTGTTTTTCTTTTAATTAATAACCAAAAAATGAAAAGAAAATAAGTGACACTTGTATTTTATGCATGATAGAAATCTTACAAATGTTTAATACATGCTAAATTATCTTACACTTGCTAATCTTCTTGTTATGATACTTACACATGTTTAAATGGATGTAAAATCTTTTACTCTTGTCTTTATTCATGTCTTAATGTTTTTAATATATTTATATAATTTTTGTATTACATTTTCAATTTAGTTTCTAATATATTTCTTTTTATTATATTAACATACGTTATATATTTATATATATATATACCAATTATTTTTATACCATGTATAAATTTAAAGAAATTATTTAAACATTTTACTAAATCTTTTTCAACTAAAACTATAATATCTAATTTTAATAAATATTTATCTATAGAGTTCTTAAATATAGAATTTAACTTTAATTATCTTTAGAAAATTTATCATATAAAATTCAAAATATAACTTCCAAATCACAATATACATACATACACATATATATTATAATTTGAAAACAAATTTTTATTAAAAATATAATTTTTTTAAATCTAATTAATTTTTAAGATATATATTTTTGGATTCGTAATCAAATTTTGACTTACAATCTATTTACATGTAATCAACCCATATCTTATTTATTATAGAAATTGTATTAATTGCTAAATTAAATTTGGCTTAAAAACGGGATCATTATAGGGTTCCCAAACCTTTTCAGTTTCATTTTCATATACATATAAAATCATTCCTTTCGACTCGAATAATTTCCAGACCAATAATTTTTGAGTCCACTACATAATTATATATTGTTCCATTTAGTATTTCAAATATCTTTCAAAGACCATTTCCCTCTGGTTATAAATTCAATAAGGAGAGTTTGAATATATAACCTCATTAATGCCAAATAATTTTTTTTTCAAGTACGATTACCTTTTCTAAATTATTTGTAACATTACTCACTTCTTATAAAGTGAGTTTGAATTATAGTACTACCCAATCTTTACTTTAAAATCATCATATTTTCTCAAACTATACTATTTTACTTTAAAAAAAAATCATTTTTACCTTAATATTTTGATTTCGATTCCGATTCAAAATTGCTTTATATTTCCATTTGGGTTGTAACTTCAATCTATCCCAATTTGTATTCAAATCCTTAGTTCAAATATATATATTATCCACCCCGACCAGCTTGAATTTAGAAAACAGCTTGAATAATTTAAAATAGTTAAACAACTAATATAGATGGTTTTGAGTTTTAAAAAGAATGGTTTGCATAATAAAATAGCTTGGAAAATCAAAATAAGTTTAATATTTAAGAAGATAGATTTTAGTCAGTTTATATCAAATTAATTTATTTGAAAATAGTTTTTAAAGTCAAATTGATTCAATTTCCAATGCCAATTCAAATCAATTTCAATTTCCATTTCCACTTAGATTGATTCAATCTTGATTTCAATTTGAATTGACTTCGATTCGCTTTTTAATTCAAATCAACTCCTATTTCGATTACAATTCCAATTAACTTGATTCAATTCCAATTTAAATTAATTTCAACTTAATTCTCAATAAATTTGAGTTTGGTTTTCATAATGCCGATTTAATTACTTAAATCTAATTAACCTTTAATTTTTAGTTTAACAACCTAAGTCTTTAAAATAGTTCAATCTTGAGCCCAAATTTCAAATATTCATTTAAATTACGTCCGCTTAAACTTATTTTCAAGGTTCTAGTGTGAGAGTTCAAATCTTTTTAGAACGAATCAATTTTCAGAATTCAATTTATTTCCTAATTATAGCTTGTAACGACCCGTAATTTTTGTTAATTAAATTTGTCATTTTAATAAGATTTACATAAATTTAATTTACAAGAAATAAAGATTTTATAACTAACAATGAAGCAAATGCTGAGAATGAAATGAAACCATGGGAATATAAGGCTAAATATTTACAGTTGAAACAAAGTGACGAATAAATTGAAGTGATGTAAATTGTTATACTAAGCTAAGAGTTTCATATAAGAGAACAAAGGTAAGTAGTGAATTTATTTAATGAATTAATAATATTAAATAGTAAACTGAATTAAATCAATGACCGGTACAAATTGAAATATTGTTTGGAATGAAAGCTTATAAATTGTAAGCATTTAATTTACAAATAAAATCAGTGTATTAATTTAGTTGAAACTGAATGTAAATTAATGAAATTATGTAATAATTGATAAATGATGGCATTCATGAATGAAATAAGATTTGTAAGTAATAAAGGAATAATTGAAATAAACATTTACCAATGATATAGTATATTGATTTATATAGACTTAATAAAAGATTTGAATTGAATCAATCTATTTAGTTGAAACTAATTAATTGGTATGCAAATTATAAATGGGTTTATAGTAAGAAATTATACTACCGTGAATTGGAATTAAGATGAAATTGAAAAATTCAAGTATGTGATGCAAATATATCATATATAGCAGTGGAATAAAAAAATTAGTGTTATTATAACCTGGTTGGTAAGTAACAAACTTATAACTGAATTTAAAAGAAAATAGGTGACAATGGATATAGATTGTTCATTTATTTGGTGTGTCAAAAAATTCTGGTATTCAATCGCAATAAATATAAATAATTAATTGAAACAGTTGTAAGGTCAAAATTTATGGCATATAATAAGTTGGGGGATAGATTTCATTAAAGGTAATTTATTTATTATGTTAATGTAAATTAAAATAATTAGAGGTACGTAAATGATGATTAATACCATGTTTGGAAGTTGTAATTTAGAGGATATTAAAAATTAGAAATTGAATTTTGAATTATTTGCAATACAAATAAAGAAAATGTTACGTTATTGCTAACTGAGGGAATCATTAATTAATTGAATGAAAGTTAAATCAGTGGAATTAATGGAGATTAATTTACGTTAGTTATTTAGGGTAGTGACTAAATTTGGTAATCCATTTGCAATTAATGACAATAGTGTTGATATAAGCTAATAAGTTAAATGTCAATGCAATACCAATTAATGGATTGAATGTGATTATGAAATTGGAATTAATAAATGCAGTAAATACTTCAGGGCAAATAAATGTATGGAACAAATGTTAAGATCTTAAATGATGGTAATTAATAATTGAAAATAATGTAAATTCCATTTATAATATGACTATGGGTGAATGAAAAGATTGTAAATCAAGATTTGTTTATTTATATAAATATAAAGAATTAAGGTAATTGAGTTTTTGCAATTAAGTAAAAATTAAACATTTATTTTTACGTTAATTGAAAATTTAGTTGAAATTGAAAAATATTTATGTATGTTAATTTCAGCCATTTGGCTATAATGGATTGAATAATAAGAATGAAGATTTAATTCAATGAAATTTTTGGAAACATAATTTGATAATTTCTAAATTAAATAAAAATGAAAATTTGACACTGAAATGGGAAGTTAATCAACTTTAAATTGACCTTTAAATTGTTTAAAACATTGTAATTTGATTGAGACATATAAAGGTAATAAAATTTGTCAAATTTAAGATTTAAAAAAAAAATGGATTTTATTAATAAATTTTTAATTTATTTAATTAATATAAAATTAGCTATTTTGGCCACTGATTCGGATTCCGACGAAACCAGTTTCATCGGATCTGTAACGGTGAATTATAATAGTGTTTCAAGTTTCATAACGATCGGACTTTTCGTTTGATCGTACCGACTCGAAACGCCTTGAAATTTATGCAATTTAAATCAATCTAAATCAATTTGGAAAAACTGAATTTAGCATAACTTCTTCATACGATGGAATTTGGACGTGAAACTTTTTCCATCGCGTTTAAAATATTTTTAAACATATATTTTGATATATGGGTTGACCCATTTTCGTTCCGGAGTAGAAACGGGCTTTTCGGGCCATAGATTGTTCAACATGTTTATTTATCTGGTGCATCTACTCTATTTCAACCCTACCTATAAATACCCTGTTATAAACCCTAATTTCTCCTCATTCTCATTTGTCTGTACGTACCTTCTTTCTCAGCTCCTCATCCCAATAGCAGACAAAACCTAATTCCCAAATTCCAAAAAAATAATAATTTCAATTTCAAAAAAAAAATAACAAAAAGTAACAAAAAAAATTTTGCGGATCTGCAGCAGCTTCTGATCGCACTTCGGGTTTCAGAGGAGAAAACTCTATAGCAACTTCAGGTCAGAAAGAAAATGACTCGGGTCGCTCCGGTCGTTTTGGCGAAAACTCCAAGCAAGCATCGGGGAATTGAGGCGGCGCACCGAAGTCGAACCCGAAGTCGACCCAGGACCAGAATTTTCCATTTTTCAAATTTTCAGAACTTTTGCATACGAGCTCGGATTCACGCGCGATTTGTTTTGCTGGGATCATATCGGAATTTCTGACGTTTTGGCACTGGTTTGGATGGATTTGGAGACTGTCCAATTTTTGGGTTTAAATTGCATTTGAATTCAATTTAAATTCAAAAAGGTGAGTGTTTTAACCCACTCACAACTTCTAAAATTTCTTATGTTTGTTAAATTGATTTAATATTTGAGTAGAAATTTGTTTATGACTATTTAGCATGTTTTATTCTTCATCTCAGTTAATTCGCATTTATTTAATTTAATTGTTAATTAATTTTATTTATTGCATATAAATTGACATTTAGAATTTATTTATTTGCATATAACTGCTAGTTCAACAGTTATTAAATTTATTTATTTGCATATAAACTGCTAGTTTAACAGTTATTGAATTTATTATTGAATATAAACTATTGCTTAATACATGTTATTTATTACCTGTATAATTTATATGCTCTATATCGATGATTGTTTAAATTGGATGATGATTGCAAATGATGGTTGATGATTGATATTTGGATGAATGGATGCTACATTTATATTGTATAAACTTCAAGTCATCATGCATTTTCATTTCATTCGGGATTGCGGTTTGAAATGATATACAACCGCATTTTTATTTTAAATGCGGATTGAAATGATAAACATCCGTATCACTTGACCATAGGGTAGAAAATTTTATACAGGCACCGCGGTATATATATAAAATATATTTTGAAATGTTTTTATGGTTTTGTAAAGCTATATATATATGGTTTATGGGATATTGAATTGGTTACATATACATATATATATATATATATATATATATATATATAGTAATTTTCGGTTTTTAAGCTTTGTATAAATTTGATTTGAAGTATAAAATAAAGTTTGATTTTTAAGATCAAATACGATTAAACATTTATTTAAAATCTAATTTCTGGAGTTTTTATGACTTAAATGAGAATAAGATTTGGAAGATGAATATTAAGTTAAATTGAAAATTAATTTTTTTAAAGGATATGATTTTTATAACTTGATTTTTTTGTAAAGTGATTTAAATGAATATCAGGTTGATTTAAATGAATATATCCAGTTTAATAAATTGAAAGATTTTCCAATTATGTGAAGTTAAAGGTTTTACTTAATTACATTGAATTCATTAAGTAAACTGTTTAAGTCTAAATAATAAGTAATTGAATTTGATATATATAGGTTTGTCAAATGAGTTTGTTTTTGAAATGGTGAAATATTTAAAGCTCTGAAACATAAGAATTAAAAATGGTATTTGGAAGTTTAAATCGATATTTGGAATTGATTTGTGAAATGTGAAGAAGCTATTTTGTTTTATAAAAGAAATTTAATATTTAACCATTTGAGAGATGGAAATTTGTTTCAAAGTTATGATTTTCAAGGTAGTATAATTTGGAAATATTATATTTCAGAGTTTTGATTTCTAAATATTTTACTTTGAAAACCCTATGAGTTTGGAAAGAATATATATTGGAAAATAAAATGACATTATATGGGTTTGGGCCTAAATGATATCGTATTGCTTTGGGGTTTTAAAAATATAAACGATATCGTATTTATATGGGTTTAAAATAGATATTTTATTTTGCTTTTAAAGTATAATTATTTTAAATGACCGCGGTGTTATAATAACGTTTGGTTGTTGAAGAGACCAGGATCAGAAGTTGTCATACTCTCTGCCAACTCCGAAAACCACTTTAACAACCGTGTACGCGGTGGAGATTCCAGAATGAAGTAGGTTGGCGGCGGCGTTTCCTGTAAGGTAAATACGTGGACCCGACTCCCGTGAGTTGGCATAAGGTGGCTAAAACAGGAGCGATTCTCGGGCCAATGAGGTCATTCCTCTGATCGAACACACTCCTTCGATACTATACTCTGACTTTGGATTGATTCGGTGGCCACTATTGATTTCTTTGATTTGGGGATGTTAGTTCGAGGTGGGTGGTAGTTGCGGCTACGCGTTTCCACCAGCCCGGATAGCAATTGGTATATCTACCCTGGAATTGCCTAGTTGTGCCGTGTCACCTACCCTATCGCGCCTTGTACGAGTTTGGATTTCTCCCGTAGCCCGTGTGGTATCCTCTGGTGGTTTCCCGATCAGGAGGGACTATGATATTGGATGGACTACTGGGACTATTACGTGTTAAGGGCTATATGGGTAACCCCTTAATGCTAAGAAAAAAGTAAGTTTATTTTACAATTAGACACTATTATAATAGCGCAATATACTACATAGTAAATAGTTTAACGGATCCTTAGGAGATGTAAATCTCGAGCATCTCTTGAGTTACTGCTCTCATATTTATTTCTGTTAATTTAACTCACGTAAGATCTTTTAGTTCTGACTCGAGTGTTTTTGTTTTTCAAATTCGCTCGGGTCAGTCCAAGCGTTTCAGGATATGAAGACTTAATTTCTGGAGGACGAAGACGAAGATTTCATCATCATTATTATTATATTATATGGTTCCACTACACACTGTATTCTGCTGCATTAGTATTTATTGGTATGTGAACTCTGATATTTATTGTATAAAGAAGAATCAAATGTTTTGTAAACAGATTTATGAACTGTATATTTATTATTATATTTTATCCTTCCGCTGTGAGATTCTATTTTGTTATTTCTTCCTTGTTTTCCTTATTTACCCCATAACAATCCGCCCTTACGTTTGGTTTGAATTGGCACGTGTGTCTGTTTAAATCGTGCGAAAAGGTAGGACGTTACATAGCTTCAAACTTTTAAATTTAATTCTTTAAAATATTTCGGTTGATAAGTTAAATTTTATGTTCAAAATGATTCCATTTCCATGATTAAATTTTATTTTATAAACTCAAACCATTTAAATAATTGAAAATCAAAGTTTTATTTCCATTTAATTTTCAGGAATGGATATATATCATTCCAATCAAAATAAATGTCATTTCAACTCACTACTTAATTTACTCAAAAAATTCAATTAATAGTTTTATACTCGGTAAACAACACATAGGATGATAGCAGGATACATCCAATTAAAGAAACATCCAAATTATCTAAGGAATCCATTTATCACATCCATCACAAATTTCTAGAATTTAAAACTCGTTTTATTTCAAAAATCTTTTTGCAAACATTCATGCATAACTTCTTTTGCATCTCTTATCGACTCTATACCTTTTTCTTTATCAATTAAATCCATTTAACTTCCATAAGTTAAATTTTTAATTCCATCTTAAAATTTCTAATTCACGTTATAAGTTTAATTCATAAACTTGCTCAATTTAAATTTTTAAATTCCAAATTTAAATTCTATTAATGTCGCTTCCCACTTGTAAATCCAAAAACCTGTTTTCCCTTGGGTTATACTTCACATATCAAGGGGGATTTCAGAATTTAAACACTCGGTTATTTATTTGAAATCAACGTTGAAATCATATATATATATATATATCTATGTATGTATATATATCCCATCTACATATCAAATCACACTTTAAATTTCAAACCATTCTTGGTTTCTAATCCAAAACAATTCAAATCTTCAAACAACTCTTGTTTTAAAACAAAGATTTCTATATTCAAAAATATTCTAAGTAATATTATTTATTATTGCCTCCAACACTTTGAAACATATTTCAAAATTTTTGGGACATAGATTCAAATTTTCCCAATTTAATCTCATTTTAGTTTGTAAATCACATTTATAAATTCAACTTATAATTTCACTTCCATAAACCTTTCACTCTACTTTATCATTGTTTATTTTGTAATAAACATCCTTTATTAAGACACACCAACCAATTTATGATAATAATCAGCATTATCATATTCAAAAACTAAACACACCATATATTCTATGATAATCTCCTGGAAGATTATAAATATAAAATACAATCAGGGTAAGCTTATTTTATTTCAAAACACTATGAAAAGCATTCTCGAAATCTCCGGGATTTAAAATTCTGTTTTGAGTCTACTTTTAGCTTAACTTATTTGTATTGTTCATTCTTATCAAATTTCCATTTGGTTTTATATATATATATATATATATATAACCATTTAATTCTTATGATCTTATTCAATTTCAATAACAACAACCAATTACCTTAATATACTATAATAATCTACAAAAATTACTTCTTCATATATCAAAAATATAATCTTATTTAAAAAAATTAAAAATCATTATGTATGAAAATAACAAGTACGCCCTCATATATACTACACTTAACTTATTCTAGGGTGCTACCGACCCTATCTCTAATAAGTAATCCCTACCAGAGCCAACGTAACAACCCTATTGTTGGTTACCTGATTAATTAGACCTAGTTAGATATAATTAATTCTAAATTGGGATTTGTGAAATTTAACTATGAAATTAAATCTTGTTTTATGAACCATTGAGTTGTTTATCTTAATTAATTTTAAGAAAACTTTGGAAAATGTTGTAAATGTTGTTAAGTGTTAATATTATGATTTATTATTTTAAAATGATAAATTATAATTATAATTTATTTTGTTTTAATTAAAAATGATAAGAATAACTTTGTCTTGTGAATGGGTTTGATAAATTATGAATGGTTAAGACAATGTTAACTAAAACCTTAGTTAAAATGTAAAATAATGCTTTATAAATTATTAGCACTTAGGATTTTTGTAACACTTGGCAATTGGGTCCATACCTCAAACCACTTATCCCATTTAAGAGAAGCTTCCTTCTCATTTGATGAAAAGAGTATGTTCTTTTCTAAAAGCTTAAAAAACCAGAGAACTTAATTCCACTTTCAAAACCTAGAAAAAAATCAAATCTCTTCTTCAATTCATGGTAAATTAAACATCTTTAGGAGCTTATTTGTGCAGGTAATCATCTCTAGCTTAAATACATCTCAATTGTGATTTTAATTCTCAATTTACAGTAAACTAAATTAGGGCTTTTGGGTATATTTTGGATTGATTTTTGTTTAGGGTTTACTAGTTTGGAAATTTGGGCTAAGTGATAATATCGATTGTTGAATTAAAGGATAGAGGTGAGTTAATCACTCACATGCCTATTTCTAAATCTTTGTTTGCTGCATAATATTGTTTGAATAATTTTTGATTTAATTGTATGCAATTTGGTCGAAAACTTGTGTGATTTTTGTGTTATTGTTTGCTGGAAATTTGATAAAAAAAAAGTAGCTGCAGTAAAACAACGATAATATATGGTAGATTATTCCTAATTGACTCATTATTTTTGTGATTGAAGGATATTTCAATTATCTACAAGTTTATTTTAATCATATTTCGAAATTCTGTTGTTAAATTGGTCGAAATTGAGTTTGAAACTAATGTTATAGCACAGCCATATAAAAATTTCCCGAGTTAATACCTAAAAGTAAAATGAACATAATTTTTGATTAATTAATCCAATTGGGTTGATTCTTTGCAGTAGAAAGATAATTTTCTATGAAAGAACTTTTGTATTAATTACTTTCTTATATTTTGAAGATTTCTTGATCAAAATCCGGTTTTTTAACAGAGTAATAGTCTCTGCCCTGTCAAATTTCTATGCTAGATATTGTAAGTAAATAAAGCATAACTTTCTCGTTTCTTATCGGATTTTGATAAAATTAAAAGTTATGGAAACAATAAACTTTTTGCTACAACTTTCATGTTGTAAGTTTCTGCAGATTCTATTAATTAAAGGGTTGAAATCGGGTTTGAAACTGAGATACATGCTCCGCTCTGTCGATTTTCAGAATTGAAACCTAAAAATAAAATTAGCCATAACTTTCTCGTTATTGATCGAAATTTGATAATTTTGGATGTTTCGGAAAGCATAAATGATGTACTGCTTGTTTCATGTTTTGAGTTTTCTTAAATTTTGATGTTAGTTTGGTCAAAAACGTGTTTTATTTTTGCTATCCCGAGACAAAATGACAGTAGTTGTGAAATTCAAATCTCAGAATATTTTATCCATAACTTTTACATTTCTTATCGGAATTCGGTAATTTTTAATGTTTTGGAAATCTTAGAATGTCATGTACAACTTTTATGTTTTGTGTTTGCTCAAATTATGTGCTTAAAAGAGGCAAACTGAACAAACAAAACACAGGCCTGGGCAAAACATCAAAGTTTATTCCTGTGTATCTTGAATTGTTGCACAAGCTTTTGGTGCTTTCTCTTGTGTTTTCTGAACATGGTTTTGATGCTCTTTTCAGTGCAAATATTGAGAGCTTTATATCACATATGCTCTGGTATTGAATCATGTATTTTCTTAGATTGTTCGGGCAAGTCTTTGATGATAAATTTTAATATAGATCTTGAGTGTTGTATTATCTTATTCAAGGGATAGACCATGCTTCTTGTGATTATTTTTGTGTTGCTTCTACTATATACAAGCATGGATTTTCACAAATCCGTTATTTGGATTTTAATGGATTTTAGTGATTCATTATGTAATGTTTTCATTGTAATTCTGAGCGCATGTGCACATATTTTGAAACTATTTTTCCAACAGTGTTCATTTTCTAGCTAGTTCTAAGAAATATATTTTACAAAGTGATTTCATAAAAAGAGTGATATAATTAATATTTCTAAATTTTAAAGAGATTTTCAAAATCGATTTCTTAAATATTTTCTGAAATTTATTTCAAAACCCGATCTAGCAAAAATATATTTTCTACATAAAGATACACATTTTTGTACTTTTCGGACGTATGAGAAAGAGAATTAAACGATTTAGTAAAACATGTAGTATGGGTCACATGATTTTGCTTTTTCGGTTAATTTTGGACTTGTACGATCGAAACCTCTTGAGTGTTGTATCTTGAGTTAATATTTAAGATTTTCAATTCCTACTGTAGGAATCATCCGAGTAGCCAATATTTGGCGAGTTGAGATGTTCGATATCTCCTATTATAGGAGTAAAAATCGATGAGAACCATTTAAAGATGTTGGTTTACTTGCCGATGGGATGAGGTTAGTCTTGAGATGATATTTCCCTTTTCGAGGATTATGGTTTATGAGAAACCATTATGAGATTTATTTGCATTTGCCGACGATACGAGGTAAGCTTCTTTATGATGTTGAGATGTATTATGATAGTTTTTACTTGTCGATGAGATGAGACAAGTCACGATGCCACTAGCACTCGTCAATGAGATGAGACGAGTAGGGTATTGTATTTACTCGTTAATGAGATAAGACCGAGTATATTTTCACGACATTTATGATGTTTTACTAGTGTGGTACCAACTAACGGCTAGTAAACCATTAGGTGCGAACGTATGGAATGGGACATACGTTAACACCTATTGGGTTCCTATCCGAGAAGTTGGGACACATTCACGATGTTTACTAGTACTACAGACCACGAGTACTCGATTGGAGTCATCACGATGTAGTTGCTACTCCAATCATCACGATGTTATTAACTCGGGTCTTTGTGACCAGGAGTCATTATGATGTTATAGACTATAGTCGTTCATGATGTTCACGATGTGAAGATGTTATTTGACTCCAGTCATCATGTTGTTTATGGTACCAAATAGTAGTACTAGTCACGATGTAGCGCGCGTAGCATTGCTTCGGCATGCAATCGTGGATCTGGCCAATTCGAGATTTCTTTAAGTTTTGATGTTTTTGACTTTACCATCTTTAGATGATTATTACATTGATAGCCTAGTGCTAGATGAGATGTATACATATATGGTGAAATCATTTATGATGTTACTCTTTGATTGAGTTATTTGCATTATGGACTGATAATTTGATGATTTTATAAACTACTTGATGTAAGATGGAGTTGAGATGTACTTATATATTTATACTGATGAGATGAGGTATAAATGATTATGAAGAATCTTTGATGGTGAGTTTTAGTGAGGGATTTGAGATGTATCTATATTCATACCGATTTATTAAGGTATGAATAAGTATAATGCTTCTTTTATGTTTGGGTTTTATATTTCCTTGAATGCTCCTTGGGATGTGCCAATGAGATAAGGCACATCCATATGCGTTTTATTCTATGTATGAAGGATATGTACCTTTGATGTATTGTTATATTGACAACCACTTCTAAGAAGATAGTTGAATCATTTGAAATCATTATCCATATTCCTTTATATTGCCGATGATATGAGGATAAAGCGATGTTTATTGGGTCTTATCTATAAAAATTTGCTCGCCAATGTTCCATTTGCTTAAGTGTCAGTTATGCCACTTAAGTATGTCTTTATTATCATTATCTCTTCTACTTGTCAAGTAGAGATGTTGTCCTTTCTTATGATGTTGAAACCCTGTTTAGGACATGGCATCCTTTAAGAAAAAGGATACCATAGCTCTCACCTATTTATCCTTATCGATTATTCTATTTAACTGATGATTTTAGCTAGCCTGACCCGTGTGTTTTCACTCGGGTCAGACCGAGTTGTTTCAGGTATCATCTGTTGGACTTAGTTTGAAGTTGATGTTCGATATCAGCTCTTATTTCTCTTGAGTAGTTTATGTTCCTTCGCATATTCTGATGTAGTTATATTTGATTCGATGTATATAGTGTGGTTGAGTACCACCTTTATTGTTTTCATATTGTGTTGTACTAAACATGTAGCAATGTATAAGTATATACATGATGTTGATTACTGTACTGTGATGTGCTTTATATTTAATTGTTGTATTTTGTTCTGATAGATCCGTTAGCCACCTGTAGTTTTGGATTAAGCATCCACTGGGTATGTCGATCCACTTTAGTTGAAAAGAAAATTATATTGCATTTATCGACATATTCAGTAGATGTTTAAGACAAAATTATAGATGGTCACCCTTAACTAGCCCTATTCTCCGCTTTAGGAGACGGAATTACTTGTTAATTCTCTTTGCTAAGGTGGGTCTTGGGGTGGGGCATCACAGTTTGGTATCGAGCTGCGGTCAGAACAAAGTATAATAAACACAGAACAGTACGTATATCATGATACATCGAAGTACAATACGAGTGAATCATTGTCCTTTATTCGATCTTGTTTTCGAATCGAGTCTTGATTCTTTTTCGAGTTTTGGGATTGTTGGGATGGAATATGTCTAGAAAAATATATATTGTATTCCGTAGTATTCCATAATAGAGTTTGATGCCATCTTATCCTATAAATAATCTTATTTAGGATTATTCTATTCTTATTTTTGTCGATACGAGTGAGTTCGTATCGATGGAGCTGATTAATTTCTATAAGCATTCTTGTTGCATTCCTTTGAGTGTTGTGAATCATATTGGAGGGATCCACAACAATTGGCTTGTTCTAAGCATTTTGAGTTTTCTATTTGTTGCTGCTTTAGTGAGTATTTATTTGTTACTCACGATCTTGAGATGCATTTGATTTGAGATGGATTGACTTATTTGATATTAAGTCCAATACTTTGTTTTTTTAGGATCCTATTGTATATTTAGGTTTCCTATTTTGATTGGTTTATTATTTCTATCACTTTGGAATGTTAATGATGATTCCGAAGTTTCTGAATTCACTCTTGAGTATCGAGATGTTGATGATATATCTCGAATTCCAGTCAAGGTGACTTTGTTGAGTTTTGTGAGTCCTTTTGGATCTGACGTCCAATCGGGTAATCGAGTGTTGAGGTAACCTTATTCCTAGCTCTTAGCTCTTCGGTTATCCTTCCACGAGGATATCCACAAACGAATGAGGTGAGTTTCTAGATTGTTCGAGTTTGATTGAGTTTACCATTCAGTTTTTTTGAGTTATCCTTTTCATATACTCAATCGCTGTTATTCTTTGTAGAATTACTTTGTTTGAAGTAATGATTTATTGTTTGTTTGCTTCATCCCGTTCGAGAAGAATATCTTGCTTATCTTATATCTTGATGATTTTTGGGAGTGGCTCGTAACATCGTAAGATTGACGAACGCTCTATCTCCTTCTGTTGATTTCGAGAATCGAATATTCTGGGAATATCCTTTTGCATTCTCTTAATGTTCTTTGGTTTGAGTTTTGAAGCTACATAAATATGAGTTTTAAAGAGAAATTTGAGCTTTGAGATATTTTTTAAAAAAAATCAAAGAATATTTTGAGAATAAATTTAGATGAGTAGTATTTCTTTTATAGAAATAATTTGAGAGTGTTGGGTTGTCCATCGAGTAGTTAAGAGTTCTGATTGGTACGCCTGATCAACGTTATCGATAGGAATCTCCTAAATTCTATGATAAGGCAATTAGACACGATGGTTTGTGTTTTAAAAAACAAAATTGAAAATTATATTTTGGGTTTATATATTAAATTTATTTTTGAGTGGTAATTGTAGCCATTAATTTTAGAGACGAGTAACAAAGTGGCGAGGCAGTTTTGATCGTTTGATCAACTCTGCAGCCAACAAATATATCTATTTATTAGAGATTCAATAGCGAGGCAATGCCATTTATTTATTTATTTATTTTGAAATTATAAAGATGAGAATAAGTGAGAATATTCTTGAGCTATACTTTATTGAAAGTATATTTTGAGATTTTAGAATCTATATTATATACATTGGATGTTTTAAGAGAAGAGTTATAAGAGAACTCAAAGATTGTTTTTAAACTAGTTAGGTGGTTTAATAAAAAGAGTAAATAGAATTTAAACCCTCAATTTATTTTGAGAATTATTATTATGGATTTACAAATTTCTTTGGAAATTAATTTTGAAGTAAGATAAGAAATTTGGACTTTTAATTTGATTTATAAATTACTTACTAAGTAATATAATAAAGAGTTAGAAAATCTTCAAATGTTGAAAATTGAGATTTTAAATTTAAAAGATGTCGAGATTTAAAAATTCTAAATATCTTGGAATGAAAATAATTTAAGCTTATATCCTTGTTTCTTGAGTATATTCTATCCTTGAGTTAATATCAACAACATTCATTTTCACGATCGTTCGAGTTTGGTGGCCTTGTAAGAAGTCATTTCGTGATTTATTCATCTTGTCTATTATGTTTGTCTTGTTGTGAGGATGTTCTTTCCCTATTATTATGCGGAAAATCTTATTGATGATATTCTTTATTGCTTAGAGTTTGGGTTTAAGTGAGTTTGATCCCGACTCTATTAGTAGACTTTTGTGAAATCAACCATTTTCGATTGATTAATTATTGAGCATCTTATTGAGTGTTGTTTCGAAGACGGGCTATCTTCGAAATTCTTTCGAGTCACTCGGAAAATTCAATGGTTTGCTAATCACTAGATTAGCATTTGATGGGCCATTGGATTAACCAAGTAAGTTTATCCTTGTTTATCTCTACCATTCTATGTTGAAAGTATAAATGGTTTGAGTTTCCAGCTTGTCTTATATCCTTGGTCGATTGAGTTTTTGTGTTGTTTACAGCTCTTTTTCTAGAAAATTGCAGGGATGCAATTTTTGTAAGGGGTGGAGTCTGTAACAACCCTGTTGTTGGTTACCTAATTAATTAGACCTAGTTAGGGATAATTAATTCTAAATTAGGATTTGTGAAATTTAACTATGAAATTAAATCTTGTTTTATGAATAATTGAATTGTTTATCTTAATTAATTTTAAGATAACTTTGGAAAATGTTGTAAATGTTGTTAAGTGTTAATTTTGTGATTTATTATTTTAAAATGATAAATTATAATTATAATTTATTTTTTTAATTAAAAATGATAAGAATAACTTTGTCTTGTGAATGGGTTTAATAAATTATGAATGGTTAAGACATGTTAACTAAAGCCTTAGTTAAAATGTAAAATAATGTTTATAAATTATTAACACTTAGGATTTTTGTAACACTTGGCAATTGGGTCCATACCTCAAACCACTTAGCCTATTAAAGAGAAGCTTCCTTCTCATTTGATGAAAAGATTACGTTCTTTTCTAAAAGCTTAAAAAACCAGAGAACTTAATTCCTCTTTCAAAACCTAAAAAAAAAAAAATCAAATCTCTTCTTCAATTCATGGTAAATTAAACATCTTTAGAAGCTTATTTGTGCAGGTAATCATCTCTAGCTTAAATACATCTCAATTGTGATTTTAATTCTCAATTTACAGTAAACTAAATTAGCGCTTTTGGGTATATTTTGGATTGATTTTTGTTTAGGGTTTACTAGCTTGGAAATTTGGGCTGAAGTGATAATATCGATTGTTGAATTAAAGGATAGAGGTGAGTTAATCACTCACATACCTATTTCTAAATATTTGTTTTGCTGCACAATATTGTTTGAATGATTTTTGATTTAATTGTATGCAATTTGGTTGAAAACTTGTGTGATTTTTGTGTTATTGTCTGCTGGAAATTTGATTAAAAAAAGGTAGCTGCAGTAAAACAACGATAATATTTGGTAGATTAATCCAAATTGACTCAATCTTTTTGTGGTTGAAAGATATTTCAATTAGCTACAAGTTTTATTTTAATCATATTTCGAAATTCTATTGTTGAATTGGTCTAAATTGAGTTTAAAACTAATGTTATAGCACAGCCATATAAAAATTTCCCGAGTTAATACCTGAAAGTAAAATGGACATAACTTTTGATTGATTAATTCAATTGGGTTGATTATTTTTGCAGTAGAAATATAATTTTCTAAGAAAGAACTTTTGTTTTAATCACTTTCTCATATTTTGAAGATCTCTTGATCAAAATCCGGTTTTTTAACAGAGTAATAGTCTCTGCCTTGTCAAATTTCTATGCTAGATATTGTTAGTAAATAAATCATATCTTTCTCGTTTCTTATCGGATTTTCATAATATTTAAATTATGGAAAGTATAAACTTTGTTCTACAACTTTCATGTTGTAAGTTTCTGCGGATTCTATTATCTAAAGGGTTGAAATTGGGTTTGAAACTGAGAAAAATGCTCCGCTCTGTCGATTTTCAGAATTGAAACCTAAAACTAAAATTAGCCATAACTTTCTCATTATTGATAGGAATTTGATAATTTTGGATGTTTCGGAAAGAATAAATTATGTACTTCTTGTTTCATGTTTTGAGTTTTCTTAAATTTTGAAGTTTGTTTGGTCAAAAACGTGTTTTATTTTTGCTATCCCGAGACAAAATGACAGAAGTTGTGAAATTCAAATCTGAGAATTGTTTTATCCATAACTTTTACATTTCTTATCGAAATTCGGTAATTTTTTGTTCTGGAAATCTTAGGATATCGTGTACAACTTTTATGTTTTGTTTTTTCTTAAATTATGTGCTTAAAAGAGGAAAACTGAACAAACAAACACAGGCCTGGGGCAAACGTCAAAGTTTATTCCTGTGTATCTTGAATTGTTGCACCAGCTTTTGGTGCTTTCTCTTATGTTTTCCGAACATGGTTTTGATGCTCTTTTCAGTGAAAATATTGAGAGCTTTATATCATATATGCTCTGGTATTGAATCATGTATTTTCTTAGATTGTTCGAGCAAGTCTTTGATGATAAATTTTAATATAGATTTTGAGTGTTGTATTATCTTATTCAAGGGATAGACCATACTTCTTGTGATTATTTTTGGGTTGCTTCTACTATATAGAAGCACGGATTTTCACGAATCCGTCATTGGGATTTAAATGGATTTTAATGATTCATTATGTAATGTTTTCATTATGATTCCGAGCGCATGTGAACGTATTTTCAAACTATTTTTCCAAGAGTGTTCATTTTCTAATTATTGTTCTAAGAAATATATTTTACAAAGTGATTTCATAAAAAAAAAGTGATAAAATTAATATTTCTAAATTTTAAAGAGATTTTCAAAATTGATTTCTTAAATATTTTCTGAAATTTATTTCAAAACCCGATCTAGCAAAAATATATTTTCTACATAAAGATACACATTTTTGCTTTTTTCAGACATATGAGAAAGAGAATTAAACGATTTAGTAAAACATGTGGTATGGGTCACATGATTTTGCTTTTTCGGTTAATTTTGGACTTGTACGATCGAAACCTCTTGAGTGTTGTATCTTGAGTTAATATTTAAGATTTTCAATTCCTACTGTAGGAATCATCCGAGTAGCCAATATTTGGCGAGTTGAGATGTTCGATATCTCCTATTATAGGAGTAAAAATCGATGAGAACCATTTAAAGATGTTGGTTTACTTGCCGATGGGATGAGGTTAGTCTTGAGATGATATTTCCCTTTTCGAGGATTATGGTTTATGAGAAACCATTATGAGATTTATTTGCATTAGCCGATGATACGAGGTAAGCTTCTTTATGATGATTTTATGATGTTGAGATGTATTACGATAGTTTTTACTTGTCGATGAGATGGGACAAGTCACGATGCCACTAGCACTCTTCAATGAGATGAGACGAGTAGGGTATTGTATTTACTCTTCAATGAGATAAGACTGAGTATATTTTCACGACGTTTGTGATGTTTTACTAGTGTGGTACCAACTAATGGCTAGTAAACCATTAGGTGCGAATGTATGGTCCGAGAAGTTGAGACACATTCACGATGTTTACTAGTACTACAGACCACGAGTACTCGATTAGAGTCATCACGATGTAGTTGCTACTCCAATCATCACGATGTTATTAACTCGGGTCTTTGTGACTTGGAGTCATTATGATGTTATAGACTATAGTCGTTCATGATGTTCACGATGTTAAGATGTTATTTAACTCCTGTCATCATGATGTTTATGGTACCAAATAGTAGTACTAGTCATGATATAGCACGCGCAGCATTGCTTCGGCATGCAATCGAGGATCTGGCCAATCCGAGATTTCTTTAAGTTTTGATGTTTTTGACTTCACCATCTTTAGATGATTATTACATTGATAGCCTAGTGCCAGATGAGATGTATACATATATGGTGAAATCATTTATGATGTTACTCTTTGATTGAGTTATTTGCATTGTGGATTGATGATTTGATGATTTTATAAACTACTTGATGTTAAGATGGAGTTGAGATGTACTTATATATTTATACCAATGAGATAAGGTATAAATGATTATGAAGAATCTTTGATGATGAGTCTTAGTGATGGATTTGAGATGTATCTATATTCATACCGATTAGATGAGGTATGAATAAGTATAATGCTACTTTTATGTTTGGGTTTTATATTTCCTTAAATGCTCCTTGGGATTTGCCAATGAGATAAGGCACATCCATATGCGTTTTATTCTATGTATGAAGGATATGTACCTTTGATGTATTGTTATATTGACAACCACTTCTAAGAAGATAGTTGAATCATTTGAAATAATTATCCACATTCCTTTATACTGCCGATGATATGAGACGAAAGCGATGTTTATTGGGTCTTATCTATAAAACTTTGCTCGTCGATGTTTAGTTATGCCACTTAAGTATGTCTTTATTATCATTATCTCTTCTACTTGTCAAGAAGAGACGTTTTCCTTTCTTATGATGTTGAAACCCTATTTAGGGCATGGCATCCTTTAAGAAAAAGGATACCATAGCTCTCACCTACTTATCCTTATCGATTATTCTATTTAACTGATGATTTTAGCTAGCCTGACCCGTGTGTTTTCACTCGGGTCAGACCGAGTTGTTTCAGGTATCATCTGTTGGACTTAGTTTGAAGTTGAAGTTAGATATCAGCTCTTATTTCTCTTGAGTAGTTTCTGTTCCTTCGTATACTCTGATGTAGTTATATTTGATTCGATGTATATAGTGTGGTCGAGTACCACCTTTATTGTTTTCATATTGTATTGTACTAAACATGTATCAATGTATAAGTATATATATGATGTTGATTACTGTACTGTGATGTGCTTTACATTTAGTTATTGTATTTTATTCTGATAGATCCGTTAGCCACCTATGGTTTTGGATTAAGCATCTACTGGGTATGTCGATCCACTTTAGTTGAAAAGAAAAATTATATTGCATTTATCGGCATATTCAGTAGATGTTTAAGACAAAATTATAGATGGCCGCCCTTAACCAGCCGTATTCTCCGCTTTAGCAGACGGAATTACTTGTTAATTCTCTTTGCTAAGTTGGGTCTTGGGGTGGGGCATTACAGCCAAGGTTCTCGCTTAAGCTTTAGCTCTGATACCACATGTAACGACCGGGAGATTTTCAACCCCCGAAAATTGACACTAATACATCAACTGTATAGAGTGCCGAGCAATCGAGTGCCAAAAATACCAGTTTGTTAGGGTTAAGAAGAAAAGAGATAGAAGAAGAAATAGAAACAACAGCACAGAATCTCACAATCGTAGTGGAACAAAATATAATATACAATAATATCATTTTTATATAAAGAAAAGCTGTAACTGCTAATACACATATAAGTTATGTAACAACCCACATATTTTACGATTGTATATTTAAATATTTTGTTTAAATATAGCATCGTTAGTCAAATTTATGTCCGTAAAGTTACTTTTTGCAAACAGTCAAACTAGGACTTAAAACCTCTTCCATTGAGTTCAAAATGACGTTTGTGACCTTTTTGAGTATAAACATTGATATGTTTGGAGTTAGCTTGAATTTTGTCATTTTCACTTAGGGTTTTGGGTTTGGGTTTTAGCCCAATAACCTAACAAAAGACCCTAACTCCAACCCTCTCCTCTTCATTCATTCTCATTTCCTAACACTTCAAGCTTTAAGCAAAATGGGGGGAGAGAAAAGATATTCGGAATTCCTAAGCCCTATCTTCATTTGCAAATCCAAGTTTTAGCTCCAAAATCAAATAGAAGCTTAGGTAAGCATCTCCTTCTTCTTCTCCATCTCAATCTCTCTCAAATTTCAGAAATTTCGTATAACCTAATTTGGGAAATTATTGCTTCTAGACTTAGATTGGAGTTTCTAGAGTTGAATTTGAAGAATAGTTGATCTTTCTTTACTTTCAAGCTTCTCCTTCATTGTTTTTGAGCAAAAAGTGAGTTTTTGAACTCACATCTACTTCTATAGCTATCATTGAAGTTAGGTATGAATTTAGAACACTTATTTATGTTCATTTGTTTTTGATTTGGATTGTATTGGTGAATATTCCAATTTTTTGTGTTTTGAGGTCAAATCTTTAAAAATCCAATCTTTGATGTTCAAACACGTTAGTGGGGTGTCTCGGAGAGCCATACAAGGCTGGGTTGTTGCTTGGCGTAAATCCCTAGTCGTCGTTGCTCGCTCGTTCGCTTCCATTCCATGTTATGGGTTTTGGCCCACAAGGGGGCTAGGCTGAAACTGCTAATGAAGCTGGTTCAGTCGACTAAACCAGGGGGTCAGTCGACTGAACCAAGGGGCAGAAAATTCTCTGTCACCGTATCAGTCGACTGACCTGATGGTCCAGTCGACTGACATGGAAACCCGAAAGTTTCCAGGCTGGGTCAGCCGACTAACCACCTGGTCCAGTCGACTGACCTGCTTGCTTCAGCCCAATTTTCCTATTTTGCTTGAGATTTCAATTTTCATTGATTCGTGATTATCCAATTTGTTGTTATCATTTATTATCGACTTTGATGAATTCTACTTCGGGATTTTTAGGAATATCCATCTTGTTAGATTTGGGATCGATTTCTATGGACTTGATTCACGTCATCGTATGTGAATTTTTGGTGATTGATTGTTTCTACAATCATTTTTGTGACTTGTCAATTTGAAATACAAAGGTTTCTACACTAGTAGTAAATATTAAAACTCTATTACAAATATGATTTCAACTCTATATTTAATACTAAGATCTTTATAACACCATTTTCCAACCTATTGGTATATACAAACCTTTACCTCGTTCGTATGATAAAATCTAATTAAACGGCTTAGGAAAACAAGTGATATGAAATGCTTGCGTTTACTTCGTCGGTTAATTTTTGGACTTGTTCGATTGAAACTCTTGTGACAATTTTCGAGTGGAGATCTACAATTTGTTCGTAAATACTTAAGTTAAGCTAGTAGTTATGGGACATGAAGCCGAACTCATTTATTTACTAGCTTAGTGTAATTCACACTTTTTATGGATCAAAGATGAACATTTTTTGATTTAGACTTGCGATATGCGATGTCTCTATGTCCACATAGTAGACTATAGATCATTTTATTGAGTTTTGTCTCATTTCTTTTATAGGCTAATGACCTATTGGTTCTTATAAGTTTCAAATAATTTTTGTGGGCTAGCGACCCATGCTCTTTTATGGAGTTCGGTTCATCGGACGTACAGTTGTGCTACGTCGTTGTCCAGCTTATCAGGTTCATCGGGCGTACCGTTGTGCTACGTCGTTGTTTCGAATTATTTGAATTTCAGGTTCCTCGGGCGTGCCGATATTGTGCTACGTCGTTGCACCGACTCTATGTTTAGCGACTATGGGTTGGCGACCCGTTTGTGATACACATGTTGGTGAGTTTTCATGCTCCCGTTTTGTGATAGGCCTCCCCCTTTTGTGATTTTTGGATTTCTAGTTGATGATTTCTAGAGTTTGTGTTTCACCTCTTTTTGTGATTGGCAATGATATGTGTGCCGATATTTGGGGTTTGGTGAATAAAAAAAGAATATGACATTCTTTTTAGTTCTCGAGATTTCTTGAGATATTGTATGATTTTTGTGTTATCTAATATATACTTTTCATAGTATAGCATTATTGTTATCATATGTTTTTGTCATATCTCTTGTTCTATCTCATTTTATCTGATATTTATAGCTAGACTGATCCGTTTATTATCTTCTTATTAAATAATACTAGGGTCAGACCGAGATGTTACTGGTGCTTCTGCTTGATTCCTCTTATGGGAACATTATCTGATTTTTGACTTACTACTCTAGTTTAGTAGTTTTTGTTGTTATACATTCGAGATAGAGACTCCTAGATGTATACTTATTCTTTTGTCTAGCACTTGTACCTATTCTTTTGTGATATTGTGGAGCTTATTTGACCACAACCCTGTTGTACACTTCTATGTGTTATATTTATATCAGCTTCCGCCTTTGTGATATGAATATCTGTGATTGATTTATGTTATGCGTATTTCTGTATTTGTTTCCGAAGATCATATAGCCACTGTGTAGTAGCTTTGAGTTTGTATCGGTATGTCGGATTTCCTCTTGAAATGAAATGCATGTTATACTATCTGACATATTGGTGCTCGCACAAAGTAATTACACGGACAGTCGCTCCTCAACAGCCTTATTCTTCGTGCTAGTTGATGGCATTACTCCGTAGTGTCCTTAGCTAGCGTGGGTATAGAGGTGGGGCGTCACAGTTTGGTATCAAAGCCAAACTTCGGAACAATGTAGAATAATCTTAGGAGTCCTGCTTTAGAATTTAATTCGAGTCTTCGTACCGTTTTATCCTTTTTTTTAATGATACCTTGTTTTATCAATCAAGACTGTTTGATATTCATTCTAAGAATAACCTTTTTCTCCTTCTTTTTTTCTTTCTTAAAGAAGAAAAATGGTTAGACTAGGCTGTCCCAGCACCGGTCAATCCAGTGCTACTCCTTAGGATGGAGTATTTATGTCTGCCCAACAGCTTCTAGATTTTATAAAGAATGCTCAAGCCATCGGACCCATTCCAGCGCCCATTCCAGAGCCCACTCACCTAAAATCGTTCTCGAAATTGGGTGGAAAGCCGTTTAGGTGTTCCGAGAGCGTTATCGAAGTCCAAGCTTGGCTTAGAGCATGCGATCGCATCTTTTCTCACATGAATCTTAATGATCTGTATCGAGTCAAAGTGGATTCTAGCATGCTCCAAGAAAGAGCACTAGATTGGTATGAGCTTCTAATTTCTTAAATTATTGAAGCGGATCTCACTTGGGAGCAATTTCGAGAACGATTGGAATTAAATTTTGTGCCGAAAGCTGAGAAAGTAACTTTAACTCGGCACTTTATTGACCTTGTTCAAGGTGAATCCTCTGTGACGGATTACGTCACATCTTTTGATCCCTCTCTAAATATGGGGTCGAGTACATTAATAACCCATTGAAGAAAAATCAGAGGTTTGTCTATGGCTTGAGGAAGAATCTCAAAAGGCCATTAGTTCTAAAATTGGTCAGCTTGTTGATATCACACTTCGACTTGAAGATGTCGATAAAGAAGATGATGTTGAAGTTATGGATGTCAAACCAAACTTCAACAACAACAAGAAGAGGCCTATTAAGTTTAAAGTCCTAATCCCAATAAGAAAGAGAAGCGGGCAACTCCGGTAGCAATGACTTCTACGCCTAGTCATGGGCAATGCTACAATTGTGGTTCTAAGGACCATTTCGCTAATAGATGTCGGAAACCTCTCTTTTGTCGTTATTGTAAAAGTTCGGGTCATTTTTTGTGTTCTTGCCCTAAACATCAAAGAAAGAGAGAGGAAAAGCTAAATGTTGTGCAAGCCCCTAGTAACACTTCTCGTGGTCAAGGCATTTCACATTCTATCCTTGATGGTATTATTATGTTTCGTGATCATCCTATTCGAGTTTTTTTGATATGGGTGCATCCCATTCTTTTATATCAAAAGAACTTGTTGATACTTTTTCTTTAAGCGTTATGGCTATGATGACTTCTTTGAGAATTTCGAATCTGGTTGGTGGATCCGCAGCACTCAGTTTACTTTGTAAAGATGTCGAGATTATTTTATGTGATTTTTCCTTCCATGCCGATCTGTATATCATGCGTTACTTGGGCTTCGGAATGATTTTGGGAATAGAATGGCTTAAACGTTATGAAGCCCATGTCGTATGTCCTGAGAGGACTATTCATCTTCGACATCCTTAATCTGTAAAGCAGATTTCTATTGTTCTCTAAGATTTGGATTCTAAATTGGCAGCATCCTTGTATTCTCTAAACCCTCATGATGACGATAATGATGACGAGGAAGATGTTATTTCTCTCGTTCACGTTGTTCGTGAATTTTCCGATATATTTAAACCCGTTTTAGGATTACCACCTAAGCGAGAAATTGAGTTCCGAATAAATGTAATCCCTGGTGCTCTACCTATAACTCGTCCTTTTTATCGTATGTCTAGTAAGGAAAATAAGGAGATGCATAAACAATTATCCGAATTGGAAGCGAAGCAGCTTATTCGTTCTATTCCTCTCCTTGGGGAGCTTCAGCTATTTTTGTGAGGAAATTCGATGGTACACTTAGGCTTTGCGTTGACTACCACAAGCTTAATGATCTTACCATTACGAATAAATATCCTTTACCTTGGATTAATGATCTGTTCCGTCAACTTCATGTGCTAGAGTCTTTCCACAGTTAGACTTAGCAACTAGTTTTCATCAGCTTCGGATTGCAGAGGATAGCATTCTTTTGACATCATTCCATTCTCGTTATGGATCTTATGAATGGCTTGTTATGCCATTTGGCTTAACGAATGCTCCAGCTTATTTCGTTAACCTTATGAATCGAGTTTTCAGAGACTTCCTCGATCGATTTGTTCTCATCTTTACAGATGATATTCTTATTTATTTTAAAACCGAGGAAGAGAATGAAAAGCATCTTTGGATTGTGTTGGAAACTCTTAGAAGCAATCAATTGAAAGAAAAATTTTCTAAATGCCACTTTCGGCAATCTCATGTGAAATTTCTCGGTCATATTATTTCCGAATCCGGAATTTCCATGGATCCTTCAAAGATTAAAGCAATTCAAAATTGGAAGAGACCGAAGAGTGTGATGGAAATCCGTAGTTTTATTGTATTGGCGGGTTATTACTGTCGTTTTATAAAAGACTTCTCTAAAATTTCCATGCCTCTTACTAGTTTGACAAAGAAAGGAGTTAAATACATTTGGTCGGACAATGTGAAGCTTCTTTTCAGAAATTAAAAGAACTCCTTTTCGATGCTCCTATTCTTGTGATTCCCGAAGGGAACCAAGATTTTATTGTTTATACCGATGCTAGTCGGGTTGGTTTGGGAGCCGTTCTCATGCAAAGGGAACGTGTTATTGCTTATGCTTCTAGGCAATTAAAACCTGCCGAGACTAGGTATGCCACTCATGATTTAGAGCTCGCGACTATTGTTTTCGCTCTTAGAATTTGGCGTCATTATCTTTTGGGAGAGAAATTTGTTCTCTATATCGATCATAAATCTTTGAAGTACTTGTTTTCTCAAAAGGAACTTAATTTGCATCAACAATGTTGGCTCGGGTTCCTTGCATCTTATGATCTTGATATTCTTTATACTTCCGAAAAGGAAATCGTATTGTCGATGCCCTTAGTCGTAAGCAACAAGCGGTTGTTTCTATGATGATATCCGAATGGAACGATTTCATGATTTTGTCCACTTACGAAATTCGAGATCTCGAACCCAATTTATCTTCATCCTTGTTCTATGTAGCCTTGAGGCTCATCCTTCTCTTTTAGACCACATTCTTGAAGCCCAAAAGCTACATCCCGAATTGGCTCTTCTTAGCCATAGTTGTAGGGATAAAATCGATATTGAAGGTTTGAAACACTTTGATATTGATGCTTGTGGCGGTATTTGAAAACTTGGTAGACTTATCGTGCCAAATATTAGTGATCTTCATAACGACATTTTAGAAGATTCTCACGGTTTTAAATTTACCATTCATCGCGGTAGTAGTAAAATGTACGCAGGTATGAAACGACTTTATTATTGGGATGGGATGAAATTTGATATTGCTAATTTCATTAAGCATTGCATGACTTTCCAACTTGTTAAGGCCGAGCATCAGAGGCCCGGTGGGTTATTGCAACCTTTGGACATTCCAATTTGGAAGTGGGACCAAATTTCCATGGATTTTATTAACGGTCTTCCCCGTTCTCGTTCGGGTCATGAAAGCCTATGGGTGATAGTTGATAGACTTACAAACTCCGCCCATTTTATTCCCGTAGGTCCAATCGAACCGTACCTCATTTGGCCAAGCTCTTTATTAAAGAAATTGTTAAATTGCATGGAGTTCCAACTTCTATTGTTAGCGATCGTGATCCATTGTTTACTAATGGATTTAAGAAGAGTCTTCAAAAAGCTTTGGGAACGAAGCTTAATTTTAGCACCGCTTATCATCCTTAGTCGAATGGACAAACCAAGTGTGTGAATCAAACTCTTGAAGATCTTTTTTATGCATGTGTTCTTCATTTTGGTGGAAGTTGGGAAGATCATATTTCTCTTGTTGAGTTTTCCCATAATAATAGCTTCCAATCTAGTATCGGTATGGCATCTTTCGAGGCACTCTATGGAAGGCCATGCCGATCTCCTTCTTGTTGGCTTGAGGCCGATGAGAAGCTGGTTTTAGGTCCCGACTTTATTCGTGATTCCATAAAAAGATTGACCTTATTTGTCATAGGATGAAAGAAGATCAGAGTAGACAAAAATCCTATGTCGATAACCGAAGAAGGAAATTAGAATTTTCAGTAGGAGATTTTGTGTTTATCCGTGTTTCACCTTTTAAGGGTGTTCTGTGTTTCAGTCGATCGGGAAAATTAGCGCCTCAATATATTGGTCTGTTTCCCATCACCGAACGCACTGGGTCTATGGCTTATCGCCTCTTATTACCGGCTCAGCTTTCTGCAATTCATGATGTATTCCACGTCTCTCAATTACGGAAATGCCTTCGAGATTCCGATTCTACTCTTGAGTCCATTGTTGTGGAAGAAATTGAAGTTTCACCTAATTTGAACTATGAGCAACATCCTATTAATATTATTGCTTCGGAGGTAAAATGCCTTCGAAATAAAGATGCCCCTCTTGTGAAAGTTCAATGGTCCTCAAATCCTAAGGATTGTTCTTGGGAATCTTGAGAATTCATTGAGCGAACACATTCGGACTTTCTCCCTCGTGCTCTTTGAGGTGAACTTTTTGTTTCAAATTTCTTTTGTGTAGGTATGCTTTTATGGTTGTTCAATTTTGTTTTTCTTCTTAAATATTGTGTGGATGCAATTTCTTTAAGGAGGGAAGTCTTTAACAACCCGCATATTTTACAATTGTATATTTAAATATTTTATTTAAATATAGAATCGTTAGTCAGGTTTAAGTCCGAAAAGTTACCTTTTTCGTACAGTCAAATTAGGACTCAAGACCTCTTCTATTGAGTTCAAAGTGACGTTTGCGACCTTTTTGAGTATAAATGTTGATATGTTTGGAGTTAGCTTGAATTTTGCAATTTTCACTTAGGACTTTGGGTTTAGGTTTCAACCCAATAACCTAACATAAGACCCTAGCTCCACCCCCTCTCCTCTTCATTCATTCTCATTTCCTAACACTTCAAGCTTTAAGCAAAAATGGGGGGAGAGAAAAGAGATTAGGAATTCCTAAGCCCTAGCTTCATTTGCAAATCCAAGTTTTAGCTCCAAAATCAAAGAGAAGCTCAGGTAAGCCTCTTCTTCTTCTTCTCCATCTCAATCTCTCTCCAATTTCAAAAATTTCCTATAACCTAATTTGGGAAATTATTTCTTCTAGACTTAGATTGAAGTTTCTAGAGTTGAAGTTGAAGAATAGTTGGTCTTCCTTTGCTTTCAAGCTTCTCCTTCATTGTTTTTCAGTAAAAGGTGAGTTTTTGAACTCACATTTACTTCTATAGCTATCATTGATGTTAGGTATGAATTCCCAACACTTATTTATGTTTATTTGCTTTTGATTTGGATTGTACTGGTGAATATTCCATTTTATGGTGTTTTGAGGTCAAATCTTTAAAAATCCAATCTTTGATGTTCAAACACGTAAGTGGGGTGCTTCGAAGAGCCATACAAGGCTGGGTTGTCGCTTGGCGTAAATCCCTAGTCATCGTTGCTTGCTCATTCGCTTCCGTTCAGTGTTATGGGTTTTTCCCCACAAGAGGGCTTGGCTGAAACTGTTGATGAAGCTGGTTAAGTCGACTGAACCAGCGAGTCAGTCGATTAAACATGGGGCAGAAAATTCTCTGTCCCCATATCAGTCGACTGACCTGATTGTCCAATCGACTGACCTAGAAACCTAAAAGTTTCCAGGCTCTGGGTCAGCCGACTGACCCCTGGTCTAATCGATTAACCTGCTTGCTTCAGCCCACTTTACCTATTTTGCTTGAGATTCCAATTTTCATCGATTCGTGATTATCCGATTTGTTGTTATCATTTATTATCGACTTTGATGACTTACACTTGGGATTTTTGGGAATATCCATCTTATTGGATTCGGGATGGATTTATATGGATTTGATTCACATCTTCGTATGTGAATTTTTGGTGATTGATTGTTTCTACAATCATTTTTGTGACTTGTCACTTTGAAATACAAAGATTTCTATACCAGTAGAAAATATTCAAACCCTTTTACAAAGATGATTTAAACTCTATATTTAATACAAAGCTCTTTATAAAACTGTTTTCCAACCTTATGGTATATACAAACCTTTACCTCGTTCGTATGAGAAAATCTAATTAAACGGCTTAGCAAAACAAGTGATATGAAACGCTTGCGTTTACTTCGTCGGTTAATTTTTGGACTTGTTCGATTGAAAATCTTGTGACAATTTTCGAGTGGAGATCTACAATTTGTTCGTAAATACCTAAGTTAAGCCAGTGGTTATAGGACTTGAAGACGAACTCATTTATTTACTAGCTTAGTGTTATTCACACTTTTTATGGATCAATGATGATCGTTTTTTGATTTAGACTTGCGATATGCGATGTCTCTTTGTCCACGTAGGGGACTATACCTCGTTTTATTGAGTTTCGTCTCATATCTTTTATAGGCTATGGACCTAATGGTTCTTTGGAGTTTCGACTCATTTTTGTGGACTAGTGACCCATGCTCTTTTATGGAGTTCGGTTCATTGGACGTACCATTGTGCTACGTCGCTGTCCAGCTTATCAGGTTCATCGGGCGTACCGTTGTACTACGTCGTTATTCCGAATTATTTGAGTTTCAGGTTCCTCAGGCGTACCGATATTGTACTACGTCGTTGCACCGGCTCTATGGTTAGCGGCCATGGGTTAGCGACCCGTTTGTAATACATGTTTTGGTGAGCTTTCATGCTCCCGTTTTGTGATAGGCCTCCCTCTTATGTGATTTCTAGATTTCTAGTTGATGATTTCTAGAGTTTTTGTTTCACCTCTTTTTGTGATTGGCAATGATATATTTGCTGATATTTGGGGTTTGGTGAATATAATAAAGAATATGACATTCTTTTTAGTGCTTGAGATTTCTTGAGATATTGTATGATTTTTGTGTTGTCTAATGTACACTTTTCATAGCATGGCATTATGTTATCATACGTTTTTGTCATATCTCTTCTTCTATTTCATTTTATTTGTTTATAGATAAACTTATCCGTTTATTATTTTCTTATTAATAATACTCGGGTCAGACCGAGATGTTATAGGTGCTTCTGCTTGACTCCTCTTTTGGGAACATTATCTGACTTTTGACTAACTACTCTAGTTTAGTAGTTTTTGTTGTCATACATTCGAGATAGAGACTCCTTGATGTATACTTATTCTTTTGTCTAGCACTTGTGCCTATTCTTTTGTGATATTGTGGATCTTATTTGACCACAACCCTGATGTACACTTCTATGTGTTATGTTCATATCCGTTTCCGCCTCTGTGATATGAATATCTGTGACTGGTCTATGTTATGCTTATTTCTATATTTTTTTTCAAAGATCATATAGCCACTGTGTAGTAGCTTTGAGTTTGTATCGGTATGTCAGATTTCCTCTTGAAATGAGACGCATGTTATACTATCTGACATATCGGCGCTAGCACAAAGTAATAACACGGACGGTCGCTCCTCAACAGCCTTATTCTTCGTGCTAGTTGGCGGCATTACTCTGTAGTGTCCTTGGCTAGCATGAGTATAGAGGTGGGGCATCACAAGTTATCGGAGTACAATCATCAACAAATAAACCTGGACAGTTATAATAACTTGTCCCTAAATGCTGTAAATACAGCCCCACAATAAAGAATGAAATATAGTCAAACACGTGCAATTCTCCGCCATTCAGCTCATCTACTAAGCACCAAAGCATCTTACCTGAAATTCTGTAATACTCGGTCTGACCCGAGCATTTCAATAAAGTAACACCCGAGTCAGGCTGGAAAACAACGTTAGTAAAACACACTTAATTTGAAATACTTAAGTCATAAAATCCTTTGAAACCAAGGTAACTCGTACAAATCGACGAGTTTTTATCTGGTTATAACTAAGACAGTTTTGCAGAAATCCATTGATTTTATAATAATGTCTAGGTACAATACTTATTTAAAATGGTCAAATTTATTAAATCTGTTCAATTCAATCTATTAGACTCTTTAGTCAAAGTTGTAGAGGTTCGTAGTAATTATCAAATCGAAGGGGTTCCGGATAACAGCGATATCCGGTTCCGTCCTCTTCGAATCTAAGCGATAAGTTTAAAAAGATAGATTGTTTAAAATAAGAAATTAATACTTCGGTGACAATATTCATGAATGGGAATTTATTACAGATGTTTATATCCAGTAAAACTTTTCAAGATTTTATTCCAACATTTCAATTCGTTTGGCTGTTAAATGTACAGGCCAGAGTACTTGAAATAAATAATCAAGAGCAACAAGGCAAAACATAGATCTTAACTTTATTTAATGATAAATAGGTAATATTAAACAATTCAGAAATCAGGATTTTATTATATTTAATTACTGAAACCATTGATATTATTAACCTAAAATAATTATAGGTAAAAGGGATTATAAAACAAATTATTCCTAGTTAATTAGAATTAAGAAATCCAAGCAATAACTAACCCTATTTTATTAACCTAAGATTGAATTTGTTAAGAGTTAAATTAATTACTTACTTTAATTATTATAGATAATTAAAGTTTACTTTACACAAAATCAATTAAGACTAAGTATTAGGAGACAGGATTACAAGGCAAAGAATTTCATGTTGATTTGATTTAAAATGTTAATCGAATTAGAGTTTTTAAATTATAAAGTTATCATGAAGAATCATACAAATACATTTCTTTCTTTTTTTCCTTTTCCTTTCTCTTTTATTTTCTTTTTTTCTTTTAAATTTTTTGGCCCATACTGGCCATCTTCCCACTTCTCCTTTCTTTCCTCAATCTAGTTCCCTTCTACTTCTCTTATTCTACTGCTTCCCTCCCACCCTTTCTTTTTACTGCACACGTGCATCACCATGCATGTGTACCCCCCACCCACGACCTCCACATCGACACCGGCCATCCTCACATGCCACTCATGTTCATCTCGACCCAAGCACGTTTGAACGAAGCATGAACATCATGTGGCTCGAAATTTGAACCATCCGCTCACCCATTCGAACCAGTGACCCCTACTCAAGCACCTCGTCGTACCATCCCACGTCGTCGTTTACTGCCAAACTCCACCGGTTGAATCGCCACCACCTCCTCCATCTTTTCCCCCAGGTGCATAGCCCCCTCCTTTCCCTTGGACGCCGCCATCCCCTCCAAACCGAAGCCATACTACCACAACTTTAAACCCTAAGTTGACCTCCCCTTGACGCCACATGCCGCGGAAAATGTCGAACCATTTTTCCTACCCTCACCATCACTCCAGCAATCTCCTTAACCAACGGCAAGTCCCCAAATTGCCATGGTCATCCCAATTCCATCAAAATGCATTTTCCATTCATCTGTCTATTTCTCCCTCAATACAAAATTAAAAATCATCAGACCCTTTCCAAAAATCATGATTTTTAGTAACTGTTACATTCATGAAATCAATTTACTAAATCATGATACTCAAAACTCGTTCATTTCTAGGTTGCTTACTGTAAAATGCATTTTCTCCTTCGATACTGCATAGCATCACGTGAAGCGAATTTTAGAAGGATCTACACTCAAAAACAACCATCTTATTTTTTAGAATCATAATCCAAAATCAAATGGATTGTGAGGTAGTGATTTTTGAAGTTGGAAAATCCACACTTATTTTTATAAAACAGAGATGTTGTTCATACCTTTGAGTTACAGAGTGTTTAACATGATTTACATACATATATAAGTCATAAATGAGTCAATATTAAAGGTTTTATCCAAATTTCCAAAACTCATATATGCATACTAGATTTTACAGTAAATAAAAGATTATGCTTTTACTTACTGTTTCAAGACAATAAAATAACTGCTGCTTGTTCTTGATTTATCCCGTCCTTGGAACTTTAACACTCAGCTTGCTTTTTGGTTTAAATGGAAACACTTTGCATTTTTATGTTTTGAAAAGTTAAAATGTAAACGTGAAGTTAGCCTAGGTATTTATAATCAGGGAGAGAGTGGGTACAAGAAAGATGAAGTCTGTTTACAGGCTTTTACATTTTTATTTTTTATCATTTTGATTTTGATTCACTGATTTAATCCCTGCCTTGATTTGATTTATATGGTGGATTTGATATGTTATGAAAGGCTTGATTTTAAGACTTGACTTTGATTTTTTTTATATTTTTTAGACTAGAATGGTATATGTGCAGATAACATAAGGTATGTGTGTGTGAGCGTGTGTGAGCATGTGTGTGTGTATGAGGGGAACAAGTAGATATGAGGTTGAAACCTATTGTTCACATATAGGCCTTAAATCTTTTATTTTATTTTTCGTTTGTTCTATTTTGATTTGATTCATATGAAGGCTGATTTTATTATATGAGTTGATTTGCTATTTTATGAGACTTGATTTTATGTTTGCTTGCTAGAATTAAATGCTGGCCAACATGATGTTTCCTTAAGTATAAACATTTATTTCAATATACTATATATATATATTAAGGGATTTACATATACATTATTTTATGTGAACATATACATTTACCAATTTACTATTTTATGTAACATATGTACATATCCTTTACTTGCATGAATTTGTCACCATATATATATATATATATATATATATTTACATTTATACATATTTCCATATATATTACTTCCTATGGCCATATATATACATATATACTTATATATATGTATATATATTACCAAACATCACAAAGCTTACATATATTCATATACATATATACTTTTATGGATATTTTTGTCTTAAGTTTAAATGGTGTAGTTTATATACATATCTCGATAAATTTTATCATATATAGAAATTTTAACTCAAAATTGTATATTGCTTTTTATCAATTCATATATATATATATATATATATATATATTCAGATATTTTAAATATTAGAAAATTTATTTATTCGACTAAAAATTAATATTCCAAATAATTAAAATTAATTAATTATCCAATATTCGATGGCTAAAATCTGGGTCGTTACAATAATAATAGCCACTTTGCAAACAAAACATACAACCATCACATGCAATCAAAGTAATCAATTATCCATCCATAGCAATCAAAACAAATGTTTGTTCGAGTTTAGACACTTGTAATCATATAGAATTATATCTATTAGTATATCATACACTGAACAGTCTTAGATAAAAGTTAATAGATTATTTATGCATCCTAAATAATTTGAAGTATCACTTCCCAATCATCCCATAAGCCAAACAAACAATAAATTCAAATTTCATGTAAATTTTTCTTATTAATCTCCTTTCACATCTTTTACTGGTCATCATTATCATTATCTTTCATACAATGATTATTCTCCTTAATTTACATTCATTACTCGCGAAGATTCATTTCCCATTCATTTATTCATATAATGCCAAAATTTTCCTTTTCATTACTTAACATTCATTGCTTACATAAGTTATTTCCATTTTAATTATTAGATTATCCATTATTATGTAAGCCTCTTTATATTTATTTCACCATTAATAGATTATTTTGTTTACACATCCATTTCTAAATCATTTCACATTTTCTGAAGTTATAATCATTCAATTTATATTGTACTCACCTTTACTACTAATTTTGATTATAAATGACTTCAAGCACTAAGTTAAGTTTACACTCATTTACTTATAGTATTCACTTTTTTTATCAAATTTAATTAGTAGCATTTCAAATTATTAACTTAAGTTCATAACATTTGACAACATCAGCATTCATATTTATAGACACAATTCCATTAAACATTTTCATTACTTAAGTTTTGCTTATATAATATTCTATTACCTATTCTTATTAACCTTTTAACTTTTAACATTTTAGCGAGTTATACATATGTCTTATAGAATGTAATTGAATGTTACACAAGTTTATCTTATTCATTTAGTTAATAAATGTTCAATAATTATATCTTCTAAATCTTCATATCTACAAGTTATACATTTTCAATTTCTTATATATTTCATTAATCACTTAGCATCAATTTTTTTTCCGTTTTTAGTAGTTTCTTTCATTCATACTATGCTTATCTTCATAAGTTAACATTCGTTATTGCAAAATTTCATTTCTCATTTATACATTGTAAAGCCCTACTCCGAGAACCACATTAGCAAAGTGTATTACATGGTAATACCGTCTACTAATACGGAGAATAGAGCTGGAAAGGAGCGACCATCTATAGCCTTGTCTTAACTATCCACTGAATATGTCAATAAATATAGCATATATATATATATGTATGTATATATGTATTAGGTGGATCGACATATCCAATAGATATTTAATACAAAACAATAATGGCTATAAGATCTACATAACAAAATATAAAAACTCAAATGTAAAACACATCACATAATAGTAGACCATCACATATATATACACATATACAGATACATCACAGAGTATACAAAATGATACATATCAAGTGGTGTAGCAACCATAATATATAGGTGAGTCAAAAGAATATACATATCAGAGTTACAACCAAAAAGGACTACACAAAAAGCTATAACAAAAGGAGCTAGCAGAATAGTCCATGCGGAAGAAGAATAGGCTAAGTCCAAATGTACCTAACCTGAAACACCTCGGTCTGAACCGAGTATAAAATACATAGGTCAGTCTAGCTAAACAAATCAGTTAGATAAGATAAATGATAATGAACATGCAAGGTCATAAAGTACCACAAATATCTCTAAAAGAGATAACTCGATCATCTAACAAAAGATGAATCATAACAAGTCTCATATCATCGGAAACTCAATAAACAAAGGATTTGAATATCCCAAATCAAGCCAAAAAGGCAAATAACAAATACCAATGAGGATAACACAAATTTCCACAAGGTAATCGCTATGTATCGAGTGGTTTAAAAGACCTACTCTGAAAGGCGATACTCTAGGTAAATACAAATATCAATGAAACAAAAGACGAACGTGCTCAGTACTGTATAAACAACGATCCACAAGCCCGAAGGCAACAAACCCAAGTATCTCTCAAGAAGTGACGAAGCACCAACTCCAAAAGCGATACTATAGGGCAACAAACTTGAAGGCAATATACCCAAAGGCACAAACTCGAAGGCAACAAACCGTAGTGGCGAATGCCCAAAGGCCCAGTACTGGACACCACTAACTGCAATATGTGTCACAAACTCCTTGGATAGGAACCTAGAAAGTGTTAACGTGTGTGCCATACCACACGTTCGCACTAAACGGTTTACTAACCGTCAGTCAATTCCACACTCAAAGTAGTATAAAGTTTACCTCACCTCATCAGTAAACCAGACCTGAAGGTCAAAACGATCAAATAAATAGATTAAGAATTAACTAAAAATATAAACGCACGTGTTCATAGCATGCATTTTATCTAATCATTTAATTATCCTCCCTCTTTGCTCTAAGTGCAAAATTGTGTGTTTTATATAAAAATTAAGTTGAAGAAAACGAGTTTTAGGAACGCTTCATAATCGCTTTAGAAATTGCCTTTGAAATTCTCTTATTATAGAGTAATTATTTCAGAAGCCCATTTATTTGGAAAAAAAATTTAAAACACATTATAAAAACCCATGTAAGAAATCCAGAAAGAAATATGAAGAGAACATCGAAATAACGGAAATTACACCAAAGTATTATCTGTTTAAAACAATATGTGACTCGATATTCGAGAGCAGGTTTGAACAAGTTAACTATGTCAAAATGACTTAAAATTTTGCAAGAATGTAGATCAACATTCCAACTTCAATCTTCATAAAGAATCATTCAAATACGATTTGAAACGAAGAATCTGCGTCATTTCAAAGTTGGACCAAAACAAGGTTAAATCGCTGAATTCCAACAGGCTGCGGGTTCAAGTTCGACAGCAGTTTTGAAATAGTAAACGAACCCAGATTGTCATGAAATTTTGCAGGATTATAAACCAACACTCCTACTTCCATATTCAAAAGAATCACTCAAATCCGACTTGAAAGAATGAGTTATGATGTCTCAAACATGTATTCATGCCATGTTTGCAACGGTTCAAAAACCAAAAATGTACAGTCTTGAAACCATCCTGGGTTCAACTTCCAGGCATGAAACAGAGGAACAAATGGCATCGAATTAAGCTCAAAATTGACATGCATGTATTAGAAAACATTATCTTTCAAAAAAATATGTAATTTGGAAAAAATATGAGAAAGTTGTGATGTCTCAAAGTTAAACCCAGACAGTGTTTTCACTATAAAACTCTGGGCAAAAGCATGGTCCAGGTCAAGTTTGGCAGCACATTTATATAAGCTACCTATGTGAAAATGAACTGAAATCTGGTACTCTATAGTATATAACTTCATCTTTCAAAAAAAAAAGAATCATACAATTTGAATAAGAAATGAAAGAGATATGTTGTCTCACACATGGACTCAGGCCATGTTTGCAGCAACTCAAAACAATGTGCATAGAAAATTTTCAGGCTGTGCATTGATTTTGCAGCAACGGTTTGAACACTCGAATGAAAATTTTTTTCAACCAAAATTTTCAAAAATGAAGTTCAAAATGAAAGCTACCAAATGCAAGAAATTCGGCAGCATTTCGTTGCTGGAATCAAAAGTTACAAGCATTCAAAGTGGCAACCAAAGAAGGTTTTGACACAGAAACAAAATTGAAAGTAAAAACAAATTGCAAAGCAAATTTTGACGATTTTGATCTTGGCTCGACTATTTTTTGTGAATCCTGTAACTCACCTTGTTGTAGTTGCACAAATATCCAGATTTAAGCAAAAAGATTGAATCTTTGGTGGAGAAATTGGCCTTCAAACACCTATATAAGAAGAAAAACATGCATGCAAAGAAGAAAAAGATTATAAACAAACAAACTCTTCTAAAAACAAGATTTGGATGAAATATTTAGATTTTGGGATTAGCTTACCTGTTAATTTACTCTAGTTTGCAAAAAATTTCAGTTTGTTAAATTGATTTGGAGAAATGAGCTTGAAATTAAAATTTTGAGAAGTGGGTTACTGTATATTGATTCACGTGGAAGAGGAAGATGAAGTTTAGAAAAATGAACGTACTAGTATTCCTTTTTCTCATTTCTTCATTTACAAGCTAAGACTAATAGGCCAAATGACCCAAATCAAAAGAAAATAAAATGGCTTAAGATAATTATTTAACACTTAACTAAAATGTGCACATATATCATATATACACAAAGCAAAATGCACTTTTCTCTCAAGTTTTACAATAGAAAAATATGTAGGTTTGTATACTTGTAAAATAAAACATAATCTGTTTCCTTAAAAATAAAATATGCATGCACCCATCTTCAAAAATTATTTTCCAGCGACAGAGAGGGAAGCACATAATCTATTTCCTTTAAAACATTCCTTTAAAACTCTCTTTCAAATCACACTGAAATATTTGTATAAGAAATCACTTCCAAATTATACTAATATTAAATTCCGAAAACTTTTGCAAGAAATCTTAAAATCCCGGAACTTAAGTTCTAAATTTCAAATTTATAATTACTTTAATTGTAAATCCTATTTTAAAATCAATATTTATAAAATTTCACTACCTAAAAAACAAAGTATTACATCCAACTATATCATTTATAAAAATTATCCTTTTATATACAAAATATATTCTATGTAAAATTATTCATTTACCTGTATTTCAAAACAAATATTGTGTCGGTCTGGCCTATTTAGTGTTTAAAAGTATCTATCAATGCCATAGCGTCCTATGTACCGACTGGAATTTATAAATGCAAAATAGAATAAATTAACACAATACAAAACCTGTTTTAACACTAACAAATACGCACTCTCATATATACACTCAACGACTCATTCTAGGGCATTACTACCCTATTTAGTATGAGTCAGACCCCACAAAGCTAAGGTTATCGCTAAACCAAAGCTCTGATACCTATTGTGACAACCTGCTTTTTTGGACGGTTTAAATCGACGATAAACCACACATGTCAGACTCAAACCATTCAAAAGGGCAGAATGTTATTGGTAAATAAGAAAAAGCAGAGAAATAAAGAAAACAAATACAGAATCTCACAGTGGAATGACAAAATATAATAATCAAATAAATAGTTCATGAAGTTGTTTACAAATAACATTGACTAAACCTTTATAATATGGATCAGAGTTACAAAAAACAAGAATAAATAATAAATAAATTTAGCTGAACAACATGATGCAGTGGAATAAATATAGTACAAAATCATCGTCGTCGTCCTCTAGAAAGCAGTCTTCGATAAACTGAAAAGCTCTGGCTGACCCTAGCAAACTGAAAAGGCAAAACACTCGAGTTGGAACTAAAAGATCTTATGTAAGTTAAATCAATAGTAAATAAATATGAGTGTAGCGGCGTTAAAGATGTTTACGAGTTTTGACATCTCCTATCTAGTGTTAGCGTGAGTGCAATAACTTAAGAGATGTTCGGGATTTCCATCTCTTAAGGATCCGTTAAACTATCTACTATGTAGTAAAATACACAATTATAATAATGTCTACAGTAAAGTAAAATATTAAAATAGTGTTAATGTGTTACCCATATCCCCCTTAACACATTTCATATATTCACATAGTCTATACAGTACCGTATGCTCCTCTGTGATGTTTACCCAGAAGGCACTCCATAGGTATGGTAAAAAACAAACCGTAGAAGGCGCGATAGGGCGTGTGAACACGGCACTCCAGGCAATGCTAGGGTATATATACCAATTGGGCATCCGGACTGGTGGTAACGCATAGCAGCTACTATCGCGCACATCGGAACACACTCCCATAATCAAAATCGACGGGCGACCACCAAATCATCACAAAGTCATAATATGGTATCGAATAAATGTGTCCTATCGGAGGAATGACCTAACTTGGCCTGGCATGGCTCCTGTTTTAATCACATCTAAGCTGACTAATGGGGGTCAGAATCACGTAAATAACTCATACATAATGATTCGCCAAACTATCCTACTTCATTTCTGGAATCTCCACCACGTACATAGTTTTTAAAGTGGTTTTTGATATTGGTAGAGAGGATGACAATAGCCGATCCCAGATTCTTTAACAACTAAATGCTTATTTCACACGGGATGGTTCTTTTAAATTTCCAAAACTATTTCATAATTGATATCAAAATGTCATATTCAATTCGAACCATAATCTTTGAAATTTTATTCACTTTCGAAATCATATCGACCAAATATGTTAAATTCTTATTTCAAACCATCTTATTTAGTTAAATATGTTATTAGCTCCTAATCTAGGTTATAACATTATTTAACCATATTCGGTCAATATAAATACCACTTTACCGTCTGAATTTTAAATACGTTAAAATGGATTAAAATAGTTTAATATATTAAAATAGAATTAAATAGATATAAATTAGTTTTAATTGATTTAAAATAGATTAAATAGATTTAAAATAGATGAAATAAATTTAAAATAGATTAAAATAGAATAAAATACTTTAAATAGTTTAAATTATATTAAATAAGTTTATTATGGATTAATTAGATTTAAAATAGATTAAATGAATTCAAAGTTGCTTAAATAATTTAACATATATTAAAAATATTTTAATAAAGTTTAAATGATTTAAAATAGATTAAAATATGTTAAAATAGATTAAAACAGATTAAGATAGATTAAATAGGTTAACTAGTTTAAAATATGTTAAATTGGATTAAAATAAATTAAATGTTTTAAATTGATAAAGTTGGTTTAAAATAGATTAACTTATTTTAATATTTGAAAATCTGAAAATTAAAATTTAAAAGAACATTTACAGTTTATATTGAGATAATAAAATTGAAATTATCATCATATTTATCCATTTCTTCCAATCAAACAAATCTAGATCATATCCAGATTTCAAATTAAAACACAATATCAAATCTTGAAATATCAATTTTAAGCTAATATAATTTCAATAGATTTCAAAGTAACAAATTTCAAACATTTCAATGGCTCAATTTTGATAAGTTTCGTTTATACTTCAAAATTCGACTTTAGATTTTAAGTTAAACCAATTTCCAATTCCAACATTTAAAGCTTGAATTTTTCACAAACAATTCAATTTTATATAGATCAAATTTTATTAGAAAAAGTCATTTTGTTGAATTCAAATTTTAGGGCTTTCAAATCATTAAATTTAACTAATACGGTGTCGGTATATAATTTCAACCATATGGTCAAGTGATACGGATATTTATCACTTCAATCCGCAATTATTTAAATTTACGGGTATATATCATTTCAACCCGCAATCTCGGATTAAAATAAAATCCATAAAATAGCTTGAGTCAATGATTTCAACCCATAACGATTTTCCCTAATCTATAGGGAACTTGCAGTGTTAATATAGTATAAAATATAACATTCAGTCATCCAACATCAACAATCAAACATACATCACAAATTATCATCTAAATCAACCAATAAACATCAATAGATAACTGATTATCATTAACAGGTATTAAATTGACAATTAAGTTCAATATTAAGTTAAACGATGATTAAATGCAATAAAAGTCAAAGTTAACTAGAGTGACAATTTAAATCTACCAAACATCAACTAAACAATTTCTAATCACGTCATAAATTTAATTTAGCCAACATAAGATAATTTAGTAGTTATGAGTGGGTCAAAACACCCACCTTTGATTTCAAATCGATTTCCAAAATAAGGCCCAAATTTCAACCGTCTCAGAATTCATCCAAACCTGTTTCATAATGTCTGGAATTCCGATATGATCCCAATAGAGAAAACCGATGAGAATCGGAGATCGGATGCAAAAGTTATTAACGTTAGAAGATTGGAAAATTTCGACTTCGGGTCTCACTAGTACAAAAAGTGCATATTGCTTCGCCTCATTTGCATCAGTTGAAGTAAAAACTGATGCAAATAGAACTATTTGCATCAGTTCCATCTCAGTAACTGATGCAATTGATACGTGAAAAGCAACAGGTAATAAAAAATCAAATTTGCATCAGTTGTCACCAACAACCGATGCAATTGGTACGTGCAAATAGTTTTAGTCGCATCGGTTTTAAATTCAACCGATGCAACTACATTAGTTTGCATTCATTTTCCATTGGTTTGCTACTCCAACTTTCATTTTCCCTCCCCTTAACTTTTCATTTCCCGCTTAGCTTTCATTTATCCCTGCACTTCCCCTGTAACCCGTTAATCAACACAGCCATGCAAATACCTCTGAACTTTCTAATTCACAAACAAAATTCTCAAATCCAAATCAATTGCAAATTCTCGTTTGAAATTCAAATCAATTTCAAATTCGCGAAGTCAATTCACAAAAAAAATAAACAGCGAACACACTCATTCATGAAATCTAATTCTCAATTCTCGATCCCACCGTGAAGTAAATGGAATCGATTGCAGGATCGAAAGGGGGTGGTTACTGTCGATTTTTAAGAGGCGATGGAGGTTGGTGCGATTTGGGTCGATTGGTGGATTGGCGATTGGGGTAGGGGTTCGTCGTGATGGGTTCTAGTGGTTTTTGGTGATTAGAGAGTTGAACGAGCAGTAATTGAAGTGGTCGTGTGTGTGTCAGTGAACTGCAGTAGCTGATTTGTTTGTGGTGGTCGAATCGAGGTCGATAGTTTGGGTGAATTGTGATTGTGGTTGCACATAGGTTGCAGGCGAAGGATATAAGGTAAGCAGTTTTTTATGCAGTTGTTTGGTTTCGAATTGGACTGTGACTTGATGATGGTAGAATTTGAAGTGGAAGGTTTTGTGATGGTTGATGCAATGAGAAATGGTGAAGGATGATGGTCTATGTTGTGGTGAGTTTTGATGAAGAGCGCTGTGTGAGTTGATCAGAGAGTAGAGATGGTGGTTGAGGTTGTTTGCGGTGTTGATGGTCAGGTGATGTTAGGTGGTTCTGGTGATGTGTGCGGTGGGAAGAAGAGGTTTGGGTAGCAGCAGCAGTTGAAATGGATTGATCAGTAGCAGTGAGTTTATGCAGTAACAGTTGAATATAATGTGCAGAATTTGTATGCGGAGGATATGGTTGCTGAATGGTTTTGATATGCACAGAAGTCGGGTATTTGTTTGCAGTTTTGATATGCACAGAAGTCAAGTATTTGTTTTCAAGTATTGGTGAAGAAGTGTAAGATAGTTGTTGATGCAGTTTTGTTTGCAAGTGTGGAAGTCTGTTGTAAGGGTTGGTTACACAATGAAGGCACGGTTTGAAGGGGGGTGATTGGTTGTAAGTGGAGGTGTATGTAGTTGCTTTTGCGGAGTCGCTTTGTTGCTGGTTGGTGAGGTCGGCTTGTGCAGTTGTATGCAATTGTGTTGGAATTGTTGTCAAGAGGTATAATCATTGTATGTTGGCAATCATGAAAAATCTAATAACAACTTAGAAGGATCAAAATTTTCTAACTTGCATTTTTTTTATCATAAATTCTTAATTCATAAACACTAATAATATCAAAATGACTTTCACTTTTCCAGGCACTTCGAGATGAGTTTAAGAACTCGAACACAAAAAAACCAGAGAAAAAGAAAGACGATCCATCGCACAAATATGCAAGCACACCATTGAGGAATTATAAAAAATTCTTTAACAAAAGAGGAGCATCGACGTTTTTTCATGATTTAATATTTCCGAATAAAACACGTAATCATGGAAGTGCTCCTGGAAATGAGTTTAAGGATTTCCATTACTCAAGGGACACAACAGCAGCTGCCTCCAACTTTCCTGCACGCCGTAAAGCTTTCTCAGGTCAGATTAGGAGGAAACCGCCTCCTGATGAAAGGAATCTTGAATGCACATGGAAAGAACTTTGGCGTGGTTGTGTCAAGGAAGTCAAATTTGTTAGAGATGTAGTTACAAAGAACGGGTAACTTTCTCTATATACATTTTTCATATATACTAGTTCTCAGTTACTACTTATGTTGTATTGAGTATGACTGTTAGGAAAAGATAGTATTTGGATTTATGGCTTATTCAAATCATAGTATTATAGTAGTACTGCCCATAGCTTAATTTGTTGAATTTTGTTCTATTGTTTGTTGAGCTTCATCCACTTCAAGATTAGTGATTGATTACTCTAGTTCAATAGTGAGAACTTTAATGCAAGCCTCAAGTGGCAGTGCATAGCATCAACAAATGGACACATATAATCATATAAAAGTGATATTGCCTTGCATTTATTAGTAACAGGCTATTGATATCACTTCACTATTGAAATAGAATTGTGTACAAAAATGTGAATAGTTTAGTTATATCAACTTAGTTTTAGACCATATTCCTTTAAATTTCCCATTCTAGGACAAAATATATATAATCATGACTACAGTTGTGCTTATGTTTATCCATATCCCATCCTTACTTTTCAGTTTGAAAATTATGAAGATATACTTGGAATTTTTGCAGTCTTCAGAATTTAATGCTTATTATAACATAACCAATTCTTTGGGTATGTCATCCGTTTATTTAAATACTAGAACTACGTAAGCATAGATTCTTCAGTGTAAGAGAGACTATTTCGGCAAAAAATTATTAAAGACAAAGTAGTCTTCTTCAGACAATGACACAAGTACTTGTATTTAGATTATCTCATTGTCATACAATATATATTACTTGTTTTAAAAGGTTGCTTTGTCATTATATTTAACACAAAGTTCTAACGTTTTGTCACCGTCGGCTTGGCTTACTCGAAAATGTATTACTACAACCCTTGCATATAATTTTAGGATACAATTAAAAGCTTAGAAGAACATTTTAAAGATTCGTTCCATCTATTCTAATCCAAGAATTATATAAAATTACAAAGCCATAGTTGTGAAGGAAGAAGTAGTGACAATCAAAGTAAATCCTGGATGGAAAAAAGGAACAAAAATCACATTTGAAGGATTAGGAGATGAGCGATCAGGCTGCCAACCTGTAGATGTCATCTTCTTCATCACTGAAAAGGAGCATCCTTTATTCAAAAGAGTTGGCCATGATTTAATACTTGAAATTAACATGTTCTCCAAACGGGTGAAAACTCAAAATATTATTTTTCTTTCAGAATCTGATGAAATATAAGGAATTTTGAGGGAACATGGCAGCAAACATGACGTTAGACACAATGACATATATTCAGTTTTTCTTTGAAATAAGTCATTAAAAAGGTGAAAGGTATTTGTACCAGTTTTGAACCCATCATGTATCAAACTGCACAAGTCATATTTGTTATTTTTGTTTACTTACTCATACCATTACATTGAATTAACTAATGAATCAGAGGTACAATATTTCAAAGATTCTTTGATTGTAGAGGTTGGTTTGCGTGATTGTGGTGATTTTAAGGAATTGGGCTGTAGGCGATTTGGATGGTGGCAGTGTTCAGGAGTGGTCGCGATTTAAGATCAAGTTGTAGTTGTCGAGGCAGATAAAGAAGGCAGCAATTGTGATATACGCAGGCGACCAGTGGAATGGAAGGTTATTAATTTAATTTTTGAAATATAAATATACTAGTTTCAGCATCATTTTCAATATCAAAATAAGCATGAAAGAATCAATCTGAGATTGTAGAGAACCAAGACAGATAAAAGATAAAGTCTTTATGACCCTTGATTTTTTTGGTTAAGATAATTCCATTTTGTATCACTGTGGTAAGATAAATTTCCTAATGGCCAGTTGATGAACTGATAAATGTTGTGAAGGATTAACAAATTTTTGGTTTCTCCTATCAGTTTTACTGCAATTACTTTGTTACCCTGCATCAATACATTCAATAAATCCCTATCATCTTGATGGAACAGATAATTCTAATTAACATTAGTTTTGCAAATTAGCCATGATATTTTTTCCCAATGAACAATATAATTTGATTGATTGTCACCAAAAAAGTTAAAAGAAACATAAAACTTAAAAATTAAAAAAAATACAGTTCTATTTATTTGCCGAAACAAACCACCAACTATTAGAATAAGACAGTCCACTATCCAATTTTAACTTCATTTGCAATTGGATTATTATCACTTTATCATGATACAACACAGACCCATTTCAAACTTCAGCTTCATATGCGAATATGGAAAATGGGTCACCTAAATATCACAGAATATCATCGAACTACAACTCCAAATGCGATAAAAAATATACTATTGTATAACCTCTGTTTCTGATACACTCACGAAAATAGCCACTTTTATATCGCTCTTCCAGAAATCTCTCACACTATTGTACTTTTTCAGAACAATAAAACATAAAATAAATATCCGGGTTATATAACTATCAGCTAATATCCTGAACCTAACACCATCATTTTTTTTGTTAGAGGATGGGCAAAAATTTCTCGTGAGAAAAGCAATTTTAATTTTATTTCAAAAACTATTAACTTTATACTTTCACAGTAAGTATGCTAAGTAAGAAGGGAGGAACTGGTGGAGTTGGAAATGTATGAAAGCACGGTGCTTGTCTGCAGTGTTCTGTTGAGTATGTTGTTGCCAGATATTTTCTTGTTACTTGATATTTCAAGAATTTAATCTTATTTAACATATTAATTAATTTGAAGAAAAAAATATCCAATTCAGGTTTATGCAAATGTAAATTTAATGAAGGTAGTGGCAAAATGTTAAAAATGATAAAATTTGATTATAAAAAATAATAACTGAAGGGTATTTGTGAAATGATGTTTGAAAATTATATTTTTAAAAGTAACGAGTTATGGTAATTTAATAGACGGAAAGTTATAAATTATATTTTGAAGTGAATGCAAAGTAAATGCAAATTGTTTATTTATTGAGAAAAAATAAAATTACGGAGATTCAATATAAACAAAATGAAATGGAATTTTGGAAGTAAAATATTGTTTTTAAAATAGAATATTAGTTTGATGGATGAATGGCTTTAAATAAAAGAGGATTTTAAATAATAATTTCGAAGTTGTATATTTGGGTTTGCAAATATTTTGAATCGGGAATATTTGTTGGATTTGATATTTTGGAAGGTATTTGGACGATATAAATTTCTTTATAGTACTGTCAGATTATAAAATTAAAAAATTGAAGTGAATGTATTTTTGTGGTTTTAAATTTATCGACAAGTTTGAGTGAATGTTCTCTGAAATGAATTAGTCGTTTTGAAATATGGATTTGAAATTAGATGAGAGAATCAATCATTGTTATTTTGAAAGAGAAGGAAATAAATAAATAAAAGAGAGGCTTTGTAATTAAATTTAGATGAAATATTTTTATAATAAGAGGGAAACAAAAATGAAGTGAAATTTCTAAAAGTAAAATTCTTCATCTCGTTAAATACCAATTAAATAAATAATACATTGATGTGTGTGGGTGATTGTTGATTTGTTTGATATGAACGAGATGAAGTTATGATTACCCTTTGTTTGAATTATAAACTAATAAAAATAAAGAATAATGAATTAGGGAACGATTTGTTGGAGGGGAGCATGAAGCAGCAATTTATTTGATTTTGCGGTAGAATTTTGTTTTAATGATTCATGCATTTAGACTTTCAGGCATTTAGTTTTCAATTGTTTGCACTTGGGTTTTATGTAGAATAATTTACGTAAGTCTTCAGTGTTCAGTGATTGATGTTTCAAACTACATCCATTGTTGAGTTAATAATGTACATAATTTATATGTTTCTATTTCAAGGAATGATGTTCCTTGATGGGGCATGCATCACGTGTTTCTATTTTAAAATTGCCAATACTTTGATGGTGCATACGCTAGTCATATTCATTTATAGTATTTTAATTCGAAATTCTCTTCAGAATTGTCCTCGGTAGATTAGTATATATCTATTTTGCATATATATGTGTGGATGTGCGTGTACACACACTTATATACGTTTTGTGGTTATGCTTTTTATAATTTATTAGCAGATTCATCAATTAGCCACAGTTCATATCAATTAACTTCAGAAAGGCACAATAATAAGGTGTTGTAGATTTTTCAGTACACCACAAATTAGCCAGTTGCGTATTCTGACTAGCTTATTATTCTTTCTTGTATGGTCTTGCAAATGTGTTTTTCAAGCATATAATTTGAAGTTTCTGACATTCAAGCTTACAGGCACTAAAGTTAGTTGCTTGGCATAAATGTTTTATAACGCAGTATACACTGCCCATAATTACAGATACAGTCTTTAAGATACTTTTGTGTGACAATAATCCAATCTGTGAAATTCAAAAAATCTTTATAGATACAGTCTTTAAGATTTATTTATTTTAATAACTTGTCATGAGATGGTGCACTGATGAGATAAAATATTCATAGAAGGTAGAATAATTTAATAAGCACAAAGCCTGTTATCATGTGCTTCGGTTAAATGTATAGGTACAAGTAAAATGTTACTTCAGCTTCTAAATGAACGGGATAGGAGTCCAATGGCACTGGCAGCAGCTAATTTGATTGGCAGGAAAACAAACAAGAGTATAAAGGAAAGAGCCAATCAAGTGCTTACTGAATCTATCACTAATGTATTAGAGAAGCACAAAAGTTCTAGGATAATAATAACTATTAAGTCCCTACTAGTAAAGCTATGAGCATAATTCAAGGTCTTATCATATATTTTTGTACTTCGAAAATTTAACTTTAATTTTGTATAGCTCTGCTTCAGTTCTACTGTCTGCATTATACCTTGCTTGCATTCCCCTTCTCTGTAGTATGCATGTCTTCAATTCTATCACTATGCAATGCAACCCCTATTGGAGGAGTTCATCCCCCAGTCCAATAGTGTTCCCAGATCTTGGCTTGTTGTAAATCAGTTTATCAATTTTACAGCTGACTTGTGGCATTGATGAATCCTACAAATTGTTAATTCCTTTGCTTAGCAAGGATCCTTTGCATACATACATTGAGGTCAGTATATTACTATATAAATTTCAATCTTTTTCTTGATATTTCATGTGTTGATTATTAGTCTATGATATTTAATTTGATCAAATTCCATTGCAGGCACAAATAGTATATGGAGCACTTCATGCTTTACAGGTAAGCTAATACCTTCAATTTATAAAGAGCAATTTGACTGTGTCATGACAGAAAGAATGCTCTTCTTAGTCATGACACAAATTAAGACACCTATATGAAACTAAATGGTCTTTATGAGCATTTGTGTTATCATCATTCACCTAATACAATGACAACAATCACTTTATAAAACTTGTTATTTTCAGACATTTAGCCAATTATGCGAAACTAATCTTGTGACAAGGACGATTGAGCCAGGACACGCTTTTTGCAACATCACTGATGGCCATTCAAAGTCATGGTACTAATGCATGACTATGTTAACATATATTCGAATAATTTTGATATATCAATCAGTTAGTCATAGATAAAATGTGCTTCACAGCCTTTTGATTTTATTAAACATTAACCCTACATTTTTTTACAGGGGTAAAGGTTGTCCTACATTGTGGCCATCTAAAAATTGTCAACAACCACTTGATGTTAGTAATGAATTCACCTTCCAAATCATAGATGGTATTCTTTCAGGTGATTCCCATTTCTTCAAGAATATTTTTATCATCCCTTAATGTTGGTTTTGATGGTAATTTCTAAACTGATTATCGTTTTCTTTTTATTGATTGATCAGATTTTAGCAAGGTGTTCAAGTTCAAATTTATTCATTTGGGAGGTGATGAAGTTGATACAAGTAAGACTATATCTTGTCATTTTTCTGTTCCTGCACTTATGCTTGAAAACAATCATGTTACAAAACCTTTCTGATTGATTTTCATGCTTCTTATGAACATTATTTCAAACTGTTTCAGTTTGTGCACGGGATGGGTTGAAGGGTTGTGTTCAGGCTTGTAGTGGAACAATGGGTATAATGGTTGCTTGAGTGGTGATAGGTGGCTGGTGGGAAGATTATCGTGCTGTGGGGGTATTTGCAGGCAGTACAACAATTTCTGTTATTGTGAAGAAATGGAATTGCATTGGTTGATGTCGGTGTAGTTGAAGTGTGACAGAGTAGCTAGTGGTGATGAAGATTAGGCAAATGCAAGTTTTGTGGTTGAAATGCATAGTCAGTGTAGGTATGTGAATGTGGTCAGTTAGACAGTAAGCAGTTAAGAAGTAGTTATGTCAGTTGTAAGTGGAGATGGTCAGTGTTGTAACAGCAGGCATAGGAGTATATGGAGTTGTTGTGGCAGTTTTCGAAAAGACAGTGGGGAAGAAGGTTGTGGTTGAAGAATATGGATTGATGGTAGGTTGATTGTGAAGCAATGTGAATGTAGTTGTGGGTATGTGCATTGTTATATGCAGATGAATGTGGTCGATGTGGTGGATGACAGTACGGATGTTTGGTGGCAGAAATGAGGGAGTGAAGTGGTCAGTGGTTTTGAAGTTGTAAATGATGAAACAAGGTTGTTTGATATGTAGCAGGGAGGAACATGGAGGAATAGTGTATATGGTATGGAACATGGAGGTATAGGGAGGTGACAGGCAGGACGATGGGTTGAGTTTGTGGTTAGTAACGGGTGAAGATGGAGTCGAGGCAGCGCACTGTGTTGTAGCAGATGAGATGGTTGCAGTGTGGTGATGACAGTAGATGGTTGCAGCAATGAGCTGTGTGGTATATGGTGAAAGGTGATGGTAATTGGTAAGTAGTTAGGTTGTGAAGTGGTGAAGTATGTGAAGTATGGTATAGTATGAAGAGAGTCAGTTGGATATGTAAGTGGAAGTTGTATGCAGAGATGTAAGTTGCACAGCACAGTTGCATAGCGAACAGTTTGTGGTACTGTAGATGAATGGAGAGGGGGGGGGGGGCAGTACAACAGTAGGCAGATATGTCTGATGTGAAATTTGTAAACCAAAGCAGAATTTGTAAATGATAATGAAATAATCTTTTTATTTTATATTTTGTGTATTTTTTTTCTTTTATATATATATAAAGATTATCAATAATATATATATATAGTCTATTTGAGTACTGTAATAATGGTTTCTGAGGGATTAGTTTGCATCGGTTGTTATAAATAACTGATGCAATAGAGGGATAAGTTTGCATCGGTTTTCAACAATAACCAATGCAACAAGTTCCTTTGTTGCATCGGTTCTCATTACAACCGATGCAACATGGGGGCTGTGTTCAAGCAATCAACCATGATATTTTGCATCAGTTGTTAGTAACAACCGATGCAAAAAGGGCCTTTTTGCATCAGTTTCAGAACTGATGCAAAGTGTTAAGCCTGTTGCATCGGTTGCATATGCATCGGTTGTTGAACTGATGCAAAAGGGGGGTAAACAACCGATGCAAATGGCCTGTTTTGTAGTAGTGTCTTACTTCGAGTCGCTGTCTCAATTACCGGTGCTTGCTTTGAGTTTTTGTCAAAATGACCCGAGACCCGAGTCATTTGGCTCCTGACCTAAAATCGCTGCAGGATTTTTCCTTCTGGATTTCAAAGCACGCCCAGATCTGCCTTTTTTGGCATGGAACTCTCTTTGACCAGAAGTCGCTACAGGGTTTTCGACTCTGGAACTCGAAGTTAACCTCTTCCAGACTCGAAGTAAACCTAGAGCAACTTTTTTTTTGAAATTAGGTTTTGGAAGTTAGGAATCAGGTTTGATGTTCTGACATTTGAGAATGATGAAGAAGATGTACGTACAGAAATAATAAGATGGGGTACGACTAGTGTTTATAACGGCCTATATATAGGCAGGGTTGGATCGAAACGATAACAACGACCCGAAAGCCCATTTCATTCCCGAAACAAAAATGGGTCATCCAATATATCAAAATAAATGTTTTCATATTTTTAAACTCAATGAAACATGTTCCAAGTCCTAATTTCATTGTGTGAAGAAGTTAGCTTTTAAAATCAGATTATTTCAATTGAATTCAATTAAATTGATTTCTACGTCTTTCGAGTCCATACGATCAAACAACATGTCCGATTGCTACAAAAAACTTAAAACCTTACAATAATTTACCATTACAGATACAATGATACTGGCTTCATTAAAATCTGAGATAGTGGCCAAAATGGCTATTTTCACATTAATTAAATAAATTATTATTAAATTAATTAAATCACATTTTCAATTCAAATTTAATAACTAACAAATTTTGCCATTTTTGATTACTTAGACATCTACAATAATTTAAAATAAATTTACAAGTCAATTCAATGTTAATTATTTACTAGTTACAGTGTTTAATCTCAATTGAAATAAATATAATGATTATTACTTTAAATTCTAATAAATCCATTTATTTTCCTTTTTATCTTATTATTCAATCAATTGTCATCTCATGGCTATAATTAACATTAATTTATATCTTATTACACTAATATTTTACAATTACCATCTTAATTTTCATTAACGTAATACTTAGTTACATTTAATTGCAATAAATCCATTTATTATAATGTAAATTCCCATAAATTGATAAACTTGATTTTAGTCTTTTTATTCAACAATCATTACTTATGGAAATAGTTAACATTGGTTTACATCTTATTGCACTAATATTCTACAATTATAAATTTAATTCACATTAACTGCACTAACTAATTACAACTGATTTTCAATTTATTATCAATGAATTGAATAGTGAATTTATAATCAAACCATTGTTATAACTTACCAATTCAAACACATTTCTATGTAGATTGCTAACAAACAAAACTAATAAATTCACTTACGGATTAATCATTCTATTTCAATCAATTTTAATTTATTATATACAATTTCACTATTTAATACAACATTTGATTTATTTACTCACTAATAGTTTATACCCAATTTTAAATTTACAGTTGTTCCAATTAATTGAGATATCATTAAAATAGTTATTAGTTGCCTTAAATTAACATTATTAAATTTCAATTAATTAAAACTACATTAGTTATCCATTAACTTACACTAACATTATTACATTTCATTCTAGTTATTATTCTCGTTATTAAACTTAATTTTTTCACAACATTAAATCCCAAAACTTATTTAATAAATAAATAAATTTAATTATCGAAATTTATGGGTCGTTACACTCTCCCCCACTCAAAATTTTTTGTCCTCAAAAGGAAAAGAAGGAGTTAATATATTTTATTCAAATTATTCAATTTATCACAATTAATTTACATAATTAAGTATTAAATAACATATATCAACTAATAACCAATTAAATCTTTTAAATTCAAATTAATAAAAGTTTGAAAAACATTTTCACATTCACAAAAATTTCTAAGTCCAAAATTCATGGAAAATTTCGGTAGTCACCTTTGTACGGAGAGGTCCAGGAGAAATAATAATATCACTAATAAACATACATATATATATGTCATATTACAAAATAAAATGTACCAATCCACGAAAAAACAATATAATATCGCTAGAAAACCGTAATCCCAAAACGTACCTATTTGTCGGGCGAACAACGCTTATTTATGAAATCAAAGCAGTAGCTAATGCTTCCGTAAACCTGTATTGCACTTATATAATCCAAAAGAGTTAGAATTATGCAAAAGAGATGTGACGACCCGCCTTTCTGTCCACGGAAAGATGTATCACCAATAAGAAAAGAAAGAGATAGAAATAGAAAAGATAGAAAGAAAGAATAACAACATCAGAATCTCACAGCGGAAATGGAACAAAATATAATACATCACATAATTATTACATAGTTTTACATATACCAGAGTTATATAACATCATAAAACAAGACAGTCATATATATCTGTCATTACATACATCCCAAAATACAACATACATTAAATAACACAGCGGAACTAGATAGATAGATACGTCTCGACTCTTGCTCTAAGCTCCTCCAGAACTCAACAATCCAAAACCTATCACTTGGCTACTCATAAAAATTTGAGTACCCAAGAGTTTATGAAAAACAGAAATAAACTCCGGATCATAAATGGATCTGGTGTGAGTAAACGGTTTAAAGTTGTTTAAGTTTGAAAACATTTGAAAACAAAGGTATCACGTAAGACTTCCCACACATAAACATGGGTAAGTTTTTACCTTACGCTAACCAAAACATTTTATAAGAAATCTAGTGATATTATAATAGTGTCTAGGGTTTTCAAGTAAAATACAGAAATAGCTGAAGTGCTTACATCTCGCATTCCAACATAGTTGGACACAATCAAAACGTACGGCGCTTATTGGAGATTGGATTCCATACAATAGCATGGCTACTGGGTACCGCCCGTCACAGTGCGGGGCCTATATCACCTACAACACAAGGCCGAAACCATTCTTTACTGAACAGTTCCAAACAAGATATATAACCCCACAGTTGTAGCTAGCAACCGCCCAAGCAGCCGAATAAAAAGGGACACCTAGACAGGGGTATATCTCGTCCTGCTTGGGTGCTACCCGCCTAACCTTGCTGCACCTCCTCTATTTTAGCCATTCTCGGTTGATGAGGCTTGAGGCTGCGATTACCTTTGTAGAACATATCTCTTAGAATGCTCATCATCCACCTGGCGATGTTCTGAAAGTATTCAATCCATACATGTTCGTTCCGGGTTCGAACAAAACCAAAGGCATTATTTCGTAACACACATTTTGGAATCACCCTCAGAGTTAACGACAATAACCCTTGCACTCTGAAACCATCTCGATCTTCACTTGAGATGTCACGACCTAACGTTTAATTTGGATCGATGTGGTTTTTAGATAATCACAACTGACACCTGATCCCGGTCTCATTGAAATCCAAACGCCAATTTAAAGGTCAAGTTATTTAATAGTTTAAACAATTTAATTCAACACTTTGAACTTCACATAGCATTTATCATAGATAAATCATACTCAATCATCACAGATATATCAAAAGCATAACATAGAGTATCACAGAATATCACCCAATAAATATCACAAATCCAGATATTTTACTTATACAATCATCCATAAGCAAGCATCTTTAATCCTTATTATAATTAATTCAATTTAAATTAATTACTTGCGAATTAATCCCTTAATCCTGTTTAATTAATCATCAATTAATTAACTATTCCATTTTCAAACCATTTAATTAATTACTTCTTAATCAATTTATTAAACCTTAATTACTTAATTAATTACCCCTTAATTATTAATTAACAACCTTAATTATTAATTAATAAAACTTAATTTCAAAATAATTAATCCTTAAATATTTATTTAATTAACTACTAGTTATAAATTAACTAACTTTAATTATCTAATTAACACTTCTTAATTTCAAATTAATTAGACACTTAATTATTAATTAACCAATCTTTAATTGCAAATTGATAAATCCCTAATCACTTAGTTAATTATAATTATTAATTAATCATTCTTAATTACTTTTTCAAATAATTAATTAATAATAATTATTTATCTTAATTAACATTTAAAAATATTTCTTAATAACTTTGAAATTAAATTATTACTAACTTGAAAACTTTAATGGTAATTAACTTTAACGCTTATCTTAAGTTAACTACTTAATTAAAATATTACTTAACATTTAAAAACATTCTTATGTATTCACTTAATTAATTAAAACTTGAAATAAATTCTTAACTTAAAATAGTCAAACATTGATTACTACATTAATACCAAAATTTGTTTAACATTATTAATTTTAAATTCAGTAGGCTTAACCTTTTTGAAAACAAAACCCGAGAATGCCCCAGGTTTACTCGAGTAGACACTCGCGTTCCCTTCCATTTTCCCCGAGTCCATCTCTCGTTCCTCACATACGTTTCTTCTTCTTCTAATTTTTTTTCCAATTAAGTTAGAATTAAAGTTTAAGTTTAAACTACGAGATCAAGTAAACACGCTCACTCACTCGGGTTCCAACCCTAAGCAATCCACCATTTTCTCGAGTATCAACTCGATTCGCTCACCACCCAAAAGCTTCTAACACCATATCGATATCGTGCACGTGCACGGTGCTTTGCCGGCACTCCGGCGAACCATGCATCCTTCGGCAAGTCGCGCACGATCACTACAATCGAGAACAAAAATCAATTCGATGCCAAAATTACTAGATCGAAATTAAGCATTCCATTCGAAACCTAGAACTCGAACTCACCCTTTAAAAACACTTCGCCTCACTCGCACCGACCACCGAAGGCGATACAACTCCAGCCACATCACGTCACCCCCCTTTACTACCATCCCCTTGAGTTTCGAGAAGCTCGATCAAATAGAGGAGACGAACTCATCTCCTTTTCTAACCACAAAAAACTCGGGCCTTAAACCCTAGACTGGCCTCGTCCCATCAATTCTTACAGTAGAAAATTTATTCAACAATTTTTCGGATATCGTTAATCAATAAGCTAGCTTCGAACAAAAATTCAACAACCAAAATTTGTTCGATCACCAGAAATTGGTAAAAAGGTATTTTCTGAATAACTAAGAACTGCTCGTTGAATACTTAACTAAAAATTACCATTTTTGTTTTAAAAATCTTATTTTGCAGTGAGAATTCATGTCATGAAATTAAATTAGCTTTTTAAAACACTCGAATTCATCATATAATTATATGTTGTACTGTAAAACAAGTTTCCCAGTTGATATACTTCACTAACAGGTCTAAAACAATTTGCATATCTTGATTTGTGTTTAAGCAACTTGTTTTGTTGTAAACTATAAGACTATAAATAGTTTGATGAAGAAATTTTGAATTTTGATTAGCTATTTAACTCTGTAACTACAACTGAGAAGAACAAGTAGATAAAATTTTCACAGAACAATTCCTATACACACACACACACACACACACACACACACACACACACACACACACACACACACACACACACACACACACACAGAGCTATATTTAAAAAATATTACATACGTACCACAATATTACTCATGAATATCCTGCATAGATTTAAATATGTTTATGACTTTTTTTTAAAATATGTTTACTCACTTGAAAAAACGTTCGAACCGAGAGCAATACTGTTGTTTTTTCTTAAAAGCTGCAGTTTTGATCTGCCTTTAAATCTTGTTTTGTTGTTGAATGAATTTGAGTTTATAAAATGATGATGCTTCTTAATTTCTTTTTCTGGTTTTGCTATGTTATTGAACGAACTGGAATAGATGTATATATAAAGAAAACAGGTTTGAACAGAGTAGGTGTCTTCTGGCACAAGTTTATCTTTGTTTTGATCTGATTTTTTTCTTCTTTGACTAAACTAGTTTTTTCTTGTAGAAAATGAGATGATTCATATACATTCGAAATGACCTGGTTTTGTGCTTGAGTTGATAGCATTTAATGTAATTGTTTCCTTCTATGTTTACATACTTATCCTATTTATTTATTTTTATTTTTATATGTACATAGATATTGTATTTGCCTTGCATTCACATACATACATTTTGTCTAGTTTTTCTTTACTTTGTGCTTAATATAAAAATTATTATAGTTATTTTTATGTGTTTATCTTATGTTGCTTCACACAATAACCATTTAAATATTTATTTCTAACATAAGTCCTTATATTTATTTTTCTATTTTAGGCTTAAACCATCAACACTTAACTTATATTCATATATTTTATACTTATAATTTATACTTATATTTAATATTGATAGGATTGGATTTTATTTTAAACATTATCATCTATATTACATTCATATGCATAAATTTAAATTAAATGTTAATAAGGTAGAGCATTTCAATTTAATTCAATAAGATAGATTTTATTTTAAATATTTTTGAAAGATTCTATTTTGAATTTTCAAATCATAGTTTCCCTTTAAAATACATATGTATATAAATAGATGGCAAATATTCCAAAAGATTTATTCATTTTTAAAATGATAAGTTTACATTTTACTTAATTAGATTAAATTCTTATTAAAATAATATTGCCAAGATTCCAGGTCGTTACATTCCTCCCCCCTTAAAAGAATTTCATCCTCGAAATTTAAAACAAAAGATAATCCAAAAGCTTTTATATCAACAATCCAACCATACATTCCATCCGTACATTAACAATCAACCAAACAGTCTATCCTAACAAACATCACTAGTTATCCGGACACAAATCCGGATAAGCCTTCCTAAAACAATCTAGAGTTTCCCAGGTACAATCTCTGGGATCTTCGCTCCACTGCACTTTAACGAGCTTCGATACGTTACTCTTGAGTTGTCTCTCGTCTTGATCAACAATTCAAACTGGATTTTTGACCATAGTCAAGTTTGGCTCGACCTCCAAATCTTCCTAGACTACTGGTTCTACAACCAATGATGGGTCATGGACCAATTTCCTTAGATGGGATACATGAAATACATTATGAATTCCAAACATCCATTCTGGCAATTCAATTCTGTAAGCGACCGCACTAATCCTTTCCAGCACCCGGAATCGCCCAATATATCTCGGGGCAAATTTTCCCGTCTTTCCAAATCTAATAGCTCCTTTGATCGGGGAAATTTTGACAAAGACAAAATCACCAATCTCAAATTACAATTGTCTTCGCCTTTTATCCGGCATACTTCTTTTGACGGTCTTGAGCGGCTCTCATCCATTTCTTGATAAGCTCAACTTTTGCAGAAGCTTCGCGAATCGAATCTGGTCTAAGCATAAAACGGCCTCTCGACTCTATCCAATAGGATGGGGACCTACACGGCCTTCCATACAAAGCTTCATAAGGAGCCATCTTGATACTTGCTTGGTAACTATTATTATAGGAGAATTCTACTAGATGAAGATGGTCTTCCCACGATCCACCAAAATCCAAAACACAAGCTCACAGCATATCTTCTAAAATTCGGTTAAGCCTCTCTGTCTTCCCATCTGTCTGAGGATGATAGGCCGTACTTAAACTCAAACTCATTCCCATAGCTGATTGCAGAATCTCCTAGAATTTGCTGGTGAATATAGGATCACGATCACTTACTATGCTAATAGGAACACCATGCAATCTAACTATCCCTCTCAAGAAAATCACTTCTAGAGAAGCTGCAGTATGAGTTGCCTTAACCGGTATAAAATAGGCGCTCTTAGTTAGACGATCCACAATCACCAATATTCCTTCGTTTCCCTTCTTGGTTCTAGGCAAACCATCGATGAAATCCATCGAAATCATCTCCCATTTCCATTCTGGGACTTCCAAAGGCTGTAACAACCAGCCGACTTCTGCTGATCTCCTTTAACTTGCTGGCGGATAGCACAACTTTGACAAAAGTTGCTACATCCCTCTTCATGCTCGGCCACCAAAAAACCCTTCTCATATCTTTATACATCTTAGATATTCCTAGGTAGATATTCAATTTGAAGCGATGAAACTCAGTTAAGACTTCTTGCCCCAATCCATCTATATTAGGCACACACAAACGACCATTAATCCTCAAAAGCACCTTGATCATCCACCTTGGAATCCAAATATCGACCATCCTTGGTTCCAAGAATCAGTTCCTTAAAAGATCTATCCTCCATTTGCTTGCTTATGATTCTTTCCTGGAGGGACGGAACCACTTTCAAAAGAGACATAACTGCATTCCTTCCAAGTGCACCAGCCACAACATTCGTCTTTCCTGGGGTATACAGAATATCCAAATCATATGATGCGAGAAAATAGACCCATCGTTGTTGCCTCGGATTAAGCTCCATTTGAGAGAAAAGATATTTCAACGGTTTGTGGTCCGTGAATAACTCGAACTTCCCTCCCAAGAGATAGTGTCTCCAGATCTTCAAAGAAAAAACAACGGCTAACATTTCAAGGTCGTGCGTAGCGTAGTTCCTTTCATGTGGCTTTAATTGCCGACTCGCATATGTAGTTACTCTTCCATTCTGCATCAAAACTGCTCCCAGACCAACTATATAGGCATCTTGATAAACCTTAAATTTTCTCTTGCCATCCGGAATAGCTAGCACTGGTGCACTGGTTAACCTCGTCTTCAATTCCTAGAAAGCCTCTTCACACTAGGGTGTCCACCTAAATTTAGCTTCTTTCCTTGTCAACTTGGTCAGATGTGAAGAAATCTTGGAATAATCTTTGAAACCTTTCTTTAGTAGCCAGCTAATCCCAGAAAACTACGAACTTTAGTCGGTGTCTTCCGTTGCTTCCACTCCAGAATAGTCTCAACATTTGCTGGATCTACAGAAATACCTTCACCAGAAACAATGCGCCCCAAAAATTTGACTTTCGATTTCCAAAAATGGCACTTAGAGAATTTCGCCTTCAAAACATGTATTCTCGGTGTCTTCAACACTATTCTCAAATGCTGCTTGTGCTCTTCTTTAGACTTAGAATAGACCAGAATATCATCGATGAACACCATAACAAACTTATTCAATATATCTCGAAAGACTCGGTTCATAAGATCGACAAAGTAAGAAGGAGCGTTGGTTAACCCGAAAAACATAACCAACCACTCATAGAAACAATTTGGTCCCCTAAATGCAGTCAAGGGAATGCTGTCCTCAGTTACCCTTAACTGATGGAAACCTGAAGCTAAATCCAGTTGAGAAAAAACAGAAGCTCCATGCAGCTGGTCAAAAAGATCATAAATACGAGGAAGAGGATATTTATTTCGAATGGTCACTTTGTTCAGCTCTCAATAGTCAACATAGAACCTTAGTGATCCATCCGACTTAGTGAGAAACACCGCAGCGGAACTCCAACAAGAAAAACTGGGCCTAATCAACCCCTTCTCCAAAAGATCCTGAGTCTGCTTAACTAACTCCTCCCTCTCTCTAGAAGTCATCCTCCTACGAGGCTGAATCACTGGTACTGCTCCTGGAATCAAATCAATGCGAAACTCTGTCTTTCGATGTGGAGGTAAACACTTGACTTCCTCGAATATATTGGGTAATCTTGGACCATATCGATATCTTCAACGTCTCAACTCCATGTAAAAGACTACTAAAATGAATTCTAGAATTATCACACGTCACTCTAGCAAACCTACGCAAATCGATCTCCAACGAAACTGTTCTTTCATCACAATTCAGGACAGCCTTATACTTATAGAGCCAATCCATCCCCAATATAATATCAAATCCCTTAAAATTCAACACAAAAGGGTCACAAGAAAAACTACAGGGTGGATATGAAATCCTCAAATCCTTATAGATCATATTTAATTTGGTTACCCCTCCTATAGGATTGAATACAAAGATGGGACAATCTAGAGTACTAGGGGTAAGAAAGAACTTCTCTACATATTCCAGAGAAATAAAACTCAAAGAAGCACCCGAATCAAACAAAACTTTTACATACTTGCCATCTAAAAGTAATGTACCTTCCAATACTCCCTTGCCTTTAGATGAAGTGGATGGTGCACCCTCCAAAGCAAATACTTTATTCTGCTCAGCTTTATAAAGAAGCAGGCAATCCTTGATCATATGACCTGGTTGGTGGCAATTGAAGCATAGAGATTTCTGAACCAAAGCCGAACCCGGTCCACTTTGATACGACTGCTGCTGCTGTTGTTGAGATCCTTTCCTGGGACACTTATTCGCCAAGTGACCTTCTTGTTGTTGCTGCAATCCTTGATTTAGGTAATTAGAAATTGATTTTGTGTTTCAAATAAATATTTGAAATTGGATTTGATTAAGATCTTTTATAAAAAGAATTTCCAATAAAAAGTTAAATAATTTTGTTTTCATTTGAAGTTGCAAGTTTAAAATATAATGTATTTGAAAGCTTAAGTTTTTAAATAAAAGTTTAAGTAATTTAGTTAGGACTTTTCGTATCTAGGTTCATTAATTGATATTTAAATTTGGTTAATGTTAAATATATATTTTAAATTCAAAATGAAGTTTGAGTTTAAATTTGAAGTGTAATGTTTAAAAATACACTTAAATGATTAATGAAATCATTAATAAAGGAATTCATTATCTTAAAGATAATTAAGGCAATCAAATGATTTAATAATTATGGTAATTAAAGAATGATTTATTTGATTTTAAAATTTTAAATTTAGATTGATTTAAAATTAGAAATGATTAATAAATTGTAAATCTAAGATAATTTCTTAAGGAAGTAATTAAGGAAATATTATTAGTTAATGAAGATAATTAACTAGAGGTCATTAAGCAATTAAATTAAGGTGGTTAATTTAGATAATTGATTTGATTAATTAATTTAGATAATCAATTATAAATTGTTTTACATAACAAGAGTAATTAGGGATTAATCACTTATTGTAATGGATATTTTGATTATTAAAGTAAAATAATTTAGTTAGTTAATCTAAGAAGATCATTGAATAAATTGGTAATCAATGATTAACTGTTATGAGATAATTGCTTAATGGTAAATAATTAAAGGTTAATTATTTAAAGAATTAAAGGTTGATTTATTTAATAAATAAATGATTATAGGATAGTTAATCAGATGATTTAAAATCAATTATAGTTAATTAACTATGGCCTATGACCCATCTGATTCAAATTTATCAGATAATTATTGAGTTCACTTATGGATGATTGAATCCTATTGATTGTTGAACTGTTTGATATTTCTGATATGCTCTGTGAGGCTATCTGTTTGATTCACCAACAACCACAAAATAACAAGTTTGCAGCAACAACACAATTTAAGTATCTAGGCTCCATACCATGATACCACCTCTATCCAGAAGGAAATGACATACACTAAGGGGGCGCTATCCCCTAATAACCTTGCTGCATTCTTCCTGTTTTGACTATTTTCGGGGTGTGAGGTTCGACGAAGTCTCGTCCACAAAACTACGCTTTCCATAAATGCCACGCTTTGATCAAGAAATGATCAGCAGTACTTCGTATGCCACATTACCAAATTGGGAATGTATCACTAGTAACCATCAACTACATAACCTCTGAGCTCGTACGTCTTAGAGAAGGGTGTTAAGCTAAAATAATAAATTCTCCGCCACCAACAGAAATATATTTGATAGAAACCAGCTTTACATCTCAAATTGTAACGTCAGACACACATCCATACAAGTCCGTTCCGGGATCGTACGGAACTGAAGGCACTTCCAAAGAAGCCCTTGCAATCCGGATATTCACTAATCACGACCGAACTTCCCATCACAAAGGGTGATAAAATCTCTATATCGGAGATCAGCCGATGCAGAGTCATTCGATGGTAATCCTTCCGTTTATGAAAATATCCGGTCTTCAACACCAGTCTTCAAATGCTATCCGTTACGACATATCACTATTCGAAATGTGATTTATGACCTAAAGGTCTTCTCCCGGTTATACCGAATAACGAGCGCTTATTTTTAAAAAAAAAATAAGTGTAGAATTCAAATTCAAGCAAATCAAAATAAATACCCATTTAAAGGTAAATATTGATAGTCAGTTATTTAACTATCAAAGCAAGCCAACAAATATTCAGCACCATAACAATCACTAGGCCTTTTTATTAACCTTCCATAAATTAAATAACTTGCCTAATGTTCACTTCAATTTATCTTTAACAAGATATATTCTCTAAACCATTTCAATTTCTACATTGGAAAACATTTCCAAATACTTATTTAACAATAAGTAATTCACAAATCTATTTATTTTCAATACTTAGAAAATATTCAATATACTTACAACACGACTAAGTATATGTTTTATCCTTTAAGGAAACGTTCTCTTTAAGCACATTTTTTCGAGTCAAAACGAATGTTGCGTAAAACATCGTTATGACAACCCAAAATGACTAGTATTGGGATTCGAAATTAAGATAGATATATAAATCCCAATACTATATAAAACATTTCCTTTCGAAAATCATTTACTATAACAACAGTGTTATAGTCCATCTTTTCCTTATTTCTCGAAAACGTCTATTTCAACAATGAATGTTGAAATCTATGGTTTCGATCCTTAACACATTTTAAAACAACTTCAAATCACTTTAATTCTATTTAAACGATCACTTCCTAAAACATTTCTTTAATATATTATTCACTGTCCAAAATTGTGAATATACTTCGTTAACCAAATTCAACCTTTGTAGACATTTTTTTAAGGATTATCCACTGTCCAAAATCATGAATATGCTTCCTTTAATAAGCTATAATAATTAACTTATCAAAATAAGTCGTTTTCAAATTTATAAACAATGTTTATAAATTCCATTGATATTTTATAACAACTTCAACTTATAAAATCACTTTATTAACAAATTCTATCCATATCCCATTTACAAGCCAAAATCCAAATTATAAGCAAATTAGTTATAATTCTTTATTTACAAATTCATTCATTTTATAACTTCACAAATCGTAGATTCTATTCTTTTATAAAACCCATTTATAACATTATTTTAAAACATTTTATAAACTCCTTTATAATTTCATCGCTTGATTTATAAAAATAATCCAATTTTATAAGTTATATATGAAAATTTTATGATAAATTCAAAAATTTCTTTTTAAACTATTTTATAAAATCATTAAATCCATATTTCAAAAATCAATTTTCATCTATATTTCTCAAAAATCATAATTTTTATAACATTAAAATTATAATGTTTATTTATTTAAAATGAATCAATTCGAAAATTTAATAAAACGTATTCTTTTCAAAAATCAATTAAAAATCCTTTTAAAATTTGAAAGTCATCACTTTAACACTTTTAATTTTCCAAAATAGGTCCAATGCTGCAACAGCACTAAATATAACAACCACGACATCCAAAACATCATATCTCATATGATAACAGAATATATCACAATATTTGTAAATAAATCAATACGGTGAGGAATCCAGTTGGATCCCTCCAACCTATTTCCCTGCATCCACAGATGTTAGCACAACACCAATCCCGTTTCAAGACGGAATATCGCGGTATATGGAACTTACAGAATATTATCCGCTATTATGTGGCGCAATAGGGTCTCATCCGCTATATAATGTGGGAAAATCAACTCCAAGTACATATATAATACCAATTCCACTTCAAGGTGAAAATATCGCGGTATATGTGTTTAATAAATAACATCCACTTAATATACGACGTATAGGGTCTACTTCAATATAATATATAACAATTTATCATTCAATCACACAATCAAGCAATTTTAAATCTAACTATTTAAAATTTAAATGAAACAAATTCGATTGAGTGAGAAGTTCTCACCTTGCTTCCAATTGCAGTGTTTTATTTTGAATAAAATTAAATGCGCGTTTAATTTTACCCAAAAATTTCACTAGCTCCAATCAACTCCAATCCAGCTCCATCACGTAGTGCTAGTCAATACGAAGCCAACACAATTCGTTTCGTCAGTTTTCGACCTTGTATGAACAAGTTACAGCTTTCTAAACGTTATACAAATTTTAATATAATTAATTTACATTTTCTTTTTATATTTTTTATAACCTTGTTATCTCCAGGCCGTTGATTTCCCTACCCCTAGATCAGAGCCGCACTTCTTCTCCTCTCCCGTCACGTTTTTATCGCGTATGATGAACCCATAGCCGCCATCATACATCAATTTATCGAGCCACCTACGATCATCTTTACATTGATCAGCAACCTCCATCACGAAGCCCTTCATGAGCTCGACCTATGGCCAAAGACCGGCCACAATCGGCCCCCTCCTGCGTTCGAAAACGTGCGTGAACCACGACTGTTCGAGCTTGATTTGCCGTCGATCCATCGAGTTATTTTCGATCGTAGCCGTTGAATTTGTAGAGCTCAATGTTGTCTACAATATTTTAGTTGGAGATTACTTGTAAAAGTTTACGGATTGGAAGAAAATAGAAGAGGAAGAAGTGAAATTCTCGGCCATTAAAATAGAGGTGGCGGCTAACATTGAAACCCTAGTTAGGTTTTGCAAAATAAAAGAAATAAGGTCCTTTTATAGAAAATTCTCGCGACACTATTCACCCGAAATTTTTTCGAACTCCAAACGAAACGTGCCGCCTGGCGTTTATAATGTTTTACCCCAATTCCAAACGCAATGGTATATATATCGGGAGCCAATTCGATCAAATTTGGAAGGTAGGTTTTCGAATCGATAAAGTTAAATTTAAAAATTCACTCAAACCGATTTCCGTGCATTTTAGCTTGCCCCGGACAAACCGTAAATCCGATTGACACGAAATTTGAAATCTTACAATAATAAAACATTACGGATCTGATGAAACTAGTTTCGTCAAAATCCAAGACTGTTTGAAAAATAACTGTTTTAACTCATCAATTAAATATTCAATTTTCACAAATTAACTTTTAATTCGATTTTAAAAGTCTTATAACATCATTCTAACTCCAATAAAATTAAATACAACTTTATAATTCAAATCTAATCACTTTAAACCCAATTTTCAATTATTTCTGTAATTTCAAATATTAAATTATCGATTTAATTATCCAATTAAATCTAGATATTCGAAATATAATTTATTCGACTTACAAATTTTACTTATTAATATTTAAAATCAATTAAATATACGAATTTCAAATGACAGAAATTCCGGGTCGTTATAAACTTCCCGCTTAAAAGGATTTCGTCCTCGAAATTACCAAGTAAGAAAAAGTCTTGAAATCCATTAACTTTTCAAAACCATTTGTTCAAATTAAATTTCAAATTCATTTAAACATTTTAACTTTTTCAAAATCTAATAGTTAAACTTCTTATAAAAACTTTACTAATTTTTCAAATCATACTTAGTTATCTATTCAAAACCAGCTATATCGTTTAACTTTTCACCCCAAAATCAAAGTTATAGTTTTCAAAAAAATTCCAATTTTCTCAAAAATATTCTAACGCCTTAAATTTTCGAAAAATTTCGCCAGCGTCTCCTTTGCGCGGCTCGATCCAAAAAAAATGGCTATATATATATATATCAAAAATATACATCTCATCAAAGTAACGAGGCATCCCGCAGGGAAAAAAGTGTAAAAGTACGATATGTAATCCGAGATATGTACCTTATATATTATTAGCGAGCATATACGGCTGATATAGCGTGAAAGCGAGCTCCAAATACGAAGCAAGCGCAATCCACACCTACTAAACAATCAACAATATGAGAAACATGTATACAGAAAATAATATCGATATACAACATATACCAGAAGCAACAACAATATGTGCCAATATAGCAAATGCCACAAAAGGCAGTAAATCCAACCATTAAACAACTATCATCCAACAACGATTCCAATCATCAAATCAATATACATTCACTTCTCATTAATATTCAATGAATTGGTTTTTCATTTAATCAAATTTGGTTCATTAACATTGGACTTTACTAACATTCCTTTATTCATTTTCAATCAGTTTATATTCACTAATTTACATTCAAGTTAGTTCACTTCCACGTTCAAATCAAATTTCAAAGCTTTCCATTCATCAATTCAACTTCATTAACTTCTAATGAATTAACACTTACATTCATTATTCTATATCAATTCATTTACATTCGATTGATAAATTTTCAATGCATTTATTAATTCAATTGCTAATTCATTTAACAAATAAGGTTGAATTTCATTTATATAACTCAAGTTTATATTCATCACTTCACTTTATCAATTTACTTCGATACCAAAATCAACTTCAGTAAACATTACTTAAGTTATATTCCATTTCAAACATCATTTGTTTAACTTAACTTAAATTTCCACTAATAAATCCAATTAAGATTCCAATTCTAAGGTAAATTCCATTTACTTTTACCAAAGTCAAATTTCATCACTTAATCAAATTCATATCTCGTTTTGCTTAACAAAAAATTATTTAACCATTTTATCATTTGGTTTTACTTACATCCTCACATTTAGTAAGTTATACAACTTATATATTTAAACTTCCAAATCATTAACTTATCCAATCTAGTTCAAATCTGATTTGATTTATTTAACTTCCTTTGGTTAAATTTTCAAATTTGTTTATCGCAACAAAACTTCAATTTTCAATTTACCATGGTAGCAAATCCATCACACAGAAACTCGAAAATGATACTGATGATGTTTCATTCATCTTCCTTATTATTTCCCAGTAACAGTAGTGAATTCAGTGCTTAATATTCTTTCAAAAAAAATTCCTTTTATTTATAACTCATATTGATAAGTCTTTTTCTTATCTAATTTCACTATTTAACTTTTAATTTTGGAAAATAATTTCCAAAATAAACAGGATTCAACATTTTCAATTCATAGTTCAAATTCATTTTCATCTACAACTCATATTTATAAATATATCCATATGTTTCACTTCTTATATATAAGATTATTTCACAATTGTAAATCACATTAATTATAATTCCATACTTAATAATTCGTTTGCTTATACAATTTATTCTTTTAATTAACTTATATATATATTCTTACATTTTCAACAACCAAACAATCAATTTATGTACACTTTAATAATTTCTGAAAAATTAATTCCTTTATATATAAAATCTAATCAAGGTAAAATTATTTCATTTACCCAATTTAAAATGATACTATGTCGGTTTATCTCGTTTAAGAGTTTAGAAACCACTATCGATACCGTTGTACTTTCCGCACCGACCAAAATTCATAAACAGCTCAACGGATAAGCAAACACAATATAAAACAATTTTATATTCACTAACAAATACGCGCTCATATCTATTAATACACTCAAACTCATTCTAGAGTACTGCTGACTCAATCTCTAATGAGTTATTCCCAACAGAGCCAAGGTTGTCGCTAAACCATATGCTCTGATACCACATTGTAACGTTCGCGATTTTCGACTTCCGAGAGTCGACCTTAATACGTCCATTATATCAACTGTCGGGCTATCGAAGGCCGGAAAACCATACCGTTAGGGTTAAAGAAGAAGAGGTAGAAGAAGAAAGAAAGAAGAAGCAACAGAAACAATATCAGAACCTCACAATCGCAGCAGAACAACATATGATAGATAAATGAATAATCTTTAAATCCAAAGAACTGTACATTCTATACATTCCATCACATCACATTACATTATCAGAGTTTACAAGAACAAACAGAGGAAAAGAAATACTATATACTAGTTGATATGCCAAGCCATCCAGCCTGCCTCCAGATCTCTACAACAACTCATGAATTCCAGAATGACCTGATAACCTGACTCTAAGCTGCCCGCGTAGAAAATAATGGGCACCCAGAGTTTAGAAAGAGAACAATAAACTCCAAGTCAGTCATGGGACTGGTGTGAGAACTTAAAACAGTTATTCTTTAAAAAAACAAACAAATAAATATTTTTAAATAGATCTGCAAAGCTTTTAGAAAATGTAACTACCATAAGGCCTCCTGCCAAACACACAATGCAAACGCAGAATTAGAGGAGATTTCTCCTTATGATAGTCAAACATGCTTAATACGCAGAAAAATTTCTTGGATATTATTACAATAAGTGCAAAGTGCAGAAAAAACATTTCAAAAGTATAATATAAATCTTAGCCAGCATAGACATTTCACACTTATGCCTACTATAGCTACCATCTAAACAGTGGTGACCACCATAATTAAATGGCAGGTTCTACAACTAAAACCGTACAAGGTTTCGTATTGGGAATTGGATTTCCAACAAATGGTCAGGCCAAGGAACTTCCCATTGCCACATGGGTACGCCTCTGGAAGGACGCCCCGAGAACCTAACCGGATCTCTGCCAATACAAGGCCGGGTTACCCATAGCTGGGTAACAACTGACATGAGTATTGTAACGAATGCGATTTTTGCCCGTTCGAAAATCGACATCCATACTTTACATCGTACTCGAATGCCGCAGATTCGACCGTTCAAATCCGATTCGCCGAAGCTTATAACACAATTAAGTAAACAATACAGTGGAAGAAAAAATGAATACCAATGTACAACATCTGATACAACATCCTGATACAACAGATGATACAATAGATATCGATATACATCAGAGATATGATACAATATAATAGCAGCAGAAAGGAAAAATAGATAACCCTAGCAGGGGAACAAATAACTCAAGATAGTCTTCAAGAAAGAACTCCAGCAGCAGCTCGAACCGATATCACGATATACTAAGAGAAGCGAGTCTCATCCATATCCGAACACTGAACTAGCTCCAATTAATCCACTGAACCTAACTATCTGAAAACCCAACTCTAGACTGCTCGTGTGGAAAATAGTGAGCACCCAGAGTTTAGGAAAGGAACAATAAACTCCGGGTCAGTCATGGGACTGGTGTGAGTAACAAAAACAGTTTATCCTTTAAATAAAACAAGATTTATAAAAGAAAATCCGATATGCTTTTCTAGAAAATGAAACTACCATAAGACCTCCCGCCACACACACAATGCAAACGCAGAATTGGAGGAGATTTCTTCTTATGATAGTCAAACATGCTTAATACGTAGAAAATTTCTTTGATATTATTATTATAAGTGCACAGTGCAGAAAGCATTTCGAAAGTATAATATAAATCTTAGCCAGCATAGGCATTCCGCACTTATGCCTACTATAGCTACCATGTTCAATAGCAGGTTACCACCACATTCCATGGCAGGTAATACAACTAAAACCGTACAAGGCTGCTATTGTTTCTTTGGATTTTCCAACAAATGGTCAGGCTATGGAACTTCCTACTGCCACATGGGATCGCCTCTGGGGGGACGTCCCGAGAACCTATCCGGATCTCTGCCAACACAAGGTCGGGTTACCTCTGTAACTAGGTAACTACTACTCGAGCATGCCACTCCCCGGTCCTTTGGGACCTTTATCCGAGGTACCTCTAAGCAACAACCACACAGTAAATGAGATTGGAGCAACCACATAGGTTAAATATCAGGGCTCCATACCTAATACCACCCTTTACCAGAAGGGAATGACACACCCTAAAGGGCGCGACCCTCATAACCTTGCCGCATCTTTCCTGTTTTGACCATTTCCGGGGTGTGAGGTCCTGACGCAGTCTCGTCCACAAAGCTACGCTTTATACAAAAGCCATGCTCTGATCACAAATGATCAACAAATGATCATCAACACACGACAGCACTCAGCATGCCACACTACCAAATTGGGAGTATATCGCTGATAACCTTCAACTACATAACCTCTGAGCTCGTACGTCTCAGAGAAGGGTGTTAATGCTAAGAGAATAAATTCTCCGCCACCAACAGAAATGTATTTGAAAGAAATCTGCTTTATATCTCAAAGTGTAGTGTCATACATACAACCATACAAGTTTGTTCCGGGTTCGAACAGAACCGAAGGCACTTCCGAAAAAGCCCTTGCAATCCGGGTATTTACAATCCCGATTCGACTTCCCATCACTTAGGAAATCTCTATACCGGAGCAACTCAGTGCAGAGACAATCGATAGTTCATCCTATCATTTTCGCAAATACCCGGTCTTCACCACCAGTCTTCAAATGCTATCCATATACGTCGAATCACATATTCGGAATGGGTTATACGACACAAAGGTCCTCTCCCGGCTAAACCGAATAGTGAGTGCAATATTTAAACATATGGATATGGGATTTCTATTAACTCACAGCTTAATAATTCAAAACTTTCCTTCAAATGGTTTAAACCAATTACCATTTTCAAATCTTTTAAACAAAAGATTTATTTCGCTAAGTTCACCCATTTTCACAAAGATCCATTTACGGATTTCAAATCAATTCCCATTTTAATTGGATTAATTCATTAAATCTTTAAATCAAAGATTTATCTCATAGCTTTCAAAACTTGTTTTCAAAGATTCGTCCATAACTTGGAAAGTCATTTTCAATTCAAACTTGAAATCCCTTCAATATAAATTGGAAGTTCATTATCACTTAGAAACAATAGTTTTATTTCGGAAAACCCGATTCCATTTATACAAGTCACAATCTTTAGTTTAATTCAAATTTCCAAATCAATACCTTTAAAATAGTTTAACCCATATAAACTGGTATAACATCTTTAGTCCCTAGTTTCCAAACCATAGAATTCAATTTTAAATATTAAATTCAAATTTAAATCAAATTATTTAAATTTTAAACTAAATCAAGTTATTCAAATAAATTTCATCTTTGAAATTCCATTTCAAAAGCTTTTCACTTTAAATCCAATTTCATTTCCAAACCATTTGAATTTAAAATATTCAACTTTGAAAATCATTTCAAAATCTGTGACTTAATCGATTTCCTCGTGAAATCCATATTTGTGTGTGTATAAGTGTGGTCCAGGGGTTTAACACACAATAGTGCAACAACATTCATTCATCACAGATCAAAATATAGAAATATAGTTGATAAGCGGTATAAACTATAACGCTTATCGTCCGTTCACAGATTCACAGATAATATACGAATGTAAATAACTGAATAAATCATACACGGCATAAATCATAGAACAAAATATCACAGATCAGACAGGACAATCAATTCAAGGTATCTCATACAATGCAACCATTCATAAGTAAGGTCAAACGTTTAATAATCATTTATAAACAGGATTAATTTATTACTTAATCCTAAGTAATTCAATTTATTTCAAATTAAATAAATTACTTATGAATTAATTATTAAATTCTGATTTATTTATCACAAATCATTTGATATAAATTAATTTATCAAACCCTTTCAATAAATTATTCTTAATTAATAATTTAATTGGATTTACCTTAAGTTAATTACATAATCATTTAATCTGAATTAATGTCATTAAGTAATTATCTTTAAGTAATTAATTACCCTTATAAACAAATCAACATTTACTTATATTAAATGTAATTATAACTTAATCTCCCGATTAATTAACTTAAATCTTAATTAATGAAGTTAAATTTACAATTACTAATTAAATTGATACAAAACATTAATTATCCATTCTAATTAACTTAATGATAAATGTATTACAAATCATTTAATCTTTATTGAATTTAAGATGAACTCATTCTTAGTGGTGATTTATATTCATTTACCAATATGTTTGAAAACCTTTTAAATTCCAACTTATCTTTCTAAATTTTATTTTAAACCCAAGATTTAAAAATGAACCCTCCTTTGTCTGTTTAGTAAAGTTTAAACAAATTTTAAAAATCCTTTAAATTACTTGTTTAAGTAATATTTTATTATAAAGAAATTTTAAAGAGTTGAAATCAAATCCTAAAACATTTAACTTATTTAAAATATTTAAAATACTTGCAGTTATCACTTTCTTTCATTTCAAAATCTGAAATTCAATTATATGTTCAAGTCTAGGCTTCAGATTTGTTTTCAACTTTGCTTAAACTTTCTTTTACAACTCAATTTCTAATTTTATATTCAATTCTTTAAAATAAAATATTTCTTAATTGTTATTAAAACAATTTTAAACTTAAAAACTTAATTATACCCAAACCATGTTGTAAACTAACTTAAGTTTATATTTAAACTTCTGTTTTTAAACTGGCTTGAGCTTTGTTTCAAAATTAAATTTTTTAAAACTTTGAAAACAGAACAAGTTCTGTTTATTAAACCTGAACAACACTGACTCGAGCCCTACAATGCTTGCTTCGAGTCAAAACGAAGATTCCCCGAGCCAAACGTTCAAACTACTTGACATGTTCTTGAGCTTCCCCTCTACCACAAACTTCATCAGGAATTAAATGACACCGTGCACATGCACGGGCCAACCAGCGACTTCCGACCACCCACGATGTCTCACTCAAGTCATCGATCACCTTCGCGTCCTCACCTGACCGTCAGAACATCATCACGAACTCGAAATCAAAATTGAGAGCTCGAGCCACAAACCTGCAAACGAAGTCACCAAACCTGGAACAGGAAGACAACTTCCACCCCAAAAACCAGAAAATCTCGAAACCTCGACCGCCGTACCGTGCGAAACTTTGGCCATCACTTCATCGTCCACCCTTCCACCATCCCCCAAAGCCACGAGACGCTCGGTCAACCAGAGATGGCGAACGAATCGAAATAGCATACCTACCTAAAACTAGGTTTACAAAAGAAAAAAGTTTTCCACCGCCGCCACGATCAACTGTTGACCACCTCACCATTTTTCCTCGACTCCCCGTTGGCCCCTCTATCGCCAGCCCAAGCCTCATCCATCACGAGACCGTGGGTCGCCAGAGAAGGCCAAAAATTCAAACTTCGAACAAACCCATACTGCTCCTTAAACCCCCATCTAAAAATTTTGATTCTTGTTTTAAAAATCCAATTTTAGTTTAATAATTCAAGTTATAAACCTGAATTTGTAAATTAATAAATTTGTAATTTGACACATTTAAAGTTTGACTAAGTATATTGGTTTCCAGAAATATTTACAAGTTATTTTGTCTGGAATAAATTTCTAATATTGAGTATTTTCTATAACAAACTGTTTCTGTTTTAACATTAAACTCAAAAAGAAATTAGATTTAAAAAGAAATGATTTTTTCCATTTTGAATTAAAACCTGGTATCTTAAAATCTTAGAACAGAAACATATACAGCAATAACCTGTACGAAATACTTCCAGTTCCCATCATGTTCAAAGGATTCATATACATGTAGGAATATACTTGTTCACAGACATATATATGCAGTAGATTCAAGTCTTTTTTTCTAAAAAAAAAACATATGTTACTCACAGTGTTTTCCAGGAGAAGAAAACAGAGCTTGAATTTCTTTCTGCTTGCTGAACCCATTTCTTTGATTCTCTGGCTTTGATTTGATTTATGTTATTGTTTAAGTTAAATTTTTTTATGTTAAGTTTAAGGTGATATTACTTCAGTTTTATCAACTTAAAGAAACAACTGAAAGGAGGAGATTGATATGTGAAAATGCAATATGCAGGATGATAAAAATCTTGTGGTACCATAGGCAGAGATATTTATTTTATTTTATTTTGGATACTGAAGTGATATTTATTAAATGCCTATGCTAATTAAACTCGGCTGATATCTGGCTTTGATATGCTAGTATTAATTACCATGTACAAAGTTTCATATATGGTGGCTGACATACACAATTGATGTGCTAACATTTATTAACTTTGGCTTGTATTGGAAGCTTATACTTATCATCTTTTTGTTTCATTTTTTTCTCTTTTCTTTGTCTTATTCCCAGTTCAAGTGTACATACCTGTTGTCAAGCCTACATACTTACTTTATTTGTTTGTACAAAAATATATATATTACTTGTTCTTACTTAACAAATTTAATTTTATCTGTACCTGAATATATGTATTATCTTCTTTTGCAGGTGTACATAGTTATAATTGCCTCTATATAGTTACTTACTTGCCTGATTCTTATTTTATGTTTTGCTTTGCTGGTTCAAGTGTTTTGGTTTGTATTTAATCGGAGATTTTGTTGGCTGCAATCTTGCTTTTGTGGGCTGAGATGATATTGCATTAATTGTTGTTTCTTTTCTTGTTTACAGCATATCTGTTTTGAATCTTGTATGTACGTGTTTGTTTTATTTTCTTGCATAGACACAAATTTCATTCATACAAACTTGTCGGCACTGCTAATTAAATGCATATGTCTTCAAATATGTCTACACCTAATTATGATTGCTGATCTTTATATATATTTTTTTGTTTATTTGTACCAGGATATTTTGTGTATTGTGAATAGTTTTCTTTCTTTTGTATTGTACAACTGTGTATACAGCAAACTACTTGTTATTTTCTTCTATGTTTATATTTTGTGTACTAAGATTTTCTTTGTATTAATTAACTTTGTCTTGATTTACACTTTGATATATTTATTCGTATAACTTCTTTTGCAAGCTTCATGGATATTTTTGTTTTAATTTGCAAATTAATTCATACTGAACTATACATGTTTGTTCTATTGCTTGGTAGTAAAGTGTTAAAGTCAGTATATTGTATTGACTTTATATCTTATGAACTATACCATTTATTTATATGCTGTTTGAATTCATCTAATTTCTTTCTCTTGTCTTGTTACTTTATAGTATAAAGGAAGTTCAAAAACTAACATATCGTGTAAAGGCCCGAAAATCCGTACTGCTTTGAGCTGGCAACATTCCACAACAATCCAGCCAAAGAGGAACGAACTTCTGAATCTTTAGGGTTGAAGAAGAAGAAAAAGATAGAAGAAGAGAGAGAAAGATAGAAGAAGCAGAAACAAACAACAGAAACTGGATAACAATATCAGAATCTCACAATCGCAGCAGAATAACATATAATAGATAGATAGATAATCATTAAACAAAAGAGCAGTATATTTTATACATTTTATACATTACATCACATCATCAGAGTGCACAACAATAAAACAGCGGAAAAGAAATACTATATACTAGTAATACACAACGCTATCCTACTCGCCTCCAGATTTGCTACAGTAACTCCCGAATCCAGAACAACCTGATAACCTAACTCTAGACTGCCTGTGTGGAAAATAGTGGGCACCCAGAGTTTAGGAAAGGAACAATAAACTCCAGGTCAGTCATGGGACTGGTGTGAGAACTCAAAACAGTTTACCTTTAAACCAAGCAAAAAGAAAATTTAAATTTTGAAATCCGCAATGCTTTTTGGAAAATGAAACTACCATAAGGCCTCCCGGCACACACACAATGCAAACGCACACATGGGGGAGATTTCTCCTTATGATAGTCAAAAATGCTTACTACGCAAAAGTCAAATCATTTTTGATATTATTATTAGTGCATAGTGTAGAAAACAATTTCGAAAGTAGAATATAAATCCTAGCCAGCATAGGTAACATGATATTATGCCTGCTATAACTACCTCCTGAGGAGGCAGGTTCTACAACTAAAACCGTACAAGGTGCGTATTGTTTTGATTGGATTTCCAACAAATGGTCAGGCTAAGGAACTTCCTACTGCCACATGGGATCGCCTCTGGCGGGACGTCCCGAGAAACTAATGTTACGGTTAGATCTCTGCCAACACAAGGCCGGGTTACCTCTGTAACTAGGTAACTACTACACGAATATGTCATCCCCCGGTCCTTTGGGACCTTTATCCGAGCGCTCGATTCCAACAACACCACACAGTAATAGATATAGTGTATCAACATGAGTATCTGGGCTCCATACCATGATACCACCCTTTTCCAGAAGGAAATGACATACCCTAAAGGGCGCGACCCTCATAACCTTGCCGCATATTCCTGTTTCGACCATTTCTGGGGAGTGAGGTCTGACGAAGTCTCGTCCACAAAGCTACACTTTGTGCAACAAAGCCATGCTTTGGGTCAACAGATGACCAAAGCAATGATCACAAAGATAAATGATCAAACAAATGATCATATCACAAATGACCAACCAATGATCATCACACAGCAGCACTCAGCATGTCACATTACCAGATTGGGAATATATCGCTGATAACCTTCAACTACATAATCTCTGAGCTCGTACGTCTCAGAGAAGGGTGTTAAGCTAAGAGAATAAATTCTCGGCCACCAACAGAAATGTATTTGAAAGAAATCTGCTCTATATCTCAAAATGTAATGTCAGACATGTAACCATACAAGTCTGTTCCGGCTTCGAACAGAACAGAAGGCACTTCCAAAGAAGCCCTTGCAAATCCGGGTTTCACAATCCCGATAAAATATCCCATCACAAAGGAAATCTCCATATCGTAGCTAACGATGCAGAGACAATCGATAGGTCATCCTATCGTTTTCACAAATACCCGGTCTTCAACACCGGTCTTCAAATGCTATCCATAACGACGTATCACATATTCGGAATGGGATATACGACACAAAGGTCCTCTTCCGGCTAAACCGAATAGCGAGCGCTTATTTTAAAAATAAGTGTAGCATTCAATCTCAAACAAACACAACAAATACTGTAACAACCCTATATTTTGTAATTATTTTATTGTATATTTTGATTATTTTAATGAAAAATTTTGGTTTAAAAAAAAAACTTTTATTTTTACTTATTTGAAATGATTAAATTTATTATTTAAATATAATCTTGATTTTTATGAGTTATAATCCCAAACTTGTGCAAGTTGAAATATTTGCCTAAAATGCTGATTTTGGTCAAAATAGTCAAACGGTGACTTTCAACTTAAAATTTTAAAAGTTTAAAATTTTAAATTTTTTCTTTTATTATGAAATTACATAAAATTATAAGAACGCCACTTTTCGTTTCGTTGAAATTGGATGTAAATTGTGAAAGTTATACCCTTTACAATATTGTGCGTATATAGGGTTATTTAACAATGACTATTTTAAATTGTATAAATTTCTTCTTCTTTGTTTTATTTTATTTTAATATGTGATAATATGTTATATAATGTATATTTTGACTTTTAAGTATTTTTAAAATGATAATATAATTTTTCTAAAGTTCATTTGAATTTATTTCTAATTTTAAAAGCCTAGTCTACAATTTTAAGCCATTTTCTTAATTTAATTATATATAATTAAAATTTATTTATTTATTTTATGCACTCACTGTTATTTGCTGTGTTTTACATTATTTTATTCATTTTACATATATTTAAATTAAAGTAAATTTTTCCAAAGTGTATTGAAGTTATTTCTAATTCTTAAGTCAAGTTTTCATTTTCTGTGCTATTTTTCTTATTTTAATCATATCTAATTAATATTTAATTATTAATATTTTGTTTAACTGTTATATTTTCGAATTTTAACTGATATTTTAATTATTTTCAGTTATTTAGATGTATATGAATATATATATAGGAAGTTTAAAAGGTTTGAAAGCAAAGAAACGTAAAACCGTTTTAACGTTTCTTTTTCCGTTTCTTTTCCAATTAATAGATTTAATTTCCTTTGACCGTTCTTTTCTTTATTGTAGCTGTGCATTTCTTACCTCATTTTCACATGAAAACATTCCTTTCCACTTCATAATAATTTTATAATGAAATGTATAATTTTCCAAGACTAACAGTGATTTATGCACAATTTTAGAACACTGTCTGGTATTTTTAAGGCATTTTCTTCATTATTTTATATTTTTTCAAATTTTACTATTTTTTACCTCATATTTCTAATTGATTTCGGTTTGTAAAGTATTTTCTCCTGAAATTTTATTTATGTAAAGTTTTAAAAGGAAAAAAATATGAAAGATTGTAAATCACTTTGAAACGTAAGCCCTTTTATTTGCCCAAACCCTTCATTTCCTTAAACTCCTCAATTAATTGCCTTAGCCGTGTAAAACCCTAATGTAGCCGTCATCTCATTAGGTTTTCACGTGAAAAAAAAAGATCATTTTCATTTGTTTCTCACGGCTTCAAAGATCTCGTAATGGCTTCCCTTTCTTTTTCTTACCTTTCTACTTGTTTTCCCTAAATTTTAAATTTTTTCATTTATTTAAAGACTTTGGCTTTTGTTTTCTTAAAAATCTAATTTTGGAAATTTTCTTGAAATGATTTCTGATCATTTGTCCAAATAAAAATAAACAATGTCTGAAAATTTGATTTGGATAAAAAGTGTAACTTTAATATAAATTCTAAATTTTATAATTCTAAAGGCAAATTTTTCATCTTGAACTGTATACAATTGTGTAACATTTGTTTCACTTTTGTTTTGGTCAGATTTGTTGTATACTTTAAAAAAAAAAGTTAGTAATAATTAGTGTGAAACGGGAAATAAACTTTACATTTTTTTTACATATGTTTACATCTGTTTCTTAACTTTATATTTAACAATCAATTGGATGAAGCTAAATCAAATGTTATTAATTATGGTACAATAGCTATTAAATTTTGGTTTAAAGTGATGATTTATTTTCCTAATAGAAACGTTAGTATTTTAAATTTATTTAATAAGAGAAACAAAATAATTTGTACGTTATTTAATAAGAGAAACAAAATAATTTGTATGTTACTTTGGGCATATATTTAATTGTTGCTCTTGCCTTTTCGTTATCTATTTGATTTTTTTTTCTTGCGTTAACAATGCAAAGTTTCCAGCCGTATATTCTCTTTTGAGAATCCAAAATCTTGCTCAAATCTTGCTTTAAATCATTTCCGTGTGTGAATTATTTCTTTCCCTCTTGCCTCCCATACGTTTCCACCTATTGGATAGAATTGAATGCCTTAATTGCCTCTACCGTTAAAGCATTTTTCTCTTACCTGCCCTCTTCATAAATTAGTGAGCAAATGTTAATATATATTTCACGTTCAAAAGTTCCATACCATAAATTATTCATTTTGCTTCCATCAAAATTTGCATAAGCATCCCCTGAAGGTATGAACCGGCGCATGCTTTTCCTTTCATTTTTTTTCTCTTTTTTTTCTTTCTTTCTTCTTTTCACTCTTGTTTTATTTCATTTGTTCTCCTTTATTGTTTTGCTTTGGGTTGGTGATACAAAATCATATCTTGGCTATCTTTCAACTCAAATCAAAAGTCGTGAAATTGTTCTTGTCGTGCCTTTGGAGTCGTGCTTGTATGTTGTTTTGGTCTCTAGCTTTGAAAAAGGTGAGTCTTTCTCACTCTGACATATATACTTATGAAAAGTAGATTGATGACAAGTGTTTAGTAATGTAAAATGTTTATGCAAGTTAATGATGATCATATGATATGCTATGCCGTGTTATTACCATGTTATTACCATGTTAAAACTGTTAATTTTCACCCGACATCTGATACATGACTGTATATTGTGATATTGACATTGTTTATATTATTTCTGTATATGATCACACTGCGAGTTCCCTGTTAGGATAAAAATCATTATGGGCTGAAATGATAGGCCTGAGTTATTTTATTTATTTATTTAAACTTGGGATTGTGGGTTTGAAATGATAGAACCTAGATTTTTACATTTTAAACTGCGGATTGAAATGATACATATCCGTATCACTTGACCTAGGTTAGAAAACTATATACAGACCCGTGGTTATTCTATAAAGTGCTTTGAATATTTTAAGTATTTTAAAAATATAAAATTATGAAATTTGATTTAAATAGATTTTGAAAGGTTTTAAAATAAATAAATTATGATTTTTCTATGTGTTAAAAATGTAATTTGCGAGTGGATTAACTGGATTTTGAAATATAACTTATGTTTGAAATTTGGAATTTTGACTAAAAATGATATTTAAGTTACATGAATAAAATGGACTTTAATTTTATGTGGAAATGGTAAATATGATAAATTGATTTATATTTGAATTTAAGTGATTTATTAAAGAATTATTAATTTTCTATAAATTTAAGTGGTTGAATAAATGACTGTTGAAAATGAAATTTTAAAATATAACTTGACTTGAAAATGTGAAATTTGAGTTTTAACTAAAGATGTTAAATTAATCAAATAAACTGGAAGTTAGTTAAATTTGTAAAATGATAATATAAATCAGAAACGTATAGGTTTTAATTTATGAAAGAAACGTATAGGTTTTAATTTATGAAAGAAACGTATAGGTTTTAATTTATGAAAGAAACGTATAGGTTTTAATTTATGGAAGAAACGCATAGGTTTTAATTAATGAAAGAACGTATGGTGTTCTAATTAATGATAGGAACATGTAAATTCCTAATTAATGAAAGAAAGGTATAAGTTTTAATTAATGAAAGAAACGTATAAGTTTTTAATTAATGAAAGAAACGTGTAAAGTCCTAATTAATGAGAGAACATGAAAGTTTTAATTAATGCAAGAACATGTAAAGTTTTAATTAAGAAAGAAACATGTAAAGTTTAAGTAGTGTGGTATTGATTTAATTAATAAATGTTCATTATTGTAATAGGAATATAAAATTTAAAACGTACATTTGACACGTAGATTTTAATCAATGTAATGGTGTATTTTAAAATTGATTAAAATGATAAATGTTACTTACTGTAATAATAAAATGTAAGTTGATAACGTACATTTGATAAGCAAGAATTTATGTGAATGGCATACTTTAAATGATTAAAATAATAAAGTTTCTTTATTGTAATAATAATGTAAGTTAATAAGGTGCTTTTAACTTAACATAAGAATTTCGGTTTAAATTGTATATTACAGTAAGAAAGTTTATTTAACTATAAGGCTATGATAAATTGACATGTTAAAATTTTAAGCTTATCAATACTTTGAATTATATACAATGTAAAGTGGAAAGTAGTACATTCCAAAAATGCTATGATTCCTTAAGGTAACATTTCCAAAATGCTATGATAATTTAAAGGAATATTTCAAGTTTAATAAATTTAAAGAAATATTCAATGATTTGAAAATTTGGGTTTTATTTGAATGATATATTGTTGAATTATTTTTGAAATGGAAATGATACAATTGTGATATTGTTTTGAAATGAGTATGATATTTTGGTCTTGAAAGTATAAATTATTTGAAATAAATATCCATGGGTTATAATAACGATTGGTTGTTAAAGAGACCGGGATCGGATATTGTCTTATGGCCGGACAATACCGAAAACCACTTTAACAACTGTGTACGCGGTGGAGATTCCAGAATGAAGTTGGATGGGGGCGACGTTCTCGAGGTATGTTACGTGGAACCAACTCCCGTGAGTTGGCATATATGACTAAAACAGGAGCTATACCGGGCTACACAAAGGGTCGCACCCTTTCATCGAGCATGCTCCATCGGAAACTATTCTATTACTGTTGTGATTCGATTCGGTGGCGCCACTTTGATTCGGGGGTATTGTTCGAGGTGGGCGGAAGCTGCTGGCTTGCCGTCACCACCGGTCTGGGAGTGCAAACGGTGTATCCACCCTGGCATTGCCTCACGTGCCGTGTCATATCCTTATATCGAGCCCACTACGATTTTGGTTTTAAAGATCCGACCGCGTTAAGGTTCACCATCCCCTTAACGCTATTTTCTATATGATTATACTTTACTGATTAGACACTACCGTATATACCGTATATTACTACATAGTAAATAGTTTAACGGATCCTTAGAGGATGGGCGGTCCCAAGCATCCTTTAAGTTACTGATGCATCTTGTTATTGTTCACTTGAGTTGATTTACAGATTATAAGTATTTATGTCCTGACTCGAGGGTTTTGTGTTTTGCTTTACGCTCGAGTCAGATTGATTGAGTAAGCATTCAAGATTCACCTTCGGAGTTGGAGCTTTCCTTGAAGATCCAGCCTTCTATTTTGTTTCAGTATCCAGTGTTTCAGTGATGTATCTTGTTACTCTTCTGTTGTATCTCATTTAACTCTGATGTATCTTATATATTTTTTTTAGTAGCTTCATGAACTCTATCTCTTTTACTTCCGCTGCATTATTACTACTCTGTGTCTGTGGTCTGTGATTTTTATTTACTGTATACCCTGAGATTTGCCAAATTTTTATTTACAACGCGGTATTTTGAGCAATTCAATTCCGGCATGAGTGTCTACCTATACACTAATAATGGATGCGAATGGTTGAAAATACCTGGTCGTTACAAATACCATCCAAGGGTAAATACTGATAGTTGGTTATTTAACTATCAATAAAGATGCGCCACATCATCAGATTCCAAATAATTTTCCAAAATTATTTAATCCCAAAAATGTCTTCACAAGATATATATATATATATATATATATATATATATATACACACACACCTTCCAAATAATTGCCCAAATTATTTGTTTTACCAAAATATCTGTACACGATATAATTTCCACACTTCAACCATTTGAAAACCAATTTCAAATTACTTTTCATCCTTTATACCCTTTGAAAACAAATTTCCAATCATCAAATAAATCTTTACCGATTTATTTTAAACTTACGCTCCAAATTCGTAAATTCATTTCCATACTTCAAAAAAATCCATATTTATTTTTAAACAAATTTCCCTTCCCTTTACAAATTCCATAGTGAATTTAAATTCCAAATATCTACTAGTATACGATTCTCAAATCGAATTCAAAATATTCGCTTACAATTTAACTTTTGAAAGATAAATTCTCAAAAACATTCCATTTCATATTGGAAAGCATTTCCATACTTATTTAAAAATAAGCAATTAACAAATTCTATTTATTTTCAACAATTTTGAAAATATTCAATACACTTAAATCTCAATTAAGTATATATTTCATTCTTTTTTAAGGAAAACATTCGTTTATTCACTTTTAGTTGGGTCAAAACGAATGTTGCGTAAAACATCGTTAGGATAACCCAAAATCACTAGTACAGGGATTCGAAATAAAAATAGAAACATAAATTCCAATACTACACAAAATATTTTCATTTGGAAACCATTTACTATAACAACAGTGTTATAGTCCACCGTTTCCCTATTTTCTCGAAAACGCCTATTTCAACAATGAATGTTGAAATCTATGTATTCGATACTTAATACATTTTAAAGCATCTTTAAATCGTTTTAAAATTCCCTTTAAAACATTCTTCTCCCAAAACATACCCATTTGACTTAATAATATATTCATCGTTTAAAAGAGTGAATATAACTCGTTTAACAAATTCTAAATTCAATTTATCAAATTCCATTGATTTCAAATTTATAAACAACGTTTATAAATTCTATTTCTATTAATAACTTCGGTTTAGAAATCTCTTTTATTAAGCCAATTCAATTTATAAACCCAATTTCTATACCAAAAGTTCGTATTATAAGTCAAGAGCTTATAATCTATTTATTTACTAAACCGTTCCTTTAAAACTTCACAATTTCTTAAATCTTATTACTGATAAGATTCCTTTAAGTTTTATAATGGTTTTCAACTTATAAAAACCTCCTTTATTAAAAATTTCTATAAATGTCCCCTTTTAAATGCCCAAAATCCATTTTTATAAGTTAATTTCCTATAAAACTTTTATTTTCAACATCTATTCATTTGATAACTTTCACAACTTATAAATCTATAAATTTTAATGAAATTCATTTTATACATCAACTCAACACTTTATACACCCGTTTCAGAATTCCAATAAATTTAATTCACAAATATCCATTTATAAAATCTTTTATGTAAACCGATAATAAAATTTATCCAAAATCCCAATTTAACTATTTTGTAAAAATCTATGTATTTTAAAAATTACCTTTCTGTTATATTTCATAAAAATGTTAATTTTTATAACATAAAATTTTATACATTTATTTATTTTAAAGTGAATCAATTTAAAATTTTAATAAAACATATACTTTTGAAAAATCACTTTAAAAATCCTTTTAAATTCAAAATCGTTATTTTTAACTTTTAAAAACGAATCCGATGATGCAACCGCATCAAATGGTCAATCACGGGAACAAACAATATAAATCGATGTGGTAGTCAACAAACATCACAATATTTATAAACAAATAATTATTTGCGAGGAATCCAGTTGGATCCCTCCAACCTGTTTCCCTGCATCCACAGACGTTAGCACAATACCAATTCCACTTCAAGGTGGAGTATCGCGGTATATGGGATTTTATAAAATATTCCGCTTAATAGGCGGCGCAATAGGGTCTCATCCGCTATACGAGGCGGGAAATCAAATCCAATATATACATATGCCAATATATATATATATATATTGCTATATATAGTATATATCCTACTATATCTACTAACACAAACAAACAACAATCATCAATCCACATTAACTATTTAAAATTTTAAACCATACTGTTCGATGGAGTGAGGAGTTCTCACCTTGGTTTTATTTGCAATCCATTTCCCTTCTTGACTTGATTTCTTCATTTATACCTTGTATAAATGATTATATAATTTATTAATATTCGAATCAAATCGAACTATTCAATTTATCCTTTTAAAATTTTAATTCAATAAATATTTCTATTTTAAGCTAATGATTAAATTTCAAACAAAAAATTAAATTTTTAAACAAATTTTCTTCCTTTAAATAAATTTATCTAACTAATGATAAAATTTCTTTTTCTTACCAAAAATTATATTTTAACTAATTCTCCTTTTATATAAACTTCTGTTTATATAACCTAATTTTCTAGTTTCTTAAAATAAAATATTAACTAAAAATTATTTTCGAAACTTCTCTGTTTTTATGGTATAACTTTAACTACTGACTTTTGAAAAATTTAAGAGTTTAAATTGTCTAAACTTACTGTCTACTTCTGTTTTCAACAATATATACAATTTGAAATCTTTAAACAAAACTGTTTGTTTTTTTCTTCTTTTTTTTTATCTAAACATTTATAATTAAAAAAAATTAAATTTTAAAATACCTTCACTGCCGCAGTCCCAACTGCAACAAGCAACCCAGACCCGATCGAGTTACCGCCATCGCCATCTCAGGCTCGAGTCACCCAAGCCCTAGCGCCCCCACGAAGCTTGCCACTGCGCCACCATTGCGACCCCGCCGCTTGCAGTCGATCGGCGCTGAAGCCCTAGCACCCACGCGACTTCGAATCGCCAATGCTTGATAGCCCCGCCTTGCCACTGTATCGCCATCGCGACCATTGCCTTACGTAATTGCACGACATCGGCCATGCCTCCCCATCGATCGCCTGCTCGAAATCGAGCTCCCCATCGATCGCGACATTGAATTGATACCGGTCGCCATTTTTATTTTTTTTGAAATAAATTGAAAGAGGGGAGTGAATGCGGCTATTTGATTTTTGAAACGAGAGGGTTTGGTTTGAACGAGAGAAAAGAGTAAAGAATTTTAATCTGCAACCATTTTTCTTAGCTTTGATTTTTTTTTTCGTTCGAATCTGAGAAGCTCGTGATTTGAAATGGGAACGAGATATTCTGCATTTCTTTAGCTCGCGTAATAAAAGGAACGAAGGGGACAGGGTACGTGATGCTTCAGGGAGTAGGTCTGCCTGAGGAAGGTAGGTCGGCTGATGGATAGTGTTGACCCATTATATTTTAATTTAAATTCAAATCGAATTTGATTTAAATCTCAATGTGTTTGCTCAACATATGATCGCACAATAACTCCGATAAACACGAAATTTAAAATCCGGTAATAATTCAATATTACGGACCCAATGGAACAGGTTCCATCGAATTCCGAGACTGTGCCTCGGACGGCTATTTTTAAATATCAATTTAAACGATATAATTCCAAAACTGAACAAATCACTTTGAAATTCGATTCTGAAGCTTCTGTTATCTTCAGTATTATCAATATGAATTTTATAAGCCTTTGAAATATTTTTAATCAGCTTAAAATTAAAGATTCAAATTTTTATTCAACATTCAATAGATTAAATTTTATAATTTAATCGCCATTTTCAAAGTTATATTGAAAATTCAATCCAAATCATCATTCAAATATTTAAAATAAATTAAATATTTTCAAATTTAAATTGTTCAAAATTCTGGGTCGTTACAATCTCCCCCCTTCAAAAGAATTTCGTCCCGAAATTGCAAGTTAGGAAGAACGATCCTAATCCGTTTATTATTTTTCCAAAACCAATTAGTTTAATCAACTTTTTAACACAAGTCTTTTTATTAAGGATTCACTATCATTTCAATTGGTTTTTTTAACTTCGATTATAGGTTTCAAACAACATTGTTTACTAACAATTCAAATTTTAATTTAAATACAAAATTTTAAACTTTCAAAATTTTCTCAAAATTTTTCTAACTCTCTATATTTTTGAAAATTTTCGCCAGCGTCTCCTTTGTGCGGCTAGCTCGACACGACTACAAAACGGCACTACGGCCCCTCAGAATCAAAAAGAAAAGAGAAAGCCAAGTGGCTGGAGAAGGAAATCATCAAATCTCATACTAAAATTGAAATACGTACCTTTTTGTCGAGCAATTCAATTTTTTTTAACTTCAAAATCAAAATCCCAATTCCATTATATACCTGTATATCCTGCTAGTAGTAGTATCCAATTCCAACATTCAAAACATTTTGCCAATTCAATTACAAAACCTCGATACTTACTTTTTATCTCAATTTTAGCTTTACTATTGAAGTTACATATTCATTTTCATTCGTTTCCAATTAGTTTACATTCACTAATTAAATTCACATTAGTTTACTTCCAAATTGGATCAAATTAAGTTCATATTCAAATTCGTTTACTTCACTTTCAATTTGAATTCAATTACATAGCTTTCAATTTCGCTAATTCAATTTCATTAACACTTAATGAATTTACATACAATCAACCAGCAAGAAAATAACAACCAATGTACATCCAATACAACCAAATTTATTTATTTTACTTACATTCAATTTGGTTTTAACACTCAATTGATTTTCATTCAATTATTCAACTATTTCCAAATGAATTTACACTTACATGCATCATTTCATATCAACTTATTCACATTCGATTGATTAACATTCAATCCATACTTTAATTCAATTGCCAATTCTTTTTACAAATAAAGATTGAATTTCACTTATATAACTCAAGTTCACATTTTTTTTTAATTCACTTGATTATTTAACTTTGATACAAAATCAATTTTTTATTCAACTTCACTTAAGTTATGCTCCATTTAACATCATTTGTTCAATTGAACTTAAGTTTACACTTATCAATCCAATTCAGTTTTCAATTCTAAAGTAAATTCTATTCAACTTTTACTTAAGCCAAATTCATATCAATATTCAAATTCATATTTCATCTTACTTAACTTAATTGTTTAACCACTTCAATAATTGGTTTGCTTACATTTTCCCATTCTATAAGTTATACAACTTATTATCCAACTTCCAACTCATATTATAAGTTCAAAACCCTTTTCACTTATATTTATCAACTTCAAGTTGAATTTTAATTTCAAATTTGTTTATTACAACAAAACTTCAATTTTAAACTCATTATTGTAGCAAATCCATCACATAGAAACTCGAAAATGATACTGATGATGCTGCAGTCATCATCCTTATTATTTCCCAGTGAAAATAGTGAAATCGGTGCTAAATATTTTTTCAAAAAATTTTCTTTTATTATTTATAAATCACACTTATAATCTTTTTCTCATAAAATTTCACTGTGCATATATAAGATCATTTTCAATTGTAAATTATTCTAATTATAACTTCATACTTATAATTCATTAGCTTATACAATTATTCTTTTACAATTGTTGCTTTTATTAGCTTATTCAACAACCTTTAATTAACTTATATATATATTTATATTTCAAACAATCAAATAACCAATTATATACACACTTCAACAATTCTTGAAAAATTATTTTCTTTATATACAAAATATAATCGAGGTAAAATTATTTCATTTACCCAATTTAAAACAATATCGTGTCGAATTGTTCTGTATAAGTGTTTAGAGATCCCTATCGACAGAGTTGTACAGACTATACCGACTAGAATCCATACCACTCAACAAACCAATCATCACAATATAAAACAATTTTATATTCACTAACAAATACGCGCTCGTATCTATTATTACACTCACCCTCATTCTAGAGTACTGCTGACTCTATCTCTAATGAGTACTACCCAACAGAGCCATGGTTGTCTCTTAACCATATGCTCTGATACCAAATGTAAAGGCCCGAAAATCCGTACTCCTTTGAGCTGGCAACATTCCACAACAATCCAGCCAAAGAGGAACGAACTTCCGAATCTTTAGGGTTGAAGAAGAAGAAAAAGATAGAATAAGAGAGAGAAAGATAGAAGAAGCAGAAACAAACAACAGAAACTGGATAACAATATCAGAATCTCACAATCGCAGCAGAATAATATATAATAGATAGATAAATAATCATTAAACATAAGAGCAGTATATTTTATACATTTTATACATTACATCACATCATCAGAGTGTACAACAATAAAACAGCGGAAAAGAAATACTATATACTAGTAATATACAACGCTATCCTGCTCGCCTCCAGATTTGCTAAAGCAACTCCTGAATCCAGAATAACCTGATAACCTAACTCTAGACTGCCCGTGTGGAAAATAGTGGGCACCCAGAGTTTAGGAAAGGAACAATAAACTCCAGGTCAGTCATGGGACTGGTGTGAGAACTCAAAACAGTTTACCTTTAAACCAAGAAAAAAGAAAATTTAAATTTTGAAATCCGCAATGCTTTTTGGAAAATGAAACTACCATAAGGCCTCCCGGCACACACACAATGCAAACGCACACATGGGGGAGATTTCTCCTTATGATAGTCAAAATTGCTTACTACGCAAAAGTCAAATCATTTTTGATATTATTATTAGTGCATAGTGTAGAAAACAATTTCGAAAGTAGAATATAAATCCTAGCTAGCATAGGTACCATGATATTATGCTTGCTATAGCTACCTCCCGAGGAGGCAGGTTCTACAACTAAAACCGTACAAGGTGCGTATTGTTTTGATTGGATTTCCATCAAATGGTCAGGCTAAGGAACTTCCTACTGCCACATGGGATCGCCTCTGGCGGGACGTCCCGAGAAACTAACGTTACAGTTAGATCTCTGCCAACACAAGGCCGGGTTACCTCTGTAACTAGGTAACTACTACACGAATATGTCATCCCCCGGTCCTTTGGGATCTTTATCCGAGCGCTCGATTCCAACAACACCACACAGTAATAGATATAGTGTATCAACATGAGTAAGTATCTGGGCTCCATACCATGATACCACCCTTTTCCAGAAGGAAATGACATACCCTAAAGGGCGCGACCCTCATAACCTTGCCGCATATTCCTGTTTCGACCATTTCCGGGGAGTGAGGTCTGACGAAGTCTCGTCCACAAAGCTACACTTTGTGAAACAAAGCCATGCTTTGGGTCAACAGATGACCAAAGCAATGATCACAAAGATAAATGATCAAACAAATGATCATATCACAAATGACCAACCAATGATCATCACACAGCAGCACTCAGCATGTCACATTACCAGATTGGGAGTATATCGCTGATAACCTTCAACTACATAATCTCTGAGCTCGTACGTCTCAGAGAAGGGTGTTAAGCTAAGAGAATAAATTCTCCGCCACCAACAGAAATGTATTTGAAAGAAATCTGCTCTATATCTCAAAATGTAATGTCAGACATGTAACCATACAAGTCTATTCTGGGTTCGAACAGAACCGAAGGCACTTCCAAAGAAGCCCTTGCAAATCCGGGTATTCACAATCCCGATAAAATTTCCCATCACAAAGGAAATCTCCATATCGTAGCTAACGATGCAGAGACAATCGATAGGTCATCCTATCGTTTTCACAAATATCCGGTCTTCAACACCGGTCTTCAAATGCTATACATAACGACGTATCACATATTCGGAATGGGATATACGACACAAAGGTCCTCTCCCAGCTAAACCGAATAGCGAGCGCTTATTTTAAAAATAAGTGTAGCATTCAATCTCAAACAAACACAACAAATACCATCCAAGGGTAAATACTGATAGTCGGTTATTTAACTATCAATAAAGATACGCCACATCATCAGATTCCAAATAATTTTTCAAAATTATTTAATCCTAAAAATATCTTCACAAGATATATATATATATATATATATATATATATATATACACCTTCCAAATAATTGCCCAAATTATTTGTTTTACCAAAATATCTTTACACGATATAATTTCCAAACTTCAACCATTTGAAAACCAATTTCAAATTACTTTTCATCCTTTATACCCTTTGAAAACAAATTTCCAATCATCAAATAAATCTTTACCGATTTATTTTAAACTTACGTTCCAAATTCGTAAATTCATTTCCATACTTCAAAATAAATCCATATTTATTTTTAAAAAAATTTCCCTTCCCTTTACAAATTCCATAGTGAATTTAAATTCCAAATATCTACTAGTATACGATTCTCAAATCGAATTCAAAATATTCGCTTACAATTTAACTTTAAAAGATAAATTCTCAAAAACATTCCATTTCATATTGGAAAGCATTTCCATACTTATTTAAAAATAATTAATGCACAAATTCTATTTATTTTCAACAATTTTGAAAATATTCAACACACTTAAATCTCAATTAAGTATATATTTCATTCTTTTTTAAGGAAAACATTCTTTTATTCACTTTTAGTTGGGTCAAAACGAATGTTGCGTAAAACATCGTTACGACAACCCAAAATCACTAGTATAGGGATTCGAAATAAAAATAGAAACATAAATTCCAATACTACACAAAATATTTCCATTTGGAAACCATTTACTATAACAACAGTGTTATAGTCCACCGTTTCCCTATTTTCTCGAAAACGCCTATTTCAACAATGAATGTTGAAATCTATGTATTCGATACTTAATACATTTTAAAGCATCTTTAAATCGTTTTAAAATTCCCTTTAAAACATTCTAATCCCAAAACATACCCATTTGACTTAATAATATATTCATCGTTTAAAAGAGTGAATATAACTCCTTTAACAAATTCTAAATTCAATTTATCAAATTCCATTGATTTCAAATTAATAAACAACGTTTATAAATTCTATTTCTATTAATAACTTCGGTTTAGAAATCTCTTTTATTAAGCCAATTCAATTTATAAACCCAATTTCTATACCAAAAGTTCGTATTATAAGTCAAGAGCTTATAATCTATTTATTTACTAAACCGTTCCTTTAAAACTTCATAATTTCTTAAATCTTATTACTGATAAGATTCCTTTAAGTTTTATAATAGTTTTCAACTTATAAAAACCTCCTTTATTAACAATTTCTATAAATGTCCCCTTTTAAATGCCCAAAATCCATTTTTATAAGTTAATTTCCTATAAAACTTTTATTTTCAACATCTATTCATTTGATAACTTTCACAACTTATAAATCTATAAATTTTAATGAAATTCATTTTATACATCAACTCAACACTTTATAAACCCGTTTCAGAATTCCATAAATTTAATTCACAAATATCCATTTATAAAATCTTTTATGTAAACCGATAATAAAATTTATCCAAAATCCCAATTTAACTATTTTGTAAAAATCTATGTATTTTAAAAATTACCTTTCTGTTATATATTTCATGAAAATGTTAATTTTTATAACATAAAATTTTATACATTTATTTATTTTAAAGTGAATCAATTTAAAATTTTAATAAAACATATACTTTGGAAAAATCACTTTAAAAATCCTTTTAAATTCAAAATCGTTATTTTTAACTTTTAAAAACGAATCTGATGATGCAACCGCATCAAATGGTCAATCACGGGAACAAACAATATAAATCGATGTGGTAGTCAACAAACATCACAATATTTATAAACAAATAATTATTTGCGAGGAATCCAGTTGGATCCCTCCAACCTGTTTCCCTGCATCCACAGACGTTAGAACAATACCAATTCCACTTCAAGGTGGAATATCACGGTATATGGGATTTTATAAAATATTCCGCTTAATAGGCGGCGCAATAGGGTCTCATCCGCTATACGAGGCGGGAAATCAAATCCAATATATACATATGCCAATATATATATATATATTGCTATATATAGTATATATCCTACTATATCTACTAACACAAACAAACAACAATCATCCATCCACATTAACTATTTAAAATTTTAAACCATACTGTTCGATGGAGTGAGGAGTTCTCACCTTGGTTTTATTTGCAATCCATTTCCCTTCTTGACTTGATTTCTTCATTTATACCTTGTATAAATGATTATATAATTTATGAATATTCGAATCAAATCGAACTATTCAATTTATCCTTTTAAAATTTTAATTCAATAAATATTTCAATTTTAAGCTAATGATTAAGTTTCAAACAAAAAATTAAATTTTTAAACAAATTTTCTTCCTTTAAATAAATTTATCTAACTAATGATAAAATTTCTTTTTCTTACCAAAAATTATATTTTAACTAATTCTCCTTTTATATAAACTTCTGCTATATAACCTAATTTTCTAGTTTCTTAAAATAAAATATTAACTAAAAATTTATTTTCGAAACTTCTCTGTTTTTATGGTATAACTTTAACTACTGACTTCTGAAAAATTTAAGAGTTTAAATTGTCTAAACTTACTGTCTACTTCTGTTTTCAATAATATATACAATTTGAAATCTTTAAACAAAACTGTTTGTTTTCTTCTTCTTTTTTTTTATCTAAACATTTATAATTAAAAAAAATTAAAATTTAAAATACCTTCACTGCCGCAGTCCCAACTGCAACAAGCAACCTAGACCCGATCGAGTTACCGCCATCGCCATCTCAGGCTCGAGTCACCTAAGCCCTAGCGCCCCCACGAAGCTTGCCACTGCGCCACCATTGCGACCCCGCCGCTTGCAGTCGATCGACGCTGAAGCCCTAGCACCCACGCGACTTCGAATCACCAATGCTTGATAGCCCCGCCTTGCCACTGTATCGCCATCGCGACCATTGCCTTACGCAATTGCACGACATCGGCCATGCCTCCCCATCGATCGCTTGCTCGAAATCGAGCTCCCCATCGATCGCGACATTGAATTGATACCGGTCGCCATTTTTTTTTGTTTGAAATAAATTGAAAGAGGGGAGTGAATGCGGCTATTTGATTTTTGAAACGAGAGGGTTTGGTTTGAACGAGAGAAAAGAGTAAAGAATTTTAATCTGCAGCCATTTTTCTTAGCTTTGATTTTTTTTTTCGTTCGAATCTGTGAAGCTCGTGATTTGAAAAGGGAACGAGATATTCTGCATTTCTTTAGCTCGCGTAATAAAAGGAACGAAGGGGACAGGGTACGTGATGCTTCAGGGAGTAGGTCTGCCTGAGGAAGGTAGGTCGGCTGATGGATAGTTTTGATCCATTATATTTTAATTTAAATTCAAATCGAATTTGATTTAAATCTCAATGTGTTTGCTCAACGTATGATCACACAATAACTCCGATAAACACGAAATTTAATATCCGGTAATAATTCAATATTACGGACCCAATGGAACAAGTTCCATCGAATTCCGAGACTGTGCCTCGGACGACTATTTTTAAATATCAATTTAAACGATATAATTCCAAAACTGAACAAATCACTTTGAAATTCGATTCTGAAGCTTCTGTTATCTTCAGTATTATCAATATGAATTTTATAAGCCTTTGAAATATTTTTAATCAGCTTAAAATTGAAGATTCAAATTTTTATTCAACTTTCAATAGATTAAATTTTATAATTTAATCGCCATTTTCAAAGTTATATTGAAAATTCAATCCAAACCATCATTCAAATATTTAAAATAAATTAAATATTTTCAAATTTAAATTGTTCAAAATTCTGGGTCGTTACATATCGTTTGAATTTATTTTATAGTTTACATAACTAAAATTTTAAGATATTTATTTATTTTCCTATTTATATTATAAATTCAAATTATCTTTAAACCATTTACTTAAAACTCAATTTAAATGATTTAATACATATTTAACTGGAATTTGGGGGAAACTCAAACCAATTTATCAATTAATTTCACAATTTTATTTAAAATTTAATTTAGTTATCGATTTAAAATAAATTAAAATTCGGGATCGTTACAAGTATGCCATCCCCCGGTCGTAACCGACCTAAATCCCGGGATTCACCAACAACCACAAAATAATAAGTTTGCAGCAACAACATAGGTTAAGTATCTAGGCTCCATACCATGATACCACCTCTATCTAGAAGGAAATGACATACACTAAGGGGGCGCTATCCCCTAATAACCTTGCTGCATTCTTCCTGTTTTGACCATTTCCAGGGTGCAAGGTTCGACGAAATCTCGTCCACAAAGCTACGCTTTTCATAAAAGCCACGCTTTGATCAACAAATGATCAGTAGCACTTCGTATACCACATTACCAAATTGGGAATGTATCACTAGTAACCATCAACTACATAACCTCTGAGCTCGTACGTCTCAGAGAAGGGTGTTAAGCTAGAAGAATAAATTCTTCGCCACCAATAGAAATATATTTGATAGGAACCAGCTTTACATCTCAAATTGTAACGTCAGACACACATCCATACAACTCTGTTCCGGGATCAAACGGAACTGAAGGCACTTCCAAAGAAGCCCTTGCAATCCGGATATTCACTAATCACGACCGGACTTCCCATCACAAAGGGTGATAAAATCTCTATATCGGAGATTAGCCGATGTAGAGTCATTCGACGGTAATCCTTCCGTTTTCGAAAATATCCTGTCTCCAACACCGGTCTTCAAATGCTATTCATTACGACATATCACTATTCGGAATGGGATTTATGACCCAAAGGTCCACTCCCGGCTATACTGAATAACGAGCGCTTATTTTTTTTTAAAATAAGTGTAGCATTCAAATTCAAGCAAATCAAAATAAATACCCATTTAAAGGTAATTATTGATAGTCGGTTAACTATCAAAGTAAACCAACAAATATTCAGCACCATAACAATCACCGGGCCCTTTTTATTGATCTTCCACAAATTAAATAACCTGCCAAATATTCACTTCAATTTATCTTTAAAAAGATATATTCTCTAAACCATTTCAATTTCTACATTGGAAAACATTTCCAAATACTTATTTAACAATTAGTAATTCACAAATCTATTTATTTTCAATACTTAGAAAATATTAAATATACTTACAACACAATTAAGTATATATTTTATTCCTTTAAGGAAACGTTCTCTTTAAACACATTTATTCTAGTCAAAACGAATGTTGCGTAAAACATCGTTACGACAACCCAAAATCACTAGTATAGGGATACAAAATTAAGATAGATATATAAATCCCAATACTATACAAAACATTTCCTTTCGGAAATCATTTACTATAACAACAGTGTTATAGTCCATATTTTCCTTATTTCTCGAAAACGCCTATTTCAACAATGAATGTTGAATTCTTTGGTTTCGATCCTTAACACATTTTAAAACAACTTCAAATCACTTCAATTCTATCTAAAAGATCACTTCCTAAAACAATTCTTTAATATATTATTCACTGTCCAATATCGTGAATATACTTCGTTAATCAAATTCAACCTTTCTACACATTTTATTTAAAGGATTATACACTATCCAAAATCGAGAAAATACTTCCTTTAATAAGCTATAATAATTAACTTATAAAATAAGTCGTTTTCGGATTTATAAAACAATGTTTACAAATTCCATTGATATTTTATAACAACTTCAACTTATAAAATTACTTTATTAGCAATTTCTATCCATATCCCATTTACACGCCAAAATCCAAATTATAAGAAAATTACTTATAATTCTTTATTTACAAATTTATAACTTCACAAATCCTAGATTCTATTCTTTTATTAAACCCATTTATAACATTTTCAAAACTCCTTTATAATTTCATCACTTGATTTATAAAAATAATCCAATTTTATAAATTATATATATAAAGCTTTTATAATAAATTCAAAAATTTCTATTTAAACTATTTTATAAAATCATTAACTCCATATTTCAAAAATTAATTTTCAACTATATTTCTCAAAAATCATAATTTTTATAACATTAAAATTATAACGTTTATTTATTTAAAATGAATCAATTCCAAAATTTAATAAAACGTATTCTTTTCAAAATCACTTAAAAATCCTTTTAAAATTTGAAAGTCATCACTTTAACACTCTTAATTTTCCAAAATAGGTCCAATGCTGCAACAACACTAAATATAACAATCACGGCATCCAAAACATCATATATCATATGATAACAGAATATATCACAATATCTGTAATTAAATCAATACGGGTGAGGAATCCAGTTGGATCCCTTCAACCTGTTTCCCTGCATCCACAGATGTTAGCACAATACCAATCCCGTTTCAAGACGGAATATCGCGGTATATGGGATTTACAAAATATTATCCGCTATTATGCGGCGCAATAGGGTCTTATCCGCTATATAATGCGGGAAAATCAACTCCAAGTACATATATAATACCAATTCCACTTCAAGGTGAAATATCGCGGTATATGCGTTTAATAAATAACATCCGCTGTAATGACTCGTAAATTTCGAAAATTTAATTTGTTAATTTAATAGGATTTTGTAATTAAATTTTAGTAGAAATAATAAAGGTGATAAATTAATATTGGAATGAACGCTCAATTAAAATATAGCAATGGTAATTAAAACCTATTTATAGTAATTTGCATAAATTCAAATGAATTGAGTAGTGAAAAGATTTTTTACCTGGATATAAATTGAATATGAGAAATTTAAGGAAATTATTAGATTGATTTAATGTAATAAAGGATTGTTTACAGTGATTTGAACAAATTAGGGAATTATGTTAATGCAAGCTAATAATTTATAAACTTGAATGAACATTCAATTTAATAAATAAATTCAAATGTAGGACTTAGTTATAAGTGTAAATTTATGGGTATGATAAATTTTTTTTATAAATTACCCAATTAATTGGTCAACTAATTTATTAGAAATCAAACTCATTTAAATGGTAAGTAATTATAATGTGTTATTTATATAAACGTTACTAATTATTAATATAGTAACGGTAGTGTAAATGAAATGCAACCGTTGAAATGTAAGCTAACTATTAACAATTGAAGTGAAATGTCGATTAAATGGAGTACTATAAATTATCATACTAAGATAAGAATTGAATATAAAGAAACAAAGGCAAATAGTAAATCAATCAATGAATTTATATAGATTGTAAAGTTATAATAATAAATAGTAATTGGATGTCTTGTACGAAGTTATAATATTGTGTGAATTATTAATAAAGAATAACTAGAATAGGATTCAAAATTGTATAATAATGGAAAGTGTTAATTGTTGCTCTTGAGCACAAAGGTTTTTAAAAAAAAATTAATTTTAAAGCAAACATTTAATTAACCAATGCGATAAGATTTTCTAATAGTAACTGTGTAAATTAAGGTAGTAGTGTAAATGGCAGTTGATGGATAACCAAATTCAATACAATCCAATTGATTAAAATGACTGTTAGGTTATAATCGAATATAAATTAAAATAGAAACGTAAACTTAATACAAGATATAAATTTGGGAAATAAAAAGTATGAAACCAAAAAATAAGTTACAGAGAATATTTAATTGAAATTAATGTATCTATTTGGCAAAAATATAATAAGTGTAGTACAATCCAAATTAGTGTAAGCAAATTGTGAAGTTCTAATTTATTGGAATTGGTAGAATTGGGAATGGATTAAAGGTTATATAAATTGATGTAATAATACGTAACGAATTATAGATGACAAGTACCAGAAAGGAATTTAATTTAAATGTTATAAAGTGGATTTATTTGGGAAATATTAAATGTGCCTTGATATAGACTTTGCTAATTAAAGTCAATAATTAATAAATTGATGAAAGGCCAATTTATGAATAATAGAATTTGAATTTTAAATAGTGAGTTAATTTATTTAATTTATAATAATTGGATTTATTGCAAATGAATGAAATCAATTATTCAACTGTTACGTTAATTTAAAAATTAAGTTGAAATTTGGAAATATTTATGTAATAATTTTAAATCCAATGCTAAACCCTTCTATTTGAAATTATGAATGTAATAATTATGGGTTAATTCAATTTAATGGAAATGTTGGAAATTCATCTATAATTTTGAATTTTGTGAAACTGAATATTTATATTGATTAATCTTTAATAAATTGACATTTAAAAATTGTTAAATCATTGTAAATGTTTGAGAAGTATAAAGTGATAAAGATTGCAAATTTCAGAATTTAAATTAAAATTTGACTTAATTATTTTATTTTAAATTTATTTAATTAGTGTAAAAATAGCCATTTTGGCCACTGACTCGGATTTTGACGAAACAAGTTTCATCGGATCCGTAACAGTGAATTATTATAGGATTTCAAGTTTCGTATCGATCGGACTTGTCGTTTGATGGTATGGGCTTGAAACGCCTTGAAATCAATTGAAATCAATTTGAAAATATCGATTTCATCATAACTTCTTCATACGATGGAATTTGGATGTCAATCCTTTTCCATTGCGTTTAGAATATTTTAAAACACCTATTTTGATATATAGGTTCACCCATTTTTTTTCCAAAGTCGAAACGGGCTTTTCGGGCCATATATCGTTTAGCGCATACATCTATCTTATCCGATCCATCCTATTTCAAATTTGTCTATAAATATATCATTATAAACCCTAATTCCCCTCATTCTCATTTGGATGTGTGTATATCAACTCTCTCCTCTTCAATGGCAGACGACATAATTTCAGATCCAATCCCAAATGAAATCCAAAGCTGAAAATCCAAACTCCTTAGAAAAATTCACAAAAAATATATATCGAAGCTCTCGAAGAGCATAAGTCAGATCTGAAGTCCGTTCCTCGATCTGAGTTTTTGTGTGGATGGAATTCGAGGAGCAAATCTTCGCCTTTCATCTCGTTGTAATCAACTGCGACGGATCTTCGATTCGTGGGTATAGTCGGGTAGAGGGAACCGATGGGAGCACATCTATATGGGTTGTTCGTCGATTCGATGGTTGGATTTCATGTCGTTTTCGATTAGGGTTTAAATTTCAAAGTGGCGGCTGGGTTCTGTGCAACGTCGCTCGACATCGGAGGTGACAGGCCATGTGTGGGCCACTGGAGGCGGTCGGCGGTCGAGGGGGACGGAGGCGCGCCTAGGCACGACCGCACACAATTCTCAGCTAAAGGGGGTGGTGCTTCGATTTTTTCGTAGAAGCGAATAGCGTTGCGTGGGGGAAGTTATACCGCGTGTTGAAGATAAACGGTGACGTGGCAGGGTACTAAATGTGTTCTCTTTTATATTCTTTTATTGAAATTCAAACTCATTTTTCGCTATATCTCCCGCATACGAAGTCGTATTTACGCACGATTTTTTTATTAGGATCGTTTTTAAATTTCGGACTTGATGACGCTGGTTTGGATGAATTCTGAGACGGTCAAATTTTTGGGTTTAAATTGGATTTAAATTCAATTTAAATCCCGAAGGTGAGTGTTTTAACCCACTCACGATTTATAAAATTTCTTATGTTTGTTAAATTGATTTATGATGTGTTTAGAAATTTATTTATAGCTGTTTGGCATATATTTCATCATTATCTCAGTTAATTTACATTCATATGATATACTTGTTATTTAATTCATTTTTTTGCATATAAACTGCCAGTTAAAATTTTAGTTAAATTTATTTTTGCATATAAACTGCAAGTTAAATTTATTTATTGTTGCATATAAACTATAGTTAAACAGTTATTTAATTCGTTATTGAAAAATTAACTGTCAGCAATTAGCTATTATTTATTGATGTGATTGTTTGAATTGGATGATAAATTGATAAATGTCCGATGATTGATATGATGGATGAATGGATGCTGTATTTATATTGTATAAATTTCAAGTTATTATGCATTTTCATTTCATTCGGGATTGCGGTTTGAAATGATATACAACAACATTTTTTACTTTTAAATTGCGGATTGAAGTGATAAATATCCGTATCACTTGACCATAGGATAGAAAATTTTATACAGGCACCGCGGTATATATATAAAATTATTTTTGAAACGATTTTCTATTGTTTTGGAAAGAATACTATTTAATAAGTATTAAATTTTGATATATATAGTAAAAATTATTGAATTTAGCTATGTGTATATTTTTTTCAAATTTTAAAATAAGCAAAATAATGAAGTTGATTTTGTTTATATAATATGGTTAAGAATATATTTGAAATTCTATTGTATATAGAGTTTATAATAACTCAAATAAAAGTAAGGTTGAAGATAAATGTGAATATGATTTGAATTCGTGTATCCAAGAATTTATCCTGAAAAAATTTTGTTTTGAAATGTAAATAAATTAAGATTTAAAGGGTATGATCTTATAACTTGATTTTTGAGTAGAGGATTTAAACGAATAGCAAATTTATTTAAAGAATATTATCAAGTTAATTTTATTAAAAGAATATCCTGTTATTGAAGTTTAATGGTTTTACCTGAATAATATCTGTTTAGTAAGTAAATATTTCAAATGCAAATAATAGGAATTGGATTTGATATATTAAATTTTCAAAGAATCCATTTTGAAAAGTGGAATATTTAAAGTTTGAAATATATGAACTATAAAGTTTTGGAATATAGAATATTTAAGCTTTGAAATATAGGTGAATTAAAATGGTTTATTTGGAGGTTCAAATTGATATTGGGAATTTATTGTGAAATTTGAAGAACCTGTTTATTTTATAAAGTAATATAGTATTTGAACCATTTAGTATTAAAAGTTATGGTTCAAAGCTATGGTTTCAAGGTATATATTTGAAAATATTATGATTTTGGGAAAGGGATATTTATATAATAAAATGGTATCATATTGATTTGGGTTTTAAAAATATAAATGATATCGTATTTATATGGTTCGAAAGAGTATTATATTCTAGTTTTAAAGTATAAATTATTTTGAAATAACCGTGGTGTTATAATAACGATTGGTTGTTGAAGAGACTGTGATCGGAAGTTGTCATACTCTCTGCCAACCCCGAAAACCACTTTAACAGCCGTGTACGCGGTGGAGATTCTAGAATGAAGTAGGATGGTGGCGGCATTTCCTTTGAGGTAAATACGTGGACCCAACTCCCGTGAGTTGGCATAAGGTGGCTAAAACAGGAGCGATTGACGGGCCAAGGGGGTTAGCGCCCTTTATCGGATACTCCTCTTTGATACTATACTCTGACTTTGGATTGATTCGGTGGCCAATTTTGATTTTTGATTTTAGGGGGGAGTTTGTCCGAGGTGGGCCGTAGCTGCGGCTACGCGTTACCACCAGCCCGGAAGCGTAATTGGTATATCTACCCTAGCATTGCTTAGTTTGCTGTATCACCTACCCTATCGCGCCTTGTACGAGTTTGGTTTTCTCTTGTAGCCCATGGAATATTTAAGGCAGTCTCCCAATCTGGAGAGGCGTTGATATTGGATGGACTACTGGGACTATTACGTGTTAAGGGCTATATGGGTAACCCCTTAATGCTATGAAAAAGGTAAGTTTATTTTACAATTAGACACTATTACAATAGCGAAATATACTACATAGTAAATAGTTTAACGGATCCTTATGAGATGTGAATCCCGAGTATCTTTTGAGTTACTGCACTCATATTTATTCCTGTTAATTTAACATACGTAAGATCTTTTAGTTATGAACCGTGTATTTTGTCTTTTCAATTCGTTCGGGTCAGTCCGAGTATTTCAGGATTTCATAGACCTTAGCTCAGGAAGACAAAGACGAAGATTTCTATTGTTATTATTTATTATATTCCACTACACTCATATTTTTCCACTGCATTGTTATATGGTATGTGTAACTCTGATATATGTTGTATAAGAAAAAAAAAATTTATAAACAGCTTTATAAACTATATATTTGACTATTATATTTTATCCTTCCGCTGTGAGATTTTGTTTGTTTTTATTTCTTTCTTGTTTTTCTTATTTACCCCATAGCAATCCGCCCTTCCGTATGGTTTGAATTGGCACATGTGTCGATTTAAAGCGTGCGAAAAGGCAGGACGTTACAATCTGGTATCAGAGCTTTAGTTTAGTGAAAACCTTAGCTTTGTGGGGTCTGACTCTTTATTAATAGCGTATTTGTTAGTGTTATAAAAAGATTTTAATATTGTGTTAATCTGTTCCGTTTTGTATTTATAAATTCTAGTTGGTGCATGTGACGCTATGAGATCAATAGGAAATTCTAAACACTTAATAGGACAGACCAACATAATCTTTGTTTTAATATAGGCGAATGAAATAATTTTGCCTATTATATTTTCTATATATAAAATAAGAATTTTGTAAAGATATATATTTTGTTGTATTATATTTGTTGTTGGGTAATGAAATTTATAAATAATAGGTGAAATGAGATAGAAAATAAAATCAATGAAAATTCAGAAATTTTGGAAACTAAGTCCTGGGGTTTGAAATTTCTTTTGAATGATTTTGAAGTACAAAAATAGTATTATTTAGAAATATTTTCTGATATAAGTATTACAATATAATTTGAAAGTATGGTTTTAAAGAAATTCTGGAAAGATTAAGTTCTACTCCCCTCTCTGTCGCAGGAAAATAATTTCGGTGATGAGTGCACGCATCATCGACTTTCATTTTCGAGTTTCGAAGTGGGAAGGCCACTGTGGTAGTTTTACTACAAATTATTCTTGATAAACAGAAGAAAAATTTAATTTGTTTTAAATATACTTGGATGTAGATAAGTTGTAAGTATATATATATATCTATTATTTTAAAATAATTTGAAATTAAACCCGGTATTTAATTCTTAAGTTTCCATTTATTAATAGTTTAATTAATGTAGTAAAAAAGAATTTAACTAATAATTGAAAACCTAAATGAAATAAGAGATTTAATGCTAGGTCATAAATGGTATTAAAGGAAAATTGAAATTTGTAACATAGGAAACAAAGAGTAATATTATTGAACACTAAATTTAATTAAAGGATAAGATAAAACTTATATAAGTTCATTTGCATTTTCTTTAACATGTATAACTTACCAAATATAAAAAGTTGAAATGTTTAATAAGAAATGTAATGGAAATTTTATAAGTAAAGGTATGTAATGAAAAGTTCAATAAATTGTTGTTATTAATAAGAATCTAATGTTATAATTGTTATAAATCTAAGTTATGACTGAAGGGCCACTTATTAAATATATTAGAAAAGTTATAAAGAAATGGAAATAAGTTTAAGAAGGATTGAAGTTATTTATAATAAAATAAATGGAAAGATAAATACGATAAATAATATTAAGAGAAAAAAATGAATCACCTTAATAAATAAGAAATTGATGTTATAGAGTTATAAATTTAAGTTGAAATTGAAGTATCTCTAAAACTTAATATAATAGAAATAGAGAAAAATAAATAAATAAACGAACCTGTAAGAAATAAATGAATATAATTGAGAAATTCATAAATGGAATGCAATAAAAAGAAACTTACATGACCTGAATAAATGAAAATGAATAGAATTAATAAGAATAAACTAATCGTTGTTGTTATTTTGGTTTATGGTTGTTTGAGTAAGGGTACTTTAAATTTGTTTGGATGAATGAATAATCAATTAGTTTCACATAAAACTGTTGAGTGAAGGGTACACTTAGTAGTTTTCTTCATTCCGTACAATTTAATGTTTGAACCCGAACAACTATTTGTTTTGTCTGATGAATGAATGATTGAATTGTGTGATTTCATTTTGGTGGTTGTATACGTGGTTGCCAGTGATTGTTATATGCACTGATTGGTTGTTGGTATTTGAAAACAACGCTAAATATTTCATTTTATATAACTATTAACTCTCTTGGATTTTATAAATGAAATACAGGTTATGAAAGCAATTGCTACTGCATTTGGTTTTATAATATAAGCGTTATTGCCAGACAAATAGGTATGTTTTCGGATTACGGTTTATAGCGCTATTATATTCATATTTTTCCCGTGATGGGATATATATTATTTTGGGAAATATATGTTATACATTGTTATTTTTAATATTATATTTTCTCCCGAGCCTCTCCGTACAAAGCATACTCTGCCAAAATTTTGGACTTAGAAAATATTTTGAAAATGTTTTCCAAACTTCAATAATTTAAGTATAAAAAGATATAATGATTGTAAATTTGTATATTCTAATTAAAGTAACAAATGTTGTAAATTTAATTGTTTATAAAGTTAATGTTTTGAATAAGATATATAGATTTCTTAATTCTTCTTTCCCCTTCTTTTTTCCTTTTCGAGGACGAAAAGTTTTGAATAGGGGAGAGTGTAACGACCCGTAAATTTCGACAATTTAATTTGTTAATTTAATAGGATTTTGTAATTAAATTTTAGTAGAAATAATAAAGGTGATAAATTAATATTGGAATGAACGCTAAATTAAAATATAACAATGGTATTTAAAACCTATTTATAGTAATTTTCATAAATTCAAATGATTTGAGTGGTGAAAAGATTTTTTTACCTGGATATAAATTGAATATGAGAAATTTAAGGAAAGTATTAGATTGATTTAATGTAATAAAGGATTGTTGACAGTAATTGGAACAAATTAGGGAATTATGTTAATGCAAGTTAATAATTTATAAACTTGAATGAACATTCAATTTAATAAATAAATTCAAATGTAGGACTTAGTTATAAGTGTAAATTTATGGGTATGATAACAAATTTGTATAAATTACCTAATTAATTGGTCAGTTAATTTATTAGAAATCAAACTCATTTAAATGGTAAGTAATTATAATGTGTTATTGATATAAACGTTACTAATTATTAATATAGTAATGGAAGTGTAAATGAAATGCAACCGTAGAAATTTATGCTAAGTATTAACAATTGAAGTGAAATGTCAATTAAATAGAGTACTATAAATTGTCATACTAAGCTATGAATTGAATATAAGGAAACAAAGGAAAATAGTAAATCAATCAATGAATTTATATAGATTATAAAGTTATAATAATAAATAGTAATTGGATGTCTTGTACGAAGTTATAATATTGTGTGAATTATTAATAAAGAATAACTAGAATGGGATTCAAATTTGTATAATAATGGAAAGTGTTAATTGTTGCTCTTGAGCATAAAAATTTAAAAAAAAAAAGTAATTTTAAAGCAAACATTTAATTAACCAATGCAATAAGATTTTCTAATAGTAACTTTGTAAATTAAGGTAGTAGTGTAAATGGCAGTTGATGGATAACCAAATTCAATACAATCCAATTGATTGAAACGACTATTAGGTTATAATTGAATACAAATTAAAATAGAAACGCAAACTTAAAACAAGATAGAAATTTGGGAAATAAAAAGTATGAAACAAAGAAATAAGTTACAGAGAATATTTAGTTAAAATTAATGTATCTATTTGGCAAAAATATAATAAGTGTAGTACAATCCAAATTAATGTAAGCAAATTGTGAAGTTCTAATTTATTGGAATTGGTAGAATTGGGAATGGATTAAAGGTTGTATAAATTGATGTAATAATACGTAACGAATTATAGATAACAGGTACATGAAAGGAATTTAATTTAAATGTTATAAAGTGGATTTATTTGGGAAATATTAAATGTGCCTTGATATAGACTTTGCTAATAAAAGTCAATAATTAGTAAATTGAATGAAAGGCCAATTTATGAATTATAAAATTTGAATTTTAAATAGTGAGTTAATTTATTTAATTTATAATAATTGGATTTATTGCAAATGAATGAAATCAAATGTTTAACTATTACGTTAATTTAAAAATTAAGTTGAAATTTGAAAATATTTATGTAATAATTTTAAATCCAATGGTAAACCCTTCTATTTGAAATTATAAATGGAATAATTATGGGTTAATTCAATTTAATGGAAATGTTGGAAATTTATCTATAATTTTGAATTGTATGAAATTGAAGATTTATATTGATTAATCTTTAATAAATTTACATTAAAAAATTGTTAAATCAAAATAAAGTTTGAGAAGTATAAAGTGATAAAGATTGCAAATTTCAGAATTTAAATTTGAAATTTGATTTAATTATTTTATTTTAAATTTATTTAATTAATGTAAAAATAGACATTTTGGCCACTGACTCGAATTTCGACGAAACAAGTTTCATCGGATCCGTATCAGTGAATTATTATAGGATTTCAAGTTTCGTATCAATCGGACTTGTCGTTTGATCGTATGGGCTTGAAACGCCTTGAAATCAATTTAATCGAAATCAATTGAAATCAATTTGAAAATATTAATTTTAGCATAACTTCCTCAACGATGGAAGTTGGACGTGAAACCTTTTCCATTGCATTTAGAATATTTTAAAACACCTATTTTGATATATGGGTTTATCCAATTTCGTTTCAGAGTCGAAACGGGCTTTTCGGGCCATATATCGTTTAGCGCGTACATCTATCTTATCTGATCCATCCTATTTCAATTTGTCCATAAATATATCGTTATAAACCCTAATTCCCCTCATTTTCATTTGGCTATACGTATATCTCAACTCTTTCCTCTTCAATGGCAGACAACATAATTTCAGATCCAATCCCAAATCAAATCCAAAGCTGAAAATCCAAACTCCTCAGAAAAATTCACAAAAAATATATATCGAAGCTCTCGAAGAGCATAAATCAGATCTGCAGTCCATTTCTCGATCTGAGTTTTTTTGTGGCCGGAATTCGAGGAACAAATCTCGGCCTTTCATCTCATCGTAATCAACCGCAACGGATCTTCGATTCGTGGGTGCAGTCCGGTAGAGGGAACCGATGGGAGCGCATCTATATGTGTTGTTCATCGATTCGACGGTTGGATTTCATGCAGTATTCGATTAGGGTTTAAAATTCAAAGTGGCGGCTGGGTTCTGTGCAACGTTGCTCGACGTCGGAGGTGACAGGCCACGTGTGGGCCACTAGATGCGGTCGGCGGTCGAGGGGGGCGTAGGCGCGCCTAGGCGCGGCCGCACGCAAGTCTCATCGAATGGGGGGTGGTGCTTCGTGTTTTTTCCATAGAGGCGAATAGCGGTGCATTGGGGAATGTGACGACGCGACTTTTCGACGCTCGAAAACCGACATTAATAGGTCCACTGTATCAACTGCCGAGCAATCGAATGCCGGAAAACCGTACCGTTGGGGTTTAAGAAGAAGAAAAAAATAGAAGAAGAGAGGAAATGATAGAACAGAACAGAAAGAAACAACTGAACTATATCAGAATCTCACAATCGCAGCGGAACAACATATAATAGATAAATGAATAATCTTTAAATAAAGAACTATATCAGTTATTACATTACATCATATTATATTACATTTCATCATTAGAGTGTACAACAATAACAAACAAACAGCGGAAAATAAATACTATATACTAGTGAATATGCCATGTCATCCAACTTGCATCCAGCAACTCCTGAATTCCAGAATATCCAGATAAACCTCACTCTAGACTGCCCGTGTGGAAATTGGTGGGCACCCAGAGTTTAGGAAGGAAAACAATAAACTCCGAGTCAGTCATAGGACTGGTACGAGAACTTAAATAGTTTATTTTTAAAACAAAATAGAGGAATATTTTAAAATAGATTCGCAATGCTTTTAAAAATGAAACTACCATAAGGCCTCCCAGCACACACACAATGCAAACGCAGACTTGGGGGAGATTTTTCCTTATGATAGTCAAAGATGCTTACTACGTAAAATCAAATTATTTTTGATATTATTATTAGTGCATAGTGTAGAAAACATTTCGAAAGTAGAATATAAATCTTTGCCAGCATAGGTACCATTATATTATGCCTACTATAGCTACCATATTAAATGGCAGGTTCTACAACTAAAACCGTACAAGGTTCGTATTGTTTCTTTGGATTTCCAACAAATGGTCAGGCCAAGGAACTTCCCATTGCCACATGGGTACGCCTCTGCAAAGACGACTCGAAAACCTAATCGGATCTCTGCCAACACAAGGCCGGGTTACCCCTAACTGGGTAACTACTGACACAAATATGTCATTCCCCGATCGTAACTGATCTATATCCGAGGATCCTCGATTTCCAAGAACCACAAAGCAATAAATTTGCAGCAACAACATAGGTTAAGTATCTTGGCTCCATACCATGATACCACCTCTATCCAGAAGGAATGACATACACTAAAGGGGCGCTACCCCCTAATAAGCTTGCGGCATCCTTCCTGTTTTGACCATTTCCGGGTTGTGAGGTCCGACGAAGTCTCGTCCACAAAGCCACGCTTTATACAAAAGCTATGCTTTGTTCAACAAATGCTCAACAGCACTTCGTATGCCACATTACCAATTTGATAATATATCACTGGTAACCATCAACTACATAACCTCTAAGGGTGTTAAGCTAAGAGAATAAATTCTCCGTCACCAACGGAAATATATTTGATAGAAACCAGCTTTACATCTCAAATTGTAACGTCAGACACACATCCATACAAGTCCGTTCCAGGATCGAACGGAACCGAACGCACTTACAAAGAAGTCCTTGCAATCCGGATATTCACTAATCACGACCGGACTTCCCATCACAAAGGGTAATAAATTTCTATATCGGAGATCAGCCGATGCAGAAACATTCGACGATAATCCTTCCGTTTTCACAAATATCCAGTCTTCAACACCGGTCATCAAATGCAATTCATAACGACGTATCACATATTCGGAATGGGTTATACGGCCCCAAGGTCCTTAACCGGCTAACCCGAATAGTGAGCGCTTATTCAAAAATAAGTGTGGCATTAAATTCAAGCAAATCACAAAAAATACCTATTTAAATGTAAATAATGATAGTCGGTTATTTAACTATTAATAGGCGTGCATCACCAAATTCCAAATAATTTTCCAAATAATTTACTTTCCAAAAATATCTTTACAAGATATATATTTTCCACGCTTCAACATTTGAAAACAAATTTTCAAATAACGTTTCACCTTTACCACTTTTGAAAACAAATTTCAAACATTTTCCTTAGCGGAAATACTTTCATTCAACATGGTTCATTTAAACCAATTAAATAATCCTTAACGATTTACTTTATATTTACATTCCAAATCCGTAAATTAATTCCCATGCTTCAAAAATAAATCAACGTTTATTTTAAAACAAATTTCCCTTTCTTTTATAAATTCCATAGTGAATTTACAATTCCCAAAATATCTGTGAATATATGATTTTCCAAACCGATTTCTAATATTCATTTTCAATTTACCTTTAAAAGATAAAGTCTCAAAATATTCAGTTCATATTGGAAAACTTTTCCATACTTATTTAATAATAAGTAATTTACAAACCCATTTATTTTCAACACTTGGAAAATATCCAATATACTTAAATCGAAATTAAGTATATATTTCATTCTTTAAGAAATCATTCTCTTAAACACATTTGTTTGGGCCAAAACGAATGTTGCGTAAAACATCGTTACGACAACCAAAAATCACTAGTATAAGGATTCAAAATTAAAATAGATATATAAATCCCAATACTATACAAAACATTTCCTTTCGAAAATCATTTACTATAACAACAGTGTTATAGTCCACCATTTCCTTCTATTTCTCGAAAACGTCTATTTCAACAATGAATGTTGAAATCTATGGTTTCGATATTTAACACATTTTAAAACATCGTTAAAACAATTAACTTCATTTTTAATGTCATTTTCCCAAAACATATCCATTTTACTTAATTAATATATTCACTGTCCAAAATCGTGAATATACTTCACCAACCAAATTTCAACATTTTCTACATATTTTATTTCAAGAATTTATCCACTACCCAAATCGTGAATATAATTCCCTTAATAACCTTCTATATTAAGTTCATCAAATTTGATTGATTTTGGATTTATAAAACAACATTTATAATTCCCATCCCTATTTATAAAAACTTCGATTTATAAATCTCCTTTAATGACCAATTCAATTTATAACTCAATTTACATACCAAAAGTCCATATTATAAGTTAAGTACTTATAATTCATTTATTTAACAAATCGTTCCTTTAAAACTTCACAAAATTTAAATCTTATTACTTATAAGATTCATTTATATTTTATAACGACTTCAACTTATAAAATCTCCTTTATTAACAATTTCTATTAATATCTCATTTAAATGCCCAAAATCCAGTTTATAAGTTAATTAATTATAAATCTTTTATTTTACAACATCTATTCATTTTATAATCTTCAAAATTTATAAATCTATAATTTTTAATGAAATCCATTTTATACTTCATTTTAACACTTAATAAACTCGTTTTATAATTCCAATATCTTATATATATTTTTATAAATATAATGTTAAAAATCTTTTATATACATCCTTTATAATAATTCAAAAATCCAAATTTAAACTATTTTATAATCTATTTATTTTAAAAATCACCTTTTGGTTATATTTCACAAAAATCTTAATTTTTATAACATAAAAATTGATAATGTTTTAATTATTTAAAATGAATCAATTCAAAAATTTAATAAAATGTATACTTTGAAAAATCATTTTAAAAATCCTTTTAGAATCAAAATCGTTATTTTTAAACTTTAAAAATGGAACCGGTGATGCAACAGCACCAAATAGTCAATCACGACATCCAAATATCATATATCGATATGATAATCAACAAACATCACAATATCTGTAAATAAATCAATATAGTTGAGGAATCCAGTTGGATTCCTCCAACCTGTTTCCCTACATCCAAAGATGTTAGCACAATACCAATTCCGTTCCAGTACGGAAATATCGCGGTATATGGGATTTATAAATTATTATCCTCTTAATAGGCGGCACAATAGGGTCTCATCCGCTATATAATGCGGGAAAATCAACTCCAAGTGCATAAATAATACCAATTTCACTTTGCAGTGAAATATTCGCGGTATATGTTTTTAATAAATAACCATCCGCTTAATAGACGGCGTATAATGTCTATTTCAATCAATAAAAGATAATAATTTATCATTCAGGCATACAATCAACAAATTTTAAATTTAACTATTTAAAATTTAAATCGAAACTATTCGATTGAGTGAGAAGTTCTCACCTTGCTTTCAATTCAGTTTCCGCGTTTATTTCGAATAAAATTAAAAGGACGTTTAATTTTACCCGAAATTTTCCTTAACTCCAAATGACTCCAAACCAGCTCCATCGCGTAGTGCTCGTCGATACGATTCCAACGCAAAAAGTCTCGTGCGTTTTCGACCTCGTAGCAAAAAGTTATAGCATTTTAAAGTTTGAACGAATTATAATATAACTAAATTACAATTTCTTTTATTAATTTTAGCCTACTCAATCCTGGCCGTCCATTTCTTCTCTGATGTAATCCAACTGCATCTTGCTTCCTTCCTATTCACGTGTTTCACTCCCAAGTAGTAAATCACGCAAGAAACCCATATGCTCGATCAAACCCTAGGTTGTCGATCTCATCACGAACATCTTGGACTCGATCAGAATACTCCATTTGAACGCTCCACTCGAGAGCTATCAACGCCCTGCACCTGGTCGAGCTCAGCCCCATATTGGCCTCGAAAAACATGGACAAACGACGCGCCTTTGAACAAAGATTGCCGCCAATCCACTTCGTATTTTACAATCATCATCGTTGATATACAAGATCTCACAGCCCTCTATATTTTTGTAGTTGAAGCTTTCTGATGAAAGTCGATGGATTGTGAGAAAATGGAGGAAGAAGATGGGAGTTTTCTGGCCATTGAAAACATAAGTGGCGGCTGAAGGAAATGAATTAGGGTTTTGTGAAAATGTTGAGATAAGGGGTCCTTTTATAGAATTTTAACGAAAAGCACTATTCATTTCCAATTTTTCGAACTCCAAATCTCGCGCGATGACCGGCGTTTCTAAGGTTTATCCCGCGTTCCGGACATAATGGAGTAGGTTTCGAAGGCTAATTCGATTATCTGTGCATGTTACGGCAATAAATGTTCGATTTAAATTGGTTATTCAAATTTCTAGGCGTTTTGGCTTGCCCCGGACAAACCGTAAATCCGATTGACACGAAATTTGAAACCTTATAATAATATCATATTACGGATCTGATGAAACTGGTTTCGTTGAAATCCGAAACTGTTTGAAAAAAGGCTATTTTAACTCGTCAATTAAATATTAATATATTCAATTTTCACAAATCAACTTTTAATTCGATTTTAAAAGTTCTATAACATCATTCTAACTCCAATATGATTAAATAAAATTTTACAAATCAATTTCAATCATATTTAACCCACTTTCCAATTATTTCTGTAATTTTCAATTATTAAATAATCGATTTAATTATCCAGTTAAATCCAGATATTCGAAATAAAATTTATTCGACTTATAATTCCACTTATTAATATTTAAAATCAATTAAATATACAAATTTTAATTAATAGAAATTTTGGGTCGTTACAAACTTCCCCCTTAAAAGAATTTCGTCCTGGAAATTACCAAGTAAGAAAAGGTTACAGAATCCATTAACTTTCCAAAACAAACCATTCAAATTGGATTTTTCAAATCTCTTAAGTGTTTAACTTTCCCAAAATTCATAGTTAAACTTCTTACAAAATCTTTACTAAGTTTCCAAATCCAAACTTAGTTTTCCAAAATTTCCCAATTTTCTCAAAAATATTCTAACGCCTTAAATTTTCGGAAAAATTCGCCAGAGTCTCCTTTGCGCGGCTCGATCCGAAAAAAATGATAGTATATATATCACAAATATACATCTCATCAAGTGATGAGGCATCCCACAGGAAAAAAAAGTGTAAAAGACGATATTTAATCCGAGATATGTACCTTATTTATTATTAGCGAGCGTATACGGCTAATATAGCGCGAAAGCGAGCTCCAAATGCGAAGCATAAGCCATCCGCTCCTACTATACACTCAACAAACAATGAGAATCATGTATATATGAAAATAATATCAATATACATCATATAGTAACATAACAACTACATATGTCAACATAGCAAATGCAACAAAAGCAACAAATGCAACCATCAATCAACTATCATCCAACAAATTCATAACCAAATCAATATACATTCACTTCTCATTAATATTCATTGAATTGGTTTTCATTTTAATCACATTTGATTCATTAACATTGGAATTTTACTAACATTCATTTGTTCATTTTCCAATTAGTATACATTCACTAATTTATTCACATTAATTCGCTCTCAATCCAAATCAAATCCAATTCTATTCAAATTTATTTACTTCCAATTTCGATTCAATCACATAGCGTTTAATTTGCCAATTCAATTTCATTAACACTTAATGAATTATATACAATCAACTAACATTCATATAACAACCAATGTACATCCATTACACTCAAATTTATTCAATTTACATTTCTTTACATTCAATTTGGTTCAACACTTTTAATTCCAATTGGTTTATATTAAGTTGATTTTCATTCAATTATTCAACTTCCAATAACATTAGCTTTTAATGAATTAACACTTACATGCATTATTTCATATCAACTTATTTACATTCAATTGATTAATATTTCATCCATTTATCAATTCAATTGCTAATTCCTTCAACATTATAAAGTTGAGTTTCATTTAACATTCCAAGTTGAACTTCATTTATATAACTCAAGTTCATATTCATCAGTTCTCTTGATTATTTTACTTTGATACCAAAATCAACTTTATTCAACATTATTTAAGTTATATTTCATTTAAACATCATTTGTTTAACTTAACTTAAATTCCCACTTATAAATCCAATTCAGATTTCAATTCTAAAGTAAATCTATTTAACTTTTTACCGAAGTCAAATTCCACCACTTATTCAAATTCCATCTCATTTTGCTTAACAAAATTGTTTAACCACTTCAATAATTGGTTTTACTTATCCTTTCTCATTCTATGAGTTATACAAATTAATTATTAACTTCCAAATCCATTAACTTATCCAAAGCTAAATTTAATATTCATATTATAAGTTCAAAACTCATTTCACTTATATTCATCAATTACAACTTGGATTTTAATTTCAAATCTGTTTATCACGACTAACTTAAATTTCAATTTACTATGGTAGCAAATCCATCACATAGAGACTCGAAAATGATATTAACGATGCTGCAGTCATCACCCTTATTATTTCCCTGTAATAGTAGTGAATTCAGTGCTTAATATTCTTTCAATATTTATAAATCACATTTACAAATCTTTTACTATATAATTTCACTATTTTCTCTTTACTTATATAAGATCATTTCACAATTGTAAATCATATTAATTATAATTCCATACTTTTAATTAACTTATATACATTCTTACATTTCAACAACCAAACAATCAATTCATATACACTTTAATAATTATGTATAAAACATAACCAAGGTAAAATTATTTCATTTACCCTATTAAAATGATATCGTGTCAATTTGTTCTGTACAAGTGTTTAGAGATCCCTATCAACAACGTTAATTACTCGTGTTGACCAGAATCCATATACCACTCAACAAACAAATCAGCACAATATAAAACAATTACATATTCACTAACAAATACGTGCTCGTATCTATTATTACACTCAAACTCATTCTAGAGTACTGCTGACTCTATCTCTAATGACTAACATCCAACAGAGCATGGTTGTTGCTTAAGCATATGCTTTGATACCAAATGTGACGACGCGACTTTTCGACGCTCGAAAACCGACATTAATACGTCCACTGTATCAACTGCCGAGCAATCGAATGCCGGAAAACCGTACCGTTAGGGTTTAAGAAGAAGAAAAAAATAGAAGAAGAGAGGAAAAGATAGAACAGAACAGAAAGAAACAACAGAACAATATAAGAATCTCACAATCGCAGCGGAACAACATATAATAGATAAATGAATAATCTTTAAATAAAGAACTATATCAGTTATTACATTACATCATATTATATTACAATTCATCATCAGAGTGTACAACAACAACAAACAAACAGCGGAAATAAATACTATATACCAGTGAATACGCCATGTCATCCAACTTGCCTCCAGCAACTCCTGAATTCCAGAATATCCTGATAAACCTGACTCTAGATTACCCGCGTGGAAATTGGTGGGCACCCAGAGTTTAGGAAGGAAAACAATAAACTCCGTGTCAGTCATGGGACTGGTGTGAAAACTTTAATAATTTATTTTAAAAAAAATATAGGAATATTTTAAAATAGATTCGCAATGCTTTTAAAAATGAAACTACCATAAAGCTTCCCGGCACACACACAATGCAAACGCAGACTTGGGGGAGATTTCTCCTTATGATAGTCAAAGATGCTTACTACGTAAAATCAAATCATTTTTGATATTATTATTAGTGCATAGTGTAGAAAACATTTGGAAAGTAGAATATAAATCTTAGCCAGCATAGGTACCATTATATTATGCATACTATAGCTACCATATTAAATGGCAGGTTCTATAACTAAAACTGTACAAGGTTCGTATTGTTTCTTTGGATTTCCAACAAATGGTCAGTCCAAGGAACTTCCCATTGCCACATGGGTACGCCTCTGGAAAGACGATCCGGAAACCTAACCGTATCTCTGCCAACACAAGGTCGGGTTACCCCTAACTGGGTAACTATTGACACGAATATGTCATTCCCCGATCGTAACCGATCTATATCCGAGGATCCTCGATTTCCAATAACCACAAAGCAATAAATTTGCAGCAACAACATAGGTTAAGTATCTGGGCTCCATACAATGATACCACCTCTATCCAGAAGGAATGACATACACTAAAGGGGCGCTACCCCCTAATAACCTTACCGCATCCTTCCTGATTTGACCATTTCCGGGGTGCGAGGTCCGACGAAGTCTCGTCAACAAAGCCACGCTTTATACAAATGTTGAGCTTTGTTCAACAAATGCTCAACAGCACTTCGTATGCCACATTACCAATTTGAGAATATATCACTAGTAACCATTAACTACATAACCTCTAAGGGTGTTAAGCTAAGAAAATCAATTTTCCGCCACCAACGGAAATATATTTGATAGAAACCAGCTTTACATCTCAAATTGTAACGTCAGACACACATCCATACAAGTCCGTTCCGGGATCGAACGGAACCGAAGGCACTTACAAAGAAGTCCTTGCAATCCGGATATTCACTAATCACGACCGGGCTTTCCATCACAAAGGGTAATAAATTTCTATATCAGAGATCAGCCGATGCAGAAACATTCGACGGTAATCCTTTCGTTTTCACAAATATCCGGTCTTCAACACCGGTCATCAAATGCAAATCATAACGACGTATCACATATTCGGAATGGGTTATGCGACCCCAAGGTCCTTTCCCGGCTAACCCGAATAGTGAGCGCTTATTCAAAAATAAGTGTGGCATTAAAATTCAAGCAAATCACAACAAATACCTATTTAAAGGTAAATATTGACAGTCGGCTATTTAACTATTAATAGGCGTGTTCAACATCACCAAATTCCAAATAATTTACTTTCCAAAAATATCTTTACAAGATATATATTTTCCACACTTCAACATTCGAAAACAAATTTTCAAATCACTTTTCACCTTTACCACTTTTGAAAACAAATTTCAAACATTTTCCTTACGCGGAAATACTTTCATTTCAACATGGTTCATTTAAACCAATTAAATAAATCCTTAACGATTTACTTTATATTTACGTTCCAAATCCGTAAATTAATTCCCACACTACAAAAATAATTCAACGTTTATTTTTAAACAAATTTCCCTTTCTTTTATAAATTCCATAGTGAATTTACAATTCCCAAAATATCTATGAATATACGATTTTCCAAACCGATTTCTAATATTCATTTTCAATTTATCTTTAAAAGATAAAATCTCGAAATATTCATTTCATATTAGAAAACATTTCCATACTTATTTAATAATAAGTAGTTTACAAATCAATTTATTTTCAACACTTGGAAAATATTCAATATACTTAAAACAAAATTAAGTATATATTTCATTCTTTAAGAAATTATTCTCTTAAACACATTTGTTTGGGCCAAAACGAATGTTGCGTAAAACATCGTTACGACAACCCAAAATCACTAGTATAGGGATTCAAAATTAAAATAGTTATTTAAATCCCAATACTATACAAAACATTTCCTTTCGGAAATCATTTACTATAACAACAGTGTTATAGTCCACCATTGTGACGCCCCACCTCTATACCCACGCCAGCCAAGAACACTACGGTGTAATGCTGTCAACTAGCACGGAGAATAAGGCTGTTGAGGAGCGACCATCCGTGTAATTGCTTTGCGCGAGCACCGATATGTCAAATAGTATAACATGCATTTTATTTCAAGAAGAAATCCGACATATCGATACAAACACAAAGCTACTACACAGTGGCTATAATAATCTTCGGAAATAAATATAGGAATAAGCATAACACAAATCAGTCACAGATAATTCATATCACAAAGGCGGAAGAAGATATGAATATATAACTGACACATGAAAGTGTATATCAGAGTAGTGGTCAAAAAGATCCACAATAATACAAAAGAATAGCAACATGTGCTATACAAAAGAATACAACTATGAGTCCATATCTCAAGTGTATACAACGAAATAAACTACTAATCTAAGTAGTTAGCCAAAAGTCAGAGAAATCAATCCCAAGTGAAAAGTCAAGCTGAAGCACCTGTAACATCTCGGTCTGACCCGAGTATTATATAATAAAATAATAATAAATGGATCAGTCTAACTATAAATATCAGATGAAACGATATAGAATAAGAGATATGACTAAACACATAATAATCACAATGCCAAGCTGTGATATATATAAGTAATTGAAAATAACAAGAGATTAATCAATATCACAAAATCTACACAAGAATCAAAAAAATGTCATACTCTTTATTTCGTTCACCAAACCATAAATATTGACGATTATATCAATGTCAATCACAAAAGTCAATGACACACAAATTCACCAATGCACAAACATTGATAAAACTTATCAATAGAAATCACGAAAATTGGTGAAACACAAATTCTAGAAATCATCTCAAGAAATCCAGAAATCACAAAAAGGGGGAAGGCCTATCACAAACGGGAGCATAAAGCTCACCAACACGTGTATCACAAACGGAACGCTAATTCCATGGTTGCTAACCATCACAAATTGAGCCAAAGCTCGATAAACGGCCCGAAGAGCATGGGTTGCTACCCCACCAATTTGAGTAGAAACTCCACAAAACGGGGTTTAGTCTCCCTCGCAGACAAAGATACATCGCACATTGCTAGTCTAAATCACAAAGATGATCGTCATGATCAACGAGAAGTGTCAATTACAATAAGCTAGTAAATATATGAGTTTAGCATCATGTCCCATAACCACTAGCTTAACTTCAATATTTGCGAACAAATTGTAGATCTCCACTAGAAAATTGTCACATGAGATTCAATCGAACAAGTCCAAGAATTAACCAACGAAGTAAACGCAAGCGTTTCATACCACTTGTTTTACTAGGTCGTTTAATTAGATTTCTCATATGAGTGAGGTAAAGGTTTGTATATACTAGTAGATTGGAAAACGGTTTGAGAAAAACGAGCTTTGTAAATAAAATAGTGTTGAAATCGTTTTGATGAAAGAGTTTTGATATTTACTACTAGTATTGAAACCTTTATATTTTTAAAGTGACAAATCACAAAAATGATTTTAGAACAATCAATCACCAAAATTCACATTCGAAGACGTGAATAAAATCCAAAGAAATCGATACCAAATCCATCAAAATGGATATTTTCAAAATCTATAAAAAGAAGTCATCAAAGTCGATAATAAGTATTAACAACTAACCGGATCAACAAAAATCGATAAACCTTGGAAATTTACTCAAAAATAGCCAAAATAGGCAAATCTAACAGTTCCAAACGTCTGGTAGGTGTTCCCAGGCGTCTGGCCCAAGTATCTGGAAGTATATGTGTTTTCTCCCTTCTATTTTTAATTTCCTGGGCCATTTCAGACGTCTGAAATTTTCAATCAGACGTCTGAATTTGATTCCAGACGTCTGGATTTTGTTTCAGACGTCTGGATTTAGTCTCTGTCTTTTCCAGACCCCTTTTCAGAGGTTTGGATTTTTCAATCAGACGTATGGATTTGGTTTCAGACGTTTGAAATTAATTTCAGACGTCTGAAATCTTCTGCTAGGCAAAAAAAACAGCCTAGACCAAAAATGGCAAATCCAAACCGAAATGCGATCGAACGAGCGATGGATGCTAAGGATTTATGCCAATCGACAACCCAGCACTATAGGCTCTTCGATGCATCACCAAAAACATGTTCAAACATCAAAGATTGGATTTTTAAAGATTTGACTACAAAACACCAAAAATTGGAATATTCACCAATTCAATCCAAATCAAAAGCAAATGAACATAAATAAGTGTTAGGAATTCATACCCAACAATCAAAGATAGTTATATTCATAGATATGAGATAAAAATCTCACCTTTGAACCCAAACAAATGAAGAAGAAGCTTGAAAGCAAAGGGAGAATCAATCACTCTTCAACACAACCCAAACGAGCTTGAATCTATGCTCAAAAAGAAGAACATTCCCAAAGTTAGGTTTAGGATTTTTCTGAAATCAAAGAGAGAATGAGTTGGAGAAGAAGAAGGAGATGCTTACTAATGGGTTCTCTTTGATTTTGGAGCAAGAACTTCAGCTAGCAAGAGGAACTAGGGCTTGGAGTTTCTAATTCCCATTCTCTTCCACCATTTTTGCTTAAGCTTGAGTGTTAGGAATATGAAATGAAGTAATGAAGAGTTGGAGTGGGTTGGGACTGAGTTAGTGAGTGATTAATGGGTTCAGCCCAAACCAAAGCCCTAAGTGAAAAAGTGGAAAATTTTCACTATCTCCAAACATATCGAAGTTTATACTCAAAAAGGTCGCAAACGTCATTTTGAACTAAATGGGGGTGGTCTCGAGTCCCAATTCGACTGTTTGCAAAAAGTAGCTTTTCGGACCAAATCCGACGAACGATAAAATATTTAAATAAAATATTTAAATATAAAATCGATAAATATGCGGGTTGTTACAGACTCCCCTCCTTATAGAAATTGCGTCCTCGCAATACTTAAGAAGAAAATAAAGAGTAACAACCATAAAAGCATATCAACACAAAAGAAAATTGAAATAAGAAGTTCACCGTAAGGAGCACGAAAGAGTTAGCACGAACGGGATCGCTCGATGAATTCTCTAGATACCCAAGAGTAATCCCTTAGATTTGAGAACCATTGAACTCTCACATATATCTTTATTCCGAAGGCGCTCAACCTCCGAAGCAATGATGCGAATGGAATGTTTCTCATAAATCAAATCTGGTGAAACTTCAATTTCCACAATAACACCGGGCTCAAGAATAAAAATCGGAATCCCTAAGGCATTTCCGTTGTAGAAAGACATGAGAAAACGTCGTGAATATCAGAAAATTGAGCTGGTGCTACGACGTAGTATAATAACAGTACGCCCGAAAAACTAGAAACTCAAATAATTTGGGACATCAGCGTAGTACAAACACGGTACGCCCAATGAACCAAAGCCCGAATAATTTCGAAATACCGACGTAGTACAAAAACGCTACGTCCAATGAACCGAACACCATAAAAGAACATCAGACGCAAGTCCATACAAGAAACGAGATGAAACTCAATAAAACGAAGTACATCAAAACACCTGATGAACTTGATAAAAAGATAATTCCATTCCGACATCATCAAAGAATCAACACCTTGTTTCCTACGACAAAACGTATTGGCAACACGATTTCCCCTTCGAGAATAAAAAGAATATCAAGATCATAAGATGCCAGGAACTCGAGTCAACATGAAGTTCCTTATGAGAAAATAAATATTCCAAAGATTTATGATCAAGGTGGAGAACAAATTTCTCATCCAAATATGATGACGCCAAATTCCAAAAGTAAAAACAATAGCCGCGAGCACTAGATCATGAGTGGCATATCTAATCTCGATAAGCTATAATGATTTAGAAGCACAAGTGATAGCACGTTCTCCTTTGCAAAAGAACGACATCCAAACCAATACAACTAGTATCGGTACAAATAGCAAAGTCTTGGTTCCCCTTCAGGAATCACAAGAATAAGAGTATCTAAAGGAAGAGTTCTTTTTAAATAATCCTCTTTCCCAAAAAACTAAAACTTTCAAAATTACATTTTTATTTTTACGTAATAATCTTTCTACAAAAATTTACATTTTTACAAGTCAATATATCGTGTCTGACTGTCTCATCAAAGCGTTTTCTTATCGATAATGTTGATCAAGCGCATTGACCAGAATTCTTAAAACACTAAATGGGCAATACAATCACAAAATCATATTCTATAGGATAAGTAAGTTTCTCAAAAACTTCTAAGAATATTCTTTGTTTGTTTTAAGAACAAAAATCCAGTTATACTTCTAAATAAATCTTATGAAAAAGATTTTGCAAAATTTAAATTGCTATTTTCATCCAAAATCAATAAATGCAAAAAATGTAATCATCGAGATATTCGATAGAATGCTCGATACCTAAAATGGATGAAAGAAGCTGGACAAACTGAATTATATAATATTTCATTCATAGGAATTAAAAAAAGTGCGGAATGCGATAAGTGGAATGCTAACTTCCGCAACTCATAGCAAATGAAAACCGGTGGTAAGGTCAAACTGAAAAGACCTTAGCACCACACAAAAGATTACTTAGGTGATAATCCTAAGACAAGCTCAAAAATACTGGAAAATTTCTCAAACTACATGAATGAGAGAAATAACACTTTCCTTATAAGTGGGCTTAAGGAATAAAATGATGCCATCAAGTTGGAATCAAAATCATAAAGGAAAAATAGAAATCTGCTTAACAGATTGAAAATGTCAAAGATGAATAGTCCACACGGGACAAAGGATATGGCCTCATAATAATTAAGCCAATCCTTACAAAGTAAATTCCGAATCTTAAGTAAAAATCGGCTCGGACAGAAAAATCACATAAAATAATTTCGACATCAATAAAGACAAATTGAGTGTTGCGGATCTACTATCCGGATTCACAATTCTCAAAGAAGTCATCAAGCCCAGAAATGTTTAAAGAAGAAGAATCACAAGTTCTTTTGATATAAAAATAATGAGATGAAACCCGTATCAACAACAACTCAAATAAGAAGATCACGAAATAAAACAATGTCATCAAGGATTGAGTGAAAAATACCTTGACCAAGAGAAGAGTAGTAAGGGGCTTGCAGCTTTCCCTCTCTCTTGTTAGGAAGCCTAGGACACGAAGATAAAAGATGACCCGAACCTTTGCAATAACGACAAAAGAGGGGTTTCGGACACTCCCTTGCATAATGGTCCGTGGAAGCACAATTGTAGCATTGACCACGACTAGAGGTAGGAGTCTTTGCTACCGGAATTTGTTGCTTCCCTTTCTTATTAGAATTGGGACCTTTGAATTTGATAGGCCTCTTCAAGTTATTGTCGAAGTTCTGTTGGGCACGCACAACTTCAACATCACCTTCACTATCGACCTCTTTAAGACGAAGAGCGATATCAATAAGCTGATCAAATGAGACCTCAAGTTTCAGAAGTAATGGCTTCTTAAGATTCTTATTCAAGCCATACACAAATCTCTGATTTTTCTTCAATGGGGTATCAATGTATTCAACCCCGTATTTGGACAGAGATTCGAAAGATGTGACATAGTCTGTCACAGAAGATTCACCTTGAACAAGGTCAATAAAACGCCGGGCCAAAGTTACTTTTTTGGCCTCCGTCACAAATTTCAATTCGAACCTTTCTCGGAATTGCTCCTAAGTGAGATCCGCTTCAACGGTTTCAGAAATTAAAAGCTCATACCAATCTAATGCTCTTTCTTGGAGCATGCTAGAAGCCACTTGGACTCGATGTAGATTAATAAGATTCATGCGAGAAAAGATGCGATCGCATGATTTGAGCCAAGCTTGAATTTCTATAACACTCTCGGATCCCCTAAATGGCCTTCCACCCAAATCGGTATAGTCTCTGCACAAGCGTGCAAAACCGGATCTAGAATGAGTAGGCTCTGGAATGGGACCGACGGCTTGAGCATTCTTTACTAGATCAAGAAGCTGCTGGGCAGACATAAATACTCCATCCTGGGGAGTAGCACTAAATTGACCGGTGCTGGGACAGCCTGGTCTAACCATTTCTTTTCTTTAAGAAAGAAAGAAAGAAGAGGAAAAAGTTATTCTCAAAATAAATATCAAGCAATCTCGGTAGATAAAACAAGGAATCATAAAAGAAAGTAGGATAGAACGGTACGAAGACTCGAATAAATACTAAGGCACAACTCCTAAGAAAGACTAAGGACATGATCCTTGCTAAATTATTCTACATTGTTCCGAAGATTGGCTCTGATACCAAGCTGTGACGCCCCACCTCTATACCCACGCTAGCCAAGAACACTACGGTGTAATGCTGTCAACTAGCACGGAGAATAAGGCTGTTGAGGAGCGACCATCCGTGTAATTGCTTTGCGCGAGCACCGATATGTCAGATAGTATAACATGCATTATATTTCAAGAAGAAATCCGACATACCGATACAAACACAAAGCTACTACATAGTGGCTATAATAATCTTCGAAAACAAATATAGGAATAAGCATAACACAAATCAGTCACAGATAATTCATATCACAAAGGCGGAAGAAGATATGAATATATAACTAACACATGAAAGTGTATATCAAAGTAGTGGTCAAAAAGATCCACAATAATACAAAAGAATAGCAACATGTGCTATACAAAAGAATACAACTATGAGTCCATATCTCAAGTGTATACAACGAAATAAACTACTAACCTAAGTAGTTAGCCAAAAGTCAGAGAAATCAATCCCAAGTGAGAAGTCATGCTGAAGCACCTGTAACATCTCGGTCTGACCCAAGTATTATTTAATAAGAAAATAATAAATGGATTAGTCTAACTATAAATATCAGATGAAACGATATAGAATAAGAGATATGACTAAACACATAATAATCACAATGCCAAGTTGTGATATATATATATATATATATATATATATATAAGTAATTGAAAATCAACAAGAGATTAATCAATATCACAAAATCTACACAAGAATCAAAAAAATGTCATACTCCTTATTTCGTTCACCAAACCATAAATATTGACGATTATATCAATGTCAATCACAAAAGTCAATGACACACAAATTCACCAATGCAGAAATATTGACAAAACTTATCAATGGAAATCACGAAAATTGGTGAAACACAAATTCTAGAAATCATCTCAAGAAATCCAGAAATCACAAAAAGGGGGAAGGCCTATCACAAACGGGAGCATAAAGCTCACCAACACGTGTATCACAAACGGAACGCTAATTCCATGGTTGTTAACCATCACAAATTGAGCCGAAGCTCCACAAACGGCCCGAAGACCATGGGTTGCTACCCCACCAATTTGAGTCGAAACTCCACAAAACGGGGTTTAGTCTCCCTCGCAGACAAAGAGACATCACACATTGCTAGTCTAAATCACAAAGATGATCGTCATGATCAACGAGAAGTGTCAATTACAATAAACTAGTAAATATATGAGTTTAGCATCATGTCCCATAACCACTGGCTTAACTTAAATATTTGCGAACAAATTGTAGATCTCCACTAGAAAATTGTCACAAGAGATTCCATCGAACAAGTCCAAGAATTAACCAACGAAGTAAACGCAAGCGCTTCATACCACTTGTTTTACTAGGTCGTTTAAATAGATTTCTCATACGAGTGAGGTAAGGTTTGTATATACTAGTAGATTGGAAAACGGTTTGAGAAAAACGAGCTTTGTAAATAAAATAGTGTTGAAATCGTTTTGATGAAAGAGTTTTGATATTTACTACTAGTACTGAAACCTTTATATTTTTAAAGTGACAGATCACAAAAATGATTGTAGAACAATCAATCACCAAAATTCACATTCGAAGACGTGAATAAAATCCAAAGAAATCGATACCAAATCCATCAAAATGGATATTTCCAAAAATCCATAAAAAGAAGTCATCAAAGTCGATAATAAGTATTAACAACTAACCGGATCGACAAAAATCGATAAACCTTGGAAATTTACTCAAAAATAGCCAAATTAAACAGTTCTAGACGTCTGGTAGGTGTTCCCAGACATCTAGCCCTAGTATCTGGAAGTATATTTTTTTTCTCCCTTCTATTTTTAATTTCCTGAGCCATTTCAGTCGTTTGAAATTTTCAACCAGACGTTTGAATTTGATTCCAGACGTCTAGATTTTGTTTCAGACGTCTGGATTTAGTCTCTGCCTTTTCCAGACCCCTTTCCACACCCCTTTCCAGACGTCTGGATTTTTCAACCAGACGTCTGGATTTGGTTTCAGACGTCTGAAATTAATTTCAGACGTCTGGAATCTTCTGCTAGGCAAAAAAACAGCCTAGACCAAAAATGGCAAATCCAAACCGAAATGCGATCGAACGAGCGATGGATGCTAATGATTTATGCCAATCGACAACCCAGCACTATAGGCTCTTCGATGCATCACCAAAAACATGTTCAAACATCAAGGATTGGATTTTTAAAGATTTGACTACAAAAACCAAAAATTGGAATATTCACCAATTCAATCCAAATCAAAAGCAAATGAACATAAATAAGTGTTAGGAATTCATACCCAACAATCAAAGATAGTTATAGTCATAGATGTGAGATAAAAATCTCACCTTTTAACCCAAACAAATGAAGAAGAATCTTGAAAGCAAAGGGAGAATCAACCACTCTTCAAAACAACCCAAACGAGCTTGAATCTATGCTAAAAAAGAAGAACATTCCCAAAGTTAGGTTTAGGATTTTTCTGAATTCAAAGAGAGAATGAGTTGGAGAAGAAGGAGATGCTTACTAATGGGTTCTCTTTGATTTTGGAGCAAGAACTTGAGCTAGCAAGAGGAACTAGGGCTTGGAGTTTCTAATTCCCATTCTCTTCCACCATTTTTGCTTAAGCTTGAGTGTTAGGAATATGAAATGAAGTAATGAAGAGTTGGAGTGGGTTGGGACTGAGTTAGTAAGTGACTAATGGGTTCAGCCCAAACCAAAACCCTAAGTGAAAAAGTGGAAAAATTTCACTATCTCCAAACATATCGAACTTTATACTCAAAAAGGTCGCAAACGTCATTTTGAACTCAATTGGGGTGGTCTCGAGTCCCAATTCGACTGTTTGCAAAAAGTAGCTTTTCGGACCAAAATCCGACGAATGATAAAATATTTAAATAAAATATTTAAATATAAAATCGATAAATATGCGGGTTGTTACAACCATTTCCTTCTATTTCTCGAAAACGTCTAATTCAACAATGAATTTTGAAATCTATGGTTTCGATATTTAACACGTTTTAAAACATCGTTAAAACAATTAAATTCATTTTTAATGTCATTTTCCCAAAACATATCCATTTTACTTAATTAACATATTCGCTGTCCAAAATCGTGAATATACTTCACCAACCAAATTTCAACATTTTCTACATATTTTATTTCAAGAATTTATCCACTACCCAAAATCGTGAATATAATTCACTTAATAACCTTCTACATTAAGTTCATCAAATTTGATTGATTTCGGATTTATAAAACAACATTTATAATTCCCATCCCTATTTATAAAAACTTCGATTCATAAATCTCCTTTAATGACCAATTCAATTTATAACTCAATTTACATACCAAAAGTCCATATTATAAGTTAAGTACTTATAATTCATTTATTTAACAAATCATTCCTTTAAAACTTCACAAATTTTAAATCTTATTACTTATAAGATTCATTTATATTTTATAACAACTTCAACTTATAAAATCTCCTTTATTAACAATTTCTATTAATATCGCATTTAAATGCCCAAAATCCAGTTTATAAGTTAATTACTTATGAATCTTTTATTTTACAACATCTATTCATTATATAATCTTCACAATTTATAAATCTATAATTTTTAATGAAATCCATTTTATACTTCATTTTAACACTTAATAAACTCGTTTTATAATTCCAATATCTTATGTATATATATATATATATATATTTATTTATAAATATCAATGTTAAAAATCTTTTATATACATCCTTTATAATAATTCAAAAATCCAAAATTAAACTATTTTATAAATCTATTTATTTTAAAAATCACCTTTTGGTTATATTTCACAAAAATCTTAATTTTTATAACATAAAAATTTATAATGTTTTAATTATTTAAAATGAATCAATTCAAAAATTTAATAAAACGTATACTTTGAAAAATCATTTTAAAAATCCTTTTAGAATCAAATCGTTATTTTTAAACTTTAAAAATGGATCCGATGATGCAACAACACCAAATAGTCAATCACGACATCCAAATATCATATATCGATATGATAATCAATAAACATCACAATGTATGTAAATAAATCAATATAGTTGAGGAATCCAGTTGGATTCCTCCAACCTGTTTCCCTGCATCCAAAGATGTTAGCACAATACCAATTCCGTTCCAATACAGAATTATCGCGGTATATGGGATTTATAAATTATTATCCGCTTAATAGGCGGCACAATAGGGTCTCATCCGCTATATAATTCGGGAAAATCAACTCCATGTACATAAATAATACCAATTTCACTTTGTAGTGAAATATTCGCGGTATATGTTTTTAATAAATAACATCCGCTTAATAGACGGCGTATAATGTCTATTTCAATCAATAACAAATAATAATTTATATTCAGGCATACAATCAACAAATTTTAAATCTAATATTTAAAATTTAAATCGAAACTATTCGATTGAGTGAGAAGTTCTCACTTTGCTTTCAATTCAGTTTCCGCGTTTATTTCGAATAAAATTAAACGGACGTTTAATTTTACCCAAAATTTTCCCTAACTCCAAATGACTCCAAACCAGCTCCAATGCGTAGTGCTCGTCGATATGATTCCAACGCAAAAAGTTTCATGTGTTTTCGACCTGGTAGCAAAAAGTTATAGCAGTTTAAAGTTTGAACGAATTATAATATAAATAAATTACAATTTCTTTTATTAATTTTACCCTACTCAATCTTCGCCGTCCATTTCTTCCTTGATGTAATCCAACCGCACCTTTCTTCCTTCCCATTCACATGTTTCACTCCCAGGTAGTAAATCACGCAAGAAACCCATATGCTCGATCAAACCCTAGGTTATCGATCTCATCACGAACATCTAGGACTCGATCAGAATACTCCATTCGAACGCTCCACTCGAGTGCTATCAACGCCCTGAACCTGGTCGAGCTCGGCCCCATATTGGCCTCGAAAAACGTGGACAAACGACGCGCCTTAGAACGAAGATTGCCGCCAATCCACTTCGTATTTTACGATCATCACCGTTGATATACAAGATCTCATAGCCCTCTACATTTTTGTAGTTGAAGCTTTCTGATGAAAGTCGATGAATTGTGAGAAAATGGAGGAAGAAGATGGGAGTTTTATAGCTATTGAAAACATAAGTGGCCGCTGAAGGAAATGAATTAGGGTTTTGTGAAAATGTTGAGATAAGGGGTCCTTTTATAAAATTGTAACGAAAAGCACTATTCATTTCCAATTTTTAGAACTCCAAATCTCGTGTGGTGACTGGCATTTCTAGGGTTTATCCTGCGTTCCGGACACAATGGAGCAGGTTTTGAAGGCTAATTCGATCATCTGTGTGAGTTACGGCAATAAACATTTGATTTAAATTTAAATTGATTATTCAAATTTCTAGGCGTTTTGGCTTGCCCCGGACAAACCGTAAATCCGATTGACACGAAATTTGAAATCTTATAATAATATCATATTACGGATCCGATAAAACTAGTTTCGTCGAAATCCGAGACTGTTTGAAAAATGGCTATTTTAACTCGTTAATTAAATATTAAAATATTCAATTTTCACAAATCAACTTTTAATTCGATTTTAAAAGTTTAATAACATCATTCTAACTCCAATATGATTTAAATAAAATTTTACAAATCAATTTCAATCATATTTAACCCAATTTCCAATTTTTTGTAATTTTCAATTATTAAATAATCGATTTAATTATCCAATTAAATCCAGATATTCGAAATAAAATTTATTCGACTTATAAATTCCACTTATTAATATTTAAAATAAATTAAATATACAAATTTTAATTAATAGAAATTCTGGGTCGTTACAGGGAAGTTCTGCAGCGTGTTGAAGATAAACGGTGACGTGGCAGAGTACTAAATGTGTTCTCTTTTATATATTTTTATTGAAATTCAAACCCATTTTTCGCTATATCTCTCGCATACGAAGTCGTATTTACACGCGATTTTTTTTGTTAGGATCGTTTTTAAATTTTGGACTTAATGACGCTGGTTTGGACGAATTATGAGACAGTCAAATTTTTGGGTTTAAATTGGATTTAAATTCAATTTAAATCCCAAAGGTGAGTGTTTTAATCCACTCGCAATTTCTAAAATTTCTTATTTTTGTTAAATTGATTTATGATGTGTTTAGAAATTTATTTATAGTTGTTTAGCATATATTTTATCATTATCTCAGTTAATTTGCATTCATATAATTTACTTGTTATTTAATTCATTTTTTTTTGCATATAAACTGCCAGTTAAAATTTTAGTTAAATTTATTTTTGCATATAAACTGCTAGTTAAATTTATTTACTAATGCATATAAACTATAGTTAAACAGTTTTTAATTCGTTATTGAAAAATTAACTGTCAGTAACTAACTATTATTTATCGATGTGATTGTTTAAATTGGATGACAAATTGATAAATGTTTGATGATTGATATGATGGATGAATAGATGCTGTATTTATATTGTATAAACTACAAGTTATTATGCATTTTCATTTCATTCGAAATTGTGGTTTGAAATGATATACAACCGCATTTTTTATTTTTAAATTGCGGATTGAAATGATAAATATCTGTATCACTTGACCATAGGATAGAAAATTTTATACAGGCACCGCGGTATATATATAAAATTATTTTTGAAATGATTTTCTTTGGTTTTGGAAAGAATATGGTTTAATAAGTATTAAATTTTGATATATATATATAGTAAAAATTCTTGAATTTAGCTATGTATAAATTTGTTTCGAATTTTAAAATAAGCTAAATAATGAAGTTGATTTCGTTTATATAATATGGTTAAGAATATATTTGAAATTATATCGTATATAGAGTTTATAATAACTCAAATAAAAGTAAGGTTGAAGATAAATGTGAATATGATTTGAATTAATGTATCTAAGAATTTTTCCCAAAAAAATTGTTTTGAAATGTAAATAAATTAAGATTTAAAGGGTATGATCTTATAACTTGATTTTTGAGTATTGGATTTAAACGAATATCAAATTTATTTAAAGAATATTATCAAGTTAATTTTGATTAAAAGAATATCCTGTTATTGAAGTTTAAGGGTTTTACCTGAATAATATTTGTTTAGTAAGTAAATATTTCAAATTCAAATAATAGGAATTGGATTTGATATATTAGATTTTCAAAGAATCCATTTTGAAATAGTGGAATATTTAAAGATTGAAATATATGAACTATAAAGTTTTGAAATATAGAATATTTAAGCTTTGAAATGTATGGGAATTAAAATGGTTATTTGGAGGTTCAAATTGATATTGGGAATTTATTATGAAATTTGAAGAAGCTGTTTATTTTATAAAGTAATATAGTATTTGAACCATCAAGTATTAAAAGTTATGGTTCAAAGCTATGGTTTCAATGTATATATATTTGAAAATATTATGATTTTGGGAAAGGGATATTTATAAAATAAAATGATATCATATTGATTTAGGTTTTAAAAATATAAATGATATCGTATTTATATGGTTTAAAAGAGATATTATATTCTAGTTTTAAAGTATAAACTATTTTGAAATAACTGTGATGTTATAATAACGATTGGTTGTTGAAGAGACCGGGATCGGAAGTTGTCATACTCTCTGCCAACCCCGAAAACCACTTTAACAACCATGTACGCGGTGGAGATTCCAGAATGAAGTTGGATGCTGGCGGCGTTTCCTTTGAGGTAAATACATGGACCCAACTCTCGTGAGTTGGCATAAGGTGACTAAAACAGGAGCGATTGACGGGCCAAGGGGGTTACGCCCTTTATCGGATACTCCTCTTCGATACTATATACTGACTTTGGATTGATTCGGTGGCCACTTTTGATTTTTGATTTTAGGGCGGAGTTTGTCCGAGGTGGGCGGTAGCTGCGGCTACGCGTTACCACCAGCCTGGAAGCGTAATTGCTATATCTACCTTGGCATTTCCTAGTTGTGACGTGTCACTTACCCTATCGCGCATTGTACGAGTTTGGTTTTCTCCCGTAGCCTGTGGAATATTTAGGGTAGTCTCCCGATCTGGAGATGTGCTGATATTGGATGGACTACTGGGACTATTACATGTGAAGGGCTATATGGGTAACCCCTTAATGCTAAGAAAAAAGTAAGTTTATTTTACAATTAGACGCTATTATAATAGCGAAATATACTACATAGTAAATAGTTTAATGGATCCTTAAGAGATGTGAATCCCGAGCATCTTTTGAGTTACTGCACTCATATTTATTCCTGTTAATTTAACTTACATAAGATCTTTTAGTTCTGACTCGAGTGTTTTGTCTTTTCAATTCGCTCGGGTCAATCCGAGTATTTCAGTATTTCGAACACCTTAGCTCAGGAAGACGAAGACGAATATTTCTATTATTATTATTATTTATTATATTCCACTACACTCATATTTCGCTGCATTGTTATATGGTATGCGCAACTCTGATATATGTTGTATAAGAAAAATCGAATATTTATAAACAGCTTTATAAACTGTATATTTGATTATTATATTTTATCCTTCCAATGTGATATTTTGTTTGTTTTTATTTCTTTCTTGTTTTTCTTATTTATCCCATAACAATCCGCCCTTCCGTATGGTTTGAATTGGCACGTGTGTCGATTTAAAACGTGCGAAACGGCGGGACGTTACATCCGCTTAATATACGGCGTATAGGGTCTATTTCAATATAATAGATAACAATTTATCATTCAATCACACAATCAAGAAATTTTAAATCTAACTATTTAAAATTTAAATCGAAACAAATTCGATTGAGTGAGAAGTTCTCACCTTGCTTCCAATAACAGTTGCAGTGTTTTATTTCGAATAAAATTAAACGCGCGTTTAATTTTACCCAAAAATTTCACTAGATCCAATCAACTCCAATCCAGCTCCACCGCGTAATGTTCGTCAATACGAAGCCAACGCAATTCGTTTCGTCAGTTTTCGACCTCGTATGAACAAGTTACAACTTTTTAAACATTATACAAATTTTAATATAATTAATTTACATTTTCTTTTTATATTTTTTAAACCTTGTTATCTCCAGGCCATTGATTTCCCTACCCCTAGATCAGAGCCGCACTTCTTCTCCTCTCCCCTCACGTTTCTATTGCGTATGATGAACCCATAGCCGCCATCATACATCAATTTATCGAGCTATCTACGATCATCTTTACATTGATCAGCAACCTCCATCACGAAGCCCTTCACGAGCTCGACCTATAGCCGAAGACCGGCCACACTCGGCCCCCTCCTGCATTGGAAAATATGTGTGAACCACGGCCCTTCGAGCTCGATTTGTCGTCAATCCATCGAGTTATTTTTGATCGTAGCCGTTGAATTTGTAGAGCTCAATGTTGTCTACAATATTGTAGTTGGAGATTTCTTGTAAAAGTTTACGGATTGGAAGCAAATAGAAGAGGAAGAAGTGAAATTATAGGCCATTAAAATAGAAGTAGCGGCTGACATTGAAACCCTAGTTAGATTTTGCAAAATAAAAGAAAAAAGGTCCTTTTATAGAAAATTCTCGCGACACTATTCACCCGAAATTTTTCCGAACTCCAAACGAAGCGTGCCGCCTGGCGTTTATAATGTTTTACCCCTATTCCGAACGCAATGGAATATATATCGGGAGCCAATTCGATCTAATTTGGAAGATATGTTTTTGAATCGACAAAGTTAAATTTGAAAATTCACTCAAACCGATTTCAGTGCGTTTTAGCTTGCCCCGGACAAACAGTAAATCCGATTGACACGAAATTTGAAATCTTACAATAATAAAACATTATGGATCCGATGAAACTGGTTTCGTCGAAATCCGAGACTATTTGAAAATTGACTATTTTTACTCGTCAACTAAATATTAAAATATTCAATTTCCACAAATTAACTTTTAATTCGATTTTAAAAGTCCTATAACATCATTCTAACTCCAATAAAATTAAATACAACTTTATAAGTCAAATCTAATCACTTTAAACCCAATTTTCGATTATTTCTGTAATTTCAAATATTAAATTATTGATTTAATTATCCAATTAAATTTAGATATTCGAAATATAATTTATTCGACTTAAAAATTTTACTTATTAATATTTAAAATCAATTAAATATATGAATTTCAAATGACAAAAATTCTGGGTCGTTGCATCAGGGTTGGATTGAAACGATAACAAACGACCCAAAAAGCCCATTTCGTTTCTGAAACAAAAATGGGCCATCCGATATATCAAAATAGATGTTTTCGATATTTTTAAACTCAATGGAACAGGTTTTAAGTCATAATTCCACTATGAAGAAGTTAACTGTCAAAATCAGTTTATTTCAATTGAATTCAATTAAATTAATTTCTGTCTTTTGAATCCATACGATCAAACAACATGTCCGATCGCTACGAAACTTGCAACCTTACAATAATTCACCGTAACTAATCCGATGAAACTGGTTTCGTCGAAATCCGAGACAGTGGCCATAATGGCTATTTTCCCATTAATTGAATAAATTATTATTAAATTAATTAAGTCACATTTTCAATTCAAATTTAATAACTAATAAATTTTGTCATTTTTTTATTACTTAGACATTTACAGTAATTTAAAACAAATTTACAAGTCAATTCAATGTTAATTATTTTAGTAGTTACAGTGTTTAATCTCAATTGAAATAAACACACTGATTATTAAGTTAAATTCTAATAAATCCATTTATTCGCTTTTCATCTTATTATTCAATCAATTATCATCTCTTGGCTATAATTAACATTTATTTATATCTTATTACACCAATATTTTACAATTACCATCTTAATTTTCATTAACGTAATATTTAATTATAGTTAATTGCAATAAATCCATTCATTATAATTTGAATTCCAATAAATTGATCAAATTTGATTTTAGTCTTTTTATTCAACCAATCACTATTATGGAAATAGTTAACATTGGTTTACATCTTATTGCATTAATATTCTACAATTACCAATTTAATTCACATTAACTGCAGTAATTAAGTGAATTAATTGCAATTGATTTCCAATTTATTATCAATGAATTAAATAGTGAATTTACAATTAAACCATTGTTATAACTTACCAATTCAAAAACATTTCTATGTTTATTGTTAACAAACAAAACCAATAAATTCACATACGGATTAATCATTCTATTTTAATCGATTTCAATTTATTACATACAATTTCACCGTTTAATACAAATTTTATTTATTTATTCACTTACAGTTTATACCCAATTTTGACTTTACAATCGTTCCAATTAATTGAGATTTCATTAAAATAGTTATCAATTGCCTTAAATTAACATTATTAAATTTTAATTAATTGAAATTGCATTAAAATGGTTATTCATTAACTTACAGTAACATTATTACATTTCATTCTAGTTATTATTCTCGTTATTAAACTTAAATTTTTCATTTTTCACAATATTAAATTCCAAAACTTATTTAATTAATAAATTTAATTACCAAAATTTATGGATCCTTATAATTTTTTCTTCTATTTCGTTGATGACAAAGACGAAGAAAAATATAGAATATATACATGCATATATTCAGAGGGAGTTATATCATATTTTAAATACAGGAATATTTAATTGTTTTCATCATCAAAAAGAGGAAGATTGTTAATACATTGGTTATTGACATTGATGATAACAACCATATACAATCATATAAAATATAGATGCTAATATTTTGCCAAGTTATATAAGTATAATGCAAAAAATTACACAGCTGTTGAATCGAAGACTGTTGTAACGACCCCGAATTTTATATAAATTTAAATTGATAATTAATTGGATTTTTGAATAAGAAAACTGTGGAATTAATCGATAGATTGATTCGAGTTTCCCCGAATCCACATAAAAAAATATTAAATCGTTTTAAATTTAGAAATTGTATATATATGTGAATCTATATAGTTGTGCCTACATGAGTAAATTTGAGTTTATATATATATATATATATATATATATATATATATATATTGTAACGTTTCGAATTTTGCCCGCTCAAAATTCGACATCCATACTTCAAATCGTATTCGAATGTCATAGATTCGACCGTTCAAATCCGATTCGCCGGAGCTTATAACAACATTAAGTAAATAACACAGCGGAATAAAAGAATAATACATTGATATACAGCTTTGATACAATATCTGATACAATAGATGATCCAATAGATATCAATATACATCAGAGATATGATACAATAAAATAGCAGCGGAAAAGAAAATAGATGACATCTAGCAGCGGAACAATATAACTCTTAGATAGTCTTCAAAAGAGAACTCCGAGAACTGCAACTCCATTTCCAAGAATCAATCCAGCAATAGCTCGAACCCCCAATAACGATGCACCAAGCTAAGCAAGACTGGTGTGGTCCAAAGACTGAACTAACTCTAGATAATCTACTAAACCTGACTATCTGGAAAAAAACCCAACTCTAGACTGCTCGTGTAGGAAATAATGAGCACCCAGAATTTAGGAAAGAAACAATAAACTCCGGATCAGTCGTGGGACTGGTGTGAGCAACAAAAACAGTTTATCCTTTAAAACATTCAACAAAAGATTTTCAAAGTCAATTCGCAATGCTTTTTAAAAATGAGACTACCATACGGCCTCCCGCACACACACACAATGCAAACGCAGAATCGGAGGAGATTTCTCCTTATGATAGTCAAAGATGCTTGATACGCATTAAAAAGACATTTGATATTATTACTAGTGCATAGTGTAGGAAATATTTCGAAAGTAGAATATAAATCTTAGCCAACATAGGCATTCCGCACTTATGCCTACTATAGCTACCATCCAAACAGTGGGGCGCCACCATAAGTGAATGATAGGTTCTACAACTAATACCGTACAAGATCGTATTGTTTCTTTGGATTTCCAACAAATGGTCAGGCCAAGGAACTTCCCATTGCCACATGGAAACTCCTCTGGCGGGACGTCCCGAGAACTTAACCAGCTCTTTGCCAACACAAGGCCGGGTTACCTTTATCACTAGGTAACTACTACACGAGTATGTCATCCCCCGGTCCTTTGGGACCTTTAACCGAGCGCTCGTAATCAATTCACACAATCATAAATAAAGTGTTTCAACATGAGTAAGTATCTGGGCTCCATACCATGATACCACCCTTTTCCAGAAGGAAATGCACATACCCTAAAGGGAACTACCCCTCATAACCTTGCCGCATCTTTCCTGTTTTGACCATTCCGAGGTGTGAGGTTCGACGAAGTCACATCCACAAAAACACACTTTACACAAAAGCCGTGCTTTGGGTCAACAAATGATCATAGAAATGATCACAAAGATAAACGATCAAACAAATGATCTTATCACAAATGATCAACACAATGATCATTTCACAGCAACACTCAGCATGTCACATTACCAAATTGGGAATATATCGCTGATAACCTTCAACTACATAACCTCTGAGCTCGTATGTCTCAGAGAAGGGTGTTAAGCTAAGAGAATAAATTCTCCGCCACCAACAGAAATATATTTGAAAGAAATCTGCTTTATATCTCAAACTGTAATGTCAGACATAACAATCCATACAAGTCTGTTCTGGGTTCGAACAGAACCGAAGGCACTTCCAAAGAAGCCCTTGCAATCCGGGTATTCACAATCCCGATCGGACTTCCCATCACTTAGGGAGTCTCTATACCGTTGCAACTCAGTGCAGAGACAATCAATAGGTTATACTATCGTTCTTGCAAATACCCGGTCTTCACCACCGTTCTTCAAATGCTATCCATAACGACGTATCACATATTCGGAATGGGTTATACGACCCAAAGGTCCTTTCCCGGCTAACCCGAATAATGAGCGCAACATTTAAAACATATGGATATGAGATTTCAATTAAGTCACAACTTAAAAATCCAAAGTTTTTCTTTCAAATGGTTTAACAAATTACCATTCCCAATCTTTTAAAACAAAAAGATTTATTTCATAAAGTTCACCTAGTTTCTCAAAGATTCACTCCTGGATTTCAAAACAATTCCAATTAAATTGGATTTAATTCATTAAATCTTTAAGTCAAAGATTTGTTTCATAGCTTTCAAAATATTCACAAAACAATTCATTTCCAAATATTCATCTATAACTTGGAAACTATTTCAGTTTACTTGTAATCCCTTTAATACAATTTGAAATTCATTTCTCCTATAAAAGCTTTTTATCATTTAGAAACAACGGTGTTACTTCGGAAAGCCCCTATTTCATTTATACAAGTTACAATCTTTGGGTTAATTCAAATTCCCAAAAATAATACTTTAAAAAATGGTTTGACTCATATATAACTAGTATAATATCGTTAATCCCTAGTTCCAAGTCATAGAATTCAATTTTAAATTCTGAATTAAAATTTAAATCAAATTATTTAAATTCTAAAACTTAATCAAGTTATTCAAAATAAATTTCATCTTTAAAATTCCATTTCAAAAGCTTTCCACGTTAAACCCAATCCATTTCCAAAACACTTGAATTTAATATTCAATTTTATAAATCATTTCAAAATCTGTGACTTAATCGATTTCCTCGTGAAATCCATATTGGTGTGTGTATAAGTGTGGTCCATGTTTTAACATAATAGTGCAACATCATTCAATCATCACAGATTAAAACACATAAATATGGTTAAGTGACAAGCGATATAAGTATAACACTTATCGCTCATTCACAGATTCACAGATAATATATAAATGTAAATAAACGAATGAATCATACTCAGCTCAACCCACAGTACAAAATATCACAAATCAGTTAGGACAATCAATTCAAAGTATCTTATACAATACAATCATTCATAAGTAAAGTCAAACATTCAATAATCATTTGAAAGTAGGATTAATTAAATTGTTTAATCCTAATCAATTCAATTTATTCCAAGTAAATTAATTGCTTATGAATTAATTTTCAAATCTTATTTTATTAATTACAAATCATTTGATATAAATTTATTTATCAAACATTTTAATTAATTAATAATTTTTTTTCTTAATTAATCATATTAATTAAATTAACCTTTAAACCAATTTCATAATTAATCATTCAAATTAACTTAATCATTTATGAATTACAAATCAATATGTTTCATTAACTATAAAGATAATTTATTCTTATTAATGATTTTATTTATTACTTTCTTAAGTTTGAAAACATTCATTTTAAATTTACTTTTAAGATTTCATGTTAAAGTAATATTAATCATCTGAAGGAAATTCAAAAGAGTTTAAACTCAATCATTTATTTCCAAAACATTTTATAGAATATAATTGAACATTTTTAAAGTTTAAACAGAAACAGGTTTTGAAACCTGTACCACCTTATACCCGAGCCCCATCATGATTTGCTCGACAAATGCTTCGAGTTACCCACCAAAATCACCCGAGCCCTTCCTGTAACACTTCCTCTTCGCTTTTTTTTTTCTTTCTTTATATTTTTTTTCCAGGTTGGAGTTAACTTAAGTTTTAAAACGAGAACATCAGGAAATCAACCCACCCACTCGAGCACTAACCCGAAGTAATCACCCACCCTTCTCGAGTATCACTCGCGTCGCTTCACACCATTAACCTGACACCAACAATAACGTGCTCGTGCACGTGCACGATCAACACGGCCATCTCCGGCCAAGTCTTCGACCACCACCCAGTTGCCGTTGATCACCCCGAACCTCCAGGCCACCCATATCCAACAATCCCTTTCGAATCGAAATTTGAGTGTTTCGATATAATCTGGAACCCATCACCGATGCCAAAACTTGCAACCACCATCGATTCAGACCATCGGAGCTCCAACAACCTTGACCAGGGTTACATCATCGAACTCCACATGTTTTCACCCACTCGCGATCCATCCTCATACACCACAGTGCTCGCGACTTCCTCCATTACCATATCGAACAAACAAATGAATTAAACCCTAGTTCAACTATGCTCGATCACAACAACACTCAAGAATTTTTACACGTATTTTTCCTGATATCCCCAGGCGACAACGGAACTCCGATGAAAATCCCATGGTGTGACGACGTGGATTTTGCCCGCTCGAAAATCGACATCCATACTTCAAATCGTATTCGAATGCCATAGATTCGACCGTTCAAATCCGATTCTCCGGAGCTTATAACAACATTAAGTAAATAACACAGCGGAATAAAAGAATAATACATTGATATACAGCTTTGATACAATATCTGATACAACAGATGATCCAATAGATATCAATATACATCAGAGATATGATACTATAAGATAGCAGCGGAACAGAAAATAGATGACATCTAGCAGCGAAACAATATAACTCTAAGATAGTCTTCAAAAGAGAACTCCGAGAACTGCAACTCCATTTCCAAGAATCAATCCAGCAATAGCTCGAACTCCCAATAACGATGCACCAAGCTAAGAAAGACTGGTGCGAACCAAGGGCTGAACTAACTCCAGATAATCTACTAAACCTGACTATCTGAAAAACCCAACTCTAGACTGCTCGTGTAGAAAATAATGAGCACCCAGAGTTTAGGAAAGAAACAATAAACTCCGGATCAGTCGTGGGACTGGTGTGAGCAACAAAAACAGTTTATCTTTTAAAACATTCAACAAAAGATTTTCAAAGTCAATTCGCGATGCTTTTTAAAAATGAGACTACCATAAGGCCTCCCGTACACACACACAATGCAAACGCAGAATCGGAGGAGATTTCTCCTTATGATAGCCAAAGATGCTTGATACGCATTAAAAGGACATTTGATATTATTACTAGTGCATAGTGTAGGAAAAATTCATTTCGAAAGTAGAATATAAATCTTAGCCAACATAGACATTTCGAACTATGCCTACTATAGCTACCATCTAAACAGTGGTGACCACCATAAGTAAATGGCAGGTTCTACAACTAATACCGTACAAGTTTCGTATTGGGAATTGGATTTCCAACGAATGATCAGGCCAAGGAACTTCCCATTGCCACATGAGAATGCCTCTGGATGGACATCCCCGAGAACCAAACCGGATCTCTGCCAACACAAGGCCGGGTTACCCCTAACTGAGTAACAACTGACCGAATATGCCATCCCCCGGTCCTTTGGGACCTTTTTACCGAGCTCTCGCAATCAATTCACACAATCATAAAGTGTTTTCAACATGAGTAAGTATCTGGGCTCCATACCATGATACCACCCTTTTCCAGAAGGAAATGCACACATCCTAAAGGGCGCTACCCCTCATAACCTTGCCGCATCTTTCCTGTTTTGACCATTCACGGGGTATGAGGCTCGACGAAGTCACGTCCACAAAAACATACTTTATACAAAAGCCATGCTTTGGGTCAACAAATGATCATAGAAATGATCACCAAGATAGACGATCAAATAAACGATCCTATCACAAATAATCAACACAATGATCATTTCACAGCAACACTCAGCATGTCACATTACCAAATTGGGAATATATCGCTGATAACATTCAACTACATAACCTCTGAGCTCGTACGTCTCAGAGAAGGGTGTTAAGCTAAAAGAATAAATTCTCCTCCACCAACAGAAATATATTTGAAAGAAATAGGCTTTATATCTCAATTTGTAATGTCAGACATACAATCCATACAAGTCTGTTCCGGGCTCGAACAGAACCGAAGGCACTTACAAAGAAGTCCTTGCAATCCGGATATTCAGTAATCACGTTCGGACTTCCCATCACATATGGAGTGTCTATACCGGGGCCATTCGATGCAAAGACATTCGACGAGTTGTCCTTTCATTTTCGAAAATATCCGGTCTTCACCACCGGTCTTCAAATGCTATCCATATCGACGTATCATTATTCGGAATGGGATATATGACACAAGGTCCTCTCCCGGCTAAACCGAATAGTGAGCGCAATATCTCAAAACATATGGATATTGGGATTTCAATTAATTCACAACTTATTACCCAAAACTTTCTTTCAAATGGTTTAAATCAATTACCATTTCAAATCTTTAAACAAAAAGATTTCTTTCGCAAGTTTACTCAGTTTCACAAAGATCTATTTACAGATTTCAAAACAATTTCATTTCAATTGGGTTTACTCATTTAAAATCTTTAAATTAAAGATTTAACTTATAACTTTTCAAATCGTTTCCATAATTTGGAAATTTATCTTCATTTCAACTAGAAATCATTTTAACACAAATTTGAAGTTCATTTCTTATGTGAAAGCTTTTATTACTTGAAAACAAACAGTTTTCGTTTTCAGAAAAATCCAATTATATTTGTACGAGTTAAAGACTTTGAATTATATTCTCATTTCCATATCAATACTTTTAAAATAGTTTAACCCATATATAACTGGTATAACATCTTTAATACCTAGTTTCAAATTATAGAATTCAGTTCCACATTTTGAATTCAAATTTAAATCAAATTATTTAAATTTCAAACTTTAATCAAGTTATTTAAAATAAATTTCATCTTTGAAATTCCATTTCAAAAGCTTCTCACTTTAAACCCAATCTTATTTCAAACCATTTGAATTTAAAAATTCAAATTCAAAACCATTTTCAAAAATCTGTGACTTAGTCGATTTTCTCGTGAAATCCATATTTGTGTGTGTAAGGTGTGGTCCAGGGATTTAACACAATTAGTGCAACATCATCAATCATCATAGATCAAAACACAGAAATATAGTTGATAAGCGATATAAACTATAACGCTTATCGTCCGTTCACAGATTCACAGATAATATACAGATGCAAATAAATATACACAACACAGCTCAAATCAAAACAGAGCATATCAGAGTATCAAACAATTCAATCATCCAATAAAATCCAAACATACATAAGTGAGATCAGATAATTGTTTGATTATTTCAAATTAGATTAACTACTTAAGAATTGCTAATCCTGGTTAATTAATATTAATAGATTACAAATTAGTTTGATTAATTATTCTTCAATCATTAATTAACCATTAATTTAATTATTCTTTAATCTTCCGATTAATCAATTTTAAATCATAAATTAATTAACCCTAAATTAATTACCATTTAATAAATTGGTCATCCTAAATTAATTACCATCAGTGATTATTCCTAATCACTTGTTTTAATAATCGCAAATTAATTTTAATCACTTATTTTAATAATCACAAATTAATTTAAATCACTTGATTAATCAATTTTAATCATGAATCAATTACTTTTTTTTCTTTAGTCTTCCGATTAATCAATTTTAAATCATTAATTAATTAACCCTGAACGACTTCGAATTGAACCCGAGAACGATTGCTCCTTCCCCAAACCAACATCCTGGTATCAAAGCAAGCTTTAAAATTAACATCGAACTATTTAAAATCAAGCTTTAGAAATATTCTAATTATTTAACTTACAATTTCAAGTTAAACAAATTTATTAGCCTTTCATTCAATGTTAAGAATTATTTATTTGAAACCAAATCATGTTTAAACATACTTTATTTAAATTTGACTTAACATTTAAATTTATAAAACTTATTTAAATTCCACATTCAAGTAAAACTTGAATCTATGATTCCTTTAATTTTAAACTTAGTTTAAATCTGGTTTTATATTTTTAAATTTCATTTTAAATTTAAGATATAAAAATTCATTTGAATTCAACTTAAAAGCTTTGTTTAATACCTGTTATTTAATCTTGCCTCAACTTTTACATTTTATTTTTTTATTTTTTAGAAAACTGAAACAGTTTTCAGGTTCACTTAAATTTAATTCAAAAATTACTTAATTTACAAATTACTTTTAAGTTGTTCAAAACAAATTAAATTCAAACAAGCTATTCCAAAACCAGGCTTTAAACACTAACTTGAATTCACTGTTGATTTTTTTCTCAGTTAACATTTGGTCAGAGATTACACTTCACTTCCAGGTTTAAACACAGCTAAAAAAAACACAATGTTACCCAAACTACACTACACCAGGCTATCAAAGTTCCAGAACCCACACTGCTGCACCGTACACGTGCACATGGTCGTTGGCCGGCTCCGGTCGCCGCCACGATGTCGAACAGGTCGGCTATCATCAACAACCCATCCTCCGACCCTCAGAACGCCACCTTTTTCTCGAACTCGAGAATGAGTTCGCAAACCCAAACCTAGAACAAAAAGGAGCAGGTACTCCTCAAACCTGTCAACATCGCCTCGTCCACGCCGCCTCGACCACCAGAGAGCTTGAAATTTCGGCTACGACTTCGACTACCTCCCCTCTTCCATCACCCAAAGTGGCTTGCAACCCGATGCACTATCGGTGATGAACGAATCGAATCCTCCGTCCTACATAAAACTAGGGTTACAACCTTCATCTGCTCGCCGCCTCCACCACGGCCATCTGCTTACCCACCTAGCATTTTTCCTTGAATCGCCGATCACTCCTCTCCCATCCCAGAGAACCCCGAGGCCTCATCCCCCAATGATCACCAGAAATTGCCTCCAAACCGATTTCCGATCTACTAAAGGTTTCTCACCCAATACAACATTAAAATTTATGGTTTTCTTTTTAAAAATCATGTTTTTCTAAGACAATTCAAGATATATACTCAAATTAGCCAATTACATCATTTGGTAATATCATGTTATTAAGAATTGCTACTGTGTTTCTTGTTCCAGAGGAATTTCAAAACTTTGAATACTTCAACATGTTTTTAAAACTTAAATTATAATTTCACCAACTCGTCTTGTTTAAAATTCAAAATCTAATAGTCATTAGATAAGGAGTTTTGAGATTTTGGTTTGTTTTTAAACTCTGTAATTAGAAACAGAGCTGATATATGTTGTTAACAGACATGCATACAATATTATTATACATATATACATGCCTTCATCCCTAAACAAACAAGAAGACAAACTACTCATCATATTTCCAAGGATTTTTTTTCATGCATTCACACATAAAGGTAGATCAAGCTTGAAGATAAAAGTTACTCACCTTGTAAAAACAGAGGCAGAGCATAAAACAATGACAGAGGCTTTGAAAAAAATTTCTGGTAATACTTCTGATCTTTGACGATTTGTTTTTAGCTTGTTCGATCTGTGCTACTTGCCTTACTTCATGAATTTGAAGTTGAATCTGGAGCTTGCTTTCCAGACTTGAAATTTTGTTTTGTTTATATTTTTTTTTTTCAGATTTGCTTTAAATGAATGAACTAGGTATAAGAAGATGATGTTGCTTCAGACTTTCATAACTTGATGGAAGAAATTGAAAGGAGAAGCTTATATTATTTTGTACAAGATTTTTTTTTCTTTGCTTGCTTTAACCAAACAAGTTTTTGGCTGAGATGTTTTATAATATTTCGAACTGACAATTGTTCATGCTAGCATTAAATGCATGAGGCAAGTTGCACTACTACTCTTTACCATACTCGTATATAATAAGGCCTGACAGCTTTGTTGCTTCATTTTTTTTTTTTACTTTATTTGTTTTGCTTTTCATTTGCTCGGCTGAGAATCTCCTTTTGTATGCTAGAGGATATGGTTGCAGTGATTTTGTATTACTTTTCTTCTTGTTTAAGTGTACCTTATGTTTCCGTGCTTATATTACTTTCTTTACTTGCCTGCATACTCTTTTGCTTGGTCACATGCTTTGTTTGCCTTGGTTTTGCTTTTATACTTCTTATCTTTGCTTGTACAGGAAATGTGATTATATTTTCTTTGCTTTAATGGCTTGAGATATTTTAATCATAGGCTGCATTGCTAGAGGTGTCTTGCTTGTACTTTATGTTTTCATGTTTATATTTTATTTGTTTTAGATACTTTTACTTGCCTACACACTACTTCACAGCTACCTATTTTACTTGTTCCATTTTTTTTTATTTGTTTTGGCTGAAATGATTCTTCAACAATTCGAATCAAATTTGTTTGCTGCTAGAGATATGGCTTATTTTATTTTATTTTATTGGATATGTTTAGATATTTTATTTTATTGGATTTTGCTTATTTTATTATTATGTATGTTTGCAGTTTTGTGCAGTTCTTGCTTTGTATTGTAAGCATATTCATATGTACTTTTGCTTATATCTATTTAACTTGGCTGATGTATACTATATTCATGGCTAATATGCTATTGTTTGTTATTTTACTTTCTTCTCTTATTATTATTATATGTTAGATTTTTATTTAGTATGTTTACTTACTTGATATTTTATAAAACTATATATATATATTCATTTTCAAAATATAGATGAATTTCTAGGTTTTTATTTTGTTGTTTAAATCTTATGTAATTTATTTACTTTATAGTTATCTTATGTATATTTTTAAAACCATTTATTTAAGATTTTATTTCAAATCCAATTTAAATATATATACTAATTGTCAAATCCATATGACTTTATATATTTTCTAGTCGAATCGGGGAAACTCGCTTCCATTTAAATCAATTTATCTTACAATTTTATTCAAAATTCATTTAATTATCAATTTAAATTAAATTAAAATCTAGGGTCGTTACAGACTTCCCCCCTTAAAAAGAATTTCGTCCTCGAAATTCACAGGCACGAAAACAACACAGAGATAGACAGATTCGATCTTCTATAATTTCTCAAATACTAGATATGGATTCCAAATTCAAGTCGGAATATCCCAAAGTATATACCAATTTGTCCCTCTTCGGACTTTGGTATTCACGAGAAATTACAATAGAATTTCAAATTTGGTTTTAAACGAAATCATTTTATCGATACTATTCAAATTTATCCTTCATATTCCATTAATCAATTTTAACTCAATTTAAAATTTCTAATTTATTTAAAATTCCTAATTTCAAATTTCATATTCGTATTCATTAAGGTTTAAATCAAAAAATGATAAGAAACCGATGAAGATACAAAGTAAGGATTTTCTACAACGATTCGTAGGGCGTCACCGCATCGAAACTTCTTCCTGGAGCTGTCACGAAGCAATCAAAAGAATTTAGAAACGAATCAAAGAAAATTTGATAGAGAAAGATTGTTTCCACTGTTGTTACAGAGCGTTGACTAATTATAGTCGTATTTCCCTATCCCATATCTTGTTCTCTTCTTGCACTCATACTCGCTACCAACGGATAGAAAGAGAATTTACTGAGGCGTTCAAACAGATATCTTAGGGATTACTCATTCTAGGGAAACTTCACCCTATCTCTAATGAGCTACTTAATGTGTTATACTCCTGAGCTAAAGTTTCAACCTTAGCTCTGATACCAAATGTAAAGAACGTACCGTCAGCGGTCACAACCGGTAGGCTTTTCAACCATCCCAGCCCCACCGTGGCTTACACTGATATCCCAAACTTGCTTTTATGGCCACCCTTTCGAATGTCACGGCTTCGCCTAACCAACCCCGTAAAGAGGACGTGTGGGGGTAAGAGTCTCCCGTTCGCCACCAAACTGCGAAGCGAGAACCCCCCATCACATATCGCCTAGCATAAGCAAGACTGGTGCGAACCAAGGGCTGAACTAACTCCAGATAATCTACTAAACCTGACTATCTGAAAAACCCAACTCTAGACTGCTCGTGTAGAAAATAATGAGCACCCAGAGTTTAGGAAAGAAACAATAAACTCCGGATCAGTCGTGGGACTGGTGTGAGCAACAAAAACAGTTTATCTTTTAAAACATTCAACAAAAGATTTTCAAAGTCAATTCGCAATGCTTTTTAAAAATGAGACTACCATAAGGCCTCCCGCACACACACACAATGCAAACGCAGAATCGGAGGAGATTTCTCCTTATGATAGCCAAAGATGCTTGATACGCATTAAAAGGAAATTTGATATTATTACTAGTGCATAGTGTAGGAAAAATTAATTTCGAAAGTAGAATATAAATCTTAGCCAACATAGACATTTCGAACTATGCCTACTATACCTACCATCTAAACAGTGGTGACCACCATAAGTAAATGGCAGGTTCTACAACTAATACCGTACAAGTTTCGTATTGGGAATTGGATTTCCAACGAATGATCAGGCCAAGGAACTTCCCATTGCCGCATGAGAATGCCTCTGCATGGACATCCCCGAGAACCAAACCGGATCTATGCCAACACAAGGCCGGGTTACCCCTAACTGAGTAACAACTGACCGAATATGCCATCCCCCGGTCCTTTGGGACCTTTTCACCGAGCGCTCGCAATCAATTCACACAATCATAAAGTGTTTTCAACATGAGTAAGTATCTGGGCTCCATACCATGATACCACCCTTTTCCAGAAGGAAATGCACACATCCTAAAGGGTGCTACCCCTCATAACCTTGCCGCATCTTTCCTGTTTTGACCATTCACGGGTTGTGAGGCTCAACGAAGTCACGTCCACAAAAACATACTTTATACAAAAGCCATGCTTTGGGTCAAAAAATGATCATAAAAATGATCAACAAGATAGATGATCAAATAAACGATCCTATCACAAATAATCAACACAATGATCATTTCACAGCAACACTCAGCATGTCACATTACCAAATTGGGAATATATCGCTGATAACATTCAACTACATAACCTCTGAGCTCGTACGTCTCAGAAAAGGGTGTTAAGCTAAAAGAATAAATTCTCCGCCACCAACAGAAATATATTTGAAAGAAATCGGCTTTATATCTCAATTTGTAATGTCAGACATACAATCCATACAAGTCTGTTCCGGGCTCGAACAGAACCGAAGGCACTTACAAAGAAGTCCTTGCAATCCGGATATTCACTAATCACGTTCGGACTTCCCATCACATATGGAGTCTCTATACCGGGGCCATTCGATGCAAAGACATTCGACGAGTTGTCCTTTCGTTTTCGAAAATATCCGGTCTTCACCACCGGTCTTCAAATGCTATCCATATTGACGTATCATTATTCGGAATGGGATATATGACACAAGGTCCTCTCCCGGCTAAACCGAATAGTGAGCACAATATCTCAAAACATATGGATATTGGGATTTCAATTAAGTCACAACTTATTACCCAAAACTTTCTTTCAAATGGTTTAAATCAATTACCATTTCAAATCTTTAAACAAAAAGATTTCTTTCACAAGTTTACTCAGTTTCACAAAGATCTATTTACAGATTTCAAAACAATTTCATTTCAATTGGGTTTACTCATTTAAAATCTTTAAATTAAAGATTTAACTTATAACTTTTCAAATCGTTTCCATAATTTGGAAATTTATCTTCATTTCAACTAGAAATCATTTTAACAAAAATTTGAAGTTCATTTCTTATGTGAAAGCTTTTATTACTTGAAAACAAACAGTTTTCGTTTTTAGAAAAATTCAATTATATTTGTACGAGTTAAAGACTTTGAATTATATTCTCATTTCCAAATCAATACTTTTAAAATAGTTTAACCCATATATAACTGGTATAACATCTTTAATCCCTAGTTTCAAATTATAGAATTCAGTTCCACATTTTGAATTTAAATTTAAATCAAATTATTTAAATTTCAAACTTTAATCAAGTTATTCAAAATAAATTTCATCTTTGAAATTCCATTTCAAAAGCTTCTCACCTTAAACCCAATCTTATTTCAAACCATTTGAATTTAAAATTCAAATTCAAAACCATTTTCAAAAATCTGTGACTTAGTCGATTTTCTCGTGAAATCCATATTTGTGTGTGTAAGGTGTGGTCCAGGGGTTTAACACAATTAGTGCAACATCATCAATCATCATAGATCAAAACACTGAAATATAGTTGATAAGCGATATAAACTATAACGCTTATCGTCCGTTCACAGATTCACAGATAATATACAGATGCAAATAAATATACACAACACAGCTCAAATCAAAACAGAGCATATCAGAGTATCAAACAATTCAATCATCCAATAAAATCCAAACATACATAAGTGAGATCAGATAATTGTCTGATTATTTCAAATCAGATTAAGTACTTAAGAATTGCTAATCCTGGTTAATTAATATTAATAGATTACAAATTAGTTTGATTAATTATTCTTCAATCATTAATTAACCATTAATTTAATTATTCTTTAATCTTTCGATTAATCAATTTTAAATCATAAATTAATTAACCCTAAATTAATTACCATTTAATAAATTGGTCATCCTTAATTAATTACCATCAGTGATTATTCCTAATCACTTGTTTTAATAATCGCAAATTAATTTTAATCACTTATTTTAATAATCACAAATTAATTTAAATCACTTGATTAATCAATTTTAATCATGAATCAATTACTTTTTTTTCTTTAGTCTTCCGATTAATCAATTTTAAATCATTAATTAATTAACCCTGAACGACTTCGAATTGAACCCGAGAACGATTGCTTCTTCCCCAAACCAACATCCTGGTATCAAAGCAAGCTTTAAAATTAACGTCGAACTATTTAAAATCAAGCTTTAGAAATATTCTAATTATTTAACTTACAATTTCAAGTTAAACAAATTTATTAGCCTTTCATTCAATGTTAAGAATTATTTATTTGAAACCAAATCATGTTTAAACATACTTTATTTAAATTTGACTTAACATTTAAATTTATAAAACTTATTTAAATTCCACATTCAAGTAAAACTTGAATCTATGATTCCTTTAATTTTAAACTTAGTTTAAATCTGGTTTTATATTTTTAAATTTCATTTTAAATTTAAGATATAAAAGTTCATTTGAATTCAACTTAAAAGCTTTGTTTAATACCTGTTATTTAATCTTGCCTCAACTTTTACATTTTATTTTTTTATTTTTTAGAAAACTGAAACAGTTTTCAGGTTCACTTAAATTTAATTCAAAAATTACTTAATTTACAAATTACTTTTAAGTTGTTCAAAACAAATTAAATTCAAACAAGCTATTCCAAAACCAGGCTTTAAACACTAACTTGAATTCACTGTTGATTTTTTTCTCAGTTAACATTTGGTCAGAGATTACACTTCACTTCCAGGTTTAAACACAGCTAAAAAAAACACAACGTTACCCAAACTACACTGCACCAGGCTATCAAAGTTTCAGAACCCACACTGCTGCACCGTACACGTGCACATGGTAATTGGCCGGCTCCGGTCGCCGCCACGATGTCGAACAGGTCGGCTATCATCAACAACCCATCCTCCGACCCTCAGAACGCCACCTTCTTCTCGAACTCGAGAATGAGTTCGCAAACCCAAACCTGGAACAAAAAGGAGCAGGTACTCCTCGAACCTGTCAACATCGCCTCGTCCACGCTGCCTCGACCACCAGAGAGCTTGAAATTTCGGCTACGACTTCGACTACCTCCCCTCTTCCATCACCCAAAGTGGCTTGCAACCCGATGCACTATCGGTGATGAACGAATCGAATCCTTCGTCCTACATAAAACTAGGGTTACAACCTTCATCTGCTCGCCGCCTCCGCCACGGCCATCTGCTCACCCACCTAGCATTTTTCCTTGAATCGCCGATCACTCCTCTCCCATCCCAGAGAACCCCGAGGCCTCATCCCCCAATGATCACCAGAAATTGCCTCCAAACCAATTTCCGATCTACTGAAGGTTTCTCACCCAATACAACATTAAAATTTATGGTTTTCTTTTTAAAAATCATGTTTTTCTAAGACAATTCAAGATATATACTCAAATTAGCCAATTACATCATTTGGTAATATCATGTTATTAAGAATTGCTACTGTGTTTCTTGTTCCAGAGGAATTTCAAAACTTTGAATACTTCAACATGTTTTTAAAACTTAAATTATAATTTCACCAACTTGTCTTGTTTAAAATTCAAAATCTAATAGTCATTAGATAAGGAGTTTTGAGATTTTGGTTTGTTTTTAAACTCTGTAATTAGAAACAGAGCTGATATATGTTGTTAACAGACATGCATACAATATTATTATACATATATACATGCCTTCATCCCTAAACAAACAAGAAGACAAACTACTCATCATATTTCCAAGGATTTTTTTTCATGCATTCACACATAAAGGTAGATCAAGCTTGAAGATAAAAGTTACTCACCTTGTAAAAATAGAGGCAGAGCATAAAACAATGACAGAGGCTTTGAACAAAATTTCTGGTAATACTTCTGATCTTTGACGATTTGTTTTTAGCTTGTTCGATCTGTGCTACTTGCTTTACTTCATGAATTTGAAGTTGAATCTGGAGCTTGCTTTCCAGACTTGAAATTTTGTTTTGTTTATATTTTTTTTTTCAGATTTGCTTTAAATGAATGAACTGGGTATAAGAAGATGATGTTGCTTCAGACTTTCATAACTTGATGGAAGAAATTGAAAGGAGAAGCTTATATTATTTTGTACAAGATTTTTTTTTCTTTGCTTGCTTTAACCAAACAAGTTTTTGGCTGAGATGTTTTATAATATTTCGAACTGACAATTGTTCATGCTAGCATTAAATGCATGAGGCAAGTTGCACAACTACTCTTTACCATACTTGTATATAATAAGGCCTGACAGCTTTGTTGCTTCATTTTTTTTTTACTTTATTTGTTTTGCTTTTCATTTGCTCGGCTGAGAATCTCCTTTTGTATGCTAGAGGATATGGTTGCAGTGATTTTGTATTACTTTTCTTCTTGTTTAAGTGTACCTTATGTTTCCGTGCTTATATTACTTTCTTTACTTGCCTGCATTCTCTTTTGCTTGGTCACATGCTTTGTTTGCCTTGGTTTTGCTTTTATACTTCTTATCTTTGCTTGTGCAGGAAATGTGATTATATTTTCTTTGCTTTAATGGCTTGAGATATTTTAATCATAGGCTGCATTGCTAGAGGTGTCTTGCTTGTACTTTATGTTTTCATGTTTATATTTTATTTGTTTTAGATACTTTTACTTGCCTACACACTACTTCGCAGCTACCTATTTTACTTGTTCCATTTTTTTTTAATTTGTTTTGGCTGAAATGATTCTTCAACAATTCGAATCAAATTTGTTTGCTGCTAGAGATATGGCTTATTTTATTTTATTTTATTGGATATGTTTAGTTATTTTATTTTATTGGATTTTGCTTATTTTATTATTATGTATGTTTGCAGTTTTGTGCAGTTCTTGCTTTGTATTGTAAGCATATTCATATGTACTTTTTCTTATATCTATTTAACTTGGCTGATGTATACTATATTCATGGCTAATATGATATTGTTTGTTATTTTACTTTCTTCTCTTATTATTATTATATGTTAGATTTTTATTTAGTATGTTTACTTGATATTTTATAAAACTATATATATATATTCATTTTCAAAATATAGATGAATTTCTAGGTTTTTATTTTGTTGTTTAAATCTTATGTAATTTATTTACTTTATAGTTATCTTATGTATATTTTTAAAACCATTTATTTAAGATTTTATTTCAAATCCAATTTAAATATATATACTAATTGTTAAATCCATATGACTTTATATATTTTCTAGTCGAATCGGGGAAACTCGCTTCCATTTAAATCAATTTATCTTATAATTTTATTCAAAATTCATTTAATTATCAATTTAAATTAAATTAAAATCTAGGGTCGTTACACATGGCCGATTAATCATCACGTGGCCATTGATTGACGATTTTTCCATTTCTGATCATCCCAAAAATGCGATCCCAAAACTTAACTAAAAATCAAGATTTTTGCATTAAAAATCATATTAAAGTATGATAATTTCATTTATATACTTGAATTCATAAATCATGAAGTTCGAAATTTGGCTTATTTAAAGCTAAATCTGGTTTCTTGATTTTCAGGGAAGATTAAAAGTTGTTTTTAACTTATATAAATTTTTAAAATTTTAACTTATATTCAAACAAACAACTTCTATTTATATTGCAGTCTATAATAGTTATCAGATAAAAAAAAGAATCAAAAGTTATTTGCAAACCTAGGACTAAAGAGAAACAGGAACAGGGTATCAAAGGGTACAGGTGTGTATTTATTCAAATGCCAACATATATCCACAGGAAATCATGCTCATATTCATTCCAGATATAATAAGCAACAATGTTAATACTTAAAAAAGAAGAAAGTGAAGTTACTCACCTGTCTAAAACGAAATAAACAGAGGAGACTCAGGCTTGAAATTGGAAATGCTTTTGATCTGTAATGATTTGTTTTTAGCTTGTTCAATCTGCTACTTGCTTTGCTTCATGAATTTGAAGTTAAACCTGGAGCTTGCTTTCAAACTTGAATTTTGTTTTGTTTATATTTTTTTTCTTTTCTTTCTCAGTTTGGAAGATGGACGAAATGACATGAAGATGATATAGGGGAAACATGTCTACAGGTTTATATATTTAGTACAAGTGATGATCTATATAAAAAAAAAGTGAATTTACAGGATGTATATTATTTTGTACAATAGGCATGTCTGATAACATTGCTTTGGTTGACTAAAGACATTTTTTTCGTTTGTTTACTTTTTTTATTGACCAAAGAGATTTTTTTCTTTTCTACTTTGGTGGCCGAATCTTGCTTTAATGGCTTGAGATATTTTAATCATAGGTTGCATTGCTAGAGGTGTCTTGCTTGTACTTTATGTTTTCATGTTTATATTTTATTTGTTTTGGCTGAAATGATTCTTCAACAATTCGAATCAATTTTGTTTGCTGCTAGAGATATGGCAACATTTATGTTTAGATATTTTATTTTATTGGATTTTTCTATAATTACTTATTTTATACTTCATGCTTATGTTAACACTTGGGTTAGTTATTATTTTCTTGCTTGCCTATTGTATATGTGTTTCTCATTTTGTTTACAGCAAGTCAATTTGCTTTGTACTTAGTTTGTAGATATTTGTTTTGTTTACACTATACACATTTGAATGTAGTTTGTTTCTTGTCTTATGACTTTTTAATATAAATAAATTTCCATTTTAAATATGTCGTTTTAAATTTAGTTGTGCGTTTACTCTATATTTTAGTTAATGTGTTGTTTTGAATTTTAACTATACGTATTTATTTTAAATATGTTTACTTTATTTTGTTGACTTTATAGTTTATAGTTTATCTCACATATATTTCTATTTCAATTTCTAACTTAATATTTATTTGTATATTTTATTTTAAAGACTTCATTTTGAATTTTCAAATCAATTTATCAATAAATTTCACCATTTTATTCAAAAAATAAATAAATTATCAATTTAAATTAAATTAAAATCCGGGATCGTTACATATATATATATATATTGGAATTGGAATTTAAATCTTAAGTAAATGGGTTAGGAATAACTATAAAAATATAAAGTAAACAAATAATTGCCAAAATTTTAACAACAAATTTAAATCTATAAATTTATCTACGTTACAAAATAAATATATATAGTTCTATAAAATATAAAGTAAATACATATATCTTAATCTCATGATTAATAAACAATAAAAAAAATTCAAATTTATAAAACAAGCCAAGGTAATTAATGCAAGCCTCAACATACCTTTTCAGCCAACAATTTGAGATAAACAAATCTCTGGTCAACAAAATAAACAAAATATTTCTAGTACAGATAAAAATATCTTGCATCAATATCATATAACCCTGTACATTTCAGCCTAAACAAAAAGGTATAAAATTAAGTACAAGCAAAACAAACAAATATACAAACTGTTCATACATAAAACAAAATAACATAAGTATGTACACTTAAAAAACAAAACCAAAGAAAAAGCTTGTAAAGCAAATACAAATATAAGCAAGGAATGAAACAAACTAAAAATATAAAATATAACAAAGCTTACATAAGAAAGAAGAAAATAACAAGTAGTTTGCTGTATACACATTTGTACAATATAAAAGAAGACAAACTATTCACAATACACAAAATATCCTGGTACAAATAAACAAAAATCAAATATAAAGATCAGCAATCGTAATTAGGTGTAGACATATTTGAAGACATATGCATTAATTAGCACACAAATATTGTATCAGGTCAAAAACAAATCATATTCAAGTATGAACTAGGCAACAAAGACATATACATATCTATTAGCTTGCAAATCAAGACAAAGTTAATTAATACAAAGAAAATCTTTAGTACACAAGTATATATCTCAGCCGAAATTTTAGTTTACAAAATATCTTTAGTCAAAGCAAATAGTAACCCTGTACAAAAGCATATCCTGGAAGCTTCATTTTCCTATATATCAAACTCTCCTCAGTTCATAATCAACTTAGACAACTCAAACCAGAGATTAAAAAAAAGAAGCTCTAGCTTGCAGTTTTCAAAGCCTTGTTCAATATAGTTCTCTGTTCTTCCTTCTGAAGCAACAAAAAAAAATTCAAATGCAATGATTTAAAATCCAAATCATCTCGATCAAGCATGCAAGTTCAGGTCCGTGGTGAGGGAGCTTCACTTAGAACTTAAGTAAAACATTCAACATCATCAAGCTGTATCAAAAAAAAAAAAAAGCAAGCTCTGTTTATTTCCAAAACTTATCAAGGTGAGTAACTCCATGTTAAAAAGCTTAAGTATATTTATATCTGATTTCTTGATTTATGCTTGAAGATAAATACGTAATTGTGTATATATATTGGTGAAAATTCTGTGTATTTGTGGTTTATGATGAATGCATTGCTAATACCTGTATAACTCCTCTGTTCAAATTTCAAGCTCATGTTTTGAGTAAAAAAAAAAATCATTTTCACTTGACCTGTCCCTTGTGAGGATTAAAAGTTCAAACAAGTGTGTTTGTTAGATGATAGAATAAGGTTTAAAATTAATTTAAGATAAAAATAAATTGAGTTGCTCTGTTAAAAAAAAATCATCATAAGAACAATAAATACTTAATATAAGTGAAATCCTCAAATACCTTAAAATATAAATTCAAGTTTATAAACTGAATTCTTGTCTGAAATCTCGATTTTTGAAACAAAAATTACAAATTTTAGTTAAGTATTAAGGGTGCATTTCGAGTTTGCACTGTTTTGGAGTTTTTTGGAAGAATCTGATGATTCTCGGGTTGGTGGAGATCAGGATCTCGTCTGGTGATGGGGGAATGAGCGTAGATGTGGGGAAAAATGGTAGGTGGTGATGCAATTCACCATGGAGGTCGCGGCAGTGGGTTTCCTTTTGGAACTCTAGTTTTTACTGGGTTTAGTAAAACGATCATCACGATCATTTGAGCTGATCGAGCTTGACCGGACTGAGGGAGGAGAGACGTGAGTGGGTGAGGTTGCTTCGGTCGGAGTTGCTTAGTCACTGGTGGCAAGGCGAGGTGATGCGAGGCGTTTGCTTGGTGAGCATATTCGTTCCAGTTTCGATCGAAGGGTTGAATTTCTGTTTGGCCGTTGTCCAGGGTGTCTGGATGGTCTGGAGGGTTGCGATGATCAAAGGTGACGTGTTGATGGTCGGGAAGTGGACCGGAGCTACGGCGGTCAAATGTGCACGTGCACGGTGCACGTTCATCTTGAGTGGTTCGAAGTTGGAAACGAAGCAGAGGGGAGGAGATAGTAATTTGGGGTTTTTGGGTTGCTGGTGTATTTGGGCTTCGGCCCACTGCCATGGGTTGGATTATTACTTGAGGTTGGGTCATTTATACCTTTAAATTTTGTTATGTAAAGGATTTGATTTAAAAAGTAAAGAAAAATCCAAAGCAAGATATTAACAAATATAAATAAATGGTAATTAGAAATTGATTTTGTGTTTCAAATAAATATTTGAAATTGGATTTGATTAAGATCTTTTATAAAAAGAATTTCCAATAAAAAGTTGAATAATTTTGTTTTCATTTGAAGTTGCAAGTTTAAAATATAATGTATTTGAAAGCTTAAGTTTTTAAATAAAAGTTTAAGTAATTTAGTTAGGACTTTTCGTATCTAGGTTCATTAATTGATATTTAAATTTGGTTAATGTTAAATATATATTTTAAATTCAAAATGAAGTTTGAGTTTAAATTTGAAGTGTAATGTTTAAAAATACACTTAAATGATTAATGAAATCATTAATAAAGGAATTCATTATCTTAAAGATAATTAAGGTAATCAAGTGATTTAATGATTATGGTAATTAAAGAATGATTTATTTGATTTTAAATTTTTAAATTTAGATTGATTTAAAATTAGAAATGATTAATGAATTGTAAATCTAAGATAATTTCTTAAGGAAGTAATTAAGGAAATATTATTAGTTAATGAAGATAATTAACTAGAGGTCATTAAGCAATTAAATTAAGGTGATTAATTTTGATAATTGATTTGATTAATTAATTTAGATAATCAATTATAAATTGTTTTACTTAACAAGAGTAATTAGGGATTAATCACTTATTGTAATGGATATTTTGATTATTAAAGTAAATTCATTTAGTTAATTAATCTAAGAAGATCATTGAATAAATTGGTATCAATGATTAACTGTTATGAGATAATTGCTTAATGGTAAATAATTAAAGGTTAATTATTTAAAGAATTAAAGGTTGATTTATTTAATAAATAAATGATTATAGGATAGTTAATCAAATGATTTAAAATCAATTATAGTTAATTAACTATGGCCTATGACCCATCTGATTCAAATTTATCAGATAATTATTGAGTTCACTTATGGATGATTGAATCCTATTGATTGTTGAACTGTTTGATATTTCTGATATGCTCTGTGATGAATGTAATTTATTTATTTATAATGTATTCATATTTTCTATTTGTGAATCTGTGTATATAGATAAGCGCTATTGGGATATACCGCTTATCGGTATTATGTGATTGCAAATCTGTGATGATTTATGATGTTGTACTATTGTGTTAAACCCCTGGACCACACTTATACACACACAAATATGGATTTCATGAGGAAATCGATTAAGTCACGGATTTCGAAATGATTTATAAAGTTGAATATTTAAATTCAAATGTTTTGGAAATGGATTGGATTTAAAGAAAAAAGCTTTTGAAATAGAATTTCAAAGATGAAATTTATTTTAATAATTTGATTGAATTTTGTAATTTAAATATTTTGATTTAAAATCTGAATTCAATATTTGAAATTGAATTATATGATCTGGAAACTAGGGACTAAAGATATTATACCAGTTTATATAGGATAAACTATCTTAAAGGTATTGATTTGGGAATTTGAATTTAAGTTCAAAGGCTTTAACTCGTGTAAATATAATTGGATCTTTCTGACATGGGAACTATTTGTTTTCAAATAATAAGAGCTTTCATATAAGAAGTGTACTTCCAAATTATGTTAAAAGGAATTTCAAGTTAAAAATGAAAATGATTTTCCAAGTTATGGAAACGGTTTGTAAGCTATAAGTTAAGTCTTTAATTTAAAGATTTAACGAGTTAATCCAATTAAAATGGGAATTGTTTTGAAATCCATAAATGGATCTTTGTGAATGGGGTGAACTTTGTAAATTAAATCTTTTGTTTAAAAGATTAAAGTGTGGAAATTGTTTTAAACCGTTGAAGGTTTTTGAAATAAATCTTTTGTGTAAAAGATTTGAAAATGGTAATTTGTTTAAACTATTTGAAAGAAAGTTTTGGATTATTAAGTTGTGACTTAATAGAAATCCCATATCCATATGTTTTAAATATTGCGCTCACTATTCGGTTTAGCCGGGAGAGGACCTTTGTGTCATATAACCCATTCTGAATATGTGATACGTCGTTATGGATAGCATTTGAAGACCGGTGGTGAAGACCGGGTATTTGTGAGAACGATAGGATGACCTATCAATTTTCTCTGCACCGAGTAGATACGGTATAGAGATTCCCTAAGTGATGGGAAGTCCGATCAGGATTGTGAATACCCGGATTGCAAGGGCTTCTTTGGAAGTGCCTTCGGTTCTGTTCGAACCTGGAACAGACTTGTATGGATTGTATGTCTGACATTACACTTTGAGATATAAAGCAGATTTCTTTCAAATACATTTCTGTTGGTGGCGGAGAATTTATTCTCTTAGCTTAACACCCTTTTCTGAGACGTACGAGCTCAGAGGTTATGTAGTTGAAGGTTATCAGCGATATACTCCTAATTTGGTAGTGTGGCATGCTGAGTGCTGCTGTGTGTTGATGATCATTTGTTGATCAATTGTGATCAGAGCATGGCTTTTGTATAAAGCGTAGCTTTGTGGACGAGACTACATTAGGACCTCACACCCCGGAAATGGTCAAAACAGGAAAGATGCGGCAAGGTTATGAGGGTCGTGGCCTTTAGGGTGTGTCATTCCCTTCTGGTAAAGGGTGATATTAGGTATGGAGCCCTGATATTTAACCTATGTGGTTGCTCCAATCTCATTTTCTGTGTGGTTGCTGCTTAGAGGTACCTCGGATAAAGGTCCCAAAGGACCGGGGAGTGGCATGCTCGAGTAGTAGTTACCTAGTTACAGAGGTAACCCGGCCTTGTGTTGGCAGAGATCCGGATAGGTTCTCAGGACGTCCCGCCAGAGGCGATCCCATGTGGCAGTAGGAAGTTCCTTAGCCTGACCATTTGTTGGAAATCCATTCATCCAATATGAAACCCTGTACCGTTTTAGTTGTAGAACCTGCCATTCACTTATGGTGGTCACCACTGTTTGGATGGTAGCTATAGTAGGCATAGTTCGAAATGTCTATGCTGGCTAAGATTAATATTCTACTTTCGAAATTTTTTCTACACTATGCACTAATGCTAATATAAATCAAATGATTTTGCGTAGTAAGCATATTTGACTATCATAAGAAGAAATCTCCTCCAAGTCTGCGTTTGCATTGTGTGTGTGGCGGGAGGTCTTATGGTAGTTTCATTTTCTGAAAAGCATTGCGAACTTACTTTAAAATTTCTCTTGTTGTTTTATTTTAAAGATAAACTGTTTTTGTTACTCACACCAGTCCCATGACTGACCTGGAGTTTATTGTTCCTTTCCTAAACTCTGGGTGCTCACTATTTCCACACGAGCAGTCTAGAGTTGGGTTTTTCAGATAGTTAGATCCAGTGGATTATCTGGAGCTAGTTCAGTCTCTGGATCGCACCGCACTTGCTTATCCTTGTGCATCGTTATTAGGAGTTCGAGCTATTTCTGGATTGGAGTTTTGGAGTTGGAGATTATCCGCTACTGGCATTATCTATATTTCTTTCCGCTGCTATTTGTTGTATCATATCTCTGATAGTATTGACATTCATTGTATCATCTGTTGTATCAGATATTGTATCAAAGCTGTATATCAATGTATTATTCTTTTTATTCCGCTGTGTTGTTTACTTAATGTTGTTATAAGCTCCGGCGACTCGGATTTGAACGGTCGAATCTGCGGCATTCGAATACGATGTAAAGTATGGATGTCGATTTTCGAGCGGGCAAAATCCGCTTCGTTACATTTTGTATCAGAGCTAAGGTTGAACTTTAGCTCAGGAGTATAACACATTAAGTAACTCATTAGAGATAGGGTGAAGTATCCCTAGAATGAGAATATCCCTGAGATATCCGTTTGAATGCCTCGGTAAATTCTCTTGCTATCCACTGATAGTGAGTATGAGCGCGAGAAGAAGACGAGATAGGGGACAAGGGAATACGACTACAAATGGTCAATACCCTGCAATAGTGGAAATAAATTTCTCTATCAATTTTCTTTGATTCGTTCCCAAATTCTTTCGATTTCTTCGTGACAGCTCCAGAAGAAGTTTCGGTATGATGATGGCCCTACGAATCGTTGTAGGAAATTCTTACTTCATGTCTTCATCGGTTTCTTATCAGAGTTTGATTTAAACCTTAATGAATATGAATTGGAAATTTGAAATTGAAAATTTAAATAAATTGGGAATTTTAAATTGAGTTAACTTGATTAATAGAATATGAAGCTAAATTTGAATTGAATCGATAAAACTATTTCGTATAAACCCAAATTTGAAATTCTATTGTAGTTTCCTGGGTTGATCGAAGTCCGAAGAGGGACAAATTAGTATACATTTTGAGATGTTCCGACTTGAATTTGGAATCCATTTCTAGTATTTGAAAAATTATAGAAGATTAAATCTATCTCTTTTGTTCAGCATCTCTTGTCAATTCTTCGATGGTTCCTGGTAAATACAGGAAGAAGATTTGATATATGTGTACGGAACATAAACTCCAATAGGCCAAAATTGTTTTTTTGGATGTGTTGGTTGCAAATCATATTCAAGTATGAACAAGGCAACAAAGACATATACATATCTATTAGCTTGCAAATCAAGACAAAGTTAATTAATACAAAGAAAATCTTTAGTACACAAGTATATATCTCAGCCGAAATTTTAGTTTACAAAATATCTTTAGTCAAAGCAAATAGTAACCCTGTACAAAAGCATATCCTGGAAGCTTCATTTTCCTATATATCAAACTCTCCTCAGTTCATAATCAACTTAGACAACTCAAACCAGAGATTAAAAAAAAGAAGCTTTAGCTTGCAGTTTTCAAAGCCTTGTTCAATATAGTTCTCTGTTCTTCCTTCTGAAGCGACAAAAAAATAAATCAAATGCAATGATTTAAAATCCAAATCATCTCGATCAAGCATGCAAGTTCAGGTCTGTGGTGAGGGAGCTTCAATTATAACTTAAGTGAAACATTCAACATCATCAAGCTGTATCAAAAAAAAAAGCAAGCTCTGTTTATTTCCAAAACTTATCAAGGTTAGTAACTCCATGTTAAAAAGCTTAAGTATATTTATATCTGATTTCTTGATTTACGCTTGAAGATAAATACGTAATTGTGTATATATATATATTGGTGAAAATTCTGTGTATTTGTGGTTTATGATGAATGCATTGCTAATACCTGTATAACTCCTCTGTTCAAATTTCAAGCTCAAGTTTTGAGTAAGAAAAAAAATCATTTTCACTTGACCTGTCCCTTGTGAGGATTAAAAGTTCAAACAAGTGTGTTTGTTAGATGATAGAATAACGTTTAAAATTTATTTAAGATAAAAATAAATTGAGTTGCTCCGTAAAAAAAAAATCATCATAAGAACAATAAATACTTAAAATAAGTGAAATCCTCAAATATCTTAAAATATAAATTCAAGTTTATAAACTGAATTCTTGTCTGAAATCTCGATTTTTGAAGAAAAAAATTACAAATTTTAGTTAAGTATTAAGGGTGCATTTCGAGTTTGCACTATTTTGGAGTTTTTGGAAGAATATGATGATTCTCGGGTTGGTGGAGATCAGGATCTCGTCTGGTGATGGGGGAATGAGCGTAGATGCGGGGAAAAATGGTAGGTGGTGATGCAATTCACCATGGAGCTCGCGGCAGTGGGTTTCCTTTTGGAACCGTAGTTTTTACGGGGTTTAGTAAAACGATCATCACGATCATTTAAGTTGATCGAGCTTGACCGGACTGAGGGAGGAGAGACGTGAGTGGGTGAGGTTGCTTCGGTCGGAGTTGCTTAGTCACTGGTGGCAAGGCGAGGTGATGCGAGGCGTTTGCTTGGTGAGCATCATCGTTCCAGTTTCGATCGAAGGGTTGAATTTCTGTTTGGCCGTTGTCCAGGGTGTCTGGATGGTCTGGAGGGTTGCGATGATCAAAGGTGACGTGTTGATGGTCGGGAAGTGGACCGGAGCTACGGCGGTCAAGTGTGCACGTGCACGGTGCACGTTCATCTTGAGTGGTTCGAAGTTGGAAACGAAGCAGAGGGGAGGAGATAGTAATTTGGGGTTTTGGGTTGCTGGTGTATTTGGGCTTCGGCCCACTGCCATGGGTTGGATTATTACTTGAGGTTGGGTCATTTATACCTTTAAATTTTGTTATGTAAAGGATTTGATTTAAAAAGTAAAATAAAATCCAAAGCAAGATGTTAACAAATCTAAATAAATGGTAATTAGAAATTGATTTTGTGTTTCAAATAAATATTTGAAATGGGATTTGATTAAGATCTTTTATAAAAAGAATTTCCAATAAAAAGTTAAATAATTTTGTTTTCATTTGAAGTTGCAAGTTTAAAATATAATGTATTTGAAAGCTTAAGTTTTTAAATAAAAGTTTAGGTAATTTAGTTAGGACTTTTCGTATCTAGGTTCATTAATTGATATTTAAATTTGGTTAATGTTAAATATATAATTTTAAATTCAAAATGAAGTTTGAGTTTGAATTTGAAGTGTAATGTTTAAAAATACACTTAAATGATTAATGAAATCAATAATAAAGGAATTCATTATCTAAAAGATAATTAAGGTAATCAAATGATTTAATAATTATGGTAATTAAAGAATGATTTATTTGATTTTAAAATTTTAAATTTAGATTGATTTAAAATTAGAAATTATTAATAAATTGTAAATCTAAGATAATTTCTTAAGGAAGTAATTAAGGAAATATTATTAGTTGATGAAGATAATTAACTAGAGGTCATTAAGCAATTAAATTAAGGTGATTTTGATAATTGATTTGATTAATTAATTTAGATAATCTGTAACGACCCAGAATTTTAAATAATTTAATTTGAAAATATTTAATTAATTTTAAATATTTAAATGATGATTTGACTTGAATTTCAAATTATCAGAATGAATATAGCGATTAAATTATAGAATTTAATCTATTGAAAGTGAATAAAAATTTGAATCTTCAATTTTAAGCCAATTAAAAATATTTCAAAGGCTTGTAAAATTCATATTGATAATACTGAAGATAATAGAAGCTTCAGAATTGAATTTGAAAGTGAATTATTCAGTTTTGAAATTAAATCGTTTGAATCGAATTTAAAAATAGCTGTCCGAGGCACAGTCTCGGAATTCGACGAAACCAGTGCCATTAGATCCGTAATATTGAATTATTACCGGATTTCAAATTTCATATTTTTCGGAGTTGATATGTGATCACACGAGATGTAAACGCATTGAAATTAAATCGAATTCAATTTAAATTTAAATTTAAAATTGGTCAACGACATCACGTTATCTCCTTCGTTTACGCCAAAAATCACGCAGAAGATCACGCTAAAGATCGTGCAGAACATACTGCATTCGATTTCAAATACCCCTCCCTCTCTCAGAAATCAATATCACTGAAACACGAATATCCATGGCCGTTGTCTTCAAATCCTTGGCCGAAGCCCTTACCCTCATTCAAAAATCAAATCACTGAAGCCAAAAAAAAAAAAACAAATGGCCGAAGCCGCCAGTTCGAAGTCGCGAGCGTGTTCGTTGGAGGGCGCGGCGGTGCGAGAGGGAGTGAGGGGTTTCGATTGTTGAGGGGGTGGCGTCACAATTGGTGCTCACGTAGGGAAGAGGCGCGATCGACAGCAGGCGGCGATTCAAGGCGTTGGGTTAGGGCTTCGATCAAGCTCGAGGCGGCGACGCAAGTTGAGGTTGCGCGCGCGTGATTAGTGCGACGGCGACACTGGCACGTGCGCACGACAGCGATGGTGATGGCGATCAAGCGGCGGCGGTGGCACTTGCGAGGCTAGGGCTTGGGTGACTCGAGCCTGAGATGGAGATGGCAGTAACTCGATTGGGTCGAGTTGTCAATCGTTTGCCGTGAGGTAGATTTTTGATTTTTAAAATTTACATATATTAAATTTGTGAAAAAAAAATTATTAACAGTATTTGATTTTTTTGAAGTAAACATATTTATACCTAAATTTGAAGCTCATGTTACAATTAGAAATATGGGTCAGTAAGTATTGATTTTGTTTTAACAATTCAGTTAATTCAAAATTTAAATTTGCAGTATCCGTTTAAATTTAAAAAAATAAATAAATAAATAGTAGTTCAGATTATTGTATTTAGGATAAAATTTTAGATAAAACAAAATTTGTTAAATGAAAATAAATATTCATGCAAATCGATTTGATGATTTTTGAAGTTAAAATTTTAAAGACGGGGATATTATTTTGGAATGTGAAAAGTTTATATAACAGGAGATTTGTTTAAAATAAAATAAAATCGAAATTGTTAGTTAAACAAATTTATTCAAAGAAATTGATTTAAAATTAGGATTTATGAAGTTCGATTATATTATAAATCAAAATGATGAATTATAAAGGAGTTTAAAGTTATTTTACAAGGAAAATTGTAAAAGGAAAATTAATTTAAATAAATAGTTAGTTAAGAAAGTTTATTAAAAGAAATTTAAATTTTTAGTTAAACAAATTTAATTAAAGAAAATCAGTTTGAATCTTTAATTTTTAGTTTAAAATAAAAATCATTAACTTGAGATTGAAATAATTAGTTGGATAAATTTAATTTAAGGGTAAGTTAATTAAATCTATTTGAGAAGAAAATTTAGTTTTAAAAAGAAATTATTTGAAAGCCAAAAACGATTTATTAAAAAGGAAATTGAGTTCAAAGGGAAACTAAATTGTAGTTAAAAAATTGAATTTATAATTGATTAAGTTATTAAAGAAGAATTTGGTTAATAAAATTTAATTTTTAGTTAAAATAAATTTATTTAAGAAGAGATTGGTTTAAATAAAACTATTGATTAATTAAACAATCAAGAACGAAATTTAATTTATTCGATTGATTCGAATATTAATAAATTGTGTAAATATTTATACAAGGTATAAATCAAGAAAATCGAGTCAAGAAGGAAAAGGATTGCTAATAAAAGCAAAGGTGAGAACTTCTCACTCAAAAGGAATTTTGTTTTTTATTTAAATTTTAAATAGTTAGATTTAAAATTGTTTGACTGTGTTGATTGAATGATTGAATGATGATTGATATATATATATATTGGATGTGAATAGACCCTATACGCCGTTAGTAAGCGGAGGTTATTTATTACACACATATACCGCGATATTCCACCTCGAAGTGGAATTGGTATTATATTATATATAGCAATATATATATATTGGCATATGTATATATTGCAGTTGATTGATTTCCCGCATTGTATAGCGGATGAGACCCTATTGCGCCGTTAGTAAGCGGATAATATTTATAAAATCCCATATACCGCGATATTCCACCTCGAAGTGGAATGGTATTGTGCTAATGTCTGTGGATGCAGGGAAACAGGTTGGAGGGATCCAACTGGATTCCTCACAAATATTTGTATGATTCATATATTGTGATATTTGATTGTTTATCATGGATGATATATGATGTTTGATAGTCATGATTGACTATTGATGTGTTGCATCATCGGATCCAATTTTGAAGTTTAAAAATAACGATTTTGATTTCTAAAGTGATTTTTGGAAATATACGTTTATAAAATATTTTTGAAATTGATTCATCTTAAATAAATAAATGTTATAATCTTAATGTTATAAAAATTATGATTTTTGAGAAATACAGTTAAAAGTTGATTTTTGAAGATATGAGATTAATGATTTTATAAAATAGCTTAAATTGGGATTTCTGAATTTATTATAAAAAGTTTAGATATAGAATTTATGAAATTTGATTATTTTATAAATCAAATGATGAAATTATAAAAGAGTTTAAAGACGTTTTAAAAATAGTAATATAAATTGTTTTATATTAAAAGATTTATAAATTGATATTTATAAATTAAAAATATTGGAATTATAAAACGAGCTTTTACAAGTATTAGAATGAATTGTAAATGAATTTCATAAATTGGAATTATAGAATTATAACGGTGAAGTTATAAATGGAATTTTATAAACAGTAGGTTTATAAAATTTGTAAAGTTATTTAAAAGAATAGATTTTGGATAAATAAAAGAATCTTATAAGTTATAAGATTTATAAATTTATGAAGTTTAAAGGAACGATTTTATAAACAAATAAATTATAAGTATTTGACTTATAATATGAATTTTTAATATATCATTGTGATATGAATTGAGATAGATTTATAAAGGAAATTTATAAAAGGAAGTTGTTGTAAAATAAATAGAAGTGGAATTTATAAACATTGTCTTATAAATTCGCAACGACTTATTTTGATAAGTGAATTGTTGTAATTTATTTATGGAGTTATATTCATGTTTTAGACAGTGAATAATTCTTTAAAATAAAATGAATAGAAGTGATGAAATTTATTAACAAGTATATTCACGCTTTTGAATAGTGAATATTATGTTAAAGAAATTATTTTGGATGTGATGTTTTAAATAGAATTAAAACGATCTAAAGATGTTTTAAAATGTATTGAGATTCGAAACCATAGATTTCAACATTCATTGTTGAAATAGACGTTTTCGAGAAATAGAAGGAAATAATAGATTATAAAACTGTTGTTATAATAGATGATTTTCCGAAAGGAAATGTTTTGTGCAGTATTGGGATTATATATCTATTTTAAATTTCGAATCCCTATACTAGTGATTTTGGGTTGTCGTAACGATGTTTTACGCAACATTCGTTTTGGCCCAAATAAATATGTTTAAGTGAATGATTTCCTTAAAGAATGAAATATATACTTAATTTCGATTAGAGTATATTAAATATTTTCTAAGCATAGAAAATAAAAAGGCTTGTGAATTACTTATAAATAAATAAGTATGGAAATGTTTTTCCAATATTAAGTGAATATTTTGAATTTATCTTTTTGAAGATAAATTGAAAATGAATATTAGAAATCGAATGGAAATCGTATATTCATAAATATTTTGGAATGTAAATTCAATATAGAATTTATAAATGAAATTGGGAAATTGGGTTTAAAAATAAATATTGATTTATTTTTGAAGAATGGAGAATATATATCTTATAAAGATATTTTTGGAAAATAAATAATTTGGAAAATTATTTGGAATCTGGTGATGTTGGCATATCTATTGATAGTTCAATAACCGACTATCAATATTTACCTTTAAATAGGTATTTGTTGTTATTTGTTTGAAATTGGATGCCACACTAATTTTTTTAAAGTAAGCGCTCACTATTCGGGTTAACCGGGAAAGGACCTTGGGGTCGTATAACCCATTCCGAATATGTGATACGTCGTTATGAATTGCATTCTAAGATCGGTGTTGAAGACCGGATATTTTCGAAAACGAAAGGGTATCTTGTTGATTGTCTCTGCACTGGCTGATCCCCGGTATTGAGATCTCCATATCTGATGGGAAATCCGAACGTGATTAGAGATTATTCGGATTGCAAGGACTTCTTTGTAAGTGCCTTCGGTTCTGTTCGAGCCCGGAACAGACTTGTATGGATTGTATGTCTGACATTACAAATTGAGATATAAAGCCGATTTCTTTCAAATATATTTCTGTTGGTGGCGAAGAATTTATTCTCTTAGCTTAACACCCTTCTCTGAGATGTACGAGCTCAGAGGTTATATAGTTGAAGTTATCAGCGATATATTCCCAATTTGGTAATGTGACATGCTGAGTGTTGCTGCAAATGATCATTGTGTTGATTATTTGTGATAGGATCGTTTGTTTGATCGTCTATCTTGGTGATCATATCTATGATCATTTGTTGACCCAAAGCATGGCTTTTGTATAAAGTATGTTTTTGTGGACGTGACTTCGTCGAGCCTCACAAACCGGTAATGGTCGAAACAGGAATTGTGCGGCAAGGTTTCCAGGGATCGCTTCCCTAGGGTATAGCCATTCCTTCTGGAAAAGGGTAGTATCATGGTATGGAGCCCAGATACTTACTCATGTTGAAAACACTTTATGATTGTGTGATGATGGTGACGAGCGCTCGGTGAAAGGTTCCAAAGGACCGGGAGTGGCATATCTGAGGGTTTGTAATATTCCTTGGGAAAAGGGATTCCCGGCTTTGTTTAGCAGAGAACGGTGGTTCTCGGGGCGTCCTTCCAGAGGCGTTTCCATGTGGCAATGGGAAGTTCCTTGGCCTGACCATTTGTTGGAAAATCCATTCTTCAAATACGAGACTTGTACGGTTTTAGTTGTATAACCTGTCATGGAATATGGCGGTAACCCGCTATTGAACATGGTAGCTATAGTAGGCATAAGTGCGAAATGTCTATGCTGGCTAAGATTTATATCTTTATTTTCGAAATGAATTTTCTCTACACTATGCACTAATAATAATATCAAATGTTTTTTTTTAATGCGTATCAAGCATCTTTGACTATCATAAGGAGAAATCTCCTCCGATTCTGCGTTTGCATGTGTGTGTGTGCGGGAGGCCTTATGGTAGTCTCATTCTTAAAAGCATTGCGAATTGATTTTAAAAATATTCCACTACTTTATTTTAAAGATAAATAAACTGTTTTTGAGTTCTCACACCAGTCACATGACTGACTCGGAGTTTATTGTTTTCCTTCCTAAACTCTGGGTGCCCACCAATTTCCACACGAGCAGTCAAGAGTTAGGTTTATCAGGATATTCTGGATATTCTGGAGTTGCAGGAGGCAAGCTGGATGGCATGGCGTATCACTAGTTTATATAGTAGTTCTTTTTCCGCTGCATTGTTTAATGTTGTACACTCTGATGATATGATGTGATGTAATGTAATAACTGATATAGTTCTTTGTTTAAAGATTATTCATTTATCTATTATATGTTGTTCCGCTGCGAATTGTGAGATTCTGATATTGTTGTCCTGTTCTGTTCCGTTCTATTTTCTGTTTTTCTTTTTCTTTCTTCTTCTACCTCTTTCTTTCTTTTCCTAAAACCCTAAGGGTTCGTATTTTCGTTCATCTTGAATTAATCAATAGAGATTAGTGTCTATTCAAGGAGTACGGATTTACGGGTCTTTACATCTGGTATCAGAGCTTATGGTTAAGCGACAACCATGGTTCTGTTGGGTATTACTCGTTAGAGATAGAGTCAGCAGTACTCTAGAATGAGTTTGAGTGTAATAATAGATATGAGCACGTAAATGTTAGTGAATATAAAATTGTTTTTTTGGATCGGGTAAATAAGATAATTTTGCCCAAAACTATTTTGTATAGAAAAAAGAAATGATTTTCTATGAATTATTATAGTATATGATTGCATGATTGTTAGGAAGTAATAATATTAAATTGTTATCATTATTATATGGAATTAAATAAGAAATAAAATGGATTGAATTCAAGTAAACTAACTTGATAAATCATTAATTTATGGACTAATGAACTGGAATTTGAATTGGTTAAATTAAAGTTTAGTCGTAAGCTAAATTTTAAGATAAATTTGAATTTGTATATAAATTCAAGTAAGTAAAGGAAATAAATTGAAATTTCAAATGAATTAGTAAATGAAACTAATTTAGAATAGTAATATGAATTACTAAATGAAAGTTAATCGTTAGAATTCAATGTTTGGAATTAAAAATTGAATTCGAATGGAATTGAAATTGTGAATTGAATTCAAATTGAATTGAAATGTAAAATTTAATGAAAATGGATATATAGTGAAGTAAAAGTGTATAAGAAACATATATCGAAATTTTGCAATAGAATTGGCAAATTGGTTTGAATATTGTATTTGGATTTGGATGCTACTACTAGCAGGTTATACAGGTGTATAAAGGAATTGGGATTTTGATTTTAAAGATAAAATTGAATTGCTCGACAAAAAGGTACGTATTTCAATTTCAGTATGAAATTTGATGACTTTCTTCTCTAGCCACTTGGCTTTCTCTTTTCTTTTTGATTCTGAGGGGCCGTGGTGCCATTTTGTAGTCGTGCCGAGCTAGCAGCGCAAAGGAGACGCTGGCGAAAATTTTCGAAAATTTAGGGTGTTAGAAAATTTTTGAGAAAATTTGAAAGTTTGAAATTTGAATTTGAATTTAAATTTGAATGGTTAGTAAAAAATGTTGGTTGAAACTTATAATTGAAGTTGGAAAGCTAGTTGAAATGATAATGAATCTCTAGTAAAAAGATTTAGGTTAGTAAGTTGATAAAATTATTGAGTTGTGAAAAATAGTAGACGGGATAAGGGCATTCTTCTTAACTTGTAATTTCGGGACGAAATTCTTTTAAGGGGGGAAGATTGTAACGACCCAGAATTTTAAATAATTTAATTTGAAAATATTTAATTAATTTTAAATATTTAAATGATGATTTGACTTGAATTTCAAATTATCAGAATGAATATAGCGATTAAATTATAGAATTTAATCTATTGAAAATGAATAAAAATTTGAATCTTCAATTTTAAGCCAATTAAAAATATTTCAAAGGCTTGTAAAATTCATATTGATAATACTGAAGATAATAGAAGCTTCAGAATTGAATTTGAAAGTGAATTATTCAGTTTTGAAATTAAGTCGTTTGAATTGAATTTAAAAATAGCTGTCCGAGGCACAGTCTCGGAATTCGACGAAACCAGTGCCATTGGATCCGTAATATTGAATTATTACCGGATTTCAAATTTCGTAATTTTCGGAGTTGATATGTGATCACACGAGATGTAAACGCATTGAAATTAAATCGAATTCAATTTAAATTTAAATTTAAAATTGGTCAACGACATCACGTTATCTCCTTCGTTTACGCCAAAAATCACGCAGAAAATCACGCTAAAGATCGTGCAGAACATACTGCATTCGATTTCAAATACCCCTCCCTCTCTCAGAAATCAATATCACTGAAACAAGAATATCCATGGCCGTTGTCTTCAAATCCTTGGCCGAAGCCCTTACCCTCATTCAAAAATCAAATCACCGAAGCCAAAAAAAAAAAAAAAAAAAACAAATGGCCGAAGCCGCCAGTTCGAAGTCGCGAGCGTGTTCGTTGGAGGGCGCGGCGGTGCGAGAGGGAGTGAGGGGTTTCGATTGTTGAGGGGGTGGCGTCACAATTGGTGCTCACGTAGGGAAGAGGCGCGATCGACAGCAGGCGGCGATTCAAGGCGTTGGGTTAGGGCTTTGATCAAGCTCGAGGCGGCGACACAAGTTGAGGTTGCGCGCGCATGATTAGTGCGACGGCGACACTGGCACGTGCGCACGACAGCGATGGTGATGGCGATCAAGCGGCGGTGGTGGCACTTGCGAGGCTAGCGCTTGGGTGACTCGAGCCTGAGATGGAGATGGCAGTAACTCGATTGGGTCGAGTTGTCAATCGTTTGCCGTGAGGTAGATTTCTGATTTTTAAAATTTACATATATTAAATTTGTGAAAAAAAAAATTATTAACAGTATTTGATTTTTTTGAAGTAAACATATTTATACCTAAATTTGAAGCTCATGTTACAATTAGAAATATGGGTCAGTAAGTATTGATTTTGTTTTAACAATTCAGTTAATTCAAAATTTAAATTTGCAGTATCCGTTTAAATTTAAAAAAATAAATAAATAAATAAATAGTAGTTCAGATTATTATATTTAGGATAAAATTTTAGATAAAACAAAATTTGTTAAATGAAAATAAATATTCATGCAAATCGATTTGATAATTTTTGAAGTTAAAATTTTAAAGACAGGGATATTATTTTGGAACGTGAAAAGTTTATATAAGAGGAGATTTGTTTAAAATAAAATTAAATCGAAATTGTTAGTTAAACAAATTTATTCAAAGAAATTGATTTAAAATTAGGATTTATGAAGTTCGATTATATTATAAATCAAAATGATGAATTATAAAGGAGTTTAAAGTTATTTTACAAGGAAAATTGTAAAAGGAAAATTAATTTAAATAAATAGTTAGTTAAGAAAGTTTATTAAAAGAAATTTAAATTTTTAGTTAAACAAATTTAATTAATGAAAATCAGTTTGAATCTTTAATTTTTAGTTTAAAATAAAAATCATTAACTTGAGATTGAAATAATTAGTTGGATAAATTTAATTTAAGGGTAAGTTAATTAAATCTATTTGAGAAGAAAATTTAGTTTTAAAAAGAAATTGTTTGAAAGCCAAAAACGATTTATTAAAAAGGAAATTAAGTTCAAAGGGAAATTAAATTGTAGTTAAAAAATTGAATTTATAATTGATTAAGTTATTAAAGAAGAATTTGGTTAATAAAATTTAATTTTTAGTTAAAATAAATTTATTTAAGAAGAGATTGGTTTAAATAAAACTATTGATTAATTAAACAATCAAGAACGAAATTTAATTTATTCGATTGATTCGAATATTAATAAATTGTGTAAATATTTATACAAGGTATAAATCAAGAAAATCGAGTCAAGAAGGAAAAGGATTGCTAATAAAAGCAAAGGTGAGAACTTCTCACTCAAAAGGAATTTTGTTGTTTATTTAAATTTTAAATAGTTAGATTTAGAATTGTTTGACTATGTTGATTGAATGATTGAATGATGATTGATATATATATATTGGATGTGAATAGACCCTATACGCCGTTAGTAAGCGGAGGTTATTTATTACACACATATACCGCGATATTCCACCTCGAAGTGGAATTGGTATTATATTATATATAGCAATATATATATTGGCATATGTATATATTGCAGTTGATTGATTTCCCGCATTGTATAGCGGATGAGACCCTATTGCGCCGTTAGTAAGCGGATAATATTTATAAAATCCCATATACCGCGATATTCCACCTCGAAGTGGAATGGTATTGTGCTAATGTCTGTGGATGCAGGGAAACAGGTTGGAGGGATCCAACTGGATTCCTCACAAATATTTGTTTGATTCATATATTGTGATATTTGATTGTTTATCATGGATGATATATGATGTTTGAAAGTCGTGATTGACTATTGATGTGTTGCATCATCGGATCCAATTTTGAAGTTTAAAAATAACGATTTTGATTTCTAAAGTGATTTTTGGAAATATACGTTTATAAAATATTTTTGAAATTGATTCATCTTAAATAAATAAACGTTATAATCTTAATGTTATAAAAATTATGATTTTTGAGAAATACAGTTAAAAGTTGATTTTTGAAGATATGAGATTAATGATTTTATAAAATAGCTTAAACTGGGATTTCTGAATTTATTATAAAAAGTTTAGATATAGAATTTATGAAATTTGATTATTTTATAAATCAAATGATGAATTATAAAAGAGTTTAAAGACGTTTTAAAAATAGTAATATAAATTGTTTTATATTAAAAGATTTATAATTTGATATTTATAAATTAAAAATATTGGAATTATAAAACGAGCTTTTACAAGTATTAGAATGAATTGTAAATGAATTTCATAAATTGGAATTATAGAATTATAACGGTGAAGTTATAAATGGAATTTTATAAACAGTAGGTTTATAAAATTTGTAAAGTTATTTAAAAGAATAGATTTTGGATAAATAAAAGAATCTTATAAGTTATAAGATTTATAAATTTATGACGTTTAAAGGAACGATTTTATAAACAAATAAATTATAAGTATTTGACTTATAATATGAATTTTAATATATCATTGTGATATGAATTGAGATAGATTTATAAAGGAAATTTATAAAAGGAAGTTGTTGTAAAATAAATAGAAGTGGAATTTATAAACATTGTCTTATAAATTCGCAACGACTTATTTTGATAAGTGAATTGTTGTAATTTATTTATGGAGTTATATTCATGTTTTAGACAGTGAATAATTCTTTAAAATAAAATGAATAGAAGTGATGAAATTTATTAACAAGTATATTCACGCTTTTGAATAGTGAATATTATGTTAAAGAAATTATTTTGGATGTGATGTTTTAAATAGAATTAAAACGATCTAAAGATGTTTTAAAATGTATTGAGATTCGAAACCATAGATTTCAACATTCATTGTTGAAATAGACGTTTTCGAGAAATAGAAGGAAATAATAGATTATAACACTATTGTTATAATAGATGATTTTCTGAAAGGAAATGTTTTGTGCAGTATTGGGATTATATATCTATTTTAAATTTCGAATCCCTATACTAGTGATTTTGGGTTGTCGTACCGATGTTTTACGCAACATTCGTTTTGGCCCAAATAAATATGTTTAAGTGAATGATTTCCTTAAAGAATGAAATATATACTTAATTTCGATTAGAGTATATTAAATATTTTCTAAGCATAGAAAATAAAAAGGCTTGTGAATTACTTATAAACAAATAAGTATGGAAATGTTTTTCCAATATTAAGTGAATATTTTGAATTTATCTTTTTGAAGATAAATTGAAAATGAATATTAGAAATCGAATGGAAATCGTATATTCATAAATATTTTGGAATGTAAATTCAATATAGAATTTATAAATGAAATTGGGAAATTGGGTTTAAAAATAAATATTGATTTATTTTTGAAGAATGGAGAATATATATCTTATAAAGATATTTTTGGAAAATAAATAATTTGGAAAATTATTTGGAATCTGGTGATGTTGGCATATCTATTGATAGTTCAATATCCGACTATCAATATTTACCTTTAAATAGGTATTTGTTGTTATTTGTTTGAAATTGGATGCCACACTTATATTTTTAAAATAAGCGCTCACTATTCGGGTTAACCGGGAAAGGACCTTGGGGTCGTATAACCCATTCCGAATATGTGATACGTCGTTATGAATTGCATTCGAAGATCGGTGTTGAAGACCGGATATTTTCGAAAACGAAAGGGTTTCTTGTTGATTGTCTCTGCACTGGCTGATCCCCGGTATTGAGATCTCCATATGTGATGGGAAATCCGAACGTGATTAGAGATTATTCGGATTGCAAGGACTTCTTTGTAAGTGCCTTCGGTTCTGTTCGAGCCCGGAACAGACTTGTATGGATTGTATGTCTGACATTACAAATTGAGATATAAAGCCGATTTCTTTCAAATATATTTCTGTTGATGGCGAAGAATTTATTCTCTTAGCTTAACACCCTTCTCTGAGACGTACGAGCTCAGAGGTTATATAGTTGAAGTTATCAGCGATATATTCCCAATTTGGTAATGTGACATGCTGAGTGTTGCTGTAAATGATCATTGTGTTGATTATTTGTGATAGGATCGTTTGTTTGATCGTCTATCTTGGTGATCATTTCTATGATCATTTGTTGACCCAAAGCATGGCTTTTGTATAAAGTATGTTTTTGTGGACGTGACTTCGTCGAGCCTCACAAACCGGTAATGGTCGAAACAGGAATTGTGCGGCAAGGTTTCCAGGGATCGCTTCCCTAGGGTATAGGCATTCCTTCTGGAAAAGGGTAGTATCATGGTATGGAGCCCAGATACTTACTCATGTTGAAAACACTTTATGATTGTGTGATGATGGTGACGAGCGCTCGGTGAAAGGTTCCAAAGGACCGGGAGTGGCATATCTGAGGGTTTGTAATATTCCTTGGGAAAAGGGATTCCCGGCTTTATTTAGCAGAGAACGGTGGTTCTCGGGGCGTCCTTCCAGAGGCGTTTCCATGTGGCAATGGGAAGTTCCTTGGCCTGACCATTTGTTGGAAAATCCATTCTTCAAATACGAGACTTGTACGGTTTTAGTTGTATAACCTGTCATGGAATATGGCGGTAACCCGCTATTGAACATGGTAGCTATAGTAGGCATAAGTGCGAAATGTCTATGCTGGCTAAGATTTATATCTTTATTTTCGAAATGAATTTTCTCTACACTATGCACTAATAATAATATCAAATGTTTTTTTTTAATGCGTATCAAGCATCTTTGACTATCATAAGGAGAAATCTCCTCCGATTCTGCGTTTGCATGTGTGTGTGTGCGGGAGGCCTTATGGTAGTCTCATTCTTAAAAGCATTGCGAATTGATTTTAAAAATATTCCTCTACTTTATTTTAAAGATAAATAAACTGTTTTTAAGTTCTCACACCAGTCACATGACTGACTCGGAGTTTATTGTTTTCCTTCCTAAACTCTGGGTGCCCACCAATTTCCACACGAGCAGTCAAGAGTTAGGTTTATCAGGATATTCTGGATATTCTGGAGTTGCAGGAGGCAAGCTGGATGGCATGGCGTATCACTAGTTTATATAGTAGTTCTTTTTCCGCTGCATTGTTTAATGTTGTACACTCTGATGATATGATGTGATGTAATGTAATAACTGATATAGTTCTTTGTTTAAAGATTATTCATTTATCTATTATATGTTGTTCCGCTGCGAATTGTGAGATTCTGATATTGTTGTCCTGTTCTGTTCCGTTCTATTTTCTGTTTTTCTTTTTCTTTCTTCTTCTACCTCTTTCTTTCTTTTCCTAAAACCCTAAGGGTTCGTATTTTCGTTCATCTTGAATTAATCAATGGAGATTAGTGTCTATTCAAGGAGTACGGATTTACGGGTCTTTACATAATCAATTATAAATTGTTTTACTTAACAAGAGTAATTAGGGATTAATCACTTATTGTAATGGATATTTTGATTATTAAAGTAAATTAATTTAGTTAATTAATCTAAGAAGATCATTGAATAAATTGGTAATCAGTGATTAACTGTTATGAGATAATTGCTTAATGGTAAATAATTAAAGGTTAATTATTTAAAGAATTAAAGGTTGATTTATTTAATAAATAAATGATTATAGGATAGTTAATCAAATGATTTAAAATCAATTATAGTTAATTAACTATGGCCTATGACCCATCTGATTTAAATTTATCAGATAATTATTGAGTTCACTTATGGATGATTGAATATTATTGATTGTTGAACTGTTTGATATTTCTGATATGCTCTGTGATGAATGTAATTTATTTATTTATAATGTATTCATATTTTCTATTTGTGAATCTGTGTATATAGATAAGCGCTATTGGGATATACCGCTTATCGGTATTATGTGATTGCAAATCTGTGATGATTTATGATGTTGTACTATTGTGTTAAACCCCTGGACCACACTTATACACACACAAATATGGATTTCATGAGGAAATCGATTAAGTCACGGATTTCGAAATGATTTATAAAGTTGAATATTTAAATTCAAATGTTTTGGAAATGGATTGGATTTAAAGAAAAAAGCTTTTGAAATAGAATTTCAAAGATGAAATTTATTTTAATAATTTGATTGAATTTTGTAATTTAAATATTTTGATTTAAAATCTGAATTCAATATTTGAAATTGAATTATATGATCTGGAAACTAGGGACTAAAGATATTATACCAGTTTATATAGGATAAACTATCTTAAAGGTATTGATTTGGGAATTTGAATTTAAGTTCAAAGGCTTTAACTCGTGTAAATATAATTGGATCTTTCTGACATGGGAACTATTTGTTTTCAAATAATAAGAGCTTTCATATAAGAAGTGTACTTCCAAATTATGTTAAAAGGAATTTCAAGTTAAAAATGAAAATGATTTTCCAAGTTATGGAAACGGTTTGAAAGCTATAAGTTAAGTCTTTAATTTAAAGATTTAACGAGTTAATCCAATTAAAATGGGAATTGTTTTGAAATCCATAAATGGATCTTTGTGAATGGGGTGAACTTTGTAAATTAAATCTTTTGTTTAAAAGATTAAAGTGTGGAAATTGTTTTAAACCGTTGAAGGTTTTTGAAATAAATCTTTTGTGTAAAAGATTTGAAAATGGTAATTTGTTTAAACTATTTGAAAGAAAGTTTTGGATTATTAAGTTGTGACTTAATAGAAATCCCATATCCATATGTTTTAAATATTGCGCTCACTATTCGGTTTAGCCGGGAGAGGACCTTTGTGTCATATAACCCATTCTGAATATGTGATACGTCGTTATGGATAGCATTTGAAGACCGGTGGTGAAGACCGGGTATTTGTGAGAACGATTGGATGACCTATCGATTGTCTTTGCACCGAGTAGCTACGGTATAGAGATTCCCTAAGTGATGGGAAGTCCGATCGGTATTGTGAATACCCGGATTGCAAGGGCTTCTTTGGAAGTGCCTTCGGTTCTGTTCGAACCTGGAACAGACTTGTATGGATTGTATGTCTGACATTATACTTTGAGATATAAAGCAGATTTCTTTCAAATACATTTCTGTTGGTGGCGGAGAATTTATTCTCTTAGCTTAACACCCTTTTCTGAGACGTACGAGCTCACAGGTTATGTAGTTGAAGGTTATCAGCGATATACTCCCAATTTGGTAGTGTGGCATGCTGAGTGCTGCTGTGTGTTGATGATCATTTATTGATCAACTGTGATCAGAGCATGGCTTTTGTATAAAGCGTATCTTTGTGGACGAGACTGCATCAGGACCTCACACCCCGGAAATGGTCAAAACAGAAAAGATGCGGCAAGGTTATGAGGGTCGCGCCCTTTTGGGTATGTCATTCCCTTCTGGTAAAGGGTGATATTAGGTATGGAGCCCTGATATTTAACCTATGTGGTTGCTCCAATCTCATTTTCTGTGTGGTTGTTGCTTAGAGGTACCTCGGATAAAGGTCCCAAAGGACCGGGGAGTGGCATGCTCGAGTAGTAGTTACCTAGTTACAAAGGTAACCCGGCCTTGTGTTGGCAGAGATCCGGATAGGTTCTCGGGACGTCCCGCCAGAGGCGATCCCATGTGGCAGTAGGAAGTTCCTTAGTCTGACCATTTGTTGAAAATCCATTCATCCAATACGAAACCCTGTATGGTTTTAGTTGTAGAACCTGCCATTCACTTATGGTGGTCACCACTGTTTGGATGGTAGCTATAGTAGGCATAGTTCGAAATGTCTATGCTGGCTAAGATTAATATTCTACTTTCGAAATGTTTTCTACACTATGCACTAATACTAATATAAATCAAATGATTTTGCGTAGTAAGCATATTTGACTATCATAAGAAGAAATCTCCTCCAAGTCTGCGTTTGCATTGTGTGTGTGGCGGGAGGTCTTATGGTAGTTTCATTTTCTGAAAAGCATTGCGAACTTACTTTAAAAATTCTCTTGTTGTTTTATTTTAAAGATAAACTGTTTTTGTTACTCACACCAGTCCCATGACTGACCTGGAGTTTATTGTTCCTTTCCTAAACTCTGGGTGCTCACTATTTCCGCACGAGCAGTCTAGAGTTGGGTTTTTCAGATAGTTAGATCCAGTGGATTATCTGGAGCTAGTTCAGTCTCTGGATCGCACCGCACTTGCTTATCCTTGTGCATCGTTATTAGGAGCTCGAGCTATTTCTGGATTGGATTTTTGGAGATGGAGATTATCCGCTGCAGGCATTATCTATATTTCTTTCCGCTGCTATTTGTTGTATCATATCTCTGATAGTATTGACATTCATTGTATCATCTGTTGTATCAGATATTGTATCAAAGCTGTATATCAATGTATTATTCTTTTTATTCCGCTGTGTTGTTTACTTAATGTTGTTATAAGCTCCGGCGACTCGGATTTGAACGGTCGAATCTGCGGCATTTGAATACGATGTAAAGTATGGATGTCGATTTTCGAGCGGGCAAAATCTGCTTCATTACATTTTGTATCAGAGCTAAGGTTGAACTTTAGCTCAGGAGTATAACACATTAAGTAACTCATTAGAGATAAGGTGAAGTATCCCTAGAATGAGAATATCCCTGAGATATCCGTTTGAATGCCTCAGTAAATTCTCTTACTATCCACTGATAGTGAGTATGAGCGCGAGAAGAAGACGAGATAGGGGACAGGGGAATACGACTACAAATGGTCAATACCCTGCAATAGTGGAAATAAATTTCTCTATCAATTTTCTTTGATTCGTTCCCAAATTCTTTCGATTGCTTCGTGACAGCTCCAGAAGAAGTTTCGGTATGATGATGGCCCTACGAATCGTTGTAGGAAATTCCTACTTCGTGTCTTCATCGGTTTCTTATCAGAGTTTGATTTAAACCTTAATGAATATGAATTGGAAATTTGAAATTGAAAATTTAAATAAATTGGGAATTTTAAATTGAGTTAATTTGATTAATAGAATATGAAGCTATATTTGAATTGAATCGATAAAACTATTTCGTATAAACCCAAATTTGAAATTCTATTGTAGTTTCTTGGGTTGATCGAAGTCCTAAGAGGGACAAATTAGTATACATTTTGAGATGTTCCGACTTGAATTTGGAATCCATTCCTAGTATTTGAAAAATTATAGAAGATTAAATCTATCTCTTTTGTTCAGCATCTCTTGTCAATTCTTCGATGGTTCCTGGTAAATACAGGAAGAAGATTTGATATATGTGTATGGAACATAAACTCCAATAGGCCAAAATTGTTTGTTTGGATGTGTTGGTTGTTTTGTTTGCTTTGGGTGCTATGGTTGATAGATATACTTTGGTTGTTAAACTAGAAATTTTGAAATTATACCCAAGAGTAGACAGATATATGAATACAATTTGAGTCCAAATATATTCTACGGACGGTTAGTTATCCCTTCGAACTAGCCAGTGCTTTGCATATTTCGTCGAATTTATGACCCGAGTATCCTATGTAGTATTGCATGAGTTTGTTCTCATATTGTCGATATTCTGATTTGGTAAGCCAAATGCAGAATAAATATATCCAATTTGATTTGGAAAATTATTTCTTTATCTTGATGTATCTGTCTCTGTGTTATTTTTGTGCCTGCGAATTTCGAGGACGAAATTCATTTTAAGGGGGGAAGTCTGTAACGACCCCGAATTTTATATAAATTTAAATTGAAAATTAATTGGATTTTTGAATAAGAAAATTATGAAATTAATCGATAGATTGATTCGAGTTTCCCTGAATCCACATAAAAATATATTAAACCGTTTTAGATTTAGAAATTGTATATATATGTGAACCTATATAGTTGTGCCTACATGAGTAAATTTGAATTTATATATATATATTGGAATTGGAATTTAAATCTTAAGTAAATGGGTTAGGAATAACTATAAAAATATAAAGTAAACAAATAATTGCCAAAATTTTAACAACAAATTTAAATCTATAAATTTATCTATGTTACAAAATAAATATATATAGTTTTATAAAATATAAAGTAAATACATATATATTAATCTCATGATTTATAAATAATAAAAAAAATTCAAATTTATAAAACAAGCCAAGGTAATTAATGCAAGCCTCAACATACCTTTTCAGCCAACAATTTGAGATAAACAAATCTCTGGTCAACAAAATAAAAAAAATATTCCTAGTACAAATAAAAATATCTTGCATCAATATCATATAACCCTATACATTTCAGCCTAAACAAAAAGGTATAAAATTAAGTACAAGCAAAACAAACAAATATACAAACTGTTCATACATAAAACAAAATAACATAAGTATGTACACTTAAAAAACAAAAACAAAGCAAAAGCTTGTAAAGCAAATACAAATATAAGCAAGGAATGAAACAAACTAAAAATATAAAATATAACAAAGCTTACATAAGCAAGAAGAAAATAACAAGTAGTTTGCTGTATACACATTTGTACAATATGAAAGAAGACAAACTATTCACAATACACAAAATATCCTGGTACAAATAAACAAAAATAAAATATAAAGATCAGGAATCATAATTAGGTGTAGACATATTTGAAGACATATGCATTAATTAGCACACAAATATTGTATCAGGTCAAAAACAAATCATGTTCAAGTATGAACAAGGCAACAAAGACATATACATATCTATTAGCTTGCAAATCAAGACAAAGTTAAGTAATACAAAGAAAATCTTTAGTACACAAGTATATATCTCAGCCGAAATTTTAGTTTACAAAATATCTTTAGTCAAAGCAAATAGTAACCCTGTACAAAAGCATATCCTGGAAGCTTCATTTTCCTATATATCAAACTCTCGTCAGTTCATAATCAACTTAGACAACTCAAACCAGAGATAAAAAAAAAAAAAAAAGAAGCTTTAGCTTGCAGTTTTCAATGCCTTGTTCAATATAGTTCTCTGTTCTTCCTTTTGAAGGAACAAAAAAAAATCAAATGCAATGATTTAAAATCCAAATCATCTCGATCAAGCATGCAAGTCCAAGTCTGTGGTGAGGGAGCTTCACTTAGAACTTAAGTGAAACATTCAACATCATCAAGCTATATCAAAAAAAAAAGCAAGCTCTGTTTATTTCCAAAACTTATCAAGGTGATTAACTCCATGTTAAAAAGCTTAAGTATATTTATATTTGATTTCTTGATTTATGCTTGAAGATAAATACGTAATTGTGTATATATATTGGTGAAAATTCTGTGTATTTGTGGTTTATAATGAATGCATTGCTAATACCTGTATAACTCCTCTGTTCAAATTTCAAGCTCAAGTTTTGAGTAAGAAAAAAAATCATTTTCACTTGACCTGTCCCTTGTGAGGATTAAAAGTTCAAACAAGTGTGTTTGTTAGATGATAGAATAACGTTTAAAATTTATTTAAGATAAAAATAAATTGAGTTGCTCTGTAAAAAAAAATCATCATAAGAACAATAAATACTTAAAATAAGTGAAATCCTCAAATATCTTAAAATATAAATTCAAGTTTATAAACTGAATTCTTGTCTGAAATCTCGATTTTTGAAAAAAAAAATTACAAATTTTAGTTAAGTATTAAGGGTGCATTTCGAGTTTGCACTATTTTGGAGTTTTTGGAAGAATATGATGATTCTCGGGTTGGTGGAGATCAGGATCTCGTCTGGTGATGGGGGAATGAGCGTAGATGCGGGGAAAAATGGTAGGTGGTGATGCAATTCACCATGGAGCTCGCGGCAGTGGGTTTCCTTTTGGAACCGTAGTTTTTACTGGGTTTAGTAAAACGATCATCACGATCATTTGAGTTGATCGAGCTTGACCGGACTGAGGGAGGAGAGACGTGAGTGGGTGAGGTTGCTTCGGTCGGAGTTGCTTATTCACTGGTGGCAAGGCGAGGTGATGCGAGGCGTTTGCTTGTTGAGCATCTTCGTTCCAGTTTCGATCGAAGGGTTGAATTTCTGTTTGGCCGTTGTCCAGGGTGTCTGGATGGTCTGGAGGGTTGCGATGATCAAAGGTGACGTGTTGATGGTCAGGAAGTGGACCGGAGCTACGGCGGTCGAGTGTGCACGTGCACGGTGCACGTTCATCTTGAGTGGTTCGAAGTTGGAAACGAAGCAGAGGAAAGGAGATAGTAATTTGGGGTTTTTGGGTTGCTGGAGTATTTGGGCTTCGGCCCACTGCCATGGGTTGGATTATTACTTGAGGTTGGGTCATTTATACCTTTAAATTTTGTTATGTAAAGGATTTGATTTAAAAAGTAAAGTAAAATCCAAAGCAAGATGTTAACAAATCTAAATAAATGGTAATTAGAAATTGATTTTGTGTTTCAAATAAATATTTGAAATTGGATTTGATTAAGGTTTTTTAAAAAAGAATTTCCAATAAAAAGTTAAATAATTTTGTTTTCGTTTGAAGTTGCAAGTTTAAAATATAATGTATTTGAAAGCTTAAGTTTTTAAATAAAAGTTTAAGTAATTTAGTAAGGACTTTTCGTATCTAGGTTCATTAATTGATATTTAAATTTGGTTAATGTTAAATATATAATTTTAAATTCAAAATGAAGTTTGAGTTTAAATTTGAAGTGTAATGTTTAAAAATACACATAAATGATTAATGAAATCAATAATAAAGGAATTCATTATCTTAAAGATAATTAAGGTAATCAAATGATTTAATAATTATGGTAATTAAAGAATGCTTTATTTGATTTTAAAATTTTAAATTTAGATTGATTTAAAATTAGAAATGATTAATAAATTGTAAATCTAAGATAATTTCTTAAGGAAGTAATTAAGGAAATATTATTAGTTAATGAAGATAATTAACTAGAGGTCATTAAGCAATTAAATTACGGTGATTAATTTTGATAATTGATTTGATTAATTAATTTAGATAATCAATTATAAATTGTTTTACTTAACAAGAGTAATTAGGGATTAATCACTTATTGTAATGGATATTTTGATTATTAAAGTAAATTAATTTAGTTAATTAATCTAAGAAGATCATTGAATAAATTGGTAATCAATGATTAACTGTTATGAGATAATTGCTTAACGGTAAATAATTAAGGGTTAATTATTTAAAGAATTAAAGGTTGATTTATTTGTTAAATAAATGATTATAGGATAGTTAATAAAATGATTTAAAATCAATTATAGTTAATTAACTATGGCCTATGACCCATCTGATTTAAATTTATCAGATAATTATTGAGTTCACTTATGGATGATTGAATCCTATTGATTGTTGAACTGTTTGATATTTCTGATATGCTTTGTGATGAATGTAATTTATTTATTTATAATGTATTCATATTTTCTGTCTGTGAATCTGTGTATATAGATAAGCGCTATTGGGATATACCGCTTATCGGTATTATGTGATTGCAAATCTGTGATGATTTATGATGTTGTACTATTGTGTTAAACCCCTGGACCACACTTATACACACAAAATATGGATTTCACGAGGAAATCGATTAAGTCACAGATTTCGAAATGATTTATAAAGTTGAATATTTAAATTCAAATGTTTTGGAAATGGATTGGATTTAAAGAAAAAAGCTTTTGAAATAGAATTTCAAAGATGAAATTTATTTTGAATAATTTGATTGAATTTTGTAATTTAAATATTTTGATTTAAAATCTGAATTCAATATTTGAAATTGAATTATATGATCTGGAAACTAGGGACTAAAGATATTATACCAGTTTATATAGGATAAACTATCTTAAAGGTATTGATTTGGGAATTTGAATTTAAATTCAAAGGCTTTAACTCGTGTAAATATAATTGGATCTTTCTGACATGGGAACTATTTGTTTTCAAATAATAAGAGCTTTCATATAAGAAGTGTACTTCCAAATTATGTTAAAAGGAATTTCAAGTTAAAAATGAAAATGATTTTCCAAGTTATGGAAACGGTTTGAAAGCTATAAGTTAAATCTTGTAACAGTCAGGGGTTTTCGTTCTCCGGAAATCCGACATCGACACTCACTTTATCGACTGCCGAGAAATCGAAGGCCGGAAACACGGAATGTTATGGGTTTTAAGAAAAAGAATTTAAGAAAAGAGAAGAGAAAAAGATAAGAAGGTAGAAGATAGAGAGAAAAGAGATAACAGAAGATAGAAAATTTTAAAATAGAAGGAAAAGAGAATAGAGAAAGATAGGGAAAAGGAAAATAGAGAAAAGAACATAGAACAGAACATGAAACAAAAGAACAACAACAGAATCTCACAATTCGCAGCGGACAACATATAATAATAAATGAATAATCTTTAAACAAAGAACTATATCAGTTATTACATTACATTTCATTTCATTACATCATATCATCAGAGTGTACAACATCATACAACAACAAACAGTGCAGCGGAAAAAGAAATACTATATAAACTAGTAATACGCCATGCCATCCAGCTTGCCTCCAGCAACTCCAGAATATCCAGAATATCCTGATAAACCTAACTCTTGACTGCCCGTGTGGAAATTTGTGGGCACCCAGAGTTTAGGAAGGAAAACAATAAACTCCAAGTCAGTCATGTGACTGGTGTGAGAACTCAAAACAGTTTATTTATCTTTAAAATCAAAATAGAGGAATATTTTTAATTCAATTCGCAATGCTTTTAAAAATGAGACTACCATAAGGCCTCCCGCACACACACACATGCAAACGCAGAATCGGAGGAGATTTCTCCTTATGATAGTCAAAGATGCTTGATACGCATTTAAAATAACATTTGATATTATTATTAGTGTATAGTGTAGGAAAAATTTATTTCGAAAGTAGAATATAAATCTTAGCCAACATACGACCATTATCGTATGCCTACTATAGCTACTATCCAAACAGTGGTGACCACCATAAGTGAATAGCAGGTTCTACAACTAATACCGTACAAGTCACGTATTGTTTCTTTGGATTTCCAACGAATGATCAGGCCAAGGAACTTCCCATTGCCACATGAGAATGCCTCTGGATGGACATCCCCGAGAACCAAACCGGATCTCTACCAACACAAGGCCGGGTTACTCCTAACTGAGTAACAACTGACCGAATATGCCATCCCCCGGTCCTTTGGGACCTTTATCAACCGAGCGCTCGTAATCAATTCACACAATCATAAAGTGTTTTCAACATGAGTAAGTATCTGGGCTCCATACCATGATACCACCCTTTTCCAGAAGGAAATGGACACATCCTAAAGGGTGCTACCCCTCATAACCTTGCTGCTTCTTTCCTGTTTTGACCATTCACGTGGTGTGAGGCTCGACGAATTCACGTCCACAAAAACATACTTTATACAAAAGCCATGCTTTGGGTCAACAAATGATCAACACAATGATCACAAGGATAGACGATCAAATAAATGATCCTATCACAAATAATCAACACAATGATCATTTCAGCATCACTCAGCATGTCACATTACCAAAATGGGATATATTGCTGATAACTTCAACTATATAACCTTTGAGCTCGTACGTCTCAAAGAAGGGTGTTAAGCAAAGAATAAATTCTTCGCCACCAACAGAAATATATTTGAATGAAATCGGCTTTATATCTCAAATTGTAATGTCAGGCATACAATCCATACAAGTCTGTTCCGGGATCGAACAGAACCGAAGGCACTTACAAAGAAGTCCTTGCAATCCGGATATTCACAATCCTGATCGGATTTACCATCACATATGGAGAACTCAATACCGGAGCAACTCGGTGCAGAGTCAATCGATAGTTCATCCTATCGCTTTCGTAAATACCGGGTCTTCAACACCGATCTTCAATGCAATTCAAACGACGTATCACATATTCGGAATGGGTTATACGACCCCATGGTCCTTTCCCGGTTAACCCGAATAGTGAGCGCTTATTCAAAAATAAGTGTGCATTCAAATTCAATCAATTCACATCAAATACCCATTCAAAGGGAAATACTGATAGTCGGTTATTGAACTATCAATTGATATGCATACATCACCAGATTCCAAATAATTTTCCAAATTATTTATTTTCCAAAATATCTTTACAAGATATAAAATTCCAACACTTCAAAAATAAATCAATATTTATTTTCAAACAAATTTCACTTTCACATATAAATTCCATAATGAATTTATATTTCAAAATATTCGTGCATATACGATTTCAATTATTCATTTTCAATTTATCTTCAAAAAGATAAATTCTAAATATTCACTTCACATTGGAAAACATTTCCATACTTATTTATTCATAAGTAATTCACAAATCTCTTTTATTTTCAACACTTAGAAAATATTCAATATACTTAAATCGAATTAAGTATATATTTCATTCTTTAAGGAAATTATTCACTTAAACATATTTACTTGGGCCAAAACGAATGTTGCGTAAAACATCGTTACAACAACCCAAAATCACTAGTATAGGGATTCGAAATTAAATAGATATATAAATCCCAATACTATACTAAACATTTCCTTTCGGAAATCATTTACTATAACAACAGTGTTATAGTCCACTATTTCCTTTTATTTCTCGAAATCGTCTATTTCAACAATGAATGTTGAAATCTATGGTTTCGAATCTCAATCCCTTTTAAAACATCGTTAGATCGTTTTAATTCTATTTAAAACATTCACATTCTAAACAATTTCTTTAACGTGTTATTCACTATTCAAAAACGTGAATAAACTACGTTAACAAACTTCATCTTTTCTATTCATTTTACTCTAAGGATTATTCACTGTCTAAACGTGAATATAACTCTATTTCTAAGTTATAACAATTAACTTATCAAAATAAGTCGTTTGCGAATTTATAAAACAACGTTTATAAATTCCGTTTCTATTTATTTATAAAAACTTCTTTTTTATAAATTCCTTTATTAACCTATTTGATTTCATATCTCAATTATAAACTAAAAGTTCATATTATAGGTCAATTGCTTATAAAACGATTATTTTACAAAATCATTCCTTAGAGTTTCATAATTATAAATCTTATAACTTATAAGATTCATTTATTTAACCCAATCTATTCTTCAAATAACTTCATAAAATTTATAAATCTACTGTTTATAAATTTCGTTTACAACTTCACCATTTATAATTCTATTGATTTCATTCTTTAATGAAATTCATTTTCAATTCATTCAAACACTTATAAAATCTCATTTTATAATCCCAACGTTTTAATTTACAAATATTCATTTGTAAATCCTTTAATATAAATCAATCTATATTATTCTTTAAAACGTCTTTAATTTCCTTTAAAAAAACTTCACCATTCTGATTTATAAAATAATTAAATTTTATAAATCCTATATTTAACTTTTTATAACAAGTTCAGAATCCCAATTTAAACTCTTTTATAAAGTCATTAATTCCTTATTTTCAAAAATCAGCTTTTAACTATATTTCTTAAAAATCATAATTTTTATAACATTAAAAATTATAACGTTTATTTATTTGAAATGGATCAATTCCAAAGATATTTTATCTTTTCAAAAATCACTTTAAAAACATTTTAAAATCCCAAAATCTGGGTCCAATGATGCTACACACCAAATAGTCAATCACGACTAACAACGATATCATATATCGATATGATAATCCATCAAATATCAAAATATCTGAAATAAAATAAAAACTGTTGAGGAATCCAGTTGGATCCCTCCAACCTGTTTCCTGCATCCAAAAACATTAGCACAATACCAATTTCGCTCCAGTACGAAATTATCGCGGTACATGTTCTTATTAAATATTATCCGCTTAATAACGGCGTAATAGGGTCTCATCCGCTAACAAAAAATGCGGGAAATCAACAACTGCAATATATACATATGCCAATATATATATATTGATATTATATATAATACCAATTTCACTGTTTATGAAATATTCGCGGTATATGTTTTTATAAATAACATCCGCTTACTAACGGCGCATAATGTCTATTTTAACAATCAATAATTTACAGTCATCATTCAAACATGCATTCAAATATTTTAAATCTAACTATTTAAAATAAAATCGAAATCTATTCGATTGAGTGAGAAGTTCTCACCTTGGTTTTAATTTCCGTTTTAGCTTTTATTTCGAATAAAATTAAACGCGCGTTTAATTTTACCCGAAATTCTCACTAACTCCAAACCAACTCCATCGCGTACTGCTCGTCCATACGATTCCAACGCAACTGATTTTGCATTTTTTCGACCTCGTATGAAAAAGATATCGATTTTACAAGATACACGATTTTTATATTAACAATTACAACATAAATATATATTTATAAACCCACATCAAACATTAGCCATAGGATCCCACACCACTCCATCTGCACCGCACACCCCCTTCTCCTTCATCACTACGCACGGCTACAGGAACACGAATGCACACTTGAACCCATGAACGTAGATTAGGGTTACAAATTTCAACACCAATACTCGACGAAAACACGATCGGGGACCTGCGTTTTGAAGCTCTCTGCCTCCCCCATGTTCGGCCACAAGGCCACTGAGCTCGGCCTCCTCGATTTTCGTGCGCACGAGGGTGAACATGGCACGGTCGGCCCTCCCTATCTCCTTCCACGTTGCGCCAAACCACATCTCCACCGTTGAAATCGTAGTGCTCGATGAGCTCTCCAATTTTGCAGTTGAACTTTCTTGCTAATTCTTGGTGGATTGGAAGAAATCGAGGGGAAGAGGAGAGTGATTTCTGGCCATACACAGTTTTAGGGCCGGCTAGGGTTTGAGATATTATATTTTTTTTTATTTTCTAAATGAAGGGTAGAGGCTTATTTATAAGGAACGAGCAAGCGTAAACACTATTCATCCCGGGAATTCCGAACTCCGATTTAGACGCCGTAACCAGCGTACCTAGGGTTTATCCCGCGTTCCGGACACAATGGAACAGGTTTCGGAAGCTAATTCGGAAGTATGTGCGAGTTATGGCTGCAAACGTTCAATTTGAATTAAACCGATTTAAACCGATTTCTAGGCGTTTTAATTTGTACCGGACAAACGGTAAATCCAAATGACTTGAAATTTGAAACCTTACAATAATATCACATTACGGATCCGATGAAACTGGTTTCGTCGAAATCCGAGACTTTTTGAAAAATGGCTATTTTGACTCGCCAAATTTAAATTAAAAATAATTCGATGCGTTTCGAGCTGCCACGATCAAATGATAACTCCGATTGACACGAAAATTGAAATCCGGTAATAACTAACTATTACGGATCCAATGGAACTGGTTTCATTCAATTCTGAGACTGTTCAAAAATTGACTATTTTTACTCGTCGATTTTAATATTAAAATATTCAATTTTCACAAATTAACTTTTAATTCGATTTTAAAAGTTCTAAAATATTTCTATAACTCCAGTATGATCAAATAAAATTTTCCAAATTATTTACAATCATTTTTAACTCAATTTTTAATTATTTCCATAATTTCACATATTAAATTATCGATTAAATTATCCAATTAAATCTAATAATTCAAATAAAAATTTATTTGACTTATAAATTCACTTATTAATTTTTAAAATTAATTAAATATTCAAATTTAAATTTATAAAAATTCTGGGTCGTTACAATCTTTCCCCCTTAAAAGAATTTCGTCCTCGAAATTACAAGTAAGAAAAGTTACGGAATCTGTTAATTTTCCAAAATTCAAAATTAAACTTCTTACAATTCTTTACTAAGTTTTTCAAATCATACTTAGTTATCATTTCAAAACAACTATCTATTGTTTAACTTTCAATTCCAAATCAAAGTTTAAGTTTTTCAAAAATTTCCCAATTTTCTCAAATTTTTTTCTAACGCCTTAAATTTTCGGAAAAATTCGCCATAGTCTCCTTTGCGCGGCTCGATCCGAAAAAAAAATGACAGTATATATATCACAAATATACATCTCATCAAGTAATGAGGCATCCCGCAGGGAAAAAAGTGTAAAAGTGCGATATTTAATCCGAGATATGTACCTTATATTTTATTAGCGAGCATATACGGCTAATATAGCGCTAAAGCGAACTCCAAATGCGAAGCAAACGCGATCCGCACCTACTAAACTCAACAAACAACATGAGAATCATGCATGCATGGAAATAGTATCGATATACAACATATATCTCCATAACAACTATATATGATAACATAGCAATGCATTCAATAGCAATATATATTCAACCATCAACCAACTAACATCCATATCCAATAAACATTCATTCATATTCTCATTCATATTTAATGAATTGGTTTTCACTTTAATCACATTTGATTTATCAACATTGGATTTACTAACATTCATTCTCAATTTAATTAGTTTACATTCACTAATTAAATCCAATTTACATTCAATTCTATTCAAATCTATTTACTTTCAATTGGAATTCAATTTCATAGCTTCCAATTTCATTAACACTTAATGAATTATATACAATCAATCAACATCCATATAACAACCAAAGTATATTGATTACAACCAAATTTCTTCGCTTCACTTACATTCATTTTGGTTTAACATCTTTACTTTCCAATTGGTTTTATTAAATTGACTTTCATTCAAGTATTCAACTTCCAATAACATTAGAATTTAATGAATTAACACTTACATTCATTATTTCATATCAACTTTAATTTACATTTAATTGATTAACATTCAATTCATTCAAACATGCATTCAAATATTTTAAATCTAACTATTTAAAATAAAATCGAAATCTATTCGATTGAGTGAGAAGTTCTCACCTTGGTTTTAATTTCCGTTTTAGCTTTTATTTCGAATAAAATTAAACGCGCGTTTAATTTTACCCGAAATTCTCACTAACTCCAAACGACTCCAAACCAACTCCATCGCGTACTGCTCGTCCATACGATTCCAACGCAACTGAGTTTGCATTTTTTCGACCTCGTATGAAAAAGATATCGATTTTACAAGATACACGATTTTTATATTAACAATTACAACATAAATATATATTTATAAACCCACATCAAACATTAGCCATAGGATCCCACACCACTCCATCTGCACCGCACACCCCCTTCTCCTTCATCACTACGCACGGCTACAGGAACACGAATGCACACTTGAACCCATGAACGTAGATTAGGGTTACAAATTTCAACACCAATACTCGACGAAAACACGATCGGGGACCTGCGTTTTGAAGCTCTCTGCCTCCCCCATGTTCGGCCACAAGGCCACTGAGCTCGGCCTCCTCGATTTTCGTGCGCACGAGGGTGAACATGGCACGGTCGGCCCTCCCTATCTCCTTCCACGTTGCGCCAAACCACATCTCCACCGTTGAAATCGTAGTGCTCGATGAGCTCTCCAATTTTGCAGTTGAACTTTCTTGCTAATTCTTGGTGGATTGGAAGAAATCGAGGGGAAGAGGAGAGTGATTTCTGTCCATACACAGTTTTAGGGCCGGCTAGGGTTTGAGATATTATATTTTTTTTTATTTTCTAAATGAAGGGTAGAGGCTTATTTATAAGGAACGAGCAAGCGTAAACACTATTCATCCCGGGAATTCCGAACTCCGATTTAGACGCCGTAACCAGCGTACCTAGGGTTTATCCCGCGTTCCGGACACAATGGAACAGGTTTCGGAAGCTAATTCGGAAGTATGTGCGAGTTATGGCTGCAAACGTTCAATTTGAATTAAACCGATTTAAACCGATTTCTAGGCGTTTTAATTTGTACCGGACAAACGGTAAATCCAAATGACTTGAAATTTGAAACCTTACAATAATATCACATTACGGATCCGATGAAACTGGTTTCGTCGAAATCCGAGACTTTTTGAAAAATGGCTATTTTGACTCGCCAAATTTAAATTAAAAATAATTCGATGCGTTTCGAGCTGCCACGATCAAACGATAACTCCGATTGACACGAAAATTGAAATCCGGTAATAACTAACTATTACGGATCCAATGGAACTGGTTTCGTTCAATTCTGAGACTGTTCAAAAATTGACTATTTTTACTCGTCGATTTTAATATTAAAATATTCAATTTTCACAAATTAACTTTTAATTCGATTTTAAAAGTTCTAAAATATTTCTATAACTCCAGTATGATCAAATAAAATTTTCCAAATTATTTACAATCATTTTTAACTAAATTTTTAATTATTTCCATAATTTCACATATTAAATTATCGATTAAATTATCCAATTAAATCTAATAATTCAAATAAAAATTTATTTGACTTATAAATTCACTTATTAATTTTTAAAATTAATTAAATATTCAAATTTAAATTTATAAAAATTCTGGGTCGTTACAAATCTTTAATTTAAAGATTTAACGAGTTAATCCAATTAAAATGGGAATTGTTTTGAAATCCATAAATGGATCTTTGTGAATGGGGTGAACTTTGTAAATTAAATCTTTTGTTTAGAAGATTAAAGTGTGGAAATTGTTTTAAACCATTGAAGGTTTTTGAAATAAATCTTTTGTGTAAAAGATTTGAAAATGGTAATTTGTTTAAACTATTTGAAAGAAAGTTTTAGATTATTAAGTTGTGATTTAATAGAAATCCCATATCCATATGTTTTAAATATTGCGCTCACTATTCGGTTTAGCCGGGAGAGGACCTTTGTGTCATATAACCCATTCTGAATATGTGATACGTCTTTATGGATAGCATTTGAAGACCGGTGGTGAAGACCGGGTATTTTTGAGAACGATAGGATGACCGGTCGATTGTCTCTGCACCGAGTAGCTACGGTATAGAGATTCCCTAAGTGATGGGAAGTCCGATCGGTATTGTGAATACCCGGATTGCAAGGGCTTCTTTGGAAGTGCCTTCGGTTCTGTTCGAACCTGGAACAGACTTGTATGGATTGTATGTCTGACATTACACTTTGAGATATAAAGCAGATTTCTTTCAAATACATTTCTGTTGGTGGCGGAGAATTTATTCTCTTAGCTTAACACCCTTTTCTGAGACGTACGAGCTCAGAGGTTATGTAGTTGAAGGTTATCAGCGATATACTCCCAATTTGGTAGTGTGGCATGCTGAGTGGTGCTGTGTGTTGATGATCATTTGTTGATCAATTGTTTTCAGAGCATGGCTTTTGTATAAAGCGTAGCTTTGTGGACGAGACTGCATTAGGACCTCACACCCCGGAAATGGTCAAAACAGGAAAGATGCGGCAAGGTTATGAGGGTCGCGCCCTTTTGGGTGTGTCATTCCCTTCTGGTAAAGGGTGATATTAGGTATGGAGCCCTGATATTTAACCTGTGTGGTTGCTCCAATCTCATTTTCTGTGTGGTTGTTTCTTAGAGGTACCTCGGATAAAGGTCCCAAAGGACCGGGGAGTGCCATGCTCGAGTAGTAGTTACCTAGTTACAGAGGTAACCCGGCCTTGTGTTGGCAGAGATCCGGATAGGTTCTCGGGACGTCCCGCCAGAGGCGATCCCATGTGGCAGTAGGAAGTTCCTTAGCCTGACCATTTGTTGGAAATCCATTCATCCAATACGAAACCCTGTACGGTTTTAGTTGTAGAACCTGCCATTCACTTATGGTGGTCACCACTGTTTGGATGGTAGCTATAGTAGGCATAGTTCGAAATGTCTATGCTGGCTAAGATTAATGTTCTACTTTCGAAATGTTTTCTACACTATGCACTAATACTAATATAAATCAAATGATTTTGTGTAGTAAGCATATTTGACTATCATAAGAAGAAATCTCCTCCAAGTCTGCGTTTGCATTGTGTGTGTGGAGGGAGGTCTTATGGTAGTTTCATTTTCTGAAAAGCATTGCGAACTTACTTTAAAAATTCTCTTGTTGTTTTATTTTAAAGGTAAACTGTTTTTGTTACTCACACCAGTCTCATGACTGACCTGGAGTTTATTGTTCCTTTCCTAAACTCTGGGTGCTCACTATTTCCACACGAGCAGTCTAGAGTTGGGTTTTTCAGATAGTTAGATCCAGTGGATTATATGGAGCTAGTTCAGTCTCTGGATCGCACTGCACTTGCTTATCCTTGTGCATCGTTATTAGGAGTTCGAGCTATTTCTGGATTGGAGTTTTGGAGATGGAGATTATCCGCTGCTGGCATTATCTATATTTCTTTCCGCTGCTATTTGTTGTATCATATCTCTGATAGTAGTGACATTCATTGTATCATCTGTTGTATCCGATATTGTATCAAAGCTGTATATCAATGTATTATTCTTTTTATTCCGCTGTGTTGTTTACTTAATGTTGTTATAAGCTCCGGCGACTCGGATTTGAACGGTCGAATCTACGGCATTCGAATATGATGTAAAGTATGGATGTCAATTTTCGAGCGGGCAAAATCCACTTCATTACAACTGTACAGTATAAAGACTTAAAAGATAGACATGAAAACTCATAAGTTCAAAGATCAAGATATGAAGATCTCAATATGGTTATTTAATATATAGAGTCATGACTTATACTATTAAAGTCCTTGACAGTAATCTTTGATCTCCATCTCTTATATTCTATCTTTTATATTTTTTAAAAAAATAAATTTAAAAATATTTTGTAAAAGTTTTTCAAGGTTTTTCAAAGTTTAAATATTTATAAACTATGTTCAAACTATTTTACAATGTATCAAATTGTTTTACAAAGTATAGGATTTTCAAAACATTTTAAAAGAAAAGAGTTTTCAAAATATACATTGATATGTCGACATATAAGCATAGAGTATGTCCACATACATGCCCCCAAGAGGTTTTGCAAATTTTGAAAGGAAGTGTCTATTCGTCATAAATCTTCATGAATAGAGATGTCTATTGATTTACTATATAATGGGGAGCGCAAACGAATTTTTTCATAACTAGTTACTTATTTTCTTCCCTTCTCTTATTCTCTTGAAAATTCCATTGAAAAATATATTCAAATCTCTTCAAAATCATATAGAAGCAATTCATACTTCTATGTATTGGTTCCATGCTACTTTCTTACTATTTTGGAAACATCTCTCTCTTAATTAAAAGATCAACGTGCTATCCAAGAGGCTAAAGTATCCATTATATCCAATTTTCAAGAAATTTTCAATGGAAAAACTATCAACTCTATTTGTATTTTATTGGGTCTGCTTGTAACCCGTTACAAGGCCTGTTACATTGTTCAAGACATCATCTTGTACTATTTGTACAGACATCATCAACTCTATTTGTATTGTCATTGTGGAATGTTCAAGTAGTTGGAAGATGATGTCATTGTGGAATGATTCCTCATTCCGAAACTCTATTTGTACAGACTAAGCATTCAAGGCCGAGTGCAAGATGATGTCGTTGTGGAATATTTTCTTGATGCCCATGGACTTTTGGAATGAGAAATTCAAAAGCCTATATAGTCTTTAGGAACAAGTTATTCAAAAGCATATACATTCTTTTGGAGTAAGACATTCGAAAGTTCATGCCACATGATCAAAGGAGATAAAAGAATAGGCCAAATATGTGCAATAGCCCATTAAGCATGTTAACGGTGAGATAGCCCAAATGGAGTTGAGTTGTCCTAAGATTTGATGTCTGGTTTATTATTCAAATTCTGGCATTTCACTGTACATAATTCCGTTCGTGTATGAATCATAAATTAGAAAAAAATACAATTGTGTACAAAAATGCGACACGATCTGTGACGACCCAGAATTTTGAACATTTGAAACCGAAATATTTAATTGATTTTAAATATTTGGAAGTTAGTTTAACTTGAATTTCAAAATTAGCTATGAATTTGGCAATTTAATTATTGAAATTAACTTATTGAAGTTGGATAAAAAATTAAATCTTCGGTTTTAAGCTGATTAAAAATATTTTTTTAAGGCTTAGAAAATGTATATTGATAATACTGAAGACAATGGAAGCTTCAGAATTCAATTTGGAAATTTTTTGTTTAGTTTTGAATTTATATTGTTTAGATCGATATTTAAAAATAGCATTCTGAGGCACAGTCTCGGTTTTCGACAAAACCAGTTCCATTAGATCTGTAATATTGTATTATTATCGGATTTCAATTTTCGTAGTATTCAGAGTTGTTGTTTGGTTGTAAGGTAAGCGAACACGCTGAAATTTAAATTGAAAATTGAAACGACCGGACTTTCTCACCACAGAAAATCGCATCATTTTTAAGAAAGAAAGGGATAGAAAAGAGAAAAGACAGAGAAGAAGACAGGAACAAAATTAAAATCTAAACCGCGGAGCGAATAAATTATATTAATCACATAATACATTACATAGTATTGTAAACATCAGAGATACACAGCTAAAACAACTCATACTAGACAGTTATAAACACATGTCTAATTATACAACTCAATACAACTCAAAGACAACAACTCAGAGAAACACACAGCGGAAAACTATATAGCTATACACAGAAGCCTCCTGCTCCATTGCTCTTCCAAAATACGTCAAGCCAACCTGAATTCCCCTAGCTACTCGTAAAAATTTGAGTACCCAAGAGTTTAAGAAAAACAGAATAAACTCCGGGTCAGACATAGGTCTGGTATGAGTAAACGGTTAAAGTTGCTTAACTTTAAAAACCTTTTGAAAGAAAAGGTATCACGTAAGACTTCCCACACATAAACATGGAAAAGTTTTTATGTTACGCTCACCAAAACATTTGATAGGAAATCCGGTAATATTATAATAGGTCTAGGGTTTTCAAATAAATATGAAATAGACGAAATTGTTACATTATTAAATTCCAGCTAATAGCCACAAAAGCGGGTAATACAATCAAATTCGATGGCACTTATTGGATTTTGGATTCCATACAATGGCAGGGCTATTGGGGTACCGCCCGTCACAGTACGTGGCCTAGATCACCATACCGAGGAGTATGCCCACTCCGCTGCAACACAAAGCCGGAACCATTCCTTACTGAACAGTTCCGAATGAGACAACCCCAGCGGATGTAGCTATTCAACCGCCCACATAGCCGAAATAAAAGGGACCTCTAGACAGGGGTAAATCTCACTCTCCGGTGGGGGCTACCCATGAAGCCTTGCTGCACCTCCCCGGTTTTAGACATTCCCGTTTGATAAGGCTTGAGGCTACGATTACCTTTAGCGAACACATCACTTACAATGCTCATCGTCCACATGGCGATGTTCTGAAAGCATTCAATCCATACAAGTTCGTTCCGGGTTCAAACGAAACCGACGGCATTATCTCGTTACACTCATTTTGGAATCACCCTCAGAGTTAACGACGATAACCCTTGCACTGTGAATCACCATCTCAAGCCTGTAGGTACTATTTTCGTCAAACTCATCACGGAATCACCCCTAGAGTTATACTGACGAATAGTCCTTACACGTCGAGTCTTCACTCTTCACAAGAGATTCATAACCTATCGTTAATTTGGATCGATGTGGTTTTCGGATATCCAAATATGGAAACCCGATCCCGGTCTCATCGAAATCCATAGCGTATCTTTTAGGTCCAAGTTGTTTAAGGTTAAAAAAATCAATTCAACTATCTATATACACACAGATAGGTAATTCACAAGTCACAACTGATAATCACATTATCAAAATAAACAGATGATACATACAAAATAGGTAATCCATATCATCATCACAATAGATAATCTATATTACCATCACAATACAACCAAGCATTTATACCACACAACATTATTTATCTCTTTCATGAGATTACATTCATTCAAGACAATCATTGTCATCCATTCATACATAAGCAATGATTTACTTAATCACAACATAATTAATTTTAAAATGAATTAATTTAACTATCTCTATCTCTAATTAATTTAAAGTGAATTAGATTAATTACTCCATCTCTTAATTAATTTAAAATTAATTAAATTTACTACCTTCATCACAATAAATCTTGCTTACTTATTCATTAATTAAACCAATTAATTAATCATCATCCTAATTAATCAACTTTGATTAATTAACTCTTAATCAAGTAATTAATCCTTAATTATTCTCATTAATCATATCAATTAATGACCCTTAGTTAATTACTTCCATTAATTAATTAATTAATTAACTATAATTAATCACATTATTTCTTAATTAATTACATTAAATAATCATGCTTAAATTAATTGCTTCCAATTAATCAACTTTAATAAATAAATACAGTAATTAATTATTCTTAATTACTTCTTAATTACTTTTATAAATTTTTTGATTTATTACACCAAGTAATAAACCCTTAATTACTTTACCAAGTAATTATCCATTTAAAATTACTTCCCAATAAGTAATTTCACTTATCTCAATTACCCCTATAATTTATTCATCAATTACTTATCTTAAGTAATTACTCTTATCAAAACTTATTAAGTAAACATACTTAATCATTTATCAAGTGACCATATTTAATTAATTAACAAATTAATTAACTTACTTGATCACAAAGACCACATAAATCATAAATGAGTAATTCATTCCTTAATTACTCTTTAACCAAATTAATCTTAAATAAACAGATTAATTATCATCAACTATTAAGTAATAAACCTTAATTATATCAATCCTTTAATACAAAGTAAGTAATCACTAATTACTTTTATAATTAATTAATTAACCTTAATTAACTAATTAATTATCTCTTAATCATTAATTAATAAAACTAACTTATTAATTAACAACCTCAATTACAAATTAATTAAAATTAATCAATCCTTAATTATAATTAATTAACCTTTAATAATAGTTAATTAATTCTTAATTAACTTGCATTATAGATTAATAATCCTTTAATATTAATTAAGAAAACCCAATTAAAATTTAATAAAACCTTTATTAAGTATTAATTAATTACTATTTTATTTAACCCTTAATTACTTAATTAATAAGTAGTTATAATTTAATTAATCATTAGTCATTAATTAAATCATCATAATTATTAGTTAATTAAATTAATATTTATACTTAATTAATTACTTAACTTATCCTTTAAAATAATTAATTAAATTAATTAACTAAACTTAAAATTCTTATTCAACTTAATTAATTACAAATCATTAACACTTAATTATTATTTAAGACAAAACATTATCTTATATTAACCTTGAAAAACTTTACTTAACTTAATCATTAACTAGTTTAAAATATAAAGTAATCATTAATTACTTTCCTTTAATTATTAATTAACAATCCTAATTTCAAGTTAATAAATTCTTGAAAACTTTAATTGTTAATTATAAATCATTGTTCATTAATAAAACATTTCCTTATAAATTTCTTTTATATTACAAAATAAGTTGGAAAATAATATTAAGGTTTTTAACTTAAAACATTTTAAACCATTCATACAAATTCATTCATAAAAACAATTCAATTCAAAGACAAGAATTTTAATTTAACTTAAATTATTTAAAGTTTAAACTTACTTATCTTAAACTAAAAATCTGGTTAAACACCAATTTGGGTTCAACCCATGTATACTTGAATTCAAGTACAAAGTACAACTTCTCTCCTTTCTTTCTTTTAGTTTCAGTTCAAAGTTAGTTAGGATTTGAAAATCAAGAACCTGTACACTTAAACAACAGGTTACAACCCATACTAACTCGAGTTTAAACTCGAGACAAAGATCCTAAAACACGAAGCCACCTTCGAGTCATTTACCCTATACTCGAGCTAATACCCAGCAACCCAATTCCCAAATACCTACTGACACCAACCACCTGCGCAAGTGCACCGGCGATCAACTCCGCCGCGACCAACTCCATCCCTTCTCACATGCCAGCGACACCCACTGCAAACGATTCGGACCACCATCTCGTCATTACAGTACCCAAATCAAAATCGAGCTCCTTAGTTGAACTCGAACCCACAACCCCTTCCTGAAAGCACCTCGCTTCCCCATCGCCGACCACTAGATCATCAGAAAATCCAGCCACACCATTCCCAAGCTTCCACGATCAAATTCTCACAATCCCATTAAGCTTGATGCAAAAATGAAGATGCAGTGGACAAGCTTCCAAGTTTGAAAAGAACTAGGTAAAAAAAACAAAATCGAGCAATTTCCACCTCCACAATGAATTACAAACTCTTCAACAATTTTTGCCACACTCTCTATAACAACCCTAAATTCTTATGTATATTTTAATTTCAAATTTATTTCATTTTGAAATTATTTTAAACTTGTTTTATTTCAAATATTTCATTTTTATATATAAATGTTGATTACTATGGGAATTCTAATTTCAAACTAGTATAAATTGGATATTTTACTGAAAAGTGTATTTCTGTTCAAACTGTTCAAACATTGACTTTTAAATTTAAAAATTTAAATTCTTAAATTTTATATTTTATTATGAAAATAGATTTAATAACTTGGATACTGCTTTTCATTTCGTTGAAAACGGACTTAAATTGTGAAAGTTATGTATATTTCAAAATTGAATGCAATTTGTTTTATTTAGCAATTTTGTTTATTTTAAATTATATAAATTATATTTTCTTTGTCATACTTTATTTTAATATGTGTTAATATGTTATGTTATATATATTTTGTCTTTTAAATATTTTTAAAGTGTTGATAGAATTTTTCCAAAGCTTATTGAATCTATTTTCGAATTTTCAAGCCTAGTTTCCATTTTTCCTTGCTAATTGCTTAATTTAATTATATATAATTAAAATTTATTTATTTATTTTATGCATTCACTCTTATTTTCTGTGTTTTAATTTATTTTATTCATTTTACATGTATTTAAATTTAAATAAAATTTTCCAAAGTCTATTGAAGTTATTTCTAATGTTTAAAGCCTAGTTTGCAATTTTTAGCCATTTTCTTAATTTAAATTCTATTTAATAAGAATTTAATATATTTTTTTTTTTCATATCCGAGTTTTATCTTTATTTATCGGTTTTATATGTATTTATAAATCACAAATTTATACAAAAGAAATTCGAAGAGTTTTGTGACTCTTTAGATGCTTGAGACCTTTTGTTTTCCACCTCTTCGTTTTCCAACCTCTTGCATTCAATTGCTTCGGCCGACCTGATTCTTTCTCTCAGCCACTTAGTTTTCTCATAATTCATGAATACAAACCTTTCTCATCTCCAAAATAGCCAGCCATCTCCATTGCTTGCAAAAATTTTGGTAAAAACTTCTTTTCTTTTCATGTTTTCTTTGTTTTCTTTTGTGATTGCACTTGCCTTCTTCATCTTTATTGGATCGGCCTGCCCTCCTCCCACCTTGGCCGCCTCCACCACAACCCCCTCTGGTCAACACTTCCTCCAGCCCATCCCCTTGCCATAGCCGTGCACCATGATGAAGTAGATCCACACAAAAATGAGGAAACTCCACATATATGTCCATAACCGAACTCGCCTTGCTTCCATCACCTCCTCCATCACTTTAGCCGACCATACACCACCACCACCATCAAATTGCTGATTTGAGCCCACTGACACATCATCCTCTAGCCCACTACAAACCTGGTCGGGCCCTCCTTGGCCTTGGCCGAGCCCTCTACTGCATAGGAATCCATGATATTTGCCTTGTAGTGTTAGTTCAGGCTCATATATCTTTGCTCCATCATTTTGCCATGCTAGGCCGACCTTTAAGAACCCAAACCAGATCCAAACCATGCCTTTAGCTGTGCCATTTCAGATCTGGAGTTGAAGCATAGGTGGTAGAAAGCAAGTGCAAACACTTCGGTGATGTTTTGTGTATTCATTTCTAGCTTTGTTTAATTGAATTTGGGTTGAAAACTTATGTTATATTTATTTGTTTTGTCTCATGTATCCAAGGAGAATTAATCTTTGGCTCTTCCACTCATCTTCGTGTCATGTTAACATGCTTGTTTTGATCTCATTCGTGCATTCGTCGTTGTTTCTCCATCTCAAAACAGTGAGTTATTCTCACCAGACAATATGTACATATATAACTAGTAAATTGACCCCTTTTGAATCTGTAAAATGCATTATCATGTTACACCTGCTATATTATGATTATATGATATTCACCCATGCTTATACACCTGTTATAACATCTGTTACTGTTATATTATGTTGTTCTGTTATTTTTATCAGTTTATCACACTGCAAGTTCCCTGTAGACTAGAATCACTATGGGTTGAAATGATACATACCCGAACTTACTTTAGAATAGGAGAAAATCGTTATGGGCTGAAATGATAGGCCTGAATGATTTTAAATTATCTTCTTTTACTTGGGATTGCGGGTTTGAAATGATCAAACCCGGGTTTTCTTTGTAAATTACGGGTTGAAATGATATATACCCGTATCACTTTACCTAGGCTAGAAAATGAAATACAGACCCGTTGTTAGAATATGTTTTTCTAAAATTTTAAAATATTTTAGAAATCTAAATATTATAATATTTTGATTTAAATTTGATTAAAAATGATTTTTGTAAAGCATTATTGATTTTCTAAAATTTTATAAGTGAAATAAATAAATGGTAAAATTAGAAAATCTGAAATGTAAGTTATTTTGGAATTTATAATTTGGTGATAAATGGAATTTAAATTAAATATGAAAACATAATAAATTTATGATATTTTGAGTTAAATGAATTTAAAATGATTTTATAATATATTGATGATTTTTGAATAAAGTGAAAATGTGAAATGAATGAATATTTAAGTTGAAATTTTGAAATACAATTAAAATTGAAAATTTGTGAATTTGGCTTAAAAGTGAATTTTTAAGTTAAGTAAATAAAAATGAAATTAAGTTATATTTGAAAATTTTAAACTTAAGTGTTAAGTTAAATTTAATTTAATGAATTTAAAATTTAATGTTGGAATTTAATAAGTGAATTATTATTAAATATTGATTTTTGAAATGAAATTTAACTTTATAAAATCATGAATATAAGGGTATTTGATTAATTGTTTTATAAGTGAAAATATGTGATTTTATAAGTTAAAAATGATTTAAATAAAAATATAATTGTTTGGAAAATTATATTGAATATTTGAAGTTAATTAACAGCATTTTTAAAATGCTGTCTTTAGTTAAATTGAATTGTTTTGAATGTAACTTTCCGTAGCATTTTCTAAATGCTACGAAAGGTGAATTTTCACTGTTTTGACAAACTTAAGTGAATGAACTTTGAAAAGTTTAAACTTTTAGAAATTTAATAATATAATTATTAAATATAATAACTTCATTTTAATGATTTAAAAGGAAGTAATTTGTTTCGAAATATAAACTATTTTGAAATGTGTTTTGTAGTGGTATTTAAATTAAATAAATATGAATGTGGTTTGGAAATTATTATATTTTGATACCATGAAATGGATTTTGAATGATATTGAATTTTGAAATGATATTTTATTTTGAAGTATAAAATACCATTTTGAAATTTTAACCACGGGATGTATTTAATTTATAGTTTAACTGATTCTTAAAGGATGGGCGATCCCAAGCATCCTTTAAGTTATTGTGCATTTCTACTACAGTTCACTTGAGTTGGTTTACATTATATAAGTATATATTGTCCTGACTCGAGTGTTTTGTGTTTTACTTTACGCTCGGGTCAGCCTGAGTATTCACAGCTTTGGATTCTCTTTCTGGAGCTGGTCTTTGTTGGAGTTTCTGCTTATCTACATTTATATCTACTTTCTGTTTCAGCTATTCTAGTTTATCTCATGTATTAGTGAACACCTATGTATTTGGGATTTCTATTATGTTGTTTTCAGACTGTATTATGTATTTGGTTTGAGACTCTGTCGTAGTAGCTTCATGAACTACTATGTATTTTATATTCCGCTGCGAGGTATTCTGTTTGTTCTATGTCTGTGATTCTGTGATTGTATTTCATTTGCTCCAAATTTATTTACAATGCGGTATTTCAAGCAATTCAAGTCCGAAATGTGCGGCTGTGAATGGCTCAAAATATCAGGTTGTTACAGTTGGTATCAGAGCTTTGGTTTTAGGCAAACCTTAGCCTGCGGAGCAAAAACACATTAGAGATAGGGTAGAAATACCCTAGAATGAGTGAAATCAATCTCTGAATCCTTTCTTTGCGAGTGAACGTATTTTCGAAGTATAAAATGATTTCCAAATGATTTTTAAAATATTTTCAAAGATTATTTTCGTATAAAAATGTTCTTATTTCGAAATCAAGATTTTCTAAACTCCATCTCTTCGGTATCCACCTTGTTAGAAATCTCTTGGTTAAGATACTTATCGACTAGGATTCCTTGAACTTTAGAACACTCCCACTTGTTCTGGAATCCAGTCTTGTTTTCCCCATTTTTCCTTTTAATTTTGGAGCATTCCGTAACTCTACTTTGCAATGACCTCTCTAAAGAGCAGTGATTCCGTAAATCTTTGAATGATTTATAAAGGGGTGAAACTCCTTTACAATTGGCATTGATTCACTGAAGATTTTTCTATCCTCGGATGTCGATGCCATCTATCTCCTGCTCTACCCGGATTCTATCTCTGGCGATCGAAGGTCGATTTGCCTTAGATTTCCGTATTGATTATATTCCTAGGGTCTCGGTTGACCGGTTAAGGTCGCCCGCGATTTATATAGGCTTATCTATCCTCTATTTGGTAATTAAATTATCTGATCTTCGTATGAGTTTATCTTTGAACTAGAATTCTATTTGATTAGAGTTCCACTAATTTTGAATCTTTGTTTGTTTGAAATCCTTCCTTGAATCATCCTTTGGAAATTTGTGTTTGGTTGTATTTTGAAATTGTGCATACATCGAAATTATTAAGGATGACCATATTTTGTATATAAAAAGTGAAATGTTTTCGATAAGAATTATATACCTTTTAAAATGAAAGTTTAAAGCTTTGAAAGGATTTGAAATTTTTAAATTTATAAGAAACTTGATTTATATAGAAATGATTTATAACTGAAGGGTTTTGAATTTGAATTTCGAGGAATCGAACTCCGGTGTTTTGAAATCGGTTTTAAGATTTTGGAAAAATATATAATAATAATAATATGATTTAAAGATATATATATATATATATTTCAAATAAGAAATGTTTCAAATGTATTCGAATGAATTTCAATGATTTCGAAGGAATTTCAAAGAAGTTTTTCAAAGTTAATTGAAGTCCAGAACTCACTTATGTCGCTGGAAAATAATTTCGGTGATGAACGCATGCATCATCGACATTGATTTTCGAGTTTCTGAGTGAGAGAGAGGCCACTCTAGTAGCTTTGCTATGCGAGTGATTTTGTGAAACCAATTTTGATTTCAGATTTCGAAGTATGGTTTGATATTCGAAAGATAGATCTTTATATATATATATATATATATATATATATATTTGAAAGATTTAAAGTAAGCCGGTGTTTAGTCCTCGAGTTTCAGATTTTGAAACCTAACTTTTGAAATTGATTTACTGATTTAGTGTTGATTTCCAACTCTTGGATTGAAAATATGATTTCTTCGACTATTTTAAGATCCGAGCACTTCCAAATCAAGGTTAACTTTTCAAAGCTATTTTTTTTTGAAAGGTATAGGTATTTGATAAAGAATATAAGTTTAGTTTGTATGTTTCAAGTATGAAATAATATGATTTGTATAAGTTGAAACTGTTTTGTTAAGTAAATAAATAAGACTATTTTGAATTATACTAATATGAAATTTAGTTTTGAAATGTTTTGGATAAAAATTAGTCTTCAAATGTTTGAGAAAAATTTGGTTTTAAATGTTTTAACTTAGTAACATCTTTATGAAACTATTTATTTAACATGTTGGAATAGGTACATAAGTTGTACGTATGCTGTTTTATTCGCATAATTAATCTGATCCAAGTTTGAGTACACAAGTTCGAGGTGAATTGCACCATTTCATGTTAGGATTTTTCATTTGATTCTTGACGGCGAATATTTGATATGGATTTTGGGCTTGATTCTATAATTCTCTATCATAGTATATAGCTATGCAAGGAGACTGATGGCTTCTAGTCAAGAAACCATATCAAAGTCTGCATTACGGAAGTCGAATGGACAATATTAGTTCGAAAGCGAACTTGTGTGATCGAGCGAGCGATCGAATGTAATGTTGCGAAATGATGACATATGTACATCTTATATCCTAATATCATTGGTATACTTGACGCTGAAATTAAAAGTTGTTGGGTTGTATATCTTTGTAATTTAATTGGAATTTTTCTTTTATGAAAAACCACTATCAAATTTAAAACCATTTTTCAAAAGTATTTTTCTTTTTCTTAAACTAACTATTTTATTCTATTTTTCATAAAAACTACTTTATATACAAAACTATTCTTAATTAAAAATCTTTTAGTAAGCAAAGATGTTCAATGCCATATGGCTTTTCATGCAGCGAAATTATTTTTTTGAAAATTTTGATCCTTATATAAGATAAACTTTACGTAAGTATAAAATGATTTTGAAAACCATTGATTTTGGTAAATCAATAATTGAAGCTTGTATTAGTATGAAAGGATATTTGGTTTACCTGTAATTTGAGTTTATTTAAAAATAATGGATTTATGAAATAAATATTTCAACACTAAGTAATAATGAAGTAAAATTTGAGATATACGAAATTATAAAATTTAGTCATGAAATATGGAATATTTATGCCTTGAAATATATTTAAGACTGAATAATTTATTTTGTGGATCAAATCTATAAAAAATATTAAGTGAATTGAACTGATGGTTTGAATTGAATTAAAATTTGAAAATTTTAGATTTAAGTTTAATTGAATAAATTTGTGAAATGTAAAGAATCAAGGGAATGTTTTATGATTTCAAATGTTATGATTTTCAAAGTGAAATGATTTCAAGTATTTGGTTTCGAAAGATTTATAACTTTGAAAGTATTATGATTTTTGAAGTGAATACATGTTCGAAATGGAAATGAATTTATTTGACCTAAATTTTGTTGATTTGGAAATTTGGATTATTTTCTAAATCTATTGTTTAAGAAACTTTGAAACTAAATTTATGTAATTTGGAAGAAATGATTTGGTGAAATCATATATGATTTTGAAGCTGAATTGATATTGAAATGGTTTGAAATTGAGAACCTTGTTTATTTAAATACTTTGATTTGGGAGTTATCGAACTTATATAAAAATTGATTTGTGTAAGTATGCAGTTGATTTGAAAACTATTGATTTGAGAACTGTTGATTTGAAAGGGTACTCAATTTTGAAAAGTGAAATCTTATATAATCGAAATCTATATGAGTGTGATTTGATATACTAGTATTTTGAAAAGTATTTGATTTGAAATGAAATCTTATATAAAATGGAATTTATATAAGTATGATATTTGAAAGTGATTTTTGAAAGGTACTACATGATACATATTTTCGAAGTAAAGATATGGAAAGTGCCTTCTGCTTGATATCCGCTTTGTGACCACACTGTGGATTCATTCTATCGATATTATTCTCTCTCTTTGATTTGTGTTTTCTGGATATGATACTCGAGTGTCCATCGAATTCCATGGCGATCTCCATTGTCTTATGATCGCGACTGCATAGCGCAACTGCCTGGCTGGGCTGGCCTAGGGGTACGGATTGTTTCCCGGGGGATCCAGGCGTAACCATTGTGTATCCTGCACTCTATGTAGGTCGCATTAGTAGCGCAAATGCCTGGCTGAGCTGGCCTGGGGGTACGGATTATTTCCTGGGGGATCCAGGCGTAACCATTGTGTATCCTGCATTCTACTCGTCATCATGGCGTAACTCGCAGGGCTGAGAAAGCTTACGGATACGGATTGTTTCCTGGGGGATCCAGGCGTAGCCATTGTGTATCTGCGATCCATGGTTAGACAACTGTTTCGGTTTGGTTGATTTGTTTGGATTGTACTTTCCATATCAGTTTTTAAAATTGTTTTCATTATTTTCACTAGGTGTTGAAACAAGTCTACCAAGTACCTGGAGAATTCTAGCTTTGCGCCTGATCAACGCATAGCCAGAGTCTGCAGGAACGAAAGTAAACTTGTAAAGACATCGAGTTATAAAAGTATTTTGATAAAGTATTATATAAAGAATATTTTGATCAGTTATTTTCCCTTCTAAAAATTTAAAATGTTTTAAATACTGTTTACTTTGAACCATTAGATTTGAATCAAATGACTATTCATCATACTAAAAAAAAATTAAATTGAAATGTATAATGGTTCAAATAATGGTACATCCTTGTCTTTCAACCTGCTTTACCTCGTAGCTAACTTTTTTTTCCCTACCTTCTTTCGGGGATGTATTCCATCCTATTGCTCTTTCTTGTGGTTTCTCCGCTTCCTTCCTTTTCGAGGACGAAAAGATTTGAGTGGGGGAGAGTGTAACAATCCTAAATTCTTATGTATATTTTAATTTCAAATTTATTTCATTTTGAAATTATTTTAAACTTGTTTTATTTCGAATATTTCATTTTTAAATATAAATGTTGATTATTATGGGAATTATAATTTCAAACTAGTATAAATTGGATATTTTACTGAAAAGTGTATTTCTTTTCAAACTGTTCAAACATTGACTTTTAAATTTCAAAATTTAAATATTTAAATTGTTAAATTTTATATTTTATTATGAAAATATATTTAATAACTTGGATACTGCTTTTCGTTTCATTGAAAACGGACTTAAATTGTGAAAGTTATGTATATTTCAAAATTGAATGCAATTTGTTTTATTTAGCAATTTTGTTTATTTTAAATTATATAAATTATATTTTCTTTGTCATACTTTATTTTAATATGTGTTAATATGTTATGTTATATATATTTTGTCTTTTAAATATTTTTAAAGTGTTGATAGAATTTTTCCAAAGCTTATTGAATCTATTTTCTAATTTTTAAGCCTAGTTTCCATTTTTCCTTGCTAATTGCTTAATTTAATTACATATAATTAAAATTTATTTATTTATTTTATGCATTCACTCTTATTTTCTGTGTTTTACTTTATTTTATTCATTTTACATGTATTTAAATTTAAATAAAATTTTCCAAAGTCTATTGAAGTTATTTCTAATGTTTAAAGCCTAGTTTGCAATTTTTAGCCATTTTCTTAATTTAAATTCTATTTAATTAGAATTTTTTATTTTTACTTTTTTTTCATATCTGATTTTTATCTTTATTTATTAGTTTTATATGTATTTATAAATCACAAATTTATACAAAAGAAATTCGAAGAGTTTTGTGACTCTTTAGCTGCTTGAGACCTTTTGTTTTCCACCTCCTCGTTTTCCAACCTCTTGCATTCAATTGCTTTGGCCGACCTGATTCTTTCTCTCAGCCACTTATTTTTCTCAAAATTCATGAATACAAACCTTTCTCATCTCCAAAATAGTCAGCCATCTCCATTGCTTGCAAAAATTTTGGTAAAAACTTCTTTTCTTTTCATGTTTTCTTTGTTTTCTTTTGTGATTGCACTTGCCTTCTTCATCTTTATTGGATCGGCCTGCCCACCTCCCACCTTGGCCGCCTCCACCACAACCCCCTCTGGTCAACACTTCCTCCAGCCCATCCCCTTGCCATAGCCGTGCACCATGATGAAGTAGATCCACACAAAAATGAGGAAACTCCACATATATGTCCATAACCGAACTCGCCTTGCTTCCATCAGCTCCTCCATCACTTTAGCCGACCATACACCACCACCACCAGCAAATTCCTGATTTGAGCCCACTGACACATCATCCTCTAGGCCACTACAAACCTGGTCGTGCCCTCCTTGGCCTTGGCCGAGCCCTCTACTGTATAGGAATCCATGATATTTGCCTTGTAGTGTTAGTTCAGGCTCATATATCTTTGCTCCATCATTTTTCCATGCTAGGCCGACCTTTAAGAACCCAAACCAGATCTAAACCATGCCTTTAGCGGTGTCATTTCAGATCTGGAGTTGAAGCATAGGTGGTAGAAAGCTAGTGCAAACACTTCGGTGATGTTTTTTGTATTCATTTCTAGCTTTGTTTAATTGAATTTGGGTTGAAAACTTATGTTATATTTATTTGTTTTGTCTCATGTATCCAAGGATAATTAATCTTTGGCTCTTCCACTCATCTTCGTGTCATGTTATCGTGCTTGTTTGGATCTCATTCGTGCATTCGTCGTTGTGTCTCCAGCTCAAAATAGTGAGTTATTCTCACCAGACAATATGTACATATATAACTAGTAAATTGACCCCTTTTGAATCTGTAAAATGCATTATCATGTTACACCTGCTATATTATGATTATATGATATTCACCCATGCTTATACACCTGTTATAACATCTGTTACTATTATATTATGTTGTTCTGTTATTTTTATCAGTTTATCACACTGCAAGTTCCCTGTAGACTAGAATCACTATGGGTTGAAATGATACATACCTGAACGGACTTTAGAATAAAAGAAAATCGTTATGGGCTGAAATGATAGGCTTGAATGATTTTCAGTTATCTTCTTTTACTTGGGATTGCGGGTTTGAAATGATCAAACCCGGGTTTTCTTTGTAAATTACGGGTTGAAATGATATATACCCGTATCACTTTACCTAGGCTAGAAAATGAAATACAGACCCGTTGTTAAAATATGTTTTTCTAAAATTTTAAAATATTTTAGAAATCTAAATATTATAATATTTTGATTTAAATTTGATTAAAAATGATTTTTGTAAAGCATTATTGATTTTCTAAAATTTTATAAGTGAAATAAATAAATGGTAATATTAGAAAATCTGAAATGTAAGTTGTTTTGGAATTTATAATTTGGTGATAAATGGAATTTAAATTAAATATGAAAACATAATAAATTTATGATATTTTGAGTTAAATGAATTTAAAATGATTTTATAATATATTAATGATTTTTGAATAAAGTGAAAATGTGAAATGAATGAATATTTAAGTTGAAATTTTGAAATACAACTAAAATTGAAAATTTGTGAATTTGGCTTAAAAGTGAATTTTTAAGTTAAGTAAATAAAAATGAAATTAAGTTATATTTGAAAATTTTAAACTTAAGTGTAAAGTTAAATTTAATTTAATGAATTTAAAATTTAATGTTGGAATTTAATAAGTGAATTATTATTAAATATTGATTTTTGAAATGAAATTTAACTTTATAAAATCATGAATATAAGGGTATTTGATTAATTGTTTTATAAGTGAAAACATGTGATTTTATAAGTTAAAAATGATTTAAATAAAAATATAATTGTTTAGGAAATTATATTGAATATTTGAAGTTAATTAACAGCATTTTTAAAATGCTGTCTTTAGTTAAATTGAATTGTTTTGAATGTAACTTTCCGTAGCATTTTCCAAATGCTACGAAAGGTGAATTTTCACTGTTTTGACAAACTTAAGTGACGCCCCACCTCTATACCCACGCTAGACAAGAACACTCCGTAGTAGTGCTGTCAACTAGCACGGAGAATAAGGCTGTTGAGGAGCGACCATCCATGTAATTGCTTATCACACGGTGGCTATAAATAATCTTCGGAAACAAACATAGAAATAATCATATCACAAATCAGTCACAGATATCCATATCACAAAGACGGAAGAAGATATGAATATATAACTAACACATGAAAGTGTACATCAGAGTAGTGGTCAGTAAGATCCACGATAATACAAAAGAATAGCAACACGTGCTATACAAAAGAATACAACTATGAGTCTATATCTCAAGTGTATACAACAAAAACTGCTAATCTAAACAGTTAGCCAAAAGTCAAAGTGATGAATCCCTGGGAAGAAGTCAAGCAGAAGCACCTGTAACATCTCGGTCTGACCCGAGTATTATTTAAGAAAATAATAAACGGGTCAGTCTAGCTATAAATATCAGATGACATGATATAACATAAAAGATATGGCATAAACATAAACATCCATAATGACATACCACTATAAGTATGTAAATAATGATCAACAGAAGATCAATCAATAAGAGATAATCAATATCACAAGAATCTTCTCAAAGATTCGGAAAGGGCATCATACCCCAAACTTGTACTCATAACAAGTCAATGACATAAATTCTAGAAATCAATGCAAGAAGTCCAGAAATCATAGAAAAGAGAAAGAGGCCTATCACATGACGGTCCGAAGACCAAGGGGAGCTACCCCACATGTGTGAATGGAATCACACAGATTAAGGTCCAGACTAACCAAAAAGCAAAAAGGTATGTGTGAGTGGAATCACACAAGTGGTGTCTAGTCTAACCTCGCAACAAGAGACATCGCACAGTTGCTAGTCTAAATCATCAGAATGATCGTCATGATCAACGAGAAGTGTCAATTACACTAAGCTAGTAAACATAGAAGTTTAGCTTCATGTCCCATAACCACTTGCTTAACTTAAATATTTACGAACAGACTGTAATTCTTCGCTAATAAAATTGTCACAAGAGGTTCAATCGAACAAGTCCAAGAATTAACCGACGAAGTGAACGCAAGCGTTTCATACCACTTGTTTTACTAAGTCGTTTAATTAGATTTCTCATCCGAGTGAGGTAAAGGTTTGTATATACTAATAGATTGGAAAACGGTTTAAGAAAAGAGCTTTGTTATTAAAAATAGAGTTGAAATTGTTTGTTAAAAGAGTTTTGATATTTACTACTAGTATTGAAACCTTTATATTATAAAGTGACAAAACACAGAAGCAATTGTAGAAACAATCAGTCACAAAAATCGCATACGGAGATGGGAATAAAATCCAAGGAAATCAGCTCAATGTTTTTCAGATAAGATCCCCTACGGAGGGGGGGTCCAGGGGGGGTGGCAACCCCCCAAGGTGGGGGTGCGGGGGCAACGCCACCGCTTACGGGGTTCGACCTAAGAGGGATAGGGTCGAGCGACCTAACGGTTGCGACCTAGGGGTCTAAGGGGTCAAGCGACTTAGTGGTTGCGACCTAGAGGTGTTCGCGACCTAACGATGACTCACGACCCAACATGGCCGACTTAACAGAGATCGCGACCTAACAGGATAACTCGTGACCGACTTAAGAGTTGCGTGACTGAAGGGTTCCACGACTTAAGGGTTAACTCGTAAACGACTCACGACCTATGGATGAACGACTTAACTCCGAACGAGCTAAAAATGGCCAGAACGACCTAGGGTTAACTCGTGAACGACTCACGACCTATGGACGAACGACTTAACTCCGAACGAGCTAAAAATGGCCAGAACGACCTAGGGTTAACTCGTAAATGACTCACGACCTATGGACGAACGACTTAACTCCGAACGAGCTAAAAATGGCCAGAACGACCTAAGTGCAGAAAATTCACCAAAACGCTAAAAATTGGAGTTTTTCGCCAATCCAATCCAAACCAAATGCTAACATGCATGCAAAAATGATAGGGAATCATTCCCAACAGTCCAATATAGTTATAGGCTAGAATTGTGAGATAAAAATCTCACCTTTGCACAAATCCATTGACAAAATGAAGTTTTAAGCAAGCAAGAATCAATCCCTCTTCTATCTAAGCACAAGAAGCTTGAATCCAATGTCTTCTTCTTGAATTTGGAGTAGAAAGATGGATTGCAATTGAATTTGAGTTTTGGAATTTTAATTTCCCATTCCCTCCACCATTTTTGAAGAAGCTTGAAGACTTAGGAAAATAGAAATGAAGTTATGAAGAGGAGGGGTGAAGGTTGGGTCTAATAGGCTAAAAGCCCAACCCAAAGTCTCAAGTGAAAAAGTAGTGAAATTCTACTATCTTCAATCATATCAATGTTTATACTTAAAAAATTGTAAACGGCATTTCGAACTCAATGGAAGTGGTCTCGAGTCCTAATTTGACCGTTTGCAAAAAGTAGCTTTTCGGACCAATATCCGATTAACGAAAAAATATTTAAATATAAAATCGATAAATATGCGGGTTGTTACAGCCACAAAAGTGGGTAATATTATCAAATCGAATGGCACTTATTGGATTTTGGATTCCATACAATGGCAGGGCTACCGGGGACTGCCCGTCACAGTACGTGCCTAGATCACCGTACCGAGTAGTACTCCCGCTCCCCTGCAACACAAAGCCGGAACCATTCCTTACGGAACAGTTTCGAATGAGACAACCCTGGCGGATGTAGCTATTCAACCTCCCACACAGCCGAAATAAAAAGGACCTCTAGACAGGGGTAAATCTCACTCTCCAGTGGGCGTTACCCACGAAAGCTTGTTGCACCTCCCCTGTTTTAGCCATTCCCGATTAATGAGGCTTGAGGCTACGATAACCTTTAGTGAACACATCGCTTAGAATGCTCATCGTCCACCTGACGATGTTCTGAAAGCATTCAATCCATACAAGTTTGTTCCGGGTTTGAACGAAACTGAAGGCATTATCTTGTTACACTCATTTTGGAATCACCCTCAGAGTTAACGACGATAACCCTTGCACTGTGAATCACCATCTCGAGCCTGTAAGTACTGTTTTCGTCAAACTCATCATGGAATCACCCCAAGAGTTATACTGATGAATAGTCCTTACACCTCGAGTCTTCACTCTTCACAGGAGATTCACGACCTATCATTAATTTGGATCGATGTGGTTTTCGGATATCCAAATATGGAAACCCAATCCCGGTCTCATCGAAATCCAAAGCGTATCTTTTAGGTCCAAGTTGTTGAAGGTTAAACAATTCAATTCAACTATCTATATACACATAGATAGATAATTCACAAGTCACAACTGATAATCACATTATCAAAATAAACAGATGATCCATACAAAATAGGTAATCCATATCATCATCACAATAGATAATCTATATTACCATCACAATGCAACCAAGCATTTATACCACACAACATTATTTATCTCATTCCTAAGATTACATCCATTCAAGACAATCAATGTCATCCATTCATACATAAGCAATGATTTAATTAATCACAACATAATTAATTTAAAATGAATTAAATTAACTATCTCTATCTCCAATTAATTTAAAGTGAATTAAATTAATTACTCCATCTCTTAATTAATTTAAAATTAATTAAATTAACTACCTTCATCACAATAAATCTGGCTTACTAATTCATTAATTAAACCAATTAATTAATCATCATCCTAATTAATCAACCTTGATTAATTAACTCTTAATCAAGTAATTAATCCTTAATTATTCTCATTAATCACATCAATTAATGACCCTTAATTAAGTACTTCCATTAATTAATTAATTAACTATAATTAATCACATTATTTCTTAATTAATTACATTAATTAATCATGCTTAAATTAATTGCTTCCAATTAATCAACTTTAATAAATAAATACAGTAATTAATTATTCTTAATTACTTCTTAATTACTTTTAATTACTTTTATAAATTCTTTGATTTATTACACCAAGTAATAAACCCTTAATTAGTTTACCAAGTAATTATCCATTTAAAATTACTTCCCAATAAGTAATTTCACTTATCTCAATTACCCCTATAATTTATTCATCAATTACTTATCTTAGGTAATTACTCTTATCAAAACTTATTAAGTAAACATACTTAATCATTTATCAAGTGACCATATTTAATTAACTAACAAATTAATTAACTTACTTGATCATAAAGACCCCATAAATCATAATCGAGTAATTCATTCCTTAATTACTCTTTAACTAAATTAATCTTAAATAAACAGATTAATTATCATCAACTATTAATTAATAAACCTTAATTATTAATCAATCCTTTAATACAAAGTAAGCAATCACTAATTACTTTTATAATTAATTAATTAACCTTAATTAACTAATTAATTATCTCTTAATCATTAATTAATAAAACTAACTTATTAATTAACAACCTCAGTTACAAATTAATTAAAATTAATCAATCCTTAATTATAATTAATTAACCTTTAATAAAACTTAATTAATTCTTAATTAACTTGCATTATAGATTAATAATCCTTTAATTATTAATTAAGAAAACCCATTTAAACTTAATAAAACCTTTATTAAGTATTAATTAATTACTATTTTAATTAACCCTTAATTACTTAATTAATAAGTAATTATAATTTAATTAATCATTAGTCATTAATTAAATCATCATAATTATTAGTTAATTAAATTAATAATTATACTTAATTAACTACTTAATTTATCCTTTAAAATAATTAATTAAATTAATTAACTAAACTTAAAATTCTTATTCAACTTAATTAATTACAAATCATTAACACTAAATTATTATTTAAGACAAAACATTATCTTATATTAACCTTGAAAAACTTTACTTAACTTAATCATTAACTAGTATAAAATATAAAGTAATCATTAATTACTTTCCTTTAATTATTAATTAACAATCCTAATTTCAAGTTAATAAATTCTTGAAAACTTTAACTGTTAATTATAAATCATTGTTCATTAATAAAAAAATTCCTTACAAATTTCTTTTATATTACAAAATAAGTTGGAAAATAATATTAAGGTTTTTAATTTAAAGCATTTTAAACCATTCATATAAATTCATTCATAAAAACAATTCAATTCAAAGACAAGAATTTTAATTTAACTTAAATTATTTAAAGTTAAAACTTACTTATCTTAAGCTAAAATCTGGTTAAACACCAATTTCGGTTCAACCTATGTATACTTGAATTCAAGTACAAAGTACAACTTCTCTCCTTTCTTTCTTTTAGTTTCAGTTCAAAGTTAGTTAGGATTTGAAATTCAAGAACCTGTATACTTATACTACTGGTTACAACCCATACTAACTCGAGTTTAAACTCGAGACAAAGATCCTAAAACACGAAGCCACCTTCGAGTCATTTACCCTATACCCGATGTAACAACCCGCATATTTATCGATTTTTATATTTAAATATTTTATTTAAATATTTTATCGTTAATCGGATTTTGGTCCGAAGCTACTTTTTGCAAACGGTCAAATTAGCACTCGAGACCACTTCCATTGAGTTCGAAACGTCGTTTGCAATCTTCTAAGTATAAACATTGATATGTTTGGGGTTAGTGGAATTTCACCACTTTTTCACTCGAGCCTTTGGTTTGGACTTTTAGCCCATTAGGCCCAAGTTCCACCCCCCTTCTTCTTCATTGCTTCATTTCATTTCCTAACACTAAAGCTTCAACAAAAATGGTGAATGGAATGAGAAATTAAAACTCCAAAGTCTTTGTTTTGTTGCAACTCCAACATTCAACTCCAAATTCAAGAAGAAGACATCGGATTCAAGCTTGTGGTTGCTTCTCCATTTGCCTCCAAGCTTTGTTCTTCATTTTCATTGGGTTTTGGAGCAAAGGTGAGATTTTTATCTCACAATTCTAGTCTATAACTATATTGGACTGTTGGGAATGATTCCCTATCACTTTTACATGCACATTTGCATTTGGTTTGAATCGAATTGGCGAAAAACTCCAATTTTTAGTGTTTTTGGTGAAGTTCTGCACTTAGGTCGTTCTGCCTATGCTAGGTCGTTCGCGTGGAAAAGTCTCGGCCTCAAATAGCTCGTTTTCGACCTTAAAATGGCCTACAACGTTAGGTCGCTCGGCACTCGGAATTAGGTCGTAGGTCGTATGGCTCTTAGGTCGTAGATCGCGGGCTTTTAGGTCGTTAGGTCGCAAACACTTAGGTCGTTTCTGGCCTTAAGTCCCCTATACAGCCTTAGGTCGCTCGCTCTGGCTCCTTAGGTTGTAAGTCATGGGCCTTTAGGTCGTAGGTCGTCAGGCCGTTAGGCCTTAACTCGTGTGGCCTTGGTTCTTTAAGTCGCTCGGCCTTGCCTTCCATTTTTAGGTCGCATGACCTTCTAACCCGCTAGGTCGTTGGACCTATAACCCGTTAGGTCGTTGGGCCTATAACCCTTAGGTCGTTAGGCCGTTAACCCACTAGGTCGCATGACCTATAACCTGTTAGGTCGCTCGACCGTTTACTCCGTTAGGTCGTATGACCTTGTTCCACTAAGTCGCTCGACCCTTAGGTCGTAACACTTTAGGTCGCACGCCTTTCACACCATTAAGTCGCGAGTTTAATTAGGTCGCTCGGCCTTAAAACGTTAGGTCGCTTGACCTGTGCTATTGTTAGGTCGCGAGTTCCTTAGGTCGCGAGTCTCACTTAGGTCGCTTGACCTGTGCTATTGTTAGGTCGCGAGTTCCTTAGGTCGCTCGTCTCCCTTAGGTCGCTTGACCTGTGCTATTGTTAGGTCGCGAGTTCCTTAGGTCGCTCGTCTCCCTTAGGTCGCTTACCTGGTTGAGTCGCACCTCACCTTAGCTCGGCCATGATTAGGTCGCGGGTTTCCTTAGGGTCGCTTACTCCTTTAGGTCGTGACTCTTTAGGTCGAAACCCTTTAAGTCGCTCGATCCTATCCTTCCTTTGGTCTTCACTAGGTCGTACCGTTTTGGTCGGGGCGCTGCCCCGCACCCCGCCGGGGGCGCTGCCCCCTGGACCCCCGCGACCTGACCGGGCAGGTCGAACCCCGTAAGCGGTGGCGTTGCCCCCGCACCCCCACCTTAGGGGGTTGCCACCCCCCCTGGACCCCCCCTCCGTAGGAGATCTTATCTGAAAAACATGGAGCTGATTTCCTTGGATTTTATTCGCATCTCCGTATGCGATCTTTGTAACTGATTGTTTCTACACTTGCTTATGTGTTTTGTCACTTTATAATATAAAGGTTTCAATACTAGTAGTAAATATCAAAACTCTTTTAACAAACAATTTCAACTCTATTTTTAATAACAAAGCTCTTTTCTTAAACCGTTTTCCAATCTATTAGTATATACAAGCCTTTACCTCACTCGGATGAGAAATCTAATTAAACGACTTAGTAAAACAAGTGGTATGAAACGCTTGCGTTCACTTCGTCGGTTAATTCTTGGACTTGTTCGACTGAACCTCTTGTGACAATTTTATTAGTGAAGATTTACAGTTTGTTCGTAAATATTTAAGTTAAGCAAGTGGTTATGGGACATGAAGCTAAACTTCTATATTTACTAGCTTAGTGTAATTGACACTTCTCGTTGATCTTGATGATCGCTTTATGAATTAGACTAGCAATTGCGCGATGTCTCTTTCATTGCAAGGTTAGGCTAGACACCACTTGTGTGATTCCACTCACACATACCTTTTTGCTTTTTGGTTAGCCTTGACCTCATTCGGGTGACTCAGACTCATCCATATGGGGTAGCTCCCCATGGTCTTCGGACCGTCATGTGATAGGCCTCTTTCCCTTTTTATGATTTCTGGATTTCTTGTGTTGATTTCTGGAATTTATCTCTTTGACTTGTCATGAGCACAAGTTTAGGGTATGATGCCCTCTTTGGATCTTTGAGAAGATTCTTGTGATATTGATATATCTCTTATCGGTTGATCTCCTGTTGATCATTATTTGCATACTTATAGTAGTATGTCAGTATGGATATTTTATGTTTATGCCATATCTTTTATCTTATATCATGTCATCTGATATTTATAGCTAGACTGATCCGTTTATTATTTTCTTATCAATAATACTCCGGTCAGACCGAGATGTTACAGGTGCTACTGCTTGACTCCTCCCCCAGTGATTCACTACTCAGACTTTTGGCTACTTGTTTAGATTAGCAGCTTTTATTGTTTACACTTGAGATATAGACTCATAGTTGTATTCTTTTGTATAGCACGCGTTGCTATTCTTTTGTATTATCGTGGATCTTTTTAGACCACTACTCTGATGTACACTTTTATGTGATATATATTCATATCTCTTTCCGCCTTTGTGATATGGACATCTGTGATTGATTCGCATGTTATGCTTACTTCTATATTTGTTTCCGAAGATTATTTTATAGCCACCGTGTGATAAGAGATTACATGGATGGTCGCTCCTCAACAGCCTTATTCTCCGCGCTAGTTGACAGCACTACACCGTAGTGTTCTTGGCTAGCGTGGGTATAGAGGTGGGGCGTCACACCCGAGCTAATACCCAGCAACCCAATTCCCAAATACCTACTGACACCAACCACCTGTGCAAGTGCACGGGCGATCAACGCCGCCGCGACCAACTCCAGCCTTTTCTCACATGTCATCGACACCCACTGCAAACGATTCCGACCACCATCTCGTCATTACAGTACCCAAATCAAAATCAAGCTCCTCAGTTGAACTCGAATCCACAACCCCTTCCTGAAAACACCTCGCTTCCCCATCGCCGACCACTAGATCATCGGTAAATCGAGCCACACCATTCCCAAGCTTCCATGATCAAATTCTCACAATCCCATCAAGCTCGATGCAAAAATGAAGATGCATTGGACAAGCTTCCAAGTTTGAACAGAACTAGGTTAAAAAAACAAAATCGAGCAATTTCCACCTCCACAATGAATTACAAACTCTTCAACAATTTTTGCCACACTCTCCAATGCTACCCTAGCTCCATCAAGAATCCCGAGCAACCCAGATGCATAAATCAACAGATTTTGGCAGAAACCCAATTTCCAGATAATACCCAATTTCTCTCTCAATTTAATTTTAGAAATTGTGATTTTCTTTCTAAAAGTCATAATTCCTAGTGACAATCCCGATTATATAATTATTTCATCAAATTTCAATATTTGATTTCACACATTGGTGATTAAGTATGACTGCTTTGTTTATTTTCCAGAAAACTTAAAATACCAGAAATTCTATTCTATTTTTAGTTCTTAGTTATACTTAAACTAACTTATTTTATTTAAATCTAAGACTTAACAATTGTTTTTATAGAATAGCTTGAAGATTCGATCTTTACTCAGATTCTACAGTAGTAACAGAGAGGAAAATGAAACTATCATACACATTCCCAACATAACAAATCCCATTGCATATTTATCTCGACACAGAGGCAACTTCTATGTATATAAAATAAACATCATCTCAAAATCATGTAACTGAAAATTACTACTTATATTATAGTCAATTGTTTACTCATCTTTATTTCAAAAGAAATGCAGAGGTTTGAAAATGAACTGGAACTTGCAAGACATTTTAACTTGAAGCTTTAGAAACAGAATTGCCTCATCCCTTTAAATTTTGCTTTTCAGATTTGCCTCAGGTTGCCTCTTTAAATACTTGCATGAATTTGAAAACTGGTAAATGCTTGAACTGTTTTGAACTTTTGCATGATTTCATATCATGGTATTGAGTTATAGGGTTTCAAGTTTATTTTCTGGATGGCGCTTGAATTTGATGAATTGATTTGAGAAAAAGTTTACAGGGAGAATAAATTTTTGCAGACTTGATTTTTTTGAGGAGGTTTCAGATTTTGGATGTTGAGTGTTTTCTAATTTCTGAAGAGTGAAAGCTGCATAGACATTCTAGTTTCTTTTTTTAGGAATGAACAAAAATTTAAAGAAAAAGAAGATGGAGAAAGATGGTGTTTATATAGGAAATTTTCAGATTTATTAAATCAAAAGAAAATTAAAAAAAATAATGGAAACTTGTCTTAAGCTTAGATTAAATGTTTAACACATGTTATCTAAATGATTTCTAACTTAACACTTGTCACATTGTATTTATTTTAATTCTAAAAGAAATTTAAAAGCTTTTTAATTTCCTAATTAACTAATATGTTTTCAAAATTAAAAAAATACTTTTCTAATTAAATTCCTAATTAACAAACATTTATAAATTTATAAATGTTTGCTAAATTTATATAAATACAATCTTTAAAAAGAAATGAAACCAAATATAATTTAAATAAAATTATATATAGTATTACAAACCCATTTTAAAGTGCTATTTCAAAAACTTTGTATTTATTTTATTAAATAAATACAATTCCAAATTTCTATAGGTAAATTTTTATAAAAAGAATAACACAAAACAAATCTTACTTTTAATTAAAAACATTATCTATATATTTTAAACTCAAACTATATTATTATTTTAATTTAAGATGTATGTAAATCTCTTGAATTCAAATTTATATTCAATTTCCAAGTCAAATTTAAAAATCCAAATCTAAAATAAATTTAAATAAATAAATATCAATTTTTAAATAAGCTCATTATTATTTATAAATAATTTATCCTATTTAAAAATTAATTTAAATACACGGATATGTATATATGAAAACACACTTATAAACTTTGAAAACAATAAATCAATTTAGAATTTATTTACACAAACAAAATAATTATTATTATTTTAAAACCAATTTATAACCATAATTAAGACATTATATTATCATTACTTGGTTAATTATTTTTGAAAATAACAATTTAATCACTTTCAACTAATTAAATTTAAGGGATTATCACATTTTAAATTCCTGGAAATTCCGGGATATTACAAAAATTCAATGTTTTAACTGGTTCAAAAAGCAATCTTCTCCATATGATCGAATTAGGACTCGAAACCTTTTCCAATGCGTTCGGAATAGGGGTATAAAACTATAAATGCCTGGCGGCATGCCTCGATAGGAGGTCGAGATTTTAAGTTGCGTTTATCGAGACAATTTGAATTTGAATCTAATTAAAAATATATTTATATACCCTAGTCAACTTCAGCCTACTTTCTTTCACCATCACAACTTTTCCCTATCTTTTCCAAAGACTGTTGCAAGTTGAAGCAGGCGCGCTAGCATCTAATCGTGTCACCTTCCTCCTCCTTAACTACGAACAATTCAGAGAAGAAAGCAAGGCAGAACGAAATTAAAACTGAGGAAATAAATCAGGCCGTGCTCCTAAATTTTTCCCCAAAATCAAAGTCGAAGATCAGATAGAAATGGCCGAACTTCCTTCTTCTTTCTCCTTTACCTCAATCTTTCGAAATCCATCTTCAAATGAAATCAATTCGAGTTCATCGCGAGTCCCATTTCTTCGTTCAAAGCCGATTCGAAATCAAACCAAACCACGATATCGAAAAAAAACTCAGAGGAAAATATCTCTCGTTCAAAAAATGGCCACAAATAAAAAAACAAATTGGATGCTCGTGCCATCTTCATTTAAATTAAAATCGAGGCTGTTTGGTTTCGTGAGGGGCAACTATGTCGATGGGGGTTCTCGCGTGAGGTTATGGCAATGGATGGCAACTCGAATGGGAAGCTCGAGGCGAGGCGGCAAAGCTAGGGTTTGCGTCGAAATGGGTTTCGACGAGGTTGACTATTGGCGCGAATTCGAGCGTACGCGTTGGCCAGGGCTTCGATTCGAGTAGGAGGTCGACATCGCAATGGTTGTGCGTTCGTCGTAGATGAAATCGACTTCGATTTTGGAAGTAAGGTAAATTATTTTATTTTATTCGATTTAAAATTAATGTATATACATGTGTAAATATATATAGTGAAATTTTTATACAGTGGAGAAAAAATTATTTTTGTTACTTACTGGAGAGAAAAGAAAAAAAAGATAAATAAAGAGATTTTAAATGTTTGAGGAATTGGTAAAAGTTAAATTTTGAAATCTATTGTTCATTTTTTAGGGATAATTGTGGTTGAAATAATTATTTAGTTAAAATGGAAGGGTTAACTAATTGATTAATTTAAAGGGATTTAATTTTAAAATTAAATAATGAGTTAATTAAATTTATTTAAAAGAAATTAATTTTTCGAATTATTTGAATATTAATAAATGATCTAATTATTTATGCAAGGTCTAATACAATAAAGAAAAACAATCTGGAATGAAAATGGATTGCATGCATAGGCAAAGGTGAGATCTTCTCACTCAATCAAATATCATTCTGATTTAAATTTGAAATAGTTAAATTTAAAATTCGTTGATGGTGTGCTTGGATGATTGATTTATTATTAGTTATATTAGTTTAGACCCTATGCACCACATAATAGTGGATGATATTATATTAAACTCATATACCGCGATATTCCACCTTGAAGTGGAATTGGTATTATATATATATTTGGAGTGATTGATTTCCCTCATTATATAGCGGATGAGACCCTACGCGTCGCATAATAGCGGATGATATTTTATAACTCCCATATACCGCGATATTCCACCTTGAAGTGGAATTGGTATTTAATTGTTGTGATAACATCTGCGAATGCAGGGAAACAGGTTGGAAGGATCCAACTGGATTTCCTCAAATAATTGAATTTGTTTCAATATTATATGTTGATTATTTAAAATTTGTGTGTGATTATATTGTGATTGAAATCGTTGAAGGCTAAAATTTAGCCAAATAATATTTTCGGTATCATAGGATGCTAGATATAAATAAAATTGGATTTTTAAATTTAAGTAGAAAATCTATAGTGAAATCCTGTTGAATAAAATTCCAAAATATGGAAAAAAGTTTAATAAATGGATTTCAAGTAAAAATATTCAAAAGGTGAAGAATTTATTTTAAAAATATGATTTTTAAATAATTTGGAAAGGATAAAAGAATTTATCTTAAAAATGAATTCGAAAATTGATTTGGTGTTAAAAGAATAAATCTTTGGGGAATCGATATGAAAATTGATTTGGTGTTTGAATGAAAATCGATTTGGTGTTGAAATAAATTTAGAAATCAATTTGGAAATTGATTTGGTGTTTGTAAATGATTTTTTAAAATCGATTTAAAAATCATATATCAGTGAGTATTTGGGAATTTGAATCCACAAATGGGAATTTTATAAAAGAAAGAGAAATTTGCTTTAAAATAAATATTGTTTCATTTTTTAAAAGTTGGAAAGGAATTTACAGATTTGGGACGTAAATTTAAAATAAATCTAGAAAAATTATAAATTGATTTGAATGAACCATTTTGGAATGGAATGTGTACTTTCCCTGAAAGCCGAAAATGTTTTCAATATAGTTTATAATATAAACTGAAGTTGTAATGATGGTTTTAAGGATAGAATGTTTGGAAAAAAAGAAAAAGAATATTTACTTAGGTTGTTTTGAAAATCTTTGAAGTAAAATATATTTTAAACTATTATAGAAGTGATTATTTAATATTTTAAATTGATATTTATTTTTGAAATGGGAGATTTAAATGGTTATATCCTATCTACTAATTTTATTTTAAAATTAGTTTTGGACTTGAATTTTTATATGAGATATTAGTATAATATTTTCATAACTAATACTTAAGCAAGTTTTTTAAAATAGTTTTATTTTAAACGTTTCCAAGTATATTGTGGAAAAGTATTTTATATTATTTTAAAATATTTGAACTCGGTAGATTTTCAGTGGAAATTAATAAATATTTGGAAATATATTTCGCGTAAGGAAAATTCTTAGAAAATTTGTTTCCAAAGGATTGATGTGACGCCCCACCTCTATACCCACGCTAGTCAAGAACACTACGGTGTAATGCTGTCAACTAGCACGGAGAATAAGGCTGTTGAGGAGCGACCATCCGTGTAATTGCTTTGTGCGAGCATCGATATGTCAGATAATATAACATGCAATACTTTATCAAGAGGAAATATGACATACCGACACAAACTCAAAACTACTGCACAGTGGCTATAATATCTTCGGAAACAAATACAGAAATAAACATAACATAAATCAGTCACAGACAATTCATATCACAAAGGCAGAAATAGATATGAATATTACACATGAAAGTGTACATCAGAGTAGTGGTCAAAAAGATCCACAATAATACAAAGGAATAGATACAAGTGCTAGACAAAAATATGTATACATCAAGGAGTCTGTATCTCAAATGTATACAACAAAAACTACCAAACTAGAGTATTTAGCCAAAAGTCAGAAGATGGTTCCAGATAGGAAGCCATGAGGAAGCACCTATAGAATCTCAGTCTGACCCGAGTATTATTTAAGAAGAAAATAATAAATGGATCAGTCTAGCTATAAATATCAGATGAAGTGATATATAATAAGAGATATGACATAAACATATAATAATCACAATGCCAAGCTGTGATAAATAAGTAATTGAAAATCAACAAGAGATTAATCAATATCACAATAATCTACTCAAGATAAAAAGGAATGTCATACTCCTAATTTCATTCACCAAACCACAATAAATGACATATATATCAATGCCCATCGTAAAAGTTGGTGAAACATAAATTCCAGAAATCAACACACGAAATCCAGAAATCACAATAAAAAGGAACAACGACGTCGTACAGCGAGACATCCGATGAACCAAATCACAATCAAAGGGAACAACGACGTCGTACAGCGGGACATCCGATGATCCAAATCACAATAAAAAGGATGGCCAATCCCCAAAAAAAACTGGACATCGACGGACCTAGAAAGACACGCCCCATGTACAGTCGAACATCGACACACCTAGAAAGATACGCCCCATGCTCTAGCATCGACGCACCTAGAACGATACGCCCCATGCACAAATAAACATCGATGCACCTAGAAAGATACACCCCATGTAATGCCAAACATCGACGCACCTAGAAAGATACGCCCCATGCTCAAGCATCGACTCACCTAGAAAGATACGCCTCATGCACAAATAAACATCGATGCACCTAGAAAGATACACCACATGTAATGTCTAACATCGATGCACCTAGAAAGATACACCCCATGCAAAGTCGAACATCGACGCACCTAGAAAGATACGCCCCATGCATAGACGAACATCGACGCACCTAGAATGATACGACCATGTCCCGACTTATTGAGCCGATTGCTCCACGAAGTAAACAAAAGATATGTGTGAGTCGAAATCACACAAATGGTGGTGTCCAGGCTAACCAAAAAGCAAAAAGGTATGTGTGAGTCGAAATCACACAAATGGTGTCTAGCCTAACCTTGCAAACAAAAAGACATCGCACAATTGCTAGTCTAAATCATAAAGATGATCGTCATGATCAACAAGAAGTGTCAATTACAATAAGCTAGTAAATATATGAGCTTAGCTTCATGTCCCATAACCACTAGCTTTGCTTAAATATTTACGAACAAATTGTAGATCTCCACTAGAAAATTGTCACAAGAGATTCAATCGAACAAGTCCAAGAATTAACCGACGAAGTAAACGCAAGCGTTTCATACCACTTGTTTTACTAAGTCATTTAATTAGATTTCTCATACGAGTGAGGTAAAGGTTTGTATATACTAATAGATTAGAAATCGGTTTGAGAAAACGACCTTTGTAATAAAATAGTGTTGAAATCATTTGAAGAAAGAGTTTTGACATTTACTACTAGTATAGAAAACCTTTATATTTTAAAGTGACAAATCATAGAAGTGATTGTAGAAACAATCGGGCATAAAAATTCACATTCGAAGACGTGAATAAAATCCAAAGAAATCGATATAAAATCCATCAAAGTGGATATATCTAAAATTCCCAAAGAAAAGGTCATCAAAGTCGATAATAAATGACAACAAAAGGGAGACAACACGAATCGATCAAAGTTGGATATTCAAATGAATTAGCAATATAGGCTAATCTGGCAAATAGTAGCATGTCGGTCGACCGGACTCCCTGAGTCGGTCGACCGAACCAGAGGTTGGAAGTGCTCGGGGCACCAGGTCGGTCGACCGGCCCAGGGGGCTCGCTCGGCCGAAGCCTGTAACCAGCACTTCCAAACAGAGGCAGGAAGTGCCTGGACTACAGGTCGGTCGACCGGCCCAGGGGGCTCGGTCGGCCGAACCTGTATACTTGCACTTCCTACCATATTTATAAGGAGGTGCAACTCTCGATCAAATTGCAATCCCACGAGCAACGGCGCTAAGGGTTTATGCCAATCGACTACCCGGCCCTATATACTCCTCGATGCATCACCAAAAACATGTTCAAACATCAAAGTTAGGATTTTTAATGAATTGAACTCAAAACACTAAAAATTGGAATATTCACAAAAGCAATCCAAATCAAAATCAAATGCACATGTATAAGTGTTAGGAATTTACACTTAACAATAGAAGAGAATTATAAGCATAGATGTAAGATTAAAAATCTCACCTTTGAACCCAAACAATAGAAGAAGAAGCTTGAAAGCAAGCTAAGATCAATTCCTCTTCAATAACAACTCAAGAAGCTTCAATCTAGCTTAAAAGATAAACATTTCCTAAATTAGGTTTAGGAAATTTCTGAAATCAAAGAGAGAATGAGTTGGAGAAGAAGAAGGGGATGCTTACCAATGGGTTCACTTGAGTTTGGAGCAAGAAGATAGATTTGCAAAGCAAGCTAGGGCTTAGGATTTTCTAATTCTTTTTCTCTTCCACCATTGTTGAAAGCTTGAAGAGTTAGGAATTAGAAATGAAGTAATGAAGAGTTGGAGTTGGTTGGGACTGAGTTAGTAAGTGGGTTCAGCCCAAACCAAAACCCTAAGTGAAAAAGTGGCAAAAATCAACTTTCTCCAAACATATCAAAGCTTATAGTCAAAAAGGTCGCAAACGTCATTTTGAACTCAATGGGGGTGGTCTCGAGTCCCAATTCGACCATATGCAAAAAGTAGCTTTTCGGACCAAAATCCAACGAACGATAAAATATTTAAATAAAATATTTAAATATAGAATCGATAAATATGCGGGTTGTTACAGACTCCCCTCCTTAAAGAAATTGCGTCCTCGCAATACTTAAGAAGAAAAATATAAGAAGTAACAACCATAGAAGCATATTAACACAAAAGAAAATTTGAATCAAGAAGTTCACCATAAAGAGCACGAAGGAGTAAATCCGAAAGTTTTCGTTCGATGAATTCTCAAGATTTCACATGAGAAATCCTTAGGATTTGAGAACCATTGAACCTCTATCAAAAAGAATATCTTTATATCGAAGGCGCTTGACCTCCGAAGCAATGATGCGAATAGAATGTTGCTCAAAAGTCAAATTTGGTGAGACTTCAATTTCCACAATATTACCGGGCTCAAGAATGAAAACCGGAATCCCTAAGGAATTTCCGTAGATAAAAGACGCTGGGAACGTCAAGAATAGCAGAAAATTGAGCCGGTGCAACGGTGTAGTACAAAAACGGTACGCCCGAGGAACTAGAAACTCAAATAATTTGGAACACCGACGTAGTACAAAAACGGTACGTCCAATGAACCGATAAACCGGAACAATGATGTAGTATAATGGTACATCCATTGATCCAGATAAGACGGAACATCGATGTAGTATAATAATAGTACATCCGATGAACCGAACACCATAAAAGAACACCGAACACTAGTCCATAAAAGGAATGAGATAAAACTCAATAAAACGAAGTGTACCAAAACGTCCGATGAACTTGATGAAAAGATAATTCCCTTCAGACATCATCAAAGAATCAACCATTTGTTGCCTACGAAAAAGTGCATTGGCAACACGATTTCCCTTCCGGGAATAAAAAAGAATATCAAGATCACAAGATGCCAGGAACTCGAGTCAACATGAAGTTCCTTATGAGAAATAAATATTCCAAAGATTTATGGTCGAGGTAGAGAACAAATTTCTCATCCAAATATGATGATGCCAAATTCCAAAAGTAAAACAATAGCCGGGAGCACTAGATCACGAGTGGCATATCTAGTCTCGATAAGTTATAATGATTTAGAAGCACAAGTGATAGCACGTTCTCCTTTGCAAGAGAACGGCATCCAAACCAATACGACTAGTATCGGTACAAATAGCAAAGTCTTGGTTCCCCTCCAGGAATCACAAGAATAAGAGTATCGAAAGAAAGAGTTCTTTTAAATAATCTTCTTTCTCTAAAAGTTAAAACTTTCAAAATCTCAATTATCTCAATGTAAAATTATTTCTAGAAAAATTTACATTTTACAAGTCAGTATATCGTGTCTGATTGTCTCATCAAAGCGTTTAGGAAATTCCTATCGATAACGTTGATCAAGCGCATCGACCAAAATTCTTAAAACACTAAATGGGCAATACAATCACAAAATCGTATTCTATAGGATAAGTAAGTTTCTCAAAAACTTCTAAGAATATTCTTTGTTCGTTTTAAGAAAAAAAATCCAGTTATACTTCTAAATAAATCTTATGAAAAAGATTTTGCAAAAATTTTAAATTGCTATTTTCATCCAAAAATCATTAAATAAAAGAATGGTCTCATCGAAATATTCATAGAATATTTGATATATAAAATGGATGAAATAAGCTGGACAAATTGAATGACATAATAATTCATTCATAGGAATCATAACGAGTGCGGAGTGCGTAAGTGGAATGCTAACTCACACAACTCGTAGCCAAAAGAAAATCGGTGGCAAGGTCAAACTGAAAAGACCTTAGCATCACACAAAAGATTACTTAGGTGATAATCCTAAGACAAGCTCAAGAAAATACCGGAAAATTTCTCAAACTATTTAGATAAGAGAAACAACACTTTCCTTATAAGTAGGCTTAAGGAATAAAATGATGCCATCAAGTTGGAATCAAAATCATAAAGGAAAAACAGAAATCTACTTAACAGATTGAAAATGTCAAAGATGAATAGTCCACTCGAGAAATAGGATATGGGCTTCACAATGATTAAGCCGATCCTTTCAAAATGTCAATTCCGAAGCCTAAGTAAAAATATCGGCTCGGAAAGAAAAATCACATAAAATAATTTCGACATCAATAAAAAGAAAATTGAGTGTTGCGGATCTACCATCCGGATTCACAATCCTCAAAGAAGTCATCAAGCCCAAAATATTTTCAAAGAAAAAGAATCAACAAGTTCTTTTGATATAAAATAATGAGATGGAACCCATATCAAAAAGAACTCAAGTAAGAAGATCACGAAATAAAACAATGCCATCAAGGATTGAGTGAAAAATACCTTGACCAAGAGAAGTGTTGCTAGGGGTTTGCATAATATTTAGCTTTCTCATGTCCTTATTCAAAAGTTTGGGACATGCAGATAAAAGATGACCCGGTTTCTTGCAATAGCGACAAGAATGGGGTTTTGGACACATATTAGCATAGTGTTCCTTAGAATTACAATTGTAGCATCCTCCACGATTAGGGATTGGAGTCTTTGCTACAAAAGTAGTTTGTTTCACTCTCTTATTGGGATTAAGGCTCTTGAACTTAATATGCCTCTTCTTGGAAGTCCCAATATCACAAACACTTCCTTTACCAACCTCTCCATGAAGAAGAGCAACATCCATAAGCTGATTGAAAGAAACTTCAAGTTTCAAAGGTAGAACCATTTCAGGGTTCTTACTCAAAGCATAGATAAACTCTTGATTTTTACAAGATCCAAAAGTTGTTGAGCAGACATAAATGCGCCATCCAGAGAAGGGCTACTGGATTGACCAACGCTAGGACTGCTAGAACTAACCATTTCTCTTCCTTTAGAAAAGAAAGAAGGAGAAAAGTTATTCTCAAGATAAATATCAAGCAGTTCTTGATAGATAAAACAAGGAATCATAAGGAAAATAGGATGAATTGGTACGAAGACTCGAATTAAATCCTAAAGCACGACTCCTAAGATGGACTTAGGACGATGGTCCTTGTTATAATATTCCATATTGTTCCGAAGTTTGGCTCTGATACCAAGCTGTGACGCCCCACCTCTATACCCACGCTAGTCAAGAACACTACGGTGTAATGCTGTCAATTAGCACGGAGAATAAGGTTGTTGAGGAGCGACAATCCGTGTAATTGCTTTGTGCGAGCATCGATATGTCAGATAGTATAACATGCAATACTTTATCAAGAGGAAATCCGACATATCGACACAAACTCAAAACTACTACACAGTGGCTATAATATCTTCGGAAACAAATACAGAAATAAACATAACATAAATCAGTCACAGACAATTCATATCACAAAGGCGGAAATAGATGTGAATATTACACATGAAAGTGTACATCAGAGTAGTGGTTAAAAAGATCCACAATAATACAAAGGAATAGATACAAGTGCTAGACAAAAATATGTATACATCAAGGAGTCTGTATCTCAAATGTATACAACAAAAACTACCAAACTAGAGTAGTTAGCCAAAAGTCAGAAGATGGTTCCAGATAGGAAGCCATGAGGAAGCACCTGTAAAATCTCAGTCTGACCCGAGTATTATTTAAGAAGAAAATAATAAACGGATCAGTCTAGGTATAAATATCAGATGAAGTGATATATAATAAGAGATGACATAAACATATAATAATCACAATGCCAAGCTGTGATAAATAAGTAATTGAAAATCAACAAGAGATTAATCAATATCACAATAATCTACTCAAGATAAAAAGGAATGTCATACTCCTAATTTCATTCACCAAACCACAATAAATGACATATATATCAATGCCCATCGTAAAAGTTGGTGAAACATAAATTCCAGAAATCAACAGACGAAATCCAGAAATCACAATAAAAAGGAACAGCTACGTCGTACAGCGGGACATCCGATGAACCAAATCACAATCAAAGGGAACAACGACGTCGTACAGCGAGACATCCGATGATCCAAATCACAATAAAAAGGATGGCCAATCCCCAAAAAAAACTGGACATCGATGCACCTAGAAAGACACGCCCCATGTACAGTCAAACATCGACGCACCTAGAAAGATACGCCCCATGCTCTAGCATCGACGCACCTAGAAAGATACGCCCCATGCACAAATAAACATCGATGCACCTAGAAAGATACACCCCATGTAATATCGAACATCGACGCACCTAGAAAGATACGCCCCATGCTCAAGCATTGACGCACCTAGAAAGATATGCCCCATGCACAAATAAACATCGATGCACCTAGAAAGATACACCCCATGTAATGTCTAACATCAATGCACCTAGAAAGATACACCCCATGCAAAGTCGAACATCGACGCACCTAGAAAGATACGCCCCATGCATAGACGAACATCGACGCACCTAGAAAGATACGCCCCATGTCCCGACTTATTGACCGATTGCTCCACGAAGTGAACAAAAGATATGTGTGAGTCGAAATCACACAAATGGTGTCTAGGCTAACCAAAAAGCAAAAAGGTACGTGTGAGTCGAAATCACACAAATGGTGTCTAGCCTAACCTTGCAAACAAAAAGACATCGCACAATTGCTAGTCTAAATCATAAAGATGATCGTCATGATCAACAAGAAGTGTCAATTATAATAAGCTAGTAAATATATGAGCTTAGCTTCATGTCCCATAACCACTAGCTTAACTTAAATATTTACGAACAAATTGTAGATCTCCACTAGAAAATTGTCACAAGAGATTCAATAGAACAAGTCCAAGAATTAACCGACGAAGTAAACGCATGCGTTTCATACCACTTGTTTTACTAAGTCATTTAATTAGATTTCTCATACGAGTGAGGTAAAGGTTTGTATATACTAATAGATTGGAAATCGGTTTGAGAAAACGAGCTTTGTAATAAAATAGTGTTGAAATCATTTGAAGAAAGAGTTTTGATATTTACTACTAGTATAGAAAACCTTTATATTTTAAAGTGACAAATCATAGAAGTGATTGTAGAAACAATCGGGTCTAAAAATTCACATTCGAAGACGTGAATAAAATCCAAAGAAATCGATATAAAATCCATCAAAGTGGATATATCTAAAATTCCTAAAGAAAAGGTCATCAAAGTCGATAATAAATGACAACAACAAAAGGGAGACAACACGAATCGATTAAAGTTGGATATTCAAACGAATTAGCAATAGTGGCTAATCTGGCAAATAGTAGCAGGTCGGTCGACCGGACTCCCTGAGTCGGTCGACCGAACCATAGGTTGGAAGTGCTCGGGGCACCAGGTCGGTCGACCAGCCCAGGGGGCTCGGTCGGCCGAAGCCTGTAACTAGCACTTCCAAACAGAGGCAGGAAGTGCCCTGACTACAGGTCGGTCGACCGGCCCAGGGGGCTCGGTCGGCCGAACCTGTATACTTGCACTTCCTACCCTATTTCTAAGGAGGTGCAACTCTCGATCAAATTGCAATCGCACGAGCAACGGCGCTAAGGGTTTATGCCAATCGACTACCCGGCCCTATATGCTCCTCGATGCATCACCAAAAACATGTTCAAACATCAAAGTTAGGATTTTTAATGAATTGAACTCAAAACACTAAAAATTGGAATATTCAAAAAAGCAATCCAAATCAAAATCAAATGCACATGTACAAGTGTTAGGAGTTTATACCTAACAATAGAAGAGAATTATAAGCATAGATGTGAGATTAAAAATCTCACCATTGAACCCAAACAATAGAAGAAGAAGCTTGAAAGCAAGCTAAGATCAATTCCTCTTCAATAACAACTCAAGAAGCTTCAATCTAGCTTAAAAGATAAACATTTCCTAAATTAGGTTTAGGAAATTTCTGAAATCAAAGAGAGAATGAGTTGGAGAAGAAGAAGGGGATGCTTACCAATGGGTTCACTTGAGTTTGGAGCAAGAAGATAGATTTGCAAAGCAAGCTAGGGCTTAGGAATTTCTAATTCTTTTTCTCTTCCACCATTGTTGAAAGCATGAAGAGTTAGGAATTAGAAATGAAGTAATGAAGAGTTGGAGTGGGTTGGGACTGAGTTAGTAAGTGGGTTCAGCCCAAACCAAAACCCTAAGTGAAAAAGTGGCAAAAATCAACTTTCTCCAAACATATCAAAGCTTATACTCAAAAAGGTCGCAAACGTCATTTTGAACTCAATGGGGGTGGTCTCGAGTCCCAATTCGACCATATGTAAAAAGTAGCTTTTCGGACCAAAATCCGACGAACGATAAAATATTTAAATAAAATATTTAAATATAGAATCGATAAATATGCGGGTTGTTACAATTGAAATTTGAATAGTTATTTGAAATTTGTTTTCAAAATATTAAAGTGATAAAAGTATATCTTGCGAAGATATTTTGGAAATAAATGTTTTGGGAAAATTATTTGAAATCCAATGATGGTTGTGAATGATGATTGATAGTTAAATAACTGACTATTAATATTGGCCTTTTTAATGTCATTTGAATTTCGATGCGGCCGGGGGTCGGATTCTAAATGGATATTCGAAAACCACATCAAACCTTTGTGATTGTGATGGATCTTTTATTTAAAAGATCAAAGTGCAAATTTGTTGTGCTTTGTTTGAAATCTGATTGAACATTTATTTTTTAAAGCGCTCATTATTCGGATTAGCCGGGAGAGGACTTTGTGTCATAAAACCCATTCCGAATAATGATACGACGAAATGGGATTGCATTTGTAGATGGTGTTGAAGACCGGGTATTTTCGAAAACGAAAGGATTACCTGTCGAATGTCTCTGCACCGGGTTGCTCCGGTATAGAGATTTTATCACACTTTGTGGTGGGGATTCGGGACATGATTAGTGAATATCCGTATTTGCAAGGGCTTCTTTAGAAGTGCCTTCAGTTCCGTTCGATCCCCGAACGGACTTGTATGGATGTGTGTCTGATGTTACACTTTGAGATGCAAAGCTGGTTTCTATCAAATACATTTCTGTTGGTGGCGGAGAATTTATTCTCTTAGCTTAACACCCTTCTATGGGACGTACGAGCTAAGAGGTTATGTAGTTGATGGTTATTAGTGATATACTCCCAACTTGGTAATGTGGCATACGAAGTGCTGCTGATCATTTGTTGATCAAAGCATGACTTTGTAAAAAGTGTAGCTTTGTGGACGAGACGTCGTCGGACTTCACACCCCGGAAATGGTCGAACAGGAAAGATGCGGCAAGGTTATTTGGGGATAGCGCCCCCTGAGGGTATGTCATTCCCTTCTGGAAAAGGGTAGTATCATGGTATGGAGCCCAGGTATTTTACCCATGTTGATGCTGCAGATTTTATTATACTTTGTGGTTGTTGCTTCGTGGTTGAGGATCCTCGGATAAGGGTCGCAAATGACCACGGGATGGCATGCTCGTGTAGTAGTTACCTAGTTACAGAGGTAATCCGGCCTTGTGTTGGCATAGAGCTGGTTAAGTTCTTGGGACGTCCCCCCAGAGGCGTACCTATGTGGCAGTAGGAAGTTCCTTAGCCCGACCATTTATTGGAAAATCCAAAGAAATAATACGCGCCCTGTACAGTTTTAGTTGTATAACTGCCATGGAATGTGGTGGTAACCTGCTATTGAACATGGTAGCTATAGTAGGCATATAATAATGGTTGTATGCTGGCTAAGATTAATATTATACTTTCGAAATATTTTCTGCACTATGCACTAATGATAATATTAAAAAGATTTTTCGTATTAAGCATGTTTGACTATCATAAGGAGAAATCTCCTCCAATTCTGTGTTTGCATTGTGTGTGTGGCGGGAGGCCTTATGGTAGTTTCATTTTCCAAAAGCATAGCGGATTCCTTTTCCTTTTCTTTGTGAAAATGACTGTTTTTAAGATCTCACACCAGTCCCATGACTGACCTGGAGTTATTGTTCCCTTTCTAAACTCTGGGCGTCCATAATTTTCCACACGGCAGCCTAGAATCAGGTTATCATTATTCTGGAGCGAAGTCTATCAAGAAGTTGTTGTGGAGATCTGGAGTTCAAGCTGGATGGCGAGACGTATGACTTATACTATATAGTATCTGTTAACCCAGTTTCCTCTACGAGTTAAGGAGTCTACGACTTAAGGCCTTCACGGGTTAAGGAATCTACGAGTTAAGGAGTCTACGACTTAAGGCCTTCACGGGTTAAGGAATCTACGAGTTAAGGAGTCTATGACTTAAGGCCTTCACGGGTTAAGGAATCTACGAGTTAAGGAGTCTACGACTTAAGGCCTTCACGGGTTAAGGAATCTACGAGTTAAGGAATCTACGAGTTAAGGAGTCTATGACTTAAGGCCTTCACGGGTTAAGGAATCTACGAGTTAAGGAGTCTACGACTTAAGGCCTCCACGGGTTAAAGGAACTACGAGATAAGGTCTACGACTTAAGGCCTTCACAACCTAAGAACATTACGGCCTGACGACCTAAGGTTGGCATAATCTTACTAGTTAAGGATGACACGACTTAAGGAAGTTTACGACTTAAGTCATTACAACCTAAATGACCCAAGGGAGTAACGGTCCAACAACTTAAAGGAACTATGACTTAACGACTCGAGGGACGAGGAGTTAAGACGACTACGCCTAAGTCGTGACCGACTTACGACCTTTACTAGGTCGTTCACGACCTAAGGCCACAGAGGCAAATTCAATACTGCACCATGACTCGTTAACTCCAGTTAAGCCACAAGCCGAGGATCAGTTTGGGTCGGTCACGACCTACGACATATGGTAAGTCGTACACGACTTAAGACTATGGTAAGTCGTACACGAGAATCAGTTCAATGCCGCATCACTTATGAGAGGACAGGTTAACTCATTTGCGACTTAGGACTTGTAATATATCTAGGGTTCAGCAAGGATGCCTTGAAGAAGTCTGGACCCAGCATTTAAGTGACAACTGACCCACGACTTAGTTTAAGTCGTCCACGACTCAACTTAGGTCGGTTACGACTTAGGACTTGGTAATGTTTCCTGCCTGGAATTGCCTATAAATACGACCCTAGCTCCAACTAGAAGGGGACTTTTGGCTGATTTCCTTCAAACACCGTTACTCTGCTGCATTACAAACTAATCCAATCCAACAGTTGAAGCTCTCAAGATATTAAGAACGCTACAAACAACTTCAAGAAGAGATCACATACATCCAACATGGATTCGAAAACTCTCATCTTCATCGAAGTTTAAGCTACTCATTCTAAGTCTCTTGTAATTCAAAGTGTATTGTATTTGGGAAGAATTGTATCAGCTTGTAACGAGATTATTAATAAAAGTACTTAAAGTGGACGTAGGCTATACCCTAAAGCCGAACCACTATAAAATTGTTGTTGTTTACCGCTTTTCTACTATTATCCACTTGTAATCTGTTCCCGAGTCATCGGGTGGTGCTTTCACAACTACAACTCATACACCGGGGTGTTAGCGTTCAAACTTTAGCGTTAACATTTTTGGTGCTTTCACTGAGAATTGAACTCAGGCAAGTTATCATCATTGCTTCACAGAGGTTTGTAGAGAGAATTTCCCTGAAAACCAGAAGTCTATCCGAGATAATGGCTCCTGGAAGGAAGAGTAGATCTGTCAGATCTGGAAACATTCAAGAGGGAACCTCCGCTTCCCCTGTACCTAATCAACCCATTCCGTCTGCTGGGGTTACGAAAGCAGAGTTGGATGCTGTAATATTAGGACTGAACCAGCAGATAAACGCCCAGAATGCACAATTAGAAGCTCAGAGTGCCCAAAATGCTCTAATTCTGGATAAGTTGAATGATTTGCTCAGGGCAAACAATCAACCGGCTGGTAATGGAAGGAATTATGCTGGCAACATTCATGATGCTAATGAGAGGAATGCTCCAGAAAGGGCTGCCAGTCCCTTTGAGCAAACGCTTCCTGAGGTTGGTGGATCTGGAACTCGACATGATGAGGAGTATCTTTCTGGAATGGTCCGGCAAATCATGAGAGAAAGTATGCAAAGGGTTGAAGATGAGAAAGAATGGGGTTTCGCCCCAAGTAAAACTCCATTTACTGAGAAAATCTTAAAGGCGGAGTTTCCAAGGAAGTTTGTCCCTCCAACTATCCCAGCTTACAAAGGGACAAGTGATCCGAATGAATTCTTGTATAAATATGATTGGCACATGACAGGTGCCAGGGCCTCAGACGAGATAAAGTGCCGATATTTCCCCGTATACCTTGAAGGTGTGGCTCTACTGTGGTTCACCAAGTTGCCAGTCCGATCTATTGATCAGTTTTCAGACTTGACCCGAAAGTTCAAGGAACAGTTTAGACTATATGCTTCAAAGGCCAAAGACATCATGTCATTGTCAAGTATAGAACAGAATCCTGGTGAATCTATCAGATCTTTCTTGAACCGCTTTAATATAGCGCTGGCAGAGGTGGACAATGCGGAACCGCGAATGATATTGACTTATCTAATGAGGGCTATTGATAAGTCAAGCGAATTTGGGAAATGGTTAAACATGAAGGAGCCAACCTCCCTCGAAAAATTCTACAAAAAGGCAGATGAATTCATACGCCTGGAAAGCCGTCCTGTACCGGTGAAGGCAGTGTCGGAGAAAGCTGAAGATAACACTGTTGCTCCACGCAAGAATGAATCTGTAGGGCAAAAAAGGGAAAATAACAATGGGAAGAAACAGAGTAATCCGAAGAAGCCCCGATCCTTCAAACCGTCAGAGTATACTCCTTTATCAGACACGCCGGAGCATATCTATCTTGCCATTAAAGATTCTGTTGACCTCCCTAAACCTATCCCTTTGAGGACCGGAAAAAAGGCTATACAAAGTGGGAAGTTCTGCCGCTTCCATAATCAACCCGGTCATGAGACCGATGAATGCCGCCAGTTGAAAAATCTGATTGAAGAATTGCTAAGAGAAAACAAGTTGCAGCAATTCGTGAAAAAGAATAGCAACAATCCTGCATCGTCAAGTCAGGGGCAACAGGCTCCTGTTCATCAGCCTAGGATAGGTGAGAAAGCTACGGGGCATGAATCTGGAAGGCCCATCATCAATGTCGTTACAGGAGGGCCTCACCCAGCTGGCAAGAGCTGGGGAGAGATGGAGAGATATGCCAGGGCTTTGAAATATGTTCCAGCCGAAGAAGACGTCTTTGTTTTAGAAGACACTACGCCCCTGAAACAACAGAAAACTTTCAGTGATGATATTATTTTCAGAGCCAGAGATTCCTCAGGTGTCGAAGCTCCTACCCTAGATCCCTTGGTCATCTCAGCTGGTATCGGACCGGCCATTGTCAGAAGAGTTCTCATTGACTGCGGAGCATCATGTAATATCCTCTTCAAAAAGACATTCGACCAAATGAAAATCCCTATGGTCGATGTACAAGCCTCATCGCAGAAGATCGCTGGCTTCACCGGGGAGCCAAAGCAACCAATAGGAACCATCGATCTGCTTGTAGAACTTGGGGAAGGAGAAAGGAAAGTAGTCCGCAAGCAAACATTTGTGATTGCCGATGAATTTTCTGCTTACAATGCTTTCCTTGGCCGTCCAACGCTCGCAGCGTTCAAAGCTATCCTAGCCCCGTGGTGCCTCACTATTAAATTCCCTACAGACAATGGAGTAGGAGTTATAAAAGGGGATCAAAATGCTGCGCGAGAGTGCTATTTGACAGAATTGCGAGAGTCAAGAAAAAGGGAAATGGGAAAGGATGCGGCCACCCCGGTTCGCATCAAAGAGCCAGCCTTGTAGCAATTACGGGGCGGACCCTGCACTGGCGAGCATAGCGGGGCACGGAAAGAGATGGATCCCAGAAAAGCCAGTGCAGGGGAGAATAAAGTGGTGCCGGTTGAAACGACGGTACCGGTACCTGTTGACCCGAAGGACCCAAATAAGGTGTTGAATGTGGGTTCACAACTTAATGTATCAATTCAGAATATCTTGATATCTTTCCTGAAAGCAAATCTGGATGTCTTCGCTTGGACTCATGCTGATATGTGTGGAATATCTCCAGAAGTTGCAGTACACGCTCTGAATATCGACCCAAAGTTTACACCAGTGAAACAGAAAAGAAGAACCCAAGGTCCAGAAAGGTCAGCAGCATTAAAAGAGGAAATTGATCGACTCATGGAAAATAACTTCATCAAAGAATCTACATATCCGAATTGGGTTTCAAATCCTGTGTTGGTTAAGAAAGCTAATGGAAAATGGAGAGTGTGCATCGATTTTTCAGATCTGAACAAGGCCTGCCCCAAAGATTGCTTTCCTTTACCCAGGATCGATCAACTGGTAGATGGAACAGCGGGACATGAATTGTTATCTTTCATGGATGCCTACTCCGAATATAACCAGATCATGATGTATGAACCGGATCAGGAGGACACAAGCTTTATCACCGATGTTGGTCTTTATTGCTACAGAGTTATGCCCTTCGGATTGAAGAATGCAGGGGCAACCTACCAAAGACTTGTTAATGCTATGTTCAAACCGCAATTGGGCAAAACTATGGAAGTCTACGTCGACGACATGTTAGTAAAGTCTAAGAAAGCAGCGGATCACATTGAACACTTGGCAGAAATGTTCGCAGTCCTCCGGAAATACAGAATGAAGCTTAACCCTCTGAAATGCACGTTTGGGGTCGAGTCCGGAAAATTCTTAGGGTTTATCGTCAGCGCTAGGGGCATTGAGGCTAGTCCAGCTCAAATTACTGCCTTGAAAGAAGTCAAAGCTCCTAGAACAAAGAAGGAATTGCAAAGTCTCAATGGAAAAGTTGCCGCCTTAAGTCGGTTCATTTCCAAAGCCACAGATAAATGCATCCCATTCTTTGACGCCCTAAAGAAAGGAAAGAAGAACTTCGTTTGGACCCCCGAATGCCAAAAAGCCTTTGATGAATTGATTCACCATATGGAGACACCTCCAATACTTTCTAGGCCTGGCGATGGCGAGGATCTTCTTATATACTTGGCAGTATCATCTCATGCTTTAAGTGCAGCGCTGATACGGGAAGACAAAGGGATTCAACATCCAGTTTACTATATCAGCAAAAGACTCACTGGAGCAGAGATGAATTACTCTAAGTTGGAAAAACTCGCCTATTGCTTACTAATTGCGTCTAGGAAATTGAGGCAATATTTTCAAGCTCATCCTATCAGAGTCCTCACTGATCAACCTTTAAAGCAAGTCCTGTTTCACCCCGAAACTTCGGGTCGTCTTCTAAAGTGGAATACTGAACTCAGTCAGTACGACATCACTTATCATCCCCGGAAAGCAATCAATGGACAAGCTTTAGCTGATTTCATTGCAGAATTTACAGATAAGGGTAATAGTGAGGAAGAAACGTTCAACAATTCCCCTATCCAATGGAAGTTATATGTCGATGGTGCAAGAAATGATTATTGTTCTGGAGCCGGAGTTGTACTTGAGACTCCTGAAGGTCGGTCATTATGCTACGCACTAAGATTGGAATTTCCTTCAACAAACAATGAAGCCGAATATGAAGCTCTTATCGCAGGATTGAAAATCGCTAAAGAACTAAACATACGAGCATTACAGATCTTTAGCGATTCTCGGCTTATTGTATGCCAAGTCAAGAAAGAATTTCAAACGAAAGGGGGAAACCTGCCCGCTTACTTGTCAAAGGCTTGGGAACTTCTGTGTGAGCTCGATCACTATTCAATAAGCCATATTCCTCGGGAAGAGAATATGAAGGCAGATTCCCTCGCAAAGTATTCAAGTTCTGGTGAAGCTCAACTATTGGGATTGGTCCCCGTAGAAGTCCTTTCAGCACCAAGTAAAGACGAGATGGATATTGACTGGATTATGAATGTATCTCAAGAACAAGAGTCATGGATGACTCCAATACTGGACTACCTACTCAGAGGTTCTCTGCCAGAAAATTCGATAGAGAGACGGAAGCTACTAAGGAAAGCCTCTCGCTATGTAATTCAGGATGGCCGATTATACAGACGGGGATTCTCAATGCCATTGCTTCGATGTGTATCCAGGGAAGAGTCCAAAACGATCCTAGCTGAGGTACATGGAGGAGAATGTGGTGATCATTCAGGTGGTCAAACATTAGCAAAGAAAATTCTCCGATACGGATATTTTTGGCCAGAAATTAATCATGATGCTGCAAGCTATTCCAGAAAGTGCGACAAATGCCAAAGATTTGCCAAAATTCCTAGAGCACCTTCAACTGAACTCACACAAATGGTCAGTCCATGGCCATTTGCAATTTGGGGAATGGATCTCATTGGGCCGCTACCGACTGCCAAATCAGGGATTAAATATGCTATTGTTGCAGTTGATTATTTTACTAAATGGGCTGAAGCTGAACCATTGGCTACTATCACCTCTAAAAAGATGATAAGTTTCGTGACCAAGAATATCATCTGCAGGTATGGAGTGCCTCAGAAAATAATCACAGACAATGGTACTCAGTTTGAAAGCGAGGAATTCCAAGATTTTTGCAGGCGATTCAAAATCCAGAAAAGCTTTTCAGCAGTTGCTCATCCGCAGGCAAACGGGCAAGTGGAAGCAGTAAACAAGATCATCAAATCAACCATCAAAAAGCAACTTGAAAGAGCAAAAGGTGGTCGGGTCGATAAGCTACCACTTGCACTATGGGCATACAGAACCACTCACAAAACTGCGACTTGGCACACTCCTTTCTCATTAGCATACGGGTCGGAAGCAATGATCCCGGTAGAAACAGAGGTTCCTTCACACAGAAGGATCCATTTCAATCAAGCAGAAAACGAAAGGCTACAGCTTGAAGCGCTAGATTTCCTTGATGAAAAAAGAGATGAGGCTAATCTCAGAATTGCAGCTCATCAGCAAAGAATAGCCAGACATTTTAATTCCAAAGTTCGCCAACGCAGCTTTGAGATTGGAGACCTAGTCCTGAAGAGAATCATGACAGCGACAGGTGTGTTTGGGCCAAATTGGGAAGGACCGTATGTAATAGGTCAGAAGCTTCTTGACGGCACATTCAAACTCACCACTGTTGATGGAGATCAAATTCCAAGGGCATGGAACAGCAACCATTTGCGTCCATACTTTACTTGAAAATTTTGTTGAAATATTGTAAAAAGAATTATGAATGTATGATTCTTGTAATTGAAAGCAATTGTAAAACTGATGCAAGTAAATAATGAAAGAATATAAAGTGGATGTAGGCTCAATTCCCTGGCCGAACCACTATAAATCTTGTGTTCCTTATTATTATTACATGTTTGCTTTATTTTCGATATGAAAAGTACAAAGAATGTGTTGTTGAAATGTCGATTTAATTTTTTGCAGACAGTGGAAGTGAAACTTGCACATAAAAGGACCAAGTGATTCTCGCCAAATTTCAAGTCACAAAAGCCCCGAATACAAATCCTAGATAGGAAGTACTTCAATTGAACAGCCAATGATTTCGATAGAAACGGGCCTTTGCTAATAAGTTGAGATCGTTTGAACAAACAAACATCCAATTAAGAAGCTGATGCTCGTTCTCACGAACTGGCCTGGCAATGAAGTACATTTCCATGGATTAAACGAGTCACTTGTAAAAAAAAAAAAAAAAAAAAAAGGATCACTGAAAAAGCATAAGCAAGCGGACAAAGGAACAACCAAGGCCATCATCGGCAGCACAAATCCTCTTCGGAGGCACAACTCTTCGGAGGATAAAGACCTGTAATGGGTCATACGCCACAAAAAAGAAAGTTCTCTACTCAACAAAAAAGATTGGAGGAGTCATGACCCTCCAACCATGAGAGAGTAACTTCCAGGCGATGAAAACCCCTTTTTGAGGCACATTTCACCAGGAGTTGAAGTGTAACAACCGCTCTTCGGAATTTCACTTCACCAGAGTTGAAATGTAAACAAAATAAAAGCCCTCTTCGGAGGCCCATTTCACCAGGAGTTGAAGTGTTATGACCGCTCTTCGGAATTTCACTTCACCAGAGTTGAAATGTAAACAAAATAAAAGCCCTCTTCGGAGGCCCATTTCACCAGGAGTTGAAGTGTTATGACCGCTCTTCGGAATTTCACTTCACCAGAGTTGAAATGTAAACAAAATAAAAGCCCTCTTCGGAGGCCCATTTCACCAGGAGTTGAAGTGTTATGACCGCTCTTCGGAATTTCACTTCACCAGAGTTGAAATGTAAACAAAATAAAAGCCCTCTTCGGAGGCCCATTTCACCAGGAGTTGAAGTGTTATGACCGCTCTTCGAGATTTCGCTTCACCAGAGTTGAAATGCAAACAAAAATAAAAGCCCTCTTCGGAGGCCCATTTCACCAGGAGTTGAAGTGTTATGACCGCTCTTCGAGATTTCGCTTCACCAGAGTTGAAATGCAAACAAAAATAAAAGCCCTCTTCGGAGGCCCATTTCACCAGGAGATGAAGTGTAACAACCGCTCTTCGGAATTTCACTTCACCAAAGTTGAAATGTAGAGACAAAATAAAAGACCTTCCTGAAAGCCCACGTTTCACCAAGATTGAAATAAAACTTCCAAGTGTTGAAACGTGAAAAGGCTTTCTTCGAAGGCACAACTCTTTGGAGGTACACGTTTCACCGAGATTGAAATAAAACTTCCAAGTGTTGAAACGTGAAAAATCCCTCCTTAGAGGTACAACCCCCTCCCGGGGACACAGTTCAAAGGAAAGATCTCTTCAAGGGCGCAATCAAGAAGAAAGACCTCTTCGGAAGCCCACGTTTCACCAAGATTAAAATAAAATTTCCAAGTGTTGAAACGTGAAAAGGCTTTCTTCAAAGGCACAACTCTTTGGAGGTACACGTTTCACCGAGATTGAAATAAAACTTCCAAGTGTTGAAACGTGAAAAATCCATCCTCAGAGGTACAACTTTGTATATAAAAAAAAAAGAAGAAGTTAAAGTGCCCTTCAGAGGTCCGCTTTACCACATAGAAGAATTCACTTGGTGAAATATGCACATAAGTAAAAGAAAGAAAAAAGTGATTTCTTCGAACGACAAAGCGTAGAAACTTATACGAAGGGAGTTGTACTCTACAAAAATTTTCTTTAAAGAGAATAAAATAATTGTTCTTTAGCAAATAAGAGTGCAAGTCCCCTCGAAGTATAAGATATTGCAGCAAGCTTAAAGTATGGGGGCAACATGGTATAATAGTATAGCCGCATCAGTAAAGTAATACTCAAACAACATACCATAAGCCCGCTGCAATATCATATAAATAAACTTGTGCAAAAATGAATAATAAATGCATTCAAACAGAAGTCTGTACAAACAAAGGATCATTTTATTCAATCGAAATGCAGGTACAGGTTTCAAAATAAAGAAAAGCGGGGGCCGGTACCCGCACAATTCTCGACCAGTACATACAAAAGGCAAAAAGCTAAAATGTTCACTTCTTTTTACTACCTTTGGACCCTTTTCCCGGCCGAATGATTAGCTTTTCAGGCCGGTCAGTTGGCACAAGGGAAGAAGGAGGGGTAGGTGCAGCTGGTCCAACTTCTGGCTCCCCTTCAGTAACAGTGATTATCTTCCCCCTCCTCTTTGACGTTCCGTGCTTTTTCCTCCTCTTTGAGGAAGACTCACTTCCCGGAGTGGCAAGTTTAGACAAAGTTATGTCATCAGAAGGGGTCCGCTTCGGGGATATCTCACCTCCCACAAGTCCCTCGTCTCTATGCTCCTGCGAAGCGATGGGATCGTCTAAACCATGGAGGGCTTCTATTTGTTCCTCTTGCGACCCGGGCTGAGAAGCAGAAGGAGGAGCCACCTGGAAAGACGGAGGAAGGATAACCGGAGGAGGAGAAATCTGAGCGGTGCTTGATACTTTCTCTGTAGAAGAAAAGAGGTTAAAGTCAGTAAAGAGAGGAGATGAAGGCTCATCAAGGTTGAGAAAATAGTCAAGGAGCTCATTAAACCCATGTGAAGTAAATGAGCAATCCACTTGAGCGAAATTTACAGTGGAATTACCTGCAGAAGTTGTCTTTATTACATCAATTTCATAGTCCGGGGCTTCAGCACTCTCTTGCGATTCATCTGTAACTTGAATAATTTTGGCCCCGGTATCAGTTTGAGAAGGGATCGGTACATAAGAGCTAGAGCCAATAATGCCAGCATCGACCGAAGTTGAAGGAGGGACAGGAACAGTCAAATTTGTTTCTTTTTCTTGATGCTCTTCCCCCACTATTTCAACCCGCGATCTGGCGAGTTGCTCTTTCCCTCTGGCAAGGGCTACGCGAGCCTCAAAGTCTAAGTAGTGCACCTCCAACTCCTCTTCAGTGTACCCGGCCCCTTTAAACATATCTAGTGCGGCCTCCCACACTTCGGCCAGGGTAATCTCATACTTGGGGCCCAGGAATGCAAGACTGCCACGCCCTAATATACATTGCAAGTAGAAATCAAATAGTGTCGAGCCAATATCAGCTTTGGTAGCTTCATGGGCCTCTTCAGCGGTAATTCTGCCCGCAACAGCCTCATCCCGCTCTCTTTCGACTTTGGATAACTGGGCTTTCAATTTTTCAATCTCTGCAGCCTGAAGGCCAGTTTGTCCTCGCAACTGAGTAATGTCAGTACGGTTGCCCTCTATAATCTGCTCCAACTCATCAGCCTTGGCCTCAGCATCCCTTTGCGCGACATGAGCATCCCGCACCTGTTGAAGAAGCACACTTTCCCTTTGAGAATAAGAAGTGGAAGAAGTAGCAAGCTCCTCTTTAAGTTTCCCAACTTCTGCCTCAAGTTTCTCATTATAATCGGCGATACTCCTCATTTCTGCATCATGCTGTTTAAGGATCTTTTGCCATTCAGTTTTGTCGTTCTCCATGGTAAGCATAGCTTCAAGATTGGCCCTATTCACCCTTTAGAGCTCATCAACGAGTTTCTGCCAAGATGACATCCTCTCAATATCGGTTCTGACTGCATCAAGGTTCCGTAGCATAGCATTTTTATCTATGGGAACCAGGTCGAGGTCAAAGCGAACTCCTTTTAAACACCAATTAGGAAATCGGCGTTGAAGAGTGGCTGGACCTGGTCCAACTTGGTAAGATGGCCTATTAATGATTGCTTGGATATCAGTAGGGGAAGGGGCAGGAGATTGAGAAGAAGTAGGAGCAGTAATCTTCTCTGAAGGCACAGGCATTGGCTCCTCAATAACTTTGGCTCGTTTGCTCGAGTCATCAGTTGTGTGACTCTTCCCTCTATCATCATGAGATTTGCGTTTAAGGGAGTCACTCTCTATGTAGGAGGAATCATGTCGACTATCTGGTCTTCCAAAGCGTTCTTCATAATCACGTCTTTCCCGAGCCTTCTGGGCTGCCCTTTCTTCATCAGTCTCTCTATGAATAGGAGGATAGGATTGATAGCCATACTGGCTGCGTTTCCCATATCGCTTAAAGTCATCATAGTACGAGCTGCCTCGCCTCATTGGTAAACCTAAAATTTAAAAAGAAGAAATAAAACTTGAGAATCCTTCAAACGTTTAAAAAAGAAAAGAGAGAGCATAAAAGTGCCAGGAATTCTAAGTGTGTGTGATGTGCAAACTACGCGCTTCAGTCTACGAACCACTCTTTAATGGGGGAGTAGTTGTGGGTGTAATAGATAGCGTCAACTCTTAAGTCGACGGCAACTGTTGCAAAGTAGAAGTAGCTTCAACTACTGAAGAAGAAATCCCGGCAGTGATAGGATCTTCTTTAAAGATCTCTTGTGAAGTAGCAAAAAGGTCGCTCAGTCCTTCGAAAGTATCGTCCCTACTTTGCTTGACAGGACTGGATTTCTCAGCTTTTTCACCAGATTCTTGTGAATGATGGGAAGATCCCTGAGGCTCTTCTTCCTCGATAACCGGGGCAAGTTTGTCAAATGGCCCTGCAGCATCAACAGAAGTGGAACACTTCACTAGCGAAGTCTCAGGAGCAGGTCCTTTAGATATGGATGTGCTAGTAGAAACTGAGGCATCCAACACTCTAGCTGGGGAGTCTGGAATTTCATGAGGACGCGTAGAACGAGAAGTATGCAAAAGTCCGTACTGATGCAGAAACTCATCTTTCAACATAAATTGAATATCTCTCTCCTCAACCGGTACGGCCTTAAGCCTCTCGAAAGTCGACTTGTGACTGGGATTCCTAGAGGGAGGAGGCAGCGCTGAAAATAAAAGAAGCAGAGTTAACACTTAGCAGGTCAGTCTCACAAAGGCCAGATAACAAACGAAGCAAGGATGGGTGGTCTTACTTCCTTCCCTCCACAGAGCATAAAACCCCGGGGGGCAACGAACGAAGAAGAACTGGGTTAGAAACCCGTGAGCAGTGTCGGGAAGGCCAACAATTAATTTGCGGTTTCGGGCGCTTCTCACAACAGTAATAGAAGGATGATCTTTGGTCCGGCTAAAGGAGCATAAGTAACAAATTTCATCAAAGCTCGGAAGTCGATCAAGTGTTCTCCTAAATAGCACACACAACCCCATTAGAATGGCGTAGCCATTGGGGTGTAGTTGGGATGGAGCAATGGCCAATTGATGAAGAAGTTGTTGGAAAAAGTCATTGGAAGGAGGAACGCCCCCACTTAGGCACATATGCCGGTTAACTGTCACAAAGCCAGAAGGTGCTATGTCAGCAGTGTTACTTCTCTCAGGAAGAATGGCATCTGATTCAGCAATGCCAAACTGAGCACACAGCTGGCGAAAAACTTTATATGATAGTGTGGTAGGAACTCTTTCGGGAGGATTAACTAGTGGAGCTGGAAGAACAGTTGCCTCTCCCGTCTGAACTGTTGCATCTTCTTCCTGAGAAGTCATTCTACACAAGCAACTGGATATTCAAATATGAAGGTGCACGTTTCCTAAAAGTGTGAAGTGTCGTGCAAAACTGATAAAAATAGCAAGTAAATATAACTGGAATTAAACTGGTCGACGATTGATCGACTACGGTAATTTCAGAACTTGTTAATTTGAAATTCAAGCATAATATTAATGCAGGCTGGTCAGTTTCAGTTGACTATTTCAGTGTTGCTTTAATATTCTACTTGTAATCGATAGCACTTCGTTCACACAACTTACTTAAGTTAATTATCTGTTATTAACTAATCTGTCATTTGATGTGGGCGGTTGATGGCAGTATATTCGTCCCAATTTTCTGTAAATATCATATTAAACAGGTTGTTAACCCACAAGTTAAAGTAATCTGTAAAAGAATGCAGCAAAGTTCAACGGATCAAAATCCATGCAACAATTCAAGGTCTAAGCAGAGTTTAAAAATGCAAGTGCTGAGTCGTAGACGACTCAAGAGTAAAGTCGTAAACGACTCAAGTGATAACTCGACAACAACTTAAGTGCTAACTCGTCTACGAGTTAAGAATTTCTCTTCGGTTTAAGTTAAGTCGTTGGTTCTCTGGTTGACTCGTCCACGACCTAAAGAATTATGAGGAGAAACAGGATAGGTCGCTTCACTTCTGAGTCGTTGAGGCTTTGAGCCGGAAGTCCTTTGAATCGTGAGTCAAAAAAGGAAGACAAGGCTTCAAGTCAGAAAGATACAAATTCTTCTAAGTCTTAACTCAGTTACGACCTAAAAACCTTATCTCCACTCCTAAACCCATAGACCGTCTCACCTCTAAACCGATGAACCCTCTAACTATTATCTCGTCTTCTCCAAACCCCTAACAGCCTGATAAAAATAAAATATAAATAGATTGAAACCCATTATCCTCTCCTCGCGAATTATCCAAAACCTAATCGAACTACCTCGAGCTCGCCAGCAATCGATCGTGGCAACAATTGTGATGAAGCGTGGTATAAGGAACTGGATTAAATTCGCAAGTTAATAGCTATCGCGGAATCAAATGAACTGCGGATCTACTTACGCGATGCGATGATGAGGATTGTAGGGACTGAATCAACGGTAAGATGAACTGGTTGAATTTGTTTCCGAAAGCTCGAGGACGTGTTAATGGCAGAAATAGCTCAGAGGTAAGTAATGGGAAGAAGGAAATAGGGGGAACGACCCAAGCATTTTATACCTCAGGGAAGTGGGACTCGAATCGGCACACCAGGGTTATGATGAGTCAAAGCACACGACTTACGACTTAAGGCATGTGCTTCGAGGGGCAAGTGTTAACCCAGTTTCCTCTACGAGTTAAGGAGTCTACGACTTAAGGCCTTCACGGGTTAAGGAATCTACGAGTTAAGGAGTCTACGACTTAAGGCCTTCACGGGTTAAGGAATCTACGAGTTAAGGAGTCTACGACTTAAGGCCTTCACGGGTTAAGGAATCTACGAGTTAAGGAATCTACGAGTTAAGGAGTCTACGACTTAAGGCCTTCACGGGTTAAGGAATCTACGAGTTAAGGAGTCTACGACTTAAGGCCTCCACGGGTTAAAAGGTCTACGAGATAAGGTCTACGACTTAAGGCCTTCACAACCTAAGAACATTACGGCCTGACGACCTAAGGTTGGCATAATCTTACTAGTTAAGGATGACACGACTTAAGGAAGTTTACGACTTAAGTCATTACAACCTAAATGACCCAAGGGAGTAACGGTCCAACAACTTAAAGGAACTATGACTTAACGACTCGAGGGACGAGGAGTTAAGACGACTACGCCTAAGTCGTGACCGACTTACGACCTTTACTAGGTCGTTCACGACCTAAGGCCACAGAGGCAAATTCAATACTGCACCATGACTCGTTAACTCCAGTTAAGCCACAAGCCGAGGATCAGTTTGGGTCGGTCACGACCTACGACATATGGTAAGTCGTACACGACTTAAGACTATGGTAAGTCGTACACGAGAATCAGTTCAATGCCGCATCACTTATGAGAGGACAGGTTAACTCATTTGCGACTTAGGACTTGTAATATATCTAGGGTTCAGCAAGGATGCCTTGAAGAAGTCTGGACCCAGCATTTAAGTGACAACTGACCCACGACTTAGTTTAAGTCGTCCACGACTCAACTTAGGTCGGTTACGACTTAGGACTTGGTAATGTTTCCTGCCTGGAATTGCCTATAAATACGACCCTAGCTCCAACTAGAAGGGGACTTTTGGCTGATTTCCTTCAAACACCGTTACTCTGCTGCATTACAAACTAATCCAATCCAACACTTGAAGCTCTCAAGATATTAAGAACGCTACAAACAACTTCAAGAAGAGATCACATACATCCAACATGGATTCGAAAACTCTCATCTTCATCGAAGTTTAAGCTACTCGTTCTAAGTCTCCTGTAATTCAAAGTGTATTGTATTTGGGAAGAATTGTATCATCTTGTAACGAGATTATTAATAAAAGTACTTAAAGTGGACGTAGGCTATACCCTAAAGCCGAACCACTATAAAATTGTTGTTGTTTACCGCTTTTCTACTATTATCCGCTTGTAATCTGTTCCCGAGTCGTCGGGTGGTGCTTTCACAACTACAACTCATACACCGGGGTGTTAGCGTTCAAACTTTAGCGATAACAGTATCCACTGTGTGTGGTTTGTTGTCAGGTAAATTTCTATGTAGCAAATTCTAATGAATGCCAGTGTTGTATCGTGTAGTGTAACTCTGATAATGTGATGTATGTAAAAACTGATATAGTGTCTTTGTTTTAAAGATTATTCATTTATGTATTTTATGTTGTTCCGCTGTGAAATGTGAGATTCTGTTATTGTTTCTGTTTCTTCTTCTATCTTCTTCTTCTTTAAACCCTAACGGTGCGGTTTTCCGGCATTCGATTGTGCGGCATTCGATACAGTGGACATATTAATGTCGACTTTCGAAAGTCGAAAAATCGGGCCGTTACATGATCTCAAAACAGTAATAAAATACACTGGTTATCTTATTCTATAAAATTTCAAAAATACCAACATTTACTAAAAAAAATACATCAAATGATAATTTGAATATTTTTTGAATTAAAAATTATGAAAAAAATCAAATAAATTAAAGTAAAAGTTACTAGAATAAAAATCAAGTCGTAATAATTGATTTTATTTTTATTTATTAAATTCGAATTAGATTTGAATATTTGAATATATTAAATATTCCTATTCAAAAATTTAAAAAATCCAGGTTGTTATAACTCCCCTCATTCGAAGATTCAGGCCCTTTAATATGATAGTACATGGAGAAAAGTGTAGCTAACATAGGAATATAATCCACTGAATCAGAGCAATGAAAGAATTTTTTATCCCAAGAAGCATTTGAAAGAATAGGTCTATTTAAATCACCTAACTTCCCTAGCACTAATAGCCTAAGGCCTTCGTCCTTAACATGATAAAATAGATGCTTTTCTTGTTCACCACCACCTACATACTTATAGAACCTATCACCCTTAGGATCAAACTTCATACTTTAAATTAAAGTTTGTAAATAATGTTTTAAACTTAAAACAACATATGTATGATAAAATTCATAATTTGGCTTGTCTATAAAATAAATAACAAATTGAAGTCTAACTTTAATTTAAAAGGATATCCAAAGGTTTGTGATAAGTCCTGTTATGTTTATAAAGTTTTTTTGAATTTTCAAACAAAAATATGCAATAACCAAAAGACTATATTCAAAATAACAAATAAAAAACATATATACAAACATTAATAACTACGTATGTTTTCTATTTGAATCAATAATAGAATTATGTTACTAATTAAAACTTAGATTTCAGTCTTTTTTCATACAAGAAATTTAAAATAATAACAAAAAAGGATATGACAAATCAGGGACGCGCGTGCGCATACACATATGCTGAAAATGTTTTAGATATATATAGACAATATGAACAATTAATTAAGTTTGCAAACATATGATGTGGATCTAATGATGACAAGATGAATAGTAACCAATCAATCTATATCCTAAAATGGATCCAAATCAAAATAACATAGTGAACATATATAATTAATTACGATGCAGCAATTCTACAATAAACAAATATTGATATGAGCTGAAATATATGATGGATCTAAATCATATGAACAAGGTAAATGATGAACAAATGAATTAGAGTTATTACCTTGAGATGTTGCCAAGAGAATGCACCTTGAATGAAGAAATCTCCTTAGAACTCTATATTCACACTCAATCCTTGCAAGAGATGGATTAACCACTTGTTTTTTATTTTATTTGATGTTTTTTTGATTTGGAGTTGAAAGATTTTGGAAACTTTTTTTATTTTCTGCCATGAAAGATTAGGTGGAGAAAAGAGGAAAAAATGAATGAGAAAGAATGAATTGTCTATAGAAAATGAATTAGTGGATATGTTTTAATTGAAAGAATGAAACTTTTTCCATTCTTTAATTAAAACTTCCCTAATTAATTTCCTCAATTATCTTTCTCTTAACTCTACTCCCTTTACATGATATGGTTAATATTACATACCATCAAATGATATAAGCTTTCCATAAATAACTTTATACAAACATCTTTTATTTAGACATGTTTAAAATTACATCGCTACCGCATATCAATGGATGCATATATAAATTTTATAAATGCATTCAAATAATTACAACACAACTCCGAAACCTCAACTAAATTAAAAAATAATAATTATTACTTAAATTTTAGTTAATTTAATTAAATGATAACATTTACAAATTAATTAAATCATATTTTTATTGGAGAATTCATCATTACGGTTGTGCGAGTTAAAGATGTAAATTTAGTCGGCGGTTATTATCGAACAATTTGAATATTAATGTTCACATGTACCCTTAGCTAGTGGTGTAACATTTTGGTGAATTTATTGCTTACATATCTTTTTGATAAAATACAATTTTACTTATTATAAGAAATACCTGATAGTGACGATTATTTTCGCCAATTCTCTTTACCAAAATCGTATCACTTTGGACTTATAGCACTTGGTAATGGTCAAAATTCTAGTATCATCCATATTCAAATTTATAGTCCAAACACAAAGTCCTTGGTTCGATAATAACAATTATTATTAACCAACTACTCTGACCAATGATTTTGACTTTGACTTGACATTAATTAACCATGTACTAACCCCGTATAACCGACGAGACGATTCTTTATTCGTGTTTCACTTCCAATACTTCCACTCGACGCAACTATATTCATTCGATGGATGCAATGCCTCAATTTAACTATAATCAAAGCCAAGCTTTCATATTTAAATCAATAGTATTCTGAAATCAAGAGAACTGTGTAAATTAATCGCTTTGACATTTTATGTTAGACCTTAGTTACCTTAATCAACAAAAAAGTCGAGTGAGTCATTCCTTAATTATCTAACAACTATCAGTACGTAACACTTTGGTGCCCTGAGCTCCATGAGTAATGCACTACCCAACATTTAGAGAGCGTTATCTTCTCTAATCTCAATATATGCATCGACATTCGGTCTTGATACATCTTGACTAAGACTATATAAAATGATGTGCTTATCACATTTTGATATAATACAATTAGTTATAGCTGTTTGTAACTGCTATCACAAACATATCATTTATGGACTTTCTGATATATATACACTAAAATTAACTAACTGGTTATTTCTAACATCTTATAATACAATAGAAAGAAAACACCTTTTATTTTGGACAAGATTGGTTATCGAATTAGAACCATGTGACAAATTACATAATTTCCCCTAGGACATACCCCTAACTCTATTAATCTTCCATTTTCGCTTGGGGTCAATTATGGAATCTTATTCCAACTTCTTAGTTCAATTTCCTCAAAATCAATTAGGTCAACCCCTTAGTAAACGTGTATGCTATTTTGTTTTAGTTTTCTATTTCGTTAACCAACTCTCTCCGATGCTGATAAACTGCCTTTATCTTGTGGAACAATTCGGGGTATGTCTTGACGTCTAGTGAGCTCTAAGTTTTCTTTATGAATTATATCTAAACATCGTTATCATATAACAATATTATGAGATTCTGAACATTTGAAATTACTTTCAGCTCAATTATAAATTTGTGCATTTATTATATACATTGTTCTTTTTACCATTGAACCATTCATGGCAATGTACACAGCCTTTTCATTGAAATGACCATAATCTTTAATTTCGAAAATTTCCAACTTTAAAGCTTCTTAATTAATCTTTGAACATGAATTTGATATTAAAATGTTATACTCAATATCAATTAAGGAGTCCAATTCTGAATACTCCCTCTTATAGAATTTATTGTTTTGGTAAAAATTCTCTATTATATTGTAACTACACAAGAATACTCCAAACTACCAATTACTGCTCTTAATCTTTAATTGATGCTTTCTTTGTGCATCAAATATGTAATTAAATTACGACATTATAGACAACACAACATGTATGATATTCCTATTGCCAACTCATAAGGAATCCATCTTACATGGTTCAAATTGAACATTTTAGTACGGTGTCTTTAAACATCGTTTAAGACATTCTTATTATCTTTTGTATTTACTGTAAAAGAAATCATTAATAAATCTAATGTCTAGTGATAAAAAGAATTAAAGTTGATATTAATATAAATACATCAGTAACAATCAACCGATTGTTTTTTACTTCTGGTGTAGAATATCAATGTACTATAAAGAATGGCCTTTTCTACCTCCGAATATGGTCACTAATACATCCACAATATTCTCATTTTAGACACCTAAGTGCCGATAAGACAGAACGTAGGGTAAAAATGAAAAAATATAGAATAAGAAAGAAGAACAAAATATCAGAATATCACATGCAGAACAATAACATATAATATCTCAAAAGATATTTACTAAAGGAAAACATTAATTTACATATGTCAATTAGAGTAAAATAACTTATTATCAGCCCGGACAGCTATAACAACATGTCCTCACAAATGCTGATAGACCAAAAAAAGTAATGCAGCGAAAAATAAAATACATGAATATGTCTAAGGGCATCGGCATGTCTTCTGAAGCTTCGAAATGTCCATTACTAAATCTAGAAATATACTCGGGCTGACTCAAGCATTATAATAGTATACTGGTAAACAAGTGTTAGAAACTCAAATCATTTGGATTTTTATATTTCTAAAACCATTCAAAAGTAAATGTATCACGTAAGACCACGCTATAAATAAACATGGTCCGGTTTTTACGTTACGATATCCAAACCATTTCTATTAGAAAATCTAGTTATATTATAATAAAGTTTAGGGTGAGAAATATTGGTAATCAAGTAGATGCGGTGTCCGTGAGTGTACACAACAAAAATAATAGGCATACAATCAAAATCACTAAGGCCCTTTTGCTAATGGTGTAGGATTCCATGGAGTTGCACTCGGAACATCTAAGACGGTCTTCATGCATAAGGATCAGAGATATCCTTTCAAAGCATCGTACATCCCTAGTTCTTGTACCATAGGAAATACATAGCTGGTCACCAAGGCCGAGCGCACCACTCACTACATGCATACTATAGGTATCTCTATGGTAGAGTCGCCTGCACCCTTTGTGTGATGCCCCACCTCTATCACTACGCTAGCCAAGGACACTACGGTGTAATGCCGTAAACTAGCGCGGAGAATAAGGCTGTTGAGGAGCGACCATCCGTGTAACGGCTTTGTGCAAACACCGATATGTCAGATGAAATAATATGCTTTTCATTTCATCTTAAGAGGAAATCTGACATACCGATACAAACACAAGACTACTACACGGTGGCTATAATATCTTCGGAAACAAATATAGAAATAAGCATAACATAAATCAGTCGCAGATAATTCATATCACAAAGGCGAAAACAGATATGAATATAACACATGAAAGTGTACATCAGAGTAGCGGCCAAACAAAATCCACAATAACGCAAAAGAATAGATACAAGTGCAAGACAAAAGATAAGTATACATCAAGGAGTCTCTATCTCGAATGTATACAAAACAAAAACTACTAATCTAAAGTAGTTAGTCAAAAGTCAAGCGATGGTTCCTGATAAGAAGTCAAGTAGAAGCACGTGTAATATCTTAGCTGAACCGAGTATTATTTAATAAGAAAATAATAAAAGGATCAGTCTAACTATAAATATAAGATAAAGTGATATAGAATAAGAGATATTTCAAAAACGTATGATAACCATAAAGTCATACTGTGATAAGTATGTAATTGAAAATCAATCCAGAGATTAATCATATCACAAGAATCTTCTTAAAGATTAAAAAGAATGTCATATTCTTAAATTAATTCACCATGCCACAAATAACGACATAAATACTAATGCCAATTTGTAAAATTTGGTGAAACATAAATTCCAGAAATCAACCATTAGAAATCCAGAGATTAAATAATTCGGAGCAACGACGTCGTACATCGTAATGTCCGATGATCCAGAAACACAATAAATAGGAACAACAACGTCGTACAGCATAACGTCCGATGAACCCAAGCACAATAAAACGGAACAACGACGTCGTACATCGTAACGTCCGATGAACCAAAACACAATAAAACGGAACAACGACATCGTACAGCGTAACATCCGATGAACCAAATCAAAATAAAACGGAACAACGACGTCGTACAGCATAACGTCCGATGAACCAAATCACAATAAAACAGAACAACAACGCTGTACAGTGCAACGACCGATGAACCAAATCAAAATAAAACGGAACAACGACGTCGTACAGCGTAACTTCCGATGAACCAAATCACAATAAAACGGAACAACGACGCCGTCCAACGTAACGTCCGATGAACCGAATCAAAGAGACATTGCGCATTGCTAGTCTAAACCATAAAATGATCAACATCGGTCATCAAGAAGTGTCAATTACACTAAGCTAGTAAATATATGAGTTTAGCATCATGTTCCATAACCACTAGCTTAACTTAAATATTTACGGACAAATTGTAGATCCCCACTAGAAAATTGTCACAAGAGATTCAATCGAACAAGTCCAAGAGTTAACTGGCGAAGTAAACGCAAGCGTTTCATACCACTTGTTTTACTAAGTCGTTTAATTAGATTTCTCGTGCGAGTGAGATAAAGGTTTGTATATACTAGTTGATTTGGAAAACGGTTTTTAGAAGGAAAAAAACAAGCTTTGTAATAAAATAGTGTTGAAATCGTTTGGACGAAAGAATTTTGATATTTACTACTTGTGTTAGAACCTTTGTATTTTTAAAGTGACAAATCACAAAAATGATTGTAGGAACAATCAATCACCAAAATTCACATTCGTAGGCATGAATAAAATCTAAAGAAATCGATACCAAATCCATTGAAGTGGATATTCCCAAAAATTTCGAAAATAGAAGTTATCAAAGGCAACTAAAGTGATAACAACTAATTGGAGAAAAATAATCGATTAAAAATTGGATATTCCAACACAATAGTCAAATTAGGCAAAACTGGGCATTTCCAGACGTCTGAGGGTTATTCCAGACGTCTGGAATTGGCTTCTGGAAATACTCCAGAAAACCTAATCAGACGTCTGAAGCACTAAACCAGACGTCTGAAATCGAATCAGACGTGTAGGGGATAGTCCATACGTCTGGTCTTGATCTTTGGAAATTTTCCAAAAAACCAACCAGGCATCTGAAGACACAAATCAAACGTCTGACCATCTTTTCAAACGTCTGGAACGTTAGTTCAGACGTTTGAAATTAGTCACTGCCATGTATATCATTCTGCTGTGTGTAATTTTTCTACAGGGGCCAAAATCAGACGTCTGGCATTGGTCTTCGGACGTCTGAACCCTGGTAAAGGCAACGGTTTTCCTAGGCCATAATGGACAAATCAATTAGGGAGTGATCGAGCGAGCAACAACGACTAAGGCTTTGTGTCAAGCGACAACCCGGCCATATAAGCTATTCGATACACCCCAAACAACATATCCAAACATCCACTAAAGGATTTTCACAAAAATTGGACTTTAAAAACCAAAATTTGGTAATTCAACCATACATATTCAAATCAAAAGAAAAGGATCATGAATAGATGTTAGGAATTCATACCTAACAACAGAGATAAATATAGACAAAGATGTGAGATAAAAATCTCACCTTTAAACCCAAAACGAATGAAAAAGAAGCTATAGAGCAATGACAAGAACAATCACTCTTCAATTCCAACCCAATAAGCTTGAATCTAAGCTTAAAAGAGAAACATTCCTAAATTAGGTTTAGGAATTTATGAAATTGAAAGGAGAATGAGTCGGAGAAGAAGAAGAGAAGGCTTAACAAAGCTTCTTCTTGAATTTGGAGCTAGAACTTGGATTTGCAAAGATGATTAGGGCTTGGAGTTTTAGTTTCCCATTCCTCTCTCCATTTTCAGTGAAACTTGAGTGTTAGGAAAATAAGAATGAAGTGAAGAGTAGAGGTGGACTAAGCTAGAGTAACAAGTGGGGTTAATGTGCAGAAACCCAACCCAAAGCCCTAAATGAAAAGTAGCAAAATTCTACTAACTCCAAACATATCGAAGTTTATACTAAAAAAGGTCGCAAATGACATTTTGAACTCAATGGAAGTGATCTCGAGTCCTAATTCGACTGTTTGCAAAAAGTATCTTTTTGGACTAAAATCCGACGAACGATGCTATATTTAAATAAAATATTTAAATATACAATGGATAATATGCGGGTATTTGCAGACTCCCCTCCTTCAAGAAATTGCGCCCTTGCAATACTTAAGAAGAAAATAAATAGTAACAACCATAAAAGCATATCAACACAAAAGAAAACTTGAAATAAGAAGTTCACCATAAGGAGCACGAAAGAGTAAGTCCGAACTTGTTCGCTCGATGAATTCTCTGGATTCCCAAGAGTTATCCTTGAGATTTGAGAACCATTGAACTTTCACAAGAAATACATCTTTATTTCGAAGGAGCTCACCCTCCGAAGAAATGATGCGAATAGAATGTTGCTTAAAAGTCAAAATAGATGAAACTTTAATTTCTTCAATAACACCGGGCTCTAGAATAAAATCGGAATCCTTAAGGCATTTCCGTAGATAAAAGACGTGGAAAACGTCATGAATAACAAAAAATTGAGCTGGTGCAACGACGTAGTATAATAATAGTACGCCTGAGAAACTAGAAACTTGAATAATTTAGAACAACGACGTAGTACAATGACGGTACGCCAGATGAAGGTACGCCAGATGAACCAAAGCTCAAACAATTCAGAACAACGATGTAGTACAAACGGTACATCAAATGAACCGAAGCTCAAATAATTCAGAACATTGATGCAGTACAAACGGTGTGTCAAATGAACCGAAGCTCAAATAATTCGGAACACCGACGTAGTACAAAAACGGTACGTCAAATGAACCGAACACCATAAAAGAACATCGGACGTGAGTCCATAAAAGAAATGAGACGAAGATTAATAAAACAAGGTACATCGAAATGTCCGAGGAACTTGGTAAAAGATCATTCCATTCGGACATCATCAAAAAGACAACCACTTGTTGCTTACGACTAAGGGCATTGGCGACATGATTTCCCTTCCGGGAGTATACAAAGAATATTAAGATCATAAGATGCAAGGAACTCTAGCCAACATTAAGTTCCTTATGAGAAAATAAATATTCCAAAAATTTATGATCGGGGTAGAGAACAAATTTCTCATCCAAAAATGATGATGCCAAATTTTAAAAGTGAAATCAATAGCCGCGAGCACTAGATCATGAATGGCATATCTAGTCTCGATAGGCTTTAATGATTTAGAAACATAAATGATAGTACGTTATCCTTGCAAGAGAACGACATTCAAACCAATACGATAAGCATCGGTACAAAAGATAAAGTCCTGGTTCCCTTCGGAAATCACAAGAATAAGAGTATCTAAAAAGAGTTCTTTTAAATAATCTTCTTTCCCAAAAAGCTAAAACTTTCAAAATTACAATTATCTCAACGTAAAAATCTTTCTACAAAAATTTACATTTCACAAGTCGATATATCGTGTCTGATTGTCTCATCAAAGCGTTTAGGAAATTCCTATCGATAACGTCGATCAAGCGCATCGACCAGAATTCTTGAAGCATTCAACAGGCAACACAATCACAAAATCATCTTCTATATGATGAAAATATCTCTTAAAGGTTTTGAGAATATTCATTGCTCGTTTGAGATCAAAATCCTATTGTACTTATAAATAAATCTTATGAAAAAGATTTGCAAAATTTTAAAATTTCTATTTTTATCCAAAATCAATAAATACAAGAATGGAATTATCGAGATATTCATAGAATACTCGATTTATAAAATGGATCAAACAAGATGGGCAAACTGAATGACATAATAAGTCATTCATAGGAATCATAACGAGTGCGGAATGCGGTAAGTGGAATGCTAACTACCGCAACTCGTAGCAAATGAAAACCGGTGGCAAGGTCGAGCTGAAAAGATCTTAACACCACACGAGATATTTCTTAGGTGATGATCCTAAGACAAACACCAAAAATACCGAAAAATTCTCAAACTACATGAATGAGAGAAATAACACTTTCCTCATCATGAGGGCTTAAAGAATAAAATCGATGCCAGCTAAAATGGAATCGAAATCAAAAAGAAAAATAGAAATCTGCTTAACAGATAGAAAATGTCGATGATGAATAGTCCACTCGAAACATAGGATATAGCTTCATAATAATTAAGCCAATCCGTAAAAAAGTCAATGCCGAAGCATAAGTAAAAATCGGCTCGGAAAGAAAAATCACATAAAATAATTTCGACATCAATACAAGAGACAAACTGAGCATTGCGGATCCACCAACAGGATTCGCCGTTGTCAAAGGAGTCAACAAGCCCAAAAATGTTTAAAGAAAAGTAATCAACTAGTTCTTTTGATATAAAATAGTGAGATGAAACCCATATCAAAAAGAACTCGAAAAGGAAAATCAGAAAACAAATGCCATCAAGGATAGAATGGCTACCTTGACTAAGAGAAGAGTTACTAGGGGCATGCACAATATTTAGCTTTCTCATGTCCTTGCTCAGATGTTTGGGACATGCAGATAAAAGATGACCTGGATGTTTGCAATAGCGACAAGTAAGGGGTTCCGGACACTTATTTGCATAGTGTTCCTTAGAGTTACAATTGTAGCATCCTCCACGATTAGGGATTGGAGTCTTTGCTACCAAAGTAGTTTGCTTCACTTTCTTATTGGGATTAAGGCTCTTGAACTTAATATGCCTCTTCTTGGAAATCCCAACATCACTAACACTTCCTTTACCAACCTCTTCATGTCGAAGAGTGATATCCACAAGTTGATCGAAAGGAACTTCAAGTTTCAAAGGTAAAATCCTTTCGGGGTTCTTACCCAAAGCACAGATAAACCTTTGATTCTTTACAAGATCCAAAAGTTGTTGGGCAGACATGAATACTCCATCTGGAGGAGTAGCACTAGATTATCCAGCACTGGGGCAATTTGATCTAACCAATTCTCTTCTTTAAGAAAGAAAGAAGAAGAAAATTTACTCTCAAAATAAATATCAAGCAATCTTGATAGATAAACAAGGAATCATAAAGAAAATAGGATGAATCGGTACGAAGACTCGAATTAAATCCTAAAGCATGACTCCTAAGAAAGACTTAGGACGATGATCCTTGCTAGATTATTCTACACTGTTCCGAAGTTTGGCTCCGATACCAAGCTGTAACGCCCCACCTCTATACCTACGCTAGCCAAAGATACTACGGTGTAATGCCGTCAACTAGCGCGGAGAATAAGGCTGTTGAGGAGCGACCATCCGTGTAATGGCTTTTTGCGAGCACCGATATGTCAGATGAAATAATATGCTTTTCATTTCATCTCAAGAGGAAATCTGACATACTGATACAAACACAACACTACTACACAGTGGCTATAATATCTTCAGAAACAAATATAGAAATAAGCATAACATAAATCAGTCACGGATAATTCATATCACAAAGGCGGAAACAAATATGAATATAACACATGAAAGTGTACATCAGAGTAGCGGTCAAACAAGATCCACAATAACGCAAAAGAACAGATACAAGTGCAAGAAAAAGATTAAGTATACATCAAGGAGTCTCTATCTCGAATGTATACAAAACAAAAGCTACTAATCTAAAGTAGTTAGTCAAAAGTCAGGCGATGGTCCCTGTTAAGAAGTCAAGTAGAAGCACCTGTAATCTCTCAGTCTGACCCAAGTATTATTTAATAAGAAAATAATAAATGGATCAGTCTAACTATAAATATCAGATAAAGCGATATAGAATAAGAGATACGACAAGAACGTATGATAACCATAAAGCCATACTGTGATAAGTATGTAATTGAAAATCAATCCAGAGATTAATCAATATCACAAGAATCTTCTCAAAGATTAAAAAGAATGTCATATTCTTAAATTATTTCACCAAGCCACAAATAACGACATACATACTAATGCCAATTTGTAAAAGTTGGTGAAACATAAATTCCAGAAATCAACACTTAGAATTCCAGAGATTAAATAATTTGGAGCAACGACGTCGCACAGCGTAACGTCCGATGAACCCAAGCACAATAAAATGGAACAACGATGTCGTACAGCGTAACGTCCGATGAACCAAAACACAATAAAATGAAACAACGACATCGTACAGCGTAACGTCTGATGAACCAAATCAAAATAAAATGGAACAATGACATCGTACAGCGTAACGTCCGATGAACCAAATCACAATAAAACGGAACAACAACGTCATACAGCGTAACGTCCGATGAATCAAATCAAAATAAAACGGAATAACGACGTCGTACAGCGTAACGTCCGATGAATCAAATCACAATAAAACGGAACAACGACGTCATACAATGTAACGTCCGACGAACCGAATCAAAGAGACATCGCGCATTGGTAGTCTAAACCATAAAATGATCAACATCGATCATCAAGAAGTGTCAATTACAGTAAGCTAGTAAATATATGAGTTTAGCATCATGTCCCATAACCACTAGCTTAACTTAAATATTTACGAACAAATTGTAGATCTCCACTAGAAAATTGTCACAAGAGATTCAATCGAACAAGTCCAAGAATTAACCGGCGAAGTAAACGCAAGCGTTTCATACAACTTGTTTTACTAAGTCGTTTAATTAGATTTCTCGTGCGAGTGAGGTAAAGGTTTGTATATACTAGTAGATTTGGGAAACAGTTTTAAGAAAAAAATGAGCTTTGTAATAAAATAGTGGTGAAATCATTTGGACGAAACAATTTTGATATTTACTACTAGTTCCTTTGTATTATTAAAGTGCCAAATCACAAAAATGATTGTAGGAACAATCAATCACCAAAATTCACATTCGTAGGCATGAATAAAATCCAAAGAAATCGATACCAAATTCATTGAAATGGATATTCCCAAAAATTCCAAAAATAGAAGTTATCAAAGGCAACTAAAGTGATAACAACTAATTGGAGAAAAATAATCGATTGAAAATTGGATATTCCAACACAATAGTCAAATTAGGCAAAACTGGGCATTTCCAGACGTCTGAGTGTTGTTCTAGACGTCTTGAATTGGCTTCTGGACATACTCCAGAAAACCCAACCAGACGTCTGAAGCACTAAAGCAGACGTCTGAAATCGAAACAGACGTCTGGGGGATAGTCCAGACGTCTAGTCTTGATCTCTGGAAATTTTCAAGAAAACTAACCAGGCGTTTGAAGACACAAATCAGACAGTTGACCATCTTTTCAGACGTCTGTAACGTTAGTTCAGACGTCTGAAATTAGTCACTGCCTTGTTTATCATTCAGTCGTGTGTAATTTTTCTCCAAGGGGAAAAACCAGACGTCTGGCATTGGTCTCCAGATGTCTGAACCCTGGTAAAGGCAATTGTTTACCTAGGCCATAATGGCCAAATCAATTAGGGAGCGATCGAGCGAGCAACGACGACTAAGGATTTATGTCAAGCGATAACCCGGCCATATAAGCTCTTCGATACACCCCTAACAACATATCCAAACATCCATAAAAGGATTTTCACAAAAATTGGACTTTAAAAACCAAAATTTGGTAATTCTACCATACCAATTCAAATCAAAAGCAAATGATCATGAATAGATGTTAGGAATTCATACCTAACAACAGAGATAAATATGGACAAAGATGTGAGATAAAAATCTCACCTTTAAACCCAAAACGAATGAAGAAGAAGCTATAGAGCAATAGCAAGAACAATCACTCTTCAATTCCAACCCAACAAGCTTGAATCTATGCTGAAAAGAGAAACATTTCCTAAATTAGGTTTAGGAATTTCTGAAATTGAAAGAAGAATGACTTGGAGAAGAAGAAGAGAAGGCGTACCAAAGCTTCTTCTTGAATTTGGAGCTAGAACTTGGATTTGCAAAGATGATTAGCGCTTGGAGTTTTAATTTCCCATTCCTCTCTCCATTTTCAGTGAAACTTGAGTGTTAGGAAAATAAGAATGAAGTGAAGAGGAGAGGTGGACTGAGCTAGAGTAACAAGTGGGGTTAATGGGCTGAAACCCAACCCAAAGCCCTAAATGAAAAGTAGCAAAATTCTACTAACTCCAAACATATCAAAGTTTATACTCAAAAGGGTTGCAAATGGCATTTTGAACTCAATGGAAGTGGTCTCGAGTCCTAATTCGACTATTTGCAAAAAGTAGTTTTTCGGACTAAAATCTGACGAACGATGCTATATTTAAATAAAATATTTAAATATACAATCGATAAATATGTAGGTTGTTACACTTTGGGTTAGCAAACCCCCGGTCTATGCATCCTATATCTAGTTTTAGCCATCTCCGTTGTTGAGGCTACTCCGACATGCTAGCACACAAGTCACCGCTTAAATAGACCTCAACGCATGAGTCTCTAACTCGAACATATTGCGAACCCACACATGGGTTCCCTTATCTCAGAAGATCTTAGAATCATACATCGATTCCCACATTTGAATAGGTCACAAACAACTACATGTGTTTGAGCATCTCAAACAGATCTTGAATCTGCATATAGATTCTAGTGTTATGAGCCAATCCTAAACATTTTCCAAAGCATAGAATATGTATATGGTTTTGGAGTTGTTACGGTATCGAGTTATCTCATATAAGTACACTCCATCGCTTATCGGGCACTCTAAAACCAATCGATGGATCTCGTATACATATACTTCTTTTATTAGTCAAATTTCTTTTTATGTAATAAAAATTCTTTCATTAATTAAAACTTCACTTTTCATTTCTACAGATCTCAATACTCTCAAAACTATTCATATACTTATCTCAATGGTATAATTATATCCACAAATCAGTAACAAGTTTTACTTACTTAAAACATTGTCAAAGAGGTTAAAAACAAATGTCACTCAAATGTTATTACGATAAACCCGTTTGCTCTCTTAACTTTTAAAACTTATAACTTTTTATCTTTTTTCCAAAGATTCCATACTTGTTATTATCATTAAATTCCATTATAAAAGACCTAAGTATGTCACAAATCATTTAACAATATTTTACCACTTTATAATGTTATTCAAGGGTTTAAAAAAATGCTACTAAAAAGTTGTTTACAACAAACCTAAAAAACTTCACATAATCGTTGTCTTTAAAACTCTATTTTAAAGGCTAATTATTTTTCAAATGTATAATTAAATGGGTTAAAACAAATGTTGCCCAAACATCATTACTACAAACCCAAAATCACTTTTATACTTGCCATTAGCTTTGAAACATTCAATTAAAGCTCCAAGCACATCTTCACTTATTAAAAAAAGTAAGATACCTTTTTAATCAATTTTACAAAACCATCCATTATAAAAAAGTGTTATAATCAAAAAAATCCTTTATATTCTTTTATAAAATATTAAATATCTTTTCCAAGCTACTAAATATACAAAGAAAAACCTTTAAAAAGATACACACACACACACACACAGATATGTACTAATTTATTTATAAAACTAAGATATTTAAAAAAATTCAATAAACAATTTGGAAGTTATCATAATATAAAAGCCTTTTAATTCATAATAAAATCTTTAACTAATTCTTTAAGAACTCTATATACTATAAACCTTTATTTAATTTACTTTAACAGGTTTTAAACACTTACTCAAAATATTATTTAAAATATCTCCTTTATAATTTTATTAAAAACCCATAAAAGCAAGTTTATAATTTAAAACAATTTATTAAAAATCTATACAGAGTTATTAGCAATATTTAAACCTTGATAGTTTTCTAAAAATAAGTGTTTATAGTAATTATTTAAAAAATGAAGATGCCCTATGATGTCTGTTAAAGTCAACTTTAAAACCACCGAATACAAAGCGATTTCAAAGTGCATCTATGGCATTTTTTCACTTTTAACTTCCATAATTTCCATTCCTAATTTTCACAAATTTCCCAACAAATTTCTCTACGTCAAACACACAAAAAAGAGTGTAGGGAATAACCAAATATATATATATATATATATATATATATATATCATAATTTTACCAATTTAACAATTGTTAAATACCAGGAATTTCAAAGTGCGCTAATAGTGACTATATTGCTTCAAATATTCACAACAAAATTTCCAACTTTATCAAACATAAGATCAAACATTTAAATAAGTCCGGACCACGATACATGTTATAAAGGATTAAAAGAGAGATTATACAACACATATTATTGTCATTTTCTTCTAAAAGCAACGAGGAGTCCAAAAGAAATAACTTGCATAGTTTGTTATATTACTTATATTTTAACACAACAACAATTATCACACAATAATATGCAAATCAACTAGTGAGTAAACTCACCAAAATTCCAGCAAATGCTAATGCTTTATCGATCGATCTAAAATCCAATAGCGTTCAATTTTAGCAAAAAATTCCACTTGCTACAAACTTAATGAAATCGTCCCAAGTCATAGAGAATCCCGATTCGAGTGCAAAAACGAAAACTGCATCACGATTGAAGCTTGTATGTACAAGATTTGATTTTTGCAATATTTTGAATTTAAACTTTACTAATTAATATAATTATAAGTAACATTACCTTAATTAATCCCTCCCTCCCTTTAACCCTTGCCCTTCCCTCTCTTTCCCAATTTCAAATGTATTATGCACACACAAATCAAACCAACCAAGGTCGTATACATATATATATATATATATACACACACACACACACAACGATATGGAGCATCGCTCGATGAAATCAACCGTCGCTCATGCCAACGAACTCCACTTCTAGAACTCTACCTCTCTGACCTAACCATCTCGAGCTTGATCTCTTATAGCCTATTCCGATCATTTGCCCAAATTCCACAGCCATCAAAGTTGCGCATTACCTCGGCCATTTGGAGCCCTCCAACCACCGCCAAACTACTCCCCTTTGCTCCATGAGTCCAACTGTAACATCCCCCTACTTGGAGACCCTAAACTAACAGATACGGATGTTGTAGTCATCCATAGTTATTAATCCTCGATGACCAAATATGACAATGTTGGATTCATTGATACACAGAAATACATTAATACGGAAATTTTTAAAACATCAGACAAATTCCACATTCCATTTCAAGACATTACACATTCATTACATAATCCCACAATTCATTAACCACTTCAAGAAAATATATTTATTACAATATATGCCAAGAGCGATATATGAAGATGCCCTCTTGGATGATCAGAGTATATATAGGCAATCTAACAACTTTGCCTTTACAAACAACACAGCAGAATAAAAAATAAAGAGAACTCTAGATAGCCATCATGCCTCTTGCACGGCTCCGGAAGTTTATTCGTCTAAAGAGGTACCTGAAAACCTCAACTCTCAAACTACTCAAAATCAACTGAATACCCGAGAGTTTAAGGGAAAAAAACTTCAAGTCCAACATAAGTCTGGTATTAATAATAATCTACCATCTCTAACTATTTAGATATCCAGTGAGACCACGCCGCTTAACGGAATGAGATTTCCCTCACTAGTATGTTAAAACCTTTATAAACCATATACTATGCTCCTGCATCCACAACGGTTAAAACAATTCAAAACATTATGATATGATGATATGCAAAACAAGTGAATCAATTCTAGATTGCCCATTTGCATTCATTTTGACTATCTTTTTTCGTTATAGTTTCTAGGATTACTATTAACCTAATAGCTTTCATGGGCTGACTAATAACCGCCTAAATGTTTATGGACTACTTGTCTGATTTCGTAGTTTTCATGGGCTTACTATGAACCTATTAATCCCGGCCAATATCTTTTCATATACATAGTTTTATAGGCTTACTGTGAACCTATCAGCCCGTACCAATATCTTTCCTTATACGCAGTTTTCATGAGCTTACTATGAACCTATTGGCCCCTGCCAATATTGTAACGATCCTTTATTTTTGAACAATTTAAATTGAAAATATTTAATTAATTTTGAATATGTGAATGATGGTTTAAATTGAATTTCCAATAAAACTATGAATTTGGCGATTAAATTTTAAAGATTTAATCTATCGAAAGTTGAATAAAATTTGAATTTGACTTTGGAGTTTGAAATTTGAATATTAAATTTGTATTTAAAAAATTCGAACTAATGACTTAGAAAAAATAATGTGGATTTAAGAATTATTATTTATGTAAATTAATAAATTGATGGATAATTTTAAATGGCATTTTTCTTTAACTTAAATAAAATGGAATAAATTTTATCGATACAAAATACAAATATAAAATCTAATTGTAAAACATGTTAATATAAATTAATGCTTGATAGTTGAACTTCAAAACGTTTGTATACCTATGAAGCTTACTAAAGAAGATAATGAAAAAAAAAATTATTATTACCAAATCTCTAGTACACTGCTATGAATCACCTCTGCAAAATCACGTACCTGTCAGCCGAAATCGCGTATCACTTCAGCCACCCTACCCTGTACGCTGTCTCCTCCCTTTATTCTCAACCAAGCCTTCCTTTCCATTTTTTTTCATTCGAACCCTAAAAATAAACAGAGCGAACGAAAGAAAAAAATTATAACAATGGCGGCCACGAGTTTCTTCGTTCATTCGTTCGAAAATTAGGGTGTGGTACAGATTTGAAGATGCCATCTTTGTGGTTCGATCGAGAAGATGAATCTCATTCCTTCGTGTCGTCAATCGTTTGCCTTTGCTTCGATTCGGCCAGGGTTCTTCGATCGATTCTTTGCGCGTGCTCCTCAAAATCAAAGGTGAGTAATTTATATTACTCACATCTAATTCGAAATAGTTTGACTTCATCTGCTTATTTTGATTTTGTTTTTCGGCTTCGATTTGATTTTGTTCGTGTTGATACTCTTCTGCCTTGAGTTGATTTTGGGGCTGTTGATTTTGATTATGGATTGAATTGTTCGACTTTGTTTTCGTTTTTGGTACTCCATCTCGGCTATAGTATTTTGCCAGTTGTAGTTGTTCCTGTGCTTCCACACAATGCTTTTGATTTTGTTCTTGCCCATGTGTTCATCTGAGTATGCACATTTTAGTTTGAATCTGGTACAGAGCTGTTGATTTCATGGTCACATAGATATCTCTATGACTTGGTTCTTTAGTTGTCTTGACCATTTAAGTTGTGTTAGGGGTATGTAGCTCAAGTAGCCACCTCTCTGGTCTCCTCTTGCCTACTGACTGTTGCTAGAAGTATTTACTGGTTCAGTTTACAAATGGTTGTAGTTGGTGAGTCTGAACTTTGTCAAGTGCATACTTGTTTGCCTCTGGTTATTTGAGTTTTGTAACACTTTCGACCTTGTTCGAATTTGCATTTTTATTGGAATTTGCAGTTGCCTCCCCTGTCCACTTTAATTCACTGTTGCATGCACTTGTTGTTGTATATTATTTGAGTTTGCATTTGGTCTCGAGTCTTCACTGTTGCATGCACTTGTTGTTGTATATTATTTGAGTTTGCATTTGGTCTCGAGTCTTCGCTGTTGCATGCACTTGTTGTTGTATATTATTTGAGTTTGCATTTGGTCTTGATCGCTTGTCATGTTGCATGAGTCACTTGTGTATTGCTTTTGACATCCAGGTTCTTCACTTTTGAGTCTTGAACTTGATTTTCTGATATTGTTTATTACTGCAATACTTGTTGCATTTTGGTTGTTTACCATGTTGCATTCACTCCATTTTGCATTGATGCATTGCTGTCATGTTGGTTCGAATTGCATTTGTTTTTTTTGTACATGCTTCACTGCATCTTCTTCTACCTGTTGCATTTGCAATGATGTTCTCCATTTCATGTTTGAATTTCTACTTGTCTGCACTTGTATTCATGTTCATTCATGTGTACTTTCATGGGTTGTAGTCTGCACCGCTGTTCAATTGTCTAATTGCACTTTTGATCATTTTAGTCTGCACTGCTTTCATGATTTGAACTATAGTTTGTTTATTTCTTCTCTGTTGCACTAGTAATTGCATCTTATTCCATGTTTACTATCACTGCCCATTTATGTTTTTGCATACCTAGTAGTTGCATTCCTGGTTTGGGGTTGTTGCACTGTGAATTGTTATTTACTAATGTTGTATATGTTGGCATCTCTTGTAGTTGTTGTACTTGAGTTGAATTGTCTACATTGTACTTGAGTTGGGCTGGTTTGGTCGCATTTCTGTAGTTCCATGCTGCATTTGGTAGTTCTGTGCTTGTTTGTATTCACTCCAGATGTTCTTGTACATTTGATAGTCTGATACTTGTGTCCTTTTGTTGTTCACTTACCTTTTGGTATTGCAGTCTTCACTCTGCAGTATAGCCTGTTGCACTTGTTATACTTCATTCCTTAACCTATTTCATTTTCAAACTGAAGTTGACAGTTGCATTGTGATTTCATGTTTTTGATCACTTGAACCTAATTTGTAGTTCTTGTTCTCTTTGACATTGCTGAGTCCTTGCTGGCTCGAACTTGGTGTTGTCTGCATTTCATATTCTCTAACCACTGTCCCTGACCCTTTGGCACTCCTGTTCATCTCAATTACCTTTTGTGGTGATCTGGTGCCTCCATATGTTTCGTTTTTCTTGGAGGTACTCATGTTGTTTCCTTTTGAACTGGTCGAGTCATTGCAGTAGTTTATTTTGTGTACACTACTTTATTTAGTTCACCTGAACTTGGAACCAATTCAGTGTGCTGTTAAATACTTTTGCAACTGCCGTCACATTTGTTGGCACTGCTAACATTACATATGTACACTTATTTGTGTCCTCAATTATATACATGAATGTGGTATTACTCGAGCATTGCCTCTTTGCTGCATATGGTTTGTGTCACTGTTGCATACATGTTGAAATCATTCCTCTTGTTGCATTTCCAGATCCATTTCCATGAATTCTGTTTCTTTGTTCATTTTCAGTTTCATAATATTTTGGCATGTCCTTGTCACATATATGAATTAGTTGCCATGTTCATGATCACTGGTTTTAGACTTTGGTTCATGTGCATCACTCTACATCTGTTGCATCCATTTGTTTGTTTGCACATATCTCTAGCTTGGCCTTTGCATATGCTCTCCGGTCGAAGCATTGGCTGTTGAACTTATACTCTAACAATTGCATATATGATGTCTTGATTGTTGGGGCAGTGGCATTGAAATTAGATCCTTCACTGGCTTTTGATGCGTTGATTTCTTTGCGTATTTCATATACAGTATTGGCGAGGCCGTGCATGCGTGCGTGTACGGCAGCCAATCAGTTTTGATTTTTCTTTAAGTAACTTTTCAATTAATTTAATTGATTTGACTTTAAACTGATAAATTTGTTGTAAACTGCCGTTTAGGCGAATTTTGATGCTTTTCTAAATTATCTTTTTAAAAGAAAAAAAGAAGAAGAATCCTTTCATCTATTTTCGTTGAAAATTTAAATCTGCTGATTTATTGTTTTTAACACTGATAAGTGTTATATTTACCGTTATCCGATTTCTTGTTAAAAGGTCGGATAGGTAAATTTATCTTTGACTGTCGTCTAATTGCTATTTAATTATTATTGCTGCTATGCACCTATAACTGAGTTTGAATTAGACTGACCCGCGTATTATTTTCTTTTGAATGTAATACTCGGGTCAGACCGAGTATTTTACAGCTTGAAGATTTTCTGGCAGCGAAGTTAGAGAGAGGGGGATTACCGCATCACTAAAGTTTTTCAGGAAAATTTTTCTTGTACTAAATAATAAATAAATTGTTCCGCTGTATTAAAATGTAATGCATTGTATAAACTCTGATATTTGTATATGAAAGAAAAATTCATTTATGTGAAATGTTATTATTATTCTGTGATTCTGTGGCTGATTCTGTTTAAACTCTATAAACTAAATAACAATCCGTCATTTTGAAAGTTTCTAGTTGGTTTAATTACCGAATGGAGGCGGTTAAAAAGGTGGGTCGTTACAAATATATTTAATTTATATTCAATGCCGAGTCGACCTAGCTGGTTATTTGCCCTCGCCAATGTAACGTTATGGGTTCATTACAATGTGAATATAGACATATATGAAGAAGCAAACATAATAACTTCATTAATCCCTTTAACCTGTTAATCAAAGAAGACTTCTTAAAAACGTTATTTAAAAATACTTAATTTATGTCATTGTTTCTTTTAAAATAAGATTTGGTTATTTGTTTTGAAAACTAAGGCTATTGAAACATTAAAACATCACTTTTGAAATTCCTGGATAATCTCCTTTGAAAGTATAGAAAACTTCTTTTCAAAACATATGTACCTTTCGATGCTCTTTGAATCAACTCTTTCGATACCAAAATATACCTTTCGAAAGTATCAAAACATTCCTCATTAATCTTTAGAAATATAGCTCCAAAGCGATTATAAGTATCCCTTCCAAAACTACTGAAAGTCCCCTTTTCGAAACCATTAGGTTTATATTATCATTTTAGTCAAAGTGAATATAAATGAAAGTATCTCTTTCGAAACCATTTTTTATCATATAAAAGTATTGGGGTAAACTTGATGGCGTCAGCACCCTCCCTTTAGAAAGCTTCAAAACATTTAAGTAACAATGAAGATTAGCATAGAAAGTCATTTCCTTCGAAACCCTTGAACCCTTTCGAAAGCATTTAGGAAGTGGCTTAATACATCTTTAAAACAAACACTTCCCTTCTAAAGCATTGATGACTTCAATACACTCGAAAAGAAAAAGAATGACAACAGGGCTTCGACTAGGTTGGAACCTCTACTCTCGAAAGCATCTTTTTTATAAATAAAGGAACCCATTCGAAAGCCTATACTTTAAAACATAAGATGGCAACCCCTTCGAAATCTTTTAGAAAACCCCTTTTCAAAAGCACATGTTTCGAACCCTTTGAAAAATTTAATAAAACAGGGCAGACACATTTCATTTTTAAAACAAGACAAAGGTATCGACCCCATCAAAAGCAACACTTTCGACACCATGCCTTCCTCCTTTTCTCCAATCCACAACGTACTGTCTACATTATACCTTGTGTATTGGTTTCGGCTTAGTGGGGTTTCGACTTGATTGAAGGTGGAAACTATGAGTCGAAAGGTACTTCTATTAGAGGTGGACCCTGCTTTTCTGAGTAAAAGCTGATTAATACCAATTAAAGAAAATTTTATCCAACCTTCCACATGTAAATATGTGATTGGTTGCCTCAACTTTTCAAATGCTTTATAAAAATAACTGATTCTTAATTTCAGATAAACATCAAGATTAATTTTATAGATAATCCCTTCCATTAAAAACACAACTAAATCATTTAGGTCTTCCTTTTCAAAATAATTTAATTCTTATAGTAAACCACTTAAGAAAAATCCCAAAAAATTACAAAAATTCACTTTCATCGTATTATTTGACATATCAAAATTTCAAACCTAAATTCTTAATATAATTTATGAAATAAATTTATAAACTCAATGAACAAATTTTCATTTGAAAATTCATAATAATTTTTCCATGGCTTGGAAAATTATCAAAATTAAAATCCAACTCCGAAATCATATTTTACATAACGTGTAATTTTTCCATGGCATCAAACATCAAATTCTATTGGTTTTTTCCTTAAGACTGCATAAATCCTCATTTAAACAATCATGTCTAAATTAAACAAATTATAGTTCATGAATATCATCATCCAAAATATCATAAAAACGAATTTAATCTTAAATCCGAAATCATATATTAATAAAGCAAATAAAGATGGAATTATTATTCACCTTGGCTATGATAAGGAAATTGGATTGAGATTGAGATTGAGATTGATTCCCCTTCTTTGATTCCTTAGCTCTTTATTTAAATTTCTCTTTTCTTTCCTTGTTATTGGCCGGCTCCTTCCTTATATTAGCGTTATTGTGAGAAAATGAACGTGAATGGCCTAAGTAACTAAAATATATATATAAGGGCAAAGGTTATGTATGGAAAATACACAATATACCCTTGTGTAGACTAATTATCCTATAAACCATTCCTAAACCCATTTAATTAATCGATTAAGAATGACCATTTAATTATTTATTCAAATCTCAATCTCCTTATCACTTAACATTTACATTATTTTATTTTATTTATCTAATTAAATCTTTTGAATAATGTTATAAAAATTAGGGGTGTTACAGGCTCCCCCTTAAAGAATTTCATCCTTGAAATTCAGTAAGGACTAAATGCTAAACTTAATAATCATCTGTAACGACTCCTAACAACTGTACTAGTCTACTTGACTAGCAACTATCTATATAAATCTAATATAGACATACCCTCAAAGCAGATCTGGATAAGTATCCTGAATCCTATCATCTATCTCCCAAGTGTTGTCCTTCTCACTATCGCTCCATTGAACTTTCACCAACTTGACTGTCATGTTCCTCAGTTATTTCTCATCTCTCGCTATAATCCAAACTCGTTGTCTAACGAAATTAAAATTAGGCTATATTACCAAATCTTCCAACCCTGTCGGAGGAATAGTAGCTTCTGGATCATGCACATACTTGCGAAGATGAGACATATGAAATACATTATGGACACCTACCCTATTGCTCGGCAACTCCACTCTATATGCAAGATTTCCAATTCTCTCTATAATCTAGAATGGACCAACATAATTTGGTGCCAGTTTCCCCGACTTTCCAAATCGTACTACATCCATCATCGCTGATACCTTAATGAAAACCTCATCTCCAACTGAGAACTTTAGGTCTTTGTGCCTCTTATTTGCGTAACTCTTCTGTCTAGATTGAGCTTCCTTGATCCTTTTCGGATTAACTCAATTTTCTCGGATGCCCCTTTAACCAAATCTAGACCCAAGACTATTCTGTCTCCAATCTCTAACCAACATGCTGGCAATTTGCATGGCCTTCCATATAAAGTTTCAAATGACGCCATTCCTGTACTAGTCTGATAACTATTATTATAGGAAAACTCAACCAAATATAGGTGATCTTCCCAAGATCCACCAAAGTCCAATACACAAGCTCTTAGTAAATGCTCAAGTACCTTATTGACTCTCTCTGTCTACCCATCTGTCTAAGGGTGATGCCCGGTACTCATCTTGAGCTTAGCACCTAACACATCCTTAAGACTCTTCTAGAATTCCCCAGTGAATAAAGCATCTCTGTCACTGATTATGAAATTAGGAACTCCATGAAGTTTAACTATGTTCTTCATAAACAACTTAGCTAAAACAGGTGTCGTCCTGGTTGACTTAACTAGAATGAAATGACACTCTTGGTCAATCTGTCCACTGTAACCTATATACTTTCATTTCCTCTATTTGACCTTGGCAACCCGTCTATAAAATCCATGGATATCAAATCCCATTTCCACACTGGAATCTCTAGAGGCTGAAGCAACCCACTTGGCTTCTGATGTTCGGCTTGCACTTGTTGACAGTTTGCACACTGTCTAACCCACAAGCCCACATCCGTCTTCATACATTCCCAATAGAAGCTCCTCTTCATATCTTGATACATCTTGGTTCCTCCAGGATGAATTATAAACTTGGACCGATGGCATTCACCAAGAACTTCTTTCCTCAACTCCTCAACATTGGGAACACATGACCATCCCTTCTTTCTTAACCATCCCCTCTGGTCAAGACACAAATCTTTTAAATCATTGATCTCTGATCCAACCTCAAGCGTTCTAATCTTCTCACCCAATAATAGATCCTCCTTCTACTTAGAAGCAATTCTCTCAATTAACACTGGTCGAACTTCTATACAGGACAACATAGTAGTGCTCTGACTAGAACTAGCAATCGGTCTTAACTACACACAACATGTAGTCAAAGCTTCTAAATTCTTCCATTCTGCCAACATAGCTAACACAACATTCTGATGTCTTCTGTTAAGAGCATGCACTACTTTATTTCATTTCTTAGGAGTATACTCTATATCGAAATCATAAGCAGCCTAAAACTCCAGCCACCTCTGTTGTCTCATATTCAACTCCTTCCAAGAGAATAAGTATCTTAAGGACTTATACTTGTATAGCTCAAATCTCTTCCCTAAGAGATTATGTCTCCAAATCTTCAGTGCGAAGATCACCATAGCCAACTTCAAATTATGAGTAGGATATCTCACTTCATGCAGTCTAAGCTATTGTGAAGGGCTAACAATCACTTTTCTGCATCAACACAACTCCCTATCCAGTTCCGCATGCATCAGTATACACCACCAACCCTTGGTTTCCGTCTAGACCTACTAATGCTGGTGCACTAGTCAACGAATGCTTTAACTTAAGGAATGCTTCCTCACATTTGTCAGAAAATACAAACTTCTCCTCCTTCCTAGTTAGCTTAGTCAAAGGCGCTGCTATTGGCAAGAAATCCTTAATGAATCTTCGGTAATAGCTTGCCAGTCCAAGAAAACTTTAATCTCAGTCATTGTCTCTAGTCTCTTCCAATTATTAACATCTTCGATCTTATCTGGATCAACTGATAAGCCCTTCCCTGAAACCACGTGACCAAGAAACTTAACCTCTTTCAACCAAAATGACACTAGGAAAACTTCACCTTCAGTTGATGCCGCCTTAGCATCTCAAGCACAACTCTAAGATATCCCTCATGCTCTCTTTTGTCGTTAGAGTACACCAAAGTGTCATCTATAATTTCCAACATGAATCTATCCAAATATTCTCGGAATACTCGATTCACCAAATCCATAAAGAAATCAGGTGCATTTGTCAACTTGAATGGCATTACTAACCACTTGTACGAACCGTATCTAGTTTGAAATGCTGTAAAAGAAATACTACCCACTACCACTCTTTACTGATGGAAACCATCCAACTGGGAAAACACTATGGCTCCACACCACTGATCGAATAGATCATCAATTCTTAGGAAAGGATACTTATTCTTGATCGTTCTCTCGTGCAGCTTACGATAGTCGATACACAACCTCAACGACCCATCCGGTTTCTTCAAGAACACCGTGGCCGCTCCCCAAGACGAACTGCTTGGTCTAATAAAATTCCTTCTTCCTAGATCCACTAGATGCATCTTCAATACATTCATCTCGGTCGGTGTCAACTTGATAAGTGGTCTACTCATAGGTTCAGCTCCTGGCAAAAGATCTATCCAAAACTCAATAGGTCATTTCAGTGGTAGTCCTGTGACCGTCTCAAAGACATCTCCAAACTCCCTTGCTACTCGAACCTGATTTAGTTACTCTTCCACTTCCATAACACTTAATAAAGTAAAAACTACTTCGGTCAGAATTCTCTACTGAGAATATAATTCGATTATGACTATCAGGGTGTCTTAGTGATATCTCCCCGTCCTGGAAAATTATCCTAGCCTCATACTTACTCGATCAATGAATTCCCAAAATGATCCCAAAATCTACGAAATTAAAAACATACAGACTACATGCAAACATATGACCTAAGAAATCAAATTCTACCTTGTCACATCTTCTCCCTAGAGTTGCATACCCTCATGTTGGATTCGCAACCCTTATGGAAGAAAAAAGGTTGGTGGGTTCTAAGCATAACCTATCAACTAGATTTTTGGATATAAATGTATATGATGCTATTAAATAGTACCATAACTGGACTATTCTTAATCAAAAGCATACCTTCCATTATAGTCTTCCTTTTATCAGCCGCAGTTGGCCTAACAAATGATGGTCCAACAGAAAAAACTTTTCCCTTGTCCTTCCTAACTGGTTCTAGACATTGATTCTTATAATGACCAACACAATCGCAGTTGAAGCATTTCACATTCTTCTTCTCTGCAGGCTTCGTATCCTTGCTTGACCTGCACTCATTTTCATAATGACCCTTCTTACCACACTTGAATCAAACTAAATCAGCATTTGGTTTCTTTGATGTATCTCTCTTCTGGGCTCCTTTCTTCTTAAAGATCTTTCTCTTTTTCCCCCGAGGACCCTATGATTCAACTGGCTTCTCTCTAGCACAAACAACAAGCATCTCCTCATGGCGGATTGTCGTCTCTACCACTGCATTATAAGGATCTTGAATATGTGCCAAGGTCTCCCTAGCAAGCTCGTGCCTCAGTCCCTAAATGAACTTCTCATTCCTTCTGATTTCAGTGTCTATAGTAGCGTATCCATATCGAGATACCTTATCAAACTTATTTGCATACATGATAACTGACATGTATCCCCAAAATAAATCCATAAACTTCCTCATCAATGATGACTTAGTAACATAAGAAATAAACTTCTGCTCAATTCTCCTTCGAAAATCAGACTAAGTCAACTTTTCATCCGAAACTCCAACAGTCACACTATTCCACCAGTGAAATGCTGACCCTTGCAACTACCTAGAAGCCAACCTTCTCTTCTGCTCGTCATCTAAACCCAAATAAGTGAAGATCCTTTCATAGTGCAACAACCAATTTTCCACTTCAATAGCATCCTCCATTCCCATAAACGACTTTCCACCTAAACTGGTGTAGTCGCTGTTAGCTTAGCATAACTATTCCCAACTGGAGCCACAAGATTAGCTCCTCCAGTATTTCCCGCAACTCCTGCTTGCACTAGATTAATAAAGAACCGATACATCATCCCCACATCTACTGGTGGATTTCTAGCAACAACATTGGCTTCATCATTTTGGTTAGCGTTAGCCTGTCGACCTTAGTTCATCTAAGTGTTAGGTCGAGCATTTCCGTCAGTTGTGGTTCTTCCTCCACCTATATTTCCTCTTTCGTTTCCTACTTCCACATTTTCTTCTCGTAAATCTGCTTATGAGCCTTAGTAAGATACAAAACAACGTTCTAAGAGAGATAAGAATATGTACGTGCATACATTCATACATACGAGTGTGTATGTATATATATATGTGTGTGTGTATATATATATATATATCAAATGCAAGTACATTACAATGGCATTAACCCAAACCCCGATCAAATTTCTAATTCATTGGATTATATTTTGAAAAAAAATTAGGTTTAAATTGCTTAAGTTTTCATAATCCTATGCTCTTGCCAACTTGTAACATTCCCTTACTCGGAGGCTTATAACTAACGGTTACGGATGCAGCAGTCATCCATAATTATTAATCCTCGACGACCAAATACGGCAATGTTAGATTCATTAATACATAGGAACACTTGAATGAAGGAAAATTTTAAAACATCAAACAAATTCCACATTCCATTTCAAGACATTTCAAATTCATTACATAATCCCATTATTCGTTAACCGTGTTCAAAGAAAATATATTTATTACAACATACGCCAAGAGCGACATAAGAAGATGTCCCGTCGGATGATCAGAGTATGTATATAGGCAATCTAACAACTTTTCCTTTACAAACAACACAGCGGAATCAAAAATAAAGAGAACTCTAGAAAGCTATCATGCCTCTAGCATGTCTCTGGAAGTTTATTCGTATAAAGAGGTACTTGAAAACCACAACTCTCAAACTACCCGAAATCAATTGAATGCCCGAGAGTTTAAGCGAAAAATAAAAAGTGAGACATAAGTCTGGTATGAATAATAATCTACTATCTCAAACAATTTAGATATGTAATGAGACCACGCTGCTTAGCGGAACGGATTTTCCCTTCACCGGTACTTTAAAACCTTAATAAACCATATATTGTGTCCTGCATCAATAATGGTTAAAACAATTCAAAACATTATGATACGATGATATGCAAAATAAGTGAATCAATTCTGGATTACCCATCCCTACTCATTTAGACTATCTGTCTCAGTTATAGTTTCTAGGATTATTATTAACCTAATAGTTTTCACGGGCTGATGTAACAACCCAAAATTTAACCCGTAATGGATAATTTGTTAATTAATTAAATAACAAAATAACTTTGTAAAATTATCAAAATTATGCCACGAAAGTTGAACCATTTATCCGTGGTGGTTTTCTGGTCAATTTCCGTATATAGAACGTCAGAAACCAAGCTAATATAACCAAGTTATAAAATAAACTAAATAAGCAGAAATAAAACGAATAAATATATATAAGGTCAGGCCGACCAGCTGGTTGACCTGGAAAGGGGGCGGTCGACCGCCCGGCCGACCCGCCTTGCATTGGCAGGCGAGCGAACGTAAATTCGTTCGAACAAATTAGCGGCCACCGAACACGTCATTTGCATCGTTTTTTCGATCTGGTCCCTCTGTTTCTACATCCGATGTCCCCTATTCAGCCTATGGCGTAGTTGCGTCCTATTCAATCTTCAAATCCAACACCTATTAGTAAGGGGCTACTGGCTAAAGCATATGGCGCGTCCCAACGCCAATCTCGTCTGGTTTTTTAATTTTTGATTCATTCTCTTAGTAAAATTCTAGGTTAACTACCCTATCCATATTTCCTTGAAAAAAAATATTTGTAAGTGATTTAACCCTTGAAATCATACTTAAAACAAGGAAAACATTGGTCCTTTACTACACTCAAAATACTTATGCTATAATATATTCTTTACAAAACATTGTTGATGAAAACTTGAAATCGTTGGGGTCTCTGACCCTCTCAAAACATAGGTTACAAGGCAATAACTATGAAAAACCTTTACAAGAATAATTGCCATTAAATCTTTGTCCATTCAAAAGCATGTTGAAGTCTTTTATTTAAAATATATGGGGATGTTATCGAAGTTACAACATCATAAGTCATATAGTGTTAAAACTATAAATGTTGAACTTCAGCTTCACATAAAACATTTGGCATCAATGTCGCATTGAGGGTACAAAATTTAGATTATGGGTTAAGGTCAATGACTGTTAAAAACATGGGTTAGGTTCAAAGACAAGTTAAAAGCGACTGGGTTAGCCTCGACAGCAGGTTGAAAGAGGCATAGTGTAGGCTCGATGACTATCTATTCTTCGAGTCAAAAACATTGGATATTAAATGTGACATCATGCTTCTTAGTATAAAATGCAGCAATAAGCCTCTTGGTGTAAATCTCGATTGTATAAACATCGACATTGTCATTGAAGACCATCTCTCTATCTTTGTTGTGTGACCTCGACGAGACCCAAAACCCATTCGCTTCATGCCAAACTTGTTAACATCGTACGGCAATGTTTGGTTCCGTATCGATAACACTATGATGTAGTGAGTGGTGGCTCGACAAAACCAATATTAACACTGTAAAAACCATAATTAAACTAAAACTATAATTCTACTACAAAAAGAAATTACTTTTCACCAAACCTCTATAATTTGCTAAAACTTATTGGATAACACAACTTTATCAATTTCTTTACTAAGAAAAACTACTACATGCCATAATTTTAAATGCTAAACCTTTTACAAATTAACCCTTATTACAAACACTTTAATTAAACAATTAAGCCCTTTTGATTTAAACAATTTATTTATCATTCCTAAATACTTAGAAAAAATCCCTAAAAATAAAAATAAATCAAATTAATCATATTCTTTGACCTATAAAAATTTTAGTGCTAAAACTTATTTTAATTATTTTTAAAAATTAAAACCCGAAACTAACCAATTTATCCACTTAGGAAATTCATATAAGATTCATACTTGCTTGAAAAATTATGAAATTAAAAACCCACATTTAAATGATATTTCCATCATCATATCAAAATCGCAACTCATTTGGGTATCATATGATAGGTTTTCCAATTCAAACATATCGCTAAATTTCATATTTAAATTGTAAAAAAATCACCAACAAGCGTATAATCAGTCAAACTACTAAAATATGGCATAATATTTGCAAAAGAAATGATTCACACTTAAAACCAAAACATAATCAAAAATGTGAGATGTATATTCATTTTTCACCTTAATTTGGATGAGAAAGAAGAGATTTGGTGTAGACTTTATTCATTTTAGCTTTGATTCCTTAATCTTTTAGTTTCCTTTTTGTTTTCTTTTTGCTATAGCTAGCCTCTCTATGTTTAGTTTGTTTGTGTGTAAAATGAATGAAGCAAATGAAGACATAGTCGTTTAAAGGGTAGGAATGAAGGCTATTCCCATTTTTCCCTTATCGTTTTCCTCCTTATCCTAATCTTTTACTTCTCTAATTGGTTTATTAACAAAGGCACCGCCTAAACTTAATTACCAAATCTCAATTTTATTGTCCCTTTTTATTATTTTAATTAGTTTATCAGAACAAATGTTCTAAAGAATGTTAGTCAAAATCAAGGTCAGTATAGTTTTGCTTATGAAATATGTGATTTATTCCTAAGGGTATGCCCCTCTCCCCTTTTATAGGCTTAGGATGGTGCTCTTTAAGTTTTCCTTCAACCCCTTCATGCCATAGAAGACTCAGCTCCCATCGCTTCTCCTTGAAGTCACTTCTACTTTATGTTAATTACCATTATACCCCTCTCATGAAAATATTTTTACCCATTGAACATTCTAGAAGTTTACAAGCTTTTTGTAACGACCCAGAATTTCTATTAATTAAAATTTGTATATTTAATTAATTTTTAATATTAATCAGTAAAATTTGTAAGTCGAATAAATTTTATTTCGAATATCTAGATTTAATTGGATAATTAAATTGATAATTTGATATTTAAAAATACATAGATAATTGGAAATTGGGTTTAATATGATTAAAAATTGATTGGTAAAATTTTATTAAATCATATTGGAGTTATAATAAGGTTATAGAACTTTAAAAATTGAATTTAAAATTGATTTGTGAAAATTAAATATTTTAATATTTAATTGACGAGTTAAAATAGCCATTTTTTAAACCATCTCGAATTTTGACGAAACCAGTTCCATTGGATCCGTAATATTGAATTATTATCGGGTTTCAAATTTCGTATTATTCGGAGTTGTTATGTGAGCATACAATAAGTAAACGCGTTGAAAATTTACATAGGAAATTTCAATTTAAATAATTATTATATACCCACGTACTAGTCAACATCAGCACGATACTCGTCCTAAATATTTGCCTAAAATCATGCAGATTATCGTGCAGAGCATGTCTCATTCAAAATTTTAAATACTCCTCTCGTTCAAATCGAAATTAAATGGCCGAACGCCTCTTCAATTTTTTCTCCTCAACCAGTAACAAACAAACCCAAACGAAAATCGAATTTTTTTTCAAAACAGCAACCGAAATTGAAATCAAACTTCACGATGATTGGCAGGGCATTGAATTGAATCGCGTTCGATTCGATTAGGGGTCGCGTTTAAATGGGCATCATCGGCGACCCGGGGATATCGGCGGCAGCGATTAGGGCATGGGCTTCTTCGCGGCTGCAGGAGAGTGGGGCAAGGCGCGTTCGATTGGGAGGCTCGCGATTTGGTCGTGACGTCGATCAGTGGGAAGCGGCAATCGATTTCTGGGTTTGCGAGCAATTGAGTCGAATGACAAGGCGACTGGTTTGGGTTTTAGCAAGAGGAGTTCACGGCTATGGCAGGTGGCGATCCAGTTCGTGCATCTCGGGGTCGTCAGTGTTGAAGAGGGAAGCTAGGAATTCGATTTACAGTAAGGTACTAAGTTGTTTAATTGGAATATTCTAATTTAATAATAGGTGAAAACAAAATATATATATATATACATTTAAATACATACAGCGGAAATATATGCGTATGCAGTTTTAAAATTTATATATACATGCAGAAAATATATGTATAATTTTTACAGTAAAAAAAGTAGAAGATTGGTATCACTATTTATTTATTTGCAGAAAATAAAATATAAATGTATTATATGACTTATCTAAAACAGAAACCTTTTTCTTAACCTGGGAATCATATATATACATATATATATATATATACACACAGCAGTTGAAGAAAAATAAACGTTTGGTGATTTATTTTATTAAACTACTTAATCGTTTTGACTACTGAAAATAAATTGTTAAAAGGAATTAATTTAAAATAAAGGTATTAGTTTAAAATATAATTTTTGGTTAATTAAATTTATTAAAAGAAAGGCAATTTAATAGTTAGTTAAATAAATTTATTAAAGGAGAAAATTGGTTTAAAAAGAATTATCAACTAATCAAATAAAACTATTAAACGGAAATTAATTATTCAGTTGATTCAAATATGAATGAATTGTGTAAATATTTATACAAGGTATAAATCAAGGAAATCGAGTCAAGATGGAAATGGATTGCAAAATAAAAGCGAAGGTGAGAACTTCTCACTCAATCGAATTGTTTCGATTTAAATTTTAAATAGTTAGATTTAAAATTGTTGATTGTATGCCTAAATGATGAATTGTTATCTTTTGATGGTTAAAATAGACATTATGCGCCGCTATTAAGCGGAGGTTATTTATTAAAAACATATACCGCGATAATTCCATCTTGATTGGAATTGGTATTATATATGTACTTGGAGTTGATTTTCCCGCATTATATAGCGGATGAGACCCTATTGCGCCGCATAATAGCGGATAATATTTTATAAATCCTATATACCGCGATATTCCATATTGGAACGGAATTGGTATTGTGCTAACATCTTTGGATGCAGGGAAACAGGTTGGAGGGATCCAACTGGATTCCTCAACTATATTTATTTATTTACAGATATTGTGATATTTGTTGATTGTCATATACTGATATATGATGTCTTTGTTGTCGTGATTGACTATTTGGTGCTGTTGCATCATCGGATCCATTTTTGAAGTTTTAAAATAATGATTTTGGTTTTTAAAAGAATTTTTAAAGTGATTTTTGAAAGTATACGTTTTATTTAATTTTGAATTGTTAAAATAAATAAACATTATAATTTTATTGTTATAAAAGTTATATTTTTGGAAAATAGTACTTAAGTATGATTTTGGAGTTATATAAGTTTTAAATAACGTTTTGTAAATTATTAAAAGGATTGGTTTATTTAAATAGGGATTTTTGAATTATTATGAACGATTTATATAAAAGATATACAAAATTGATATTTTATAAATTAAGAATACTGGAATTATAAAACGAGTTTTTATAAGTGTTAAAATGAAAAAAATGGATTTCATAAGTGAACGAAATTTATAAACTTATAAATTGCGAAGTCATAAAATGAATAGATGTTGTAAAATAAAAGATTTGTAAGTAATTAACTTATAATTCGGATTTTGGCATTTTAATTAAGACTTTCGAATAAGTATAAATGGTTTATAGATGAGATTTATAAAATATATATTTTATAAATCGAAATAATGGAATTCTAAAAGGGGTTCTGTTAATGTTGAAAATAAGGTTATAAATAAAATCTTATAAGTAATAAGATTTATAATTTGTGAAGTTTTAAAAGAAGGATTTTGTAAATAAATGGATTATAAGTTCTTAACTTATAATATGGACTTCTGGTATATAATTGAGTTACATAAATTGAATTGGATAATAAAGGAGATTTACAAATCGAAGTTTTATAATTAGAAATGGGATTTATAAACATTGTTTGTAAATTCGAAATCAATTGAATTTGATAAATCAAACATAAAAGTTATTAAAGGAGATATATTTGTGATTTTGGACAGCGGATTATCCTTAAAGTTAAATGTTGTAATAATAAGAGTTTGGTTGGGAATTTTATCCACGATTTTGGATGGTGGATAATCTTTTAATAAATGTGTAGAAACATTGAATTGGGAAAATAAAGTATATTCACGATTTTTTGGACCGTGAATATATTATGAAATAAAATGGATATGTTTTAGGGAAGTGATGTTTTAAATAGAATTTAAAACGATTTGAGGTCGTTTTAAAATGCATTAAGTGTCGAAACCATAGATTTCAAGATTCATTGTTGAAATAGACGTTTTCGAGAAATAGAAGGAAATGGTGGACTATAACACTGTTGTTATAGTAAATGATTTCCGAAAGGAAATGTTTTTGTATAGTATTGGGATTTATATATCTAACTAAATTTCGAATCCCTATACTAGTGATTTTGGGTTGTCGTAACGATGTTTTACGCAATGTTCGTTTTGACCCAAATAAATGTGTTAAGAGAATGTTTTCTTTAAAGAATGAAATATATACTTAATTTCGACTCAAGTATATTGAATATTTTCCAAGTGTTGAAAATAAATGGATTTGTGAATTACTTATTATTAAATAAGTATGGAAATGTTTTCCAATATAAAGTGAAATGTTCGAGATTTTATCTTCTAAAGATAAATTGAAAATGAATATTAGAAATCGATTTGGAAATCGTATATTCATAGATATTTTGGAATTGTAAATTCACTATGGAATTTATAAAAGAAAGGGAAATTTGTTTTAAAAAATAAACATTGATTTATTTTTGAAGTGTGGGAATAAATTTACGGATTTGAATCGTAAATATAAAGTAAATCTTTAAGGATTTATTTAGTTGGTTTAAATGAACCATGTTGAAATGAAAGTATTTCCGCGTAAGGAAAATGTTTGAAATTTGTTTTCAAAAGTGGTAAAGGTGAAAAGTGATTTGAAAATTGTTTTCAAATGGTTGAAGTGTGGAAATTATATATCTAGTAAAGATATTTTGAAAAATAAATAATTTGGAAAATTATTTGAAATCTGGTGATGTTGAGCATACCTATTGATAGTTAAATAACCGACTATCAATATTACCTTTAAATAGGTATTTGTTGTAATTTGCTTGAATTTGAATGCCACACTTATTTTTAAAATAAGCGCTCACTATTCGGGTTAGCCGGGAAAGGACCTTGGTGTCGTATAACCCATTCCGAATATGTGATACGTCGTTATGGATTGCATTTGATGACCGGTGTTGAAGACCGGATATTTGTGAAAACGGAAGGATTACCGTCGAATGTTTCTGCATCGGCTGATCTCCGATATAGAAATTTACTACCCTTTGTGATGGGAAGTCCGGTCGTGATTAGTGAATATCCGAATTGCAAGGACTTCTTTGGAAGTGCCTTCGGTTCCGTTCGATCCTGGAACGGACTTGTATGGATGTGTGTCTGACGTTACAATTTGAGATATAATGCTGGTTTCTATAAAATATATTTCCGTTCGTGGTGGAGAATTTATTCTCTTAGCTTAACACCCTAGAGGTTATGCAGTTGATGGTTACTAGTGATACATTCCCAAATTGGTGATGTGGCATACGAAGTGCTTTTGAGCATTTGATGATCAAAGCACAGCTGTTGTATAAAGCGTGGCTTTGTAGACGAGACTTCGTCGGACCTCACACCCCGGAAATGGTCAAAACAGGAAGGATGCGGCAAGGTTATTAGGAGGTAGCGCCCCTTTAGTGTATGTTATTCCTTCTGGCTAGAGGTGGTATCATGGTATGGAGCCCAGATACTTAACGTATGTTGTTGCTGCAAATTTATTGCTTTGTGGTTGTTGGAAATCGAGTATCATCGGATATAGATCGGTTACGATCAGGGGATGACATATTCGTGTCAGTAGTTACCCAGTTAGGGGTAACCCGGGCTTGTGTTGGCAGAGATCCGGTTAGGTTCTCGGGTCGTATTTCCAGAGGCGTACCCATGTGGTAATGGGAAGTTCCTTGGCCTGACCATTTGTTGGAAATCCAAAGAAACAATACGAACCTTGTACGGTTTTATTTTAATAACCTGCCATGGAATGTGGCGGTAACCTGCTATTGAACATGGTAGCTGTAGTAGGCATACGATAATGGTCGTATGTTGGCTAAGATTTATATCTTTACTTTCGAAATGATTTTTCCTACGCTATGCACTAATAATAATATCAAATGTTCTTTTTTATGCGTATCAAGCATCTTTGACTATCATAAGGAGAAATCTCCTCCGATTCTACGTTTGCATTGTGTGTGTATGGGAGGCCTTATGGTAGTCTCATTTTCTAAAAAGCATTGCGAATCTATTTTAAAATTATCCTGTTCTTTGTTTTAAAGATAAACTGTTTTAATTCTCACACCAATCACATGACTGACTCGGAGTTTACTGTTTTCCTTCCTAAACTCTGGGTGCCCACCAATTTCCACACGGGCAGTCTAGAGTTAGGTTATCAGGATATTCTGGAATTCAAGAGTTGCTGGAGGCAAGCTGGATGGCATGGTGTATTCACTAGTATATAGTATTTCTTTTCCGCTGTTTGTTGTTGTTTGTTGTTGTACAGTCAGATAATGTAATGTAATGTAATATGATGTAATGTAATAACTGATATAGTTCTTTGTTTAAAGATTATTCATTTATCTGTTATATGTTGTTCCGCTGCGATTGTGAGATTCTGATATTGTTCTGTTGTTTCTTTCTATTCTGTTCTATCTTTTTCTTCTTCTTTAACCATAACGGTATGGTTTTCCGGCATTCGATTGCTCGGCAGTTGATACAGTGGACGTATTAATGTCGATTTTCGAGCGTCGAAAAGTCAAACATCACATTTGGTATCAGAGCATATGGTTAAGCGAAAACCTTGGCTCTATTGGGAATTACTCATTAGAGATGGAGTCAGTAGTACCCTAGAATGAGTTTGAGTGTAATAATAGATACGAGCGCGTATTTGTTAGTGGACATTAAATTGTTTTATATTGTGATGATTGGTTTGTTGAGTGGTATATGGATTCTGGTTGATACGAGTAATTAACGTTGTTGATAGGGATCTCTAAACACTTGTGCAGAACAATTTGACACGATATTATTTAAAATGGGGTAAATAAAATAATTTTACCTTGATTATATTTTATATATAAAGGAATAATTTTTTAGAATTATTAAAGTGTATATGAATTGATTGTTTGGTTGTTGAATAAGTTAAATAAAAACAACAGCTGTAAAAGAATAATTGTATAAGAAAATGAATTATAAGTATGAAGTTATAATTAAAATGATTTACAATTGTAAAATAATCTTGTATATAAAAGTGAAACTATATGAATATATTTATAAGTGTGATTTATAAATAAAAGGAAATTTTTTTGAAGGAATATTAAGCGCTGAATTCACTATTGTCACTGGGAAATAATAAGGGTGATGACTGCAGCATCATCAGTATCATTTTCGAGTCTCTATGTGATGGATTTGCTACCATAGTAAATTGAAATTTAAGTTAGTTGTGATAAATAGATTTGAAATTAAAATCCAAGTTTTAATTGATGAATATAAGTGAAATGAGTTTTGAACTTATAATATGAATAATAAATTTAGCTTTGGATAAGTTAATGGATTTGGAAGTTAATAAATAAGTTGTATAACTTATAGAATGGGAAAGGATAAGTAAAACCAATTATTGAAGTGGTTAAACAATTTTGTTAAGCAAAATGAGATGGAATTTGAATAAGTGGTGGAATTTGACTTCGGTAAAAAGTTAAATAGATTTACTTTAGAATTGAAATCTAAATTGGATTTATAAGTGCGAGTTTAAGTTAAGTTAAACAAATGATGTTTAAATGAAATATAACTTAAATAATGTTGAATAAAGTTGATTTTGGTATTGAAGTAAAATAATCAAGAGAAGTGATGAATATGAACTTGTGTTATATAAATGAAATTCAACTTTATATTGTTAAAGGAATTAGCAATTGAATTAATTAATGGATTGAATGTTAATCAATCGAATGTAAAATAAATTGATATAGGATAATGAATGTAAGTGTAAATTCATTAAAAGCTAATGAAGTTGAGAAATTGAATAATGGAATGAAAATCAATTTAATATGAACCAATTGGAATTAAAAGTGGTTAACCAAATCGAATGTAAATTAAATAATTTGGTTATGTTGAATATACATTGGTTGTCATATGGATGTTAGTTAATTATATATAAATTCATTAAGTGTTAATGAAATTGAATTAGCGAAATTGGAAGCTAAAGTAATTGAATCCAACTTGGAAGAAAATGAACTTGAATGGAATTGAATTTGATTTGGAAGTGAACCAACTTGAATGTAAATTAGTGAATGCAAACTAATGAAAATTGAATATACATTGATTTGATATGGATTTATTGGTTGGATAGTTGTTTGGTGGTTGCATTTGTTGCTTTTGTTGCATTTGCTATGTTGGTACATGTAGTTGTTATGTTACTATATGTTGTATATTGATATTACTTTTATATATGCATGTTTCTCATGGTTTGTTGAGTGTTTAGTAGGTGCGGATTGCGCTTGCTTCGCATTTGGAGCTCGCTTTTGCGCTATATTAGCCGTATATGCTCGCTAATAAAAATATAAGGTACATACCTCGGATTAAATATCGTACTTTTACACTTTTTTCCCGGCGGGATGCCTCATCACTTGATGAGATGTATTTGTGATATATATATATATATATACTGTCATATATTTTTTCGAATCGAGCCGCGCAAAGGAGAGTCTGGCGAATTTTTCCAAAAATTTAAGGCGTCAGAATATTTTTGAGAAAATTGGGAAATTTTTGAAAACTATGTTTGGATTTGAAAACTTAGTAAAGTATTGTAAGAGGTTTAACTATTGGATTTTGGGAAAGTTAAACACTCAAATGGATTTGAAATTTAATTCGAACGAATTGTTTTGGAAAGTTAATGGATTTCGAAACTCTTTCTTACTTGGTAATTTCGAGGACGAAATTCTTTTAAGGGGGAAGTTTGTAATGACCCAGAATTTCTATTAATTAAAATTTGTATATTTAATTAATTTTAAATATTAATAATTAAAATTTGTAAGTCGAATAAATTTTATTTCGAATATCTAGAATTAATTGGATAATTAAATCGATAATTTGATATTTAAAAATACAGAGATAATTGGAAATTGGGTTTAATATGATTAAAATTTGATTGGTAAAATATTATTAAATCATATTGGAGTTATAATAAGGTTATAGAACTTTAAAAATCGAATTTAAAGTTGATTTCTGAAAATTGAATATTTTAATATTTAATTGACGAGTTAAAATAGCAATTTTTCAAACCCCTCGGATTTCGACGAAACCAGTTCCATTGGATCCGTAATATTGAATTATTATCGGATTTCAAATTTCGTATTATTCGGAGTTGTTATGTGAGCATACGATAAGTAAACGCGTTGAAAATTTACATCGGAAATTTCAATTTAAATAATTATTATATACCCATGTACTAGTCAACATCAGCACGATACCCGTCCTAAATTTTTGCCTAAAATCACGAAGATGATCGTGCAGAGCATGTCTCGTTCAAAATTTTAAATACTCCTCTCGTTCAAATCGAAATTAAATAGCCGAACCCCTCTTCAATTTTTTCTCCTCAACCAGCAACAAAAAACCCAAACGAAAATCGAAATTATTTTCAAAACAGCGGCCACAATTGAAATCAAACTTCGCGATGATTGGCAGGGCATTGAATCGAATCGTGTTCGATTCGATTAGGGGTCACGTTTAAATGGGCGTCGTCGGCGACCTGGGGATATCGGCGGCGGCGATTAGGGCACGGGCTTCTTCGCGGCTGCAGTAGAGTGGGGCAAGGCGCGTTCGATTGGGAGGCTCGCGATTTGGTTGTGACGTCGTTCAGTGGGAAGCGGCAATCGATTTCTGGATTCGTGAGCAATTGAAGTCTAACGACGAGGCGACTGGTTAGGGTATTACCAAGAGGAGTTCGCGGCTATGGCAGGTGGCGATCCAGTTCGTGCATCTTGGGGTCGTCAGTGTTGAAGAGGGAAGCTGGGATTTCGATTTACAGTAAGGTACTAAGTTGTTTAATTGGAATATTCTAATTTAATGATAGGTGAAAACAATATATATATACATAAATATATACAGTGGAAATATATGCGTATGCAGTTTTAAAATTTATATATACATGCAGAAAATATATGTATAATTTTTACAGTAAATAAAGTAGAAGATTGGTATCACTATTGATTTATTTGTAGAAAATAAAATATAAATGTATTATATGACTTATCTAAAACAGAAACCTTTTTGTTAACCCGGGAATCATATATATATACAGCAGTTGAAGAAAAATAAACGTTTGGTGATTTATTTTATTAAACAACTTAATCATTTTGACTACTGAAAATAAATTGTTAAAAGGAATTAATTTAAAATAAAAGTATTAGTTTAAAATATAATTTTTGGTTAATTAAGTTTATTAAAAGAAAGGAAATTTAATAGTTAGTTAAATAAATTTATTAAAGGAGAAAATTGGTTTAAAAAGAATTATCCGCTAGTCAAAAAAAACTATTAAACGGAAATTAATTGTTCAGTTGATTCAAATATTAATGAATTGTGTAAATATTTACACAAGGTATAAATCAAGAAAATCGAGTCAAGATGGAAATGGATTGCAAAATAAAAGCTAAGGTGAGAACTTCTCACTCAATCAAATTGTTTCGATTTAAATTTTAAATAGTTAGATTTAAAATTGTTGATTGTATGCCTAAATGATGAATTGTTATCTATTGATGGTTAAAATAGACATTATGCACCGTTATAAAGTGGAGGTTATTTATTAAAAACATATACCGCAATAATTCCATCTTGATTGGAATTGGTATTATATATGTACTTAGAGTTGATTTTCCCGCACTATATAGCGGATGAGACCCTATTGCGCCGCATAATAGCGGATAATATTTTATAAATCCTATATACCGCGATATTCCGTATTGGAACGGAATTGGTATTGTGCAAACATCTTTGGATGCAGGGAAACAGGTTGGAGGGATCCAACTGGATTCCTCAACTATATTTATTTATTTACAGATATTGTGATATTTGTTGATTGTCATATACTGATATATGATGTCTTTGTTGTCGTGATTGACTATTTGGTGTTGTTGCATCATCGGATCCATTTTTGAAGTTTTAAAATAATGATTTTGGTTTTTAAAAGAATTTTTAAAGTCATTTCTGAAAGTATACGCTTTATTTAATTTTCAATTGTTAAAATAAATAAACATTATAATTTTATTGTTATAAAAGTTATATTTTTGGAAAATAGTACTTAAGTATGATTTTGGAGTTATATAAGTTTTAAATAACGTTTTGTAAATTATTAAAAGGATTGGTTTATTTAAATTGGGATTTTTGAATTATTATGAACGATTTATATAAAAGATATACAAAATTGATATTTTATAAATTAAGAATACTGGAATTATAAAATGAGTTTTTATGAGTGTTAAAATGAAAAAAAAATGAATTTCATAAGTGAACGAAATTTATAGACTTATAAATTGTGAAGTTATAAAATGAATAGATGTTTGTGAAGTTATAAAATGAATAGATGTTGTAAAATAAAAGATTTATAAGTAATTAACTTATAAATTAGATTTTTGCATTTGAATTGAGATTTTCGAATAAGTATAAATGGTTTATAGGTGAGATTTATAAAATATATATTTTATAAATCGAAATAATGGAATTCTAAAAGGAGTTCTATTAATGTTGAAAATAAGGTTATAAATAAAATCTTATAAGTAATAAGATTTATAATTTGTGAAGTTTTAAAAGAACGGTTTTGTAAATAAATGGATTATAAGTTCTTAACTTATAATATGGACTTCTGGTATATAATTGAGTTACATAAATTAAATTGGATAATAAAGGAGATTTACAAATCGAAGTTTTATAAATAGAAATGGGATTTATAAACATTGCTTGTAAATTCGAAATCAATTGAATTTGATAAATCAAACATAAAAGTTATTAAAGGAGATATATTTGTGATTTTGGACAGCGAATTATCCTTAAAGTAAAATGTTGTAATAATAAGAGTTTGGTTGGGAATTTTATCCACGATTTTGGACGGTGGATAATCTTTTAATAAATGTGTAGAAACATTGAATTGGGAAAATAAAGTATATTCACGATTTTTTGGGCTGTGAATATATTGTAAAATAAAATGGATATGTTTTGGGGAAGTGATGTTTTAAATAGAATTTAAAACGATTTGAGGTCGTTTTAAAATGCATTAAGTGTCGAAACCATAGATTTCAACATTCATTGTTGAAATAGACATTTTCGAGAAATAGAAGGAAATGGTGGACTATAACACCGTTGTTATAGTAAATGATTTTCGAAAGGAAATGTTTTTGTATGGTATTGGGATTTATATATCTAACTAAATTTCGAATCCCTATACTAGTGATTTTGGGTTGTCGTAACGATGTTTTACGCAACGTTCGTTTTGACCCAAATAAATGTGTTAAGAGTGTTTTCTTTAAAGAATGAAATATATACTTAATTTCGACTTAAGTATATTGAATATTTTCCAAGTGTTGAAAATAAATGGATTTGTGAATTACTTATTATTAAATAAGTATGGAAATGTTTTCCAATATAAAGCGAAATGTTTGAGATTTTATCTCTTAAAGATAAATTGAAAATGAATATTAGAAATCGATTTGGAAATCGTATATTCATAGATATTTTGGAATTGTAAATTCACTATGGAATTTATAAAAGGAAGGGAAATTTGTTTTAAAAAATAAACGTTGATTTATTTTTGAAGTGTGGGAATAAAATTATGGATTTGAATCGTAAATATAAAGTAAATCGTTAAGGATTTATTTAGTTGGTTTAAATGAACCATGTTGAAATGAATGTATTTCCGCGTAAGGAAAATGTTTGAAATTTGTTTTCAAAAGTGGTAAAGGTGAAAAGTGATTTGAAAATTGTTTTGAAATGGTTGAAGTGTGGAAATTATATATCTAGTAAAGATATTTTGAAAAATAAATAATTTGGAAAATTATTTGGAATCTGGTGATGTTGAGCATACCTATTGATAGTTAAATAACCGACTATCGATATTTACCTTTAAATAGGTATTTGTTATAATTTGCTTGAATTTGAATGTCACACTTATTTTTAAAATAAGCGCTCACTATTCGGGTTAGCCGGGAAAGGACCTTGGGGTCGTATAACCCATTCCGAATATGTGATACGTCGTTATGGATTGCATTTGATAACCGGTGTTGAAGACCGGATATTTTTGGAAACGGAAGGATTACCGTTGAATGTTTCTGCATCGGCTGATCTTCGATATATAAATTTATTACCCTTTGTGATGGGAAGTCCGGTCGTGATTAGTGAATATTCGGATTGCAAGGACTTCTTTGGAATTGCCTTCGGTTCCGTTCGATCCCGGAACGGACTTGTATGGATGTGTGTCTGATGTTACAATTTGAGATGTAAAGATGGTTTCTATCAAATATATTTCCGTTGGTGGCGGAGAATTTATTCTCTTAGCTTAACACCCTAGAGGTTATGTTGTTGATGGTTACTAGTGATACATTCCCAAATTGGTGATGTGGCATACGAAGTGCTTTTGAGCATTTGATGATCAAAGCACAATTTTTGTATAAAGCGTGGCTTTGTGGACGAGACTTCGTCGGACCTCACACCCCGGAAATGGTCAAAACAAGAAGGATGCGGTAAGGTTATTAGGGGGTAGCGCCCCTTTAGTGTATGTTCATTCCTTCTGGATAGAGGTGGTATCATGGTATGGAGCCCAGATACTTAACCTATGTTGTTCCTGCAAATTTATTGCTTTGTGGTTGTTGGAAATCGAGGATCCTCGGATATAGATCGGTTACGATCGGGGGATGACATATTCGTGTCAGTAGTTACCCAGTTAGGGGTAACCCGGCCTCGTGTTGGCAGGATCCTGTTAGGTTCTCGGGTCGTCTTTCCAGAAGCGTACCCATGTGGCAATGGGAAGTTCCTTGGCCTGACCATTTGTTGGAAATCCAAAGAAACAATACGAACCTTGTACGGTTTTAGTTGCATAACCTGTTATGGAATGTGGCGGTAACCTGGTATTGAACACGGTAGTTGTAGTAGGCATACGGTAATGGTCGTATGTTGGCTAAGATTTATATCTTTACTTTTGAAATGATTTTTCCTACACTATGCACTAATAATAATATCAAATGTTCTTTTTTATGCGTATCAAGCATCTTTGACTATCATAAAGTAAAATCTCCTCCGATTCTGCGTTTGCATTGTGTGTGTGTGCGGGAGGCCTTATGGTAGTCTCATTTTCTAAAAAGCAGTGCGAATCTATTTTAAAATTATCATGTTCTTTGTTTTAAAGATAAACTGTTTTAGTTCTCACACCAGTCACATGACTGACTCGGAGTTTATTGTTTTCCTTCCTAAACTCTGGGTGCCCACCAATTTCCACACGGGCAGTCTAGAGTTAGGTTATCAGGATATTCTAGAATTCAGGAGTTGCTGGAGGCAAGCTGGATGGCATGGCGTATTCACTAGTATATAGTATTTCTTTTCCGCTGTTTGTTGTTGTTTGTTGTTGTACAATCTGATAATGTAATGTAATGTAGTATGATTTAATGTAATAACTAATATAGTTCTTTGTTTAAAGATTATTCATTTATACATTATATGTTGTTCCGCTGCGATTGTGAGATTTTGACATTGTTCTGTTGTTTCTTTCTGTTCTGTTCTATCTTTTTCTCTCTTCTTCTATCTTTTTCTTCTTCTTTAACCATAACGGTACGGTTTTCCGGCGTTCGATTGCTCGGCAGTTGATATAGTGGACGTATTAATGTCGGTTTCGAGCTTCGAAAAGTCAACGTCACACTTTATGAAGAGGAGAGTGTGTTAATTAGTCGTTAATGTATTAATTTGATCATTAGACAAGTGTACAAGAGTTCAAAAAACTTATATCGATTGAAATGGTTTTTATCGATAACAGATTTTCGGTCACATTATCGATTTTTGTTCGGAAACTATATTTTGTAAACAATTTTCAAAAATAAGTTTTTATCATTATTTATCAATTAAATGATGTTTAATAGTGTTATAAAATCATATTTATACACTTAATTATATTTCAAAAAGTTTCTATATTCAAAGACGAAGTGTTCGAATTTTCGGGTCACTACATTCTGCTCCACTTAGAACATTTTGTCCTTAAAATTCAAACAAGAATGATAATCAAAGGAGATAGACAAAACAAGATATATAAATAGAGTAATATTACAACTATATACAAACTAAACTGCAAACTGAAATGCATACTAAGCGACTCCACCTTAAGCGGCAGTACGCTATAAAAAATATACGATACTAAGATAAGAAGAAATCTCTAGTCTATAAGCAACCCTAGATATAATTCCTTCAAACAGCCCTCCAACATCTTGGTACCACCCCAATCATCCTCACTCCATGGCACTTCTAAGCTTAACAAAGGAACAAGCACATGAATACTCAAATAGTATTCATAATTACTAGCAACCGATGCTCATGGTTTGCTCAGGTTTAGAATCTCTCATCATCTAAGGACGATAAACAATCTACTAAGCATACCTTACGCTCAGTAGCCTTATGGCCTTACTGTAACATCCCTAAATTTTTATAAAATTATTCAAGATATATAATTAGATAAATTAAATAGAATAATGATGATAAGTAGATTGAGATTTGAATAAATCACATAATAGGGCCATGCCTATTAACAAAGTAAATGGGATTTAAAATGTTTAAAGGTTAATTAATCTACACATGGGCATATTATTAAATTAGCCAATTTATTATACACGGCTATATCTTTTTGGAATTTCCCATTCACGTTTCATTTCCACTTTCACAAACGAAAATTCTAAAAACATAAAGAGAAGCCGGTCATTACCGAAGAAGAAAGGAAATTTTTTAATCTAAAGCTAAGATCAAAAACTAGGGAAGATTAGTTAACAACAAATCTCAAATTCCTTATCAAGTTTAAGTTTAATAATAATCTTCTACCATCTCTATTTTTATTCTATGATTGTATTATTTCAAATTTATGATTTAAATCCGTTTGTGTGATAAAATGGATGACGATATGCTTGAGTTATATTATGATGATTTGTTTTAATTCATAAGCACATGAATTTGTACGATTTTAGGGTAAAATCGAGAATATATGATTTCAGATTGCCAAGGAAAATTTTTATGTTAAGTAAAACATGATTTTTAAGATGGGTTTTAATTTTCAAAATTTTCCAATCTATGGAAATTTTATTATGAATTTTTGATGTAAGATATGATATAATTGGGTTTAATTTATTTCGAGAATTCCTGGAAGAAATTGGGTCTAAATTTTTTTTATGTTTGATTACATGATGAAATCGACTTTTTGTTATTTTTTGGGATTTTTCCTAGCTGATTTATTTGGGGAAATAAATTATTACAAAAGAAGGGCTTTTCTACAAAATGTTAATTTTTTGTTGTATGAAAAGGTTTTAACGTTAAATACCTTTAATTTGGATCTGATTTAATCCGTTAGTTTTAAAGGCAAAGTATTTGAAAAGTTTTCATGACAACCAATCAATAGTTTAGAAATAGGCAAGTTGTTGGAAATTAATTACTAAAAGTTGTTATACTTCAGCCTTTAAACTAGAAAAAGGTTTTCCACCCCTATTAGTAAGGACCTTTCAATTCCTTTGATTCCACCCCGTCCTAGTCGAAATCCACAAAGTCAAAACCACTATAGTCGAAACTAACACACAAGATATCAATTAGATGGTATGTAGTGGATTGGAAGGAAGGAAGAAGCCATGGTGTTGACATGGTAGCTTCCGATGTGGTCAAAACCCTGCTTTGTTTTCAAAAGTTAAAGTCTTGCCTAGTTTTACCTCAAGCTTTCGACACATTCGAAAGTTATGCTTTCAAAAAGGTGTATAATTGGCTTTTGAAGAAGGTTGTCATGTTGTGTTAAAGTATTTGGTTTTCAAGGAGTGCCTTTTTCCTCTAAATAATTGCTTACAAAAGGATAGGTTTTGTCTCAGTTGAAACCAAGCTGTTAAATTCCCCTTTCGACTGCATTGAAGTCATCTATATGGTGGAAAGAGTTACTTCTGTTTTACTTAAGCCATTTTCATGTATTCTTTCGAAGGGGTTAAGGGTTTCGAAAGTGATGGAGTTGGAAGGGGGTTTTGACTATATCCTTCAAATTTTTGATTTTAAAGCCTTTTGTTTTTGGCTAACATGGTTCCAACACCATCAATTTTTTCTCAAACAGATTTTTGTTAGTTTTGAAAGACATACTTTCGTATATAACCATGTTGACCAAAACGATGTTTTAAGAGTAAACCCAATGCTTTTGAAAGGGGTACTTTCTTTTGTTTCAAAGCCCAATATTTCAAAAGGACGATTTGATACCATCGAAAGGTATGTATATAATGTTTTCAGAAGTCTTTGCCTTGAAGGAGGCTATCCAGAGGTTTCGAAAAAGATTTTTTTATGGTTTCTTCACATTGTTATTAACTCATAACTGTATATTGGGAAAGGACAGAATAACCAGTTAGGTTGACCCAGTAGTGAATATAACTTAACATATATTAAATTTTAATTAACTAAAGATATTGATAGGGGCCAATAGGTTTGTAGTAAGCCCATGAAAACTATATGATATTGGCAGGGGCCAATAGGTTCATAGTCAGCATATGAAAACTTTGATTTAATACTGGCAGGAGCAAATAGGTTTGTGGTTAGCCCATGAAAACTATATCTGGATTAAGATATCGGCATCGGCAAATTGGTTCCTAGTTAGTCCTTGAAAACTAGGATAAGAAATATGATATTAGAGTTACCAATAGGTTCTTAGTGATCCCATTAAAACCAAGTAATTAGACAAATAGTCCTTAACATTTTAATAGGTTAATAGTAACCATAGAAACTATAATTGAGACAGATAGTCAGGATGAATGGGGATGGGTAATCCAGAATTGATTTAATTGTTTTGCATATCATCATAATCTTTTGAAATACTATATTTGAGCCATTGAGGATGTAGGAGCATAGTATATGGATTTATAAATGTTTTAGGATACTAGTGTAAGGAAAACCTGTTCCGCTAAGCAGCATAGTCTCACTAGATATCCCAATGGTTTGAGATGGAAAATTATTACTCATACCAGGCTTTTTGTCTGACTTGAAGTTTTTGTTTTCCCCTTAAACTCTCGAGTACTCAATTAATTTTGAGTAGGTTGAGCATTAAGGTTTCCAGGTGTTCCTTTAGATGAATAAAGCCTCTAAGAACGTGCAAGAGGCAAAATTGTTATTAGAGTTCTTTTATTCATGCTGTATGTTTTGTTTGTAAAGGAAAATTGTTTCTTGCCTATCTATATATTCTAATATACCAAGTGCGCATCTTCATATGTCGCTCTTAGCGTATTTTGTAATAATTATATGTTATCTGAACGTGATATGCAAATTGGGAGTATGCAATTAATTTGGAATATTTTAAAATGGAATGTGGAGTTTGTTTGTTGTTTAAATATTTTTCATAGTCCTATGTTTGGTCACTGAGGATTAATAACTATGGATGACTGTAGCATCTGTAGCCTTTAGTTTTGGGCCTCCAAATAGAGGGATGTTACACTTACTTAGACGATTATTCATGCTACCCCATAACAAATCAAACAGTCATTCCCCAAACTCTTTATAAGTCAGCATACATTATAAAAATGTACTAAAGCCCGTACGATTTAAACATATCATCCATACACAATATTTGATCTAATCACATGTTCGATCACATAGATTTCACTTCCAAACTAGTATAGATCACTTGACCTCTCTAGTACAGATTCTAATTTGGTTTCTTGATTAGAAACCTCCATTCTCCTTGCACATCCATATACTATGATAGAAAATTTTGGGATCGTATCATAAATCCATATCAAGTGTTCTCCATTAAGAATCGAGTGAAAAATTCTTGTTCAGAACAATGTAAGCCACCTTGAAAACACGTACTCAAATACTGGATCTAGAACAATCTACGAATAAAATGATCCACATACAACTTACCTATTTATCGTATTGGTCTCTTAACTACACCAACTTCTTTATATCACATTTCTTTTATCCAAATATTATGTCTTTTAGTTCAAAAATCATTTATGAATCATTCATAAAACAAGTCTTCAAGTTTATCCATATTTCATAACTTAAGTTCATACTCATATAATACCCCGTTACATCCTAAGAGCGTATGCAAAACATCACTTTGTTTAACTTATGCTTAACAAATTGAAACTTGCTTTAACTTGCTATCTTTCCAATTTAACTATTATATAAACTCAACTTTATATTTCCGAAAACACTTAACTACAAGTTTTATAACAACTTGGAACTTCCCAATTATCTAAAATCATCGAAAATTCCATTTTATTTTAAGAAACAGAAACTGCCAAACAACATGTGATGCACATGCCAAACTTTCCTAATGCGTAGTGTACATGTGTCCATGAAATAAATTAATAAGAGAACTTTAGAACTGAAGATCGATTTTCATTTCAAATCATTTTGAAATAATATATACATATAACCTTTGGATATCAAACCATACCTTCAGGATTTAAATCAAATTTTTTTTTTTACCAAAAACAACTTTGTAGCATCCACACTTAAAAACACAAAAATGAATTTGATGATGTTATAGTCATCATCGAAATTATTTTCAAGCGATAGAAGTGAGTGTTGTACATCTAAACCAAAATTTTTGTATTTAACCAAATCAATTCAAAGCGGTATCAAATATCACCGAACGCCTTATAGTCAAACCATGAAACTTAATTCATAAGGTGTTCGTTCAATGTACCCACAATTACTGTCTATTCACCCAATAATGTAGAAAGGTAAAACTGCTCATAAACTGGTTGAGCGATAAATCAACAACAAACAATATTCAATGTTCCTAACATGCCGAGCATGAAAAAAAAAAGTTATGGGTTATTAAACTATGAGAAGCACTTAATTCAAAGAAACATGAATAGGAAAGCTAGATAGTATATCCTCAAGAATATGTTTCCCCTTCTCAACTGCAAAACAGCATAGACCCTAGGCTCCTTCCAACTCTTGACCATAGAACTGTCTCTAACACATGGACAGGCTGACGGCAATTGTAGCAACTCTTCGGTGCAAACTGTAGTACTTCCCCTGTTAATGCCTTTACCATCTTCCCTCCTCCTCCTTTCTCATAGTTTTTAGCAAAGTGACCCTTCTGCCCACACTGATGGCAAACAAATTTGGACATATACTTAAACTGCTAAAACTTTTTATTATTGCTCCCAATTGGTGTAGAAACAAGAGGCTTTGGTGCAAAAACAAAAAGCTTCGGTGCCAAACTCTCAAACATCAAATCCATATTCACCAAATTCATGAAAGACCCTATGACATGATTAGTCATATCCTTTGGAACTCAAGATACGTACCCATAATGAACATCTTGTTCTTCTTCAGTGGCGTATCAACTAATCCTAACCTTAACCGAAACAATGCAATGAACCGATTCTCGTACTCCACCATGATGGCCCCATGCTCCAGATCAAAGAAGCTCCTAAACAACAAACCTGTTTGGATTTGGAACAAACTTCTTCTCAAACTCATCTTTAAACTAGGCCCAAGAGAAGTCGTCCCCTTGGACATCTGCAGTGACCAGACTCCACCAATCCATGGCCGCATCCATCAGATGTCGCAATGCCAATCTAAGCTTCGTTGTGTCATCTAGCTCCATATCACCGTACATCTGATCGCATAGTATAAGCCAAAGAAAGGACTTCTATAATAGTTTTCGTACCACCAAATCCATTAACCCCCCAGCCTCTCATAACCATGGCAAAGCAAAGCGAAAACTCATCTGAGGCCTAATCTGCACCATCTCCCCCACGACATTCTCCCTTGGTTCCTCAGTGGGAGCAACATTCCTCAGTGCTCGATCCCTGCCATTCATGGCAGTGTTATCTCGACCACCTCTAGCATTTGCAGTTCTAGTACTCATGATTCTTACTACCTAATCGAAGCAAAACTTCCTTTAAAACACGAAAGGATAGAGTTATTTCAAAGAGAGGGTGACTAAGGAAGAGACATCCCTAAGTAATAATTTTAAAAGTCTAGTTGTCAAATTTCCAAATACACTCTCTTTTGTATAATAATCTCGACCCATTCTAGAGTGTGGCTTACTCTACCTCTAATTAGCCATACCTAACCAAAGCCAAGGTGTTCGCTCAACCTTATGCTCTGGTACCAAGTGTAATAACCCTACTTTTCAACCTTCGAATGTCGTTAATAAATACATCCACAGTATTCTTGTGTCGAGCACTCAAGTGCTGGAAGAAAAAAAAAGCTTTGTGTAAAATAAAAGAAAACGAGAAGAATAAGAAAAGAAGAACACGATAATAGAATCTCACAGCAGAAAGGTAATATATAATACAAAAGGAACAGTAGAAAAGGCTACTCTAAATACATAAATTTCGGAGTTATTAAAACCTAAGTACTATCATCTGTCTGGATAGTTATAACTGCATATCCTTACAATGCTGATATATAAAATACAGAAATGCAGCCGAAATAAGAATACTATGGAAGGGAATCATCCGACTATTTTCTATAAGCTCCAAAGCGTCCGTAGCTAAATCTGAAAACATACACAGGGCTGACCCGAGCATTATAAGAGAATAACACCCGGATCAGTTTAGTAAACCAGCGTGAGAAACTTACGAAATATGAGCCAAGTAACAATAACCATTGAGATAGTACGGAATTACCATAACAGTTTTTCCTCAAATAAACCAACCTTACATTAAGGTTTATATAGTGATAAGGTAGACAATGTCTAGAGTATTAGCACATAAGTCATATTAAGTAGTTGTTGTGCAAATGCAATAATAATAATAGGTATACAATCATTACCGCTAAGACACATTCTAATAATGGATTTTTCCACAGAGATCTCCTTTGTCTGACCGCATCCAAACTACATGAAAAAGATCAGAAACTACCTTCTAGGCATTATATATCTTTAGGTAGGATATAATCTAAGGTTAACATAACTGGACTACCCTCGGTGTGTGTTCTAAACCACATCAACTACCGGTATCAATATATCAATAATCATATATAGATATAGAGTTGATATACCATTTAGGTTTGCTACACCTCTATAGCCATGCCTCTTCTCTATTTTCTATCATTTTCCCGATGTTGGGACTGTGTTCGGCATCTCTCGCACGAGTCTTCATCACTCGAATAAAACATGAATCCCTAAATGGATTTCATCATCTTGAACAAATCACTACAGGGATTCGAGCATCTCGAACAGATGTCGAGCCTCCACATAGGTTCCCCGCATAAGTCCTCCAAAAAATGCTATCGCTATCCTCTCTCTTGGAATACTCCTCAAGATAGACAGTCTCACGCGATAACATCGTTTGGCATGTTAACACTGCCCTCTCCCTTGGACTTAACTTTAGAATCGATGGTTCGGCTCAATAATTTCCCTACCACTTTCAAAACATAGATCACATATATGGTTTTGAAGTTATTATGGGTTTTGAGTAATCTTATATAAGTACACTCTTCCCGTTTATCAAAATCGCCAGAAACAATTGATGAATTCCCAATTAACTCGATTTCGTTTCTCCCAGAAGTAAGCAAAAGCTAGAGACATTCCATACCTATACTCCACCCTAAGGATTCTTATTGATATGAAATCGCGAAGTCTTTAATAACTTCTTAAGTCAATATTTGGTCAAGTATGATAATTGACTAATCGATTATCCAATAAAAAACAATTTCTTATACAAATCATGACTCATACGCTTAACTCATTTCCAACATTCCAACTTTACTATTCCTCGTCCAAGAGTGAAGCCAGATAAGTTAGAGCATTAGTTGCATCAAAGTCTTGCCTAGACATTTCGTTCTTGAATCTCAAAAAGAGATAAGTCTACCTCGTTGGCTTTTAGTGTTAAGTATATTATTCATGATTTCCATAAGCAAATAAAAAATCAACACGATCGACATGTTTCCAACATTTTCCAAATTACTATTCCTTGATCAAGATGGAAACCGGTAGGTTAGAGCGCTCCATCCTTACTCGACATTAATCTTAATTCTCACAAATAAATAAGCCTTAGACAGTCAGTTTTTAGTGTTAAGCATAGTAAATTACTTTTCATATTGGTAATGAAATAAATAACCATTTAGCCACTAAAAAATTCTTAACCTCTTTTAAAAACATTTGAATATACTTTTAAAATACTAGAAAATACATATAATAGCTTTTAAAACACTTATCCAAAATATTACATAAAATTGCAAGGTTTGTAAAATCTTTAAAATTTGGGAAAGAACATGTTTTATCATAAAACCATCTTCTTTAAAAATTCACAATCTATTCTCAAAAAATTCAGAAAGATCTAAAACCACTTTTAAAATACTCTAACAATAGTTAGTAAACACCTGTAGAAAGAATGAAACAAAGTACTTTAAATATCTTTTCAAACCTTTTAAGTTCAAAAATCAAGTCTAAACGAGTAGTTTTGCACAAGTGCAGTTTTGGTCTTTATTGAGATGTTACTTAACTTTTTACTACCCAAAATTATAATAGCAACAAATATATTGTAACAACCCTACTTTTGGTGATTACCTATAAATATTAAATTATAACAGAAGTTATAATTCAATATTGTGAATTAAAATAAATTGAAGATTTAAATTGTTTATATTAAACAATAATGAATTTTGAAAATAAAATATGCAAATAAAATTTTGGAAAACTTTATCATGTTTATTTGTGAGAATAATGAGTAGAAAATAACCTTATTTGATGAAAATGCAATAATTGTATTAACTATTACCAATTACGATTTTTAATAATTTTTAAAAGAAGTGAATCTTTTTAAATGTTGTTTATTTAAATAAAAAGATGGAAATTGGTTAAAAAATGAGTTTAATTATAAATTTGAGTTTAAAACGGTTTAAAATATTTCAAGTGAGAAAAGTATTTTTGTGGAATTTCAGAAGTTAAAAATAGAGTTTTATTCATTTATTTAAGTAAATTGTGTATTATTGTGAAGTAAAGGATTTTAATAATAATAATGTTTTAAAAAAATAAAAATTTATCTTTTCATATAGTGCAAAATAATTTATTTCATGTGTATGTCAATTTACATATTTGTTTGGTTGAAAACTTGAAAGAAAATGCATTGTTTTATTATAACATAGTGTATATAATTGTTTAATGTAAATTTATTATCATAAACTAATTAATTCTTTCCCTTGTTGGGTCCAAAGCCTATTTATTTGCAACCTGAAGGGAGAAATATTATCTCTTTTCCTATACGTACAAACACTATTCTTCTTCTTCTGTAAACAAACAAAAAAAGGTAAAGAAGAAAGAAACTTACCCCTCTTTCAATCTAGAGCCTTAAATCTCCATTTCTTTAAATCAAAAATTGTTACTTTATCTGATTAAAGAGTGTCACAACAGGTAATCAACTCAAAAACTATAATTATTTCATCAAATCAAAATCATTGAGAAGTAATTATCTGACTACAGTGAATCTCTTGTTTGCATGTCTGGTTATTGAGTTCTACAAGTTTTGAAGCCCTTACATGTTCAAAGCTTGCTTCTTTAGCATAAATACGAAGTTTATCTTCTCTAATCAAAGATGAGTTTATTAACTCACATTTCTAGCTAAATCTTGACTGTAATCGCAAAATGAGGAAGAAATCATTTACTGTATCTATGCCTAATACTTACTTCGGATGATTGCTGAAATATAATAGGAATACGCTGAAGTAAAACAACAATAACTTTCATATTTCTTATCCGTTTAAGGTCAACTTTTTTTGTTAGAAAATAGATTCAATAAGGAACAGTTTTTATTTTGGTTACTTTGTGATATTTTGCAATTTTATAAACTTGAAATAGGATTGAAAATAAGAGTACAATTCTGTCTTTAACTAAATTTTCTGAGTTTGAATCCGAAATTGATTTAGCCATATCTTTTGCATTTTTGATCAGAATATGATAATGTTTAAAGTTCCAGAAAGCTTGCTTTATATATGACAATTTTCATGTTGAACACATTTGCATATTATGAGCATAGGTTGATCGAAATCCTGTTGCAAACTTTCAGATCTCTCACTTTGATAATTACATTATCTAAACTAAACACAGTTAGTAAATTAGGCATATCTTCCTTGTTTCTTATCGGATTTGGATTATTTTTGAAGTTCCGAAAAGCTTATTTTATGTGTGACAACTTTACTACTGAAAATATTTACATATTTTGAGCATAGGTTGATCAAAATCCTGTTGCAAACTCTCGACGTTGTCACTTTGATAATTACGTTATCCAAACTAAACACAGTTATTAAATTAAGTATATCTTCCTTGTTTTTTGTTGGATTAGGATGAATTATGAAGTCCCGGAAAGCTTATTTTATGTGTGAAAATTTTCATGTTGAACATATTTACATATTTCGAGCATAGGTTGATCAAAATCCTGTTGCCAACTCTCAGCTCTGTTACTTTGATAATTACGTTATCCAAACTAAACACAGTTAGTAAATTGAGTATATCTTCCTTGTTTCTTGTCATATTTGAAAGATTTTTGATGTTTCGGAAAGCTTAATTTATGTGCGCCAACTTTTCTATTGAACACATTTACATATTTTGGGCATAGTTTGATCAAAATCCTGTTGCAATCTCTCAGCTCTATCACTTTGATAATTACGTTATCCAAACTAAACAAAGTTAGTAAATTGAGTATATCTTCTGTGTTTCTTGTCGGATTTAGATGATTTTTGAAGTTACGGAAAGCTTATTTTGTTTGTGAAAAATTTCATATAGAACATATCTGCATATTTGAGCAGAAGTTGATTGAAATCCTGTTGTAATCTCTCAGCTCTGTCACTTTGATAATTACGTTATCCAAACTAAACACAGTTAGTAAATTGAGTATATCTTCCGTGTTTCTTGTCGGATTTGGATGATTTTTGAAGTTCCGGAAAGCTTATTTTGTATGTGACAACTTCCAGGTAGAACATATCTGCATATTTGAGAAGAGGTTGATTGAAATCCTGTTGCAAACTCTCAGCTCTGTCACTTTGATAATTACATTATCTAAACTAAATACAGTAAGTAACCTGACGTATCTTTCTTGTTTCTTGTCAGATTTAGATAATTCTTAATGTTTTAGAAAACTTAGATTATTTTATTAACCTTTCTTGTTTTGATTTTTCTGAAATTCGAAGTTAGCTTTCTCAAAACTAGATTTTTTTTGTTGTCTAGAGAGCAAAACGACAGCAATAAATCATTGACTTGAGAATTGTACTAGCTTATTTTTGCTCTCATTCTTGTTCGATTTTGATGTTGTTTTTGAGATGTTTTGAGAGGTATGATACCTATCAATATGATAGTTATATTTGGAGAATTTGAAATTCAAATTCAAATAGAATTTGAATTGGTTTTGGGTTAAATTTAAATTGAATTCGTATTGAATTCAAGTTATCGGTCTTGAGTTATCTTTCTTGTTTTTCATTGTTTTCGAGCACAATTTTCACTAAACCATTTTTGAAGTGATTTTTTTGAAATAAGTGGACATTTCAAGTTATTATTATGTAGTTTTAATATTATTTTTTTAATATAAAATCTATTTATTACCTGTAATAAAGGAATTTCAAATATTGGTTTTGTTAATCTTTTCGGGAAATAGTTTTAAAAGCTTGTTTTCTCTAGTAAACTAATTTAAATATAAAACATACACTTTTATACTATTCGAATATATGAGAAAGAGAATAAAACGATTTAGTAAAACACGTGGTATGGGACATGTGCGTTTACTATTTCGGTTAATTCCGGACTTGTACGATCGAAGCCATTTGAGATTATTGATTCTGAGATGTTCTGCCATTTTATAGTGGTTTTTGAGTTTTATAATTCCTATTTACTGGAATTATTTAAGATGGCCAATATTTGGCAAGTATTATGGTTTGAGATCTCCTATGTAAGAGTATGGTCGATGAGAACCATCACGATGTTTTATTTACTTGCCGATGATATAAGGCAAATCTTGAGTATATGATTTCATATTTTGAGATTTATGGTTTATGAGGAACCATCACGATGTTTTCACTTGTCGATGAGATGAGACAAGTTAAGATGCCATTTAATATTCTTCGATGAGATGAGGCAAGTATGGTGTCTCTTACCAATTGCCAATGAGATGAAGTAAGATATGATTTTGTGAGTTTTATGATGTTCCTAGTGTGGCATTGTCTAGCGGCTAGTAAACCGCTAAGTGCGAACGAGTGGTATGGGACACACGTTAACACTTTTCGGATTCCTATCCGTGAGTTTGTGAAATATTCACGATGTTTACCTAACATAACTGCTTTGAGAGGTGTTAGCGGCTTTGTCATGAGGACAAACCGCTTAGGGAGGTGTTAGCGACCTTGTTAGGGCTGACAGAATGGCTTGGAGAGGTGTCAGCGACCTTGTCATGAGGATGAACTGCTTTGGAAGGTGTTAGCGACCTTGTCTGAGGCTTCGGCCGTCTAAGTTTTGCACGTGCAGCATTGCTTCGGCATTGCAATCAGGGATTTGGCCAATTCAGGTTTTTTTATTTTAATGTGATTTCACCATTTTAAGATGTTTTATTACATCAATAGCCTAGTGCTATGTAAGATGTTTTATATGTGGTGATTTAATTTATGATGTCTTTAACTCTTATTGAGTTCTGTGAGTCATGAGTTTGGATGATTTCATGATTTTGTAGGATATTCTGGGTTTTGCCATTCTGGCGAGTTGAGATTGAGATATACATACATTTATACCAATGAGATGAGATATAATTGAATTTGGAGATTCTTCTATATTTGAGTTTTGGATCATCCTATTTGAGAATGTTTTATGTTTGCCATTTTGGCGAGAGTTTGTATTAATGTTTTCCTTTTGAGGAGATATGGTTCATGGAAACCATGTAGACATCTTGGGATGTTGCTGATGATATGAGGCAAATGTTTATATTATTTGAGTATTATTATTCAATTTACCTTTTTGAGGTCTTTGTATACTTAAGTGACATTAGTTCACTTAAGTCATGGGTTGTATTCTTTTTGTTGCATTTACTCATTCGAAAAGAATTATCACCTTATGTCTTATGCTTCATATTATCATCTATCCTCATTAACTGATTGTTTTAGCTAGACTGACCCGTGTATTTTGTACTTGGGTCAGACCGAGTTGTTTCAGGTTAGCTATCAGTTACAGGACTTAGCTTTGATGCATCTGCTTGGAATCAGCCTAGCACTTTTGTGTAGTTTATATTTCTTTCCACTTGACTCTGATATGTATTTGATTAGATGTATATAGTATGGTCTCTGTACCACTTTTGTGTATCAGCTTGTATCATACTAGGATGTGTCTATGTATATGTATTTATACATATGATGATTATGGTTCTGTGATGTGATATGTGTTATGTTATTGTATTTTGTTCTGATAGATCCATTAGCCACCTATAGTTTTTTATTAAGAATTTATTGGATATGTTGATTCACTTGAAATGGAAAAAAAACATAAAGCATTTATCGACGTATGTAGTAGATGTTTAAGACAAGATTATAGATGGTCGCTCCTAACCAGCCCTACTCTCCACATTAGCAGACAGAATTATCCATAAATTCTCTTTGTTAATATGGGTCTCGGGGTGGGGCGTCACAGCTTGGTATCAGAGTGAGATTCAGAACAAAGTATGATAAACACAGAACAAAAACACATATTACGGTACATCGAAGTGTAATACAAGTGTTACGAATTCTTTAATCATCGTGTCCTTTGCGTTATCGTGCCTTATGTAGTAAGATAATTTGGGATATGTCTAGCAATATGTTTTATTTCATAATATTCCCAAATTTAATTAATGACATCTTATGTTAGGAGATAATCCTCTTTGGATACTTAATTTTACACATAATTGTGAGACTACTTCACCCGAAGTAATGATATTTTGTTAGTGTTATTCTTCTCATTCGAGAAGATATCTTAACCCTACTCTTTTATCTCGTTGATCTCCTTTTAATCCACTAAGTGGTGCTAGGGTCATTCCTCAGCTTGACCATATACCAATTTTTCATGAGCTACGAGTTGCGGGGGATATCGTTACTCTTACCGCATTCCGCACTCATTACACGTCTTGTGAGTGGTTTGTTATAACGTTTAGAATAATGAACACTCCAGTCTTTTCCATCAATCTTGAGATCGAGTATTCTGGGAACATCTCGATGAACTCTATTTGTGTTCCTTGATTTTGAGAATAAGTAATAAATTGTGTTTTCAAATTTTTCAAAAATTGAAGATAGGTTTCTAAGAGAAATTGGATTTTGTTTTTAGGAAAAACAAAGAATATTTTGAGTATTATATATGAGGTATTTCTTTTTCAAAAAAATGAATTTTTGTGTTGGGTTGTCCATCTAGTGCTTTAAGAACCATAAAAGCATATCAACACAAAAGAAAATTTGAAGTAAGAAGTTCACCCTAAAGAACACGAGGGAATAAGTTGCTCATAAGTCAAACTAGGCGAAACTTCAATTTCTTCCATAACACCGAGCTCAAGAATAGAATCAGAATCCCTAAGGTATTTCTGTAGTTGAGAAACTTAAAACACTCATGAATAGCAGAAATTTGAGACGGTAATAAGAGGCGATAAGCCACGGAACCAATACCTTCGGTGATGGAAAATATGCAAATATATCGAGGTGCTAATTTACCCGATCGTTTGAAACGCACAACACCCTTCATAGGTGAAACACGAATAAACATCAAATCTCCCAACAAAAATTCTAATTTCCTTCTTCAGTTATCGGCATAGGATTTTTGTCTACTTTGAGCTTCTTTCATCCTATGACGAATAAGGTCAATATTTTCTGTGGAATCATGAATACAATCTGGATCTAAAACAAGCCTCTCACCGACCTCTAGCCAGCAAGAAGGAGATCGGCATAGCCTTCCATAGAGTGCCTCAAAAGGTGCCATACCGATACAAGATTGGAAGCTATTATTATAGGAAAAATCAATAAGGGAAATATGATCTTCTCAACTTCCACCAAAATCAAGAACACTTGCATGAAGTAGATCCTCAAGAGTTTGATTCACACGCTCGGTTTTTCCATCGGACTGAGGATGATATGCGGTGCTAAAATTAAGCTCCGTTCCCAAAGATTTTTGAAGACTCTTCCAAAATCCACTAGTGAACAATAGATCATGATCGCTATCAATAGAAGTAGGAACTTCATGCAATTTATCAATTTTTTTAACATAGAGTTTGGCCAAAAGAGGTATGGTCCGATTGGACCGAACGGGAATAAAATGGACGGATTTTGTTAGTCTAACAACTATCACCCATAGGCTATCATGACCCAAACGAGAATGAGGAAGTCCGTCAATAAAGTCCATGGAGACTTGATCCCACTTCTAAATTGGAACGTCTAAAGGTTGCAATAACCCACCAGGCCTTTGATGCCCAACCTTAACGAGTTGGCAAGTCATGCAACACTTAATAAAGTTAGCTGACGCAACGGATAAACAACTTTGATCACGAGATGATGCTTCGTGTCAAATAAATCGATAAATGATGATGCAACGATACAAATATGGATTGATGGATTAATGATACCAAGGATAAATGCTCAAATCCGTTGATCTCGTGAGATACCGGATTCTAGCTATCTTTAACATGTTGATCGTGCACGATACCGTGTTAGAAGATCTACGATTCTTGTACATTGATCTCGCGCACGAGATTCCGTGAATCAGCTTCAAATCAGTTGATTCGAGCGCACTTGAATAACCAAAAATGGAGAAAGGAGATAACACTCAATTTTCAATTTTAAAAGAGGCACAAAGCACTCAAACAAAGTTTATTCAAAATCAACCTCCAAATGATACAACTCACTCGCTATTTATAGAAGATTACAACCCACACCTGCGGCTTAGCAACAACACAAGTGACCTACGACCTAAGACACTACGCGACCTATCATACAAGTCAACAACGACCTACAACTTAAAATTCAAACGACCTATAAAATACAAGTTACAACACACGAGTTACAACGGTAACATCTTACGACCAAATTACAACACGCGACCTAAGCTTCAGTGACATAACATAGCTCGTTCGTGACCTAGGTATGCAGCGACTTAACAAAATAGCTTTTGAACATCTGGAGCGAATTATCTTCTAGAGCGACTTAAGAAGGTCGTTCGCGATCTAGCGACTTAATGAGGCTCGCGGCCTAAGTGAGTTCGTCCGTGTTAGGTCGTTACATAACTCCTTTTGAACCGTTAACTCGTTAGGTCGGTCTTTATGTCTCGTTAAGTCGTTTATAGTTTGTGAGCGACCTAAGATGGCTTGTGAGCGACCTAAGTTGATTGTGGTGAGCGACTTATCTTGGTGCACTGCGTCATCCTCCCCAGGTTGGAAAGAATTCGACCCCGAATTCACACTTTCCTCTTCCTTGACAAGCTTGTCTTCATGATACGAAATCAAATGTTTGACGTTGAAAATGTCAGCATTGTGAATATGATCCGGTAATCTTAACCGATAAGCATTGTCATTGATCTTCTTCAAGATTTCTACTGGACCAATCTTTCGAGCTTTCAATTTGTTGTAAGTTCCAACTGAAAAACGATCTTTCGTCAATACAGCGTAAACAAAATCACCTTCTTTGAAGTCCACACTCCTTTGCTTCTTATCTGCCAGTTGTTTATACTTCTCATTTGACTTAAGAAATCGCTCATGAACAGTCTTGTGACACTCCTGCAACTCATTCACAAAATCACAAGCTTGTTTAACAACCCCTTTCTGACGTGGAACTATCGACAAATCTAACGGTCCCTTCGGAATTACTGAATATACTACTTGAAATGGGTTGAATCCAGTACTTCGATTAACTGCATGATTATGTGAGAATTCTTCCTGACATAACTTCACATCCCAGCTCCTCAAATTATCCTTCACAAGACATCTCAACAAGATTCCCAACGATTTGTTCACCACTTCCGTTTGCCCATCTGTTTGTGGATGATAGGCGCTACTAAAATTCAGCTTAGTCCCAACCATCTTCCACGGACTCAACCAAAAATGACTTAGAAATTGAGTATCCCAGTCAGAAACAACGGTCTCAGGTAGTCCATGTAGTCGATAAATCTCTTTAAAGAACAATTGAGCAACAGGGACTGCATCAGCGGTTTTTTTGCAAGCTATGAAATGTGCCATCTTTGAAAATCTACCCACCACAACATATATGGAATCATTCCCTCCTTGAGTTGTTGGAAAACCCAAAACAAAATCCATGCTAATATCAACCCATGGTCTAGTAGGCACGGGCAATGGCATATACAATCCTGCATTCGTAGCTGTTCCTTTGAAAACTTGACATTTGTGACATCTCTGCACAAATCTTTCAACTTCTTTCCTCATGGAAGGCCAAAAATATGATTGAGAAATCAACTGCAAGGTACGATCTCTTCCTACATGTCCTTCTTCATGCAATTCTTTCACAATCTTCATTCGTAAACTGCACTCTGGTATACACAACTGATTCCCTTAAATAGAAAACCATCCACCAACACATACTCATCCGTCTTCCCATTCTTGACTTCATCTATAATCTTAGCAAAATAAGAATCCTCAACAAACAATTCTAGAAATACGTCAAACCCCGTTACTTCAACTCTCATTGTAGTCAGCAAATGATTTCTTCTACCCAATGCGTCTGACACACGATTTGTAGCTCCCGACTTATGCTTTACCACAAATGTAAACTGTTGCAAGTATGTGATCCATGAAGCATGCCTGACCGCAACCTTATCCTATCCCTGCAAATGTTTCAAGGCTTCATGATCAGTATACAACACAAACTCTTTATGAAACAAATAATGTCTCCAATATTTTATGGCTTGGACGATAGCATAGAATTCCACGTCATAAGTATTATATCTCATCTTTGCTCCCGAAAGCTTCTCACTGAAATAAGCAATTGGACGGCCCCTCGACTTAATACCACTCCAATTCCTACTTTAGATGCATTAGTATGTAATTCAAATAGCAACTGAAAATCCAGCAAAACTAGAATTGGTGCTGTCGTCAAAAGTTCCTTGATTCGCTCAAAAGCAAATCATGCTTCCTTCGACCATGAAAACTGCTTGCCCTACATACAGTCAGTAACAGGTGCCATCACGCTACTGAAATGTGGAATAAAACTTCGGTAGAATGATGCTAAACTATGAAAACTTCTAACTTGTGTTATCGTCCTGGGTTGTGGCCATTCCTTGATTGCTTTAACTTTATTCTGATCCACCTGTATTCCTCCTTCAGATACAGCATATCCCAGAAATAAAACACTTCGAGTCATGAATATGCACTTCTTTTTTGCCGCGTAAAATTGTTCCTAACGAAGTATCATCAACACTTCCCGCAAGTGTTTAGGTGTTCTTCTGTGCTTCCACTGTATATCAATATATCATCAAAATATACCACTATGAACTTTCCAATAAATTGTCAAAAGATCTGATTCATCGCTCGAATAAAAGTACTAGGTGCATTCGAAAGACCAAATGACATGACCAGCCATTCACACAACCCTTCCCGCGTCTTAAATGCGGTCTTCCATTCATCCCCTGGTCGAATTCGAATCTGATGATACCCACTCTTCAGATCAATCTTTGAAAAAATAGCAGCTCCATTCAACTGGTCTAACAAGTCATCCAATCCAGGCATCGGAAATCTGTACCTTACTTTAATCTTGTTTAGTGCTCGACTATCCGTACACATTCTCCAAGTTCTATCCTTCTTTGGCACTAACAAGGCTGGTACTGCACAAGGACTTAAACTTTCTTGTACGCGCCCTTGTTCAAGTAACTCCTCCACCTGTCTTCTCAACTCTTCGTGCTCCTTTGGACTCATTCTATAATGTGGTCTATGTGGTAACACAGCTCCCGGAACAAGATCAATCTGATGTTGTATGTCTCTCAATGGTGGTATCTCTTTCGGTAATTCTTCAGGAAATACATCTTCAAATTCCTTTAACACTGGTTTATCTTCTTCAGGAATTTCCACTGTTTCACTACTTTCACGTCCAATCAACAAAAATACTTCAGGCTCATCTTCTACTTCCTTGACAAACTCCTTCAAAGACAACAGAGTTTTTAATTCCTCGATTTCCTCCAACTTGCTTTCATTTTGTTGTCACTTTTTAGGAACTAAAGTGATTTTAGTGCCATTGAACATGAAACTATAGCAGTTAGTCCTTCCATCGTGTTGCACGGCTCTATCAAACTGCCACGGTCTTCCCAACAACAAATGACATACATCCATATCTACCATGTCACACCAAATTTCATCCTTATACTTCTTTCCGATGGAAAAAGTTACACAAGCTCTTTGACTAACCTTCACTTCACCACCTTTTCTCAACCAAGCTAACTTGTAAGGTTTAGGATGCTTCTCTGTCTTTAACGCTAACTTCTTTACAGCTTCTGTAGAGATGATGTTATCACAACTTCCTGCATCGATAACAAACTTACAACTTTTTCCAAAATAGTGCGCGTTGACTGGAAAATATTACTCCTCAACCAGCTAGTCTCCTCTCCCTGCTTTGGTGTCAAGCAAGATCTCCTCATCATTAAAGAATATACTTCGTCTCCCGCCAATAATTCTTCTTCCTCCTCAACTTGTGGTGAATTGGAACATTCTATTTTTGCATCCTCATCCTCAACCTCCGCAACCATCACTCGCTTCTTAGGCTTCGAGCATTCATTGCTCTTATGGCCAAACTCCTGACAGTTATAACATTTGAAATTGTTGTTGACCTTGGCCTTAGCAACTTCATTGACAATTGGTTTTCCAACAGCCTTGGAAACATTCGTATTGCTACTAGCCCCTTTCACTTGATTGTTGGAATTTGTAAACACGCCACCTCCTCTTCTACCTTGCCTCTCCCAAGCTAGATGTTTGCACAAAAAATGGACAAACACCTCCAAGTCGTATTATTTTAGTTGAGTATGTGTGATTTTCAATGATTTTAGATGAGTATGTAAATATGAGAAAAGTAAGGGCTGAAATGTAAAAGACACGCAGATTTATAGTGGTTCGGCCAGAATGTGCCTACGTCCACTTTATATGTTATTATCTTTCTTCTTCCAGATTACAAGTACAATGCTTTGTATACAAGTGTATGAAAGTAGTTTGAAAGTTCCTTCCTTGCTTGAGCTCTCAAACTTGTCTGCCATTGTTGTACCCCTGCCCCTCTATTTATAGAATGAGGTAGGGGGCAGGGGTCTTGGAAGTATATAAATGCTGGTGGGCCCGGGCTGAAGCAATTTGGCCTGGCACTTCTGGTTCGGCGAGGCTTCATTCGGTAGAGCTTGGACTGGTGATGGTGGTGTGTGAAGTGGATTGCTGAAGCCTTGATTCGGTGGTAGTGTTGGAGTGGCAGTGGAGTTGGTTCGGCCATGGTTCATGCCGAATGGAATGGTGGTTGTGCCTTGCCGAATGGAGTGGGGGACCGAATGAGGTTGGCTCGGTAGGGGGGTTGATCCGGTAGTGGAGTGGGAGTGGTAGCTTGGACCGGCATTGTGTGGTCCGGTGGAGACGTGGAGTATTGGACCGGCATTGTGTGGTCCGGTGTTGAGCTGGTGCCGAATGGACATGAGAGGAGAGAGAGCCGAATGAAGTTGAAGGCATGGACGCCGAATGAACTTGGGTTCATGAATGCCGAATGGACCATGGTACAAGGAGGTACCGAATGGACATGAGCACTTGAGTGCAAGGAGATGACGCCTACTGTGCCTGTTGGTTTCAAACGTGCATGGGACATGACGCTTCACGGTCTCGTGGCCTTCTGGGCGAGAATCCGCCCAACATTTGCCCCCCAAAGTGGGGCACGTGCTTGCACGTGTCGCGCTTTGTTTCCTGGTGATAGAAAGGCTTGTTTCGTAACGCCATGGGCTGGACGTTCGTATCCTGCGGATGTCCTGCAAAGGAATTTACAGTTTTAGTGTGGTTTCAAATAACGACCGTTCGTGGTTGGAATATTTGAGATGAAGTGAACTGTGTCGCTCGGGACGAGCAAGTGTGCCCCGAAGGGGCTTAGCATCGTCGATGCCAGGTTTACGTTAGAGTGGGTTCCTGGGTCGTTTGCCAAGGTGGTTTATCGCCAGCTCAGAGCATGCCTAGGGATCGTTCGCGACCCCGTACATGTGTAAGTAGCTTAGCCATTTCATAATAATTATCAAATATCCATATGACCGATGGGCTTAAGAATGTGTGTCAAAGTGTAAATTCCCACGATGGTAGGGTAAATAACCATTCAGAGCGTGCCTGTGGACCATTCGAGGTCGCGTACACGTGTAAACGATTTAATCCACGTCAGTGAGCATTTTACGACTTATTCATCGTTAGCATAATCTTATTTTATTAGTTAGTTCTAGAGTTTGGTACTTATCTGAGTGAAGCGCCTGCGTGCCCCCAGTTCCTGGTCTTGGACGGTAGATAGAGGGTTCCATTCGGTTCTTGGTTGGTCCGGCTATTCTCATCCGGCTTCTGGTGGTCCGGTATCATTGGTCCGGTTGGGCGAGACATCTGGTTCGGTGGTTGTGAGTTTGCCTATATATAGAGGCCGTATCCCCCTTGTTTTTCTTTACCGAACGAGTAGAGCCGAATCACTTCATTGCCGAATCAAGTGTTTGCCGAACCAACCTTATACCGAACCAGGTATATACTTATTACCGAATACACACGTATGTCCTTGCTTCACCGAATGGGACTACTGCCTTGGAGCCGAATGAGATGAAAACCGAATGGGGTTGAAACCGAATGAACTTGGAAACCGAATGAACTTGGAAGCCGAATGAACATGGAAACCGAATGAACTTGTGATCTGGAAGACTTCAGCTTGCGAATGAAATTCCACACTTGCACGCACTTGTTTGTTTACTTTTCTATTTTCCTTGTTCTAATATTAGGTTTTTCTTGTGCTGCAGAAAATGTCTCGCAAAGCGGAAACACGATCAGACAGAAAGAAGTCTAGAGGCACAGGAGAGCCTTCTTCTTCCTCGCCCCCAGTCCAATCAGGATCCGGGCAACACCGACCTATTCCGAAGTCTCTAGTGGACGGATGTGGTCCACAGGAACTTTTGAACTCTCCCCCTGACTGCTTCCCAAGCTCCTTAAAGGAGGAGCAACTTGACGTTATATCCCGTTCCTTTGGGATAGACAGGGCTCTTATGTTGTTACCGGGGGAAGGGGTCATGCCATATGATCCCCCTGAGGGGTACTTCGCTTATAGCCGGTACCATTGCATGTGCGGGGCTATTCCTCCAATCAACGCCTGGATACTAAGCTTCGTCACTTATCTGAAGGTGGCTCCATTCCAGCTTCAGCCCAACTCTTATGCCATTCTGGTATGCTTATATGCTATCTTCCAGAAGAGATATGGGCGCGCCCCCTCCAACCGGGAAATACGATATCTGTACAATCTGAGGGGGTACAGGAAGGGGTCCCCATATATTAGCTTGGAGTCAGCCGTTTCCTTCAAGCCTGTTTTGGATTTATACTCGAAGTATAGCATGTTCAAGAAGGAATGGTTCTTTGTCAGGGATGACTCCGTCTCTATTCGCCGATTTACCTCCGGATGTAAGTAAAAACTCTACTCATAATTCCTGTCTTGGCTGTAATTCACTCTCTTATGCGCTTTTATTTCTTGCTAGCGACAGGTGGTTTTGCGGTTGTGGAAGATGATCGCTTGGTTCGGATGGCAGCAGAAATTGAAGCTATTTCCGGGAGAGACAGATCGGCTGCTTATCTGATTAGGAATGCCAGGCTCTTGTCGTATAATTTGATCCTCCCACATCAGTCCGTAGTCAAACAGAGGGACACGGCAGAAGAGAAGGCTGCCCAGCCTAAAGGTGGGGTGACAGCGAAGGGTGGCAAGAGGAAGCCCTTTGCACAACGTCCAGTCGTAGGAGGCAAGAAGCTCAAGGAGTCCGATGGCCCTTCTCCAAGTACTTGCCCGGATGTCCCGGAGGAGGAAGGTGTAGAAGAGGAGGAAGGAGGTGAAGTTGGAGAAGGGTCGGAGGGTGGAGGAGATGGCGATGGTCAGGGTGGTAGCGGTGTTGCTGCTCTAACCTCTGAGCAGGACCTCGAACTGGATGAGGCTCTCCGTCGGGCCTTCGGGGAGTCAGAGGGGGAGTCGGAAACAGAGAAGGAAACGGAGAAGGCAGAGGAAACCGGCAAAGCTGTGGTTAGCACTGACCCATCCTCTAAGGGTTCCTCAGCTAGGGTGACCCCGGCGATGCAAGGTGAACTTTTGTCTTCTGCCGATTCCATTTTCGATAGGGACTTAGAAATTTTTTACGGTTCACTTCCGTCCTGGAATGAGATCCAGGACTTATTGCAGTATCCCACTCCTCCGCCGGGTTTGTATAATAGATGTGTCTTCTCACTTTTCTTTCTTTTTAACTTAGCACATTTTCATGAACTGCGGATTATTGTATGTTCGTAACACTCGTTCGTTATCCCAGGGGCAGGCCAGGTGGTTAAAACTTCAGATATTCGACACCGCCTTGAACACTTCAAGTCGAGAAGGGCTTCTGCGAAGCCTCCCACTGGTCGTACTGGGGACGTGGTTAGGTATCGTCCTCTTCTCGGGGTCATTGAAGAGAGTATTCAGAAAAGGAAGCGGAGCCGTTCCCTATTTGAGTCTTCTTCTGCTTCGCAGCTTCCTATTCAGCCTCCTCCTACTCAGCCTCCTCTTGATACTACGGAGGAGAGCATGGAGCCCGGCCCCCCTCCTCCTCCTTCCAAGAGTCCTACTATCCTTCGCATAAGGCGTCCCGATATGCCTCACCCCGTGCCTCGTGACCCCTTTTCCGGTCATCCCGATTTAGACCCAAGCTCTCAAGACATTTCATTTGATGAGGCCACGGGCGAGCACCTTCTTCCCCGCAACCCCATGGTAAGAGTGCTGGATGAGGCCAAGTCCCTAGATCTTGATCTGCTTACTACCCGAGTAGTTACTATGGGGGACGAGGCCAAGGCTAATATTGATCGGGTGGCCGAAGAGACTAAGAAGTTAATGGAGCATCATGCTCGATTGGTCAAGGCCGGGGAGGAGATTGGGAGTGCTAACATTCGGTTAAGGCTAAAGGTTGCCGATCAGGCCAAGCAGCTTGCCGACCAAGCCATCCAGATCTCCCAGCATGAGGAAGCTTCCCAGCGTCTGAAAGAGACCATGGAGAAGGCAAGTAGGGCGGAGTTACGGAAAATGGAGGTCACCTGCAGGGAGCGGATTAACATGGCTATTACAACGGTGGATGAGGTTCGAAATGCGGATCTCGAGCGGGTAGAGGAGTTGTCCGGGAGGCTCGAGGCTGCGGAGATGGCCCAGGCCGAGTTGAAGGAGGAGATGGAGGAGATGAGGAGGTCCCTCAAGTTGAAGGAGGAGGAAATGAGGAGGAAGTTCCAGGCTGACTGCTTAAGGTACCAATCAGAGAGGGATGCCGCCGTTGCCAAGCTGCAAGCTTCTGAAGCCCGGGTGAGGGAGTTTGAGGAGAACGAGGGGATGATGGATGAGATGCTGCAGGACATGTACTTCCAAACTTGGAAGGAGGGTGGCTTGTCTTGGATGGACGACTATCCTCGGGTCATGGCCAAGGTATATCTTCAAGCTTTGGAGGAGGCCAGGGTTAATGCGGGTAAGAAAGGCGGAGAGGCTTTCAACTTGAGTGCGGTTACCGCTCAGTTCTCCAAGGAGGAGCAAGCGGCGGTGAAGGAGGGGATGCGGCTGCTTGCTGCAGAGGAAGCGGGCGTGCAGTTGGATGATGAGGATCAAGCGGCGGATGCTGGTGAGTTATTCTTTTCCCTTTCTTTTCTTTCCGTGTTTTCATAACTTGATCGTTCGTTTAATGAATTCCTCCTCTGATCTGGACAGGTGGGACTTCAGATCCACATGCTGGGGGCTCTGATCCTGCGGCTAAGTAGGCTGGGGGAGTTGGTGATGGAGTGTGGATGCATCTGCCATCTTTTTGTTTTCTTTTTTATCACTGTTCATGTTAGTCTTTGATATGCAACTGTAATAAAATTATTTGCAAAGAATAACTTCGTGTGATCTTATAATATAAGCTGATTTTGTCATGTTTAAATGTTGTTGCTATCTTTATGTGCTGTGTGAGAAGTATAATTATGTATATGCCTGTGATTCCAGTTGTGTTTGATGTTAAGTTTTTGCTTGAAATATAATTTCACGTTTTGCAATGTCAGTGTATGAATAAGCTATAGTTACGCATTTATGTACAAGTGAAGAGAGTACCGCCCTTTATGCTTTATTCGCAGGCGGTAGCTTTGAGTGTCTTGTGTAATTGTTCACGGGTATAGCTGAGCGCCCTGCCACCCAGCACGCAGGCTTAGAGCCTCATGAGTGAATGCTTCCTATTTGGTTTCCTGTACTTTAGAGTTTGTTATACAGGATAGGAGAAAAATATTTAAATGAAATGGAAATATAGTAAAAGTAAAACTTCCAGTCACGGAAGGCCGTCGATGTGCTTAAGTTCGTGGCAAACGGGTTTTGTAGTCACTTTCCCTAGCTGTGGGTCTTGGAGACATTTGTCACCCATCTTACGCCTCCGCGGGGAGTTTTCTTTTTTACCACAGCCGCACTTAAGACACATCGGAGCCGAGATCGCGCACGGTAACTACCCGAACCATTATGGTCCGTAATCGTGGGTATTATTCGATTTACCGTGGCCGGCTAGCGTGGGTGCCGTTGGCCGTGAACTACCCCTGGCTGGCCACACCTTATGTTGGGGCTTAAAGTAGGTTCACAGTTACCGACGAGCCGAACGCCGTAATGAGCTGCCATCGGCTATAGTCGGCCTTTATGATGACTTATAATCGGCTCATTACAGTTGGCTTTGAGGGCAGGCGCGCAATGAGTTAACCCGCAGCAGAGGGATGCCGGGGCAAAAGAGTCTCATTGGCGAGTGCATAGAATCGTAGCGTACCTGTTAGGCCTAGTCCAGATGAGGCCGCGGTGCGTCTTGAGTGGAGATGCCATAGAATTTTGTTCAACAGAAAGGGATAACGCTTAACAAGTAGCCAAGACATAAAGGAACAAGTTAAAAAGAGACAAGATTTTTTAAAGTGGTTCGGCACGAAAATGCCTACGTCCACTGATTCTCTTTGTTAATTCACTTCATATGGGCAGTACAAGTTAAGAAAAGTATCGACGGAGGTGTCGGATGTTCCATGCCCTCTGGAACACCTCTCCGTCCACTGTTGACAAAATGTAAGCTCCGTTGTGGAGATCTTTGTGAATTACATATGGTCCGTCCCAGATGGGGTCCAGTGCCCCGGGGCGCGGAAAGATTCGCCTGAGGACAAGATCTCCTTCTTGTAAGCTGCGATGCTTGACTTTGGAATTGTATAGTGCTGCCACTTTTTGTTTGTGAGCTGCTGCTTTGAGTGCTGCATCGTTTCTCCTTTCCTCAATCAGATCCAAAGACATGAGGAGGAGTTCTTCGTTTTCTTCTGGGTTGTAGTGGATCCTACGGTGGGAAGGCACAATAGTCTCAACTGGGAGCATTGCCTCCGATCCATATGCCAAAGAGAAAGGAGTATGTCCCGTTGATGTTCTGAAAGATGTGCGGTATGCCCATAGTGCCGTAGGAAGTTCGTCCACCCAAGCGCCTTTTGACTTTTCAAGTTTCTTCTTGATTAGGGTTTTGAGAATTTTGTTGACAGCTTCAACTTGTCCGTTTGCCTGAGGGTAAGCTACTGATGAGAAGCTTTTATGAATTCCATGCTCTTGGCACCAGTCGGCAAATTCTTCGCTGTCAAATTGGAGTCCGTTGTCTGATACGATTTTGAGGGGGACTCCATACCTGCACAGAATGTTTTTGATCAAGAAGTTGATAACTTTTGCTGAAGATATTTTATTTAAAGGTTCCGCTTCCACCCATTTGGTGAAATAATCGACTGCCACTATAGCATATTTGGCTCCGCCTCGGCCCGTTGGCAGTTCGCCAATTAAGTCAATTCCCCATACGGCAAAGGGCCAAGGGCTGGTCATTTGAGTAATTTCGTTTGTGGGTAGTCGAGGGATCTTGGCGAACTTCTGACATCTGTCGCATTTCTTAACGAAGTCTAGGGCATCTTTGTTTAGTGTGGGCCAGTAATATCCATATCGGAGTATCTTTCTTGCCAAAGTCTGTCCTCCAGTGTGATCTCCGCATCCTCCCTGATGGATGTTTGTTAATATCTCCTTGGCTTCCCTTCCGGCGACGCATCTTAATAGGGGGCTAGAGAAACCACGCCGGTAGAGGATGCCTTCTTGCATTGTGTAGTGGGGAACTTTCCTCAAGATCTTCTTGGCTTCGTCACGCCTGTCGGGTAGTATGCCATCTTGCAAATATTTCCGGATAGGAGTCATCCAGGTTCCTTCTTCGATTGCAGTTATCAGATTCGCTTGTTCGAAACTCGGGGCTAGCTGCCTTGAGATTACTAGTGCTCCGGGAATGGTGCTGTCCTTCATACTAGCTTGCTTTGCAAGTTCATCTGCCTCTTGGTTTTCTTCTCGAGGAATGTGTTTGATTAGATAATGGTCCAATCGATCGAGCAGCAGTCTGGTTTTCTTTAGGTATGCTGTGAGCCGTTCTCCTCGAGTCTGGAATTCTCCTAGTACCTGGTTTACGATAAGCTGAGAATCACTATGAATACATAAGGAATTGATCCCAATTTCTAGGGCCAGTTCCAATCCCGCTATTACTGCTTCATATTCAGCATCGTTGTTAGTGGCCGTGAACTCCAATCTTAATGCATAGTACAACTTTCTTCCCCTGGGGGTGACGATCACAATACCTGCCCCCGAGCCTTGTTCGTTCGATGCTCCGTCTACAAAGAGGTTCCACTTGATGTTTTTTGCTACTTCGGATTGTTCCTTGCCTTCGTTGGTAGTGAATTCGGCAATGAAATCAGCCATGGCTTGTCCTTTGATAGCGGTGCGGGGATGGTAGGTGATATCATACTGACTTAGTTCGATGCACCATTTGAGGAGTCGCCCAGAAGTGTCAGGACGATGGAGCACTTGTCTTAGTGGTTGATCGGTTAGAACCCTGATGGAGTGAGACTGGAAGTAGTGTCGCAGTTTCCGTGACGCGATCAATAAACAATATGCTAACTTCTCAAGTTTAGGATATCTGGCTTCTGCCCCCGTAAATCTCTTGCTTACAAAGTAAACCGGACGTTGTGTGCGGTCTTCTTCTCTTACCAAGGCGGCGCTTAGAGCGTGAGATGATACAGCGAGGTATAGGTATAACACTTCACCTTCATTTGGAGTTGAGAGTACTGGTGGTCTCTGAAGGTGTTCGATTAGGTTGAGGAAGGCTTTTAAGCATTCGTCGGTCCACTCGAACCTCCCTTTGTCTTTCTTGAGTGCTTCGAAGAAAGGGACACACTTGTCAGTTGCCTTGGAAATGAATCTGCTTAGGGCGGCCACCTTTCCGTTTAGGCTCTGCATTTCTTTTCGAGTGGAAGGTATCCTTATTTCTTTTAAAGCTCGGATTTGTTCAGGGTTTGCTTCGATTCCTCTGGCGTGGACGATGAATCCTAAGAATTTTCCCGATGATACTCCGAAGGAGCACTTTAGAGGATTCAGCTTCATTCCATATCGGCGAAGTACCCGAAACATATCGTCCAGATGGCTTACATGGTCGTTGGCTTTCCTGGACTTCACCAACATGTCATCCACATATACTTCCATAGTACGTCCTATCAGTTCTGCGAACATTTTGTTGACGAGGCGTTGATAGGTAGCTCCAGCATTTTTGAGTCCAAAAGGCATGACTTTGTAACAATATAATCCGCGGTCGGTGATGAAGCTAGTGTGGTCCTGATCGGGAGCGTGCATGGGGATCTGGTTATATCCGGAGTATGCATCCATAAAAGATAGGAGTTCGTGCCCAGCTGTGCTGTCCACGAGTTGGTCAATTCGGGGAAGTGGGAAGCAGTCTTTCGGGCAAGCGTCATTCAGATTGGAGAAGTCAATACATGTTCGCCACTTTCCATTGGCCTTTTTTACTAGCACTGGGTTAGCGATCCATTCTGGGTAGATGGCTTCCCGTATGAAGTCATTAGCAAGTAGATTTTTTACTTCCTCATCAAGGGCTGCTGATCGCTCTGCCCCCATGCTCCTCTTTTTCTGCTTTACTGGTACCTTGGTGGGATCGATGTTCAACATGTGGCACGCTACGTCTGGAGAGATTCCTGTCATATCGGCGTGGGTCCACGCAAATACATCTAAGTTGTGGTGGAGAAAGTCAATGAGTTGACCCTTTAATTCCGTTTTCAGCTGAGATCCGATTTTTAATAGTTTACTTGAATCGTGCTTATCTACAGATACGAATTCCATAGCCTCTGCAGGCTCGGCGGTAGCCTCCTCCTCTTTATCCCGGGGGTCTAGTTCATTGAAGGGATCGCTTGTGTATCGAAGAGGAGGGGCTTTCTTTAGTTGCTATGCCTCCAAGCTTTTCATGCAGAGAGTAGTCTCTGCATCTTTTCCTTTATTCTTCCTGCGGTTGTTGCGAAGCTCAGTTACATAGCAGTCTCGGGCAGCGTCTTGATCTCCTTCTACTTCTCCTATTCCGTTGTCTGTCGGGAATTTCATCTTCAGGCACCAGGGGGCTAGGACAATTTGGAAGTCAGACAAGGCTGGTCTCCCCAAGAAGGCGTTGTAAGCCGAGTGGTTCTCTATTAGCACGAACGTTTGTTTTCGCACCACGGAGCGGGGATGACTTCCTATTTCGACGAAGAGGTCAAGTTGCCCGAGGGGCATTTTTGCATCTCCAGTGAAACCGTGCAGTGGTTTGTCGCAGGGAGACACATCCTTCATTGATAACTTCATTTTGTCGAAAGCATGTTTGAACAAGATGTTTACGGAGCTTCCCGTGTCTATTAGAATCCGAAAAACTTTAGCAGGGCCGAACCAGGCAGAGATGACCATAGGATCCATATGTGGGTACTGTCTTCCTTCCAAGTCGCGTCTACTGAATATGATGTCGTCGCTCTCTTTTCGTTTCGGTTGGCGTTCTTCTGTGACGGAGTTAACGTATCCTTCGGCATTTCTAAGCGACTTGCCGTACCTTTCCATCTCTGCCCAACTTCTGTCGGCAATGTGTGGTCCTCCTGAGATGGTAAGGACTACTATCTTCTCTTGACTAGAGCCACTGGTGTTGTGATTGTTGCGACTCCCTCCGCCTACTTCTGGGAGGGGTTGCTTTGAGTTCTCATTGGCAGGAGTTGGAGTCCTGTTCTGACTTTTCACATAACGTTCCAGTCTTCTTCTTCTAATGTGTTCTTCGATCAAGTCCCGAAGATGGTGGCATTCATTGGTGTCATGTCCGTGGGATTCGTGGAAGCGACAGAACTTTCCGGACTTGAGTGCGTTATCTGATTCTTTCTTGTGCGGGGGGCGCTTGTATCCGAGTTCGCCCTGAGTGGCTAGGTAGATGTTTTCGATTGTTTCATTCAAAGGAGTGTAGGAGTCAAATCTTGGCCCTGGTCGATATTGGCGCTTCTCACCCTTTCTGCCCCCAGCATTGTCTCTAGATTCATTTCTTCGAGCGTCCTTAGCTGCAGTGGGAACCTTGTCCTGAATTATCTTGCCTTGTTGCCCTGGCTGCCTCTCCGTAGCAGCGTCTTCAAGTCTCATATACTTTCCAGCTTCATGGAAGAAATCAGGCAAGGTAACTGGTTTTTCCTTAGTTAATCTTCTGGCAAACTTGGTGTCTGGATGCACACCACTACAGAGGGCCATTAGAGTGAGTTTTTCATCGGCATCTTGAACTGCTGCCGCTGCGGCGTTGAACCGCGTTAGATATTGTTGCAGCGTCTCTCCGGATTTCTGTTTGACATTGGATAGAGAATAAGCGTCCTTGGGCTGTTCCACATGGATGCGGAACTGGCTGATAAACCTTTCTTTCAAAGTCTCCCATGAGTTGATGGATCCTTGGGGTAGATGGCAGAACCAGGAGGTAGCTAGATCTGATAGGAATAGCGGAAAGCATTTACATAATACTCCTTCTGTTGCTCCACTCATGAGCATATGCTGGGTGTATCTCTGTAAATGTACGATAGGGTCGGAAGTTCCTTTGTAAGGTTCCATGGTTGGCATTTTCCATTCCCGGGGGGTAATGGCGGTTTCGATATTTCGGGTAAAGGGGCTGGTGACCCTAGCGCCTATTCCCCGGTCCCTTTGCTCGCGTTGGACACATTCTCTGAATAATCGTGCCATTCGTTCGTCAGAACTTGGAGCGGACAAAAATGAGCTTGGCTCTTCCCTGCGGGATCTATCTCGTCCGGATGACCTGTAGGGATGGTACAATCTATCACTTCTAGCATTATCCAGTGGTTCTCTTTGGCTGCTTGGATGCATGCTAGGACCAGCTACAGTTGCCCCCTGCCTTGATCTTCCCCTGTGGGGTTCTGTTTCGAGCACATCCATGGGGTCAACTTCGGGCTGGGTCCTAGCTCGGCTCCGTTCAGCGGGGTTTCTATGATTAGGTGGCATGACTGGCTCAGCTACATCCGACCCTCGCCTGGTGCCTCCCCCGTTGGGCTCGGCACCAAGGGCTTCCTCGAGTCGGGATTCGGGCTGAGTCCGGGCGCGGCCCCTATCATTGTTGTTTCTGTTGATAGCTTCTTCGAAGAGTGGAGACCTTTGTTGCCTCCGAGATCCTCCAGATTGGGATTCGCCCCATGATTCAGTGTTGCGGTTGGACTCTTCAGCATCCCTTAAACGTGACATGAGTTGGTCCACCAAAGCTTCTTGTTGGGATGTGAAGCGGTTAGTTACTTCAGCCACAACTCTGTCCAGATCTGCCCTAGTGATTGGTTGTTCCGTTGCAGGACCAGTTGTATTCTCTTGATTCTCATCCGGTACTGCTGTTGAAGTGGGCTGATCTGCGATTGCTGGATCTGGAAGGCTGCTAGTTGCGATGTTCTTTCCTTTGTTAGCGTCCCTTCTCTGTTTGGAAGGCATGATTTCTAAGCAACGGGCGATGTTGTTAGGAAGAAGGTTGAATGGGAGAGGATGAAGCTTGAGTTCAGTTCTCAGTGAAAGCACCAAAAATGTTTGCACAAAAAATGGACAAACACCTCCAAGTCGTATTATTTTAGTTGAGTATGTGTGATTTTCAATGATTTTAGATGAGTATGTAAATATGAGAAAAGTAAGGGCTGAAATGTAAAAGACACGCAGATTTATAGTGGTTCGGCCAGAATGTGCCTACGTCCACTTTATATGTTATTATCTTTCTTCTTCCAGATTACAAGTACAATGCTTTGTATACAAGTGTATGAAAGTAGTTTGAAAGTTCCTTCCTTGCTTGAGCTCTCAAACTTGTCTGCCATTGTTGTACCCCTGCCCCTCTATTTATAGAATGAGGTAGGGGGCAGGGGTCTTGGAAGTATATAACTGCTGGTGGGCCCGGGCTGAAGCAATTTGGCCTGGCACTTCTGGTTCGGCGAGGCTTCATTCGGTAGAGCTTGGACTGGTGATGGTGGTGTGTGAAGTGGATTGCTGAAGCCTTGATTCGGTGGTAGTGTTGGAGTGGCAGTGGAGTTGGTTCGGCCATGGTTCATGCCGAATGGAATGGTGGTTGTGCCTTGCCGAATGGAGTGGGGGACCGAATGAGGTTGGCTCGGTAGGGGGGTTGATCCGGTAGTGGAGTGGGAGTGGTAGCTTGGACCGGCATTGTGTGGTCCGGTGGAGACGTGGAGTATTGGACCGGCATTGTGTGGTCCGGTGTTGAGCTGGTGCCGAATGGACATGAGAGGAGAGAGAGCCGAATGAAGTTGAAGGCATGGACGCCGAATGAACTTGGGTTCATGAATGCCGAATGGACCATGGTACAAGGAGGTACCGAATGGACATGAGCACTTGAGTGCAAGGAGATGACGCCTACTGTGCCTGTTGGTTTCAAACGTGCATGGGACATGACGCTTCACGGTCTCGTGGCCTTCTGGGCGAGAATCCGCCCAACACTAGAGCCCTCTAGTGTGCTTCAGCAACGGATCTTGGATCAAACATATTCACCATATCCTGAATTTGCATTCTCAATCCTCCAACAAATCTAGCCGTCAACTATTCCTCTGTCTCCATGATATCATTTCTAGCAATCAGTTGATAAAACTCATCTGCATAATCATTTACCGACTTTGTCCCTTATCTCAAATTCTGTAAGCGCTGATACATAAGAGACTGATAATTATAAGGCAAAAAATAGCCTTCATTAACTTCTTCATCTTTTCCCATGAAACAATCTTCAACTTTCCCATTCTCTCCCGTGTAAGTTTAGTTTGTTGCCACCATGCTATAGCTCTTCCCCTCAATCATGTAGCAACCAACTTAACTCTACGATGCTCGGGTACTTCCTTGAAGTCAAAAATTTCCTCCATATTTGATAACCAATCCAGAAACTCTTCCGCTATCATTCCTCCTTTGAATTCTGGAATCTCTGTTTTCATCCCCGACTCCCATTTACGGTCATCTTCTACATCCCGATATTGATTTTGCACTTGGTCTTGATCTCGGTAATGAACACTACTTCTATCACCATCTTCATCATAATAAAATGTACTTCGATATCGATCTCGACCATCTACATCTCTATGATCACGCACATCTCTTCTACTATGCCTTTCAGCATCACGATACGGATCACCTTCAAATCCACGATGAGTTCTTCTCCATTCACCACGATACTCATGATATTATTGCCTCATAGAAACTGATGATTCTCTTCGTTATCAATGGGATTGTGGTGACACCCTCCTCGCTTCCGAAAACGATGGCGAAACCCTGTTTTCTCCATGGTTCAAGATTGGTGACCTTCTGCTTTGACTTTGATTCAAGTCATTCATCAATTTCTCTAACTTCCCAATACCTTCATCAAACTTTTCATTGATACGTTGTTCCATTTGCTCAGCTTCTTGTAATGACTCGGAATTTTGGGCAATATAACTTTAATAATCTGCATTAATAATTTAACTGGTTTGATAATTTTCTTTATCATTTTAATTTAAAATTGGCTAATTTATTCTTTTATGGTTAATAAATATTTAATCTGTTAATGGTAATCAATATCTTTCTGACAATTTAAATTTGATAAGAATTGTTTTACAAAAACTAATTAAATTTTTGTTCCGTTTATAATATATACATTTATATATATATATATTGTGAATAGGATATCTTCTGTTTTAATTAAAGATTAATTTTCAAATTGTAACATATATGTATGTGTATGTTATAGCTTGATATTGTTTTGAAATTTAATTTTTATCTTTTGATAATTTGAATATGTTTGAGATTATAATTTAAAGCTTTGTTTAAATTATTAATTTTCAAAAGTTTATTTAAAAGATTAATTCAATTTGTTTCCAAAATATAAGATAATTATTTAATTTTAATATGATAGTTTGAAAGGATTTAAACATTTTGTTTTGTTTTCTTTAAAAATGCTTAATATAAAATGGTTATAAATATATAAAAATAAATGTTTTAGATTTTTAATCCATGTAAAAGATATAAATGTATAATAATTAGTTTTAGAATAATTTCTTTTAAAGTAAACTTATATATACATATGTAAACATTTATTCATTAAGAGAATTAAACAAGTGAGCTTTCTATTTACTTTTAAATTAAATGCAATTTATAAAAAATATATATATATATATATACTTAAGATTACATGTGTAACATATTAACATCACCTTAATAACCCATGTAGAATAATTGAGAGAATTGAATGACAAGTGTGAGGTTTATTAACAAGTGTCTTTATTTTAAAAATTTTATTTTCTTTAACTTTAATAAACATATAAAGAAAATTGTTTTCCTTCTTCTTATCATTTTTCTTTTTCATTTCTTCATTTCTCAAAATAATGGCTAACACAGAAAATTTTCTCAAATCTGAAATGGAAACTAAAAAAAAAAGAGCAAATCTGAAAATTTCAAAACTGTAATTCAAACCAACCTGCAAATGCAAATGAAGTTCTTCTCAAAAGTAAAACTATCAAATGTAAAGCCTGCAAGTTTACCCTGCATGTCAAAAGGAAGATCAAGATCTGTTCAATCTTTTAAAGCAATCAATATAAGCATGCAGTAGGATTTATCAACAAGAATCAAAGCAAATGCATTTTTCAGATTAATGTGCAAAAGCCTGGAATTAAGGAAATCTGCTCTGCATATTTTAAAGAGGTGAGTAAATTATATTTTAAAAACAGATTTGATTTAGTTTTTAATTGAATGTTGCATGCAAATGTGTTTGATTTAGATGGAGCATATTTGTTTACCTGCATGCAAGTTATAAAATAAATAAAATAAAGAAGAAAAAAAATTGGTGATTGCTGTATATGTATACTGTTGTATACAGATTTGTTTTCTTTCTGTTTAAATCAACAACTTGATTTTGGATGCAAATTGGACATTAATTTGTAGATGAAATTTGTTTGTAAACAAATGATTTATCATCTAAAAATATTTATAGGATTTTGAATGAATTGGTTATTCATATATTTTTTATTACAGTGAAACTTAAAGTTTGGTCAAAAATTAACTGCTTTAAAATCGAATTTGGATTGCATGCATGGAATTGTGATGAAAAATCATGATTTTAGATGTTACTATCATAATTTTTAATTGAGTAATTATGATGAATATGGGGTTTATATGAAATTGGGGATTTTGTAGATTTATGATTATCTGTACATTAATTTAATTTGATTCTTGGATCGAAGCTAGCATGTATGTCATAGATTACAGGAAAAATACTTTTGATTTTTTTCAATGTATAATTTGATGGGAACTGAAGAGGTTAGGGTTTAAGCTTACTGTTGGTTTTAGGCTTGAATGGCGTGTTAGTGTGTCGAGTTTGATGAACCGAGTTGGTTCGGTTTTGGGGTGGAGGTTGTGCTTGGGTGTGGCGATTCGGTGGTGTGGTCGGCGAGGTCTAATGGTGATGGGTTCGTCGGCGTTGATTGATTTTCGTTCGAAGTCGCGTGTCCAGTTTTGGTCTTAGGTGCTCGATTTTGCTTCGGCGTTGTTTTTAGGGTTTTGGTTGGTCGAGAGGCTCGACGTGGTCATTAGCGACTTGGTGATAGCCAGAGGCAAGCTTGTCGACGTTGGAATTGTCGTGCAACGTGCATGAGTAGGATGGGTGTGCACTGGGTATTCGAAGCTTTGGGGAAGACGAATGGAACTCATGGGAAGTCTCAGGTTGTGCTCGCGTGCAACTCGAAGGAGTTGGGGTTGGGTTGGCTTCGAGGAAGGCATTGGATTTTCTCGGGTTGTTACTCGAGTTAGTTGCTTTACTCTGTGTATCATTTTTACAGTTTAGATTTATATATGTAAATTAGTATAATCAAGTTAATTACTATAAGAACAAGTTTATGAAGGAAATGAAATATAAAGTTAAACTTGTTAATTTTAAAATGAAAGTAAACCAAACGTTTAAAAGTGAAAATTTATTTTATATTTTAATTTAAAAATGTTTTAAGATGTTTGATTTTAAAATTTATTATCTTAATTAAGTTAAAAATTTAAATTTAAAAGGGAATTTGAATTTAATTATTAAATATTTAAGTTAAAGTTTTGAGGCAATGTTAACAACAGAATTTCAAAATTATATTGAATTAAATAAGTTTAAAATTTGATAATTCAAAGTGTTTTTAAATTTGGAAATTATTTACGAATGCTTTATCTACAAGTAAGGTAATTATTATGATTTTGTAAATCAAGTTTAATAGCTTGTCTTCGAATTAATAAGATTTGAATGATTCAAATAATTTATTTATGAGAATAATAAGGTTAAATTAATATTGATATGAATTTAAGAATACTTAATTTAAAAATGATTGTTAACAAGTAAAGATTTAATAAAAATTTCTTTAATATTAGAAGTTAATTAATTGTTTGTTTAATTAATTTTAAATAATTAGTTAATTATTTATCAACCACTTAATTATGGATTAATTAAGTGTAATTACTTAATAAAGAAATTAATGAAAAATACTCATGGGAATAATTAAGTGGGAGGTGATTAATGGGTAATCACTTGTTGTTATCAATTAAAGAATTGATTAATTTAATTGTTTTAAAGTTAATTAATTATGAAGTAATTAATTTATTTAAAGAATGAAGGACTGTTTGATGATGGAATTAATTATTTGTAAGATAATTAATTAAGAAAGTAATTAAGATTTATTTATGGAAGTAATTAGAGATAATTATTAATGTAAGTAATTAGGAGTTAATTACTTAATTTATTTTAGTTAATTAATTAGTGTGATTAATTAATAAATGAATGAGATTAATTTAAGATTAATCAATAAGGGTAATTAATTTAAATTGTAATTAATTAATAAAGTAATTAATTAAGGATTAATTATTAATTTAAATTGATTTATGAAGTAATTAAGGATTAATTAATTGAATCAATTAATCGAGCATTAATATAATTAAATTAGAAATTAATTAATCAAGAAATTAATTAATTAAGATAAGTAATTACGAATTGTTAATTACTAATTATGATTAATAGAATGATTAATTATAAGATAATTAATTAATTAATTAAAGTATTATTAATTAATGAGAATCATTAATTAATTTATGTAATCAATGATGTTAATCAAGGTTGATTAATAAAATGATTAATTAAAGTGTGATTAATTAATGTAATTAATTAAGGGTTAATGTAATTAATTATGATTGATTAATAGTGAAGTAAATGTAGGATCGTTAATTATTGTAATTAATAATAGTAATTAAAGGTTAAATTACTGAATATGGTTAAGGACAATTACTTGAATGTAATTAAATATAATTAATCAAGGAAGATTAATTAAGGAAATTCATTAGAGATGATTAAATTATTTGGAATAATAATTAATGAAGAAGGATTTAAGTAATCAAATTGATTAAGAAATAATCAATTATGCGTATGGATGATTGGTTAATTGGATGATTGATTGATATTCGATGATCAATATTTGGAAATTGATAAGGGATAATTGGTTGATATTGGATGTTTGATATTGGTTTGATATTGGATGATTTGGATATATCTGTTATGTGATATGCTGCCTTGTGAAGATGAATATTGATAATATGATTCATCTATTTGTTTATATCTTCCTGAATATATGTTTAACTATTTAAAACCCTTAAGTATAACTTGGACATTAAAATGGCGTTTGGTTTCGGTGAGACCGGGATCGGATTTCCATATTTGGGATCCGAAAACCACATCGATTCCAATTAAACGTTAGGTCGTTAATCCTAGTGGAGCAAGTGAAGACTCGAGGTGTAAGGGCTATACGTCAGTATAACTCTGTGGGTGATTCCGTAATGAGTTTGACGGAATAGTGCTTATAGATTCGAGGTGGCGAATCAGAGTGCAAGGGCTATGGTCGTTGACACTGAGGGTGATCCCAGTAATGAGTGCAACGAGATAGTGCCTTCGGTTTCGTTCGAAACCGGAACGAACTTGTATGGATTGAATGCTTTCAGAACATCGTCAGGTGGACGATGAGCATTCTAAGATAGATGTGTTCTATAAAGGTAATCGTAACCTCAAGCCTCATCAACCGGGAATGGCTAAAACAGGGGAGGTGCAGCAAGGCTTCGTGGGTAGCTCCCACTTGAGAGTGAGATTTACCCCTGTCTAGAGGTCCCTTCTATTTCGGTTTTGTGTGTGGTTGGTCGCGCCAACTGCGGGGTGGTCTTGTTCGGGACTGTTCAGTAAGGAACGGTGTCGGCCTTGTGTTGCAGGGGAGTGGGAGTACTACTCGGTACGTTGATCTAGGCCACGTACTGTGACGGGCGGTACCCCAGTAGCCCTGCCATTGATGGAAACCCATTCTTCCTACGAGACCCTACGATTTTGATTGTATTACCCACTTTTGTGGCTAGTAGCTGGAATTTAATAGATGTAACAATTTCGGCTATTTCTTATTTACTTGAAAACCCTAGACACTATTATAATATCACTGGATTTCCTATCAAATTTTTTGGTTAGCGTAAGGTAAAAACTTTTCCATGTTTATGTGTGGGAAGTCTTACGTGTTACCTTTTCTTTTCAAAGGTTTTTCTAAAGTTAAGCATTTTAACCCGTTTACTCACACCAGACCCCTGTCTGACCCGAGTGTTTATTTTCTGTTTTATTAAACTCTTGGGTACTCATATTATGTATGAGTAGTCAAGTGGTTCAGGTTAGCTTGACGAATTCTGGAGGAGATATGGAGCAGGAGGCTTCGACGTGTAGTTGTATATATTGATTCCGCTGTGTATGTTGTGTCTGTATCTTGTATACTTGAGTTGTATAGTTAGACAGAAGTTTATAACTGTCTAATATATGTTGTTTAAGTTGTGTACTCTGATGTAATGAGATACTATATAATATTTTATGTTAATAATTATATTTTATTCGTTCCGCTGTGAGTTCTCTGATGTTGTTCTGTTTCTTCTTTCTCTTTCTTTTCTTCTTCTATCCCTTCTTTCTTTAAGATGATGCGATTTTCTGGGAGTAGCAAGTCGGGTCGTCGCACTTGGTATCAGAGCATTAGGCTCTGAGGTGTGTCTTTCTTTAAGGAGCATTAGGTTGAGTGAATACCTAGGCTCTGTAGTGGTGTCTTTCTTGAGAGAGCGTACTTGTAATTTTTATATATAACTATATCTATATATCTATGTCTATCTAATCTGTTGGGTTATCTGTACAGATTTTCCAACATAATTTTTAGAGGTAGATAGATGAAGTAGTGGTTTGAGTGTGTAACACAACTACCACTGATGGAAGAGGTCCATATGTTTGAGGTTGAAAGTGAATTTGTCGAGACTGTAGACCTAATACCGTCTCGAGTAAGATTTGTAGTTTGGAGTAAGGATTTCTCTGATATCCGAAGGAAATTTTTGAAGATTCGGAGTTTATCTTTGAAGTGTAAGTTTGGATTTCGCTCGGGTGAGCAAATTTTTCTTGAGTTTGGATTTGTCAGAAGTGCAGGAGTAAGTAATGATATCTTGGTAACCGCGTGATGAGATGCAGTATCCTTGGATATTTTCTGAAGGTGTTTTCTCTTGAAGCAGTTTTAGAAGTAGTTGAAGAGCAGTCTTTACCTGCCGCAGGGAAGATTTATCTGTGTATAAGTTGTTTGGATCTTCTGCAAGGAGTTTGGCTGTTTTAGAAAATGAGACTAAGGTCTATAAGTTATTTGCTTTGACATGGTCTCATTTGTTATTCCTTAAGGTAAGCGAGTTGTTGATTCTTGGTTTGGAGTCCAAGTTTCTTGAGAGGTTGTCTGCCATCTCGGAGGTCCGTTGTGTGGTTTGTTGATGATTTTGGTTTTGGAGGAGCCTTTGGATTAGAAGTTTTTGGGTTAGCTGTGGTAGCAGTTTCAGCTCGAAGTGTTCGGTGTGATGTCGAGGATATCTTTTAGCTTTGCTGTATCTTTGAGATAGAGTTGGAAGCAGCAATGTTGGTTGTTTCTCTGGTGGTTCAGAAATCTTTGTGGTTCTCTTTCAGCAGTCCGGGCTGAAGGTGGTGATGTTTTCTTGAAAAGGTTAACCTGTTTTGGAAAAGCTTTAAAGTTATTCTAATGGGTAAAGAGGAGACAGTTTTATTTGGAATCCGAACTAGGTAGGATCGCAAAAGTGACTTGCGATAAGATGGGAATTTTCTTAGGCTATCTTGGGTGGTCTGTGTTGAGACTAAGAATTCTCATGTGGAAGTAGGAGCTACTGATGTAATCAGAAGTTTTTCAACATCTGGAATTGAGTTCCATATTGGTTTGGTTCCAGGAGTGATTTTGATAATTAGCCTGATAGTTGGGTGGTTCTTGGAGAAAGGAGAGTTGGTGTAGCAGCTCAGAATTATTTTCTGGAATTGGAATTGGACTGATGTAGTTTTTGAATAGGATTCTATTTTAAGGATTGTGACCAAGTCAGGAATGTCACTCAGATTTTTATGGATTTGATGAACAAATTTTTCCCGGATATATTTGATAAGTTTGTATTCGTGTTCATCAACAGATATTCTTACCTATTTCAGAATCAGAGTTGTGCAGCGGAAGAAAGGGAGCAGCTGTGCAAGGAAGGAAGTAAGTTCTGTTTGCTATTTCTTAGGAAGTAGAGCATGTGTTCTGGATTTCGACGGATTTTGGAAGACTTTTCTGTTGAATAGGATCCAGGAAGTGTTTGCTTTGGTCTAGTTGTTTCTGGGAAGTATCAGCATAGATTGAGCTGATCAGGAAGAGTTTGGCAGTCCAGGATTATCTATTGAGTTACAGATATGAGATAAGAAGATTTGGAATTCGAAGTTGGAGATTTCAGTGTTGTTAGAATTCTCTGGTTAAGAGAACAGATATTGGATAAGATTGGTTGGTTAGTGCTGAGGCATTTGAAGATTTCTTATCTGTGTTTTTGATAGGATGAGAATGAATTGCCAGTTTGGATAGCTGGAATTCATTGTGTATCACGTATCTCTGAGGGAGTACGTGTATGATTCATCATTGGGTATTGAGTCTGTAGTTCATTTGGAGTTGGATGTTGAGTTGGATTTGAGTGTAATCTGATGTTCTGTTCAGATTTTGGATCTGGAGATGAGAGCAGCTCTGGATTTTGGTTGTATAGTTAGTTTGTTGCCTTTTGTAGAGCGAGTCTCCCGGTGATTTAACTTGGGGAAACTCGAGATAGTGTTAAAGATTTATTCTGATTTGTGTCAGGATAAATAGTTAGAGTTGTTTGTTTGATTAATTGCTTTGATTGTTAGTAACTGCTTGTTAGGAATGCTTTGCTGTTTGAAAATTAAAATCTGTATTGGATTATTAAATTACCTTTGCTTTTAAATTTCGGGGACGAAATTCTTCTAAGGGGGAGGATTGTAATGACCTGGAATTTTGGGCAATATAAATTTAATAATCTGCATTAATAATTTAACTGGTTTGATAATTTTCTTTATAATTTTAATTTAAAATTGGCTAATTTATTCTTTTATTGTTAATAAATATTTAATCTGTTAATGGTAATCAATATCTTTCTGACAATTTAAATTTGATAAGAATTGTTTTTCAAAAACTAATTAAATTTTTGTTCCGTTTATAATATATACATTTGATACATATATTGTGAATAGGATATCTTCTGTTTTAATTAAAGGTTAATTTTCAAATTGTAACATATATGTATGTGTATGTTATAGCTTGATATTGTTTTGAAATTTAATTTTTATCTTTTGATACTTTGAATATGTTTGAGATTATAATTTAAAGCATTGTTTAAAATTATTAATTTTCAAAAGTTGATTTAAAAGATTAATTCAATTTGTTTCCAAAATATAAGATAATTATTTAATTTTAATATGATAGTTTGAAAGGATTTAAACATTTTGTTTTGTTTTCTTTAAAAATGATTAATATAAAATGGTTATAAATATATAAAAATAAATGTTTTAGATTTTTAATCCATGTAAAAGATATATATGTATAATAATTAGTTTTAGAATAATTTCTTCTAAAAGTAAACTTATATATACATATGTAAACATTTATTCATTAAGAGAATTTAATAAGTGAGCTTTCTATTTACTATTAAATTAAATGCAAATTTATAAAATATATATATATATATACTTAAGATTACATGTGTAACATATTAACATCACCTTAATAACACATGTAGAATAATTGAGAGAATTGAATGACAAGTGTGAGGTTTATTAACAAGTGTCTTTATTTTAAATTTTTTATTTTCTTTAACTTTAATAAACATGTAAAGAAAATTGTTTTCCTTCTTCTTAGCATTTTTCTTTTTCCTTTCTTTATTTCTCAAATTAATGGCTAACACAGAAAATTTTCTCAAATCTGAAATGGAAACTAAAAAAAAAAAGAGCAAATCTGAAAATTTCAAAACTGTAATTCAAACAACCTGCAAATGCAAATGAAGTTCTTCTCAAAAGTAAAACTAGCAAATGTAAAGCCTGCAAGTTCAACCTGCATGTCAAAAGGAAGATCAAGATCTGTTCAATCTTTTAAAGCAATCAATATAAGCATGCAGTAGGATTTTATCAACAAGAATCAAAGCAAATGCATTTTTCAGATTAATGTTCAAAAGCCTGGAATTAAGGAAATCTGCTCTGCATATTTTAAAGAGGTGAGTAAATTATATTTTAAAAACAGATTTGATTTAGTTTTTAATTGAATGTTGCATGCAAATGTGTTTGATTTAGATGGAGCATATTTGTTTACCTGCATGCAAGTTATAAAATAAATAAAATAAAGAAGAAGAAAAATGGTGAATGTTGTATATGTATACTATTGTATACAGATTTGTTTTCTTTCTGTTTAAATCAACAACTTGATTTTGGATGCAAATTGGACATTGATTTGTAGATGAAATTTGTTTGTAAACAAATGATTTATCATCTAAAAATATTTATAGGATTTTGAATGAATTGGTTATTCATATTTTTTATTTACAGTGAAACTTAAAGTTTGGTCAAAAATTAACTGCTGTAAAATCGAATTTGGATTGCATGCATGGAATTGTGATGAAAAATCATGATTTTAGATGTTACTATCATAATTTTTAATTGAGTAGTTATGATGAATTTGGGGTTTATATGAAATTGGGGATTTTGTAGATTTCTGATTATTTGTACATTAATTTAATTTGATTCTTGGATCGAAGCTATCATGTATGTCATAGATTACAGGAAAAATATTTTTGATTTTTTTCAATGTATAATTTGATGGGAATTGAATAGATTAGGGTTTAAGCTTACTGTTGGTTTTCAGCTTGAATGGCGTGTCAGTGCGGCGAGTTTGATGAACCGAGTTCGTTCAGTTTTGGGGTGGAGGTTGTGCTTGGGTGTGGCGACTCGGTGGTGTGGTCGGCGAGGTCTAATGGTGATGGGTTCGTCGGCGTTGATTTATTTTCGTTCGAAGTCGCGTGTCCAGTTTTGGTCTTAGGTGCTCGATTTTGCTTCGGCGTTGTTTTTAGGGTTTTGGTTGGTCGAGAGGCTCGACGTGGTCATTAGCGATTTGGTGATAGCCGGAGGCAAGCTTGTCGACGTTGGAATTGTCGTGCAACGTGCACGAGTAGGATGGGTGTGCACTGGGTATTCGAAGCTTTGGGGAAGACGAATGGAACTCGGGGGAAGTCTCGGGTTGTGCTCGCGTGCGACTCGAAGGAGTTGGGGTTGGGTTGGCTTCGGGGAAGGCACTGGATTTTCTCAGTTTGTTACTCGAGTTGGTTGCTTTACTCTGTGTATTATATTTACAGTTTAGATTTATATATGTAAATTAGTATAATCAAGTTAATTACTATAAGAACAAGTTTATGAAGGAAATGAAATATAAAGTTAAACTTGTTAATTTTAAAATGAAAGTAAACCAAATGTTTAAAAGTGAAAATTTATTTTATATTTTAAATTTAAAAATGTTTTAAGATGTTTGATTTTAAAATTTATTATCTTAATTAAGTTAAAAATTTAAATTTAAAAGGGAATTTAAATTTAATTATTAAATATTTAAGTTAAAGTTTTGAGGCAATGTTAACAATAGAATTTCAAAATTATATTGAATTAAATAAGTTTAAAATTTGATAATTCAAAGTGTTTTTAAATTTGGAAATTATTTACGAATGCTTTATCTACAAGTAAGGTAATTATTATGATTTTGTAAATCAAGTTTAATAGCTTGTCTTCGAATTAATAAGATTTGAATGATTCAAATAATTTATTTATGAGAATAATAAGGTTAAATTAATATTGATATGAATTTAAGAATACTTAATTTAAAAATGATTGTTAACAAGTAAAGATTTAATAAAAATTTCTTTAATATTAGAAGTTAATTAATTGTTTGTTTAATTAATTTTAAATAATTAGTTAATTATTTATCAACCACTTAATTATGGATTAATTAAGTGTAATTACTTAATAAAGAAATTAATGAAAAATACTCATGGTAATAATTAAGTGGGAGGTGATTAATGGGTAATCACTTGTTGTTATCAATTAAAGAATTGATTAATTTAATTGTTTTAAAGTTAATTAATTATGAAGTAATTAATTTATTTAAAGAATGAAGGACTGTTTGATGATGGAATTAATTATTTGTAAGATAATTAATTAAGATTTATTTATGGAAGTAATTAGAAATAATTATTTATGTAAGTAATTAGGAGTTAATTACTTAATTTATTTTAGTTAATTAATTAATGTGATTAATTAATAAATGAATGAGATTGATTTAAGATTAATCACTAAGGGTAATAAATTTAAATTGTAATTAATTAATAAAGTAATTAATTAAGGATTAATTGTTAATTTAAATTGATTTATGAAGTAATTAAGGATTAATTAATTGAATCAATTAATCAAGCATTAATATAATTAAATTAGAAATTAATTAATCAAGAAATTAATTAATTAAGATAAGTAATTACGAATTGTTAATTACTAATTATGATTAATAGAATGATTAATTATAAGATAATTAGTTAATTGATTAAAGTATTATTAATTAATAAGAATCATTAATTAATTTATGTAATCAATGATGTTAATCAAGGTTGATTAATAAAATTATTAATTAAAGTCTGATTAATTAATTGTAATTAATTTAGGGTTAATGTAATTAATTACGATTGATTAATAATGAAGTAAATGTAGGATCGTTAATTATTGTAATTAATAATAGTAATTAAAGGGTTAATTACTGAATATGGTTAAGGACAATTACTTGAATGTAATTAAATATAATTAATCAAGGAAGATTAATTAAGGAAATTCATTAGAGATGATTAAATTATTTGGAATAATAATTAATGAAGAAGGATTTAAGTAATCAAATTGATTAAGAGATAATCAATTATGTGTATGGATGATTGGTTAATTGGATGATTGATTGATATTGGATGATCAATATTTGGAAATTGATATGGGATAATTGGTTGATATTGGATGTTTGATATTGGTTTGATATTGGATGATTTGGATATATATGTTATGTGATATGCTGCCTTGTGAAGATGAATATTGATAATATGATTCATCTATTTGTTTATATCTTCCTGAATATATGTTTAACTATTTAAAACCCTTAAGTATAACTTGGACATTAAAATGGCGTTTGGTTTCGGTGAGACCGGGATCGGATTTCCATATTTGGGATCCGAAAACCACATCGATTCCAACTAAACGTTAGGTCGTTAATCCTAGTGGAGCAAGTGAAGACTCGAGGTGTAAGGGCTATACGTCAGTATAACTCTGTGGGTGATTCCGTAATGAGTTTGACGGAATAGTGCTTATAGATTCGAGATGGCGAATCAGAGTGCAAGGGATATGGTCATTGACTCTGAGGGTGATTTGAATAATGAGTGCAACGAGACAGTGCCTTCGGTTTCGTTCGAACCCGGAACGAACTTGTATGGATTGAATGCTTTCAGAACATCGTCAGGTGGACGATGAGCATTCTAAGATAGATGTGTTCTATAAAGGTAATCGTAACCTCAAGCCTCATCAACCGAGAATGGCTAAAACAGGGGAGGTGCAGCAAGGCTTCGTGGGTAGCTCCCACTTGAGAGCGAGATTTACCCCTGTTTAGAGGTCCCTTCTATTTCGGTTTTGTGTGTGGTTGGTCGCGCCAATTGCAGGGTGGTCTTGTTCGGGACTGTTCAGTAAGGAACGGTGCCGGCCTTGTGTTGCAGGGGAGTGGGAGTACTCCTCGATACGTTGATCTAGGCCACGTACTGTGACGGGCGGTACCCCAGTAGCCCTGCCATTGATGGAAACCCATTCTTCCTACGAGACCCTACGATTTTGATTGTATTACCCACTTTTGTGGCTAGTAGCTGGAATTTAATAGATGTAACAATTTCGGCTATTTCTTATTTACTTGAAAACCCTAGACACTATTATAATATCACTGGATTTCCTATCAAATGTTTTGGTTAGCGTAAGGTAAAAACTTTTCCATGTTTATGTGTGGGAAGTCTTACGTGATACCTTTTCTTTTCAAAGGTTTTTCTAAAGTTAAGCAATTTTAACCCGTTTACTCACACCAGACCCCTGTCTGACCCGAGTGTTTATTTTCTGTTTTATTAAACTCTTGGGTACTCATATTATGTTTGAGTAGTCAAGTGGTTCAGGTTAGCTTGACGAATTCTGGAGGAGATATGGAGCAGGAGGCTTCGACGTGTAGTTATATATATTGATTCCGCTGCGTATGTTGTGTTTGTATCTTGTATACTTGAGTTGTATAGTTAGACAGAAGTTTATAACTGTCTAATATCTGTTGTTTAAGTTGTGTACTCTGATGTAATGAGATACTATATAATATTTTATGTTAATTATTATATTTTATTCGTTCCGCTGTGAGTTCTCTGATGTTGTTCTGTTTCTTCTTTCTCTTTCTTTTCTTCTTCTATCCCTTCTTTCTTTAAGATGATGCGATTTTCTGGGAGTAGCAAGTCGGGTCGTCGCACTTCTTGTCTCCTATATACATCTTCATCATTTTGAAATCGATTAGCAAGTCTCAGAGGCATGTTGATACACAATCTCTAACTGATACAAAGTAATGCACGGCACCTTCACTGAACTTGCTCTTAGCTCTGAATCAAACTAGCTCGGATCCTAAACTCCAACACTTCAACTCGGCTCCCAATAGGCTCGGCTTAGCTATGATTGGCTAAGTCTAACTCTGATACCAAACTGACGCAGCGGATAAACAACTTTGATCAGTAGATGATGCTTCTTGTCAAATTAATCAATAACCGATGATGGAACAATACAAATATGGATTGATGGAGCAATGATACCAAGGATAAATGCTCAAATCTGTTGATCTCGCGACATACTGGATTCTAGCTATCTTTAACACGTTGATCGCGCACGATACGGTGTTAGAAGATCTACGATTCTTCTACGTTGATCTCGCGTATGAGATTCCGTGAATCGGCTTCAAATCCGTTGATTCGAGCGCACTCGAATAACCGAAAATGGAGAAAGGAGATAACACTCAACTTCCAATTTTAAAAGAGGCACAAAGCACTCAAACAAAGTTTATTCCAAATCAACCTCCAAATGATATAACTCAATCGCTATTTATAGAAGATTACAACCCATGCCTGCGGCTTAGCAACAACACAAGTGACCTACGACCTAAGACACTACGTGACCTATCATACAAGTCAACAACGACCTATGACTTAAAATTCAAACGACCTATAAAATACAAGTTACAACACACGAGTTACAACAGTAACATCTTACGACCGAATTACAACACACGCGACCTAAGCTTCAGTGACATAACATAGCTCGTTCGCGACCTAGGTATGCAGCGACTTAATAAAATAGCTTTTGAACATCTGGAGCGACTTATCTTCTGGAGAGACTTAAGAAGGTCGTTTGCGATCTAGCGACTTAAGGAGGCTCGTGACCTAAGTAAGCTCACCCGTGTTAGGTCGTTACATAACTCCTTTTGAACCGTTAACTCGTTAGGTCTGTCTTTATGTCTCGTTAGGTCGTTTATAGTTTGTCAGCGACCTAAGATGGCTTGTGAGCGACCTAAGTTGATTGTGGTGAACCACTTATCTTGGTGCACTGCATCATTAGCAATATCAAATTTCATCCCATCCTAATAATAAAGTCGCTTTATATCCGCGTACATTTTGCTACTACGGATGAATGGTAAATTTAGAATGATGAGAATCTTCTAAAATGTCTTTACGAAGATTATCAATATTTGGCACGATAAGTCTACCAAATTTTCGAATACCGTCACATGCATCAATAACAAAGTCTTTCAAACCTTCAATATCAATTTTATCCCTATAATTTTGGCTAAGAAGAGCCAATTCGGGATCAAGCTTTTAAGCTTTAAGGATGCGGTCTAGAAGAAGGATGAGCCTAAAGGCGACATAAAATAAGAGATGAACATGAATTGGATTCATGGTCTCAAATCTCACAAGTGGATAAAGTCTCGAGATCATTACATTCGGATATCATCATTGAAACAACCGCTTGTTGCTTACGACTAAGTACATCGGTAACACGATTTCCCTTTCTAGGAGTATAAAGAATATCAAGATCATACGATGCAAGGAACTCGAGCCGACGTTGTTGACGCAAAGTAGGTTCCTTTTGAGAAAATGAATACTTCAAAGATTTATGATCGGCGTAGAGAACAAATTTCTCTCCCTAAAAAAACTTAGTGATGCAAAATTCTAAAAGCGAAAACAATAGCCACGAACACTAGATAATGAGTGGCATACCTAGTCTCGATAGGCTTTAATTGTAAAGAAGCATAAATGATAGAACGTTCTCTTCGGAAATCACTAGAATAGGAGCATCGGAAAGGAGTTCTTTTAAATGATCCTCTTTCCCAAAAAGCTAAGACCTTCAAAATTAGAATTAACTTTATGTAATACTATTTCTAGAAAAATTTACTTATTCCCAGTCAATTTACTATGTCGGATTGTCTCATCATAGTGTTTAGGAGATTCCTATCGATAACGTTGATCAAGCGCATTGACCAGAATTCTTAAAGCACTAAATGGGTAAAACAACACAAAATCATCTTCTATATGATAAAAATATCTCTTAAAAACTTAATGAATATTCTTTACTAGTTTTAAGAACAAAAATACAATTATATATAAATGTATCTTATTAAAAAGATTCACAACTTTCAAAGTGTTGTTTTCATCCAAAATCAATGAATACAAGGATGGTCTCATCGAAACATTCGTAGAATACTCGATTCATAAGATAGATGAAATAAACTGGACAACTAGAATGACATCACGAGTCATTCATAAGAATCATAACGAGTGCGGAATGCGGTAGTGGAATACTATCGTCCGCAACTCATAGCTAATGAAAACTGGTCGCAAAGTCGAACTTAAAAGACCTTAATACCACTCAATAGATTTGCTTAGGTGATAATCCTAAGACAAGCTCAAAGACGACAGAAAATTTCACAAACTACTTGAATGAGGAAAATAACATTTTCCTCAACAAGTGGGTCTAGAGAATAAAATGATGCCATCAACTAGAATCGAAATCATCAAGGAAAATAGAAATCTACTTAACAAATTGAGGATGTCGAATGTAACGACCCAGAATTTCTGTCATTTGAGATTCGTATATTTAATTGATTTTAAATATTAACAAGTAAAATTTGTAAGTCGAATAAATTTATTTCGAATATCTAGATTTAATTGGATAATTTAAATCGATAATTTAATATTTGAAATTACAGAAATAATTGGAAATTGGGTTTAATGTGATTAAAATTGATTTGTAAAGTTGTATCAAAACATATTGGAGTTAGAATGATGTTACGGAACTTTCAAAATTGAATTTAAAGTTAATTTATATAAATTGAATATTTTAATATTTAATTGACGAGTAAAAATAGCCATTTTTCAAACAGTCTCGGATTTCGACGAAACCAGTTTCATCAGATCCGTAATATTATATTATTTTATATTTTCAAATTTCGTGTCAATCACATTTACGGTTTGTCCGAGGCAAGCTAAAACGCATAGAAAATCGTTTGAGTGAATTTTAAATTTAAATAGTCGATTTGAAAACTTATCTTTCAAATACTTTCGAATTGACTTCCGATATATATTCCATTGCGTTCAGAATGGGGGTAAAACATTATAAACGCCAGGCGGCACGCTTCGTTTGGAGTTCGGAAAAATTCGAGGTGAATAGTGTTTCGATAATTTTCTATAAAAGAACCTCATTTATTTCATTTTACACCAAAACCCTAGGTCTAAGTTTCAGCCGCCACCCTAGAAATTAATGGCCGAAAATTCATCCTCTTCCTCCCTCATTTTCTTCAAATCCACATACTAATTCGAGAAACTTTCAACTACAATAACGTAGAGCACGACGAGAGCTTCGATATGAACGGTTGTGATCGGAAAGGAAGCTACGGATTGGCGGCAAATCAAGTTTGGGCGTTTGCTTTATTTCACGATTTTCGAGAGCATGGGAGGCCGAGCTTGGCATGCTCACGGTTGAGGGTAGCTTGCGTAGGGGGCTTCAACTCGGCGGTGTTTGATCGTATTCAAGTTCGTCGTGGTGGTGGCGAGCATTAGGGTTTTGGGCGGCTACATTGAGTTTTCTTGCACGTGATTTAACTGGAGAAGGAAAATGAAGATAGCGGCCGAGATTTCATCAAATAACGTGTGCGGCCCAGATCGTTTCAAGGTTAAAAATGTAAAGAGAAATTGAAATTAATTTATATTTTAAATTCGTACAAACTTTAAACTATCATACCTTTTCATACGTGGTCGAAAAATGACGAAACAAATTGCGTTGTGTTCGTATTCGCGAATACTATGCAACGAAGCTGGATTGGAGTTGATTGGAGCTAGTAAAAATTTTGGCTAAAATTAAACGCGCGTTTAATTTTATTTGGAATAAAACACTGCAACTGTATTTGAAACAAGGTGAGAACTTCTCGCTCAATCGAATTTGTTTCGGTTTTAAATTTTAAATAGTTAGATTTAAAATTGCTTGATTGTATGCTTAGATGATAAATTATTATCTGTTGTATTAAAATAGACCCTATACGTCGTATATTAAGCAGATGTTATTTATTAAACACATATACCGCGATATTCCATATGGAAGTGGAATTGGTATTACATATGTACTTGGAGTTGATTTTCCCGCATTATATAGCGGATGAAGCCCTATTGCGCCAAGGAACTGATGAATTTGGTTAACGAAGTATATTCACGATTTTGGACAGTGGATAATCCTTTAAATAAAATGTGTAGAAATGATGAATTTGGTTAACGAAGTATATTCACGATTTTGGACAGTGGATAACCCTTTAAATAAAATGTGTAGAAATGATGAATTTGGTTAACGAAGTATATTCACGATTTTGGAAAGTGAATAATATATTAAAGAAATGTTTTATGAAGTGATTTTTTAAACAGAATTAAAACAATTTGAGGTTGTTTTAAAATGTGTTAAGGATCGAAACCATAGATTTCAACAATCATTGTTGAAATAGACGTTTTCGAGAAATAAGAAAAAGATGGACTATAACACTGTTGTTGTAGTAAATAATTTTCAAAAGGAAATATTTTATATAGTATTGGGATTTATATATCTATCTTAATTTCGAATCCTTATACTAGTGATTTTGAGTTGTCGTAACGAAGTTTTACGCAACATTCCTTTTTGACTCAAATAAACGTGTTTAAGAGAATGTTTCCCTTAAAGAATAAATTATATACTTAATTGTGATTTAAGTACATTGAATATTTTCCAAATGTTGAAAATAAATAGATTTGTGAATTACTTATTATTAAATAAGTATGGAAATGTTTTCCAATATGAAGTGAAACGTTTTGAGATTGTATCTTTTAAAGATAAATTGAAAGTGAATATTTGAAGTCGATTTGAGAATCGTATATTAATAGATATTTTGGAAATGCGAATTCACCATGGAATCTGTAAAGGAAAGGGAAAATTGTTTTAAAAATAAACATTGATTTATTTTTGAACTGTGGAAATAAATCACGGATTTGAAACGTAAGTTCGAAGTAAATCGATAAGGATTTATTTAATTGGTTTAAATGAACCATTTTTAAATGAAAATGAATAAATATTTGGAAGTTTTTCCACATAAGGAAAATGATTTGAAATTTGTTTTCAAAAGTTGTAAAGGTGAAAAGTGATTTGAAATTTGTTTTCAAATGGTTGAAGTGTGGAAAATTATATATCTTGCAAAGATATTTTTGGAAAATAAATAATTTGGGAAATTATTTGGAATCTGGTGATATTGTATATATCTATTGATAGTTAAATAACCGACTATCAATATTTAGCTTTAAATGGGTATTTATTGTGATTTGCTTGAATTTGAATGCTACACTTATTTTAAAATAAGAGCTCGCTATTCGGTTTAGCCGGGAGAAGACCTTTGGGTCATGAATCCCATTCCGAATAGTGATACGTCGTAATGGATAGCATTTGAAGGCCGGGGTTGAAGACCGGATATTTTCAAAAACCGAAGGATTACCGTCGAATGTCTCTACATTGGTTGATCTCCGATATAGAGATTTTATCACCCTTTGTGATGGGAAGTCCGATCGTGATTTGTGAATATCCGGATTGCAAGGGCTTCTTTGGAAGTGCCTTCGGTTCCGTCCGATCTTGGGACGGACTTGTATAGATGTGTGTCTGACGTTACAATTTGAGATGTAAAGCTGGTTTCTATTAAATATATTTCTGTTGGTGGCGGAGAATTTATTCTCTTCGCTTAACAGCCTTCTTTGAGACGTACGAGCTCAGAGGTTATGTAGTTGATGGTTACTAGTGATACATTCCCAATTTGGTCATGTGGCATACAAAGTGTTGCTGATCATTTGTTGATCAAAGCATAGCTTTTGTATAAAGCGTAGCTTTGTGGACGAGACTTCGTCGGACCTCACACCCCGGAAATGGTCAAAACAGGAAAGATGCAGCAAGGTTTTAGGGAGTAGCACCCCTTAGGGTATGTCATTTCCTTCTAGATATAAGTGGTATCATGGTATGGAGCCCAGATACTTAAATTTGGTGGATGTTGCATATATGCATGACTTTGTGATTGATGTTGGTTGAGGATCCCCGAATAAAGGTTTTTTACAACCGGGAGATGGCATACTCGTGTCAGTTGTTACCTACTTTTGTAGAGGTAACATGGCCTTGTGTTGGCAGAGATCCGGTTTGTGATGACCCGAAATTTTCGAGCATTTAAAATAAGAATATTTAATTGATTTTAAATATTCAGTAGAGTAATTTTAACTTGAATTACGAATATCACAATTTATTTGATAATTGAATTATTGAATTAAATAATTAGAAATTGGGTAAATTGTTGAATCTAGAATTTTAAGCTTTTTTTAAAATAATTTGAAGGCTTATAAAATTTATATTGATAGTACTGTGGATAATAGAAATTGAAAATTTGGAATTAACAGTGATTTGTTCAATTTTAAAATCTATATCGTTTAAATTGAATCTAAAAACATCCTTCCGAGACACAGTCTCGGAATTCGAGAAACCAGTTCCATTGGGTCCGTAATATTGAATTATTATCGGATTTCAAATTTCGTATTGGTCGGAGTTTGTGTGTGTGTACGATATATAAACACGCTAAAAATTTAATTAATAATAATCGATTCGAATTTGAATTAAAAATAAGTGAGCACTGTAGTAAGGCGTCTTCAACACGCTTCCCTTGCCTTCTCGAGCAAGCGAACCCTTTCATCCTAAATCTCGTCTCTTCTTTTCGTATCTGTTGAACTGGACAATTGAATTTTTCCCTTCCTTCCTCTCTTAATCTATGGCCTTCCTTCATTGCCAAAAAAAAAAGGGGTGCCGAATTACACGAATAAAATCTCGTATCCTCTCCCTTTCGTCCTCAACGAGATTAACCAGAAAAAAAAATTAAAAATTAACCTAATTCCAAACCGAGTGTAATCTCGTCCACTGGCGAATCGATGTAGCATCGAGCTTCCATGTTCATCAGCCACGATGTCTTATTTTGTTCAATCGAGCCTTCGAGTCGCTCAGATCGAGGTCGAATCTTCGACGCTGGGATGACCATGCATGGGAATCCGCACCTTTCGCAAAGATTTCGCGACATTGGCGGCAAGTCTCTAGCTCAAGTCTCTCAGAAGCGTAGCGTTTGGATCGAATTGGAATTTCAAGCTCGAGCTGCAACAGTAGGGTTTCGCGGTGTTCGAGCTTGGTGGAGTCTCGTGGTGTTGAACGAGGGGAGGGGGAATATCCTGATTATGTTATTCCGTCGAGGTATAATTTACAACTTGTTTAATTTCAACTTGCGTTTCATTTTTTAAAAAAAAATTGAATGATTAAAAGTCAGAAAAGAATATAACAGTAGGGTATTTAATTCATTTATTTCGATTTTACTTAGCTAAATTTATATATGGATTAAAAGTATATATATATATATAATATTTGCAGTTTTGTTTTAACATATAAACAGAAATAAGATATTAACAGGAATTTTCTGTCCATTTGAGTTAATACGGATACAAAGAAATTTTGAATGTTTGAGTTAGAACGAGATATATTAAAATAATAATAAAATAGATCGTGAACTATATATATAGATATGATTTTAGATAAGGTTTTGGAAAAAAAAGGAAAAGAAAAAGGAAAGGGGAGGTATTTTAAATGTGAGGAGTTTATATATAAAAAAATAATAATAAATAGTTTGTTAAACCTATATAGATTATTTTATAAGAATATATATAGTTTTAATCACTAGTCTATTTTAAAATGTATTGTAGTGGTTACATTGTTTAATCTGTTTGTTTAATTATTTTAGATACTAAAGTTTTCAAGAGAAATTAGTTAAATCAAATTATAAGTTAAAATCAAATAGGTAAACGGTGATAAATTGTTTGATAATTCAAATAGTAATAAATTGTAAATTGTTTATTTAAGGTCAAACATCTGGAAATCCAAGGCAATATTGAAGTGGATTGCGAACGAAAATCAAAGGTGAGTTAATCTCACTCAGTTTAAATTTAAATTCAAGTAATTAAATTTGAATAATTGTTTGAATGGTTGAATTGAATGATGTGTTATAGTATAGTATATTTAGAAATTGGTATTATATGTTGTTAACGTGAAAATCGGACGCTAACAACCCGGTGTCAATTGAAGTTGGATGAAAGCACCAGCCGTGTATACGGGAACTACAAGCAAGTAGAGAAATCACAGAAAAAGCAGAAAAGACAACAGTTTTTATAGTGGTTCGGCTTAGAGCAAGCCTACGTCCACTTTAAATCTCTTTATTACTGAATTTGGTTACAACTTGTTACAACTTCCCTCAAATACAATTCAATTCAATACAAAAGACAAGTAGCTAGAGAAAACTTCAATACAACAAAGTTCTTCGAATTCATGGTTGAATGTGTCGAATCTTTGTGTGAAGTGGATCTAAGCGTCTTGCGTATGGTTGAAGTGTTGAAATGTAGATTGTCTTGAAGATAGTAGAGTTTTAATGCCTGGAAGAAAATGATCCAAAAGCCCCTCGAATGTTGGAGGTGGTCGTGTATTTATAGGCGTGATTCTGGACATGATTTATCTTCCAAGTCCTAGGTCGTGGACGACCTAAGTTAGGTCATAGGTTGCAGGTCGGTGACGACCTAAGGAACCTTCCATATCTGTTGCATTTTAGACTTGTCTTCGCCTGCTTAGGTCGCGAGCGACCTAACATAGGTCGTAGGTCGCGAGCAGTGTTAGAATTTTAGTAGGACAAGGTTGCACTCTAGTCTGGAACGGGTTAGCAATTTGTAGGTCGTAGACGACCCATGAGAGTGGCTGGCGATCTTGTAGTGCTGAGGCATCCAATGTAGCGACCTAAGCTAAGTCGTTCACTCGTTAGGTCGCTAAGTCTTCTTATCTCGGTAGGTCGCTGAGTCTTCTTAGCTTGGTAGGTCGCTGAGTCTTCTTAGCTCGGTAGGTCGCTGAGTCTTCTTAGCTCGATAGGTTGCTGCTATAGTTAGGTTGCTAGTACTCTTAGCTCGGTAGGTTGCTGCTATAGTTAGGTCGCTAGTACTCTTAGGCCATTGATATTCTTAGGTCGCTAGGTCGCATAAGTTTTAGGTCGCTTCAGAAAACAGGTGTTAACACTTGCCCCTCGAAGTACGGGCCTATGTGATAGGTCGCGTGCTTCGATTTGACTTAGCTAGTTCGTGAGCGACCTAATACTTGTACCAAATTGCGTGCCTATTCGTCTTCCCCTTTTTACCTCATATAAATTTGTTAGGTTGCTAACTCTTCCTCACTCTATTGCTCCGATCTCCCACTGCCATTAACGATTCTCCAAGCTTCCAAAGGCAAATTCAATCCATTCAGTCACCGATTCATCTTTAGCATTATATCCTGTAAGCGAGTCTGATCTCTATCCTACCATAATCATCGTCAAATTTTGAATCCCCACTTTCCGACCTTAGTTCAACCCCATGTGTCATGCTTCGTTTCGAGTGATTGTTACGATCGACTTTGGATCGCAATTAGTCTGATTCAGGAAGGCATGGCAATGCGTTGCATCTGTGATGGATTGGGGATGTTATTTATTATCTTTTGAATTGTTTTTTGAAGTGATCTGGTGGTATGAATGGATGGTGTATTTCATGAGGAGGACGATGAATTCCTTTGAGTAGTTGATGGCGGGTTATCGGGTTCAGTGTGGGGAGGAAGTTAGCGACCTACTGAATTTGGATGACATAAAATAATTCACGACCTAAGGACGCTTGAGACCTAAAGAAAACTTCCGACCTATGTTAGGTCGCTGAACGACCTAAGGCTTGCACAATCTAAATCTCGTACGACCTAATGATAGCTGAACGACTTAAAGAATTGACGACCTAATTTATTGCGGCATAGGCTTTAGGTCGCGGCCGAGTTAGGACTTGAACAAACTTGCATTGCCTTGGACCTTTTTAACTTGCACAGTGCGACCTAAGGAAACTCTGACCTATGCTAGGTCGCTGGACGACCTAAGACTTGGCTAAATTGTTTGAACTTGAATTTTGTTGTATTTCTTTGCAGATTATTTTAACTTTTAAAGCTGTCAACCTGTTAAATACAACATTTGCAGAAAAATGGGACGAATATACTGTCATTGATCGCCCACATCGAATGACAGATTAGTTGACATAGAATAATCAATTTAAATGAACTGTAAGAACGAAATGCTACAAACTAATGAATTCAAGTGAAGTATTAAGGCAAAACTAAAACATCCAGTTAAAGCCGATTTGTTTGCATTAACACTACACTTGAGTTTTATATTAACAAGTCCAGAAATCTCATAGTCGACCAATTGTCAACTAGTTTAATTTCAGTTATGTTTGCTTTCTGTTTTTGTTAGTTCTGCACACCACTTCACACTTTTTAGGAAACGTGCACCTTCTTATTTGAATGTCTAGTTCCTTGTATAGAATGACTTCTCAACAAGGAGAAACAGAACCGGCTGAAGAGACTTTCCCAATTGCTACTCCATTGGTTAATCCTCCAATGAGAGTTTCAACCACACTAACATACAAAGTTTTCCGCCAACTGTGCACTCTGTTTGGCATTGCTGAAGCAGATGCCATTCTTCCTGAGAGAAGCGATACTGCCGATATACCACCTTCTGATTTTGTAGCAGTTAATCGTCAAATGTGCACGAGTGGAGCTATCCCTCCTTTTAACGACTTTCTTCAATGGCTTCTTCTCCGATTAGCTATCTCCCCCTTCCAGCTGCACACCAATGGCTATGCTATTCTGATGGGGTTATGTGTGCTATTCGGAAGGACGCTGGATCGCCTTTCGAGTTTTGATGAAGTTTGCTTTTTGTACACATTTGCTAAAAATAAAGATCATCCTTCCATCATTCTTGTGAGAAGCGCTAGGAACCATAAACTAATAATTGGCCTTCCCGAAAGTGCTCAAGGTTTTCTAAGCCAATTTTTCTTCGTTCGCTGTCCTTCGGGATTCTATGCTACCTGGAGAGTAGGAAGTAAGAGCATTTATCTTTGTTCCTGATGTTTTTCTCTGAGCTTTTCATAGCCTGAATTGTCAAATGTTAACTTCGCCTTTCACTTTTCAGCGCTTCCTCCTCCTTCTAGGGATTCTAGTCATAAACCAACTTTTGAGAGGCTTATGGCCGTGCCAGTTGAAGAGAGAAGCATTCAATTTCTATTGAAAGACGAATTTTTGCATCAATACGGACTTTTGCATACCTCTCGCTCTACACACCCTCATGAAGTCCCAGACTCCCCAACCCAAGCACTGGATGCCCCAGTTTTAACCGATGCACCCATACCGAAAGAACCTGCCTCTGAGGCTTTTCTAGTGAAGTGCTCTACTTCTGTTGATGTCGCGGGGGTCATCTGGCAAACATGCCCCCATCACTGAAGAAAAAGAGCTTCAGGAATCTCCTCCTCATTCAAAGAAGTCTGGTGACGAAGATGCTGGGAAAACTAGCCCTGTTAAGCAGAACAGGGACGACACTTTCGAAGGATTGAGCGACCTCTTTGCCACCTCACAAGAGATCTTTAAAGATGATCCTATCACTACCGAGGTTTCTTCTTTAGTGGTCGAGGCGACTTCTACTCTGCAACAGACTCCGTCGACTCAAGAGCTGACGCTAATTACTACACCCACAACTACTCCACAATTAAAGAGTGGTTCGTAGTTTGCCGCGCGTAGCTTGCACATCACACACACTTAGAATCTTTCGGCACTTTTATGCTTCCGATTCTTTGTACTTTGAAGAATTCTAAAGTTGCGTTTTTTCCAATTTCAGGTTCTTCAATGAAGCGAGGTGGCTCGTATTATGATGACTTCCAGCAATACGGGAGACGCGGCCAGTATGACTATAAGCGCTATCTTCCTGTTCACAGAGAGACTGATGAAGAGAGGGCCGCTCGAAAGGCTCGGGAGAGACGTGCCCATGAAGAACGCTATGGAAGACCGGATGACCGATACGATTCTTCCCACAAAGAGGGTGACTCCCACAAACTCAAATCTCACGATGACAGAGGGAAGAGTCACATAACTGATGACCCAAGTAAACGGGCTAAAGTCGGTGAGCAACCAATGCCTGCAACTTCTGAAAAGATTACCGCTCCTATTCCTTCTCAGTCTCCTGCCCCTTCCCGTACTGATATCCAGGCGATCATTAACAGGCCTTCTTACCAAGTTGGACTAGGTCCAGCAACTCTCCAAAGTCGATTTCCAAATTGGTGTTTAAAAGGAGTTCGCTTTGACCTTGACCTGGTTCCCATAGATAAAAATGCCATGTTACGGAACCTTGATGCCGTTAGAATTGACATTAACAGGATGTCAAATTGGCAAAAGCTTGTTGATGAGCTCCAAAGGGTGAATCGGGCCAATCTCGAAGCTATGCTGACCATGGAGAATGACAAAACCGAATGGCAAAAGACCCTTAAGCAGCATGATGCAGAAATGAGGAGCATTGCCGATTATAATGAAAAACTTGGAGCGGAAGTTGGGAAACTCAAAGAGGAGCTTGCTACTTCCTCCACTTCTTATTCTCAAAGGGAGAGTGTGCTCCAGCAGCAGGTGCGGGATGCTCATGCTGCGCAAAGGGATGCCGAGGCCAAGGCTGATGGGCAGGAGCAAATTGTAGAGGGCTACCGTACTGATATTACTCAGTTACGAGGGCAAACTAACTTTCAGGTTGCGGAAATTGAAAAATTGAAAGCTCGACTATCTAAAGTCGAAAGAGAGCGAGATGAGGCTATTGCTGGTAGAATTGCAGCTGAAGAAGCTCATGAAGCTACCAAAGCTGACATTGGCTCGACATTATTTGAATTCTATTTGCAAAGTGTGTTAGGGTATGGCAGTCTTGCATTTCTGGGTCCCAAATATGAGGTTACCCTAGCTGAAGTATGGAAAGCCGCGCTTGATATGTTTAAAGGCACCGGGTACACTGAAGAGGAGCTAGAGGCGCACTATTTAGACTTCGAAGCTCGCACAGCTCTTGCTAGAGGGAAGGAGCAACTTGCTAGATCGCGAGTTGAAATGATGGGGGAAAAGCATCAAGAAAAAGAAACAACTTTGACTGCCCCTGTCCCTCCTTCAACTTCAGTCAATGTTGACATTGCTGGTTCTAGCTCTCATACACCGATTCCTACTAAAGCTGATACCGGAGCCATAATTACACAAGCCGTAGATGAGTCACAAGAGAGTGCTGAAGCTCTAGACTACGAAGTTAAAGTGATACCACCAACTTCTCCAGGTAACCCTAATAATGCTCAAGGGGACAACTTGCTAGTTTCTTACGGATTTGACGAGCTTCTTGATTATTTCTTGAATCTCGACGAGCTGTTGTCTCCTCTTTTTGCGGGAAATACTGACACTTTTAACTTTTCCTTTGTAGAAAAGCGCCGATCGTCATTCAAACTTCTCCACCTCCAGTTATTGTTCCTCTGCCTCCCCCAATCACTCCTATTCCTCATCTGGGATCACAGGAAGAAATAATAGGTGCCCTTCGGGGCTTGGATGACCCAGCTTCTTCGCAAGAGCGAAAGGACGAAGGACTTGAGGGAGGTGAGATATCTCCGGAGCGGACTCCTTCTGATGACATAACTTTGTCTAAACTTGTTACTCTAGGAAGTGAATCTTCTTCAAAGAGGAAAAGGAAGCGCGGAACATCAAAGAAGAGGAGAAAGAGCATCATTGCTACTGAAGAGGAACCGGAAGTTGAACCAGTTGTACCTCCCTCTCCTTCTTCCCTCATGCCTATAGATCGACCCAAAAAGCTAACCATCCGGCCGGGTGAAGGGTCCAAAGGTGGCAAGAAGAAATGAAGATTCCAGTTTTTAGCTTTTTGTTTTTTTTTGCACGTACTGGTCGGGAATTGTGTGGGTATCGGCCCCCGCTTTCTTTATTTCGAAACTTGTATCTGTAAGAAATTGTAATAGAATTGAATAAAATGATCCTTTATTTGTACAAACTTCTTGTTTGTATTTGAGAATGCATTTATTTTTTATTTTTGTACATGTTTCTTTATATAATATTGCAGTGGGCTTATGGTATGTTGTTTGAGCATTACTTTTGCCAATGTAGCTATACCATGTTGCCCCCATACCATAAGCTCGTTGCAATACTTTCAATTTCGAAGGGACTTGTACTCTTTTCTCTTTTTGGAGAATACTTATTCCGTTCTTAGAGGAATACTATTCTACTTGAAATAGAGTTCTCCTCGTTTCGTATGAGTTCTCACGCCCTACCCTTCGGAAATATCACTTTTTTCTTTGCATATATATATATATATATATTTACAAAGTGAGTTCTCCTATGTAGTAGAGCGGGCCTCCGAAGAACACTCTACTCTTTGTAGGAAGGGTCTCTTTTTTTTTTAAATATAGATGAATCGATCTTCCTTCAAGAGCTAAAGTGTAGCTTTAAAGAGGGCTTTCTTCTTCTTTTTTTTTTTGTTTTGCATTTCTGATGAAATGCTTCTTTAGAAAGTTCTACCTCTGAGGAGGGATTTTTCACGTTTCAACACTTGGAAGTTTTATTTCAATCTTGGTGAAACGTGTACCTCCAAAGAGTTGTGCCTCTGAAGAGAGCCTTTTCACGTTTCAACACTTGGAAGTTTTATTTCAATCTCGGTGAAACGTGGGCTTCCAAAGAGGTCTTTTTATCATATCAGCTCCTGGTGAAGTGGACCTCCGAAGAGCGACTCTTACACTTCAGCTCCTGGTGAAATGGGCCTCCGAAGAGGGCTTTCCACGTTCCAGCACTTGGAAGTTTCATTTCAATCTCGGTGAAACGTGTGCCTCCGAAGAGGTCTTTTTATCATTTCAGCTCCTGGTGAAGTGGACCTCCGAAGAGCGACTCTTACACTTCAGCTCCTGGTGAAATGGGCCTCCGAAGAGGGCTTTTTCACGCTTCAACACTTGGAAGTTTTATTTCAATCTCGGTGAAACGTGTGCCTCTGAGTGGGGCTACTGCCTGGGAGTTACTCTCTCATGGTTGGATGGATTTACGGGGCGGTCACAAGTTACTTGGCGTTCGTTGTGCAAACTGTCTCAACTAGTGAACAAGTGCCTTGCCTCCCCGCGGGGAAGAAGGTGCCTCTGGTCGTCTTATGGACTCCCAAGGCGAACACAAGTTACTTGGACATTCGTTGCACAAACTGTCTCAGCTAGTAAACAAGCGTCTCGCCTTCCCATAGGGAAGGTGCCTCCGTTCGTCTCACCCATAGAGGAAGAAAACTCTCATTTTGCGGCTTGAGCCGTCAGGGGTCTTTATCCTCCGAAGAGTTGTGCCTCCGAAGAGGGCTTTCCCACGTTTCAACACTTGGAAGTTTTATTTCAATCTTGGTGAAATGTGGGCCTACGAAGAGGTCTTTTGTTGGTGCCGGTCAGCTTGCCCATTTCTTTTTGCTGGTTGTCCATATTGGTAATCTCTTGGTACCATCTTTAAGCATGCGTCATTTTATTATTGGGTTGCTTTATCCAAAGGAATGTATTCCAGCGGAACAATGGTTTGCTTAAAGTACTTTCTCAAAGGAATGTACTCCAGCGGAACCATTGTTTGCTTAAAGTACTTCCTATATAGGACTTCGGCCCTAGAGTCTTTTGCTGCTTAAAGCTTGCTTGCTTTTGAGTGATGCCAAGGATTGCAATTGCTTGGTACTGCGATGGGTAAGTCTGCTTTTTCTTTTTAAAATTGCCTGCGAATTTAAATCAATACTTCAGCAATATATTCGAAGTACTTTACCTATCGAAATAAAATAAGCGACTTGTAATAGTAAAGAACACAAGATTTATAGTGGTTCGGCCAAAAGTCGGGCCTACATCCACTTTATAGTTCTCATTATTCACTCGCACTGGTTTTACATGAGCTTTTAATACAAGAATCATACATTCAAAATTCTTTTACAACATTTCAGTAAAGCTTTTAAGTAAAATATGGACGCAAGTGATTGTTGTTCCAGGCTCTCGGGATTGAATCTCCTTCAACAGTTATGAGTTTGAATGTGCCATCAAGAAGTTTGCTGCCTATGACATATGGCCCTACCCAGTTCGGCCCGAACACTCCTGTTGCTGTCATAATTCTTTTCAAGTCTAAATCCCCAATTTCAAAGCTGCGATGGCGGACTTTGGAGTTGAAATGCCTGGCTATTTTTTGCTGATGAGACGCAACTCTAAGCTTAACCTCTTCTCTTTTTTCATCAAGGAGGTCAAGTGCCTCAAGTTGAAGTTTTTCATTTTCAGCTTGATCGAAGTGAATTCTTCTATGTGAAGGGACTTTCGTCTCTACTGGAATCATTGCTTCTGATCCATATGCCAATGAGAACGGAGTGTGCCCAATTGAAGTTTTATGAGTAGTTCTGTATGCCCATAGTGCCAGTGGTAGCTTATCGACCCAACCACCTTTTGCTTTTTCCAATTGCTTTTTGATGGTTGACTTGATGATTTTGTTTACTGCTTCCACTTGCCCGTTTGCCTGCGGTTGGGCCACTTCTGAAAAACTCTTCTGGATTTTGAATCGTTTGCAGAAGTCCTGGAATTCCTCGCTTTCAAATTGAGTACCATTGTCTGTGATTATTTTCTGCGGTACACCATACCTGCAAATGATATTTTTAGTCACAAAATTTATCATTTTCTTAGAGGTAATAGTAGCCAAAGGTTCAGCTTCAGCCCATTTAGTAAAATAATCAACTGCAACAATAGCATATCTAATCCCTGATTTGGCAGTCGGTAATGGCCCAATGAGATCCATTCCCCAAGTGGCAAATGGCCACGGACTGACCATCTGTGTTATCTCAGTGGAAGGTGCTCTAGGAATTTTGGCGAATCTCTGGCACTTGTCACATTTTCGAGAGTATGCAGCAGCATCTCGATTAATTTCCGGCCAAAAATATCCATAACGGAGAATTTTCTTTGCTAATGTCTGACCACCCGTGTGATCTCCACATTCCCCTCCGTGTACTTCAGCTAGAATTGTCTTGGCTTCATCTTTAGTTACACATCGGAGTAATGGCATTGAAAAACCCCGCCTGTACAATCGGCCGTCTTGGACTATATATCTGGAGGCTTTCCTTAGAAGCTTCTGTCTTTCTCTCGAATTTTCTGGCAAAGAACCTCTGAGTAGATAGTCCAGTATTGGAGTCATCCATGATTCTTGTTCCTGAGATACATTCATAATCTAGTCAACATCCATCTCGTCTGTACTTGGTGCTGACAGGACTTCTACGGGGACTAATCCCAATAGTTGAGCTTCACCGGTACTTGAATACTTTGCGAGGGAATCTGCCTTCATATTCTCTTCCCGGGGAATATGGCTTATTGAATAATGATCGAAATCCTCAAGAAGCTCCCAGGCCTTTGACAAATAAGCGGGTAAATTTCCTCCTTTAGCTTGGAATTCCTTCTTGACTTGGCATACGATAAGATGAGAGTCACTGAAGATCTGTAATATTCTGATATTTAGCTCTTTAGGGATTCTCAAACCTGCAATGAGAGCTTCATATTCTGCCTCATTATTCGTCGAAGTAAATTCCAGCCTCAGTGCATAACACAATGATCGTCCTTCAGGGGTTTCAAGAACAACCCCTGCTCCAGAACAGTAATCGTTCCTTGCGCCATCAACGTATAATTTCCATCTCACTGGGACGTCATTAGTTTCCTCTTCCTCACTATCACCTTTATCTGTGCATTCTGCAATGAAGTCTGCTAAAGCTTGTACGTTGATAGCTCTTCGGGGATGGTAAGTGATGTCATATTGACTGAGTTCAATATTCCACTTTAAAAGACGGCCCGAAGTTTCAGGGCAAAACAGGACTTGCTTCAGAGGTTGATCAGTGTGGTCTTTGATGGGATGAGCTTGAAAATACGGCCTCAATTTTCGTGATGCAATCAATAGGCAATAAGCGAGTTTCTCCAGCTTCGAGTAATTCATCTCTGCCCCAGTGAATCTTTTACTAATGTAATAGGCTGGTCGCTGGATTCTTGTATCTTCTCGAACCAATGCTGCACTCAAAGCGTGAGATGATATTGCCAGATATATGTAGAGATCTTCACCATTGTCGGGCTTTGAGAGTATTGGAGGCACTTCCATATGACGAACCAGCTCATCAAATGCGTTCTGGCACTCGGGAGTCCAACCAAAGTTTTTTCTTCCTTTCTTTAGAGCGTCAAAGAATGGAATGCATTTATCAGTAGCTTTAGAAATGAATCGGCTCAAAGCAGCAACTTTTCCGTTAAGACTCTGCAGTTCCTTCTTTGTTCTAGGAGCTTTGACCTCCTTCAAGGCAGTGATTTGAGCAGGATTAGCCTCAATGCCCCTAGCGCTCACAATAAATCCCAAAAACCTTCCGGACTCCACTCCGAATGAACATTTTAACGGGTTAAGCTTCATTCCGTATCTCTAGAGGACCGCGAACATTTCCGCCAAGCAATCCATGTGGTCCACTGCTTTCTTTGACTTTACCAACATATCATCGACATAGACTTCCATTGTCTTTCCGATCTGCGGTTTAAACATGGTGTTAACAAGCCTTTGGTAAGTTGCCCCCGCATTCTTAAGTCCGAAGGGCATGACTTTGTAGCAGTAAAGACCAACATCCGTTATGAAGCTCGTTTCCTCCTGATCTGGCTCATGCATCATGATCTGATTGTACCCGGAGTAAGCATCCATAAAAGACAACAATTCATGTCCCGCCGTTCCGTCCACCAACTGATCAATTCTAGGCAGCGGGAAACAGTCTTTGGGGCAAGCTTTATTCAGATCTGAGAAGTCAATGCATACTCTCCACTTCCCATTAGCATTTTTAACCAGGACAGGATTTGAGACCCAATCCGGGTAAACAGATTCTCTGATGAAACCATTCTCCATGAGTCGATCGACTTCTTCTTTCAGCGCTGCTGACCTCTCTGGACCCTGACTTCTTCTTTTCTGTTTTACTGGCGTGAACTTTGGATCAATGTTGAGAGCGTGTACCGCAATCTCTGGTGATATTCCGCACATGTCAGCATGAGTCCATGCGAATACATCTAAATTTGCCTTCAAGAACGAGATCAGAATATTCTGAGCTGTAGTGTTGAGTTGTGAACCCACATTCATCACCTTGTTTGGGTCCTTTAAGTCAACAGGTACCGGCACTGTCACCTCTACCGGCACTACTCTATTCTCCCCTGCACTAGCTTTTCTTGGATCCATCTCTCTCCGGGCACCACTATGTTCGCCAGTGCAGGGACCAACCTGTAGTTGCTATAAGGTTCGTTCTTCGATGCGGACTGAAGGCGCAGCATCTTTTCCCATTTCTCTCTTCTTTGTTTCACGTAGCTCTGTAAGATAGCACTCCCATCCCATGTTCTGATCCCCTTTAATTATCCCAATTCCGTTATCAGTGGGAAATTTTATAGTTAGACACCAAGGGGAGAGAACAGCTTTGAATGCAGCCAGGGTCGGTCGGCCCAAGAAAGCATTATAAGCAGAAAATTCTTCAACAACTATAAAGGTCTGCTTTCGAGCTACCTTTCTTGGCCCCTTTCCGAGCTCTACAACCAAGTCTATAGTCCCAATTGGCTGCTTTGGCTCCCCAGCAAAGCCAGTAATTTTCAATGACGAAGCCTGAACGTCAACCATTGGTATTTTCATCTGGTCAAAAGTTTTCTTGAAGAGAATATTACACGAAGCCCCGCAATCGACCAGAATTCTTCTCACAGTGGCCGAGCCAATACCGGCAGAAATGACCAGAGGATTTATCGTAGGGGCTTCAATACCCATAGAGTCCCTGGCGCTAAATATGATGTCATCAGGGAAAGCTTTCTGTTGTTTCAATGGCGCAGCATCCTCTAACACAAAAACACTTTCCTCTGAGGGTGCATGCTTCAGTGCACGAGCATACCTTTCCATCTCAACCCAGCTCCTGCCTGCTGGGTGAGGACCTCCCGTTATCACATTAATGACAGGCCTGTTTGACTCATGCTCTATGGCCTTCTCACTCGAGCTTGGATGGTGAGCGGGGACTTGTTGCCTTTGGACTGATGAGGTTGTTGTGTCCCTACCCCTTTTAACATACTGTTGGAGCTTGTTCTCTTTCAACAGTTGCTCAATTACTTCCTTCAAGTCGGCATTCGTTAGTGTCATGACCAGGCTGATTGTGAAACTGACAGAATCTTCCAATTTTCTCCATTTTAGCTCCAACCCTCATCTTAGGTGGCGTAGGATAACTTATATTATCTTTGGTTGCAAAGAAGATATTTTCAGGGGTATCAGTCAAGGGTGTGAAATTGAAAGCTCGACGCTTCTTTGCATCCCCTTGTTTCTTTCCGCCGTCATTCCCCCTTTTCTGAGCATTGGATTCCTTTTTGTCTGGAGCGTTACTATCATTCTTAGTTTCTGATGACGCCACCTTAGCCGGTGCTTGAAGGCTTTCTAAGCGTATGAACTCATCGGCTTTTTTATAGAATTTATCGAGTGAATTTGGTTCTTTCATTTTCAACCATTCTCCAAACTTGCTCGATTTATCAATTGCCCTCATCAAGTATGTTAAGACCATGCGTGGCTCAGCATTATCAACCTCGGCCAAAGCTATGTTGAATCGATTCAGAAACGATTTGATGGATTATCCTGGGTTTTGCTCCAGATTTGACAATGACATTATATCCTTTGCTTTAGAGGCGTACAACCGAAACTGCTCCTTGAACTTCTTAGTTAAGTCCGAGAACTGATCAATGGATCTAACTGCCAACTTGGTAAACCATAATAAAGCTACTCCTTCCAAGTACACCGGGAAGTACCGGCACTTAATCTCATCGGATGCCCTGCGCCAGTCATATGCCAGTCATACTTTTACAGAAATTCGTTAGGATCACTCGTTCCTTTGTAAGCTGGAATACTGGGCGGAACAAATTTTATTGGGAATTCAGCTTTCAGAATCCTATTGGTGAATGGAGTTTTGCTTGGAGCAAAGCCCCACTCTTTCTCGTCCTCGTCCTTTCGCATACTTTCTTTCATGATTTGACGGACCATCCCAGAAAAATATTCTTCATCATCCACAGGCCCTGTGGGGAAAACGTCAGCCATTCTTTCAGAGTTCTGTCTTGACAGTCGTTCACGAAGGTCGGTTGAGGTCCCGATCCTCCATCCTGAGGAAGTGGCCTTTCAACGGGGCATACCGCCCTTTGAGAAGTATTCCCTCTAACATCCTGAGCTCTATCAGCAGAGTTTCCTTCTTTATTTGTTGGCTGACGATTAGCCTCGAGCAAATCATTTAGCTTATTAAATATCAAGGTATTCTGAGCATTCTGAGCCTCTAATTGTGCATTCTGAGCATTTAACTGTTGATTCAATTCCAAAACCACAGCGTCCAATTCCGCTCGCATAACTCCCACAGTTGGAGTTGTCTAACTCAGAGGAGGAGAAGTGGCGGTGTTCTCTTGAATATCATCAGATCTGGCAGATCTTCGTTTCCTTCCGGGAGCCATAATTTCTGTTAGACTTCTGGTCTTAACGGAGATTCTTTCCTCAAAGTTTGGTGAAGCAATGATGTAAATACCCTGAGATCAATGTTCTCAGTGAAAGCACCAAAAATGTTAACGTGAAAATCGGACGCTAATACCCCGGTGTCAATTGAAGTTGGATGAAAGCACCACCCGTGTATACGGGAACTACAAGCAAGTAGAGAAATCACAGAAAAAGCAGAAAAGACAACAGTTTTTATAGTGGTTCGGGCTAGAGCAAGCCTACGTCCACTTCAAATCTCTTTATTACTGAATTTGGTTACAACTTGTTACAACTTCTCTCAAATACAATTCAATTCAATACAAAAGACAAGTAGCTAGAGAAAACTTCAATACAACAAAGTTCTTCGAATTCATGGTTGAATGTGTCGAATCTTTGTGTGAAGTGGATCTAAGCGTCTTGCGTATGGTTGAAGTGTTGAAATGTAGATTGTCTTGAAGATAGTAGAGTTTTAATGCCTTGAAGAAAATGATCCAAAAGCCCCTCGAATGTTGGAGGTGGTCGTGTATTTATAGGCGTGATTCTGGACATGATTTATCTTCCAAGTCCTAGGTCGTGGACGACCTAAGTTAGGTCGTAGGTTGCAGGTCGGTGACGACCTAAGGAAGCTTCCATATCTGTTGCATTTTAGACTTGTCTTCGCCTGCTTAGGTCGCGAGCGACCTAACATAGGTCGTAGGTCGCGAGCAGTGCTAGAATTTTAGTAGGACAAGGTTGCACTCTAGTCTGGAATGGGTTAGCAAGTTGTAGGTCGTAGACGACCCATGAGAGTGGCTGGCGATCTTGTAGTGCTGAGGCATCCAATGTAGCGACCTAAGCTAAGTCGTTCACTCGTTAGGTCGCGAAGTCTTCTTATCTCGGTAGGTCGCTGAGTCTTCTTAGCTTGGTAGGTCGCTGAGTCTTCCTAGCCCGGTAGGTCGCTGAGTCTTCTTAGCTCGGTAGGTTGCTGCTATAGTTAGGTCGCTAATACTCTTAGCTCGGTAGGTTGCTGCTATAGTTAGGTCGCTAGTACTCTTAGGCCGTTGATATTCTTAGGTCGCTAGGTCGCATAAGTTTTAGGTCGCTTCAGAAAACAGGTGTTAACATATGTTGTGCTAACGTCTGTGGATGCAGGGAAAACAGGTTGGAGGGATCCAACTGGATCCCTCAACATTTATTTAAATTATTTAAATCCCCTGTTATAATGATTTGATATTTTTTGATGAATTATGTTGAAATATTGAATGCTATGGTTTGTTTGTACATAATTGGGTATAATGAATTTCCAATATAAATGGGATTTTGGAAAGGAAATAAAATAAGTAAATTTTGTAAGTTAAACAATTATATAAATTTGAATAAATTTAAGAATGAATTGGAAAAGTAATTAAGTGACCTTAGAATTCTATTAAATAAAATTAGAGTATAGAAGGACATTTTGAATAAACAGGAAGTCAATGAATTTTAATCTTTAGGGTTATTGTTTTGAAAGGACAAAACATTTATCCAATATTTAAGATTTAAATTTTTGAAAGGAATAAAGAAGAAATTGGGAAAAAGCATGAAATTTGTATATTTCAGTTAAAAGGTTTAAAATCAAATGGAAAATAATAACATTAATAATAAGTCTATAACTAATAAAATTTGAAATGAACTAAGAAATTAAAGAAACTTATTTCAAAAGAAATAAATAGGAAATCAATTTTGGGGAAATTGATTTAAGTGATTGAAGTTGAAATTTTTTTCTGGATGGCCAAGTACACGTTTTCAAAGGTAAAATTGTAAATATAAATTAAATGTTTTAAAGTTGTTTTTAAAGAAAGCAAGTTTTGTAAAATTTATTATTTCTATTATTTAAAGTCTAAAGTAAGTATTTTTAGTAAATTATTGAAGTAGTCTTAATTTAAATTTTTTTTTAAAAAGTAAACACCAAAGTAAGTGTTTTGGTTAATCTATTATCGTAATAATTATTTAAAGGATGATTTGGTATTTTGTTTAAAGGAGAAAATCTAGTTATATTTATAAAGTAAACCTATTTTAATTATTTCTAGGGTATTATTTAAAATTAAGTATTAAAGTAAAATTTCCCATATAAAATGTTAAATATATCTTACAATTAAGTGATTTTAGATTATTTTAAAATCTAAAGTTTTGTGCTTGGTGATTCCAGTGGAAATAGAAATACTTGGAATTTATTCTGAGAAAGGCAGATAGTTTTGAAAACTGTTTTCAAGGAATTTGAAAAGTGAAGTTATATCTTGTGAAGATATTTTTTTGAGATAAATAAATAATGTGGGAAATTATTTATTGGTTGATGGTTGTTTGTGAATGTTAATTGATGGTTAAATAACCGACTATCAATATTGGACAAATGCGTTAATCGTTTCGAAGAGACCGGGATCGAGATTTATTTCTCGAAAACCACTTCGATCCGGTTTGTACGTTTCATGAAACCGAGTTTGGATTCGAAGATGGATCAGTGAAGTGCAAGGGCTAGTCGCTACTAATCCTGAGGACATTTCCAAAATGGATGTAGTAGGGGTAATGCCTTTGGTTCTGTTAGAACCCGGGACGGACTTGTATGGATGAATGCTTGCGAAACATCGTCAGGTGGACGATGGGCATTCTAAGGGATATATTCTAAAAAGGTAACGCTTAGCCTCAAGCCTCATCAAATGGGAATGACTGAAAATCAGGGGTTATGCAGCAAGGCTAGGTGGGTAGCACCCAAGCAGGGTGAGGTCATTCCAGTCTAGATGTCCCTTTTTATTTCGGCTTATTGGGCGGTTGTTGATTCCAACCGCGAGGTGATCTCACTCGGGATTATCCAGTAAGGGGTAGTCCCGGCCTTGTGTTGCAGGGGAGTAGGCGTACTCCACGGTACGGTGATCTAGGCCCCGTACTGTGACAGGTGGTACCCCAGTGCCTAGTCATTAGTTGGAAATACATTCTCCCTACGAGCCTTGTACGAGTTTCGTTTGTATTACCCACTCTGTGGCTAGTAGCTGGAATTTAATAGATGTAACAATTTCGGCTATTTTATAAGTATTTGTATATAGACCCTATTATAATCAGAGGATTTCTGTAAAAATTGTTTTAGCTATCGTAAGGTAAAAACCCGACATGTTTATTTATGGCGTGGTCTTACGAGATGCTTTTATTTTTAAAGGACTTTGAAACTTTAATAATCAATTGGGTGTGATTTTCTCACGCTGGTATTCCAGACTGGCTCGGGTGTTATTTAATTGTAATGCTCGGGTCAGACCGAGTATTATAGGATACAGGATATGATTCTGTGGAGTTTAGGAGACGAGCTGGATGACGATACGTACTCACGTACTTGTATATCTATATATTTCCACTGTGTTGAGTTGTTGTGAATCCATTTGTATGACATTGATGTTGAGCTGTGATTGATGTACTCCGATGATGTAATATATAAACAAAGATATTTGATGTTTGAGTAAAGTGTATTTATTATCTATTATATTTTATTCCACTGCGATGGTTAGATCTGTTGTTGTTTTCTATTTCTTCTTCTACCTCTTCTTCTTTAACTCAAATGGTTCGTATTTCTGTACAACTTGAGTTGATTTTGGTAGAATAGTATTAACTCAAGGGGTACGGATTTGCGGGTCGTTACAGTTGGTATCAGAGCTTAGGTTGGAGATAACCTTGGCTCTGGTAGGAATTACTCATTTAAAATAGAGTCCGTAGTACTCTATAATGAGTTTGAGCGTATTAATAAATATGAGTGCGTATTTTTTAGTGAATATAAATTGTTTTAATATTGTGTTGATTGAATTATTGAGTGGCATATGAACCTTCGTCGGCACAGTCTGGACAACTGTATCGAAGGGGTTTCTAAACACTTGAATATAACAATTGACACGGTATTGTTTTAAATGTGGGTGAATGAAATAATTTTAACCAAAATATATTTTGATATAAAGGAAATATTTTCTTAAATTATTATATAACTTGGATGTTTGGATGATTATATTTTAAACAAATAAAATTATAAAAATTGAAATCACTTGTATGATCAAATGGAAATAAATTATATGAGCATAAATTATATAATTGGGTTATAATTAAAATTGAATTCAAATTAAATTGGAAATTTAAAACCCCAGAGATTTTGGAAATGTTTTTCGAATTGTTTTGAAGACAATAATAGCCTTATTGTTTTAAAAAAAATATTTCTGGAAGGAAATTGTTTTAATAAATATTGGGAAGGGAAATAGCATTGAATTCACTTCAGCCGCTGGAAAATATTTTCGGTAATGACTACAGCATTATCGATGTTCATTTTCGAGTTTCTAAGTGATGAATTGCTACCAAACTGATTTGTTCAGGAAAACCTGTTTGTTTTGGAAATTTCAAAGGAAATTTGTTAGGGAATAAACCAGGATTGGTTTAATTTTTGAGAAGTGTGATTTGAGATGTTGAAGATTTCAAAATGATTTGAAACCAAAAACCGTGTGTTTAAAAATCCTGATGAGATAGTTTGTAAGCTTATAAATTGAGATGATTTTTAAATCAAGAAGGAAATATAAGCTTTAAATGTTGGAATTTAAATTTAAAGAAAAAGTTAATAATGAAATTATCTTGGATTGGGGAACAAAATTTATCTGGATTGAAATAAATTGGATAGGCTGAAATAATACCCAGTTGTATTCGAATTAAGTTGAAATCGAATTGAGGTTATATAAATCTGAGTCTAAATAAAATTGAATTGGAATAAGAATTCAATTGAGTTATTGGATGGAATGAATTGGAATAACTTATAAAAGAATTATAAATCCATATGCTTGGTTATAAATAAGCATATGGCTTGAGCTAAAAATAAAAGAAGGATATATTCAAGCCTATGATGGATGGAATTGTGTAAAATATTATGTTGTGACTTATAAATTGTAAAATGGGATAGAAAACCCAAAAATAAATATTATTGATGAATTGGAAAATAAAATAAAAATCAAAACATGAATTATAAACTAAATTGGACTAAGAAAAATTAAATGGAGTGATATTTGGGATTAAAATTTCAAGTGTTGGATTATAAATAAAGGAAAAACTAATTGATAATAAATTAGTTAATGAAATGTGTAAATGGAGTTCAATGTAATTAAATAGAAGCTGAATTGTAAGCTAATAATGAAGATTGGAAATAAAACTCAAGTTATAAATCAAATTCGACTTGAATCATTAGTGGAGAAAATATAATTGAAAGTGGCTTTGAAATTAATCAAATGAATTGAGAATGAAATTGCAATGTAAGTTAATAAAATTGGATGGTAATTTTAAAAATGGATAGTGGATTCAGAACTTGAGTTATTAATTGAAATTTAATGTGAAGTGTTAACAAATTAAGTATAATTGAAATGTATCGAATAAAATGTAAATGGATTAAAATAGTAATGTTAGGAATTGCAAATAAAATCCAAATAAGTGAAGATAAATTGGAAAATAGCCAGGTAATAAATTGAATGAGTTGAATCTGGATCAAATGAAATTGTAAAATTAAAATGAGATTTAATTGAGAGAGAGAATTAAGTTGAATAGAAAGAGAGAAAAAATTTTGCTTGAAAATGAAATGAGTTTAAGTATAAAATTGGAGTGAATAAACTTAAGCTAAAGGATAGAAAGGAGTTGACTTGAATTCAACTTAAAATTAAGTTTAATAATAGTGGATTGGATTTAAATCAAGTAAAAATGGATTTTTATTGAAATAAAATTCGATGAGTTGCCGATAATATTTAATGGAATGAAAATGCAAAATGGATTGAGTGGATAAACTAATTATATTGAATAAATAATTGGATGGGATAAATAAGAGTCAAATGGAAGTAAACTTAAATTTGAAGTGAAATAAATTGAGTAAATTAACTTAAGTTAAGAATAATTAAAAGCTCGACTACGAGTAAAATTGAAAGACCATTAAATTAAAGCTTGGTTTGAATTAATTCGAAAATGGGCAGTAATGTGCAAGCTTGGAATGGGTCGAGCTAAATAAATGGTCGTGAATGAATTGAAATAAAAAGGGAATTAATTGGTAATGAAATTTGGAGATGGAACTTGAATTGGTTAAATGACGTCAAACGCCAATTTAATGTGGCAAATGTTTAGTTTGCAAATTAATTATGAAATGAGTATTGGATGTAACCAATATGAAATGTTCCAAGATAAATAAATGGATTCAAATAAAATGAATAAGGATATAGCATGCAAAATAAATTGAACGGAATCAATTAAAAAGGAATCAATTTAAATTGGTTATAAACATATATACTTATTTATTCACATAAATCTTGTCAAATTGCATAGAATTAATTGTCATTTGATGTAAATGGAAGTAATTAAGATGCTATGAATTGATAGGAGTAAAATAAATTGATTTTGAAAGCAATTGAATTAAATATGAGTTCAGTTTGCTTAAGAATAAATTAAATGTAAGCAATTGAGTTTTAAATTATTCAAATTGATGAAGTTGTGTACGAATGGATTGAAAACCATTCAAATTGAATGAAAAAGGTTTGTAAATAAGTTGAAACGGTTGAATTAGCTTGGGAACTATATAAATTGCTTACAGAAAATGTTTGATATGAGTTTCTTTAGAATTCATATGTTTTAACTATTGCAAATAAGTGATATGTTGTTAAACTTCATATATTTGGCACTTACATGTTTAAATTGAGTAAGTACAGGTACCTAGAAGCCGTGTGGCTGGATTTGGTTGTGCTATTTGCTAAAAATAATAAACTGCTTGCTTAAAATGCTAAATAAGGTACGCCTACGAAATAAAAATAAGAAATATGAACTGTTTTTTGTTTTTCCGACCGGGTGGGTCGATGTATATATATTTATCTCTTTTGTCAAATTGCAAAAGCTCCTCCGCGCAAAGGAGACTCTGCAAAAAATTTCAGAAACTTTGGGAGTTAGATAATTTTTGAAAATTTTGTAACGACAAAACAATTTCAAACTGGAAATTGAAATAAATTAGTGAATGAAACCAATTTCAAATAATGACATGAATTGGTTATAAACGAAAATTAAAATTCAATATTTAAAGTTAAAGATAAATTGAATTCGTATGAAAATGAAAGAATCGGTGTGAATAGAAATAGATATAAACTGAAGTGGTAAGACGGAAATAAATAAAGAAACATATATCATGCTTATGTTAACTTAAGTAAGGAATGGCGAATTTCTTAATTGGAAATTTATATTACAAACATATTCTAAGTTAATAGTCGAATGAATAAATGTTGACAATTTGTAAGGAAATCGATAAAATGTTTTTTTTTTAAAAGTTGTGATTGGATATTATTGCTAAGCAGGATATGTAGGTAATATTAAGGGAACAGGAAACTGGATTTGATTTCAAAAGATAAATTTGAAATGCTCGACAAAAAGGTATGTATTTAAATTTGGTATGAAATTTGATTGGATTTTTGATTGAGCCACTTGGCTTTTTGTTTTCTTTTTGGATTTAGGAGGCCGTAGAGCCATTTCGTAGTTGTACCGAGTCAGCCGCGCAAAGGAGACGCTGGCGAAATTTTTCGTAAATTTAGGGAGTCAGAAAAATTTTGAGGAAATTTTGATAATTCAAAATTTAGTTTTGAATTATAATTTGAATAGCTGAACAAGTAAGTTCTTTGAAGACTATGGAAGGTTTTGGAAGTTGGTTGAAGTAATTGTGGGTCTATAATAAAAAGGATATGTTATGGCAAGTTAATTAAACTGTTTGGTTTTGGGAAATAGTAAACGGGTATTGGACCATCCTTCCTAATTAGTAATTTCGGGGACGAAATTCTTTTGAGGGGGGAGGAATGTGATGACCCGAAATTTTCGAGCATTTAAAATCAGAATATTTAATTGATTTTAAATATTCAGTAGAGTAATTTTAACTTGAATTACGAATATCACAATTAATTTGATAATTGAATTATTGAATTAAATAATTAGAAATTGAGTAAATTGTTGAATCTAGAATTTCAAGCTTTTTTTAAAATAATTTGAAGGTTTATAAAATTTATATTGATAGTACTGAGGATAATAGAAATTCAAAAATTGGAATTAACAGTGGTTTGTTCGGTTTTAAAATCTATATCGTTTAAATTGAAACTAAAAACAGCCTTCCGAGGCACAGTCTCGGAATTCGACGAAACCAGTTCCATTGGGTCCGTAATATTGAATTATTATCGAATTTCGAATTTCGTATTGATCGGAGTTTGTGTGTGTGTACGATATATAAACACGCTGAAAATTTAATTGATAATAATCGATTCGAATTTGAATTAAAAATAAGTGAGCACTGTAGCAAGGCGTCTTCAACACGCTTCCCTTGCCTTCTCGAGCACGCGAACCCTTTCATCCTAAATTTCGTCTCTTCTTTTCGTATCTGTTGAACTGGACAATTGGATTTTTCCCTTCCTTCCTCTCTTAAACTATGGCCTTCCTTCATTGCCAAAAAAAAGGGGGTGCCGAATTACACGAATAAAATCTCGTATCCTCTCCCTTTCGTCCTCAACGAGATTAACCAGAAAAAAAATTAAAAATTAACCTAATTCCAAACTGAGTGGAATCTCGTCCACTGGCGAATCGATGTAGCATCGAGCTTCCATGTTCATCAGCCACGATGTCTTATTTTGTTCAATCGAGCCTTCGAGTCGCTCAGATCGAGGTCGAATCTTCGACGCTGGGACGACCACGCGTAGGAATCCGCACCTTTCGCAAAGATTTCGCGACATTGGCGGCAAGTCTCTAGCTCGAGTCGCTCAGAAGCGTAGCGTTTGGATCGAATTGGAATTTCAAGCTCGAGCTCGAGCTGCAACAGTAGGGTTTCGCGGTGTTCGAGCTTGGTGGAGTCTCGTGGTGTCGAACGAGGGGAGGGGGAATATCCTGATTATGTTATTCCATCGAGGTATAATTTACAACTTGTTTAATTTCAACTTGCGTTTCATTTTTAAAAAAAAATTAAATGATTAGAAGTCAGAAAAGAATATAACAGTAGGGTATTTAATTCATTTATTTCGATTTTACTTAGCTAAATTTATATACGGATTAAATATATATATATATATATATATATAATATTTTCAGTTTTGTTTTAACATATAAACAGAAATAAGATATTAACAGGAATTTTCTGTCCATTTGAGTTAATACGGATACACAGAAATTTTGAATGTTTGAGTTAGAACGAGATATACTAAAATAATAATTAAATAGATCGTGAACTATATATATAGATATGATTTTAGATAAGGTTTTGGAAAAAAAAAAAAAAAAAGGAAAGGGGAGGTATTTTAAATGTGAGGAGTTTATATATAAAAAAATAATAATAAATAGTTTGTTAAACCTATATAGATTATTTTATAAGAATATATATAGTTTTACTCACTAGTCTATTTTAAAATGTATTGTAGTGATTAAATTGTTTAATCTGTTTGTATCTGTTTGTTTAATTATTTTAGATACTAAAGTTTTCAAGAGAAATTAGTTAAATCAAATTATAAGTTAAAATCAAATAGGTAAACGCTGATAAATTGTTTGATAATTCAAATAGTAATAAATTGTAAATTGTTTATTTATGGTCAAACATCTGGAAATCCAATGCAATATTGAAGTGGATTGCGAATGAAAATCAAAGGTGAGTTAATCTCACTCAGATTAAATTTAAATTCAAGTAATTAAATTTAAATAATTGTTTGAATGGTTGAATTGAATGATGTGTTATAGTATAGTATATTTAGAAATTGGTATTATATGTTGTGCTAACGTCTGTGGATGCAGGGAAAACAGGTTGGAGGGATCCAACTGGATCCCTCAACATTTATTTAAATTATTTAAATCCCCTGTTATAATGATTTGATATTTTGTGATGAATTATGTTGAAATATTGAATGCTATGGTTTGTTTGTATATAATTGGTTATAATGAATTTCCAAAATAAATGGGATTTTGGAAAGGAAAAAAATTTAGGAAATTTTGTAAGTTAAACAATTATATAAATTTGAATAAATTTAAGAATGAATTGGAAAAGTAATTAAGTGACCTTAGAATTCTATTAAATAAAATTAGAGTATAGAAGGGCATTTTGAATAAACAGGAAGTCAATGAATTTTAATCTTTAGGGTTATTGTTTTAAAAGAACGAAACATTAATCCAATATTTAAGATTTAAATTTTTGAAAGGAATAAGAAGAAATTGGGAAAAAGCATGAAATTTGTATATTTCAGTTAAAAGGTTTAAAATCAAACGGAAAATAATAACATTAACAATAAGTCTATAACTAATGAAATTTTAAATGAATTGAGAAATTAAAGAAACTTATTTCAAAAGAAATAAATAGGAAATCAATTTTGGGGAAATTGATTTAAGTGATTGAAGTTGAAATTTTTTTCTGGATGGCCAAGTACACGTTTTCAAAGGTAAAATTGTAAATATAAATTAAATGTTTTAAAATTGTTTTTAAAGAAAGCAAGTTTTGTAAATTTATTATTTCTATTATTTAAAGTCTAAAGTAAGTATTTTTAGTAAATTATTGAAGTAGTCTTAATTTAAATTTTTTTTTAAAAAGTAAACACCAAAGTAAGTGTTTTGGTTAATCTATTATCGTAATAATTATTTAAAGGATGATTTGGTATTTTGTTTAAAGGAGAAAATCTAGTTATATTTATAAAGTAAACCTATTTTAATTATTTCTAGGGTATTATTTAAAATTAAGTATTAAAGTAAAATTTCCTATATAAAATGTTAAATATATCTTACAATTAAGTGATTTTAGTTTTTTTTAAATCTACAGTTTTGTGCTTGGTGATTCCAGTGGATGTAGAAATACTTGGAATTTATTCTGAGAAAGGCAGATAGTTTTGAAAACTGTTTTCAAGGAATTTGAAAAGTGAAGTTATATCTTGTGAAGATATTTTATTTTGAGATAAATAAATAATTTGGAAAATTATTTATTGGTTGATGGTTGTTTGTGAATGTTAATTGACAGTTAAATAACCAACTATCAATATTGGACAAATGCGTTAATCGTTTCGAAGAGACTGGGATCGAGATTTATTTCTCGAAAACCACTTCGATCCGGTTTGTACGTTTTGTGAAACCGAGTTTGGATTCGAAGATGGAGCAGTGAAGTGCAAGGGTTGGTCGCTACTAATCCTGACGATATTTCCAAAATGGATGTAGTAGGGGTAGTGCCTTCGGTTCCGTTCAAACCCGGGACGGACTTGTATGGATGAATGCTTGCGAAACATCGTCAGGTGGACGATGGGCATTCTAAGGGATATATTCTAAAAAGGTAACGCTTAGCCTCAAGCCTCATCAAATGGGAATGATTGAAAATCAGGGGTTATGCTGCAAGGCTAGGTGGGTAGCATCCAAGTAGGGTGTGGTCATTCCAGTCTAGATGTCCCTTTTTATTTTGGCTTAGTGGGCGGTTGCTGATCCCAACCGCGGGGTGATCTCACTCGGGATTATCCAGTAAGGGGTAGTCCCGGCCTTATGTTGTAGGGGAGTAGGCGTACTCCTCGGTACGATGATCTAGGCCCCGTACTGTGACAGGTGGTACCCCAGTGCCTAGTCATTAGTTGGAAATCCATTCTCCCTACGAGCCTTGTACGAGTTTTGTTTGTATTACCCACTCTGTGGCTAGTAGCTGGAATTTAATAGATGTAACAATTTCGGCTATTTTATAAGTATTTGTATATAGACCCTATTATAATATCAGAGGATTTCTATAAAAATTGTTTTAGCTATCGTAAGGTAAAAACCCGACATGTTTATTTGTGGCGTGGTCTTACGAGATGCTTTTATTTTTAATGGACTTTGAAACTTTAATAATCAATTGGGTGTGATTTTCTCATGCTGGTATTCCAGACTGATTCGGGTGTTATTTAACTGTAATGCTCGGGTCAGACCGAGTATTATAGGATACAGGATATGATTCTGTAGAGTTCAGGAGACGAGCTGGATGACGATACGTACTAACGTACTTGTATATCTATATATTTCTGATGTGTTGATTTTTCGTGAATCCATTTGTATGATATTGATGTTGAGCTGTGATTGATGTACTCTGATGATGTAATATATAAACAAAGATATTTGATGTTTGAGTAAAGAGTATTTATTATCTATTATATTGTATTCCGCTACAATGGTTAGATTCTGTTGTTGTTTTATATTTCTTCTTCTACCTCTTCTTCTTTAACTCAAATGGTTCGTATTTCTGTACAACTTGAGTTGATTTTGGTAGAATAGTATTAACTCAAGGGGTACAAATTTGCGGGTCGTTACACGGTTAGGTTCTCAGGGCGTCTCTCCAGAGGCGTTTCCATGTGGTAATGGGAAGTTCCTTTGCCTGACCATTTGTTGGATATCCAAACTCCAATACGCGTGTACGATTTTAGTTGTAGAACCTGCCATTTACTTATGGTGGTCACCACAGTTTAGATGGTAGCTATAGTAGGCATACGATATTGGTCGTATGTTGGCTTAGATTTATATTTTACTTTCGAAATGTTTTCCTACACTTTGCACTTATAGTAATAATATCAAAGAAATTTCTTGTATCAAGCATGTTTGAATATCATAAGGAGAAATCTTCTCTGATTCTGCATTTGCATTGTGTGTGTGCGGGAGGCCTTATGGTAGTTTCATTTTCCAAAAGAATTGTGAATCTATTTAAAAATATTTCTTTGTTTGTTTTTAAAGATAAATTGTTTTAAGTTCTCACACCAGTCCCATAAATGACCTGGAGTTTATTATTTCCTTCCTAAACTCTGGTGCCCACCAATTTCTACATGGGCAGCCTAGAGTCAGATTATCAGGTCATTCTGGAATTCAGGAGTTGCTGTGGAGATCAGGAGCAAGCTGGTTGGCATGGCGTATCAACTAGTATATACTATTTCTTTTTCCGCTATTTATTGTTGTAAGCTCTGATACTGTAATGTAATGTGATGTAATGTAATAAGTGATATAGTTCTTTGTTTTTAAAGATATTCATTTATCTATTATATGTTGTTCCGATGTGATTGTGAGATTCTAATATTGTTTCTATTGCTTTTCTTTCTTCTTTCTTCTTCTACCTCTTCTTCTTAAACCCTAACGGTTCGATTTTCCGGCCTTCGATTGCTCGGCAGTTGATACAGTGGACGTATTGATGTCGACTTTCGAGCATCGAAAATCGTAATTCTGACATCGAAGATAGGTCCACGCGGTACATAGGATATGGCTTCATAATGATTAAGCCAATCCTTTCACAAAAATCAGTTCCAAAGTCTAAATAACGCATAACATGTAAATCGACCCGGAAAGAATAATCACATAAAATAAATCTCGACATCTTTTCAAAGAAAACTGAGCATTGTGGATCCACTATCTGATTCGCAATTCTAAGTGAAGTTATCAAGCCTAAAGTATTTAAAGAAAAAGAATAGACAAGTTCTTTTGATATAAAAATAATGACATGAACCCATATCAACAAGAACTCGAATAGGATAATCACAAAACAAATGTCATCAAGGACTGAATGAGAAATACCTTGACCAAGAGAAGTTCTACTAGGCGCTTGCACAATATTTAGCTCTCCTTCTCTCCTACTTTAAAGTATGGGACATGTAGATATAAGATGACCCGAACTTTTGTAATAACGATGAAAGAGAGGTTTCGGACACTTATTAGCATAATGGTCCGTGGAGCCACAGTTGTAGCATTGTCCACGACTAGAGGTAGGAGTCTTTGTTATTGGAGTTTCTTGTTCCCCTTTCTTGTTGGGATTAAAGCTTTTGAACTTAATATGCCTCTTCTTGTTGTTATTGAGGCTCTTGTTGGAACCTCCAACATCACTATCACTTCCTTTATCGACCTCTTCTAGTCGTAGAGTGATATCTACAAGCTGATCGAAAGGAACTTCTAGTTTCAGAGGTAAAACCTTTTCAGAGTCCTTACTCAAAGCACAGATAAACCTTTGATTCTTTACAAGATCCAAAAGTTGTTGGGCAGACATGAATACGCCATCTACAGAAGGACTACTGGATTGACTAGCACTAGGACTGCCAGGACTAACCATTTCTTTTTCTTTAAGAAAGAAAGAAAGAAGAGGAAAAAGGTTATTCTCAGAATGAATATCAAACAATCATGATTGATAAAACAAGGAATGACAAAGAAAATAGGATAGAACTGGTCTAATGACTTGAATTAAATCCTAAGGCACGACTCCTAAGAAGGACTTAGGAAAATTATCCTTGCTAGATTATTCTATATTGTTCTGAAGTTTGACTTTGATACCAAGCTGTGACGCCCCACCACTATACTCACGCTAGCCAAGGACACTACGAGGTAATGCCATCAACTAGCATGAAGAATAAGGCTGTTGAGGAGCGACCATCCATGTAATTGCTTTGTGCGAGCACTGATATGACAGATAGTATAACATGCATTTCATTTCAAAAGGAAATCCGACATACTGATACAAACTCATAGCTACTACACAATGTCTATATGATCTTCGAAAACAAATATAGAAATAAGCATAACACAAATCAGTCACAAACATCCGTATCACAAAGGAGAAAATAGATATGAATATAACACATAGAAGTGTACATCAGAGTAGTGGTCAAATAAGATCCATAATATCAGAAAAGAATAGGTATACATCAAGGAGTCTCTATCTCGAATATATAAAAACAAAAACTACTAAGCTAAAGTAGTTTGCCAAAAATCAAATGATGGTCCCAGATACAGAGTCAAGTCGAAGCACCTGAAATATCTCGGTCTGACCCGAGCATTATTTAATAAGAAAATAATAAACGGATCAGTCTAGCTATAAATATCAGGTAAAATGAGATAGGATAAGAGATAGCATAAACGTATGATAACAATAATGCCATACTGGGACAAGTATACATTAGATAACAACAAAAATCATATAATACCTCAAGAAATCTCAAAGCACTAAAAAGAATGTCATATTCTTTATTTTATTCACCAAACCACAAATATTGACAAACGTATCAATGCCAATTCGCAAAAGTCGGTGAAACACAAATTCTAGAAATCATTAAATAGAAATCCAGAAATCACAAAAGGGGGAAGGCCTATCACAAAACGGGAGCATGAAAACTCACCAACACGTGCATCACAAGCGGAACGCTATTCCATGGTTGTTAACCATCAAATTTGAGTCGAAGCTCCACAAAACGGCCGAAGACCTTTGTGCCGAAGCTCCACAAAATGGTCGGAAGACCTTTGAGACGAAGGTCCACAAAACGGTCCGAAGACCTTTGAGCCGAAGCTCCACAAAACGGTCCAAAGACCGTCGGTCACTACCCCACAAAATTGAGCCGAAACTCCACAAAGGATCTACATAGATCCACAAGTGTAAATTACATTAAGTTAGTAAATAAATGAGTTAGGCTTCATGTCCCATAACCACTAGTTTAACTTAATTATTTACAAACAAATTGTACACTTCCACTCGAAATAAGAGTAAATTGCACTGAGCTATTAAATATATGAGTTTAGCTTCATGTCCCATAACCACTAGCGTAACTTAAATATTTACAATAGATTGTAGATTTCCACTCGAAAGTTGTCACAAGAGTTCAATCGAACAAGTCCAAGAATTAACTGACAAAGTAAACGCAACTGTTTCATACAACTTGTTTTGCTAAGCCGTTTTATTAGATTTCTCATACGAATGAGGTAAAGTTTTGCATATACTAAAAGGGTGGAAAACAGTTTATAAACGAGTTTGATATTGAAAATAGTGTTGAAATCGTTTTGATGAAAGAGTTTTGATATTTACTACTGGTATAGAAACTTTATATTTTAAAGTGACAAACCACAAAAATGATTGTAAAAACAACCAATCATCAAAAAATTCACATATGAAGACGTAAATCAAATCCGTAGAAATCGATACTGAATCCGTCAAATTGGATGTTCTCAAATATATCGAAAAAGAAGTCATCAAAGTCGATAATAAATGATAATGGCGAATAGGTTCAACAAAAATCGATTAAAATTGGAAATCCACTCAAAAACAGCCAAAATAGGAAAATTAAATAGTTCCAGACATCTGGTAGGTGTTTCCAGACGTCTGGCCCTAGGTTCCGGAAGTATATGTGTTTTTCTCCCTTTTATTTTTAATTCCTAGGCCATTTCAGACGTCTGAAATTTTCAACCAAACGTCTGAATTTGTTTTCAAACGTCTAGATTTTGTTTCAGACGTTTGGATTTTGTCTCTACCTTTTCCAGACCCCTTTCCAAAAGTCTGGATTTTTCAACCAGACGTCTGTATTTGGTTTCAGACTTCTGAAATTAATTTCAGACATTTGAAATTTTCTGCTAGGCAAAAAAATAGCCTAGACCAAAAATGGCAAATCCAAACCGAAATGCAATCGAACGAGCGATGGATGCTAGGGATTTATGCCAATCGACAACCTAGCACATAGGCTCTTCAGTATGCCACAAATAACATGTTAAAACATCAAGATAGGATCTTTAATGATTTTGACTTCAAAACATCAAAATTGAATAATTCACCAAATCAATTCAAATCAAAAGCTAATGAACATAAATAGATGTTAGGAATTCATACCTGACAACAATGGAAGTTATAAACGTAGATGTGAGTTCAAAAAATCACCTTTAACTCAAAAACAAATGAAGGAGAAGCTTGAAGGCAAAGGAGGATCAACTACTCCTCAATCTCAATTCTAAAAGCTCTAAACTAAGGTCATAAGCAAATATTTCCTAAATTAGATTGTAGGAAATTTCTTAAATTGGAGAGAGATGGAGAAGGAGAAGAAGAAGAGGATGCTTACCAAAGCTTCTCTTTGATTTTGGAGCTAGAACTTGAATTTACAATGGAAACTAGGGCTTAGGATTTTAATTTCCAATCTCTTACCCCATTTTTTCTAAAGCTTGAGTGTTAGGGAATATTATGAACTAATGAAGAGGAGTGGAGTGGAGTTGAGTTGATAAATTGGGGTTAATGGGCTGAAACTCAAACCCAAATCCCGAAATGAAAACATCAAAATTATACTCAACTCCAAACATATCGATGCTTATACTTAAAAGGGTCACAAAGGTCATTTTGAACTCAATGGAAGTGGTCTGGAGTCCTAATTCGGCTATTTGCAAAAAGTAGCATTTCGGGCTTTAATCCGACTAATGATGCTATATTTAAATAAAATATTTAAATATACAATCGCAAAATATGCGGGTAGTTACACATGCAATTTTATTTCATCATAGAAATAACTTACTTCTATAGCCTTAAATGCACATTGAAATGATAAAGTATGCTTCTTGAAATAATTTTCGTTCTAAAAGAGCGCTAGTCCTTGAATCGTTGGCCACCAGCTATCGAATAGCAGTTTAATTGATTTGATTTGAGCCTGAGAAAATGGAGAGATGAGAGATGGAGTTCGGCCAGTGAGTCTGGGGATGGAGGGTCCTAAAACTCGTAGCAAATGAGGTAGAGATGCTTAAAGAGAGGAAAGGAAGGAGAAAATTTGCGATCTCATCTTTTACTCAATCTACTTCCATCTGAGCCATCCAAAATCAAGCCTACCTCTACATGTAATTGCCGCATTCACCCTAAGTTGCTGTCAAATTTACTAGCCACTCTCCTGTACTATAAACCCATCTATTGTCCCAAAAAATAATTTTGCATTTTATATTTAATTTGAAATGCTTATCGATATCATATATCAATTAATATAATTATAACTTTTATAAAAATATTAAATATTTGTTTATCAAATAAAAATCAAATTTATAAATAATATTAATTAATCTATAACAATTATAAATTAATTAAATTATTTAGTCGAAGAAGAATCATTGTTTCGGTTGTGTAACTCGTTAAGTGTAAATTTATTCAATGGTTAATATCAAACTATTCGAAAATTAACATTCACATGTCACTTAGCAGGGAGTGTGACATTTTGGCCAAATTTATCACTTAAATGGTTTTATTAAAATCCAATTTCACTTTGTTAAGTTTAACCATTGAGACTTTTATTTACACTAATTTTCTTCGTCAAAACTATATCACACTGGACTTATGTAATTTGGTAACGTCAAAATTCCAATATCATCTATACTCAATTTTGTACTCCAAATATAAAGTCCTGGTTCAATAAAAAAATTATTAACTAAACTACCCTGGCCAGAGGATTTGACTCTGAGTTGACTTGATTTGACCATGATACTTATCCCATATAACTAAGGAGACAAATCCTCTCTTGAATTCTGCTTCACTTCCAATGCTTTCAATAGACCAAACTATATTCAGTCGACGGACTTCATGCTATGAGTTGATTATAATCGAAGTAGAGCTTTCAATTGAAGATCGACAGTATTCTCAAGTCAAGAGAACTGGGAAAATCAATCACATCAATGTTTTTTGTTTGACCTTAGTTATAATAACTAATAGAAAACTATCAAGTGTTTCAGTCCATAATTATCCAATGACATTAGTATGTAACCCCTAGGTTCCCCAAGCAGTCATGAGTAATATGCTATCCAACATTTAAAGAGCATTACCTAACCTAGTCTCATTGGATACATCGATATTCAATCTCGATGTATCTTGACTAGCAACATTTAAAATGATGTGTTTTATAATATTATGATATAATACTTATGATTACAACTATTTGTAAGTATTTAGTTATTTATAACATACTATAACTTACATATAATAGAAAGAAAACATCTTTATTATGAACGAGAATTAATTATTTAGTTAATTAATTTAAAATGAATTACAAAATTACCCCTAAGTCATACGTTTAACTAGATGGAAAATAAACTTTGAGCTCAATTAAGACATGATTTAACCCTAAGGGATGCAAAATTATTGATGGAAACACAAACTTCCATATAGATAAACCAATTGGATCCCAAATCAGTTAAGTTCGACACTGATCTGGTTAATATTAGACTAATTAGTATAGCCCCCACCAGTCTAACACAGTCTTTGCCAATAGACATAAATGTCGATGTTGGAACTACATGCTTAGATGTTGAAATAGGATTACATGAGTTTGGACTGACTAGTGCATAGGTGGTTGATCCATTATGCAAGGGGAATGTTATGGCCCACCAAACACCCTAAAGTAAGCACTTTAATCATGGAGGAGCAAGTCTTTGAGTTCATACACTAAGTATTAAGCAAGCAGAACAAAAATCAGATATTGACGAGATGAGCCAAAATCTATTCACATTGTACATCTAATATACAATCAACCCCCAAAGTTTAAGATGTTGGTTAAGGAACCATATGATGAAAAAACTGACCCTAAAGCGCATTTGAGGCAATAAATTAAGCATACAAAGGCAGTTGTTGCAATGTGAAAGTATTTTGTCATTGCCTTCCTTTTACTTTTTTGGTTCAGAGGCATTGTGGTTTAGCTGCTTAGAGCATGGATTCTTTAACACTATAGCACACTGAAAAGAAAGTTTCATAAGTCAGTTCAGGTTCTACATCATATTTCCCAAAGAAGAAATGTGCTTGACAGCTATTAAGTAAGAAGATAGTGAAACACTAGATAACTATCATGCACGATTTGAAGCTGTAACAACAGTTATATGCAAACCAGACGAACAGAACTTTCATGTGGCTATTGTCTATGAAATTAACATAAAGATTGTGTTTTAATAAGTATTTGAGAAAAATCCAACCGCCAATTTGGAAGACTTTTATCAGGCTGACAAGTACATATGCTTGGAGGATTCAATATTTAGGCGGATTGGTCATTGTTAACCAAGTTGGAGATAAAAGCCTCAGGATAATGGCAAAAGGATGATGGATGAATGAAATGCTTTAGAGGAGGGTAGAGTAAATTCCCTTGTACGTAGCTTATGGAAACTCCAAAAAGAATCTACTTTGCAGCCAGAGGGACCTAGGATTACAATAAACTTATGATTAAAGAACTAACCATAGCAGAGATGGGAACTGGCGAATATTGCATCATTTGCATGAGATATGGTCATGAGATAAATGAATGTTGCCATTTTAGAAATACCATCAAGAACCTCATACGAGACAAATGGATGTTGTAGTGCATAAAGAATCCATCAGATGGTGGTCATGACATATGAAGTAGTTGTAACTCCATTCCACTTAATAAGTGACTAGATGGGTTCATTGAATACCTATCGATCTTAAATATCCAAGTCCTTTTTGCTAACGAGTGAATGTTAGTCTTATTAGATGATTTATGGCATAGAAGCCATGAACCTCTTTGACCCCAAATGCCTAAAGGGACCTATCTTTTGCTACTCAACTTTGCTAGAAATAGTGGAGTATATACACATTCAACTTTATCGAAGATAGCAAAGTATAAACCTATTCTTGTCGGCCAAATATATCAGCATAAACTCAAACAACACTATAGGGGATAGAAAAGTATAAACTTAATAACTCTGCCAGATATAACGAAGTATGAACACAACTTTACTAGAGATAGTGCAGTATAAATAACCTAACTCTGCTAGAGATAGCAGAATATAAACTTTCTAGTTCCGGAGATAGGGTTCTACTCCGTCAAAGATGACAAAGTTAAATGTTTCCTAACCTTAAAGATAAGGTATAACTTCACCAAAAGGCAGTGAAGCATCAAGTTGTTCAGCCACAGAGACAAGGCTCAACTCCTTAAACATAATGGAGTATAATTCGGACCAGTCTCGGATACAGGTCTAACTCTGCTAAAGACAATGGAGTGTAAACATTCTAAATGCCTCAATGATAGGGTCTTCTTCATTTGAACTAAAATGTGATACAACAGAGATTGAGTACCCCATGGATTATGGAGGATGTATAATGATTGTATGATTTAATTTTATGAAAAAATTTAATTTATATTCGATAAAAATATTTGGGGCATGGTAACACCTTAATGCCCGATTATGTGAAACCTATGACTATGGGAGGATGACTTATGATTGGGCAAGAATGAATCTTCTTGACCCATACGAATTAGATAGAGCTCGTAATTTATAGGTCAGACGAATAGTTGCAACTAAGCACTACAGAATTATGCCTCGAATACACCAGTCCTCTCCACTATGTTGAGATCTCTAGCAAAGCACACTTTTGTATCCATAAAGCATACTTTGGGTAGAAAATCTTTAAGGGTAAATTTGGCACAATTTTAAAATAAACACAAATCAGTTGGAAAATATGCCGATTCTCCAGAAATGCACCTTGGTCGAAACTATGTCTCAGTTCAAATGATGAATTAAAAGAAATGGACATTTTGAAATTGATCCTTGTACTGGTCGATTCGAGCTTACCTTAAAGAGTGTTAGCTGCATTATCCAAATGGAACATTAGAAGGCGCTAGAGCATTCTACTTAGGCCAATTTCATCTCACGTCTAACATAATATAAAAAGGTTATAGCATAAATAAATTGAACTGATCTTGACTCCATTAGGAATAAGTATAAATAACTAACTAGAAATAGCCGATAAAAAATATACCGAACTATGAAAACTGTCTAGTAAGGTTGATCAGTTCGAACCCAAGTAGAATATTTTGTTATGTGTAATCCGATGATATACACAATAGAAATTTTTAAATAGAATCAACCAAACATAATTAGTCAAATGAAATTTACCTACCATATTAGCCTAACATAATTTGTTGAATATAATTTAATGAATAGGATAAGCCGATCAAAATATTTTACACCTGTAAATAGCCCTCACTATCACCTTTAAAAGGATGAACTTTGGGAACCTACATATCCTATCATTCAGATCCAAATAGAGCTCGGAACATTACTAGAAAGCAAGAGACTATCTAGAGATGCAACTACAAATCTAGAACCAGGCTTACCTAGTTTATTGGTTTAACCAAAATTATGATTGTAAGCCATTAGAATTCTGACTATGGGCAACAAAATAATTCTAACTGTAAGCAACTTAATAATTCTAACATTAAGACCTTAGAATTGCCACTCTAGTGAATTGACTATTTGCATTTATTGTATCCGGAGAGGTCTAGCAAGTGTTATGTTATTTGTAGATCGAAAAATCATAATAAAATATACAAATTTGATGTAGGCCAGAGATTATCGGCCAATGTAAAAAAATTGTGCATCATTTACTTTTTCTTCACATTATTTGTTGGTTTCTAGTATATTTGTATGTGAATTATGTTGGAACTGGGCTAGCTCTTAGCGTAAGTTATGGGTGAATTTCAAAAAAAATCCCTTATTGGATCTATATTGGGAATATGAGGTCTATTTATTTAGAACATTTCTAAATTTTATATAAATAAAATCTCTTATTTTATTTAAATTTATCGATTATATACAATTTAATTTATATTCTATATGTATAAATGTACACAAACGTATCATATACATATAAGTATATGTGTGCATGTGTAACATGATAACCCATGCAGGGAATAACAACCCTGTATATAGATGTTGAAATTTATATCACAACGGGCATGTTAGCTCATCCGATATGTATTTTATGTTGCCCAAAAATATGTTTATATATAAGTTTTTTATTTACATAAATATTAAAAACCTATATATGTATATGTGTGTGTATGTAAATCTATAAACAAATTTTATTTATATAATTTTATGGGATGAAATATTTAAACACTTATCTTTAATAATAGTTGTAATAGCTTTGGTGTCACACTTTTTTGGTATCAACGTGAACTACCAAAAATGTCCCTCTATATATTATCCAATCTTAATTACTTAAAAATATGATCTAATACTAAATTTCTTTTACAAATTCAAATGCTCATAAAAGTAGGATCTAATAACTAAACATGCTTTAAAATTCAAAATGCTTCTAAAATTAGGATCTAAAATTAACCTTCTTTACCGATTCAAAATACTTCTTTACAAAATATCACTTGAAATAAAAAATTATTTTTTTCTGATTTAAATATATACAATATATAAGAAAAACAATTCACGCGCGAAGCGCGTGCCATTACACTCATGTATATATATAACTTTTATATATATGTAAAATATTAGTGAGTTATATATATACATAATTATGTATTATTTAATAGATATTAAAATAATATTTATAAATACATAATTTATATATAAATTTTTTTAAATATACATCAGACATATTTATAGTATCTAAATTAATATATATACACACATTCATATATATATATATATACACTAATAAAATTAATAATAATTAAAAAATCACTTTTAGATCATATACATAGGATAAAAAATTTATTATAATTTTATTATATTAGAAAACATATATATTAATTAATTAGTTGAAATACAACAAAATATTTTTGAAAAATATTTTTAAAACTTAAATTTTGAAAAAATATAGCATTATATTCTGAGCTTCAATAAATTTACATAATTTTATCAATAAAAATTTATATTTTAAAATTAATTGATTTCGATCGTAGAATATAATGATTTTTAAAAAATATAAAAATTGATTAATAAATTATCTATTTTTGACTTAGAGCTTATTTCGTGAGAAAATAATTTTTAAAAATTTAAAAATTATTTCTTGACGCCTATTTTGTTTTATATAAATTATCTAAATAATATATTGATTTAAATAATATTAAATAATGGTAAATAATTATTTGAAAATACTTTACTATTAGCTAAAATTATAATTATAGTAAATATAAATGTATCAAATATATGTTCAATTATTAGCATGATATGATAATGTAAATAAGTACAAATCATATAATTACAATGAAATGAATATCAATATACATATATACACACACAAACACACACACACACACATAAAATAATAATTTTATATATAAAATATGTGGCTGTGCATATCTGATTTATATGTGGAAAAAATTGTTTTTTATTTATGAATAACCAATCTAGCATGCGACAACATCAATACATATAAGAATTACCACCTAACTAACATTATATTATATATATATATATAATATGTGTGCGTGGGTGACGAATGTCATATACCATCGGCACCAGTAGTATATGTTAACGCTAAAATGTGAACGCTAACACCCCGGTGTATGAAGTGTAGTTATGAAAGCACCACCCGATAGATCGGGAAAGAATTACAAGCAAGTAATAGCAGAAAAGCAGTAAACAACAACAATTTTTATAGTGGTTCGGCTTAAGGGTATAGCCTACGTCCACTCTAAGCACTTTTATTAATAATCCCGTTACAAGCTGATACAATTCCTCTCAAGTACAATATACTTCAAGTTACAAATGATTTGGAACAAGTCTTAAGCTTCAATGTCGATTAAAGTCCTTAGATTCATGTTGAAGATGTGTGGTTTCTTCGTGAATTTCTTTGATGTATTCCTCTAATCTTGAAAGCTCTAAGTGTTGACGAAGTTCTCAATGCAGCAAGGTAACGGTGTATGAAGAGAATGTGCCAAAAGTCCTTTGAATGTTGGAGGTGGGTGCCTATTTATAGAGAGTTTCGGCCTGGAATTATTGCCAAGTCCTAAGTCGTGGCCGGTTTAAGTTAAGTCGCAGCCGACTTAATATGAGTCGTGGCCGGTCCATCTGGCCCCTTCATGGCTTCACAGGAGTTCACTTGCACAAGTCCTAGGTCGCCTCCGAGTCAACACCACCCCTCCTTAGTAATACGGCCTCGGGTTTATATTAGGTCGTGGACGAGTTAACTTGGTAGGTCGCAAGTCACGGTCCAAATGATAAGTCCTGGATCGTGTACGAGTTAAGAGGCCACTGTGCCAAGTAGCTGCATTGAACTTACCTTCCTTTGCTTAGGTCGTGACCGACTTAACATTGGTCATAGGTCGGCCGCGACTTAGGTCGGTAGCTATCTTGGGTCGGCGTTCTTGGTAGGGCATTGGATCAGTAACTCGGTCAAGTCACTGAGTCGGTATCTTCTGAGTCTTAGGCCAGTACCCACGTTAGGTCGGCAACTGTTTTAGCCTTAACTCGGTATTTCTCAAGTTGGTATGCCTCTCAATCCTACTGGGTCGGTAACCCTTCGAATCTTAAGTCGGTCTCCCTTGAGTCGCTGTCCCTTCTGAGTCATTAAGTCGGTAACCATTGAGTCGCCATTCATTTTAGGTCGGCAATGAGCTAAGGCTGTTGGGTCGGTATTTATGTTGAGTCGGTAGCCTCGTTGAAGTATTAAGTCGGCATAACCCTTAGGCCTTAGGTCGGCACCCCCTGTGAGCCTTAGGTCGGCACGCTTCTAACTGTTAGGTTGGAACCTCTTGATGCACTAGATCGGTGAGTCATGGTCAAGGCGGAGTTAACATTTGCCCCTCGAAGTATACGCCTAAATATTAGGTCGTATGCTTCGATAGCCCTTAACCCGTCCCCTCTTAGGTCGGTAGGTCGTATGCGACCTAACAGTTAGACCGTATGTGTCGCTCCAAATTTTCACTGCAGGGTATAAGACATCCATCTTCTTCTTCCTTTTCATTACTTACTCCCTTGCTCAATTCTGCCATTAAAATTTCCCAGAGCTCCCAAAGGCGATTTCACTCTAGTCAATCACTGATAACCTTTGCCATCCATCGTAAGTAAACTTGCTTCCTCCTCAATCCAAGATTACCGTTGATTCATGAATTTTACCAATCAAATTTAAACCGCCTCTTTGTACGATGCTTTATCACGAATCCCGTTAAATCTATAGTTGATGATCCTTAGTTAGTTTGATCTGGCTTTAGGCTATCGATGAAATGATGTCGATGGGTTACTGCTTTAGGCGTAGCCAATTTTGATTCGCGTTAGGATTGTAAGGCGTTGGATTCGTGGTGGTTTTGAACCAGTTTATGGGATGATCCGGTAGTATGAACGAGATGAAGGTTTTTTGGTTGAGGGAGTGGCTAACGGGTTAACGGGTTGAGTGGGGCGAGGTATTGATTTGGATGCGACCCGGTGATTTGAAGTGACTTAGCTTTTGGCCGACCCAATCCTTAAATCGTGGCCGTGTTAGCACTTGGGGGAAATCTGCCAACCTATTCTTCTGCCGATCTAAGCCTTATACCGTGGCCGAGTTAATCCTTGGGGAAATCTGCCGATTTGACCTTCTACTGATTTAACCTTGAACCGCAGCCAAGTTAACCCCTAAGTCGTGACCGAGCTAAGCCCTTAAACCGTGACCGAGTTGGCTCTTAAACCGCTGCCGAGTTAACACTTAAGCTTTGGGCATGCTGACTTTTTGAGAGCATAGATCCACTTTGAGTTTCTAACTTGAACTGCCAAACTAAGTTGCCTAAATTTTGAACTGCCCCAACTTTAAATTTGCTTGAATCTCAGTGTATTATTTCACAGATCGCATTAACTTATAAGCTGCTAACCTGCTGAAAATAACAAACAAAGAAAACCAAGGCGAAAATACTGCCATTGACTGCCCATGTCAGATGACAGATTAGTCAAGACAAGACAAGCAACTTAATTACACTGCATGAAATGTTTGTGAATCAATCAATTAAAGTTAAACATTAATGCAAAGTATCAATAATCTGAACTGATTTATCTGCATCAACATCTTACTTGCATATTTAGGCTTAAAACAATAGTCCCTGAATTTCATAACTAACAAATGCTTGCTAGTTTTCATTCCATTTATATTTGTTCACTGCTTGATTGATTTTACACAACACTTCACACACTTTAGAAAACGTGCACCTTCATGTTTGAATACCCAGTTGTTTATGTAGAATGACTTCCCACCGAGAAGAAGAAGTGGTAACTCAAGAGGAAGAAACTTTTCCGATAGCTGTTCCCATAGAGAATCCTCCGGAGAGAACCTCGACTATTCTAACTTCAAGAGCGTTTATCCAGCTGCGCACTCAATTTGGCTTTGCTGAAAGTGATGTTCTTCTCCCTGGGCCAAGTGATACTGCTGACAATCCTCCCTATGGTTTTGTTGCAGTCAATCGCCAAATGTGCTTAAGTGGGGCGATTCCTCCTTTTAACGAATTCCTTCGAACTCTTCTCCTTCGGTTGACAATCTCTCCGTTTCAACTTCATCCCAATGGCTATGCCATCTTGACGGGGTTATGTGTCTTGTTTAGAAGAACTCTTGATCGCCTACCGAGTTTTGAAGAAATTCGTTATCTGTGCTCGTTTGCAAAGAGTAAAGATCATCCTTCCCTTATTATTGTGAGAAGTGCCAGAAACCGCAAGCTCATTTCCGATCTTACTGAAAGTGTTCATGGATTTTTGAAACAGTTTTTCTTTGCCCGCTGTCCCTCAGGGTTTTATGCCATCTGGAGAGTAGGAAGTAAGATTAGTGTTTCTATTTTTTCCGTTTTGAAACTTTTTCGAGATCCGAACTCTCAGTTGCTAATTTCATTCTTTGTTCCTTTCAGCACTTCCTCTCCCTTCTAGAGACCCAATTCACAAGCAAGTTTTTGAGAGGTTGAGTGCCGTGGCCACAGAAGAGAGGAGCATAAAATTTCTGTTGAGGGATGAATTTTTACATCAACATGGGCCTCTACACACTTCTCGCTCTATGCATGCTCATGAAGTTCCAACGGAAGTCCCCGATTCTCCGATAAAGACTCCTGAATCTTCGCTGGTGAAGTGCTCCACTTCTGTTGATGTTGCGGGGCCATCTGGTAAACTTGCCCCGGTTATCGAGGAAGAAGAGCCTCAGGGGTCCTCTCACCATTCACAAGAATCTGATGAAAAGGCTAAGAGATCCAGTCCTGTCAAGCAAAGCAGGGACGATACCTTCGAAGGGTTGAGCGACCTCTTCGCTACTTCACAAGAGATCTTCAAAGATGACCCCACTACTGCCGGGATTTCTTCTTCAGTAGTCGAAGCTACTTCTATTTTGCAACAGTCGTCGTCGACTCAAGAGTTGACGTTAACTATTACACCCACTACCACTCCCCAAACAAAGAGTGGTTCGTAGATTAATGCGCGTAGTTTGCACAACACACACACTTAGAATTTCTCATCACTTCTATGCACTTATCTTCTTGCACTTTAAAGATTTCTAAAGCTTATTATTTTAATTCCAGATTCTCCTATGGGGCGCAGCGGCTCGTACTATGACGATTTTCAGCGCTACGGGAGGCGTAGCCAGTATGATTACAGGCGTTACCTTCCTTCTTACAGAGAGTCGGATGAAGAGAGGGCTGCCCGAGAGGCTCATGAAAGGAGGACTGAAGAAGAACATCGTGAAAGAAGGGAGAGAGAAGAGCGCCATGATTCTTGGCAAAAAGGCGATGACTCCCACAAGAGAAAATCTCATGACGATCGAGGAAAAGGTCACATGAGTGAAGACTTAAGCAAACGAGCCCGTCACAGTGAAAAGCAGGCCTCTACTACTCCTGAGAAAGTTACTATTCCTGCCTCGCTCGACATTCCTTCTGACTCTCCCGCTCTTGGGAAATCAGATATTCAAACGATAATTAGCAGGCCCAAATTTCAAGTTGGACCGGGTCCTGCCACTCTGCAGAGCCGATTTCCTCAATGGTGCCTTAAGGGAGTGAGGTTCAACCTAGACTTGGTCCCCATCGACAAGTCTGCTATGTTGCGCAATCTTGATGCCATCAAGCTCGATATCGAGAGGATGTCAAACTGGCAGAAGCTTGTCGATGAGCTTCAAAGAGTTAACCGTGCCAACATAGAGGCCATGCTTACTATGGAAAACGATAAGGCCGAATGGCAAAAGGTCGTTGAGCAACACGACACCGAAATGAGGAACATTGCTTCTTACAATGAGGAGCTTGAAGCAAAAGTCGAGGAATTGAAACATGAGCTTGTTGCTTCCTCTACTTCCTATTCTCAAAAAGAAGAAGTGCTCCTGAAACAAGTGAGAGACGCTCACGCTAGCCAAAGGGATGCCGAAGACAGGCTCGAAGTACAAAAAAGAATCAGTGAAGGCTATGCTACTGATGTTGCTGAGCTCCGAAAGAAAAACAACTCCCAGGAGGCGGAGATACAAATGCTTAAGCTTCAGCTTGCCAAAACTGAAAGGGAGCGTGATGAGGCTGTCGCCGGCAGAATCGCAGCTGAAGAATCTCATGAGGCGACCAAAAACAGCATCAGCTCAACATTATTCGACTTCTACTTGCACAGCGTCTTGGGGCGTGGAAGCCTTGCCTTTCTAGGCCCCAAGTATGAAATCACACTGGCTGAAGTTTGGGAGACAGTACTTGATATGCTCGGTGGTAAAGGTGCTGGATATGCTGAGTCAGCCCTTGAAGAGCATTATCTTGATGACGAAGCCCGTGCCGCTCTTGCCAAGGGTAAGGAGCAGCTTGCCAGAGCGCGGGCCGGGATGGCGGAAGAGGAGCGTTCTGAAAAAGAAGTACCACCTACCATCTCCGAACGTCCTCTAGTTTCTCTCGAGGTGGACATTACAGGCCCTAGTGCTCATTTGCCGCCTCCTACAAGAACTGGGGTAATCACCCCTACTGATGAAGAGGCTTTGGAGGACATTGGGGCTCAGAATTATGAGATTGAACTGACAAAGCCAATATCTTCAGGTAATTTCGACATTGGTCCGATTCAGGTGGATTGCCTGCTTATTCCTCAAAAATTTGATGAGCTTCTCGATTACCTCTTGAATCTCGATGAACCCATATCTCCCTTCTTTCGGGAAGATACTAACATTTTCAATTTTTCTTCTTCTGCAGTTGAAACAACAAGTGCCGTGCAGACTTCGCCTTCTCTGGTTATTCCTCCTCCATCTCTTCAGGTGACTCCTCCTTCTGCTTCGCAACCTGGGTCACAAGAGGAGAAAATTGAGGCTCTTCATGGTTTGGATGACCCTGTTGCCTCGCAGGAGCAAAAAGATGAGGGACTCGAAGGAGGCGAGATCTCTCCGGAGCGGACTCCTTCTGACGACGTAGTTTTGTCCGCTCTCGTTACTCCGGGGAGTGAGTCTTCTTCGCAGAGAAGAAAGAAGCATGGGACATCGAAGAGGAGGGGGAAGAAAATTATCACCACTGAAGAGGAACCGGAAATTGCGCCAGTTGTACCTCCCTCCCCTTCTTCCCTTATGCCTTCAGACCAACCTGGAAGACCCAAAAAGCTAACCACTCGGCCGGGTAAAGGGTCTAAAGGCGGCAAGAAGAAATGAAGAGTTGAGCTTTTTGATTCCTTTTTTGTGTAATGGTCGGATGTTGTGCAGGCACCGGCCCCTGCTTCTTATTTTGAAACCTGTATCTGCAATATCTGCAATTGAATAAAATGATTCTTTATTTGTACAGACTTTTGTTTGAATTTGAGAATGCATTTATTATTCATTTTTGCACAAGTTTTTTTTTTTTTTTTGCACAAGTTTTATTTATACGATGTTGCGGTGAGCTTGTGGTATGTTGTTTGAGCGTACTTTACCGACATAGTTATACCGCTTTGTATGTAACTATACCATGTTGCCCCTATACCATGAGCTTACTGCAATATCGTATACTTTAAGGGGACTTGCACTCTCGTTTTCTAAAGAATAATTACTTCATTCTCGAGAAGAATTTTCGTAGAGTGCAACTTCCTTCATATAAGTTTCTACGCTTTGTCCTTCGAAGAAATCACTTTCTCCTTTTGCGTTTGTACATATTTTGCCAAGTGAATTCTTCTATGTGGCAAAGCGGACCTCTGAATGTACTTTAACCCCCCCCCCCCCCTTTTTTTTTTTTGAGGAAGATCATCCTCCATAATAGGTAAACTACTCTTCCTTTGGAAGTTGAAGTATTCTCTTGATGAGGATTCTCTTTTTTATATATATATATATATAGAAAGTTGTACCTCTGAGGAGGGATTTTTCACGTTTCAACACTTGGAAGTTTTATTTCAATCTCGGTGAAACATGTACCTCCAAAGAGTTATGCCTTAGAAATCCTTTTCACGTTTCAACACTTGGAAGTTTTATTTCAATCTCGGTGAAACGTAGGTTTCCGAAGAGGTCTTTCTTCTTAATTGCGCCTCCGAAGAGGTCATTATTTTGTTTGCATTTCAACTCTGGTGAAGTGAAATTCCGAAGAGCGGCTGTTACACTTCAACTCCTGGTGAAATGTGCCTCCGAAGAGGTCTTTCTTTTGTTTGCATTTCAACTCTGGTGAAGTGAAATTCCGAAGAGCGGCTGTTACACTTCAACTCCTGGTGAAATGTGCCTCCGAAGAGGTCTTTCTTTTGTTTGCATTTCAACTCTGGTGAAGTGAAATTCCGAAGAGCGGCTGTTACACTTCAACTCCTGGTGAAATGTGCCTCAGAAAGGGTTTTCATCGCCTGGAAGTTACTCTCTCATGGTTGGAGGGTCATGACTCCTCCAATCTTTTTTGTTGAGTAGAGAACTTTCTTTTTTGTGGCGTATGACCCATTAGAGGTCTTTTATCCTCCGAAGAGTTGTGCCTCCGAAGAGGACTTGTGCTGCTGATGGTAGCTTTGGTTGTTCCTCTGTTCACTTGCTTATGCCTTTTCAGCGATCCCTTTTTTTTTCTTTTCAAGTTTTCATTCCCCTTTTCTCGCAAGTGGCTTGCTTAATCCAAGGAAGTGTACTTCATTGTCAGGCAAGTTCGTGAGAACGGGCACCAGCTTCCTAATTGGATGTTTGTTCGTTCAAACAATCTCAATTTATTAGCAAGGGCTCGTTTCTATCGAAATCATAAGCCGTTCAATTGAAGTATTTCCTATCTAGGATTTGAATTCGGGGTCTTTATGACTTGAAATTTGTTTGTTGAATGATGGTGAGAATCACTCGGTCTTATTATGCGCAAGTTTTATTTCCATTGTCTGCAAAAATTTAAATCGACATTTCAGCAATACATTTTATGTATTTTTATATCGAAAACAAAGCAAACATATAATAATAATAAGGAACACAAGATTTATAGTGGTTCGGCCATGAAATTGGGCCTACATCCACTTTTATATTCTTTCATTATTTACTTGCATCAGTTTTACAATTGCTTTCAATTACAAGAATCATACATTCATAATTCTTTTTACAATGTTTCAACAAAATTTTCAAGTAAAGTATGGACGCAAATGGTTGCTGTTCCATGCCCTTGGAATTTGATCTCCGTCAACAGTGGTGAGCTTGAATGTGCCGTCAAGAAGCTTCTGACCTATTACATACGGTCCTTCCCAATTTGGCCCAAACACACCAGTCGCGGTCATAATTCTTTTCAGGACTAGATCTCCAATTTCAAAGCTGCGTTGACGAACTTTGGAATTGAAATGTCTGGCTATCCTTTGCTGATGAGCTGCAACTCTGAGGTTAGCTTCATCTCTTTTTTCATCAAGGAGATCCAGCGCTTCAAGTTGTAGCTTCTCATTTTCTGCTTGATTGAAATGGATTCTTCTGTGTGAAGGGACCTCTGTTTCAACCGGGATCATTGCTTCCGATCCGTATGCTAACGAAAAAGGAGTATGCCCAGTTGCAGTTTTGTGAGTAGTTCTGTATGCCCATAGTGCAAGTGGTAGTTTATCGACCCAACCACCTTTCGCTCTTTCGAGTTGCTTTTTGATGGTTGATTTGATGATCTTGTTCACTGCTTCCACTTGCCCGTTTGCCTGCGGATGAGCTACTGCCGAAAAGCTTTTCTGGATTTTGAATCGTTTGCAAAAATCCTGGAATTCCTCGCTTTCAAACTGAGTGCCATTGTCTGTGATTATTTTCTGAGGCACACCGTATCTACAAATGATATTCTTGGTCACAAAGCTTATCATTTTCTTAGAGGTGATAGTAGCCAATGGTTCAGCTTCAGCCCATTTAGTAAAGTAATCAACTGCAACAATAGCATATTTAATCCCTGATTTAGCAGTTGGTAGCGGCCCAATGAGATCCATTCCCCAAATTGCAAATGGCCATGGACTGACCATCTGTGTGAGTTCGGTAGAAGGTGCTCTAGGAATTTTGGCAAATCTTTGGCATTTGTCACATTTTCGGGAGTAATCTGCAGCATCTCGATTAATTTCTGGCCAAAAATATCCGTATCGGAGAATTTTCTTTGCTAATGTTTGACCACCTGAATGATCACCACATTCTCCTCCATGCACCTCAGCTAGGATTGTTTTGGACTCTTCCCGGGATACACATCGAAGCAATGGCATTGAGAATCCCCGTCTGTACAATCGGCCATCCTGAATTACATAGCGAGAGGCTTTCCTTAGTAGCTTTCGTCTTTCTATCGAATTTTCTGGCAGAGAACCTCTGAGTAGGTAGTCCAGTATTGGAGTCATCCATGACTCTTGTTCTCGAGATACATTCATAATCCAGTCTATATCCATCTCATCTATACTTGGTGCTGAAAGGACTTCTACAGGGACCAATCCCAATAGTTGAGCTTCACCAGAACTTGAATACTTTGCGAGGGAATCTGCCTTCATATTCTCTTCCCGAGGAATGTGGCTTATTGAATAGTGATCGAGTTCACATAGGAGTTCCCAAGCCTTTGACAAGTAGGAAGGCAGGTTTCCACCTTTTGTTTGAAATTCCTTCTTGACTTGGCATAAAATAAGCTGAGAATCACTGAAGATTTGTAATGCTCGAATGTTTAGCTCTTTAGCGATTTTCAGACCTGCAATAAGAGCTTCATATTCTGCTTCATTGTTTGTTGAAGGAAATTCCAATCTTAGTGCATAACATAATGATCGACCTTCAGGAGTTTCAAGTACCACTCCGGCTCCAGAACAGTAGTCATTTCTTGCGCCATCAACATACATCTTCCACTGGATTGGGGAATCACTGATCGCTTCATCCTCACTATTATCCTTCTCTGTGAATTCTGCAATGAAATCAGCTAAAGCTTGTCCGTTGATTGCTTTTCTGGGGTGATAAGTGATGTCATATTGACTGAGTTCAATGTTCCATTTTAGAAGGCGACCCGAAGTTTCAGGGCGAAATAGGACTTGCTTTAGAGGTTGATCAGTGAGTACTTTGATAGGATGAGCTTGGAAATATTGCCTCAGTTTCCTTGATGCAACTAGTAGGCAATAGGCGAGTTTTTCCAACTTGGAGTAATTCAGCTCTGCCCCAGTGAGTCTTTTGCTGATATAGTAAACCGGATGTTGAATCCTTTTGTCTTCCCGTATCAGCGCTGCACTTAGAGCATGAGATGATACTGCCAAGTATATAAGAAGATCCTCACCATTGCCTGGCCTAGAAAGTATTGGAGGCGTTTCCATATGACGGATCAACTCATCGAAGGCTTTTTGGCATTCGGAAGTCCATTCAAAATTCTTCTTTCCTTTCTTCAGGGCGTCAAAGAATGGGATGCATTTATCAGTGGCTTTGGAAATGAACCGACTCAGGGCGGCGACCTTTCCGTTGAGACTCTGCAATTCCTTCTTCGTTCTAGGAGCTTTAACTTCTTTCAAGGCAGTAATTTGAGCTGGACTAGCCTCAATGCCCCTAGCACTGACGATGAAACCTAAGAACTTTCCGGACTCGACCCCAAATGTACATTTCAGAGGGTTAAGTTTCATTCTGTATTTCCGAAGGACTGCGAACATTTCTGCTAAGTGTTCAATGTGATCTGCTGCTTTCCTGGACTTCACTAACATGTCGTCGACGTAGACTTCCATAGTTTTGCCCAATTGCGGTTTGAACATAGCATTAACAAGTCTTTGGTAGGTTGCCCCTGCATTTTTCAATCCGAAGGGCATAACTCTGTAGTAATAAAGTCCAACATCTGTGATAAAGCTTGTATCCTCCTGATCCGGCTCATGCATCATGATTTGGTTATAACCGGAGTAGGCATCCATAAAAGATAACAATTCATATCCCGCAGTTCCGTCTACCAGTTGATCGATCCTGGGTAACGGGAAGCAATCTTTGGGGCAAGCCTTGTTTAGATCAGAAAAATCGATGCACACTCTCCATTTTCCATTAGCTTTCTTGACCAGCACAGGATTTGAAACCCATTTCGGATATGTAGATTCTTTGATGAAGTTATTTTCCATGAGTCGATCGACTTCTTCTTTTAATGCTGCTGACCTTTCTGGACCTTGGGTTCTTCTTTTCTGTTTAACTGGCGTAAACTTTGGGTCAATATTCAGAGCGTGTACTGCAACTTCTGGAGATATTCCACACATATCGGCGTGAGTCCAAGCAAAGACATCCAGATTTGCTTTCAGGAAAGATATCAAGACATTCTGAATTGACACATTAAGCTGTGAACCCACATTTAACACCTTATTTGGGTCCTTCGGGTCAACAGGTACCGGAACTGTCGTTTCCACCGGTACCACTCTATTCTCCTCTGCATTGGCTTTTCTGGGATCCATTTCTTTCCGTGCCCCGCTGTGCTCGCCAGTGCAGGGTCCGCCCCGTAATTGCTACAAGGCTGGTTCTTTGATGCGGACTGGGGTTGCCGCATCCTTCCCCATTTCTCTTTTTCTTGACTCTCGCAGCTCTGTCAAATAGCACTCTCGCGCAGCATTTTGATGTGATAATGGAGTATATTTTGATAGGTTTAGGGAAATCGACGGAATCTTTAGTGGCCAGGTAGATGTGCTCCGGTGTATGTGATAATGGAGTATATTCTGATGGCTTGAAGGATCGGGGCTTCTTCAGATTACCCTGTTTCTTCCCATTATTATTCTCCCTTTTTTGCCCCACCGATTCATTCTTGCGTGGAGCGACAGTGTTGTCTTCTGCTTTCTCCAACACTGTCTTTACTGGCAAAGGACGACTTTCCAAGCGAATGAATTCATCTGCTTTTTTGTAGAACTTTTCGAGAGAGGTTGGCTCTTTCATATTTAACCATTTCCCAAATTCGCTTGACTTATCAATAGCTCTCATCAGATAAGTCAATATCATTCGTGGTTCAGCATTGTCCACCTCGGCCAGCGCTATATTAAAGCGGTTCAAGAAAGATCTGATAGATTCACCAGGATTCTGCTCTAAACTTGACAGTGACATGATGTCCTTGGCCTTCGAAGCATATAGTCTAAACTGCTCCTTGAATTTTCTGGTCAAGTCTGAAAACTGATCAATAGATCGGACTGGCAACTTGGTGAACCATAGTAGAGCCACACCTTCCAGGTATACGGGGAAATATCGGCACTTTATTTCGTCCGAGGCTCTGGCACCTGTCATGTGCCAATCATATTTATACAAGAATTCATTCGGGTCACTTGTCCCCTTATAAGCTGGGATAGCCGGAGGGACAAACTTCCTTGGAAATTCCGCCTTTAAGATTCTTTCAGTAAACGGAGTTTTGCTTGGAGCGAAACCCCATTCCTTCTCATCTTCAACCCTTTGCATACTTTCTTTCATGATCTGCCGGACCATTCCAGAAAGATATTCCTCATCATGCCGAGTTCTAGATCCACCAGCCTCAGGAACTGCCTGCTCAAAGGGACTAGTAGCCCTTTCAGGAGCATTCCTTTCACTAACATCATGAATGTTGCCAGCACAGTTCCTTTCATTACAAGCTGGTTGATTGTTTGCCCCAAGTAAATCGTTCAATTTATTCAGAATCAGAGCATTCTGGGCACTTTGAGCCTCTAATTGTGCATTTTGGGCGTTTATCTGCTGGTTTAGCCCTAGAATCACAGCATCCAACTCCGCTTTCGTAACTCCAACAGACGGAGTGGGTTGATTAGGTACAGGGGAAGCGGAGGTTCCCTCTTGAATGTTTCCAGATCTGATAGATCTACTTTTCCTTCCAGGAGCCATAATCTCAGATAGACTTCTGGTTTTTAAGGAAATTCTTTCTTCAAATCTCTGCAAAGAAATGATGACAGTTTTCCTGAGTTCAATTCTCAGTGAAAGTACCAAAAATGTTAACGCTAAAATGTGAACGCTAACACCCCGGTGTATGAAGTGTAGTTATGAAAGCACCACCCGATAGATCGGGAAAGAATTACAAGCAAGTAATAGCAGAAAAGCAGTAAACAACAACAATTTTTATAGTGGTTCGGCTTAAGGGTATAGCCTACGTCCACTCTAAGCACTTTTATTAATAATCCTGTTACAAGCTGATACAATTCCTCTCAAGTACAATATACTTCAAGTTACAAATGATTTGGAACAAGTCTTAAGCTTCAATGTCGATTAAAGTCCTTAGATTCATGTTGAAGATGTGTGGTTTCTTCGTGAATTTCTTTGATGTATTCCTCTAATCTTGAAAGCTCTAAGTGTTGACGAAGTTCTCAATGCAGCAAGGTAACGGTGTATGAAGAGAATGTGCCAAAAGTCCTTTGAATGTTGGAGGTGGGTGCCTATTTATAGAGAGTTTCGGCCTGGAATTATTGCCAAGTCCTAAGTCGTGGCCGGTTTAAGTTAAGTCGCAGCCGACTTAATATGAGTCGTGGCCGGTCCATCTGGCCCCTTCATGGCTTTACAGGAGTTCACTTGCACAAGTCCTAGGTCGCCTCCGAGTCAACACCACCCCTCCTTAGTAATACAGCCTCGGGTTTATATTAGGTCGTGGACGAGTTAACTTGGTAGGTCGCAAGTCACGGTCCAAATGATAAGTCCTGGATCGTGTACGAGTTAAGAGGCCACTGTGTCAAGTAGCTGCATTGAACTTACCTTCCTTTGCTTAGGTCGTGACCGACTTAACATTGGTCATAGGTCGGCCGCGACTTAGGTCGGTAGCTATCTTGGGTCGGCGTTCTTGGTAGGGCATTGGATCAGTAACTCGGTCAAGTCACTGAGTCGGTATCTTCTGAGTCTTAGGCCAGTACCCACGTTAGGTCGGCAACTGTTTTAGCCTTAACTCGGTATTTCTCAAGTTGGTATGCCTCTCAATCCTACTGGGTCGGTAACCCTTCGAATCTTAAGTCGGTCTCCCTTGAGTCGCTGTCCCTTCTGAGTCATTAAGTCGGTAACCATTGAGTCGCCATTCATTTTAGGTCGGCAATGAGCTAAGGCTGTTGGGTCGGTATTTATGTTGAGTCGGTAGCCTCGTTGAAGTATTAAGTCGGCATAACCCTTAGGCCTTAGGTCGGCACCCCCTGTGAGCCTTAGGTCGGCACGCTTCTAACTGTTAGGTTGGAACCTCTTGATGCACTAGATCGGTGAGTCATGGTCAAGGCGGAGTTAACAGTATATATATACTGTGTTGTTGTCGTGTCCGGCTGATATAGGACGATCATTATAGTTGAAATAAATCAATATAACTTGCCATACCTCATAGTGAATTGAAAAAATATAATATCATAGATATAACAGAAGAGATGGTCATAACAATATGAACAGACCATCATAAGCAGAGTATAATATCCATAGAGTTAAACACCAATAGTAGAGGTTATACAATGGCAACAAACTCAAATAAACTGTCTCAGCAAATATTAATAAACAAGCTTATCATGAGCTCTACAGCGTTGCTCAACGGAATAAGCGTAGACTCCGTATAGGTACACCAAGACCTATTATCTAGTCTATTCGTTTAAGAGTACCCATGATAATAAGAGGCAAAGCATAAAACTTAGGTTAGACAATAGTCTGTGTAAATGAGTCTCAAAATACTAAACATGTAAATAGAATAAGGAATAAGAGCACACGAACCATACCTGACATGTCCCTTGAACCAATGAATTAGCATATAACACTATAATATGCTACTCTATAATATCATAAATATATACTACTAACCAAATAAAGGATATCAGTCTTTCAGGTATTCCTATCCCAATACCTACTTCTCATGATATCTTTGAGTGATAGCCATCCTAAGAAAGAAACCAAAGCAATCTTAGAAACCATAGTATCCATCAAGCAATCATAGCCATTACTCCACCCCTGTGCCCTGAATATATGATAATTCATATAACCACCAAGCCAGGGACTAATGGAAATCCTAGTTCTTTATTGTACTCTTGTATCTCGTAGCTTAAAGCTGAACACGTTTCATGCAGCCCAAAGCTGGATGCTAAACCCAAAGCTACAGGTCCAAGGTATACAGGTCCCTTAATTGACCCTTAGTTGTCCCCACTTACAATACCCCTGCTTCAAGTACAATTGAAAATTCTTTGACCGTCAACGATTCTTCAGCACCTATAACCAAGCTCTCTTTTTCTCCATTTGGACATCGAGCCCTTCTTTCTCAATCCAGTTTCCATTATTCATGAGAAACAACACCCACATTCCCCGATTCTACGGCTCCCTCCTTTACGAACCGCCATCTTCGAAACATACTTTCAACACGAGCCAACACCCAAAGACCATAACTTTTCAGTATACCGTTATATCGTCAACCAACCTGATACGAACGAGCCAACACCTCTAGCACGATCTATATATCACGCTCTTCCTGACCTGAAAGTTCCACGTCTATACCACTCAATGTGATAACTCGGTACCGACTTAAGCCCTTAACTCGGTACCGATTTAAGCACTTAACCAATAATTGGCTATCTCCTCTTTTCTTATCTCAAGTACTCTTCTCTACGTGCCTTAGACCTTGATTCGTCCCTCTTTGATAACTTGGCCACCAATCCAAAGCCTCACTTCCAAATTCTGTAAATAACTCAGCCTAGCCAAATTTCTACCCCAAACTATAGATAAACTCCTTTGACCATGCTCTATTCACTCTTAGCAAAGACCAACCCATAGCCACCTTTCTCCTAACTTGGTATTGAGTTATAGCCCTAACTTGGTGTCGAGTTATCACTTTAACTTCAAACACCAAATGAGTTAACATGTAGTTTCCTTCCATAATCCAGAGCCTATCTGCCAAGTTTCATCCAATTCCAACCAACTTTGCCTTTGATTTGCTCAATTCTTTGACATAACTTTCTATGCAATCACAACACTAGCAAACAACATCGGTATCCATGCATAGAATAATAAGCAATTTCATCCGTTCATCATACAATTCATAGAAATGAGATAAACTAGTCGATTTCTAACATAGATCTACCTATAGCATGAATATATGTGCATGAACAAGGGTGTTTCCTAATCAATCTAGGGCATATGGATAGTTTAACAGACTATTAAAGTTGGAGAAGGTTTTTATGGCTAAAATCATCTTTAAACTTGTTAAATCTTATACTCTACCCTATAAACGTGCATAGTATAGAAGGGATAAACCACTCACTAATTACCAAATTCAACCAATACTTATGTAGATCTAATCCGAACAGAAAAAATCCAATCCGGACAGTAAAGGAAAGTACTCCAAATTAAGCAATTCGATTTTCTCTAGCCTATAATTAAACTCTAATCTTTGATCTACAATCTAGTTTGATTTAGAGAGAAATTTGGATGAATTAGGATAGATTTAGGGCTGATTTGGTTATATCTAATTTTGACTGAGAGGAAAAGTTCTAATCTAACTTCCACAGCCCCTATTTATAGCATTCACTAATTAGACTAATGGGCCAACTAATGGGCTTCACTAATTACACATTAAATATGATCAGCGGTTTTTAAATCTTAAAATAGGCATAACTCCCTAACCATAATTTCGTTTTTTATTATGACCCCTCTACAAATTGGAAACCATCATCCTGAAGCAATAGAATTGGTTTGAGATCCTAATTCAAGTTCTATCAAAAATTATAAACAAAACAAGATTTTCAAGGTCAAAATGGTCACATAGAAATTCATAAAAAATTATAGGTATGTAAAGTTTTCCTAAGAGTCTGATGCAGCAGAAATAATACGATTGACGACGAAATGAAGATTTCGTGTCAAACTAATCGAAGAACGATTAGATGAATCAATATAAATCGATGGATTAAAAGATATCGAATGCCCAAATTCATTGATCTCCAAAAGATACTGAATTCTAGCTATCTTCGACACGTTGATCGCGCACGATGCCGTGAGAGAAGATCTACAATTCTTCAAACGTTGATCAAGCGCACTTGATACCGTGAATTGGCTTCAACAATCGTTGATTCGAGCGCACTCGAATAACCGAAAGTGGAGATAGGAGATCACACTCAACTACCAATTTCAAAAGTGGCATAAAGCACACAAACAAAGTTTTATTCAAAAATCAACCACCTTTATAAATGACCCGATCCCTCTATTTATAGAGTACAACTCAACACAACGGCACACTAGGTCGTTCACGACCTTACAACACGCACGACCTAACACAGGGAATGACCCACGACCTAACTAAGGTCGTTAATGGCTTAACACTTCACGAGTTACAACAGAAACACACAACACATATTTACAACAGTGAGTGCCTCAACAAGTAACGGCCTAGATATAAACGACATACCCATATATACATAGCAACACAACCACAGGATCTACAACCTAAAACAAATAACACTGCTTCAGGCTTCAGCGACCTAAGGATCTTCATGCGACCTAAGGATCTTCATGCGACCTAAGAAAGCGGCTTAAGGAATAGCACATAAGTACTTCCGCGATCTAATCATAGGTCGTAACTCGTCCTGGTTGACACTTGATAGGTCAGAGCGACCTAAAGATGCGTACACTGGATCGCTTAGCTCGCAAGGCCGCTTAAACGTCTGATTGCTCAACTCATTAACTCGCGAGCGACCTTCACTAGGTCATATGCGACCTAAGGCTGCTTCCCTTGAACAACTCGAATTCATTGACTTTGTAGATTGCACTGCTTCGTCTTTAGGCTGGGCTGCATCATCCATCCCTAGTTGGGAAAAATTCATCCTCGAATTCAAAAGTTCTTCCCCATTGGATTGTTCATCTCCATAATAAGGTATAAGATGTTTAACATTAAACACGTCAGAAGTGTACACATCCTCCGGCAGCTTCAACCTATAAGCGTTTTCATTGATCCGTTTCACAATCTTTACAGGACCAATCTTTCGAGCTTTAAGTTTATTGTATGCTCCCACTGGAAAACGATCCATCGTTAGTACAGCATATACGAAGTCTCCTTCATCAAATTCAACACTTCTTCGCTTCAGATCCGTAGATCGTTTATATTTCTCATTTGTTTTCTCCAATCATTCCTGAACGACTCTATGGCATTTTGTCAACCCATCAACGAAATCAGCAGCTTTCTTAACTGTCCCCTTCGGTTGTGGCACTATCATTAAATCCAACGGTCCCTTTGGAAAGCTTGAATATACAATCTAAAACGGATTGAAACGCGTACTACGGTTGATAGCATGATTATGAGCAAACTCTGCTTGACATAACTTAACATCCCAGCTCTTCAGATTATCCTTCACAAGACACCGCAATAAATTTCCCAACAATCTGCTCACAACCTCGGTTTGTCCATCCGACTGCGGACGATAAGCACTATTGAAATTCAGCTTTGTTCCCACCATCTTCCACAAACTCAGCCAAAAATGACACAAAAATCTGGTGTCCCTGTCTGAAACTATAGATTCTGGTAAACCATGCAAGCGATAGATTTCTTTAAAGAACAACTGTGCTACATGGACTGCATCTGTCGTCTTTTTACAAGCAACAAAATGTACCATCTTCGAGAATCGGTCCACCACAACATATATAGAGTCGTTTCCCCATTGAGTCCTTGGCAAGCCCAACACAAAATCCATGCTTATAGCTACCCATGGTTTTGTAGGAACAAGTAAAGGCATATACAATCCCGCATTTGTAGTTGTCCCTTTCGAAACTTGACAAACATGACATCTACGCACAAACTTTTCAACTTCCCGCCTCATCGAGGGCCAATAGCAAGATTGAGAAATCAACTGCAATGTGCGATCCCATCCAACATATCCTTCTTCATGCAACTCTTTTACAATTTTCATTCTCAAGCTGCAATTTGGTACGCATAGTCGATTCCCCTTGAATAAGAATCCATCTACCAACAAAAATTCATCAGTACTCCCATCGTTGACTTTCTCAACAATCTTTGTAAAGTAAGGATCCTTTTCAAATAACTCTGGCAGTAGTTCAAATCATGTCACTTCAACCTTCATCGTTGTCAACAAATGATTCCTCCTGCTCAAGGCATCAGCTACACGATTCATCACCCCTGATTTATGCTTTACAACAAAAGCAAACTGCTGTAGATACTCGACCCATGAAGCGTGTCTAGCTGAAATTTCGTCATGCCCTTGCAAATGTTTCAAAGCTTCATGATCCGTATAAAGAACAAATTCCTTCTGAAACAGATAATGTCTCCAGTGCTTCACATCTTGAACAATCGCGTAAAATTCCACGTCATAAGTGTTATATCTTAACTTGGCTCTAGACAATTTCTCACTGAAATAAGCAACTGGTCTTCCCTTCTGGCTCAATACTCCACCAATCCCAACCTTCGAAGCATCAATGTGTAACTCGAACAATATCTGAAAATCCGGTAAAACTAGATTTGGTGCTGGCATCAAAAGTTTCTTAATCTTCTCAAAAGCTAACTCTGCTTCTTCTGTCCACACGAACTTCTTTCCTTGTATGCAATCGGTTACAGGTGCCATCACACTGCTAAAATGTGGAATGAATCTTCGATAAAAAGATACCAACCCATGAAAGCTTCTCACTTAAGTAATTGTCTTGGGTTGTGGCCAACTCCTGACAGCTTCCACTTTACTTTCATCTACCTGAGTCCCTTCCTTCGACAGAACATATCCCAGAAACAAAACACTGTGCATCATGAATACATACTTCTTCGTTGCTGCATAGAATTGCTCCTATCGTAGAATAAACAGAACTTCTCGCAAATGTTGGACATGCTCTTCCATACTCCCACTATAGATCAAAATATCATCAAAGTAAACTACTACGAACTTCCCAATGAATGGTCTGAAAATCTGGTTCATCACTCTCATGAAAGTACTAGGAGCATTTGATAAGCCAAACGGCATAACCAGCTATTCGTATAGACCTTCCCTATTTTTAAAGGCAGTCTTCCACTCATCACCCGGTCTAATACGAATCTGATGGTATCCACTCTTCAAGTCAATCTTTGTGAACACAAAAGGCCCACTCAATTGATCAATCAAATCATCGAACCTCGGCATAACAAACCTGTATCTCACCGTGATCTTGTTTAGAGCCCGACTGTCTGTACACATCCGCCAAGTCCCATCCTTCTTCGGTACCAATAAGGCTGACACTGCACAAGGACTCAAGCTCTCCTGAACACGCCCTTGTTCTAACAACTCCTCCACCTGCCTTCTCAGTTCCTCATGCTCCTTAGGACTCATCTGGTAATGTGTCCTGTGAGGTAACACTGCTCCTGGAACAAGATCTATCTGATGTTGAATGTCCCTCAACGGTGGTACCTCCTTTGGCAACTCTTTAGGGAACACGTCTTCAAACTCCTCCAATACTGGCTTTACTTCCTCTGGAACTTCAACAGATTCACCAGCTTCATGTCCAATCAAAAAGAACACCTCTAGACTATCCTCTATTTCTTCAATAAACTCCTTCAAAGTCAACAAAGTCTTCAGTTCCTCAATCTCTTCTGACTTGCTCTCTCCTTGCTGTCTCTTCTTCGGAACTAAAATGATCTTAGTATCTTCAAACATAAAGCTGTAGCTATTGGTTCGACCATCATGCTGCACTGCTCGGTCATACTGCCATGGTCTTCCCAAAAGCAAGTGACAAACATCCATCTCCACAACATCACACCAGATCTCGTCTTTATACTTCTTTCCAATAGAAAATGGAACATGAACTCGCCTATCCACCTTCACCTCTCCTCCTTTTCTCAACCACGCTAACTTGTATGGATTTGGATGCTTCTCCATCTTCAACTTCAACTTTCTCACAGCTTCGTAGTAATGATATTGTCACAACTTCCCGCATCAATCACAAATTTACACACCTTTCCTAGTATAGTGCATGTCGATTGAAAGATATTACTCCTCAACCAACTAGCCTCTTCTTCCTGCTTCGGTGTCAAACATAATCTCCTCATCATTAAGTTACATCCTTCATCTCCCGACGCGATATACTGTTCATTCTCCTCAACTTGACTAGAATAACCTTCACCAACATCCTCACCCTCAACCTCAGCAATCATCGTTCGCTTCTTCGGCTTCGGACATTCATTGCTTTTGTGACCAAATTCCTGACAATTAAAGCATTTGATACTGTTGTTGACCTTTGCCTTTGCAACCTCATTCACAACTGGTTTACTGACAGCTTTAGAAACATTGGAACTCCCACTAGTACCTTTGTTCTGAATATTGAAACTCGAAAACACACCACCTCCTCGTCTTCCCTGCTTCTCTCAAGCCAACGCTTTCTGGTGTGCTTCAGCCACAGATCTAGGATCAAACATATTCACCATATCCTATATCTGGATCCTTAATCCACCAACAAACCTAGCAGTCAATTGTTCCTCTGTCTCCATAATGTCATTTCGAGCAATCAGTTGATAAAATTCATCAGCATAATCATTAACAGTCTTCGTCCCTTGCCTCAGATTATGCACCCTCTGATACATGAGTGATTGATAATTGTAAGGCAAGAATGTATCCTTCATCAATTTCTTCATCTTCTCCCATGACTCAATCTTTGATTTGCCCATTCTCTCCCGTGTAAGTTTTGTTTGCTGCCACCATGCCAAAGCTCTTCCTCTCAATCGAGTAGCAACCAATTTAACTCTATAAGACTCGGGAACTTATTTGAAGTCAAAAATCTCTTCAACGTTAGATAATCAATCAAGAAATTCTTCTGCTACCATTCCACTTTGGAATTCTGGAATTTCAATCTTCATCCCTGACTCCCATTTACGATCATCTTCAACATCTCGATATTGATTTCGAACTTGGTCTTGATCTCGATAATGTATGCTTGCTCTATCACCCTCTTCATAAAAATCAAATGTACATCTATATCGATCCTGATCATCAACATCCCTTCGATCACGCATGTCTCTTCTACTATGTCTTTCTTCTTCTCGATATGGCTCATCTTCAAACTCACGAGGATTTCTTCTCTCTTCATGTCTATATTCATGGTGATCTCTCCTTGATGAAACTGATGTTTCTCTTCTTTCTTTAAAATATTATGGCGACACCCTCCTTGCTTCCGTAACCGATGGCGAAACCCTGTTTCCTCCATGGTTCGAGACTGGCGACCTTCTCCTTTGATTCATATCTATCATCAATTTCTCCAACCTCCCAATGCCTTCATCTATCTTCTCATTAAATTTATTGCTAATGCGTTGCTCCATTTGTTCAGCATCTTCTCGCTTATACAAATCTTCAACATTTTGATGACGATTAGCTCTTCTCGGAGGCATGATTGAATCTTCAATAAATTCTCAACAAACGCAACTTCGGCCTTGATCTACTTTGAACAAGACAATGCACGGTTCTACACTTCAACTCTCGGCTTGAACACTTGATGCGCGGCTCAAACTCCAACTAGCTCGGCTCGGCCTAAGTCAAACTTCACTTTGGCGTGCAAAAATTCCAATGAGCAAAATTCAAACACTTCCCAAACTTTGATCCAAAATGATATGGATCGAAAACTCCCAACTTGTTGCAACTTTACGATGAACACGAAGAATATCAAACTTCAAACTCCTTGGCTCCAATACTCGGCTTAGCTGTGATTGGCTAAGTCTAGCTTTGATACCAAATGATGCAGTGGAAATAATACGATTGACGATGAAATGAAGATTTCATGTCAAACTAATCGAAGAACGATTAGATGAGTCAATATAAATCGATGGATTAAAAGATATCGAATGCCCAAATTCATTGATCTCCAAAAGATACCGAGTTCTAGCTATCTTTGACACGTTGATCGCGCACGATGCCGTGAGAGAAGATCTACAATTCTTCAAACGTTGATCAAGCGCACTTGATACCGTGAATTGGCTTTAACTATCGTTGATTCGAGTGCACTCGAATAACCGAAAGTGGAGATAGGAGATCACACTCAACTACCAATTTCAAAGTGGCACAAAGCACACAAACAAAGTTTTATTCAAAAATCAACCACCTTTACAAATGACTCGATCCCTCTATTTATAGAGTACAACTCAACACAACAGCACACTAGGTCGTTCACGACCTTACAACACGCACGACCTAACACAGGGAATGACCCACGACCTAACTAAGGTCGTTAACGACTTAACACTTCACATTACAACAGAAACACACAACACATATTTACAACAGTGAGTGCCTCAACAAATAACGACCTAAATATAAACGACATACCCATATATACATAGCAACACAACCACACGATCTATAACCTAAAACAAATAACACTGCTTCAGGCTTCAGCGACCTAAGGATCTTCATGCGACCTAAGGATCTTCATGCGACCTAAGAAAGAGGCTTAAGGAATAGCACATAAGTACTTCCGCGACCTAATCATAGGTCGTAACTCGTTCTGGTTGACACTTGATAGTCGGAGCGACCTAAAGATACGTACATTGGATCGCTTAGCTCGCAAGGCCGCTTAAACGTCTGATTGCTCAACTCATTAACTCAAGCGCGACCTTCACTAGGTCGTATGCGACCTAAGGCTGCTTCCCTTGAACAACTCGAATTCATTGACTTTGTAGATTGCACTGCTTCATCTTTAGGCTAGGCTGCATCAGAGTCATATCCTAAAACTATAGAATCATATGACCTCATACGAATAAAACAAAAATATCTTACGATCCTCCGATACGTAAAATACATGTTGTTACATTTTCCCCTTAAGGAATTTGACCTCCGAAATACCTTTTTAAGCCAAATTACAAGCAATCATAGTTATCTTGCATGCCTGTTAATCATAAGCAACCATAAACATATCAAACATGCAACTATGCAATTAATAGTATATGTGACCTACCCTATCATGTGAAATACTAACCTATCAAATATAACATAAATGGTGAAAGCAGATACGATAAATAGTAGATATTACCATTCATAGAGCTCCAGACATGTATTCCTCATGCTCTTCCATATCTCCAACGTACAGTCGCCATCACTTTCACTTCATTGTAGCTTCACTAGCTTCACTTTCTCTCTCCAATGTTGTTTCGTATCGTACCCAACAATACGTACCAGCCTTCGAGGTCTAAAAACTTCTGGTTCTACCTCAACATATTCTAGCTGATCCAGTGTAAACTTCAGGCTGAGTCGTGCACAAACTTTCATAGATAAGAGACATGAAAAAAATTGTACATGCCATGTAAAGTACCGGGTTTTCAACCCTCGAAAATCGACACTAATACGTTCACTGTATCACATGCCAAAAAATTAAATGTCGGAAAAGCCTGATTGTTAGGGGAAAAGTAGAAGAAAGAAGATAAGAAGAAAACTATACAACATAGAATCTCACAGCAGAACGAATAATCTATAACATATCACAAGTCTTTACACAAAAACAAAACTATAATATGTATGTATATATAAACATCAATTAGAGTATATTAACTTATTTCAGCCTGGACAGTTATAATAGTCTGTCCTCACAATTGCTGATAAACACAACAATGAATACAGCGGGAAATAACCATCTACGTGAATACGTCTCTGGGCCTCCAACTCGTTTCCTGAAGCTCCAAGCATCCAAACAAATCTGTAATATGCTCGGTCTGATCATAGCATTATAATAAAATAACACCCGGGTCAGTCAGGAAAACCAACGTGAGAAAAACACACCCAATTGTTTAAAGTTATAAGAAAATCTTTGAAATCAAAAAATATCTCATAAGACCACACCACATATCAACATGATGGGTTTTTACTTTATGGTAACCAAAACCACTTTTATATAAAATCCAATGATATTATAATAGTGTCCAAGTACAAATACTTATTAAAATTGCCGAAATTATTACATTAATTGAAATCCAGCATACTAGGCTCTACAATCAAAACCGTAAAGGCACGTTTCGGGTAATGGATTCCATACTATGACCAGGTAAGGAACTACATCCGATGGGTACATCTCTAGATCAATGCACCCGGGTGTGACAAGAATAACTTGTACCCTGCCATACAGAACCGGCCCACCACATGACTGTAGTACCAAATATGTCATCATCCCGGTCTTCCAACATTAATCGAGATCTCTCTTGCATAACCAAATCCACAATAATAGGGTAATCTAGAAAGATGATGACGTACCCTAATGGAAGCGACCCACTTAGCCATGCTGCATGTCCTGTTTTAGTCATTTCCCAGTTGATGAGTCTTGAGGCTACGTTTAACTTTTTGAATAGCAATCCACTTCGAATGCTATCCTGCCTTCCAGGCAACACTGAAATGATAGTATTCATCAATACAAGTTGTTCTAGGTGTGAACAAATCAATCTCTTTAAAGATCGCCATCTTCGTTGTCCTCAAGATTTCACAATTCTTTATGCTTAAATTGGATCAAAGTGGTTTACGGATAATTAAATCTGATTTCGGTCTCTTTGAAACGATCAACGAATTTGGCCAGATTTGATAGTCGGTTAATATCAAATTACATATATAAGCAGTTACTAGGCCCATATTATAAATCCTCAAAACATTTATTTCAAAATATCTTGACAAAAGTGTATATTTAAATCTCTTAAAATATTTCAATATTTGAAAACAATTTCGAATACTTATCCCTATAATAGAATATTTTCAACCCATATTAGTATGTAGAAATATTTCCAAGTTTGATTTATAACTCTTTTATGAATTGAAGTCATTTCTGAAGTTTCCCATATTAGTACTTGGATCCCTCCAACTTTGATCGTACTTCCCAAGCCGCCACCGTAGGCCATCATGACCCATCTCCATCATCCAAGTTGTTGAGATCCCATCCTCTACAATTTCCTGGTTGATCATCTCGCTTGAAAGTGGTGCTAGTGGCCCTTTTGTCTTAGGCTGTAGGTTTTGAGAGGAAAATGTTTTAACCGAGATGGAGATAACCATACGCGTTTTATAATAAGGGAACGTTAAAGAGAAGGGTGGCTTGTAGGGTGCTGAGGGTAAATTTTGTGGGCTGACGTGTTAATATATATATATATATATATATATATATATATATATATATATATATATATATATATATATATAATTTCAAAATATCTAGATATTTTATTCCAAACCCCATTCAAGACGTGATGCCTGACAATCCTAATGTTATACCCCTATTTCGAACGCAATGGAACTAGTTTCGAGACCTAATTCGATCGTATGTAGAAGATAGCCATTTGGATCCAATTATTATATTAAATTCTTGATATTAATTTCAACGTATTTTTATCCCGTATGACCACCAAACAGTGCATCTGATCGCTACGAAATTTAACGGCGTATTATAATTCATTATTATGAACCTAATGGCGTTGGTTTCATCGAATCTGAGATTATGCCTCAGGAGGCTGTTTTTATATGTTAATTAAAACGAGTAAATTTCAAAATTAGCTAAATCACTTTTATATCCAATTTAAATTTTTTATTACCTTCATTTTTATTAACTAGAATTTAATAAGCCTTTAAAATAATTTTTATCTAACTTAAAACTCAAGATTCCATTAATTAACTAATTTCAATTATCAAATTTAACAATTAAATTGTCAAATAAATCGCTATATTAGAAATCAAAATTACTTGGTCTAAAAAATTATTTTTCAATATTTAAAATCAATTAAACATTATAATTTCAAATAACTCAAATTCTGGGTCGTTACATACTCCTACTTTAAAAGAATTTCACCCTCGAAATTGCCAAAGTAGAACAAATGCCTAAACCCATTTGTTTTCTCTTAAACAAATTAGTTGAAATAACTTCCCAAATCCATCTAAGCCTTCAACTCTCCAAAACCAATTTGTTGAAACCTTATTATTACTTTTACTAAGTTCCTAAATTCATCCATAGGTTCCAACTAATTTTAATCATTCAAGGCTATAATTCAAAAATCAATTTTTAGTAATTAAAAATTTCCTTCAAAATTTCGAACACTTTAAATTTCCAAAAAAAAAATTGCCAGCATCTCCTTTGCGCGGCTAGATCAGAACAACTACAAATTGCCATTACGAGTTCAAATCCGCAAAAGAAAACAAAAACCAAGTGGTTTAATCATAAAACCATCAAATCAAATGACAATATAAACATGTACCTTTTTGTTGGGCAACCCAATTTTCTTATAATATCAAAGGCATCAAATTAGCTCTTACTCTTATATACCTGCATCTCTTTTTTACCAATAATATCAAATAATATAATTCATAATCATATTATTCTGAAGTTCCATTTTCCAACATTTACTTCACTAAAACCGTACGATGTACATATATCATCCATACGCAATATTCAATCTGGTCGCTCACTCGATCACGCAATTTCACTACCGAACTAATATCGTTCACATGACCACTCTAGTGTGGACTCAGATCCGGTTCTTTGATTAGAAACCATCATTCTTCTTGCATAGCCATATATTATGATAGAGAATTCAAGAATCAACCAAAAATCCATAAGCAGTGTTCGCCGTCAAGAATCGAGTGAAAAATCATAACTCGGACAGATATAAATTATCTCAAAATTCTATGCTCGAACCTAGATCAAACCGTTATGAGAATAAAATAGTATACGTACGGCTTACATATTTATTTAAATTGACTTAGCTACACCAAATTCCTTTTATTTACCTTCATCCCATTCTTTTGATCTGCATTCAATTTATTCAAATTCCCTTATTTATTTGATATATTCCTTTCAATACTAATTACTTCTTAAGAATTATTTCATCAAATTTCATGTTTAACAACATTTCACTCTATATTAATTTCATTTATGAATTACTTCATGAAATTTTACTCAAGTTTATAAACATTTTATTCAACACTTCTTATGTTTATTTCCACTTTATAACTTAAGTCTATGTCCATTTTATATCAAATCCAATTTTATTCAACTCAATTCCATTATTCAATTTCAATACTTCAACCATATTCCAAAATCATATTCAACTCACTAATTCGTTTAAATTAGTTCATTTATTAATTCATCTCGTTTAACTTAAATCAAGTTAATTTTATTCTAAATTTTCTTTCCTCAACATTCCTATTCAAAAATTTAAAGCTTTGCTTCAATTACAAATTTCTAAAATTTATAAGTTACCAACTGATTTTCTCATGCTCTCAATAAAACATTTTAAATGAAATCCCAGAGTTTAAACCCTAGTTCTAAAGTACTTCAAATCATTTTCAAATTATATATGTATATATATATATATATATACTTACGATTCCTTGGTATATCAAATCATTCTTTTGGAATCTAAAATCAAAACTAGTTTTACTAAAACAAAATTCCAATGGTAGCAATTGCTTTCTTGGAAACTCAAAAATGAATATCGATGATGCTGTAGTCCTCACCGAAATTATTTCCCAGCGATCGAAATGAGTTCTATGCTTTTTTATTTCCTTTAAAATTCTTATAATATTTCTATTAAAAAATATTTCCAAATAATACTATGATTATTTTTCCAAAACTTTAAAAGACAACTCCTAAAACCAATGGAAATTAAATTCCCAGCTTTTAAATCCTTTTTATAAACCATATTTAAAATATACTTCTGAAATTTCCTTTTAATTTATAAATCACATTTATAAACTATAATTCCATTTGGTTATATAAAATCATTTCTTTGTTATTACTCTTGCTTAATTAAAATATCAACCACTTTATTAGAACACAACAACAACAAATGATAATCAAGTATTATCATTCTCTAACATCCAAGCACACCATATAATATTAATAATTTCTGAAAAATTATTCCTTTATATATAAAATATAATCCAGGTAAAAAAAATTCATTTTCCCAGTTTCAAAACAATACCATGTCGAGTTGCTCTGTTCAAGTGTTTAAAGATCCCTATCGATAACGTTAATTACTCATATTGACCAGAATCCATAAGCTGCTCAATAGATCAACCAACACAATATAAAACAATTTTTATATCACTAACAAATACGCGCTTATATATACACACTCAAACTCATTCTAGGATGCTACCGACCATATCTCTAATGAGTTACCCCACTAAAGCTAAGGTTCTCGCTTAACCTTCAGCTCTGATACCTAATGTAATGAACCAGATTTTCAACCCTCGAAAGTCGACACTAATACGTTTAGTGTATCACATGCCGAGAAATTGAATGTCGTAAAAACCCGATTGTTGGGGGAAAAGTAGAAGAAAGAAGATAAGAAGAAAACTAAACAACATAGAATCTCACAGCGGAACGAATAATCTATAATATATCAAAAGTCCTTACAAAAATAAAAATTGTAGTATGTGTGTGTATACACACACAAACGTCAATCAGGGTATACTAACCTATTTCAGCTTTGACAGTTATAATAGTCTGTCCTCACAATTAGTGATAAACACAACAATGAATACAGCGGGAAATAACCATCTATGTGAATACGTCTCCAGGCCTCCAACTCGTCTCCTAAAGCTCTAAGCATCTAAACCAATCTGTAATAGGCTCGGTTTGACCCGAGCCTTATAATAAAATAACACCCGAGTAAGTCTAGAAAACCAGCATGAGAAAAACACGTTCAATTGGAGTTAAAGTTATAACAAAATCTTTGAAATCAAAAGGTATCTCGTAAGACCACGCCGCACATAAACATGGCGGGTTTTTGCCTTACGATAACCAAAACCAGTTTCATAGAAAATTCAGTGATATTATAATAGTGTCTAAGTACAAATATTTATTAAAATAGCTGAAATTGTTACATTAATTAAATTCCATCATGCTAGGCTTTACAATCAAAACCGTAAAGGCATGTATTAGAGAATAGATTCCATACTATGACCAGGCAAGGAACTACCTCCGATGGGTACATCTCTAGATCAATGCACTCGGGTCTGACAAGAACATCCTGCACCCCGCCACATAGAACCGGCCTACCACTTAACTAGTAGTACCGAATATGTCATCATCCCGGTCTTCCAACCTTAATCGAGATCTCTCATGCACAACCAAATCCATAACAATATAGTGATCTAGAAAGATGATGACATACCCTAATGGGAGTGACCCACTTAGCCATGTTGCTTGCCCTGTTTTAGCCATTTCTCAGTTGATGAGGCTTGAGGCTACGTTTACCTTTTTGAATAGCAATCCACTTGGCATGCTAACATTGCCTTCCAGGCAACAGTGCAATGATTGCATTCGTCCATACAAGTTGTTCTGGGATTGAACAAACCAATCCCTTCAAAGATCACGTCTTCATTATCCTTAAGATTTCACAGTTCATAACGCTCAAATCAAATCGAAGTGGTTTTCGAATAATTAAATTCGATCCCAATCTCTTCGAAACGATCAACGAATTTGGCCAGATTTGATAGTCGGTTATTTAACTATTAAATTACACACATAAGTAGTCACTAGGCCCATATTATAAATCAATTCAAAAAATTTATTTCAAAATATCTTTCAAAGGTATGTATTCAAATCTCTTTCAATATTTGAAAACAATTTCGAATACTTATCCTTATAATAGGATGTTTTCAACCCATATCAGTGCATAGAAATATTTCCAAGTTCAATTTATAACCTCTTTTATGAATTCAAGTCATTTTTGAAGTTTCCGAGTCAAACTATTTTGGAAATTTCTTAAGTTTCCAGAAATCCCATTATAAGATTTCTCATATAAATTCACATCCGTTCAATAAAAATCTGGTTTACAAATGTCGAAAGTATTTGTAAATAAATTTCAATTACTTACTTTTAAATTCTATGTAAAATAATAAGTATTTTTAAAGACAAATAATTTACTTTCCAAACCCATTTAAGTAATTATTTAAAATACCAAAACACTTTTAAAAAATATCGATAACTCTTTCTCAATTCATTTTTAAATAAAACTAATCAATTTACAAAGCTTGTTATAAAAATTTAAATTCTTCTCAACTATTATTAAATATTTCAATAACCAACTTTATGAAATATTTCAATACTAAAAACAGTTTTAAATTGCATAGTTTAATAAGTAAAAATCTCCTTCTTAAAACAAAATTTGACGTCTCGATAAAAATATATTTTTAAAATTCCAATATAACCAATTTCAATTTCTAAATCTCTCTTGATTCATAACACATAAATTACATTTCCAATTTTATAACACTTCTCACATTCCAAAAATAGAATCCACTATTTCTTTCAGAAAACATTGTTCACCTCTCCTTATAAATTTACACTGTGAATTTATATTTCTAATTTATCAAATGATAATCATTTCATTTTATTTATAAATATCATTTATAAATTTACAATCTCATTCGAGTTTCACTTGTTTTAAAATATCCCCATTTATAAAATTTAATTTATAAATCCATCCCTTTATAAATCCCATTTGTTTTTCTAATATATCGATTCAACTCCTTTTCCATATTTTCAAAAATATCACTTAAAATTCATTATACAAATACTTTATCCATCACTTTAAATTTCCTATTTAAAATCCTTTAGGAAACAGTAGGTACAAATCCAAAATTAAGTCATTAATTTTATACAGATCAATTTCTTTTTAAATAATCCAAGATTTCATCGAAAACACTTATTATTTCAAAATTTCTTTTTTAAATTTCTTTTTAAAACTCAAAATATCACTTATAGTATTCCAAAAATCAATATTATATTTGATTCAGATTCATCCCATAAAAAAGTCCAAATTCAATATAAATATTATTATTTCCAAAATTGCCATCGAAATTCTTTTTAAAATTCATTTAAAAAGTGTTATTTATAATACTAAAATTAAGGCCAGTGCTACTATAGCATCCAATAAGTCAAATCATAACATAATCTATAATTAATTATTCACACACATTATATATCATTATATACGAAATTAAAATCAACATTTTTGAGGAATCCAGTTGGATTCCTCCAACCTGTTTCCCTACAACCACAGATGTTATATAATCATATAAATATAATCACCACTTAGAGGTAGGATATCATATAAAAATGGTCATCTGCTATTATGTGGGGTGCATAGTGTCACAATTGCTCTAATCGGTGGGAAATATACCCAACACTGAAATTTATACTACTATATATAATATAACATCCAATTGATAATAAATTATAAATTCATCCAGTCAACCAAAAAGTTAATATTTTAATATTATAAGTTAAAACCAGTAATCCAAAAGAGTGAGATTTACTCATCTTGATTCCAGTTAGTGCTCAAGCGTTCTGGTTCGTCTAAAATCAAACAGACGTTTGATTTTAGTGAAAAATTCCAATAGCTCAAATCTTGACCAATTCAGTACCATATCAAAGATCTCATGAGTACGGACGTCATGCAACTTGTTTTGTTCAAATCCGATCTAATATGAAGGAGATATCAATTTTATAAGATTTACAGCATTAAATAGTATAAAAATATATACCAATTATACCCTTAAGTTAATTAACCTTAGTTAAATTTGAACTGTTCCAATGACCATTTCGACCAAGCTTCCCAATCCCCAATCACTATAAAGTCGCTGTCTCTGACCCCTCTGTGTTGTCGCTCGCACACCAGAAAAGGCCCACTCTCCGTCGAAACTTCAGCCATCATCCCCACCACCGCTACCCTTGCTGTTAATGAAAAAACCACCAAACGTCACGTTCTTTTGAACAAGAATTCCATCTACCATTGACCACTAGGTGCTATTGCCCTCATGCTGAAGCTCACCTCGCCTTCCAGCTATCCCTCGCCACAAGCACCAGCACCTCCGATGTCCCCAAGCTCGAGATCGGGCTACTATCACCGTTGATGATCATGCTTCGCTAGCCACCACCGTGGGCCATCGCGACCCATTTTCACCGTCCAAGTTGTTGAGCTTCCCCTCCTCTACGATTTCCTAGCAAATCATCTCGCCTGAAAGTGATGTTAGTCGCTCCTTTTGTCTCGGGCCGTAGGGTTTGAGAGGAAAAGTTTTTAACTGGGAAGGAGATAATCGTACGTGTTTAATAAAAAGGGAACCGAGAAGAGCAGGGTAGCTTGTAGGGGTTTGAAGGTAAGTTTTATGGGCTGATGTGATAATATATATTTTAAATTCCAAAATATCTAAATATTTTATTCCAAACCCCGATCGAGATGTGTCGTCCGATGTACCTAATGCTATACCCTTATTCCGAACGCAATGAAACTAGTTCGAGACCTAATTCGATCATACGCAGAAGATAGCTTTTTGAACCCAATTATTATAATAAATTTTCAATATTAGTTTCAATGTATTTCTATCCCGTATGACGAAACGGTGCATCTGATCACTATGAAATTTAACGGCGTATTATAATTCATTATTACGGACCTAATGATACCAGTTTCGTCGAAATCTAAGACTGTGCCCTGGAAGGCTATTTTTATATGTTAATTAAAATGAGTAAATTTCAAAATTAGCTAAATCACTTTTAAATCCAATTTAAAAAAATTATTGTCTTCATTTTTATTAACTAGAATTTAATAAGCCTTTAAAACAATTTTTATCTAACTTAAAACTCAAGATTCCATTAATTAATCAATCTCAATTACTAAACTTAATAATTAAATTATTAAATAAATCGCTATATTTGGAATTCAAATTACTTAGTCTAAAAAAATATTTTTTTCAATATTTAAACTTAACTAAATATTCTAGTTTCAAATAACTAAAATTCTAGGTCGTTACACGCGTACCATCTTCTAAGGTACATCGACCTTACATGCTTGCTTCGGTTTTCTCGACCATTGGAAAAGGACCTATGGATCTTGGTGCCAACTTCCCCTTTCTATTGAATCAAACTACATTCTTTGAAAGAGAAACCTTTACAAATACCATATCCCCGATAGAAAACTCTAACTCTCTTCATCTCTTGTCCATATAGCTTTTGTGTTGATCCTAAGCAAGTTTCACTCATCGTCGAATGACCTCGATCTTCTCCAAAGTCTCCCTAATCATATCTGGCCCAATTAGTAGTTTCTCCTCCGCTCCCCATCAACATGATGGGGCATTACATGGTCGGCCATACTATGCTTCATACGGAGCTATACCAATAGTCATCTTTAACTATGTTTTATGCAAACCCCACTAAAAAGCAAATGATCGTCCCACGATCCTCCATGTCTATAATGCATGCTCGCAAGAGATCTTTCAATATATTATTTACTCTCTCAGTTTTCCCATCCATTTGTAGGTGATAAGCTATACCAAGATGCAGCTCGGTCCCTAATGCCTCTTGTAAGCTCTTTCAAAACTCACTAGTAAACAATGGGTCTTGGCCACTCACAATGCTCCTTGGCACACCATGAAATCGTACTATCCATTTCATATACAACTCCGCCAACTTGGGGTGCCATTCTACTTGAATTAATAGGTATAAATCTTACACTCTCAGTCAACTGATTTGCCATCGTATCCTACTTGAGTTCTTGGCAAACCATCTAAAAATCCATTATGACTTGCTCCCATTTCCACACGGGAATTTCTTGTGGTTGCAACAATCCACTAGGTTTCGTCTACTCTACCTTTACCAACTGACGGTTCATACACTTCGAGATGAATGTCCAAACATCCCTCTTCATTCATTCCCAATAATAGATTTGCTTCATATCTTGGGAAATCTTGTCACCGTCGAGATGAATGGTTAACCTAAAATGGGGAGACTCTTTTAGCACTTCGTCTTGTAATCCATCAACATTGGGAACAAACAGTCTCTCATACTTATGAAGCTATCCTTCTTGGTCGGGTTCATATTGCTTCATATCTTCAGATTCTACTCCTTCCTCTACCTTTTCTATGATCTTCACTAGCCTAGCATCTCTCTTCTTACTAGTACCAATCCTTTCAATCGGAGTAGGTCTAATAGATAAGCTTGTCAACATTTCAAGTTCTAGCTCATAGTGAGGTCAGAAATCAAATTCAGTGATATATTCTATCTACTTCCATTCAAAGAACATTGCTTCCAACCCAACATGTCTTCTTTTCAATGCATCGGCGGCTGCATTCCCTTTCCCTTGAATATAGGAAATACCAAAATCATAAGAGGTTAAGAACTCTAACCACCATAGCTGACAAAGGTTGAGATCCTTCTGATAGAAAAGGTACGTCAAACATTTGTGGTCCATAAATAGCTCATACATCTCTCTCAATAGATAGTGCCTCCACATCTTTAAAGAAAAAACAATTGTCGCAATTCTAAATCATGAGTTGGAAAATTCCTCTCGTCCGGCTTTAGCTGTCTATAACGATCTCGGATTTTAAATAAGTTTAAATTGATAATTAATTTAATTTTTGAATTTAAAGTTTAAGTGAATGGTTTTAATTGAATGATTTAAGTAGGAATCAATATAAGAAGTAAAAAACAAAATAGATTGAAAATAAGTTGTATAAAGGAATACAAGACGATAAAATATTAAGTTAAATAAATAAATACAATGTAAATACAAGACGATAAGTATTTGAGTTGAAAATAGAAATTTATTTATATTACAAAGTATAAGAACAAAGAAATAAATAAATATAATAAAATTTTGGTCATGTAAACTATAAAATATAAAATATACACATTAAACAAATTAGTTAAAATTCAAACAACATATTAACTATAGGATGTCATTTCTATTACAAAGCATAAGACAGCAAAATATATTTAAATGTAAAGGAAGACGTGCATTCAAGTTTGAACAAATATATGAAGACAAGTATGTATATTTGTAAAATGAAGACAAAGCAAAGGATAAGTATGCAAGCTTGCAAAGAAAGATAGCAATAAATATATTCAAGTGTGAAACTAGATAAAGTAATTAATACAAGATATCTTAGTACACAACATTGGTCAATTCGAAATATTATAAAATGTTTTCAGCCGAGACAAAAAATGTAGGAAAGAACATAAACAAAGTATAAAAAAATATCTTTGTACAAATAAACAAGTATAAGTAATAGCTTGCAAATGAAAACATCAAGGACTCTAGCAATTAATGCTATATCATCTCAACCACCAACTTCATCATTGTCAAACAACAAGAGAGAAAGAAAAAAATCTCTAGTATTTGTACAAAGGCAATATAATCACCTGTACAAATTAATATTAACCTGCAACTTCATTTTCTATATATGTCGATCTTCATTTAGTCTCGTCCATTCTAAACTATGCACAACTGAAGTAAGCATCATCATTCAAACTAAAACAAAACTTCAACAACAATATAAAACTGCATCTAAACCAGAGATCAATGGGGGTTTCCAGCTTGCAATTCAAGCATGTTCCATACATAGGGGAACTCTGTTCTTCTTCTGGAAAACAATGTGACTAAACATAATATAAATTTTATGTTATGGTATGATCAGTGAATGATTTATGTTAATATGGACGTTTGGATATCTACCTTGTTTTAACACTGTGTATATGAAATTGTGTTAGACAATGCTGAGATAGGTTCTTCTTCTCTGTTCTATAGTTTAGGATGAAACCAAATTGAAAACAATTCGATCCCTCCATTTCTAATCATTTTCAAGCTTTGATATCTAAAGCAAAGACGTATATTTAAGTAAGAACTATGATCTAAAAATAGTTTTATGAAGTATAAATGTATACAAGAGGAAAGATTTAATTTTTACAGAAGAAATTTTGAAATTTTGAAATTTTTGAAATTAACAAAGCATTGATTTAAGTGTATAACTTGAATCCTCACTTAAATTGCGATTTTTATAATGAATTTGGTGATTTTTAAAGTGGTGGTTTAATAGCAGATCGAAGATGATCAAAATGAGTATTTTGGCCAATTGCCGGCGATATGATGAACTAAAGGTGTCAGGATTGTGTGAGGAGGTGATCGAGCCTACGGTGGTGGTAGGAAAATAACCGGAGGTGGCATCGTCCAGGGTGGCCGCGGCGGCGAGGTGTTTAAGTTTGTAAATCTAGTTTTATAGAGTGGTCAGGAAATCGATCGAAGCGGCTACTCTCGTGCATCGAGTAGCACGCGACTGGGGGTGATGGAAGTTTGGTCAGTAACGAGGTCGTGGCCGGAGTTGCATGAATTCCGGTGGTCGAGGCGGCAAGTTCGAAGCGATGACAGGTTTGACGTGGTGGTTGCTCTCGTGTTTTCCAGGTTTCGACTTGGTGCTCGAATTCGTTTTCGAGAGGAGTACGGGGATTCAGGTGGTCGGGGATTGGATTGTGGCTGATCGTCGACGTGCTCGATGTCGTAGTGTCGCCTGAACTTGGTCGGAGGTACTGTACACGTGCACGAGCACGGTACTTTGGTTCTTGAATTTGGATTTTTGCCTTGTAATGGGTGGTAGCAGGCTGAACTCATGATTTACTAGAGTAACTTGAGTATATATTCGATGATTTTTCGTTTTGGCTCGAAGCTAAATTAGCAGAGGGGCTTGGGGAAATGGTTGTACAGGTTCAAAGCCTATTCTGTTCATTTTTTTTTTCTGAAAATTTAGAATTGAGTTTAAATTTCAAAGCAAGTTTAAACTGAGTTGATAAATTAAAGTTAAGGATGAATTCAGATTTAGTTGCAGCTTAGTTTGGGAATAAAGTTTTAAAATTTAAATTGTTTTGGTAACTAAAAGTTAAAGCAATTAAGGGAATTTAAGCAATTAAGGGAATTTAAATGAAAGTTGAAATTTGTAAAGTAAGAAATTAAACAAAGCTTAAATCAAATGGTAACTTGAGTTTAAATCTAACTTTGAATTCCATATTCTTAAGTTAAATAAAGCTGTACAAATTTAAATATTTAAATAAGTTTAAATGTAAAGAATTCATTTAATATGTGAATTCAAAGAGAAATTGATGTTGAACTCTTTATTTAAACCTTATATAAGGTAAATCGGTACTATTTTAAATCTTGAAATTTAAAATGAATTTAAAAGTGAATTGAAAATAAATGTTTCAACACATTTATAAGTGATAATGAAAGCATTGATGAGAATGAGATTTGATTTAAGTTAATGAAGATATAATGATGATTATAATTCGTTAATTATTAAGTTAATTAAAATGGATAATTTATTTATTTAATTAATTAATGATTTAGATTAATTAAATAAGTAATTAAAAGTTTAAATTACTTAATTAAGGTTTAAAGATAAATTAAGTAAGGAATAATTAATTTTTTATATTAATTAACTTAGTAATTTTAAGTTTAAATTTATTAATTAAAGTTAAGTTAATTTATTTAAGGAATACTTAAATCGTAATTAAGAATTCATTAAGTTACAGTTGACACTTAATTAATTCAATAATTAGGATTAATTAATGAGTTCTTAATGGTTAATTAATTGATAATCAATAGTGATTAATATAAGTAAATTTCTTTAACAAAGTAATTAAAGGAAATTTAATTGTTAATGAAGGTCGTTAACTAAGATTATTTAAATAATTAATTAATGTAGTTAATTTTAATAATTAAATTGATTAATTAATTTAATGTTAATAATTTATGAGATTATGTATGTATAATTACTTTATGATAAGTAATTAAAGAGTTAATTTCTTGAAATAATTAATTAAGGGGTTAATTAATTATATAATTGGTTTAAAGGTTAACATAATTCATATGATTAATTAAGAATAATTTAATTAATTAAGGTGATTGATTAATTAATTTATATCAAATAATTTGTAATTATTAAATCAGGATTGGATAATTAATTCATAAGTAACTAATTTAATTGGAAACAAATTGAATTAATTAGGATTAAACAATTAATTAATCCTGCTTATAAACGATTATTAAATGCTTGTCCTTACTTATGAATGATGGTATTGGATGAGATTCCTTGAATTGATTGTCCTATCTGATCTGTGATATTTTGTTCTGTGGACTGAGCTTTGTGTAAATTATTCATTTATTTGTGATACATCTGTTTATCATCTGTGAATCTGTAAATGAACGATAAGCATTAAAATATATACCGCTTATCAACTATATTTCTGTATTTTGATCTGTGATGATGATGTTGTTGCACTATTGTGTTAAACCCCTGGACCACACTTATACACACACCAATATGGATTTCATGAGGAAATCGATTAACTCACAGATTTTTGAAATGATTTCTAAATAGAAAATTTGAATTCAATGGTTTGGAAATGGAATCGGGTTAAATGTGAAAAGCTTTTGAAAAGGAACTTCAAAGATAAAATTTATTTTTGAATAACTTGATAACGCTTTGAAATTTGAATTCAAATTTTGAAACTGAATTCTATGATTTGAAACTAGGGAATAAAGATGTTATACAAATTATATATGGGTTAAACCATCTTAAATTTATTGATTTAGGAATTTGAATTTAAATTCAAAGGCTTTAACTTGTGGAATTATAATTGGATTCTTCCAAAACGAAAACTATTAGTTTTCAAACAATAAAATCTTTCACATAAGTAATGAACTTCCAGTTTGTGTTAAAGGGATTTCAAGTTTAAAATGAAAATAATTTCCAAGGTATGGAAATGGTTTGAAAGCTATAAGTTAAATCTTTAATTTAAAGATTTAACGAGTTAATCCAATTGAAATGGAAATTGTTTTGAAAATCCATAAATGGATCTTTGTGAAATTGTGTGAACTTTGCGAAATGAATCTTTTTGTTTAAAGATTTGAAATGGTAATCTGTTTAATCATTTAAAGAAAAGTTTTGGATTTCATAAGTTGTGACTTAAATGAGATCCCAATATCCATATGTTTCTTGTAAATATTGCGATCACTACTCGGTTTAGCTGGGAGAGGAACTTTCTGTCATTTAGCCTACTCCGAATATGTGATACGACGTTATGGATAGCATTTTTAGACCGGTGGTGAAGACCGGATATTTTCGAAAGCAAAAGGATAACTCGTCGAATGTCTCTGCATCGACTGGTCCCTAGTACCGAGACTCCATATGTGATAGGAAGTCCGATCGGGATTGTGAATACCGGGATTTTCAATGGCTTCTTCGGAAGTGCCTTCGGTTCTATTCGAATCAAACAGACTTGTATAGTTGTATGTCCGACACTACACTTTGAGATATAAAGAAAATTTCTTTCAAATACATATCTGTTGGTGGCGGAGAATTTATTCTCTTAGCTTAACACCCTTCTCTGTGACGTACGAGCTCAGAGGTTATGTAGTTGAAGGTTATCAGCGATATACTCCCAATTTGGTAGTATGACATGTTAAGTGCTGCTATGTGTTGATGATCATTCGTGATCAGAGCATGGCTTCAGAGAAGTGTAGCTTTGTGGACAAGACTGCATCAGGACCTCACAACCCAAAAATGGTCGAAACAGGAAAGATGCGGCAAGGTTATGAGGGTCGCGCCTTTTAGGGTGTGTCATTCCCTTCTGGTAAAGGGTGGTATCATGGTATGGAGCCCAGATATTTACTTATGTGGTGGGCTTCAATCTCATTTTCTGTGTGGTTGTTGCTTTGTGGTTTAGAGGCGCCTCGGATAAAGGTCCCAAAGGACCGGGGGGTGGCATGCTCGAGAAGTAGTTACCTAGTTACAGAGGTAACCCGGCCTTGTGTTGGCAGAGAACCGGTTAGGTTCTCGGGACGTCCCGCCAAAGGCGTACCCATGGACAGTGGGAAGTTCCTTAGCCCGACCATTTGTTGGAAATCCAAACGAAACAATACGTGCCCTGTACGGTTTTAGTTGCAGAACCTTCCATTTACTTATGGTGGAGCCCCACTATTTAAATGGTAGCTATAGTAGGCATACGATAATGGTCGTATGTTGGCTAAGATTTATATTGTACTTTCGAAATGTTTTCCACTGTGCACTTATAATAATAATATCAAGAAATTTTCTCGTATCAAGCATGTTTGACTATCATAAAGAGAAATCTCCTCCAATTCTGCGTTTGCATTGTGTGTGTGGCGGCAGGCCTTATGGTAGTTCCATTTTCCAAAAAGCATTGCGAATATATTTTAAAATCTTCTATCGTATATTTTAAAAGACAAACTATTTTTGTTACTCACATCAGTCCCACGACTGACTCGGAGTTTATTGTTCCTTTCCTGAACTCTGGGTGCCCACAATTTTCCACACGAGCAGTCAAGAGTTGGGTTTTTCAGATAGTCAGGTTTAGTAGATTATCTGGCATTAGTCCAGCATTTGGATCACGACGAGACTTGCTTGTCTAGGTGACACGTGATGTTGGTTCGAGCTAGCTATGATTGGAGCATTTGATTTGGAGTTGCACTCTTTTAGAGTTATTATTCCGCTGCTAGTGTTATTTATTATCTTCCCGCTGTGTCTTGTATCATATCCCTGATAGTATTGGTATCTTTTGTATCATTTTGTTGTATCATATTATATCAGATGTTGTATCTGTCATTGTACCAATGTTATATATATATATATATATATATATATTGATATTTATTTCTTCCGCTGTGTTGTACTTAATGGTGTTGTAAGCTCTGGCGCATCGGATTCGAATGGTCGAATCTGCGGCATTCGAGTACGACGTAAAGTTTGGATGTCGATTTTTGAACGCAAAAATCTCGAATCGCCACATTTGGTATCAGAGCTGAGGGTTGAAACTTTAGCTCAGGTGTATAACACATTAAGTAGCTCATTATAGATAGGGTGAAGTATGCCCTAGAATGAGTATATCCCTAAGATATCCGTTCGAATGCCTCAGTAAATTCTCTTATTATCCACTGATAGTAAGTATGAGTGCAAGAAGAGAGCGAGATAGGGGACGGGAAGTACCACTATAAATGTCAATATCCTGCAACAGCGGAAACAATTTTCTTATCAATTTCCTTTGATTCGTCTTTCCAAATTCTTTTGATTTGCTTCATAGCAGCTACAAGGAGAAGTTTCGGTGTGATGGTGACCCTACAAATTGTTATAGGAAAATCCTTACTTCGTATCTTCATCGGTTTCTTATCAGTTTTTCGATCTAAACTTTAATGAATTAGAAATTAGAAATTGGAAATTTTAAATAAATTGGTTAATAAAATATGAAGCTAAATTTGAATTGAATCGATAAATCGATTTTGTTTAAAACCAAATTTGAAATTCTATTGTAATTTCTTGTGTAGACTGAAGTCCGAAGAGGGACAAATTATAATTTGGGTGTTCCGACTTGAGTTTGGAATCCATATCTTGTGTTTTAGAAATTGTAAAAGATTGAATCCATCTATCAATCTCTTTTGTTCAGCGTCTCTTTTGATTCTTCGATGGTTCCTGGTAGAACCAGGAAGAAAATTTGATATATTTGCATGGGACATAAACTCTAAATAGGCCAGAATAGCTTGTTTGGATGAATTGGTTGCTTTTATTGCTATGATTGATAGGTATACTTCTGTTTCTAAACTAAAAGTTTTGAAATTGTATCCATATATCTGTCTATTTTTCGGTCCGGATATATTCTACGAATGGTTAGTTATTCCTTCGGACTAACCAGTGCCTTACATATTTCGTAGATCTGGTGACCCGAGTATCCTATGTTGTATTGAATGAGTTCGTTCTCATATTGTCAATATTCTGATTTGGTAAGTCACATACAGAATAGATATCTAGTTTGACCTGGAAAACTGTTTCTATGTCTTTGTGTGTCTATCTATGTTGTTTTCATGCCTGCAAATTTCGGGGACGAAATTTCTTTAAGGGGGAATCTGTAATGATCCCGAATTTTAAATAAGTCTAAATTGATAAGTAATTTAATTTTTGAATTTAAAGTTTAAGTGAATGGTTTAAATTGAATGATTTAAGTAGGAATCAATATAAGAAGTAAAAGACAAAATAGATTGAAAATAAGTTGTATAAAGGAATAGAAGACGATAAAATATTAAGTTAAATAAATAAATACAATGTAAATACAAGACAATAAGTATTTGAGTTGAAAATAGAAATTTATTTATATTAGAAAGTACAAGAACAAAGAAATAAAATAAATATAATAAAATTTTGGTCATGTAAACTATAAAATATAAAATATACACATTAAACAAATTAGTTAAAATTCAAACAACATATTAACTATAGGATGTCATTTCTATTACAAAGCATAAGACAGCAAAATATATTTAAATGTGAAGGAAGAAGTGCATTCAAGTTTGAACAAATATATGAAGACAATTATGTATATTTGTAAAATGAAGACAAAGCAAAGGATAAGTATGCAAGCTTGCAAAGAAAGATAGCAATAAATATATTCAAGTGTGAAATTAGATAAAGTAATTAATGCAAGATATCTTGGTACACAACATTGATCAATTCGAGATATTATAAAATGTTTTCAGCCGAGACAAACAATGCAGGCAAGAATATAAACAAAGTATAAAAATAATATCTTTGTACAAATAAACAAGTATAAGTAATAACTTGCAAATGTAAACATATAGGACTCTAGCAATTAATGCTATATCATCTCAGCTACCAACTTCAGCATAGTCAAACAACAAGAGAGAAAGAAAAAAATCTCTGGTATTTGTACAAAGGCAATATAATCACCTGTACAAATTAATATTAACCTGCAACTTCATTTTCTATATATGTCAATCTTCATTTAGTCTTGTCCATTCTAAACTATACACAACTGAAGTAAGCATCATCATTCAAACTAAAACAAAACTTCAACAACAATATGCAACTGCATCTAAACCAGAGATCAAGGGGGGTTTCCAGCTTGCAATTTCAAGCATGTTCCATACATAGGGGAAATCTGTTCTTCTTTTGGAAAACAATATGAGTAAACATAATACAAATTTTATGTTAAGCTATGATCAGTGAATGATTTATGTTAATATGGATGTTTGGATATCTACCGTATTTTAACACTGTGTATATGAAATTGTGTTAGACAGTGCTGAGATAGGTTTTTCTTCTCTATTCTATAGTTTAGGATGAAACCAAATTGAAAACAATTCGATTCCTCCATTTCTAATGTTTTCCAGCTTTGATATCTAAAGCAAAGACGTGTATTTAAGTAAGAACTATGATCTAAAAATAGTTTTATGAAGAATAAATGTATACAAGAGGAAAGATTTAATTTTTACAGAAGAGATTTTAAAATTTGAAATTTTTGAAATTAACAAAACATTGATTTAAGTGTATAACTTGAATCCTCACTGAAAGTTACGATTTTTATAATAAATTTGGTGATATTTAAGGTGGTGGTTTAATAGCAGATCGAAGATGATCAAAATGAGTACTTTGGCCAATTGCCGGCGATATGATGAACTAAAGGTGTCGGGATTGTGTGAGGAGGTGGTCGAGCCTATGGTGGTGGTAGAAAAAATAAACGGAGGTGGCATCGTCCAGGGTGGTGGCCGCGGCTAGGGGTTTAAGTTTGTAAACCTAATTTTATAGAGTGGTCAGGAAATCGATCGAAGCGGCTACTCTCGTGCATCGAGTAGCACGCGACTGAGGGTGATGGAAGTTTGGTCGGTAACGAGGTCGTGGCCGGAGTTGCACGAATTCCGGTGGTCGAGGCAGCGAGTTCGAAGCGATGACAGGATTGAGGTGGTGGTTGCTCTCGTGTTTTCCAGATTTCGACTTGGTGCTCGAATTCGTTTTCGAGAGGAGTATGGGGATTCAGGTGGTCGGGGATTGGATTGTGGCTGATCGTCGACGTGCTCGACGTCGTAGTGCCGCCTGAACTTGGTCGGAGGTACCATACACGTGCACGAGCACGGTATTTTGGTTCTGGAATTTGGATTTTTGCCTTGTAATGGGTGGTAGCAGGTTGAACTCATGATTTACTCGAGTAACTTGAGTATTTATTCGATGATTTTTCGTTTTGGCTCGAAGCTAAATTAGCAGGGGGGCTTGGGTAATGGTTGTACAGGTTCATAGCCTGTTCTGTTCTTTTTTTTTCTGAAAATTTAGAATTGAGTTTAAATTTCAAAGAAAGTTTAAGTTGAGTTGATAAATTAAAGTTAAGGATGAATTCAGATTTAGTTGCAGCTTAGTTTGGGAATAATGTTTTAAAATTTACATTGTTTTGATAACTAAAAGTTTAAGAAATTAAGGGAATTTAAGCAATTAAGGGAATTTAAATGAAAGTTGAAATTTGTAAAGTAAGAAATTAAACAAAGCTTAAATCAAATGGTAACTTGAGTTTAAATCTAACTTTGAATTCCATATTCTTAAGTTAAATAAAGCTGTACAAATTTAAATATTTAAATAAGTTTAAATGTAAAGAATTCATTTAATATGTGAATTCAAAGAGAAATTGATGTTGAACTCTTTATTTAAACCTTATATAAGGTAAATCGGTACTATTTTAAATCTTGAAATTTAAAATGAATTTAAAAGTGAATTGAAAATAAATGTTTCAACACATTTATAAGTGATAATGAAAGCATTGATGAGAATGAGATTTGATTTAAGTTAATGAAGATATAATGATGATTATAATTCGTTAATTATTAAGTTAATTAAAATGGATAATTTATTTATTTAATTAATTAATGATTTAGATTAATTAAATAAGTAATTAAAAGTTTAAATTACTTAATTAAGGTTTAAAGATAAATTAAGTAAGGAATAATTAATTTTTTATATTAATTAACTTAGTAATTTTAAGTTTAAATTTATTAATTAAAGTTAAGTTAATTTATTTAAGGAATACTTAAATCGTAATTAAGAATTCATTAAGTTACAGTCGACACTTAATTAATTCAGTAATTAGGATTAATTAATGAGTTCTTAATGGTTAATTAATTGATAATCAATAATGATTAATATAAGAAAATTTCTTTAACAAAGTAACTAAAGGAAATTTAATTGTTAATGAAGGTCGTTAACTAAGATTATTTAAATAATTAATTAATGTGGTTAATTTTAGTAATTAATTTGATTAATTAACTTAATGCTAATAATATATGAGATTGTGCAAGTATAATTACTTTATGATAAGTAATTAAAGAGTTAATTTCTTGAAATAATTAATTAAGGGGTTAATTAATTATATAATTGGTTTAAAGGTTAACTTAATTAATATGATTAATTAAGAATAATTTAATTAATTAAGGTGATTGATTAATTAATTTATATCAAATAATTTGTAATTAATAAATTAGGATTGGATAACTAATTCATAAGTAATTAATTTAATTGGAAATAAATTGAATTAATTAGGATTAAACAATTAATTAATCCTGGTTATAAACGATTTTTAAATCCTTGACCTTACTTATGAATGATTGTATTGTATGAGATGCCTTGAATTGATTGTCCTATTAGATCTGTGATATTTTGTTCTGTGGATTGAGCTGTGTGTAAATTATTCATATATTTGTGATACATCTATTTATTATCTGTGAATCTATAAATGAACGATAAGCGTTATAATTTATACCGCTTATCAACTATATTTCTGTGTTTTGATCTGTGATGATGATGTTGTTGCACTATTGTGTTAAACCCCTGGACAACACTTATACACACACAAATATGGATTTCACGAGGAAATCGATTAAGTCACAGATTTTTGAAATGATTTCTAAATAGACAATTTGAATTCAATGGTTTGGTAATGGAATCGGGTTAAATGTGAAAAGCTTTTGAAAAGGAATTTAAAAGATAAAAATTATTTTTGAATAACTTAATAACGCTTTGAAATTTGAATTCAAATTTAGAAAATGAATTCTATGATTTGACACTAGGATTGAAGATGTTATACAAATTATATATGGGTAAACCATCTTAAATGTATTAATTTGGGAATTTGAATTTAAATTCAAAGGCTTTAACTTGTGCAATTATAATTGGATTCTTCCGAAACAAAAACTATTTGTTTTCAAACAATAAAAGCTTTCACATAAGTAATGAACTTCCGATTTGTGTTAAAGGGATTTCAAGTTTAAAATGAAAATAATTTCCAAGGTATGGAAACGGTTTGAAAGCTATAAGTTAAATCTTGAATTTAAAGATTTAACGAGTTAATCCAATTGAAATGGAAATTGTTTTGAAAATCCGTAAATGGATCTTTGTGAAACTGTGTGAACTTTGTGAAACGAATCTTTTTGTTTAAAAATTTGAAATGGTAAACTGTTTAACCATTTAAAGAACAGTTTTGGATTTTATAAGCTGGGACTTAACTGAGACCCCAATATCCATATGTTTCTTATAAATATTGCGCTCATTATTCGATTTAGCCGGGAGAGGACCTTTATGTCATATAGCTCATTCCAAATATGTGATACGACATTTGGATAGCATTTGAAAACCGGTGGTGAAGACCGGATATTTTCGAAAGTGAAAGGATAACTCGTCGAATGTCTCTGCATCGACTGGTCCCGGTATAGAGACTCCATATGTGATAGGAAGTCCGATCGGGATTGTGAATACCCGGATTTTCAATGGCTTCTTCGGAAGTGCCTTCGGTTCTGTTCGAACCAATCAGATTTGTATAGTTGTATGTCTGACACTACACTTTGAGATATAAAGCAGATTTCTTTCAAATACATATCTGTTGGTGGCGGAGAATTTATTCTCTTAGCTTAACACCCTTCTCTGAGATGTACGAGCTCAGAGGTAATGTGGGTGAAGTTTATCAGCGATATGCTCCCAATTTGGTAGTATGACATGCTAAGTGCTACTGTGTGTTGATGATCATTTGTGATCAGAGCGTGGCTTCTGTATGAAGTGTAGCTTTGTGGACGAGACTGCATCAAGACCTCACAATTCGAAAATGGTCGAAACAGGAAAGATGCGGCAAGGTTATGAGGGTCGCGCCTTTTAGGGTGTGTCATTCCTTTCTGGTAAAGGGTGGTATCATGGTATGGAGCCCAGATATTTATTTATGTGGTGGGCTTCAATCTTATTTTCTATGTGGTTGTTGCTTCGTGGTTTAGAGGCGCCTCGGATGAAGGTCCCAAAGGACCGGAGGGTGGCATGCTCGAGAAGTAGTTATCTAGTTACAGAGGCAACCCGGCCTTGTGTTAGCAGAGATCCGGTTAGGTTCTCGGGACGTCCCGCCAGAGGTGTACCAATGGACAGTGGGAAGTTCCTTAGCCCGACCATTTGTTTGAAATCCAAACGAAACAATACGTGCCCTGTACGGTTTTAGTTGTAGAACCTGCCATTTACTTATGGTGGCGCCCCACTATTTAAATGGTAGCTATAGTAGGCATACGATAATGGTCGTATGTTGGCTAAGATTTATATTGTACTTCCGAAATGTTTTCCACTGTGCACTTATAATAATAATATCAAGAAATTTTCTCGTATCAAGCATGTTTTACTATCATAAGGAGAAATCTCTTCCAATTCTGCGTTTGCATTGTGTGGGTGGCGGGAGGCCTTATGGTAGTTTCATTTTCCACAAACATTGCAAATATATTTTAAATTCTTCTGTTGTTTATTTAAAAAGACAAACTGTTTTTGTTACTCACACCAGTCCCATGACTGACTGGAATTTTGTTGTTCCTTTCCTAAACTCTGGGTGCCCACAATTTTTCACACAGGCAGTCGAGAGTTGGGTTTTTCAGATAGTCAGGTTTAGTAGCTTATCTGGCTTTAGTCCAGTCTTTGGATCACGACGAGACTTGCTTGTCCAGGTGACACGTGATGTTGGTTCGAGCTAGCTATGGATTGGAGCATTGGATTTGGGGTTGCAGTCTTTTGGAGTTATTATTCCGCTGCTGGTGTTATTTATTATCTTTCCGTTGTGTCTTGTATCATATCCCTGATAGTATTGGTATCTTTTGTATCATTCTGTTGTATCATATTATATCAGATGTTGTATCTGTCATTGTATCAATGTTATAGATATATTGATATTTATTTCTTCCGCTGTGTTGTACTTAATGGTGTTATAAGCTCCGGCGCATCGGATTCGAACGGTCGAATCTGCGGCATTCGAGTACGATGTAAAGTATGGATGTCGATTTTCGAACGCGAAAATCTCGAATCGTCACATTTGGTATCAGCGCTAAGGGTTGAAACCTTAGCTCAGAAGTATAACACATTAAGTAGCTCATTATAGATAGGGTGAAGTATGCCCTAGAATGAGTATATCCCTAAGATATCCGTTCGAATGCCTCAGTAAATTCTCTTATTATCCACTGATAGTAAGTAAGAGTGCAAGAAGAGAGCGAGATAGGGGACGGGAAGTACCACTATAAATGGTCAATATCCTGCAACAGTGAAAACAATTTTCTTCTCAATTTCCTTTGATTCCTCTTTCCAAATTCTTTTAATTTGCTCCATAGCAGCTGCAAGGAGAAGTTTCGGTGTGATGGTGACCCTACGAATCGTTATAGGAAAATCCTTACTTCGTATCTTCAACGGTTTCTTATAAGTTTTTCGATCTAAACTTTAATGAATTAGAAATTAGAAATTGGAAATTCTAAATTAATTGGTTAATAGAATATGAAGCTAAATTTGAATTGAATCCATAAAACGATTTTGTTTAAAACCAAATTTGAAATTCTATTGTAATATCTTATGTAGACTAATGTCCGAAGAGGGACAAATTATACTTTGGGTGTTCCGACTTGAGTTTGGAATCCATTTCTTGTGTTTGAGAAATTGTAAAAGATTGAATCCATCTATCAATCTCTTTTGTTCAGCGTCTCTTTTGATTCTTAGATGGTTCTTGGTAAATCCAGGAAGAAAATTTGATATATTTGCATGGGACATGAACTCCAAATAGGCAAGAATTGTTTGTTTGGATGAATTGGTTGCTTTGATTGCTATGATTGATAGGTATACTTCAGTTTCTAAACTAAAAATTTTGAAATTGTATCCATATATCTGTCTATTTTTCGGTCCGGATATATTCTACGAATGGTTAGTTATTCCTTCGGACTAACCAGTGCCTTACATATTTCGTAGATCTGGTGCCCCAAGTATCCTGTGTAGTATTGAATGAGTTCGTTTTCATATTGTCAATATTCTGATTTGGTAAGTCGCATACAGAATAGACATCCAGTTTGACCTGGAAAACTGTTTCTCTGTCTTTGTGTGTCTATCTACGTTGTTTTCGTGCCTGCAATTTCGAGGACGAAATTTCTTTAAGGGGGAATCGGTAACGATCCTGGATTTTAAATAAGTTTAAATTGATAATTAATTTAATTTTTTAATTTAAAGTTTAAGTGAATGGTTTAAATTGAATGATTTAAGTAGGAATCGATATAAGAAGTAAAAAAACAAAATAGATTGAAAATAAGTTGTATAAAGGAATACAAGACGATAAAATATTAAGTTAAATAAATAAATACAATGTAAATACAAGATGATAAGTATTTGAGTTGAAAATAGAAATTTATTTATATTACAAAGTACAAGAACAAAGAAATAAAATAAATATCTTAAAATTTTGGTCATGTAAACTATAAAATATAAAATATACACATTAAACAAATTAGTTAAAATTCAAACAACATATTAACTATAGGATGTCATTTCTATTACAAAGCATAAGACAACAAAGTATATTTAAATGTGAAGGAAGAAGTGCATTCAAGTTTAAACAAATATACGAAGACAAGTATGTATATTTGTAAAATGAAGACAAAGCAAAGGATAAGTATGCAAGCTTGCAAAGAAAGATAGCAATAAATATATTCAAGTGTGAAACTAGATAAATTAATTAATGCAAGATATCTTAGTACACAACATTGGTCAATTCGAAATACTATAAAATGTTTTCAGCCGAGACAAATAATGAAGGCAAGAACATAAACAAAGTATAAAAAATATCTTTGTACAAATAAACAAGTATAAGTAATAGCTTGCAAATGAAAACATAAAGGACTCTAGTAATTAATGCGATATCATCTCAGCCACCAACTTCAGCATAGTCAAACAACAAGAGAGAAAGAAAAAAATCTCTGGTATTTGTACAAAGGCAATATAATCACCTATACAAATTAATATTAACCTGCAACTTCATTTTCTATATATGTCAATCTTCATTTAGTCTCGTCCATTCTAAACTATGCACAATGAAGTAAGCATCATCATTCAAACTAAAACAAAACTTCAACAACAATATACAACTGCATCTAAACCAGAGATCAAGGGGGGTTTCCAGCTTGCAATTTCAAGCCTGTTCCATACATAGGGGAACTCTATTCTTCTTCTGGAAAACAATGTAAGTAAACATAATATAAATTTTATGTTAAGCTATGATCAGTGAATGATTTATGTTAATATGGATGTTTGGATATCTACCTTGTTTTAACACTGTGTATATGAAATTGTGTTAGACAGTGCTGAGATAGTTTCTTCTTCTCTGTTCTATAGTTTAGGATGAAACCAAATTGAAAACAATTCGATCCATCCATTTCTAATCATTTTCAAGCTTTGATATCTAAAGCAAAGACGTGTATTTAAGTAAGAACTATGATCTAAAAATAGTTTTATGAAGTATAAATGTATAGAAGAGGAGAGATTTAATTTTTACTGAAGAAATTTTAAAATTTGAAATTTTCAAAATTAACAAAACTTTGATTTAAGTGTATAACTTGAATCCTCATTGAAAGTTACGATTTTTAAAATGAATTTGGTGATTTTTAAGGTGGTGGTTTAGTAGCAGATCGAAGATGATCAAAATGAGTATTTTGGGCAATTGCCGGCGATGTGATGAACTAAAGGTGTCGGGATTGTGTGAGGAGGTGGTCAAGCCTACGGTGGTGGTAGAAAAAATAACCGGAGGTGACATCGTCCAGGGTGGTGGCGGCGGCGAGGTGATTAAGTTTGTAAACCTAATTTTATAGAGTGGTCTGGAAATTGATCGAAGCGGCTACTCTCGTGCATCGAGTAGCACGCGACTGGGGGTGATGGAAGTTTGGTCGGTAACGAGGTTGTGGCCGGACTTGCATGAATTCTGGTGGTCGAGTCGGCGAGATCGAAGCGATGACAGGTTTGAGGTGGTGGTTGCTCTCGTGTTTTCCAGGTTTCGACTTGGTACTCGAATTCGTTTTCTAGAGGGGTATGGGGATTCAGGTGGCCGGGGACTGGATTGTGGCTGATCGTCGATGTGCTCGACGTCGTAGTGCCGCCTGAACTTGGTCAGAGGTACCATACACGTGCACGAGCACGGTATTTTGGTTCTGGAATTTGGATTTTTGCCTTGTAATGGGTGGTAGCAGGTTGAACTCATAATTTACTCGAGTAACTTGAGTATTTATTCGATGATTTTTCGTTTTGGCTCGAAGCTAAATTAGCGGGGGGGCTTGGGGAAATGGTTGTACAGGTTCAAGGCATGTTCTATTCTTTTTTTTTCTGAAAATTTAGAATTGAGTTTAAATTTCAAAGAAAGTTTAAGTTGAGTTGATAAATTAAAGTTAAGGATGAATTCAGATTTAGTTGCAGCTTAGTTTGGGAATAAAGTTTTAAAATTTAAATTGTTTTGATAACTAAAAGTTTAAGCAATTGAGGTAATTTAAGCAATTAAGGGAATTTAAATGAAAGTTGAAATTTGTAAGGTAAGAAATTAAACAAAACTTAAATCAAATGGTAACTTGAGTTTAAATCTAACTTTGAATTCCAGATTTTGAAGTTAAACAAAGTTGTACAAATTTAAATATTTAAATAAGTTTAAATGTAAAGAATTCATTTAATATGTGAATTCAAAGAGAAGTTGATGTTGAACTCTTTATTTAAACCTTATATAAGATAAATCAGTAATTATTTTAAATCTTGATATTTAAAATGAATTTAAAAGTGAATTGAATATAAATGTTTCAACACATTTATAAGTGATAATAAAATCATTTATGAGAATGAGATTTGATTTAAGTTAATGAAGATATAATGGTGAATATAATTCATTAATTACTAAGTTAATTAAAATGGATAATTTATTTATTTAATTAATTAATGATTTGGATTAATTAAATAAGTAATTAAAGGTTTAAATTACTTAATTAAGGTTTAAAGATAAATTAAGTAAGGAATAATTAATGTTTTATATTAATTAACTTAGTAATTTTAAGTTTAAATTTATAATTTAATTAAGGAATACTTAAATCGTAATTAAGAATTCATTAAGTTACAGTAGACACTTAATTAATTTAATAATTAGGATTAATTAATGAGCTCTTTATGGTTAATTAATTGATAATCAATAATGATTAATATAAGAAAATTTCTTTAACAAAGTAATTAAAGGAAATTTAATTGTTAATGAAGGTCGTTAACTAAGTTATTTAAATAATTAATTAATGTGGTTAATTTTAATAATTAATTTGATTAATTAACTTAATGTTAATAATATATGAGTTTGTGTAAGTATAATTACTTTATGATAAGTAATTAAAGAGTTAATTTCTTGAAATAATTAATTAAGGGGTTAATTAATTATATAATTGGTTTAAAGGTTAACTTATTTAATATGATTAATTAAGAATAATTTAATTAATTAAGGTGATTGATTAATTAATTTATATCAAATAATTTGTAATTAATAAATCAGGATTGGATAACTAATTCATAAGTAATTAATTTAATTGGAAATAAATTGAATTAATTAGGATTAAACAATTAATTAATCCTGGTTATAAACGATTATTAAATGCTTGACCTTACTTATGAATGATTGTATTATATGAGATGCCTTGAATTGATTGTCCTATCAGATCTGTGATATTTTGTTTTGTGGATTGAGCTGTGTGTAAATTATTCATATATTTGTGATACATCTGTTTATTATCTGTGAATCTATAAATGAACGATAAGCGTTATAATTTATACCGCTTATCAACTATATTTCAGTGTTTTGAACTATGATGATGATGTTGTTGCACTATTGTGTTAAACCCCTGGACAACACTTATACACACACAAATATGGATTTCACGAGGAAATCGATTAAGTCACAGATTTTTGAAATGATTTCTAAATAGACAATTTGAATTCAGTGGTTTGGTAATGGAATCGGGTTAAATGTGAAAAGCTTTTGAAAAGGAATTTCAAAGATAAAATTTATTTTTGAATAACTTGACAACGCTTTGAAATTTGAATTCAAATTTAGAAACTGAATTCTATGATTTGAAACTAGGATTGAAGATGTTATACAAATTATATATGGGTAAACCATCTTAAATGTATTAATTTGGGAATTTGAATTTAAATTCAAAGGCTTTAACTTGTGCAATTATAATTGGATTCTTCCAAAACAAAAACTATTTGTTTTCAAACAATAAAAGCTTTCACATAAGTAATGAACTTCCGATTTGTGTTAAAGGGATTTCAAGTTTAAAATGAAAATAATTTCCAAGGTATGGAAACTGTTTGAAAGCTATAAGTTAAATCTTGAATTTAAAGATTTAACGAGTTAATCCAATTGAAATGGAAATTGTTTGGAAAATCCATAAATGGATCTTTGTGAAACTGTGTGAACTTTGTGAAACGAATCTTTTTGTTTAAAGATTTGAAATGGTAATCTTTTTAACCATTTAAAGAACAGTTTTGGATTTTATAAGTTGTGACTTAACTAAGACCCCAATATCCATATGTTTCTTGTAAATATTGCGCTCACTATTCGGTTTAGCCAGGAGAGGACCTTTGTGTCATATAGCCCATTCCGAATATGTGATACGACGTTATGGATAGCATTTGAAGACCGGTGGTGAAGACCGGATATTTTCGAAAGTGAAAGGATAACTCGTCGAATGTCTTTGCATCGAATGGTCCCAGGCATAGAGACTCCATATCTGATATGAAGTCTGATCGGCATTGTGAATACCCGGATTTGCAAGGGCTTCTTCGGAAGTTCCCTCGGTTTTGTTCGAATCTGGAACAGACTTGTATAGTTGTATGTCTGACACTACACTTTGAGACATAAAGCATATTTCTTTCAAATACATATCTTTTGGTGGCCGAGAATTTATTCTCTTAGCTTAACACTCTTCTTTGAGACGTACGAGCTCAGAGGTTATGTAGTTGAAGGTTATCAGCGATATACTCCTAATTTGGTAGTATGACATGCTAAGTGCTGTTGTGTGTTGAATATCATTTGTTGATCATTTGTAATCAGAGCATGGCTTTTGTATGAAGTGTAGCTTTGTGGACGAGACTGCATCAGGACCTCCCAACCCGGAAATGATCGAAATAGGAAAGATGCGGCAAGTTTATGAGGGTCGCGCCCTTTAGGGTGTGTCATTCCCGTTTTGGTAAAGGGTGGTATCATAGTATGGAGCCCAGATATTTACCTATGTAGTGGGCTTCAATCTCATTTTCTATGTGTTTATTTCTTTGTGGTTTAGAGGCGCCTCGGATAAAGGTCCCAAAGGACCGGGGGATGGCATGCTCGAGAAGTAGTTACCTAGTTACAGAGGTAAGCCGGCCTTGTGTTGGCAGAGATCCGGTTAGGTTCTCGGGACGTCCCGCCAGAGGCGTACCCATGGAGAGTGGGAAGTTCCTTAGCCCGACCCTTTGTTGGAAATCCAAACGAAACAATACGCTCCATGTACGGTTTTAGTTGTAGAACCTGCCATTTACTTATGGTGGCGCCCTGCTGTTTAAATGGTAGCTATAGTAGGCATACGATAATGGTCGTATGTTGGCTAAGATTTATACTGTATTTTCGAAATGTTTTCCACTGTGCACTTATAATAATAATATCAAGAAATTTTCTCATATCAAGCCTGTTTGACTATCATAAGGAGAAATCTCCTCCAATTCTGCTTGCATTGTGTGTGTGGCGGGAGGCCTTAGGCTAGTTTCATTTTCCATAAAGCATAGCGAATTTATTTTAAATTCTTCTGTTGTTTATTTTAAAAGACAAGCTGTTTTTATTACTCACACCAGTCTCGTGACTGACTCGGATTTTATTGTTCCTTTCCTAAACTGTGGGTGCCCACAATTTTTCACACGGGCAGTCGATAGTTGGGTTTTTCAGATAGTCAGGTTTAGTAGATTATCTGGCGTTAGTCCAGTCTTTGGATCACGAAGAAACTTTCTTGTCCATGTGACACGTAATGTTGGTTCGAGCTAGCTATGGATTGGAGCATTGGATTTGGGGTTGCATTATTTTGGAGTTATTATTCCGCTGCTGGTGTTATTTATTATCTTTCCGTTGTGTCTTGAATCATATCCCTGATAGTATTGGTATCTTTTGTATCATTCTATTTTATCATATTATATCAGATGTTGTATCTTTCATTGTATCAATGTTATATATATTGATATTTATTTCTTCCGCTGCGTTGTACTTAATGGTGTTATAAGCTCCGTCGCATCTGATTCGAACGGTCGAATCTACGGCATTCGAGTACGATGTAAAGTATGGATGTCGATTTTCAAACGCGAAAATCTATAATCGTCCTGTCGACTTGCATAGGCAACAACTTTTCCTTTCTGCATCAACACCGCACCCAATCCAGTACCACTAGCATCGGTGTATACTATCAACTCTTCATTTCCACTTGGAACAGTCAATGCTGGTGCACCCGTCATCTCTCCTTCGGATTCACAAATGCATTTTCACACTTCGCATCCCATAGAAAGGTTTGGCTCTTCTTCGTCAAATTGGTCAATGGTGCCGCTACCCTCGAAAAGTCCTTTATGAAGCATCTATGGTATCCCGCCAATCCCAGAAATCTTCCCATATTTGTAGCATTCTTTGGCTAATTCCAATCTTAGACCGCTGCCACCTTCGGAGGATCCATGGCTATGCCCTATCCCAACATGACATGACCCAAAAATCTCACTTCTCTCCAAAAGTGACATTTAGAGAAATTCGCTCTTAACTTGTGCTTCCTCCATATCTCTAGTACATGTGCTTCATGTGCTCCTCTTTGGTTCTGGAGTGGATTAAAATATCATCCACAAACTTAAGATCCACAGAGTATGAATTTATTCAACTGTCTTTGAAAAACTTGATTCATGAGATCCACAGAGTATGCCGGAGCACTGGTCAATTCAAAGGGTATCATCAACCACTCATAGAAACCTGATGGCATACAAAACGCAGTAATAGGCGCACTCTTCTTTGCTACTCTCAATGGTGAAATCCTATCGCTAAATCCATTTAGGAGAACACCTTTGCACCATGAAGTTGATCAAATTAGTCATCAATGCATGGGAGTGGACACTTGTTCTTCTTTGTCACTTTTTCAGCTTATGATAATCCACACACAAATCAAAGAGCCATCTACCTTTGTTGCAAATACTACAAATGTGTCCCATTCAGATATGCTCCTTCGAATGAATCCTTTCCTCAATAGGTCATTCACTTGCACCTATAATTCCTTCTGTTCTCTGGGTGCCATCGCCTCAAAGACATAACTATCGTTCTTGCTTCCTTCACCAAGTCTATTTGAAACTCGATCTCTATATGTGAGGCAATCCATTCACTTCCTCAATGACATCCGAATACTCTCTAGCAATAGGAACTGATGACAATCCCTCATGTGGAACATCAAGCGAGTATAGAAACTAACATTACCTCATCATTTGGTAGGCAGGTAATCACTATCGTTCGCCCATCCACATCTCTGACTGTCATCAAAAGCTTTTTGCAATCCACTGTAGCCGCATACTTCCTAAGCCAGTCCATACCTAAGATAATCTCGAATGAAACAAAGTTCAAAACAAAACAATCACAAACTAAAGAACATTCATGATTCAATAAAACTAAGCCATGAAAACCATGCAAAGACAAGTAGAGCTCCAATAGAGTTCATCAAAATTAGAGGTCGGTCTACTATCTCAAATTTCAGTCCCAATCTGCCTACTAGGTCACTATAAATGATTAAATGAGAAGCATTAGTACCAAACAAAACTTAAACAGGAACATCACCAATAGAAAGCATACCTTGGATGATAACTCCCTTCTCCTTCACCAAGGAAGCACTTGATGAAGTTGGGACTGCGTCCAAAGCATACACCTTCACAATGTAACGATTTTCCTTTCTTACTTCAAAAGACGAGCCATTTAGGGTAAAAAGAAAGATAAGAAGAAAAAAATAATCAACAAGGAATCTCACAATGCAACTAGATAATATATATAATAGATAACATAAGTTCATACAAAGTCATCACCATAATAATATTACATCAGAGTCATAATAGTATAGGTTCCAAATGAGGGAAGTTATATTTGCCAACTCTACATCACTGATACAGAATATGTACATGCACAGCAGAATAAGACACTTAACTAGCTAACGATGAAGCCACCTTCTCTTAACTCCTCCAAAATATCCATGAGAAACCTGGTTCACTTGACTACTCATAAAAATTGATTTGACATATTTAAATTTAATTTTTAACTTGAAAATGGTCACATCATCTTACATAAGTATATTTATGATATTAATCTTCATTTTATTTTCTAATCCATGTTTAAGTTATCTAAAATATATAAATATATTTATGAAAATGGTCACATCATCTTACATAAGTATAACATTAAATTTATGTTTTAAAGATTTACTCTAAAACAATGTATGTATGTATATAAATGTGTGTGTAGTATTTACGTTTTTTATTTTATCGCAGTAGCATTAGGCAATGCTCCAACAACAAATGAGTGACTAGTTGTAGGAGTGAAAAATGCAGGAAAATATGCTATAAAAACAAATAACTTGTGTGTCTTTTTCTTAAACATTGTTACGACGATGTCCTTTTACTTCACAACCAATAAGGATTAGTCATTCAGTTAAAAAAATTCATACTGTTATGGTATTTTAGGGTAGAGGAAAGGTCCTTTCTGTTTTAGAAAAGGTAATAAAAATTTAAAACTAATAGGTGACCTGTATCCACCTTTCGATGTTGAATCATTTTTCTATCAAATGAAACAGGTGGCCTGCAATTAGAGATGCAACTAACTCTAATGATACGTGTACATTTTATTAGAATTTTGGAAACCAGCGGTTCAAATTATGTAACAAAAATAAATGCCTTGTTGTATTCATTTTGTTAGAATTTAGGAGTATCACTGAGATTATTTTGATTGATTAAGAAACGTTGAATGCCTTGTTGTATTATGTATTCTTGTAACTTCATTCACAAAATTTAATGACCCATATTCAGTCACTGATTCACTCACTTTTTGATGCAGCATAGGAAGCGAAGTCGACAATGTAAATCGAATCCGTCCAGGATCTCACACGATTAGCGGAAATAATCGGTGAATTCAAGAATACCCAAATGCCCAAATCCGTTGATCACGAAGATACCGGATTCTACCAATCTTCGACACGTTGATCGCGAATGATACCATGAAAGAAGATCTACAATTTTTCGAACGTTGATCAAACGCACTTGATTCCATGAATTGGCTTCAACAATCGTCGATTCGAGTGCACTCGAATGTCGAAAGTGGAGATAGGAGATAACACTCAACTACCAATTTTAATGGAGGCACGAAGCACAAACCAATTTTTATTCAAAAATCAACAACTTACAATGACACAACGTGCCTATTTATAGGCTTACAACTCTCCCTAGGTCGTTACGCGACCTACGACTTAACCCAGGTCGTTCACGACCTAAAAACAACACAACACAAGCATTACAGTATACGACATAACATATTTACATCACACGACCTAAAATACAACTCACGCGACTTAACAGAAACACAAAACAACATCACAAACGACCTACAAGTTTCAGTATAACATTCATGCGCGACTCAACACTCAGAGCGACCTAAAAATCATCAGCGACCTAAAGAATTCGCGACTTAAAAAACTCTAGCGGCATAGGCAATTCCAGTCATCTGCTTGCAAAAAGAATCTTCAACGACCTAAAAAAAATGCTCGCGACCTAGGGCCCTGCGACTTATGGACGGTGATATATGGATCTGCTTGCTCGCGACTTAGGTAATCGCGATTCACTTCAACTCCTCGGTTATGTCGCTCGCGACTTAAGGAGGTGGAGAGCATAGGTCGTTTGCGACCTTCTAGAGCTTCTCGCGCGCGATTATGTCGTTCGCGACTTGAGGAGTTGGAGATCATAGGTCGTTCGTGATCTTCTGAAGCTTCTCGGCCTTCAGCGACTTTGGAGTTAGGTCGTACGCGACCTAAGGTGAGCGCTGCATCATCCTTCCCTTGTTGAGAAAAATTCGTTCTCGAATTTAAAAGTTGTTCCCCGTTGGGTTGTTCATCTCCATAATAAGGTATAAGATGTTTAACATTAAACACGTCAGAATTGTACACATCCGCCGGCAGCTTCAAGCTATAAGCATTTTCATTGATCCGTTTCACAATCTTTACAGGACCAATCTTTCGAGCTTTAAGTTTATTGTATGTTCCTACTGGAAAACGATCCTTCGTTAGTACAGCATATACTAAATCTCCTTCAATAAATTTAGCACTTCTTCGCTTCAGATCCGCAGATCGTTTATTCTTCTCATTCGTCTTCTCCAATCGTTCCTGAACGATTCTATGGCATTCTGTCAACCCATTAACAAAATCAACAGCCCGCTTAACTGTCCCCTTCGGTTGTGGCACAATCGTTAAATCCAACGGCCCCTTTGGCAAGCTTGAATATACAATTTGAAATGGACTGAAACCCGTACTACGATTGTTAGCATGATTATGAGCAAACTCCGCTTGACATAATGTGATATCCCGGAAATTTGGGACAATATCAATTTAATAATCTACATTAAAAATTAAATTGATTTGATAATATTTGATAATAATATATGAATTGATTTATTAATCTTCTTTTAAATAAATATTTAACTGATAATTTATCTTTGAGAAGCTAATTAAATTGCCTTCTATTTATAATGTATATATATATCTGTATATATTGTAAATGGAAAATCTTTGTTTTAATTTTAATAAATAGACATGTTTTTAATTCTAATATTTTTGATAATTTAGAAATTTGATATTAAGCTATTTAATAAATGATCATATGATTTTAAATTACTCAAGATTTAAGTTTAGTTTGTTTAAAATAATTTTAGCTTACATTTAAATTTAGAAAAAAAAAGGTTTGTTTAATTTGTTTTAAATTTATCTTGATAAAATTAAGTAGTTTATTAATAAAGAGATAAATTCTTTTATAAATCATTTTTACTTGATAATGAGCTCTATTAATATTGTAAATCTTTACAAATGAATATTTAATAAAATTGTTATTTCACCTTTAATTATGTATATGTGTGTTAGAATGAAATTTATGTTTTGATAAATATAAATAAAGGTTTCAAAATGTTCAAATTAAAATAAACAATTATTAATATTAATATAAGGTATAAAATAAAATAAAATAATAATAAGTAATCAAATATTTGTTAGTCTATGTTTAAAAAAAGAAAAGAAAAATAAAAGAAAAATAAAAGTAAAACACATGTTGGAAAATAGAACTAAATACTTAGACTAAATTCATAGCAAAGACTAAAACAACAACTATATATACTTGGACATAAGATATAACATGCACGCAGTAGTAAAAGTAAAGCTAAGCTAATAAAACAAAAAAAATGTGCAGGTAGCTTACAACATAAGATGCAGGCAGAATAGTAAAAAGAAACAAGTATGCCAAACATAACAAAATATCTAAGCATAAAATGTGGTAAATTGAGACACAAGTACATTAGCATTAATGACACCATTTATTAGCAGCAAACAAGTCATTTCTAATTGTTTTTTTCAGCCTCCTAATACAAGATTTGGCCTGATAAAACAAAACATATAGTATCTGCATATAGCTTGTCTCAGATGCCACCTTCCCTTATAAGCTTCTTTTTATACATGCTTTCTTATTCAATTCGTTCAACATAGCATAGCATAGCAAACATTTAATTTTTATATAGCTGAAGCTTTGTATATCAAAAATACATCAATGCAAAGTCAAAGCAAAGAAATATTTTACAGCAATTCCAGTTTTAAAGAATTAGCTGTTGCAAAACAAGAATGCTCTGTTTCTTCCTAATGCAATGGTGAGTAACATTGTTTTTAAATAACTTAAGTTCTATACTTATTGTATGTCAATAATTGAATGCTTAACATATTGTGTGAATATTTATTTATTTCTTTATCTGGGCATTGGTGAGTTTGAATTACTGCATATTGAATTTTTTAGTGAGTAACATCACAATCAAAAAATTTTAAGTATAGTTGTTCTGTGCATATGTCTGCCTGAAGTTTAATTTAGCTGTATATAACTTTGTTTTTATACTTAAGTATTTGGTTGTTAGATTTAAGTATAAGGGTAACAATGTTTTTATGTTTATATATGGTTCAAATTCTGTGTGTTTGTGAAATAGGATAATTACAGGTTCTATAATCCTGTAATGCATCCCTGTATTTAGAATTCAAACTCAGGTGATTTAAAAACTTAACATTTCTTGATTTACTTGTTGTGATGACGTAAAATCTAAACAAGATATGTTGTCTTGATTATAAAGTTAAGATTTAAATTTAATAAAGTTAAAAATAACTTAAATTTTGTTCTGGAAACTAAAGGAAACAGGGAGGCTTTAATTTGTGTAAAATTCAAATTTGATAATTTAACAATTCAGTATCATGAATTGAATCTTTATACTTAATAACGATTTTAGAAAGCAAAATTTCATTTTTATGTTAAGGGTTGAGGGTGCGGTTTTGAGTTGCACTGACTTTTGTTTTTGGGGTTGCTCCAATGATCTAGTGGATCTGGAGCGTTGGGGTTCTTCCTGGAGGTGGGGGACTGATTGGTGGGTGGAGGAAAAATGACTGGTGGATGACCTGAGTACAGTGGTGGCAGCGGTAGGCAATTAAATTTCCTAAACCTAATTTGTACTGTGCTTTGAAGAATCGATCGCCACGGCCCATGTTGCTGATCGAGTGCAGGGATATTTGGGGTGGTGATAGTTGGGTTGGAGTCGAATAAGGTGCCGGAGTTGTAGACCCTCATATGGTCGGAGGGTGGAGAACTCGAGGGTGACAGGTTTTGAAGTAGGGGGTGGGTGTTCCAGGTTGCAGAGGGGGAGGTTTGTTTTTGTTTTCGAGCAATGTCTAGCTTCTGGTGGTCGTGATAGGATCTGGAGGTGATTGGCGTCGTGTGGGGGTGCCAGGGGATGGCCGGAGTTTGCTGGGGCCAAGGTGCACGTGCACCGTGCCATTGGAGGTCGGTTGAGTTTTGGGTGTGTGTGCTATGGGTTAAACTCAGGGAATTCTCGAGTCACTCGAGTTGATTACTCGAAGCAAGGTAATGGAGAACTCGAAGCAGTGAATAGGGTTGTAAATTTAGATGGTTCCAGATTTGTATTGTCTCAGTTGTGTGCAGGGTTGAGCTCGGAAAAGTCTCGGGTTATTTGCCTTTTTACTCGAAGTAGGGAGGCAGTTGACCCGAAGCATTCTGTTTTGGGTCTCAGGTGAAAGTTGAATTTGCTACAGGTTGTATAAACTGCCTGTAGATTTTAAATTTAAACTAAATTTTAAGCAAAATTCAATGTAATTTAGTTGAAATCTTGATGTAATTATTTGAATTTAAGTTTGTCAACTAAGATTTAACAAAGTCTAAATCTAATTAGAAGTATAAATTCAAATTTATGTTTTAAATCTAAAATGCAGTTTTGAAATATTTAAATGAGTTTCAGATTTAAAACTTGATAATTTCCAGATTTTAAAATTTGATCTGAAACAAAATGTTGCTGCAGTTAAATTCGATTTTTGTTAAAGTTTTTGATTCAAATGGATATTTGAATTTTAAAGTTTAAAATAGATTTGGATTTAAAAATCGAGTTCCTAATTCTAGTTGTCAAAAGGAAGTTAAATCGAAGTTTTTAAATCACGATAAATTGAGAAATTCAAGTTTACTTAGAATTCAAAATTTGAAAGTTTAAATCAGTTTAAATATGAATGTTTTAAGAATGAGTTCAAATAAAATAGTTGAAAAGTAAATTGTTTTAATAAGAATTAACTTGATTTTTGAGAATTCTTTGATTAAAGATTTTTGAATGGAAAATAAATAAATTGTTTAACTTGAGGTTTGCAAGTTAAATATTAATGTAATTTGGAAATTTAAGTTTGAATTAAAATTCAAGTAGTTTAATTTAAAAGATTTCTTATGTAAGTTCATGTGTAAATGTTATATACATTTATTTAAAAGATTTTAATTTGAATTTTAATTATAATCATTTTGAATCTCCAATTCAAATGATATTTGAATTTAAATTCAAAATGTAATGAATTTATTAATTAAATAATAAATTATCTTAAGGATAATAGGGTAATTAAGGAATGACTTCTGCATTAAAGTTAATAATTTAAATTGATTTATAACTAAAGATCAATTAAGAAATAAATTAAGAAATGATATTAAATGTAGACAATTAACTAAGGATTATTAATTAGTTAATATATAGGATTAATTTTGGATAATTAATTAGATTAATTAGATAATCTATTAAATGTAATTACTTGATAAAAGTAATTAAGAGATTAATTACTTATGGTAATTAATTTTGGTAAGATGATTAATTTAAGTTAGTTATTTTATTTTAATTAATTTAAGGAAATCATTTGATAAATTGATAAGTGTAATTACAAGTGTATGCAATGGAGCACAATTACTTAAGAAAGTAATTAATGTTAATTACTTAATGTAATTAGTGAAATATGATATGTTAATAAAGTAATTTGGATAATTACTTTTGTAATTAATCAGAGGATTAATTAATGGAGATAATTAATTATGGGATAATTAATTTATTTATATGAGTAATTAAGGATAATTAATTACTGTTGATATTAATCAAAGGTGATTAATAATTGTGTTTAATACAAGATTAATCACTTAATGTGATTAAATAAAGTAATTTAATCTGAATTTGAGATCATTAATTAATATAATTAATGATGTAAATTAAGAATTGTTTAATTAAGAAATAGTTAATAATGTGGAGATTAATTTATGTAATTAATAAATAAATAAATGTAATTAATTATAAATAAAGTAATTAAAAGTTAATTACTAGGAATGATTTAGAATAATTAATTTGTAAAATTAATTAAAGACTAATTGCTTACTGTAATTTAATTAGAGGAGTTAATCAAGATAAATATATAGAGATAAATTAATTAATTTGTATAAATTTAATTATTGGTTGTATAAGCAGGATTTATATATGAAGTAATTAATTTAGTTTACTTTAAATTAATTGGAGATAGAAGTAGTTAATTTAATTCATTTTAAATTAATTACAAACGGTATGATTATAAATCATTGCTTATGAATGAATGATATTGATATTTCATTTAATGATTGTGACCTCAGATATGAGACGGGTAATATCTTGTGATATGGATGCTTGGTTTAAGTAGGATAATATTTAATTATCTGATGGATGATAATATTGATTATCTATATGTGAGATGATGTGATTATTTATTGTGATATTATGAATTATCCATCTGTGTGTATATTGATTATGTTGAATTAAACCGTTAAGACTAAATAGACAACTTGGCCCTAAAAGACACGTTTGGATTTCGATGAGACCGGGATCGGGTTTCCACATTAGGAACATCCGAAAACCACATCGATTACAATTAACAATAGGTCGTGATTCTGAAGTGAAGATGAAGATTTAGAGTGCAAGGGTTGTCGTCGTTAACTCTGAGGGTGATTCCAAAATGAGTGTAACGAAATAATGCCTTTGGTTTCGTTCGAACCCGGATCGAACTTGTATGGATTGAATGCTTTCAACACATCGTCAGGTGGGCGATGAGCATTCTAAGAAATGTTTTCTATAAAGGTAATCGCAGCCTCAAGCCTCATCAACCGGGAATGGCTAAAACAGGGGAGGTGCAGCAAGGTTAGGTGGGTCATGCCCAAGAAGGACAAGATTTTCCCCTATCTAGATGTCCCTTTTTATTCGGCTTTGTGGGCGGTTGGATGTACGCCAACTGTGGGGTTATCTTGTTCGGGACTGTTCAGTAAGGAATGGTTCCGGCCATGTGTTGCAAGGGGTCGGGAGTGATCCTCGGTACGTTGATCTAGGCCACGTACTGTGACGGGCGGTACCCCAGTAGCCCTACCATTGTATGGAACCCACAATCCAATAAGTGCTAACGGTTTTGATTGTATTACCCACTTTTGTGGCTAGTAGCTGAAATTTAATAGATGTAACAATTTCGGCTATTTTCTATTTACTTGAAAACCCTAGACCTATTATAATATCACAGAATTTCCTATCAAATGTTTTGGTTAGCGTAAGGTAAAAACTTTTCCATGTTTATGTGTGGGGAGTCTTACGTGATACCTTTTATTTTAAAAAGATTCTCAAAGTTAAACAATTTTAACCTGTTACTCATACCAAACCCATGTCTGACCCGGAGTTTATTTTTGTTTTCATAAACTCTCGGGTACCCAATTTTTTACGGGTAGCCAAGGGATTCAGGTTAGCTTTGATGAAATCTGGAGGAGCAATGGAGCAGGTGGCTTCAGCGTTGTAGATATATATATATAGTTCCGTTGTATTGGTATCTCTGAGTCGTTTTGTTTGAGTTGTTTTGTGTATTGAGTTGTATAACTAGACATGTGTTTATAACTGTCTAGTATGTGATGTATTATCTGTGTAGCTCTAATGTATATGATACAATGTACTCTCTTATATGATATATTATATTTTATTTGTTCCGCTGTGAGATTCTGATGTTGTTGTTCTTTCTTCTCTATCCTTTCTACTTTCTCACCTCTTTCTTTTCTTAATAACGATACGTCTTCCTGGGTGTAGGGAGTCGGGGTCGTTACAGTGGTATCAGAGCGCTAGGTTGAGTGAATACCTAGGCTCTTGAGTGATTTCTTCTTGAGAGAGCGTATTTGTAATTTTAATATATATATATATATATATATTTGTTTCTACCTATTTGTTGGGCTACATGTTCAGGTTTTCCAATGAGTAATAAGGGTAGATAGGTAGTGATGTGTGTAACACAACTATCAATGGTTGGAAGTGTAATTGTCGAGACTGTAGGCCTAATACTGTCTCGAGTAAGTTTTGGATGGTGTAAGGATTTCATTAATCTCTGAAGGAAACCTGTTAAGGTTCGGAGTCCATCTTTGAAGTGTAAGAGTTTGGTTGAGCTAGAATTTGGATCTGTCGGGTGGACAGAAGTAAGTGAAGATATTTTGATACATCAAGGTGTAGCTGTGTGATGGGACATAGTGACTATGGATATCTCCGACGATGTTTCTTTGGAACATGTATGGAGAAGTGACTGCTTCGATGTTGTTGTCGTGCTCAGTTGGATGTTTTGTTTGTTTTGAGGTCCGACTTTCTCGAAGAGCTTTGGATAGGAAATCTTAGCATCTGCGGCAGCAATGCAGCTTGGGATGTTTTCGGTGTTGGCAAGAGATCTTCTGGCTTAGCATTTTTTCTGGAATGGAATTCAGAAGTAATTATGTGGAGCCGTTTCTTCGATGGATTGGCCACATAAGTGTAAGCTGTTCTGATTTGTAAAGAGAGAGCAGTATCTTTGGAATTTGGCTGTATCGATCGCAAAAGTGACTTGCGATGGTTTGGATGTTCTTTTGGGGTTTCAGAGATTTTTCTAGATGTCTTCGGGAAGTTAGAGTTTTGTTAACATCTGGAAATTGAGTTGGTGAAGCAGCTCAGAATTTTGGAGGAACTCCTGAGTTTTATTTTTGGAATGTGTTGACCAGTCTGTGCTTGAGTTCATCATCAGCATTTTCATCTGTTCAGTCAGAGTTGCGCATTGGAAGCATGGTGGTAGCTGGTTTAAAGTGGAAGCAATTAGATGTTGCAGTGTTTGGATTAGAGAGTTCTACGGGAAATTTCTCAGAATTTGAGGCCAGTTTGGAGTGTTCATGTTCTATCTTTTCTAAATGCGGGAGATGTGAGTTCTGTTTCCTGATTTTGGAATAGAGTTGTGTTCTGAGTTTTGGTTGATCTTGGAAAGATCAATTTTTTTTGGATTGTCTTGGGTTCAGTTTGTTTATAAGGGAATCAGCAAGGGTTGAGCCAATCAGGAAAGATGAAGGAAGCCCAAGATCGTCCGAAGAGTTTTGTGGATTAAAGACGAAGGAATTTGGATTCCCAGGTCGGGGATTTGATTTTGGATAAGTGTTTGGTCTTCAGAATTGGATTGTCAGTTTGGATAACTGGAATTTGGAGTGTTTCACGTATCTCTGAGGGAGTACATGTAAGATCTATCTTTGATTTTAGAGACAGCAGTTTAGGGAATTTCGGTTGTTAGGTCAGACTTGAGTTTGGTCTGACATTTTGATTTGTTTTGTAGATCTAGATGAGTGGGAACTCTGTAGTTTAGTAGTAGTATTGGTTGTTTGGATTCTATAGGGCGAGTAACCCGGTATTTATACTTGGGAAAACTCGAGAAAATTCTATTTAGAATTTTGTCTGGATAGTTAGATTTGTTTGTTTGGATGAATTGGTTGCTATGATTGTTAGTTTATGTTGATATATGCTTGTGTTTCAAATTTAAACTTTTAATGGGATTATTAAATTACCTTTGTTTTAAATTTCGGGGACGAAATTCTTTTAAGGGGGGAAGAATGTGATATCCCGAAAATTTGGGACAATATCAATTTAATAATCTACATTAAAAATTAAATTGATTTGATAATATTTGATAATAATATATGAATTGATTTATTAATCTTCTTTTAAATAAATATTTAACTGATAATTTATCTTTGAGAAGCTAATTAAATTGCCTTCTATTTATAATGTATATATATATCTGTATATATTGTAAATGGAAAATCTTTGTTTTAATTATAATAAATAGACATGTTTTTAATTCTAATATTTTTGATAATTTAGAAATTTGATATTAAGCTATTTAATAAATGATCATATGATTTTAAATTACTCAAGATTTAAGTTTAGTTTGTTTAAAATAATTTTAGCTTACATTTAAATTTAGAAAAAAAAAGGTTTGTTTAATTTTTTTTAAATTTATCTTGATAAAATTAAGTAGTTTATTAATAAAGAGATAAATTCTTTTATAAATCATTTTTACTTGATAATGAGCTCTATTAATATTGTAAATCTTTACAAATGAATATTTAATAAAATTGTTATTTCACCTTTAATTATGTATATGTGTGTTTGAATGAAATTTATGTTTTGATAAATATAAATAAAGGTTTCAAAATGTTCAAATTAAAATAAACAATTATTAATATTAATATAAGTATAAAATAAAATAATAATAAGTAATCAAATATTTGTTAGTCTATGTTTAAAAAAATAAAAGTAAAACACATGTTGGAAAATAGAACTAAATACTTAGACTAAATTCATAGCAAAGACTAAAACAACAACTATATATACCTAGACATAAGATATAACATGCAGGCAGTAGTAAAAGTAAAGCTAAGCTAATAAAACAAAAAAAACAAAAAAATATGTGCAAGTAGCTTACAACATAAGATGCAGGCAGAATAGTAAAAAGAAACAAGTATGCCAAACATAACAAAATATCTAAGCATAAAATGGGGTAAACTGCGACACAAGTACATTAGCATTAATGACACCATTTATTAGCAGCAAACAAGTCATTTCTAATTGTTTTTTTCAGCCTCCTAATACAAGATTTGGCCTGATAAAACAAAACATATAGTATCTGCATATAGCTTGTCTCGGATGCCACCTTCCCCTATAAGCTTCTTTTTATACATGCTTTCTTATTCAATTCGTTCAACATAGCATAGCATAGCAAACATTTATTTTTATATAGCTGAAGCTTTGTATATCAAAAATACATCAATGCAAAGTCAAAGCAAAGAAATATTTTACAACAATTCCAGTTTTAAAGAATTAGCTGTTGCAAAACAAGAATGCTCTGTTTCTTCCTAATGCAATGGTGAGTAACATTGTTTTTAAATAACTTAAGTTCTATACTTATTGTATGTCAATAATTGAATGCTTAACATATTGTGTGAATATTTATTTATTTCTTTATCTGGGCATTGGTGAGTTCGAATTACTGCATATTGAATTTTTTAGTGAGTAACATCACAATCAAAATTGTTTAAGTATAGTTATTCTGTGCATATTTCTGCCTGAAGTTTAATTTAGCTGTATATAACTTTGCTTTTATACTTAAGTATTTGGTTGTTAGATTTAAGTATAAGGGTAATAATGTTTTTATGTTTATATATGGTTCAAATTCTGTGTGTTTGTGAAATAGGATAACTACAGGTTCTATAATCCTGTAATGCATCCCTGTATTTAGAATTCAAACTCAGGTGATTTACAAACTTAACATTTCTTGATTTACTTATTGTGATTACCTAAAATCTAAACAAGATATGTTGTCTTGATTATAAAGTTAAGATTTAAATTTAATAAAGTTAAAAATAACTTAAATTTTGTTCTGGAAACTAAAGGAAACAGGGAGGCTTTAATTTGTGTAAAATTCAAATTTGCTAATTTAACAATTCAGTATCATGAATTGAATCTTTATACTTAATAACGAATTTAGAAAGCAAAATTTCATTTTTATGTTAAGGGTTGAGGGTGCGGTTTTGAGTTGCACTGACTTTTGTTTTTGGGGTTGCTCCGATGATCTAGTGGATCTGGAGCGTTGGGGTTCTTCCTGGAGGTGGGGGACTGATTGGTGGGTGGAGGAAAAATGACTGGTGGATGGCCTGAGTACGGTGGTGGCAGCGGTAGGCAATTAAATTTCCTAAACCTAATTTGTATTGTGCTTTGAAGAATCGATCGCCACGGCCCATGTTGGTGATCGAGTGCAGGGATATTTGGGGTGGTGATAGTTGGGTTGGAGTCGAATAAGTTGCCGGAGTTGTAGACCCTCATATGGTCGGAGGGTGGAGAACTCGAGGGTGACAGGTTTTGAAGTGGGGGGTCGGTGTTTCCAGGTTGCAGAGGGGGAGGTTTGTTTTTGTTTTCAAGCAATGGCTAGCTTCTGGTGGTCGTGATAGGATCTGGAGGTGACTGGCGTCGTGTGGGGGTGCCAGGGGATGGCCGGAGTTGGCTGGGGCCACGGTGCACGTGCACCGTGCCATTGGAGGTCGGTTGAGTTTTGGGTGTGTGTGTTATGGGTTAAACTCAGGGAATTCCCGAGTCACTCGAGTTGATTACTCGAAGCAAGGTAATGGAGAACTCGAAGCAGTGAATAGGGTTGTAAATTTAGATGGTTCCAGATTTGTATTGTCTCAGTTGTGTGCAGGGTTGAGCTCGGAAAAGTCTTGGGTTATTTGCCTTTTTACTCGAAGTAGGAAGGCAGTTGACCCGAAGCATTCTATTTTGGGTCTCAGGTGAAAGTTGAATTTGCTACGGGTTGTATAAACTGCCTGTAGATTTTAAATTTAAACTAAATTTTAAGCAAAATTCAATGTAATTTAGTTGAAATCTTGATGTAATTGAATTTAAGTTTGTCAACTAAGATTTAACAAAGTCTAAATCTAATTAGAAGTATAAATTCAAATTTATGTTTTAAATCTAAAATGCAGTTTTGAAATATTTAAATGAGTTTCAGATTTAAAACTTGATAATTTCCAGATTTTAAAATTTGATCTGAAACAAAATGTTGCTGCAGTTAAATTCGATTTTTGTTAAAGTTTTTGATTCAAATGGATATTTGAATTTTAAAGTTTAAATTAGATTTGGATTTAAAAATCGAGTTCCTAATTCTAGTTGTCAAAAGGAAGTTAAATCGAAGTTTTTAAATCAAGATAAATTGAGAAATTCAAGTTTACTTAGAATTCAAAATCTGAAAGTTTAAATCAGTTTAAATAAGAATGTTTTAAGAATGAGTTCAAATAAAATAGTTGAAAAGTAAATTGTTTTAATAAGAATTAACTTGATTTTTGAGAATTCTTTGATTAAAGATTTTTGAATGGAAAATAAATAAATTGTTTAACTTGAGGTTTGCAAGTTAAATATTAATGTAATTTGGAAATTTAAGTTTGAATTAAAATTCAAGTAGTTTAATTTAAAAGATTTCTTATGTAAGTTCATGTGTAAATGTTATATACATTTATTTAAAAGATTTTAATTTGAATTTTAATTTTAATCATTTTGAATCTCCAATTCAAATGATATTTGAATTTAAATTCAAAATGTAATGAAGACATTAATTAAAGAATAAATTATCTTAAGGATAATAGGGTAATTAAGGAATGACTTATGTATTAAAGTTAATAATTTAAATTGATTTATAACTAAAGATCAATTAAGAAATAAATTAAGAAATGATATTAAATGTAGACAATTAACTAAGGATTATTAATTAGTTAATATATAGGATTAATTTTGGATAATTAATTAGATTAATTAGATAATCTATTAAATGTAATTACTTGATAAAAGTAATTAAGAGATTAGTTACTTATGGTAATTAATTTTGGTAAGATGATTAATTTGAGTTAGTTATTTTATTTTAATTAATTTAAGGAAATCATTTGATAAATTGATAAGTGTAATTACTAGTGTATGCAATGGAGCACAATTACTTAAGAAAGTAATTAATGTTAATTACTGAATGTAATTAGTGAAAGATGATATGTTAATAAAGTTATTTGGATAATTACTTTTGTAATTAATCAGAGGATTAATTAATGGAGATAATTAATTATGGGATAATTAATTTATTTATATAAGTAATTAAGGATAATTAATTACTGTTGATATTAATCAAAGGTGATCAATAATTGTGTTTAATACAAGATTAATCACTTAACGTGATTAAATAAAGTAATTTAATCTGAATTTGAGATCATTAATTAATATAATTAATGATGTAAATTAAGAATTGTTTAATTAAGAAATAATTAATAATGTGGAGATTAATTTATGTAATTAATAAAAAAATAAATGTAATTAATTATAAATGAAGTAATTAAAAGTTAATTACTAGGAATGATTTAGAATAATTAATTTGTAAAATTAATTAAAGACTAATTACTTACTGTAATTTAATTAGAGGAGTTAATCAAGATAAATATATAGAGATAAATTAATTAATTTGTATAAATTTAATTATTGGTTGTATAAGTAGGATTTATAGATGAAGTAATTAATTTAATTTACTTTAAATTAATTGGAGATAGAAGTAGTTAATTTAATTCATTTTAAATTAATTACAAACGGTATGATTATAAATCATTGCTTATGAATGAATGATATTGATATTTCATTTAATGATTGTGATCTAAGATATGAGATGGGTAATATCTTATGATACGGATGCTTGGTTTAAGTAGGATAATATTTAATTATCTGATGGATGATAATATTGATTATCTATATGTGAGATGATGTGATTATTTATTGTGATATTGTGAATTATCCATCTGTGTGTGTATTGATTATGTTGAATTAAACTGTTAAGACTAAATACACAACTTGGCCCTAAAAGACACGTTTGGATTTCGGTGAGACCGGGATCGGGTTTCCGCATTAGGAACATCCGAAAACCACATCGATTCCAAATTAACGATAGGTCGTGAATCTGAAGTGAAGATGAAGATTTAGAGTGCAAGGGTTGTCGTCGTTAACTCTGAGGGTGATTCCAAAACGAGTGTATCGATATAATGCCTTCGGTTTCGTTCGAACCCGGAACGAACTTGTATGGATTGAATGCTTTCAACACATCGTCAGGTGGGCGATGAGCATTCTAAGAAATGTTTTCTATAAAGGTAATCGCAGCCTCAAGCCTCATCAACCGAGAATGGCTAAAACAGGGGAGGTGCAGCAAGGTTAGGTGGGTCATGCCAAGCAGGACAAGATTTTCCCCTGTCTAGATGTCCCTTTTTATTCGGCTTTGTGGGCGGTTGGATGTACACCAACTGCGGGTTTATCTTGTTTGGGACTGTTCAGTAAGGAATGGTTCCGGCCTTGTGTTACAGGGGGTCGGGAGTGATCCTCGGTACGTTGATCTAGGCCACGTACTGTGACGGGCGGTACCCCAGTAGTCCTGCCATTGTATGGAACCCACAATCCAATAAGTGCCAACGGTTTTGATTGTATTACCCACTTTTGTGGCTAGTAGCTGAAATTTAATAGATGTAACAATTTCGGCTATTTTCTATTTACTTGAAAACCCTAGACCTATTATAATATCATAGAATTTCCTATCAAATGTTTTGGTTAGCGTAAGGTAAAAACTTTTCCATGTTTATGTGTGGGGAGTCTTACGTGATACCTTTTATTTTAAAAAGATTCTCAAAGTTAAACAATTTTAACCTGTTACTCATACCAGACCCATGTCTGACCCAGAGTTTATTTTTGTTTTCATAAACTCTCGGGTACCCAATTTTTTACGCGTAGCCAAGGGATTCAGGTTAGCTTTGACGAAATCTGGAGGAGCAATGGAGAAGGTGGCTTCAGCGTTGTAGATATATATATATAGTTCCGCTGTGTTGGTATCTCTGAGTCGTTTTGTTTGAGTTGTTTTGTGTATTGAGTTGTATAACTAGACAGGTGTTTATAACTGTCTAGTATGTGATGTATTATCTGTGTAGCTCTAATGTATATGATACAATGTACTCTCTTATATGATATATTATATTTTATTCGTTCCGCTGTGAGATTCTAATGTTGTTGTTCTTTCTTCTCTATCCTTTCTACTTTCTCACCTCTTTCTTTTCTTAATAACGATACGTCTTCCTGGGTGTAGGGAGTCGGGGTCGTTACGCATAACTTCACAACCCAGCTCTTCAGATTATCCTTCGCAAGACACCGCAACAAATTTCCTAGCGATCTGTTCATAATCTCGGTTTGTCCATCCGACTGTGGATGATAAGCACTACTGAAATTCATCTTCGTTCCCACCATCTTCCACAAACTCAGCCAAAAATGACTCAGAAATCTGGTATCCCTGTCCGAAACTATAGATCTAGTAATCCATGAAGATGATAAATCTCCCTGAAGTATAACTGCGTGGCGTTAACTGCATATGCAGTCTTCTTACATGCAATAAAATGTACCATCTTCGAGAAACGGTCCACCACAACATATATAGAGTCATTTCCCCGTTGAGTCCTTGGCAAGCCCAACACAAAATCCATGCTTACATCAACCCACGGTTTTGTAGGAACAGGTAAAGGCATATACAAACCCGCATTTGTCCCTTTCGAAATTTGACAAACATGACATCTCTGAACAAACTTTTCAACTTCTTTTCTCATTGACGGCCAAAAATAAGACCTTGAGATCAACTGCAAAGTACGATCCCGACCAACATGTCCTTCTTCGTGCAACTCTTTTACAATTTTCATTCTCAAGCTGCAATTTGGTACGCACAATCGATTCCCCTTGCATAAGAATCCATCTACCAACACAAACTCATCAGTACTCCCATCCTTGACTTTCTCAACAATCTTCGCAAAGTAAGGATCCTCCTCAAACAACTCTGGCAATAGTTCAAATCCTGTCACTTCAACCTTTATCGTCGTCAACAAATGATTCCTCATGCTCAAGGCATCAGCTACACAATTCGTCACCCCTGATTTGTGCATTACAACAAAAGTAAACTGCTGCAGATACGCGACCCATGAAGCGTGTCTGGCTGAAATTTTGTCCTGCCCTTGCAAATGTTTCAAAGCTTCGTGATCCGTATAAAAAACAAGCTCCTTCTGAAACAGATAATGTCTCCAGTGTTTCACAACTTGAACAATCGCGTAAAACTCCACATCATAAGTGTTATATCTCAACTTGGATCGAGACAATTTCTCACTGAAATAAGCAATTGGTCTTCCATTCTGACTCAATACTCCACCAATTCCAATCTTCGAAGCATTAGTGTGTAACTCGAATAATATCTGAAAATCCGCAGTAACAGAATTGGTGCTATTGTCAAAAGTGTCTTGATCTTCTCAAAAGCTAACTCTGCTTCCTCTGTCCACACGAACTTCTTTCCTTCCATGCAATCGGTTACAGGTGCCATCACACTACTAAAATGTGGAATGAATCTTCGATAAAAAGATACCAACCCATGAAACTTCTCACTTCAGTAATTGTCTTGGGTTGTGGCCAACTCCTGACAGCTTCTACTTTGCTTTCACTTGAATACCCTCCTTTGATAGAACATATCCCAGAAACAAAACACTATGCATCATGAACACGCACTTCTTCGTTGCTGCATAGAATTGCTCCTGTCGTAGAATCAACAGCACTTCTCGCAAATGCTGGATATGCTCTTCCATATTCCCACTATAGATCAAAAAATCATCAAAGTAAACTACTACGAACTTCCCAATAAATGGTCTAAAAATCTGGTTCATCACTCTCATAAAAGTAATAGGAGCATTTGACAAGCCAAACGGCATAACAAGCCATTCGTATAGACCCTCCCTGGTTTTAAAAGCAGTCTTCCACTCATCACCCGGTCTAATACGAATCTGATGGTATCAACTCTTCAAGTCAATCTTTGAAAACACAACAGCCCCACTCAACTGATCAATCAAATCATCGAACCTCGGCATGGGAAACATGTATCTCACGGTAACCTTGTTTAGAGTCCGACTGTCCGTACACATCCGCCAAGTCTCATCCTTCTTGGGTACCAATAAGGCTGGCACTGCACAAGGACTCAAGCTCTCCTGAACACGCCCTTTTTCTAACAACTCCTCCACCTGCCTTCTCAGTTCCTCATGCTCTTTAGGACTCATCCTGTAGTGTGGTCGATGCGGCAATACGGCTCCTGGAACAAGATCTATTTGATGTTGTATGTCCCGTAATGGTGGTAACTCCTTTGGCATCTCTTCTGGAAATACATCTTCAAACTCTTCCAACACCGTCTTTACTTCTTCAGGAATTTCAACAGATTCAGTAGCTTCATGTCCAATCAACAAAAACATCTCTGGACTCTCCTCTACTTCTACAACAAACTCCTTCAAAGTCAACAAAGTCTTCAGTTCCTCAATCTCTTCTAACTTGCTCTCTTCTTGCTGTCTCTTCTTCGGAACTAAAATGGTCTTAACACCTTCAAATATAAGCTGTAGCTATTGGTTCGACCATCATGCTGCACTGCTCGGTCATACTGCCATGGTCTTCCCAAAAGTAAGTAACAAACATCCATCTCCACAACATCACACCAGATCTTGTCTTTATACTTCTTCCCAATAGAAAATGGAACATGAACTCGCCTGTCCACCTTCACCTCTCCTCCTTTCCTTAACCACGCTAACTTGTATGGATTTGGATGCTTCTCCGTCTTCAGCTTCAACTTTTTCACAGCTTCGGTAGAAATGATATTGTCACAACTTGCCGCGTCAATCACAAATTTTCAAACCTTCCCTAGTATAGTGCATGTCGACTGAAAGATATTACTCCTCAACCAACTAGCCTCCTCTTCCTTCTTCGGTGTCAAACATGATCTCCTCAAGATTAAATTACATCCTTCATCTTTCGATGCGATATCCTGTTTATCCTCCTCAACTGGACTAGAATAACCTTCATCAACATCCTCACCTTCCGCTTCAGCAATCATAGCTCGCCTCTTTGGTTTCGTACATTCATTACTTTTGTGACCCACTTCCTGGCAATTATAACATTTGAAACTTTTGTTGACCTTTGCCTTCGCAACCTCATTCCAAACTGGTTTACTGACAGCTTTGGAAACATTGGAACTTCCACTAGCACCTTTGCTCTGAGTATTGGAACTTGGAAACACACCACCTCCTCGTCTTCCCTGCTTCTCCCAAGCCAACGCTTTCTGGTGCGCTTCGGCCACAGATATAGGGTCAAACATATTTACCATGTCCTGGATCTGGATCCTCAACCCTCCAACAAATCTAGCGGTCAACTGTTCTTCCGTCTCCATGATATCATTCGTAGCAATGAGTTGGTAAAATTCATCCGTATAATCATTAACTGACTTTGCCCCCTACCTTAGATTTTGTAAGCGTTGATACATAAGAGATTGATAATTGTAAGGTAAGAAAGTAGCTTTCATTAACTTCTTCATCTTCTCCCATGAAACAATCTTTGACTTCCCCATTCTCTCTCGTGTAAGTTTAGTCAGCTGCCACCATACCATAGCTCTCCCTCTCAATCTCGTAGCAACCAACTTAACTCTGCGATTCTCGGGAACTTATTTGAAGTCAAAATTTTCCTCAACGTTTGAAACCCAATCCAAAAATTCTTCCGCAACCATTCCACCTTTAAATTCTGGAATTTCCATTTTCATTCCCGATTCCCACTTACGATCATCTTCATATTCTCTAACTCGATTTCTCCCTTGGCCATGATTTCGACAAGATCTACTTTCATATTCACTATCTTCTTCCAAATCTGACATATGTCGATGTCGATCCCGTCCATCAACATTTCTACTTCCACGCACGTCTCTTTCTCTCGAAACGGATGGCTCTCTTCTTTCTCTATAAGACTGTGGCGATATTCTGCATTCACCCGAAACCGACGGCGAAACCCTGTTTCCACCCCGATTTGACACTGGTGATGTTCTTTGTCGAGTTGGGTTCATATTCATCATGAGCCTCTCCAATCTACCAATTCCTTCATCAAACTTTTCATTGAATCTATCACTAATTCGTTACTCCATTTGTTCAGCATCTTCTCTTCTATACACATCTGCAATGTTTTGACGACGGTTTGCTCTTCTCAGCGGCATGATTGAACTTCAAACAATTCTTCAAAAATTCAAACTTCACTTCGGCGTGCAAAAATCCCAACGAGCATAATTCAAACACTTTCCGAACTTTGATCCAAAACGATATGGATCGAAACTCCCAACTTGTTGCAACTTCACGATGAACACCAACTTCTCAACAATTGCAAATCCGATCTCCAATTAATGCAAACTCCTTGCACTCTAGCTCTGATACCAAACTGATGCAGTGTAGAAAGTGAATTCGACGATGTAAATCGAATCCGTCCAGAATCTCACACGATTAACGGAAATAATCGGTGAATCGATGATAAATCGGTGAATTCAAGAATACCCAAATGCCCAAATCCGTTGATCACGAAGATACCGGATTCTAGCAATCTTCGACACGTTGATCGCGCATGATACCGTGAAAGAAGATCTACAATTTTTCGAACGTTGATCAAGCGCACTTGATTCCATGAATTGGCTTCAACAAACGTCGATTCGAGCGCACTCGAATGTCGAAATTGGAGATAGGAGATAACACTCAACTACCAATTTTAATGGAGGCACGAAGCATAAACCAATTTTTATTCAAAAATCAACAACTTACAATGACACAACACGCCTATTTATAGGCTTACAACTCTCCCTAGGTCGTTACGCGACCTACGACTTAACCCAGGTCGTTCACGACCTAAAAACAACACAACACAAGCATTACAGTACACGACATAACATATTTACATCACACGACCTAAAATACAACTCACGCGACTTAACAGAAACTCAGAACAATATCACAAACGACCTACAAGTTTCAGTATAACATTCATGCGCGACTCAACACTCAGAGCGACCTAAAAATCATCAGCGACCTAAAGAATTCGCGACTTAAAAAACTCTAGCGGCATAGGCAATTCCGGTCATCTGCTTGCGAAAAGAATCTTCAACGACCTAAAAAAAAAGCTCGCGACCTAGGGCCCTGCGACTTATGGACGGTGATATATGGATCTGTTTGCTCACGACTTAGGTAATCGCGATTCACTTCAACTCCTCGGTTATGTCGCTCGCGACTTAAGGAGGTGGAGAGCATAGGTCGTTCGCGACCTTCTGGAGCTTCTCGCGCGCGATTATGTCGTTCGCGACTTGAGGAGTTGGAGATCATAGGTCGTTCGCGATCTTCTGAAGCTTCTCGACCTTCAGCGACTTTGGAGTTAGGTCGTACGCGACCTAAGGTGAGCGCTGCATCACTTTTTCACTCATTGTTTTATTTTCGAATACTCTATCATACATATTCGCTTATTTGTATATATAAGCTTATATTTCCTTACACTATGACTGTTGAACTAGTTTGTTGAGTCTGAATATAATTTTTAAGTTTTCAATTCTATGCAACAGTGTAATTAACATGATAACTTTTATTTTTCAGTGCGTTTCAATTCAAATGATACTCGCATTAAAGGAATACTATATGATTCTGTCAGTGCATTAGTTTCACTTAAGGCAAGATTTCATGGGCTCTGTTGCGCACGAAACTCAGCTGCACGTATTTTTTACCATATGTGTGATTTTTTAGTTTGCATGCTGCCCTACATTTCAAGTTTACCCTATCTTCATACAATGTAGGGCAATATATAAGAAGATATGTGTTAATGTTTTCTTAATGCCTATTTAAGTCTAAGGAATTTGTTTCTGTGTTCATGTCCAACACCAATTTAGTCCAGCACATGTCACCCATTCTTAAAATGAGTCTGCAAAGTACCTTCTGTACGCTATGATTCACTTTGCTCTAGAACTAGCGATCGAACCCCAAGCCTGATATTTCTATTGAAATGCAAGTCTATGCTACATGGCGACCAAGTGCTTGAACTCATTAAATTTCTAGCATATTGCCATGCGGACTACTTTTGAAAGAACAACATTTGTTTAGTGATGTTTTAATTCTACTGATCCTTGGGTTTTTTTAATATATAGTTTACACTGCCTTAAGTTCGTTGGTCTGAGGGTCCAAGCTCAGTGTCTAGTCAAGCTGAGAGTCAGTAATGTGGATAGTAGCCATTATAATCTATGAGTAAATGAACTTGTTCATTACTGATAAAGTAATAATTAGATGCTACGGGTTGGGAAGAGTGGATAAGGCATTTTGAGGAGGAGATTCAACCTGTAAAGTCTCTCGAGATTTGGATGAACTATTGTCGTATTTGATGTAATTTAATCGGATGAACTGTATAAATCAGGACCGATAACTAATTCAATATTATCTATTTTAAGTATATTTCATCTTGCTCTATGTTATGGCTATTTCTTTTTACTGTTCTCTGAGTTAGCAAATGTTTCCATTGTTTTTGTGATATCACTGTTTAAATTTTAAGTAGCAGAACTATGGCCTTTATTAATAGTAATATAGTGTTTAAACTGACTACCAACTAATGCACTTTCTTTTTCATTGAAAACTAGGTCGCTTGTATTATTGCAAGAATTGCACATATTTGAGGACAAAATAAAGCTAAGATTAGTAAATGATTGTTTGGTCTTTTGTATGCTTAGTAACATAAATTTTATGCTAGCAGAGTTTGCTGTACTTACTGTTGAATCAGTTTGTGATTTTCATTTTTTCACATGATTTCACTTTGCTCCAGAACCCATGTTTATATGAATTATTTTCCATTTATATACTATTTTGCTTTCGTTTGAATTATAATTAAAGTCATAGGTTTATGATAGGCCAATGCAATTAATCTATATGCATACATAATGCTTTCAAACTATACATAATGCAGACGAGTATTCCTTAGCGGGTTCTGTAACATTTATTATTGTTTGGTATATTTTTATTGTTACATTGACTTATTAGATGTTTTTGTTGAATGAAAAATCTTGAACGTGAATTTATTTTCAAATATGTTATCGAAGATAGGCCAAGCTCCATGCTCAAATACCATGGTTATGAACAATTCCACACTGGAAAATAGCGTGATTAACCCTTCATGATTATTGAGAGATCGTTTTCACAAGAAATATTAAATTGCTGATAATAAATGGTTTTCCAATAATAAGCTGGCACCTTCTAGTGGACTTATAGGCTATAACTAGGATATTTACATCCTTTGGTGGCACCTTTTATACTACAATATTTGGTTTTAATGCTCTAACTATGAAAACTTAAATTTAGGGTATGATTTTGCTTCTATAGTTAAGAACTTAAATTTAATATATATTATGCTTACACACCCTGATATAAACTATTTGGTAGGATATAGCTGCATATTTGGTAGGATCTAAGATTCCTGACATATCTTTTATTTAACTTTGACATGAATCAGGATCAACAGTTGTTTTGATTTTTTTTTTATTTTTTTTTTAGAAAGAGTTTGACATGAATTCGGATCCAACTATTACTTGACCTATTTTGGAGTGAGATTTTTCATAATTTTAGATCGAAAAAATCAAAAATACAAGACAAATATTTGAAAAAAGATAAAGAGTTTTTACCTAGACGCGTTGCGATTGATAACCGTTCGGATGATATTGATAAAATCCAGTGGGAGAAATTAGTTGATATTGAGTACACTGATAAGAAAAGAAAACAATGCAAACCAAATGCTGAAATAAAGGAAAAAATACCATAACTCATATTTTGGGAAGAAAATCATATACTCGAACTGAAAAATTGGTATGTAGTCATTATTGTACATGTAATCTTAATGGTAAGAAGCGGAGAATCCAAAATGCAAGCCTACACGAGCAGAGGCGTGTGGAAAGTAGCGTACACAAGAAGGAAAACCGGAGAGGTGCTTCCGTGCGCAGCAGAAAAATATTTATTCATTAAATTCATAACCAAAGTAGTCATTTAAGTATCAAACATGACTATTATTTATAAAATGGGAACATGACTATTGTAGTAATTCAAATTGAATTCATGGTAATCAAGACTAACTTTGTCATCTTTACTTTGATATATTCAAAAGTAGCCTTGTTGAAGCATATAATTTGCTTTAAATAGTGAAGGTGATAATTAAGTTGTGTAGATTTATTACTATAATTGGCATGTCGTAGAAATTTCTCTAATCATATGAAAATATGTGGACACTTTGTTTCTGAAAGAATCATGCTATAAAGAACAAAACTATGATTAACAGAGCTCCAAATTATTTGAATGTGATAGGCCCATGAATATCTATGCTTATTATTTATGCCTGCAATTTGTACCACCTTAAGTTGCAGTCAAGTTTGATACAATTTTTTTGTTGAGTTTCAAAGTCCGTCTAGTCTAGATATTAAGAGATCTTTTGCTTTGCTTCCATGACTTGCAGAATAATCCATTCATAATGCAGCAAGTTAATTACATGGTGGAAGTTATGATTAAAATATAAGAGAAAACAAACATATCTTGGCAACCAAAGCTTTTGCAAAATATAAAACATAAATGGGAATCAAAATTTGTACTGAAATTACTGTTGGGCAGCTTCATGGCTACAAAAATTTCTAGAATTGTGTGACGACCCGAAATTTTCGAGCACTTAAAATCGGAATATTTAATTGATTTTAAATATTCAAGATAATAATTTTAACTTGAATTACGAATATCCTAATTTATTTGACAATTAAATTGTGAATTAAATGATTGAAATTGGATAAAATATGAAATCTGAGATTTTAAGCCTGTTAAAATATAATTTGGAAGCTTATAAAATTTATATTGATAACATTGAATGTAATAGAAGTGTTAAAATGGAATCTAACACTGAATTGGTCAGTTTTGAAATTTAATCGTTTAAATTAAATTTAAAAATAGCCTTCCGAGGCACAGTCTTGGAATTTGACGAAACCGGTTCCATTGGGTCCGTAATATCGAATTATTATCGGATTTTAATTTTCGTAGTGTTTGGGATTGTTGTGTCACCATACGATTTATAAACGCGTTTAAGTTTGCATTGAATTCCGTAGCTAGCATCACGTATAGAAAATAAATAAATAAAAAAGAGAAGAAAAAAAATCGCGTTGCCTTCTTTAAGAAGCTTCTACGTTTAGTAAATAAAAATAAAAGCAGATATTTTCTTCATTCTAAGAAAAGAATTCGATATCAACTGCTTCTCCTCCATCGAAATCAGTTTCGAAAAAAAAAAAATCTTTGAAATGGCCGAACAGATTTACTTCCCCAAACCTTTTCCTAAATCAATTCGATCCTTATTATTATAAAAAAAAACAAACAAAAATGGCCGCAATCAATTGCTATATATTCTCGTCCAAAATCAAAGCTCGCAATTCGATTTTTTTGTGTGTGTGGGGATTTGCGATTCAAGGGCCGTGAGGTATGACGATAGGGCGGAGCTCGATGGATGCGAGTTCGTCGCCGAGCTGCAGTGTTTAGGGGAGGGGGAGCTAGGGTTTCCACTGGAGTAGGTTAGCTCGAGTCATGTTTTTCTGGTGGCGGAGGCGATTCGATTGGCGATGATGATTTTTGGTCGAAACTGGGTAACGTGCAGTCGAAGGTTGAAGTAATTTGAAGGTTCGTGTTCGAGCCTGAGGTCGCGAGCTTGGTGGGTGATACGATGGTTTCTGGAGATAAACTCGGGGCTGGAGGCACGAGCTTCAAGATGGGGGTTGTTCACGGGGAGGTGGGGAATTCACGACATCGAGTTCGTTTGGGGTTGCAGATCTTCTGATTTTGGTTCCAGTTCGATTTAGGGTAAACTCGACTCTTGAAGCTTTTTAATTGAACATTTTTTCGAGTAACCTTGTGAATAAATTTTTGTCACTTATCAGGATTAGCCATAATAAGATAATTTTGTTTAAATATATAGGTTGGAAGAAAAAAAAAATTATATGTGCAGTTTAAAATATACTCAATATACTGTTATTCAGTAAAGGATATTTACTGCTTAGTTTTAAAAGTTCCAAGTTTAAAATATATATGTGTATAGGAAAGTGATATAAGATTTTGAAAGAAAAAAATTTATGTAAGAAATTTGGTGATAAAATTATACGATTGACCTATTTAATTAATTTTAGCTATTAAAGATTATTAAAGGAAATTATTAGCTTAAATTAAATTAAATTACTAGTAAATTTAAATTTTGTTAAGGGTGATAAAATATAGTTTAATTAAATTATCAAATGGAGACTTAATTTTACAATTGACTCGAATATTAATAGAACATCTAATATTTTTACAAGGTTTGAAATCGTGGAAAAACAAGTTGAGAAGGGTTGGATTGCAAAACAAATGCAAAGGTGAGTTAATCTCACTCAGTTAAATTTAAATTTAAATGATTAAATTTAAATAATTGTTTGAAATGATGGAATTGACTTATGTGATGTGGTGTGGTATATATTTGGAATTTGCATTTTATGTTGTGCTAACATCTGTGGATGCAGGAAAAACAGGTTGGAGGGATCCAACTGGACCCCTCAACTTTATTTAATTATTCAATATTCTCTGTTCTGAATATTTGATATCCTGCAATGAATTATGTGGAAATATTGAATGTTATGGCTTGATTGTTATAATCGGACAATAATGAATTACCAAATATATAATTTGAGTTTGGAAATGAAATAAAAGAAGTGAAATTGTAAGTAAAATATTTATAGAAAAGTTGAATAAATTTATGAATGAACTGGAAAGGAAATAAAGTGACTCTAAAATTTTAATAAATAAATCTTGAGTATGGGAAGGAAAATTTAAATAAACAGAGAGTTAATGGAAACTTAAATTTCAATGTTATTATTAAAAGAACAAAACATTTATTTTAAATTGAGGATTTATATTATTTAAGAAGAATAAAGAAGAAATTGGGAATAATCTAAAATTTGTATATTTCAGCTAAAGGATTTAAAAATCAAACTGAAATAATGATGAAGCCAATAATCAATGAATTTCGAAATGAACTGATAAGCAAAGAAATTTATTTCAAATGGAATAAATGGGAAATCAATTTGGGGAAAATTGATTTAAGTTTTTGAAGTTGGAATTTTCTCTGGGTGACCAAGTACATGTTTTTAAAAGTAAATTTTAATGTAAATTAAATGTTTTAAAGTTGTTTTTTTTAAAAGGAAAGCAAGTTTTGTAAAATTATTATTTCTAATATTTAATTTCTAAAGCAAGTATTTCCTTTTAATATATTTTAGCATTAATTATTTAAAAGTGACTTAGTATTTGTTTTATTGCTGAAAACCTGGTTTTATATTTTATAAAGTAAGCTTATTTTCTCAAATTCATATAGTATGAATTTTTAACAAATTGTTTAAGTAGTTTTATCCTAAATGTTTTAAAATATATATTTTAAAGTAAAGTGTTTTAAATTATTTTAAAAATCCATTTTTGTGCTTGGTGATTTCAGAGGAGATAGAAAATATTTGGGAAAGATGATTCTGAAAAGAAAGATGGTTTTGAAACTGTTTTCAAAGGATTGAAAATAGAAATATATCTTGTGGAGATATTTTTGGAGATTAATAAATAATTTGAAAAATTATTTATTGGTTGATGGTTGTTTTGTGAATATAATTGATAGTTAAATAACCGACTATCAATATTGGACAAATGTGTTGATCGTTTCGAAGAGACCGGGATCGAGATTTATTTCTCAAAAACCACTTCAATCCGGTTTGTTCGTTTCGTGGAAAACGAGTTTGGATTCGAAGACGGAGCAGTGAAGTGCAAGGGCTAGTCGCTACTAATCCTGAGGATATTTCCAAAATGGATGTAGTAGGAATAGTGCCTTCGGTTCCGTTCGAACCCGGGACGGACTTGTATGGATGAATGCTTGCGAAACATCGTCAGGTGGACGATGTGCATTCTAAGAAATATGTTTTATAAAGGTAACGCTTAGCCTCAGGCCTCATCAAATGTGAGTGACTGAAAATCAGGGGTTATGCAGCAAGGCTAGGTGGGTAGCACCCAAGCAAGGTGAGGTCATTCCAGTCTAGATGTCCTTTTTTATTTCGGCTTAGTGGGCGGTTGCTGATCCCAACCGCGGGGTGATCTCACTCGGGATTATCCAACAAGGGGTAGTCCCGGCCTTGTGTTGCAGGGGAGCGGGCGTACTACTCGGTACGGTGATCTAGGCTCCGTACTGTGACAGGTGGTGCCCCAGTGCCTAGTCATTAGTTGGAAATCCATTCTCCCTACGAGCCTTGTACGAGTTTTGTTTGTATTACCCACTCTGTGGCTAGTAGCTGGAATTTAATAGATGTAACAATTTCGGCTATTTTATAAATATTTGTATATAGACCCTATTATAATATCAGAGGATTTCTATAAAAATTGTTTTAGCTATCGTAAGGTAAAGACCCGACATGTTTATTTGTGGCGTGGTCTTACGAGATGCATTTTTTTCAAAGGATTTTTGAAACATTAATAATCAATTGGGTGTGATTTTCTCACGCTGGTAATCCAGACTGACTCGGGTGTTATTTAACTGTAATGCTCGGGTCAGACCAAGTATTATAGGATACAGGATATGATGCTATGGAGCTCAGGAGACGAGCTGGATTGACGATACGTACATTCGTACTTGTATATATATATATATATATATATATATATATATATATATATATTCCGCTGTTGAGTTGTTGTGTATCCATTGTATGTTATTGATGTGAGCTGTGACTGATGTACTCTGATGATGTAATGTATGTAAACAGATATATTTGATTTTGAGTAAAGATTATTTACTATCTATTATATTTTATTCCGCTGCGATGGCTAGATTCTGATGATGATTTTGTTTTTCTCTTCTTATACCTCTTCTTCTTAAACCCAAATGGTTCGTATTTCTGTGCAACTTGAGTTGATTGTTGTAGAATAGTGTTGACTCAAGGGGTATGGAATTGCGGGCTGTTACAAATTGACTAGGATCAAAAGCAAAAATTTGAGATGAGGCTAATGCTATAAAGATAACATATATGATCCTTAAGGTTATAACAAATATTCATGGTAGCCATATGGCGTAAGTTAAGTCATTGGCAAGAGAAAAATCGAGTGATGAGAGCCATAGGAAAGAACGGAGATGAATAGAGAAAGTTAGCGATTGAAAATATAAATAATGGGTAGATGCATTGCATGTGTCATTATACGAAGTCTAGCCCAAAATATTTGGTTAGTTGTGATATAAATTTAATGGCTTTCAATTGCTCAAGTTGCAAATTTTACCAGCCGATGCATGGAGATCAATACATGTGGAGAAAGAGAGAGTAGCATTAAACTCTCCAACTAGACTTTATTGTGATCATTTGTTTTTTTCTTTTGAATGGTTCCTGGCTTTATATGTACACCATCTAGAATAAACGTTGTCTGAATTATTACAATTATTTTGAGTTGCATGATTTGAACCTATAGCAAGCTGCTATTTTTCTTATATAATAAATGTACCAAGCTATATTTCCATATCAATAGATATAGCAAGCTTTAACTCAGTATAGTTGCATGTATACTACCGAAAACTACGTTAGAAAGCCAATCTAAGTTATTTATGAGTTACAGGTTTTAAAATTGATCATCTTCCCATGGAAAGTGTTCTCGGTTTGAATGCTGGAGTTGACAACATCAATTTAGTTGCAGGATAAACTATTTTTTCTGGCACGGTCTGACTTTGGGTATTGCCATCATTTTTTACATTGAGTTCCTTCATAATATCCACGTGCATTTAACAAAACGGGTTAAATCGCTTCAAACACAAAAGTGAACTAAACTAAGGCATACAATAAAATGTTACACACACACACCCTTATATGGCCATTAGTACTAAGTTAAATAAGCAAATCAAATTAGGCTACAAAATCCAATGAACTTCAATTTAGGTATCTACTATCTTGTATATTTGAGTGTACGTAAAAAATCAAAATCAAGTAAGCCTGATTAGCCAAAGCAGATAATCAAAACCATTTTATAAAAAATGAAACAAATCTTATTACTCCAAAAAATTACATCAAAACACAAAACCTCAAAACATCGAACCTCCTTGTATGATATAAGTTGGAAAAGTAATAAAAAAAATTCTTAAAAGTTTCAACCTGCAAGATTTTACTTTGCTGCCCCGACTGTTGAAGATTATACCAAAACACTCGACATCAACATACAAAATCAATAGATTTCTACATAAATTGCATATAATATTTTATTCTTCATGTTGCATGCAAAAATTCAGTACTAAACATTAAATTGCGTCACTGTGGACATGCCTAACGATGTGGTTAACTAAAGTATAAGTGTACAGTAAATTGATAATATTTTTTGTGATATACTGCACTATCATATCCAATAAAAGCTTAAGAGGCTTATTTATTCAATGATTTTCGGTGTATATGCCTTATTTTCAGTTCTTGTATAGCTGGTACCTGGTATTTCTTGTATGGCAGCAAATTCTATCACATAAATTTTTATATCAACCGTTTGCAAAATCATTACATGTATCATATTAGAACCCATACCATTCTCATGAATTTTTATATTAATTCAGGCTTTAATAGAAGCAGCAGAAGAGAGATAAATATGAGAAGCTAGTGTTAATGGTAATGAAGGAGCAATTAGTTTGGAAGACTTTGAAAGAGAAGCCATTGCTGAAGTTTTTGGAAATGATAAAAAAGAAGCTATTTCCATGCAATTAGTTTTAATCTAATGCGAAGCACGTAAAACTCACTTAAGATTTAAAAGTAATTATCAATTACAAAGAGAATGAAGACAAGTGTTGAAAAAAGGAGATGCAACAAAGATTGATCAAATGCATGAAGAAAGTAGAATAACGAATTCAACTCTAGCTGAAATGCAACAATGTATAAGGCAACTTGTTAGTCAGATTGGAACGAATTCGCCGACACTAAGAACAAAAATTGGTTCGCATACCAAGCACCATCTTAGCCCTATCCATCTAATGTTCTTATTGGATAACCGAAAGACAAGCGGTGCAATTATTGTCATGAACACTAGAAGTGGTAGCTAAAGGACATCTTGGAGTGCAAAAGATTTGTCATGGTAGAAAGGTTGGAGATGAAGAAAAGGTTGTTTGGGTAGAGGATGTTCTTAATCCGGATGAGCCACTTTTTGATGCACCTCAAAATGGTCATTATAAATTGTCCGAGTTAGTTGATGGTGGTTTTGTAGTTTGGTCGGAGTGTCGTATTCATTGTTTGAAAGCATCTAGATATGTTGTAGTAATGAAATTTGAAGTTGTCACAATGAACTTATAGAATTTGATATGTATTATTTCGTACGTTTGATGTTTTCTTAATAATTAGATGATATGTTAGTTTTGTGTTTTCTATTGTTATAAATTCATGTAGATATAGTTGAATGAAATACTATTAGATGCTGAATAAGATATGGTTCAACTATACCAAATTTGTAACACTTATAAGTGTTGATAATTTTGCTATTTACCTATATATGCAAGCAATTGTCAATACGGTTACAACCGTTGAAAATTAAAAAAAATTCCCAACAGTTATAACCATTATGAATATGAAAATAATGGTAGGTTATAACCGTAATTCCCAACTATTATAACTGTTGGAAAACACAAAAATTTCCAACGGTTATAACGTTACAAAATATGTAAAAAAAAATTATGATGTACCTGCTACCAACGGTTATAACCGTTGGGAATTTGATTACCAATGGTTATAACCATTACAAAATGACAATTCTAGTGTTGTGTATGTTATGCCATTTGGCCTTAGAATCAGGCAGTGGAGAATGAAGCCCGAACCTGGACATGGTGTTCTTCCAAAAAAAATGAGAAAACTCACAAGAAAAAAAAGGTGATGGGTGTTTTCAAGGGATTTGTTACAAAGGAGACATATAGAGTTTTGCAAAAAAAACCTTTATATACCAAATTATCTTGTATATGAATTGCATTGGTAATAATTTTCCAGAGCATCACATTGTCTTTAGGCTTTCCAGTGGGAGATTCTTGTATGCCAAGAAAACAAGCTATCAGAACTATGGTGGATAAGGAGATGGTAGACATGATTGATGGAATGATTAACATTATCCCAAGTGCAGTGGAATTTGGGATTATCAAAGGAGCAAGATTCAATAATGTTCCAAATAGACATGATTAATGAAGAGCTGGAATAAGGGAGAGAGACCTTTCCATCATGCATAAAGGCATCCACCATAGCAACTTCAAGAACGCCAGTGAGAGATCTCAGATTATAATCTATGATGTTAGAGAAGATCAACCCCTTAGCAAACAAGGGATCATGCCAGAAAGAGATAAAAGAAGGAAAGAAGGTGAAGTATTTGAACATAGGGAGGAGGTCGTTTCTCAGTTTCAATGACATCTCCATATCCAACTGCAATCAGGAGGCATGGGAATAGTCCAAAAATTTTAGGTTTTCAGAAGATTAACTTTAGTCTAGTTAGCCCATAAGTTATAAGTAGGAGAGAGTAGCTAGTTAATCAGAGAAGAACAGGCAGCTCTGTTCCATAGTTTCCTATTCATGATACCCAAACCACCAGCATGATGAGACAACATGACTTTTTTAAAGGCAATAGGCACCAGTTTGGAAGAGTGGGGATTACCATGTCAAAGAAAATGGTTAATGGCAGAGTTAAGCATACCAATGAATTTACCAGGAAGGATGTAAATTCTAGCAAAATATAGGCACATAGGAGAAATAACTGACTTAATAATAATCAGTCTACCAGTAGTGGAAAATTTTGCAGCAGGCCAACATGATAATTTTGCAATGATCTTATCATATAGAGGTAAACACTGGGATGAAGAAATTCTAGAAGAAGGGGAGCACCCAAGTATAAATCATTAAGGGGAAGAGGTTGCAAATATGAAATGTGATGTATGTCATTGTGGAGGGATTGAGGGATGCCAGCAATGAGAATTTTTTATTTTCTCTATTGGTAGATAGGCTAGTGATTGAATGGAAATTATCTAGGGTATTAATGGAATTGGTAATTGGTTTTATATTTGGTTTGTTGAACTGGATTAAATCATCAGCAAAAATAATAGTTGTGATTTGAGGATTTTTGCACATAGGGTGAGTGTCTATTAGCTTGTCAGCCACAGCCGTACACACCATACAATTTAGCAGTTCCATAACAGTGATAAATAGATAGGGGAAATAGGGTCACCCTATTTGATGCCTTAAGTGCCCTTAAAGTAGCCAATACTGCATCCATCAATGGATAAGGAATAAGTAACATAGGAGATAGCAGTGTAAATCCATGCTAAGAAGGGAAGGGGAAAATCCGTAGCATATAAAATGTTTAATATAGATTTCCACTGCACTGTGTCAAAGTCCTTTTGGATATCAATCTTGAGTAAGCATCTAGGAAAGTATACCCTCTCATGAGCTCTTAGGATAGGAGAATGTTGTCTATAATATTTCTATTAGGGAGGAATGCAGATTGGTTAGGGGAAATGATAGTAGCAAGGACATTTTTCATTCTACTAGCCATGATTTTTGATATGCATTTGTAAATGACACTATAGCATGCAATAGGATGAAATTGGGTGACAGAAGTGGAGGAAACACACTTAGGAATCATGGCTAGCCTTGTATCATTAATACCACCAAGAATCTTGTTACTCTTGAAAAATTTCTAACAGCCTTAACAACATCAATGCCTATTATATTCCAACAAGTTTTTATAGAAGTGGGTAGTGAACCCATCAAGGCTAGGGGAGGAAGCTGAATTAATGGAGAATATGGCTTGTTGAATTTCTAATGGAGTGACTTCAGCAATTAGGGAAAGCTTAGTAGATGAAGAGATTTTAGGGAGGTAGAATTGATGGATAGAGTCAAATGAAGGAGAGGGAGTGGATTTGTTAGCAAGCAAGTCTTGGGAGTATGAAAGGAAGGCTTAGTTAATGGAGTCAGGGGAGTTACAAGAAGTGTTATCAAGGCTAAGGACAGAGGATGTATTTGAGTTTTATTCCTTAATTTTAAAAGAATTGTGGAAATATGAAGTATTTTTGTCACCTTGAGATAAGTAGCATTCTTTAGATTTTTGTCTAACCATCCCTGTTTCTTCTACATAAGCAGTTTGTAAAGAGATTTCTAGGCATTTTTCCTACTCTACCAATGAAGGGTTAATAGGGAAAGGTTGCATAGAAGATTGAGCTGCATAAAGCTGAGATCTTATGTCAGAGGACATTTTGTTGTCATCACCAAAAATATTATTTGCCCATATCTTCAGTTCTTGCTTTAAAGTTTTTAATCTGACTTGTAAAACATACAATGGGTTGCCAAAAACGTCAGTTTTCCACTTATCATTAACTAAACATAAAAAATCAGGGTGATCAGTGTAGTTGTTAAAAAAATGAAAAGGAGGAGGGACTTTTAATGGCAACCCTACCAAAATTGAGAATAATAAGGGAGTGGTCTAAAAGGGAGGGAAGGGAAATAAGCAGAGAGGGAGGGCTAAGTGAGAATAGACTAAAGGTTGTGGTATGCTCTATAAAGCCTGCAGAAGGTTGGGGAATTAGTGTGCTCTAGGTGAAGAAGCAACCTGTGCCATTGATAGGAAGGAGATCGGCATCTTGAATTGCATTGTTTAAAGGTTTTGTGGAGTGGATAGATAGTGAAACCCCCTAAGCTTGTCATTCGCATATTGCATGCAATTCCAGTCACCAAGGCATATCCAAAGAATTGAAGAGGTGAGAAAAGAAGGGATGTAATCAAGAAACACTTGCCTGTGGACCTTAGAATTTTCTACATAAATAGCAGTGAAGTTAAAAGAGGTGGAGGATTCAAGATGAGTGATCACTGAATGAATGAACTGTTTATGTAGGAGAATAAGGGTTATAGAGAAGTAAGAAGGGTTCCTTAACATAAGCAGTCTACCATAGGGGGCATGAGCAAGATTTTGGAGAATGGACTAGAATGGGTTTATGAAAGAACTAATTTTGTTGGTAAGATCATGATTTAATTTTGTTTCAGCAATCACCAACATTTGTAAGAAAAAGATTTGACAAGGTGCTTAAGTTCAAGCTGTTTTTCAATAGAGTGAACACCCCTGATATTCCAATACCCAATGTTGTGTAGCATTAAGGAATAGTATATTTGGATTTGGTTTACATGCCAGGAGAATGAAGGAAACCGCTGGATTGCAAGGGATATGTTTGATCAGAAGTGAAGGAAATTCCTTTATCAAGGTCAACTGTAGAAGAGGGTAATTTCTTTGGCCTTCCTCTTTTACCTTTTGAAGAGGTTGCAGGTGAAGGGATAGATTTAGACAAGATGATGTGAGAAGGTGGGGTTAAGTTAGAATAGGGTATGGAGGAGGGAGGAGGGTTACATGAAGAGATAGGCAGTTGAATAGATGAAGAAATAGGATCAAAAACAGAAATAGCATTAGATTGTGCATGTACACATATAGGAGACTGTGCATGTACATGGTGGACAAGGTTTGAAAGTTGAGGGGGGACAATATTTGCATTGACAACAGAATGATCTATTACGGCTAGATGGGTGTAGATATTTGCATCAGGAATTGTAAAAGATGAATTATGGAGTTGCGGCGATGGGTTATGGTTGAGAGGGGAATCATTAATGGTAGTAAGGGGATGTGTATATAAAAGAGATTGAGAATGACAGTGATTTATAGTTGTTTCATATTGTACAACTTGTTCAGCAGCAATATTTCCTTTATGGTTCAGTGCTTCGTTACTTTCCTTTTTGATCACATTTGAAATAGTATCGGGTGCATGGACAACTGCACTGTAGATAGGACATGAGATGAATGTGCATGTGCATTAATATTATTAGCATTAAAACCATTCAAAACATGTCTTCATGCAACTGTACCTCCACTTCTCCAACATCCTCACTGATTATTTCACCATCTTCCAATTTATTCAAAATTTCAAATCCACTTTTATGCACAACAAGGCCACCATTCAAAGAATCAACATCATCTGCAGAGGTGGCCAAAACATTTTCCTTTGAGTACACTTGCACGGTAGATGAAGAAACATCAACCTTCCTCCACTTTTGTTGTTTACCATTAATCTTTTTATTCCCCACATGTCTTTTGTTGTTGACCATAAGAAAACCCTTACCATTATCATTATCCTCTTTATCTTTGATCTCTTCCTCATTACATTGGCATTAGCTAGGGTTTTCACTATCACTCCGACTTTGCCTTTCTTCAGTTTATTAAAATTATTATCTACAGTGATTTCCTTGTTATCCATGTGCTCATCTTGATAGATAAATTGTTCACAATTTTTAGTTGAATGACCAAATATGCAGCAATTGGTGCAAATAAGGGGTCTCTAAATGTATTCAATCAAGATAGTGTCTAGATTATCTTCACTAACACTAAGAAAATCAGGGAGATCTTTATCAGAAGAGATGTCAACCAATCATTTTGCATATTCAAATATTTTCATCTTCTTTGTGTTCTCATCAAAGCACACAAGTTTGCCAAGATGGCAGGATAACCAGTTAATCCCAATGGGGGTCCATGCCATCAAAGGAATTCTATAAAGATGAATCCATATGGGAACTGATATAACTTTAGATTGAGCTGAACCAAAACTAGGGTTCCAGGAAGTTACAATAAACATTTATCCCCATATAAAGGTTGGATCGATTTTTATAACTTTTAACTTATCGTTTTCATTTGAAAGTTTGAAGCATAATTTTTTTTTTATTAACAAAATTTCGTTTCAGTTTCCAAATCCTGTCTAGATGGGCTTTAACAGCCATGAAATTCATAGGAGCATCTAACAATAAACCAACCAAATATTTAGACCAGGTGTTGATGTCCGCACTGACCACCTCTGGAGGAGGAACAAAAGGCGATCCGGAGTAAGACAAATCAAAATGACGAGGAATGTATGAACCAGCATTCTTCGGTTTGTTTTTGAAAAGTGAAGACTAAGAAATGGGAGGAGAAGGGATAGGTACAGGGGAATGAGGGTCTGGAGGTAGTGGCAGGGGAGGAGAAAGGACAGGTTGACGGATAGGGACATGGGCGAAAGTGACAGGAAGTATAGAGGAAGAAAAAATAGGTACAGGGGGAGCATGGGGAGAAAGGATGTTAGACGGGAGGGTCACCATCAAAAGACAAAGGCAAAAGGACTTAATATGATTATAAAAATTTATTATTATTAATTAATATTTCTTATATTTCTTATATATTAATTAATTTATTAATTTAATTAATTTATAATAATTATAAACTAATTAAATCATTTGGTATAAAGAGAATTTATCATTCTGGTTGTATGACTCGTTAGATGTAAACTTGGTTAGTGATTACCATCGAACTATTCGAATGTTAATGTTCACACGTCACTTAGAAGGTGGTGTGAAATTTTAGCCAATTTATTGCTTACTTAGTTTAGATAAATTCCAATTTTGCTTTATTAAGCGCTACCCAATTGTGACATTTATTTACACCAATTTTCTTTGCCAAAACTATATCACTTTGAACTTATGTAATTTGGTAATGGTCAAAATTCTAATATCATCCATATTCAACTCTATAGTCCAAACACAAAGTCCTTAGTTCAATAATAACTATTATTATTAATCGAAATACTCTGACCAGAGACTTTGACTGCGAATTGACTTGATTTTGTCAGTGATAGTAGCCTCATATAGCTAAGAAGATGAATCATCTTTTGAATAGTGCTTCACTTTCAATACTTTCACTTGATCCGATGATAGAAAATCGATGGACGTCATGCCATGATTTGACAATAATCAAACTAGAGCTTTCATATAAAAGATCCATGGTATTCTCAAGTCGAGAGAACTGTGTAAATCAGTCACATCGGTATTTTCTATTTAACCTTAGTTATACTGTGACAGCCCGCAAATCCGTACCCCTTGAATCAACACTATTCTACCTCTGTTAACTCAAGTGGCACAGAAATATGAACCATTTGGGTTTTTAAGAAGAAGAGATAGAAGAAGAAGAAGCTAAACAATGACAGAATCTCACAGTCGCAGCGGAGTAAAATATAATAGTAAATATAGATATTTACACAAAATGAAATTTATACCAGTTTTATACATCACATCATCAGAGTATCTCATACATCAACATCATCAATCAGACAAAACCATACAATCATAGCAGTGGAATATATATATGTATAGATAATACGTCTCGGACTCCAGCTCTTCTCCTGCTCCATAGTATCCTGTCATGTACATATAATACTCGGTCTGACCCGAGCATTATAATAAAATAACACCCGAGTCAGTCTGGAATACCTGCTGATTATAATGCACCCAAATTGATTATTAAAGTTTTAAAAATCCTTTGAAAATAAAAATCATCTCGTAAGACCACGCCACAAATAAACATGTTGGGTTTTTACCTTACGATAGCTAAAACACTTTTTATAGAAATCCTCTGATATTATAATAGGGTCTATTTACAAATACTTATAAAATAGCCGAAATTGTTACATTCATTAAATTCCATCTACTAGCCACAAAATGGGTAATACAAACAAAACTCGTACAAGGCTCGTAGGGAGAATGGATTTCCAACAAAGACTAGGCACTGGGGTACCACCTGTCACAGTACGGGCCTAGATCACCGTACCAAGGACCACTCCCGATCCCCTGCAACACAAGGCCGGACCCATCCCTTACTGGACAGTTCCGAATAAGATCACCCCGCGGTTGGGATCAGCAACCGCACCACTAAGCCGAAATAAAAAGGGACATCTAGACAGGGATGACCTTACTCTCCAGTGGGGGCTACCCACGAAGCCTTGCTGCATATCCCCTGATTTTCAGTCATTCCCATTTGATGAGGCTTGAGGCTAAGCGTTAATTTTTAGAACGTTTCTCTTAGAATGCCCATCGCCCTCCTGACGATGTTCCGAAAGCATTCGTCCATACAAGTCCGTTCCGGGTTCGAACGGAACCGAAGGCACTACTCCTACTACATCCATTTTGAAAACATCCTCAGGATTAGTAGCGACTAGCCCTTGCACTTCACTGCTCCATCTTCGACTCCGAACACGTTTTTCGCACGGAAACGTACGAACCGGATCGAAGTGGTTTTCGAGAAATAAATCCCGATCCCGGTCTCTTAGAAACGATCAACGCATTTGTCCAATATTGATAGTCGGTGATTTAACTATCAATTATATCATTCACAAACATCCATCTCAAAATAAATAATTCCCACATTATTTATTTGCCTCAAATAGCTTTAAAAGATATATTTCCGAATTTTCAAAACTCTTTGAAAACAATTTCCCAAAGTTCTTCCTTTACAAGGTAAATCCTTTACCATATATTGCCATTGGAGATAACCAAGTTCAAAAACATTTAAAAATTTAAAAGAGGTAAAACATTTAATACTGAAATATACTTTAAAGTACCTAAATTTACTTCTAGTTACTTACTCAAAAATATAAATTTAAAATAAGTGAAGTAAAACTATTTATTAAGATCTAAACTTGATTTTTACATAAAAGTTTAGTTAAACTAAATTTAGAGATAGAGTTTAAAAAAAAGGATTCTTAATAATTCAAATAACTTTATTCAAAACTAAACTAGCCTTTAAATAAATCCATTTGTAAAACTAATTACTAAGATATTCATACAAATTTACTATTGCTAATTTATTAATAGTTACTTTAAAATAATAAATTTCAAGACACTCTTTAAAACAAGTTGAACTTTAGACTCCCTTTTAATAAAATCTGTTTAAAACACGAACTAGGTTTTCCCAGGGAACTCATTTCCACTTAAACATCCCTGAAATCCTTCTTAAAATTTCTGTCGATTTATTCAATTCAGATTTATGGTTTAATAACATAAATTTACTTTCCACGTTTAAATAACTTCTTATGAAGCCAAACCACATTTCCATTCCCGGAAATTTACTTTCAAAGTGTAGGTTTTAAAAATTTCTTTTTAAATAAACTATTATAAATTTATTTAATGAAATCATATTTAATTTCCAGGAAACATTATTATCAAAATTCCCCTTCGTTATTTTTAACAATTTATAATTAATTCACGTTTATCACCAGAATTTCCATACCTTCACATTCACCAACTAATACATATTCCACTTTATTTATATTTCCCAAATTTTCAAATTTTCTTTCTTTACCCAACCCAGATTCCAAATTTATTCCCTTAAATTCTTCATTTCTCAAATTCTTTATTTCTTTATAAACCCAATTTATTAAATTTTATTTCTAAAATTCTGTATGAATACTTGTCCAGCGATATCATAGAACAATTTAATTCAGGGTTATCAATCTCAATATATAAACAGGTTACATCATCAATTATAAAATGATTACTACAGGGTGAGGAATCCAGTTGGATCCATTCAACCTGTTTTTCCCTGCATCCACAATTATTAGCACATCACATATATAAATATCAATCCAGATTGATAACAACAATTATATTCAACCAATCACACAGATATTTATTTTAATCAGCTAACATTCCAGATGTGAGTGAGATTAACTCACCTTGAGTTTCGGCGAGCGTTCGAAATTTAAATTAAACCGAACGATGTCCGATTTAACCCAAATGTCTACTTGCCCGGACTGATTTCGGATCTGCACCATCGCGTAGTGCTCAACACCGCGATCTCGACGTCTCCTGTTTCATCAAATTTCGATAACGTACGCAAAAGTTACTTCATTTTAAAGTTTTACACTAAATTTAAACAAAATTTCTTTTTTTTTATACCATATTATCACTCACGGCCGCACTCTTGCTTCCTTCTACATCGTGCTCCAGCACGAAGAACCCAACCCCGAACGAAGCAACTTCGATGGCTACATCAACCTCGGACCTTAAGGACTCGATCAGAAAATATCACAAGGAGCGCCTACCTCTCCTCGATTTCCGGTCAGCGACCGCACGCCCCATATGCCTCCATCTTCTCGAAACTCGCGCCCAAACAACTCACGAACGCGGCCCTATTTCGTCTTCCAACGATGAAGATAATGAAATTCTACCGTCATATGCCTAGATCTCTGAGTCCTCATCGATTTCCTAGTTGAGAATTTTTGCAAAGGCTTGATAGATTGAGAGAAAAAATGAGGGGAAACGAAATGAAGTTTCGTCCATAGATGAAGGAAACGGCGGCCGGTGAAATCCAATTAGGGTTTAACCAAATATAATGTATATATAATATAATTAATATTATTTTATTCATATAATTCTCAATTTAACCTCTTATGCAAATGAACTCCAAACTACGCATTCCGACAGGCGTTTCTAGGGTTTTTCCGCGTTCCGGACACAACGGAACAGGTTTCGTAAGCTATTTTGATCGTATGTGCGAGTTACAGAATTAAACGATCATTTTTAATTTAAACCGATTAAAACGATTTCTATGGGTTTCGAGCTGCCACGGTCAAACGACAACTCCGATTGCTACAAAAATTAAAATCCGGTAATAACTAACTATTACAGATCCAATGGAACTGGTTTCGTCGAATTCTGAGACTGTGCCCCCGAAAGGCTATTTTAACTCGTCTATTAAATCGGACGATTTTCAAAAGTGTCGAAACCGCTTAAATTTTCACTTTTAGAATTTTACTAACTTAACAATAATTCATATAAAATTTATAATCACATTAAAAATCATTCTGGCTCATTCCGGACTAAAATCGGATTAATTGCATTTTAATAATATTAAATTCATTTTTAAATTAATATAAAATCCCAAATATTAATTTATCAACTTTAAAATTCTTCTAAAATTCCCACCACGCTATTTACACTCAAATAACTCAAAATAATTTTTTAAAACCATTTTTATCACTATTTACATCCAAATTTACTTTTATTTCAATTCCGAATATTTAAATTATTATTTTCCCATTGTTCAAATTCAACCGGAATTACTAAAATTAAAAAATTATAGCTTATTTCATTGATTGAACCCGAATCCCTTCAGTTCAAAATCAATTAAGAATCCACATTTAAACATTTAAAACGAATTAAATGTTCAAATCCATTGGCTTAAAAATACGGGATGTTACATATATTAACTATTAGAAAAATATCGAGTGAGTCATTTCATATTTGTTCAATAACTATCAGTATGTAACCCCAAGGTGCCCTAAGCACTCATGAGTAATACACTGCCTAACCTATAGAGAGTGTTATGTACTCTAGCCTCAGTGGATATATCGATATCCAGTCTCGATGTATCTTGAGTAGGAACATTTAAAATGGTATATTTATTTTCATTATGACAAATTACTCACGGTTACAACATTTGTAACTGCTATCACAAAACATACAATTTATGGATTTTTTATTAAACATACATTTAGTTAAATTAATTAATTAATATAACACATTATATCAAGTATATAATAGAAAGAAAACACCCTCTATTTCAAACAAGATTGGTTATCGAGTTAGATATATGTAACAAATTACATAATTTCCCCTAGAGCATACCCTTAACTCTATCATATGTGATCTAAAATAGAGTAAGAACTTAATATATTTGATGAATAAAGATCTCACTTTCTAGAAACCAATACTAAGATCACACTTAGGTTCCTAGGCTCTAACGGATCTTTGTTCAGAGATGTGTGGTCATTTTCGATGTAACTAATATAAGTATAACAAAATACAAATGCACTCACTCATCATTCCATCCTCTTATATATTCTTGATTCATTTACATTGTATAGGTTACCTTCTCAAAGTAAATTTGCACTCATGTATACTATGCGTCTCCGAGTATTCGTCTGGCTCTATTGGAAAAAATTTCTACCTATGGCCCTATATTTTCGTTTGGATACTCTTGGGAAAAACTAAACTCTAACATAGTCTTTAAACTACCTTGATCGTGTAACCTAAGCTATAATACCAAATGTAACTCCCAAACTAACTGTCTATCGCACTTGTGCATCCGGGTGTCGTTTTGTGCATTGATTTAGGATGGTACGAATGTTAGGGCATTACAATAGGTTTATCCCCTACTTGGTATTTAAATATGCTATTATGTTTATAGGTGTAATGTTTAATATGATACTAAAGTTTCTTCTTCTTGCAATATCCTTATCCTATTGTATTTGTCGATCCATTTATCTTTAAAGAACATTATCACAAGGCTTTTCAGAGCGAAGACTTCTTTTGCAAGTATCTGTTTAATTATAATTTGTCCAAATACATAATATGTAACAAAATGATGTCCAATTCATATTTATTTTGAAATTCTCTTTGATTTCCTTTATATTTGAAGCATCAATTAGTAGTAGTATACATAGTAGGTTCAGGATCAACCCAAAGGTCTAGATATCCTAGCCTAATTATGTTATTTGTAGGTTAAATTCAGTCTATGACGGTTTATGAAAAAGGAAAATTTTGTCATGCTACCTTAATATTATAAAAAATTAGCCTTAGGTTTCTTCCAATTTTCATTTATACATTACATACATATTTTTATTTAAAAACGTGAAATTCAGAAAGGTATTTAGGTAATTTTTCTAACATTAATATATGCTCTTTGGTACATGCCCATAACTCCTAACCGTCGTAATACACTCATAACCTCCACTTTTAAATTTGAAAACGAAAAAATTAAAAAGGAAATAAATTCAAAAAAGAGGATGTAGAAAATAGTTTCTAAAAAGGAGGGATGTAAAATAGATAAGTTAAAAAATAGCAATGTGTCCCTAATTTCCACTATTAAAAAAGTATTGCTCCTAGGGTTTGACCTTATCTCCACATAAAACATTGCAACAAGAATATCCAACTATGCTACCACCACGTTCATAAAAGATACTCAAATTAATCGGCACCACTGTCACAGTGGTTAGATGCTTCAACTTTGGTGCAAGAGGTCGCAGATTTGAAACTTGCGTTGTGTAATTCGAATGTATATTGACATATACTAGTAGTATAATATCCAAGATTTATATTACTAATATGTACTATTATCTAAGTATCCAATTTCAAAAGGAAAAAACTCAAATTTATCATTTTACATTACCTCTTGTAAGATTAATATAATTACATCAGTCCAGTGGGTCCTATAGCACATGGGCTTGGTAATCTTTTATTTAGACGGTCCTGATGGTTTCTCTAAAAGACTAACACTAAATCTAAAAGCAGCAATCCAATATGTATGATAAGCATATAGGGATAACTATCTTTTATGCATAATTGTTATTATTAATACCATTTTTATTACTTCTGCTGCAAGTCATCCTAAACGACAATAGTCAAAAAGATCAGCTCAATGTTTTGGTTATAAACATTTTCACTTTTACTAGCATACAGTATTTATTTGTTATGACTACTTTCCATATAACTTTATTTATTTTAATATGTAATACTATATTTCCTATTCAACGACTTGCTAAAATGTACGAAATTTTTAAGGGGTTTGACGGCACCATCTTGAAGCACGTCAATGGAATGAAAATCTCAACTATGTCATTGTTATCTAGCCTTTTGATAAGGCAGCACATAGACAAACTTGACGGGTCAAACTTGAAAGCAATCAAGGTAGAAGCCCAAAGAGATAACCATTAGAGTCTAGAAATCAAGTACAACTACAGTCACAGAAGGCAAGCATAAACCATCCCAAGAATCCAAAGTTCAAAAACCCAACAAATTATCGATCCAGCCTCTTGGATCGGTAACTATCCACAACACTTCACCTAGCTTTTTCCCCAACTCCTCCTACTTGCAAGTGATGATGCTAGAAGTCTATTTCAAGTTCCCTTGCATGATTCCTTGCGATTCTCTATCAATCTCCTCAAACACTTAAAATCAGAAATTCCATTCTTCCACCAATCCATTACTTGGACTCAGAAACAAGCTAACGATATTGCAAACAAGATGGAAATCATGAAGCTAACCACGAATTGAGGCAGGATGAGGCATTCAAAGTAATCCATATGAAAATCTTACGGATCAGTACCGATCAAAGCCCATGAATCGATATTGATCTACAAACATTAATGAGGTATCCACCTATTTCTCTTAAGAACTAGTCGTGGGCATGGAAAGCGAGGTGGAGATCATAGGGGCGGGTTTTCAAGCAATCTACAGCTATAAATAGGAAAGCATGGGCTCGTTTTTAGGAAGCTTCTTAGCTCTCTTTTTCTCTTATTCTAATCTCTTGTAATCATTCATGGATTTATACCGACCCGTAAGAACTTGTAATTGCAACTCAGTGATATAATCCATAAAATCACTGAATGGACGTTGGACAAAATTTGCCAAACCACTATAAAACGCTATGTGTTCTGTTCTTGCTTATTTTTAATTCACTTTTCTTCACTTTTTATTCTCTACTCAATCTCTTGGGTGTCTGTGCTATTTTTTGGTTCAAAAAATCACTAAGGTTTGGAGCCATTAGGACCATATCATTGAAAATAGGAATAAATGTAATAATTCTCTATCGAATACCATGAAAGTGTTACATCTTAGATTGATTTTTTAGTAAAAATTAGCCACATATCCTTATTTATATAAATATTACTTTCCATATATCCCTTACAAGTCACATTTTCATTATAAACTTATGTATGAAGCTAGAGAAAAAAAGCATTTGGAAACGTTGATCGAAGGCATCAATTAAGTGTCGATGGGTAGTGTTCAATGAAAGGAGTCGGTTGGTTCTAGAGTGTGGTCGAAAGCTTGCTTATGACAATTGTAATTAAGGTTTAAGTTAACTAAACCATAGTTATGGTTTTCATTAGAGATGATCAAAGGGGACAAAGTAGGTATAATTAGGTTGAAATTTAATGTAGAGTCAACTATTTGTCATGAATGAGGATGGTTATGGTTGTATCGGCAACAAAATTCAACTAAAAATTAGAATTAAGGTGATGGTATAATTATTTGTAGTGCATACAATTGAATAACAAATACTCACACTAAAAAAATTAGTTGTATTTGTGTTCGGCGAACACGTTTATATATATGTATATTTGATAATGCAAATGTATGCACAATATTTCCTCCTATTTTTGGAATCGTTCGCATGCATTTCTTTTCCCCTTTGCGTTGGTGATGCGTCCAACGTATTGGATGTCCAAACGTGGTTAACCTCTTCTCTGACACCATTGGGATGAAGGGCCAAACGTGGTCGTTCCCATGTTTAATAATGTTAACTAATAATTTTATATTCTTATAAAAAATTTAAAATTAATAACTTGTGCAAATAGGATCCGTTTTAGACATAGTTTTTTGTGATGCTATCATATCAAATGCTCTACATTATAGAGTTGGTTTGAACTGAATTGGAGCAAGTTATAATTTTATAATTTTATAATTTTTTTATTTTTGAAAATTATTGACACATATTATTTATCAAAAAATAGATAATTAGTTAATAAGTTATAAATCAATTAAATTAAAAGTCATAATTTCAATACCATGCAAAATATACCTCATACAAATATCTCATTCGTAGGCCCAAACACATTTCTCATTCACTCAACCTTTCCACTCAAATGGTTCGTTCAAATACCCCATTCAGATGTCCCATTTCCATTCATTGCAAATGCACCCTTGTGTTTTGTGCAACAAAACCTACTGATGGTATAAATAATTGCAGCACAAATGCAATTATTTGTACAGCAATCATTTGCATTGCAATTATTTTGCATTGTAATTGTTTTGCTTTGTAATCATCGCATTGTAAAAACCAATATTTTAGACAAATGTTGCACTTTTTGAATATGTTTGATTTGATATCCACGTTTAAATTCACTAAAGAAATATTATATATTTGACAAGTTTGTTGTCAAGGGCACCGCGCTTTAGACAATGGGCTTCCGCGATGCAAATCGGTCGGCGGTTGTCCCCGATCAAAGTCAAAAATGGATCGGTCGGCGGACAACTGCCGACCAAACAACATTTAATCGACGGACAACCGTCGACCAATTTGCACCATGGTAGTCCTTAGTGCAAACCACGGTGCTCTTACTATTACACTTTGATAATGATTGAGGAGAAATTCATAAGTTTAAGATTAACATTTTTTTAAACAACAATTTTATAAATACAAGTCGATGAACTTGGTTCACATGGTTTTTATGAGATGAATGTGTAGAGTAGCTTTTTGTAAACAGTCAAAATGCTCAACAGTTTTATTGTGAACTTAAAACAGCCTAGAACAAGGTATTGTCAATGGAACAATGCTGCTAGTTAAGGATGGTTTTCATATATTCATGTAATTGCAATACAATTGCAAGTGCTACAATGCAACAATTTCACCTTTTTTTAACATTGGTACTAAATTATGTGGAATACTTCGTAAGCCGGTTCTATTCGCACACCGCCTTTATCCTTTCACACCTCGCTACTTTAGTAATTTTTAAAATTTTAAAATTGTCTCTATATTCAAAAGATCACATTCAGGAGATATAGTTATGAAAAAAACTCTAATTGCATAAGGTTCATGTAAATTTATTGCTTGGTCCAAACGAGGTTTGTGTATTAATCTCACTCCAACCAAACTAGGTTTGTATAATGTAACGACCCGTGAATTTATCACTTTGAAAAATAATATTTAATTTCAATATATTAAAATATAAGGCTTTATTACACAAATTATATTGTTTTTGAATAACGATTAATAATGTTAATCTTATTTTGAATAAGTAATTACAAAAATATAATCTTTGAAAAAATATCAATAAAGTGACCGAAAATCGTTTTATCGATAAACAACTTTTTAAGTGTCTGAAGTTGCGCATGACTTTTTTTACATGCTTATTTTTCTATTTAAGAAAAAATATGTAATAAATTTATTTATTTTTAAAAATAAAATGTTTTTATGACATCATCAATGATATCATCATTTGCAAATAATCGACTTTTGAATTTAAATTGAGTTTAAATGATTTAATAATTATTTTAAAAATCAAATGCGGCTATTTCGATTATTAAATAATAATAGAAATATTATTTTCAAACTTTGTTTACAAGTATATATAGTTTACTAAGAAGTGAAAATATGATCAAAAATCAAAATCAAAATTTGTGACGATTTGACGTAAAGAAGTTGTGCAACGTTATAGGTTATATGTGGCATACATATACACATATACACATCCATAAACATATGAAAACACTTAAGAATTACCATTTACATTTCATAGTTACTAATGGTAAAATAATATAAATATCATGACATTTATTTACAAATATCATGATATTTCCTGACCAAAGCAAACAAAATTCTCTCACATGTACACACATGGGTAGCACATAGATATGGCACATAGAGGGTATGCTTGGGCCATGTAGATGAGGGAGTAGGGTGATGCAATGGTGATGTGTGGCAAAAGAAATATCGTAATATTTTCTCATATTTTTGCCTATAAGTACAAGCCATCCATCCTCACTTTCATTCACACTCACTTTCTTCATTTCTTAAGCTTCTTCATCTTTTTCCTTCTCTACATTAATGGCTTCCCTCACCTCTTAGGAAAATTCAAAAATAGCATTGAATACTTATCAAAATAAGTCATAAAATATAGAGAGATATACGACTTCGAGTTCAAGATTGAGTTATCGGTCTTCTCCATCTTTCCCTACTATGGTCATAACCATTAAAGCATCCCACCACCCTTCCAAGCCCAAGGCTGCAAGATTTGTAAGCTCTAGTTTTGGAATAACAGAGCTATAGTCAATTGAAAGTTAGATCAAAAGGATATTAAGTGAGAAACTCTACTTATTTTTATTATAAATTATATGATGATACGACATGTTTGCTATGATCGTTTTCTATGGTTGATTATCATGTTTGGATGTAATAATACATTTGTTTGATTGTGGAATAATTCACGTTAAATACACGTCATACTTACACAAAAGAAATCACTTTCCTATATGAATTATAAAATTTAACAGCTTAGTAAAACTCTTTAAAATGGTTTCTAAATGATTTATAAACATTACAATTCAATTCAGAGAAGTTTTCACAAGATATGAAATTGGAGTCAAAAATAGGCGCACCGCGTAACGATGGTTCGCGATTTTGTACCATAAAAGTCAAATCAATATGTAAAGTGGAATATAGCTCGAAATGATTCGTAATAAGAATTTTTCAAACTCTTACGACTATGGTTTTCAAATAAAGAAGAAAAATCAAGATTTCATTAAGTAAAATTTTAGATGTGTCCAAATCAAATTTTCAAAAACATCATGCTTAGCCATTTCGAAAACCAAAATGGCAAAATCTTTAAAATGGATATTTTTAAATCTTTAGAAATATGAAATAAATACCATAAATAAATTTTAAAAAATTAAAAGGAATTTGAGTTATAAAAATGGACATATGTGGAATGAAGTTAATGTTTTGATCAAAGAAGCTTTTAAAAATACTACTCGTAGCAATTTTTGGTATCTTTTGAAATTAAGATTTAAACTTGAGATTTCTTTCCAAATCTTTTGCAGTTTTTTTCAAATAATAAATTAATAATTTTAAAGGGTTTAGAGTTGATCAAATAACTTGACCACATTTTGAGTGATAAAGAGATAGTCTCTAGACCCAAGCTTAAACAACTAGTGTTTGGGTTTCGCTCTAGCTCTTCGGACTAGCCCAACGGAGGGAATAGTATATTTGATTTACTCGGACCACATTTTCCTAAGATAAAAAGAGATTTAGAGATTTCCAAAAGTTAAATAAAATTTTAAATAATAAGATTTTAGTGACACATGAAACATATTGATTAAATTTTATATTAAATTCCAAGGAGGGAACTCGTACTATCCGTACGAATTTAAAAGGTGATTTTACCATTATTCGACGAATAGTACGGGTTAAATATGGAAATTAGTATTGAGTATAATTAATATAATTCCTATGGATCATATTTACTCAATACTAACTGGTTTTGAATTTACCATCCTAGATAACATAGTTTTAACCCATTAAAGATATGTTTTGGAAATTAGTAATCTCCATTGAGATTGAAATTATACCAATAATAGAAGACGGAAATGTTTTCTTCTGTAATTAAAGAGAAATGATTTTCTATTTCCAAAGATAAAAGGAGGGTTTTTATTAAACAAAGGATTCGATAAAAGAGGTTTAACGATTCTGTATATATTGAAAAAGGAACGGTTTAAAGGTGTATATCTCTAGAAGATATTTTATCTGGATAAAAATATTGATAAATTGGACAACAATCACTGATATATTTAACAACATTTATCGATAAATTGGTTTGGAGGAACCGGGGTCGGATTTGGATGATTCCTATCCGAAAACCACTTCGAACCAATATACGTTAGATAGTGAAAACATGTTAAAGACAATGATATTAAAGATGAAGATCTTCATAATGTAGGGCTGCTAGTCACGAACCTCTAGGGTAATTCCATTATCATATATATGGTGGCAATGGTTCCTTCAATTTGAAATCTTCGATGCAAGAACTACTCGCTACTGTCCTTTGGGTGATTCCCAAATAAGATGTAGTAGGAGAAGTATCTTCGGTTTGTCCTTTACCTAGACAACATGTATGACATTGCATTTCATAAACTACATACATTAATTTTTAAAAACGTACATTTGTTTGGTAGTTTAGGAGGTAACCCCTCTAACACTTAACACCCTTTTCTGAGACGTACGAGCTCAAAGGTTTAAATTTTGTGAAAATCAATAGTGTATTATTGGAAATGGCAATGTGGTGTTTAAAGTAGGATTTTTCATGTGAAAGGGAAAATGTTACCTCAAGTCCCACACATCGGTAATGGTAAAAACACAATAGATGCAGCAGGGCTAAGTGGATCGCACCTACTAGGGTATGGTCATCACCTTTCTAGATTACCCTCTATGTTTTGAGTATGTTGTGTATGCTTTGGGATCCTACGGAAAGGTCGGGAACGACCTAGGTGAAGGGATATCCGGTACTATACATGGTAGAGGTGGGCAGGTTCTGTGTTGGTGGAGGTTAGAGTGCTAGGTGCATCCCTCTAAAGATGTGCTATCGAAAGGTGGTCCCTTACGTTGTCATTATACGAAATCCATTCTCCAATACAAGCCTTTATAGTTTTAGTTGTAGAATCGAGCATGCTGGAATTTAATTATTGTAACAATTTCGGCTATGATTAATGTGTTATTTGAAAGGGTTTTCGTAGATTGTCATTAAAAATAATATCCCTAATTTTACATAGCAATTTTTTTGGTTAGAATAAGGTAAAAACACGTCTGTGTTTATGTGTGGAGTGATCTTATGAGATACCCTTTGATTCCAAAAGTATCCGTTCTTTTGAGTTTTCTCACTCCGGTCCCACAACAGGCACGGTGTTTATTTTCTTTTCCCTTTAAACTCTGGGTCCCCTATTTTTTTCGGGTAGCTAAGTAGTTAGGTAGGTTGGAGCATTTTGGAAGGAGCATGGAGCATGAAGCTGGAGGTTCCTATGTAGATAGTCATCTATTTCTATTTCCGTTGTATTTTATACAAGTATCTACCAGCACCTGTAGGGATAGGCAGTTATAACTGTTCCTGGCTGGGTTAGTACTTGCTATGACTTTAATATCTCATTTTAAGAGTGATTGTATGTACTATCTATATGTATAATTACAAGTTGTTAAATGCGATGTGAGAATCTATTTTATTCCTTCCTTTATCTTTATTTTTTTTACCCCTGATTATCTGCCTCTCTAGTACTTGAATTTACAGCCCGTGAATATTGAGGATGTATTATTGTCTATCTTCGAGGGTTGAAAAGGCGGGTCATCGTAGTTGGTATCAGAGCTTAGGTTGAGCAAACACCAAAACCTTGATGGGTCAACTCATTAGAGATAGGGTTAGTAATACCTAGAATGAGTTTCGTCGGTGAGAGTGCATATTTAAATTTTTTATCCAAACTAGAATTGGTCCGTGTTTCGCATACGGGCTATTTATATTATTGTAAACAGAAAGCATGGGTATTTTCTAAATTTTAAAAATACGCCAAGTAAATTAATTCAACGGATTTTCTTTGTTAGTAGTAGAGATAAGTATATTCAACTTTAATACCCATTCCCTAAGATACCCTCGTCTATATTCTAAATTGTCTCTTCATTATATCTAGGTAGTGAAAATGGTAACCTAAGAGGAAGTAGAAGTGGAGGTAGCAGCACAACGACCACCATTGGTCAGACTCCAAATGCTACGGTAATTGAAGAAGTAATGATTCCCATGCAACCTCAAGTTAACTTTACCGCTCTTTGCAAAGATAATACCAGCTTGGGAGGAAAGCCATTCAAGAGCATGGAGTCTATTATTGAAGTTCAAGCTTGGCTCCGATCCTGTAAGAATTTTTTTAAAGGATTATACATCAATGATGATCGAAAGAGGTTCTTAGCCTCTTGGCAATTGAAGGATAGAGCTCTAGCTTAGTAGGAGTCCACTACTCTTAATGAGTTAGAAGATAATTTCACTTGGGCAAGGTTTAAAGAAGTTTTTGAACAACAATACATGCCTGTCGTTAGAAAATCTAACCTCTGTAGAAGTTTCATGGATTTGAAACAAGAAGAGATGTCTATGGAAGAATATTTGCACAAATTCAATGAATTATCTCGTTTTGGGCCTAGACTGATAGACATGCCTCTGAAGAAAAATGATATGTTCATTTTTAGGATGAACGAGCGGTATCAAGATAGGATGACCACTCATATAAAAGGAACCTACATGGATTAAATAAATATGGGTTTCCCTTATGAAGCTTTGGATAAGAAGAATCTGGCCGCAACCTAAAGCAACAACAACATGAGGAAGTTCAATAACAATGGAAAGAAGCCATGGCAAGGCAAGCCCGGAGAAGGATCTCACAAAAACCGTTTTAAAGATGTTGAATGATTAAATTATGGAAAGAAAGGTCATTATTCAAAGTACTATAGGAGTCCCAAGGTTCAAAGGCGACGGCATGGAACCGTCTCTCCTATGATTCAGAATAGTCTCTTCCACAACTGCCATCAACCCAGACATTGGAAAAAAATGCCCGTTAATAAAGAAAGGAGAGTAGGTTAAGGTCTATGCTATCAAAGATGAGCCTTCAGCCTCTACTGATGTAAAGGGAAAGAGAGTTCTTGAAGGTAATATCTATGTCAATGATGATTTAGTTAGAGTATTATTTGATACAGGGGCTTCTCATAGTTTTATTACTAAAGGATTGGTTGATAGATTAAAACTAATCACAAAAATAGTAGATACTCCTATATGTATGTCTAATCCCATAGACGGTACAACTAATCTTTGTATGATTTGTAAAACGTCCAAGTTACCCACCTTTCCACTAATATTTTATTCGACCTATTTATCCTTGACTTTATTGGATTCGAAGTTTTGCTCAGTATGGGTTGGTTATCTAAGAATAAAGTTATTGTTAATTATATTAAGAGGATAGTATTGGTGGAACAAAGTTAGGAATATTATTGAAATATTGTGCAAAGAACCTAGTTTAGTAAGGGATAGTTTCATGTATACGCTAGACACATTCCAAAAAGGATTAGAGACGATACCAATTATTAAGGATTTTTAGATGTCTATAAAGAGGTAAAAAGTTTGCTATCACATCGGCAAATTGAGTTTTGTATTGACTTGATTCCTGGTGCAAGGCGTATTATACACCCCATTACAAGGATGGCTCCAGAGGAGAAGGATGAGTTGAGGAATCAAACCGATGAGTTATGAAAGGGTTGATTAGACCTGGTAGCTCAAGTTGGTGCACAGTGGTAGTTTTCATTGCAAATTCTGATGGCTCCCTAAGGCGTTTTGTTAATTATCGAGACCTGAACAAGCAACCGATTGAAAACAAGTATCCTCTTCCTCGAATAGACGACTTGTCTGATCAACTTCATGCTGCTCAAGTATTCTCGCAAATGGATCTAGCCATAAGATTCCATCAGCTAAGGATAACTGAAGATTGCATTCCATTAACTTAATACAAAGGTCCGGATTGTTTTTACGAATGATTGGTTATGCTTTTGGGTTGACCAATGCACCCGCCTATTTTGTGGATCACGTGAATAGAGTGTTTATGATGTGCTCAACAAATTCATGTTGGTTTTTATTGATGATATTCTCATCTATTCAAAGGTCGAGGAGGAACGCGAAAGACATCTGGAGATTGTATTGAGGATATTAAGGAGACACGAGCTTAAAGCCAAATTCTACAAATGTCATTTCTGGAAGAAAGGGGTAAGGTTCCTTGGATATGTAGTGTCAGGGGATGCAATTTCGGTAGATCCAAGAAATTTTTTAGCTATACAAGATTAGAAGCAACCACAAACTCCGATGGATGTCCGTAACTTCTTAGGATTGGTCATATATTAAAAGAGTTTTATTCAATAATTCTTAAAGATTTTCTCCCATCTAAAAAAGTTGACTATGAGGAATGTTTAAGTTTAACTAGGCACTAAAATATGAGGAAGCCTTTAATGAGTTGAAAAAAAGGTTAACCAGTGCTCTAGCCCTAGTTATTGCTGATGAAAGTGGTGACTTAATTATATATATTGATGTTTGTGGAGAAGAAGTAGGTGCAGTTCTAATGCAACATGGAAAAGTTATTGCTTATGCGAGTAAACAACTGAAGACTCGTGAAAGGAATTATGAAAGACACGACTTAGAATTATTAGTTGTTGTGTTCGCATCAAAAATATGGAGGCATTATTTACTGGGTAAGAATTTCTTATGGTTTATTTTAGTAAACTTTAATTGACCTTAGTAAATAATGTTCCTTCTTTAAATAGGCAAAAAGTTCGATCTCTTACAAATCACAGATCTTTGAAATATATTTTCGCTTGAAAGGACTTAAATATGAGACAACAACATTGGTTAGAATTTCTCGCGTTATATAATCTTGACATTTTATATATGCTTGAAAAAGCCAATGTAGAAGCAAATGAGCTAAGCAGAAGACATGCTATTATAGCTTATCTGATAGTGACTCCGACTCTCTTGAAAAGAATTGCCAGCAAGAAAAGAGAGGATAGGCATCTAAAGAAGATAATGGAGGATATAAGTGAAGGGCAGGACTCAAGCTTGAAAATAGAGAACCAAGGGATATTACGGTTAAATGGAAGGATTTGTGTTCCAAATGTTGATAGCTTAAGGCGGGAAGTATTAACTGAATGCCATCAATTCAGGCTTAATATTCACCCTGGATTTAACAAAATGTACAAAGACGTGAAACAGACATTTTGGTGGAAAGGTATAAAGAGGGACATCTCCATTCATATTCGTAGATGTGCAAATTGTCAACAAATCAAAAGCGATCAGCAAAAGACTGCTGGACTACGTCAACCTCTTAGAATTCCAACCAGGAATTGAGATTAAATATTAATGGATTTCATTAACAGCTTACCTCGAATAAGAAAAGGAAATGAAGGCATTTGGGTTACCTTAGATTAACTGACCAAAAGCACACACTTTATTCTGATAAAGCCAACAAGGACTGCATCAAGTGTTGAAGATATATACATGAAGGAGATTGTTCGTTTACATGGAATTCTAAGCAGCACAGTGAGTGGTCGGGATCTTATTTTTGCCGGTCAGTTCTAGGAAGCAACGTAGACAGCTTTGGAAAAGAAATTGAGTTTAAGCACCGTATATCATCCCCAGGATGATAGAAAAACTAAGAAAGTAAATGGCGTATTAGAAGATCTTCTGAGAGCTTGCTTTTTAAACTTTAAAGGTTCTTGAGAGGATCGTCTTCATCTTGTGGAATTCTCTTATAATAATAGCTACCAAGAAGTTATTGGCATGACACCGTATGAAGCCTTATATGGTCGTCCATGTAGATCACTAGCATATTGGATCGAAACCGAAGATCAGTTAATACTTGGTCCTGGTATGATTTGAGAAGCCTCAGAGAAGGTAGATATGACAAGAAAGAAGTTGAAGGAAGATAAAAAGTAGGTAGAAGAGTTGCGCAAATCGGAGGCATAGGAATTTAGAATTCTCGGTTGGAGATTTTGTATTTTTGAAAATCTCTTTGATGAGGAGAGTAGTGAGATTTGGAAGGACTAGGAAGTTAGCACATTGATATATTGGACCTTTTCCCATTCTTGAGCAGACTGGCCCACTCGCCTACCAAGTAGAATTACTAGAAAGGTTGTTGGGTGTACACAATGTTTTTCACGTATTTCATCTACGTCAGTATGTGCATGACATAGAACAAAATATAGAGATAGCTGCCCAAGAAGATTTAGAAGTGGATTAACCAAACTAAACTATTGTCAGAAGACCTAATCAAATGTAGATCCTGATGAGAAGTGATTAAGAAGAAAGGTTGTGAGATTAGTCAAAGTCCAGTAGAGATGCTGAAGACTGCACTTGGGAAATACTAAGGATAAAATGAAAAAGGAATATCCTAAGTTTATGATTGATGCATAGTTTGCATATTGTATCGATGTGGTGTACTCACCTCCTGTGGTGTAGTCACTTATCATATCATTATATTCCATCGTGTCTAATATATATTTCTTTTTAAGTTATCTTCTTCCTGTTGTAAATTTCGAGGACGAAATTCTTTTAAGGGGGGAAGTCTATAACGACCTGTGAATTTATCACTTTGAAAAATAATATATAATTTAAAAATATTCAAATAAGATTTTAAAAAAGAAATTATATTGTTTGAACAATGATTAATAATGGTAATATTATTTTAGATAATTAATTACAAAAATATACTCTTGGAAAAATATCGATAAAGCGACTGAAAATCGTTTTATCGATAAATAGCTTTTTAAACATCAAAAGTCGCGCACGATGTTTATTACATACATTCATTTCTCTATTTAAGCAAGAATATGTAACAAAATTATACATTTTATTTTTGAAAATAAAATGTATAATTTTATTACATATTCTTGCCTAAATAGAGAAATAATCATCAATGATATCATCATTCGCAAATAATTTATTTTTGATTTTAAATTAAGTTTAAATGATTTAATAATTATTTTAAAAATCAAATGAGGCCCTTTGGATTATTAAATAATAATATAAAAATTATTTTCAAACTCCTTTTACCAATATATAGTTTAACTAAGAAGTTAAAATTTGTTCAAAAATCGAAATCGAAATTCGGGACGATTTGAAGTAGAGAAGTTGTGCAACGTTATAGGTTATATGTGACATACATATACACACCCATAAGCATATGAAAACACTAAATAATTACCATTTACATTTAATATTTACTAATGGAAAAATAATATAAATATCACGATATTTATTTACAAATATCATGATATTTCCTAACCAAAACAAATAAAACTCTCCATTACTTATACACACTTAGGTAGCACATGGGTATGGCACATGGGTGGTACGTTTGGCCCATGTGTATTAAGGAGGAGGGTGATGCAATGGTGATGTGTGGCAAAAGAAATATCATGGTATTTTCTCACATTTTTGCCTGTATATATAAGCCATCCATCCTCACTTTCATTCACACTCTCTTCTCTTCATTTCTTAAGTTTCTTCATCTTCTTCCTCCTCTATGTTAATGGCTTCCATAGCCTCTTAGGGAAAATAAAAGAATAGCATCGAAGTTCTGTCAAAATAAGTCGTAAAATATAAAAAGATATACGACTTCGAGTTCGAGATCGGGTTAGTGATCTTCTCCTTCTTCTCCTGCCAAGGCCATACCCATCTAAGCATCTCACCACCCTTGCAAGCCCAAGGCCGAACTCCTAGGACTCTTAGTGCAAGATTCGTAAGCTCGGTTCCCACAATACCAGAAAGGCAATTTCCTCATGGTTATAAGTGTGACAAAACTAATTTGTTACGGTTATAACCGTTAAAATAGGTACCGCGGGCAAATTCAGTCACACTTTTGCTCACGGTTATAACCGTGATAAAAATAGTAATTTCTCACGCTTATAACCGTTATAAATTTAGATACTATCACACTTATAACCGTGACAGAATGGTATTTACTCACGGTTATAATCGTGATAAAATGGTTATTACTAACGTTTATAACCATTGAAAATTTAGATAGTATCACACTTATAACCGTGATAGAACAATAGTTTCTAACATTTATAACCATTACCAAAAAGGAAACTCTAACACTTATAACCGTGACAAATGCAAATTACATCTAATAGTATTTCATTCAACCATATCTCATTTTGGATCTTATAGTTAATCACATATTATTTCATTCAACTATACAAATTCAAATTTATAGCAATAACAAACGTAAAACTAAATTTCATAATTAATATATCATCAAATTGTAAAAAAAATCAAACATACTAATTAGTTCATATCAAATTCTATAAAGTTCATTGTGAAAACATCAAATTTCACTACTACAAAATATTTTGAAGCTTACTGAGCTGATACTGCATTTTCTGAGGGTCTGGGTCATAATTTTAGGTACCCAAACTGGGCTGCACCTGGAGAGGAGCCCTCGAAGATAAAAGGTAGGTGTCCTGTCGCTGCTTGATATCTTTGTTGAATCTGCTTAACAATGTTGTCACAAATTGTCATCTAATCTAAAAAAGAAGTTATTGATAAAAAGAAGAAGAAAAATACAAGAAATGGATCATGTCATCCCTTCATCCCTTAAAACCTAAAGGATAAAAAATCAAAAAATAAAATGTAAAACGAAATATGTTTTTAAAGAGGATTGTTTGTTACCTCTAGGATTTCTTTGCCGCTTCGAATGCAGTTTCTTCCAATGACGAAAACTGTGCCACCTATTGCACCAAACAAGCTTGAATTGTCACTATGAGGTAATAGCTGATGCTGCATTTCTTGAACTAGCTCCACCAGTTTATTAATCCCGTGTGACCCAAGTCCGCAATTATTGTAACTATAATGGCATTTTATGCCAGTAAGGTAAGTAATAAGCGTTGATGATAGAGTTCATACGATTCAAGACTACATGACCGTAAAATAAATGTCCCTTTTAGCAGAAGATGAATAGACAACCAATACCTAATACATAAGCTCTCCCAGTGCTGCAAGTTGCTTGTCGGTTGGCGCTGCCGTTAATAGCACTTTGAAGGTCTATATATTCCCAAATCATCGTACAACATGGTTAGAAAAATCTTCAGGCATAGTAAAATCTTCAAACATCGTACAACATGTGTATAAATTTTGCGTACAAAGGAACTAAAATAAAGGATAAGCCACATTATTTTACTAACAACACATCAGTTGTCCCTAAGAGTAAACATGGCATCAAAACTGTGTGATACCTCATAAAAAACAGTAATACATATCAATTAGAAGCATTTTAAGGAATAAAATAACATAAGCAAAGTATGTGCAGTCAAAAACAACAGATAACCTCAATTAAATACGGATTTAGTCTTACCTTCACCATTGAATGATGCAATATATGATTTTTGTCAACAAAGGAGGAGGAAACAAAGATGACGCTGGAAAAGGATTTAAAGCACCCACCGATCAATATTTGAAGGATTTGTTCCTTCCTTTCTGTTGTTTCTGCAGTCAAAAAAACGTTAATTTATTATTTAGATTCGTGCATACCTAATTACATCAATATTAAATTGCATTCAACTTACTTCCTAGGAGCAGAAGCAATACTCTCTGTTTCAATTTGCAATACTTTGCAATACTCAGTTTCAATTATAAATAGTGGCTAGTTTTTATAATGACGAAGCTTTCGCCGCTATAAGCCGTTATAAGTTTATAACGGGGAATACTTCGCCGTTATAAGTTGTAGCGACATAAGTTTAGGGCATAATATATAATGGCGAAGCTTCGTTGTTATAAATCCTGCCATTTATTTAACTTCACTGGACCGTGGCTAGTTTTGTGATTATTTAAATGCGCAGTTTGTTCGTTCAAATAAAAATAAATAGAAATATTAGGTGATAATGATGCAACAAAACATTATTATGCAAATAAATAAAAGTTTTCTTCGGTTTTATTGGGGCACTTGATGTGAACTCATGCTACACATGGGTTGTATTGGTAATGCAATATTTTTGTGAAGATATAAATAAATTCACTATAAAATATTTCTAGTTCAATTTAAAAATCCCATTATTTTTCATATGTTACGCATGTTTATATTCAGTGACAAATATATTGATGTACATGAAAGAAAAAGTAATTCGTATGCAAGTTTCAGCAAATACTAAATATTAATAACTAAAGAAATTAAACACTAATGTAAGAACTTCCTAGTTGAATTATTATACCATAATAAATAAACAAATATCACAAATTTATATTCTTTGGTGTGCAATTATCTGGATAAAATTCTAACAATTCTCTACCTGGGCACAGTATAAGTAGGGTAAAAAGAGTTACAGAATTGAGGGAAAGAACACGTTGTATGAAATAAATCAATAGTAACTAACAGTCAACATCTAATGCAAGCTAATTAAATAACATTAACAGTGAGCAAGCTGTTGATGCCTGTATGAGAATCGGTTCCATTAAACAGAATAACAGATTAATAGAAAGAAAGCCAAATGAATGGATGGTAGAGACTATAAAGATGAACACAAACTCCATAATTATGTACACATTTATAAAATCTACTCACATACATCATAAAATTGGACTAAGCTTTTATGCCCAGAGAGAGCTTTTAAGATTTTGACTACCCTGCAAACGTCCTATATTGCTATAGCTGTTGTCATCTGGAAAGCAATTTCAGCTAATCAACATTTACCCTGGAAAGCAGTTTGGTTATTTATTTATAACAGACAGTAGTGAACATATCAACGATAATACCTGTTATAGCTAACCGTGTATGCAAATAAAATTATGGCCCGGTAAGTTTATCCATGTAATTTTTGATAGTAAAGTAACATAATAAGCTTTCAGCATACAGCAACTACTTATTCCATAACCAATATTTCTGTATTAACGATTTGCAGCTATTTGGGTATGTTACATGAAGATGATTTTTTCTTTTTTCGTTCATTCTTGTTGTAAGCTAGGCCAGTAAATAATATGCACTGTTTATGCATCCATGCAAGTTTATTCAAGCCAAATTATATCACTATTTGTACAGTAATTTCAGTTACGATTTATCCACCTTGTTTGCAATTTTATAGATCACCCATATTTTCACAATTTTAACCATCAAATTGTTTCTCCCTTTAACCTACATAATCAGTTTTCCTATTTACTGTACTGGTTCCATTCCAGTTGCATCCCTCAAAAGCCTCCTACTTATAAAACTTTGTATAATCCAGAGTTCTGGTAATTTCGACATATGAAAACTTACATTATAATTCTAAAACAAACTTTATGGATTGCATTAACTATAACTCAAACTTACCTTATGATTGTATATATTCTTGCCCAAGCTCTTTGACCATCTTGGAGATGCAACTTCATACCTAAAAGTAAAGGAATAATTTGGGCTAATTATGGAAAAATATGACCTACGTTTAACAATAAAGTGTGCATAATAAACTATTAAAAACCCAACAAACCTTACTTTGATTGAATGATATGGTGATGTTACGTGACATCCACAGCGGCAACCAAAACTTAACTGTCTGATTGATATGAATCACACACATATAAAAGAAGGATCCATATACTCTTAATTTCGAGCTTCTTTATAGTTCTAAATCGTTATTGGATTTGAAAAAAAATACAAGTTAAACACATATTACCTCAAAACATATCATAATATTTCTGAATATTATATTCTAAGAAGATGAAAAATGCGAGTATAGATCTAATAAATAAATCATATATTGTTGAAATATGTTATTTAAATAAAACATCTAAAACTACCATTGTCATATAAAAAACTACCATTGTTAAAATAAAAAACTAAAACAATAAAATAGCATTTTAAAGGTATTTTTAAGTCGAGGAGGAACATTTACAAAATTTTAAATGCTAAGTAGAAAACGCCTGAGTCCTAGTTTTAATTATGAGACTTTAACATTTTAAAGGTACTAAGTAAACTACTTACTTTGGCTTAACAACTTGATAACTATTAACTTTGATGATTTTTAAAGTTCTAACTTTGAAATAAGACATTATGTTCTTATGATTATATTTCTTTATATTGGTCATTGGTGTTACCAAACACATTGATATAAGAACCAAAATATACAATTTGAGAATTTTTGATACAAAAATTATGGCTTCCAACCTAAATGCTAGTGAAGCATTGAAGAGATGCTAAACTACAGCATCTTATATAACTATTGAAAAATAAAACAACATCCATCAACTACAAATTTAATTATCTTAAAAACTATTGAAATTGTAAGTAAGAAAGTTTCAAAATATTAAACCAACTTGAAATGCTCTCCATTTATGAATGTTAAAAGACATACAATACAACATTCATGTTACTTGTTTCAAAGCCATAGATGTTTATTTTTATTTTTCTCGATTCTATCCTCTAGCCATTTAAAACTGAATACATTTCCCATGTACAATTCATGAAAGATACGATTATTCTGAGGTTTTAAATCTCGAAGTTCTCCCAACTTCTTTACTTAAACACATATAGACATGCATTACCAATAAACCAAGTAGAAAATTATGTCAAACTTAAAACTCCCTAATTCAAGGCTGAATAATTCCTCATATGACTAAATAAAATACATCTCATCAAAATGTTAACCCTTTTTATACATACACATTATAATATAACTTCAAAAATAATAGAAAACTGAAAAATGTACCCGATAAGAACTGAGATGACCTTATCCAATTATGTATCCAAGCAAAACAAACATAGGAAGAGTTGCAAAACCAACAAGCGACAACCTCGGATCAAAAGCCAAAGAAAAAGCAACATCCTAGAAAGGATTTACAAAATTAAAAAGTGCTTCTATATCATAAGTGTGAAAATTTTAGGTTCATTATTCATGTATAATGATAACTGATTGCCAATGTTCATATGAATGTTAGATCTGTACAATCACTAACTGTGTTTGTAGCCTTACTGCAGTGTGCCATTCGAGTTACATGAAGATTTCTACGATCTTTGATTACTCACACAGGCAAGGAATTGGTGAAACCTAGAATTTGAGATATCATAAATTTTTTAGGTATGGTTGCTACACAAATGCAAGAATACACTGAACATAATATCATTCTTCTGAGATCAGTCCTGCTTTAGAATTCAAAAACAACCGTATATTTTCTTTTCTATCCAAGTGATATAATTCATATGTTATCAGATATTTGAAACCATGCAATATAATGCATATAAAGTCATTATTATAGCATGGAAAGTGCAAACAATGATTTGTTTTATGCTTGTAGGAAATATATAATGGAAATGAGAAAGGTTATAAGAGAGAGGCTAAAGGAATGTCTATCCATGGATTTTTTTGTCTCTGTAACCATTACGATAATTTTGGTTCTGGGGGATTTAGCTAAAAGTGTGTAACTATGATTTAACACAGAAATGTTTTATGAATCATTGTTTCCATTGTAGCTAAAATTTATTTTCAAACCCCTCTATAAGTAGAAAGTGGACACATTAACTCTTGAGTATTTAAGTTGAATTTTAAAAGAGAACGTTTGTGTTCAATTGTTATGTTTATTCACGTTTACATTCAATTGTTATGTTTATTCGCGTTTACATTTTCCTTGTATATAAAATACATTTGACATGAATAATTGATGTACATAGGTGCACATACCATTGGTAAAGCTAGGAGCACAAGCTTTAGAAGCGAAACGTGAAAGCTTAACTGTCCAAGTAGTTCAAGCTTCAGGGATAACAATCTGATACCATTAGATCTCTAATCTGCAACTGGCTTTGACAACAAATATTACCGAAACCTGGTGAATAAGCCAGTTAAGCTCCTTTGCACAAAATAGAAATCCAGAAAATTTTAGGAAAATTGTGTTTTTTGTTTATTTCTTTCCTTTGATATACAAGTGCCTACTAAATTTGAATGTACACATTTGGTTTTCTATCATTTCCATTAGCAGTGATGTACTATAATAAGAGAGAGTGTGTGTGTGTTTTAATTGAACTTATTTTACTAAAAAAATTCCCACATATTGGAACAAAAAAGAAATAAAATAAACTTGAGCCAAACTAAACTGTAGGGTTTCTACAAAGTTACTATAACTTTTTTATTCCAGAAAGCAAACAAAGAGGTAATAAGACAACAAATACAAATGAAGCGGCTAAACTTTAAAATTTGAAAGCAACTAAAAAAGATTACTGTATGTTTAACTAATTGCTCGACATATGTCTAAACTTAAAATTTTAAAAGCGGCTAAAAATGAAAAGTTCACAATAGTACTTATTCTAAGACAAATTAAAGTAATTAGCATTTAAATATTTATTTAAAATTGTTAATACATAAAAGAAGTCTTACGTTTTGGTCACTTTATGTTTGTACCCTAAAGCCATCATGAGATAAAATTGACGGTAAAGTGAAAGTTGGTGCTCGGTTTGAATAGTAAAGTCAAAGTTAGTGCTCTGTTCGATCATGAACAAAATCAATAAATTCAAACAACAAATCAGTCTTCTTTTTCTCAAATGCAAAATAAGCCAAGTGAAATTAATAACTATATCCATTAAACAAAAAAATTGACGAACAAAACTATCAGTTATACTTGAATATCAAACACATAAATGCATGAAATAAAGTTCCTTTACCTAACCGAGTAAGACTTCTCTTCTTTGCCTGGAGTAAAGCTACAAAGAGGAGATTATGGCGATACAGGGAAAGAAGGGGATTGACACGACAAAAAGATTAACTCGGATTTTGGGAGTTGACGTGGAGAAGCGCAAAGATAAAACCCTAGATTAGGAATCGCAAAACAGAAGATGGAAAAGGAACGAAGTAACATGAACATTAGGAATGTGTTTTAATATGGTAATTACAAATTTGCCCCCATGGCTTCATCTTATTTACACCATGGGAAAATATACCAACGGTTATAAATGTGAAAAACGTTAACTAACAGAAATAATTGTTGATATTTTGTAACAGTAATAACCAATAGGAATTCTAAAAAATAAGCGTTGTGTGACGAAGCGAATTTTGCCCGTTCGAAAATCGACATCCATACTTTACATTGTACTCGAATGCCGTAGATCCGACCGTTCAAATCCGAGTCGCGGGAGCTTATAACACCATTAAGTAAACAAACAACACAGCGAAAGAAATAATGAATATCAATATACAACATAGATGCAATATCTGATACAACAGATGATACAATGAATATCAATATTCATCAGAGATATGATACAATAAAATAGCAGCGGAGAGAAAATAGATAACACTAGCAGCGGAACAAATAACTCAAGATAGTCTTCAAGAAAGAACTCCAAAACTGCAACTCCATCTCCAAGAACCAATCCAGAAATAGCACGAACTCCCAATAACGATGGACTAAGATAAGCAAGTCTCGTCCACATCCAAAGACTGAACTAACCGCAGATCAGCTACTAAACCTAACTATCTGAAAAACCCAACTCTAGACTGCTCGTGTGGAAAATAGTGAGCACCCAGAGTTTAGGAAAGGAACAATAAACTCCGGGTCAGTCATGGGACTGGTGTGAGTAACAAAAACAGTTTATCTTTTAAAAACAAGCAGCAAGAGAATTTTAAAGTAAATTCACAATGCTTTTAGAAAATGAAACTACCATAAGACCTCCCGCCACACACACAATGCAAACGCAGAATTGGAGGAGATTTCTTCTTATGATAGTCAAACATGCTTGATACGCAAATTCTTGGATATTATTATTATAAGTGCAGAGTGCAGAAAAGCATTTCGAAAGTAGAATATAAATCTTAGCCAGCATAGGCATTCCACACTTATGCCTACTATAGCTACCATGTTCAATAGCAGGTTACCACCACATTCCATGGCAGATATTACAACTAAAACCGTACAAGGCTAGTATTGTTTCTTTGAATTTTCCAACAAATGGTCAGGCTAAGGAACTTCCTACTGCCACATGGGATCACCTCTGGCGAGACGTCCCGAGAACCAAATCGGATCTCTGCCAACACAAGGCCGGGTTACCTCTGTAACTAGGTAACTACTACTCGAGCATGCCACTCCCCGGTCCTTTGGGACCTTTATCCGAGGCGCCTCTAAGCAACAACCACACAGTAAATGAGATTGGAGCCACCACATAGGTAAATATCTGGGCTTCATACCATGATACCACCTTTTACCAGAAGGGAATGACACACCCTAAAGGGCGCGACCCTCATAACCTTGCCGCATCTTTCCTGTTTCGACCATTTCCGGAGTGTGAGGTCCTGATGCAGTCTCGTCCACAAAGCTACGCTTTATACAAAAGCCATGCTCTGATCACAAATGATCAACAAATGATCATCAATACACAGCAGCACTCAGCATGCCACACTACCAAATTGGGAATATATCGCTGACAACCTTCAACTACATAACCTCTAAGCTCGTACGTCTCAGAGAAGGGTGTTAAACTAAGAGAATAAATTCTCCGCCACCAACAGAAATGTATTTGAAAGAAATCTGCTTTATATCTCAAAGTGTAGTGTCAGACATACAACCATACAAGTCTGTTCCGGGTTCGAACAGAACCGAAGGCACTTCCAAAGAAGCCCTTGCAAATCCGGGTATTCACAATCCCGATCGGACTTCCCATCACTTAGGCAATCTTTATACCAGAGCAACTCAGTGCAGAGACAATCAATAGGTCATCCTATCGTTCTCGCAAATGCCCGGTCTTCAACACCGGTCTTCAAATGTTATCCATAACGTCGAATCACATATTCGGAATGGGTTATACGACACAAAGGTCCTCTCCCGGCTAAATCGAATAGTGAGCGCAACATTTAAAACATATGGATATGGGATTTCAATTAAGTCACAACTTAATAACTCAACACTTTCCTTCAAATGGTTTAAACAAATAACCATTTCAAATCTTTTAAACAAAAAGATTTATTCACTAAGTTCACCCAGCTTCACAAAGATCCATTTACGGATTTTAAAACAATTTCCATTTCAATTGGATTAACTCGTTAAATCTTTAAATTAAAGATTTAACTTACAGCTTTCAAACTATTTCCATAACTTAGGAAATCATTTTCATTTTTAACTTGAAATCTTTTTAACATGATTTGGACATTCATCACTTAAGTGAAAGCTTTTATCATTTGGAAACAATAAGTTTTCATTTCGGAAAGATCCAATTATATTTACACGAGTTAAAGCCCTTGAATTTAAATTCAAATTCCCAAATCGATACTTTCAAAATAGTTTAACCCATATAAATTGGTATAACATCTTTAGTCCCTAGTTTCCAGATCATAGAATTCAATTTTAAATATTGAATTCAAATTTAAATTAAATTATTTAAATTCCAAAACTTAATCAAGTTATTCAAAATAAATTTCATCTTTGAAATTCCATTTCAAAAGCTTTTCACTTTAAATCCAGTCCATTTCCAAAACATTTGAATTTAAATATTCAAATTCAAAACTATTTCAAAATCTATGACTTGATTGATTTCCTCGTGAAATCCATATTTGTGTGTGTATAGGTGTGGCCAGGGGTTTAACACAATAGTGCACATCATTCAATCATCACAGATTAAGACACGGAATTATAGTTGATATGCGGTATAAGCTATAACGCTTATCTTTTATTTACAGATTACAGATAAATAAGTCACACAGCTCAAATCAAAACAATGCATCACATATAGGGGTATCAAACAATACAATCATCCAATAGAATGCAAACATCCATAAGTAAGATCAGTTTATTGTTTGATTCATTCAAATCAAATTAATTACTTATGAATTTTTAATCCTAGTAAATAATATTAATCAATTTCAAATCATTTTGATTAATTCTTTCTTTAATCATTAATTAACCATTTATAATTAATTAATCAACCCTTTAATTTTAATTCACCAACCTTTAATTATTAAGTAACTAATCTTTAATTATTTAATTCACCATTTATCTTTAATTAATCAATTAATTACCATTTTATTAATTACCCTTAATTAGTTACAAACAATTGATTAACCTTAAGTTGATTTCCGGATTTATTAATATTAATTAATTACAAACCAATTTGATTAATTATCCAATTCCGATTTATTAATTACAAGTCATTTGACAATATTAATTTATCAAACACTTTAATTAATTTTTTAATTAATTATATTCATTAAATTAACCTTTAAACCAATTACATAATTAATTACCCCTTAATTAAGGAAATTATTCTTAATTTATCATATTAATAAATTAATTAATCTCTAATTATAAATTTATCTAAATTATTTATAAATTAAATAAATTATCATTCCTTAATTATCGTATAAATTACATCATTTAATTACCTTAATTATCTTTAAGATAATTAATTTCTTTATTAATGATTTCATTAGCATTTAAGTGTATTTTAAACATTACACTTTTAAATTTAAATTCCATTCTGAATTTAGGATTCAAATTGATTAACCATCTAATCACAAATCAAATTCAATATCAATTTATAATATTTACATAGGAAACTTAAATAAGTAAAGCCTTTAAACCAATTTACTTAATTTTATTTAAAAATAAAGCCTTTAAAATACATCACTATTTAACTTGCAAATTCAAGTTATCTAATCATTTAACTTCCATATAAAAACCTTTTATAAAAGAACTTATCAAAAATCAAGTTTAATTATTTGCTTGAAAATAAAATACTTAAAGTGTTTAGGCAATTTCAATAGGGATTGGACTCGAGGCACCTACTTAGTTTACTCGAGAAAAACATGCGGTTCTTTTCCCACTCCCCTCGAGTTTCTCCCCTACTTTCTTCCTCTCTTTATCCTTTCTTCCACTTCTCTCCTTTTTTTTGTTAAATTTTAAATTAAACTGCAGTAACAATACCGACTCACGTTCCTCCAGACAACCCAAAACAAACCCCAACATTCTCGAGACAACTCCTCGTTATTTCGAGTAACGCGTGATGCAACTCGAGAAAAACCAGAGCAAACCCACCCCAACGTCAATTCAACACAACAACCTCCTTCTTCCAAAAATGAACTCCGTACACGTGCACACGAGCCCAAAGCTCCTCCAGCCACCGTTTCGATCATCAACAAGTCGACGTCGCCGCCTTGAAGCCCCGTAACCACCCAAACACGTGAGAAGATCATTGAATCAAAATTTGAACTTGAAAATGAAACCTGGAAACACGTTCAGGTTCACCATCAAACCTGGAAGTCGCATCGTCCATGAAATCTCGACCACCAGGGACCAAGCGATTCCGGCCGTGCACTCATCTACGACCAAGCTACCCTCTCTCGAATTGTAACATCCCGGAATTTTTAACACGGGATTTGTGAACATTTAATTCATTTTACATGTTTACTATGAGTTCAAGATTTATTTTGAACTAAAAAGAATTGGTTTAAACTGAAATAACAAGTTAAAATTTCTAATGTGGGCATTTAATTTGAAATTGAATAATAGTAATTTAATATTGGACTGAGAATAATTTGGGAATCTAGATGTAAATAGTGATGAAAATGGTTGTAAAAATTTATTTTGAGTTATTAGAGTGTAAATAGCGTGGTTGGATTTTTAGATGAATTTTAAAGTTGATAAATTAATATTTGGGATTTTATATTAATTTAAAAATGAATTTAATATTATTAAAATGCAATTTAATCGGATTTTAGTCAGGAATGATTCAGAATTAATTTTTAATGTGATTATAAATTTTATACGATTTATTGTTAAGTTAATAAAATTTTAGAAGCGAAATTTTAAGAGTTTTCGTTATTTTTAAAATATTGCTCGATTTAATAGACGAGTTAAAATAGCCTTCCGGGGCACAGTCTCGGAATTCGACGAAACCAGTTCCATTGGATCCGTAATAGTTAGTTATTATCGGATTTCAATTTTCGTAGCAATCGGAGTTGTCGTTTGACCGTGGCAGCTCGAAACGCATCGAAATCATTTTAATCAATTTAATTTGAAATTGATCATTAAATTCCGTAACTCGCACATATGATCAAATTAGCTTACAAAAGCTGTTCCATTGTGTCCAGAACGCGGAAAAACCCAAGAAATGCCTGTCGGAATGCGTAGTCTGCAGGTCGTTTGCATTAACGGTTAAATCGAGAAATTATATTAACTAAATAATATAATATATATATATATATATATATAATCGTTACTGAACCCTAGCTATATCCACCAGCCGCCATTTCTTTTTATTCTATGGCTGAAAATAGTTGATTTTCTCTTCCAATTTGCGATCAATCCGTCAAGCAATCGCGGAAACTTCCAACTGGAAGATCGAAGAGAACGAGGAGCTCTGCATAATCAACGGTGGATCTTGTTTACGGCCTTCGTTTGGAGGTGTTATCGTGCTCCGTTCGTGGCACGCTCGTGCTCGGGTTTTGGAGGATTAAGGCGACCGAGTTACGTGTTGTTTCAACCGAAGGTGGAGGATTAGTGGAGCTACGTCTTGGTATTTCTTGATCGAGTTCTTGCGTGTTGATGGAGTCGCGGTTTGAAGCCCTAGCTTGCATTTGTTGGGTTCGAGCACCTGGGTATCATGCGCGAGAGGAAGGAGAAAGGAGCGGCCTTGATTTCTCTGTGATGGTAAAGATGAAAATTAAAATTAAATAGGGGAATTTGTTTTAAATTCAAATTCAAACTTTAAAAATTAATAACTAATTCATACTGTACCAGAATTTAATGAAACAAGAAGCGCCGGGATCGTAGAGACGCGTACTACGAGATGGTGCAGATCCGGAGTCATTCCGGGCAAGTAGGAATTTGAGTTAAATCGAACGTCGTTCAGTTTAATTTAAATTTCAAACGCTCGCCGAAACTCAAGGTGAGTTAATCTCACTCACATCTGGAATGTTAGCTGATTTAAATAGTTAATATTTAAATATCTGTGTGATTGGTTGAAATGTTTCTTTATATCAGCCTGGATTGATATATTTATAGTGTTGTGCTAATATTTGTGGATGCAGGAAAAACAGGTTGGAGGGATCCAACTGGATTCCTCACAATGTAGAAATTATTTTTATAATTGATGATGATGCCTGTTATATATTGTGATTGATAAATTTGGAATTTAATTATATCGTGATGTTGTTGGATAAACTATAAACTCAGAATGTTAATTATAAAGAAAATAAATTGGGTTTTAAAAAGAAATCAAGAAATTGATAAATAAAGGATATGGTTAAATAATGAATTTAAAAGAATAAAAATTGAAATCTGTTGGAATAAGATTGGAAATTGGTAAAATTTGGAATAATAAACAAAGAGAAAAGTTATTAGTTAATAAATTGAAAGTAAATTTATATTATTAAACCATAAATCTGAATTGAAATAAACGACAGAATTTATAAGAAGGATTTTCTCGGATGTTTGAGTGGAAATGAGTTTCCCTGGGAAAACCAAGTTCGAGCTTTAAACAGATTTTATTAGAAGAAAGTTTTAAAATTCAAATTTGTTAAAAGAGTGTTTTGGAAATTATTGTTTTAAAGAAATTATTAATAAATTAGCAATAGTAAATTTTATGGATACCTTAGTAATTATTTTTACAAATGGATTTATTTAAAGGCTAGTTTTGAATAAAGTTATTTGAAAATTATTATTAATCCCTTTCAAACTCTATTTTTTGTAAATTTAGTTTAACTAAAACCTTATTTTAAATCAAGTTATATCTTATAAAATAGTTTTACTCTAAATATTTCAAAATTGTATTTTGAGTAAATAACTAGAAGTAAATTTATATATTTTAAAGTATATTTCAGTATAAAATATTTTAACTGTTTTAAATTTAAATTGTTTTGAACTTGGTTATTTCTAATGGGAATATAGGGTAAAGGATTTACCTTGTAAAGGAAGAATTTTGGGAATTGTTTTCAAATGGATTTTTAGAAATTTGAAAATATATCTTTTAAAGATATTTGAGGCAAATAAATAATATGGAATATTATTTATTGCGTGATGGATGCTTATGGATGTTTGTGAATATAAATTGATAGTTAAATCACCGACTATCAATATTGGACAAATGCGTTGATCGTTTCGAAGAGACCGGGATCGAGATTTATTTCTCGAAAACCACTTCGATCCGGTTTGTACGTTTCGTGCGAAAAACGTGTTCGGAGTCGAAGATGGAGCAGTGAAGTGCAAGGGCTAGTCGCTACTAATCCTGAGGATATTTCCAAAATGGATGTAGTAGGAATAGTGCCTTCGGTTCCGTTCGAACCCGGGACGGACTTGTATGGATGAATGCTTCCGAAACATCGTCAGGTGGACGATGGGCATTCTAAGTGAAAACGTTCTAAAGGTAACGCTTAGCCTCAAGCCTCATCAACCTGGAATGACTGAAAATCAGGGGATATGCAGCAAGATTAGGTGGGTCATGCCCAAGCAGGACAAGATATTTCCCCTGTCTAGATGTTCCTTATATATATATATATATATATATTTCGGCTTAGTGGGTGGTTGGTCGCACCAACCACGGGGTTTATCTTGTTCGGGACTGTTCAGTAAGGAATGGTTCCGTCCTTGTGTTGCAGGGGATGAAGGGAGTAGTCCTCGGTACGGTGATCTAGGCCCCGTACTGTGACAGGTGGTACCCCAGTGCCTAGTCATTGTTGGAAATCCATTTTCCCTACGAGCCTTGTACGAGTTTTGTTTGTATTACCCACTTTTGCGGCTAGTAGCTGGAATTTAATCATGTAACAATTTCGGCTATTTTATAAGTATTTGTAAATAGACCCTATTATAATATCAGAGGATTTCTATAAAAAGTGTTTTAGCTATCGTAAGGTAAAAACCCGACATGTTTATTTGTGGCGTGGTCCTACGAGATGCTTTTTTTTTCAAAGGAGTTTTGAAACTTTAATAATCAAGTTGGATGCATATTTAGTATCAGCTGGTATTCCAGACTGACTCGGGTGTTATTTCATTATACCGCTCGGGTCAGACCGAGTATTATATGTTCAGGTCAGGATGTTATGGAGCAGGAGAGGAGCTGGAGTCCGAGACGTATTTCTCGTATTTATATATATATTCCGCTGCTATGATTGTATGGTATGTCTGATTGGTAATTTTTGATGTATGAGGTACTCTGATGATATGATGTATAAACAGTAATAAATTTCATTTTGTGTAAAATTCTATATTTACTATTATATTTATTCCGCTGCGACTGTGAAATTCTGATATTGTTTAATTTCTTCTTCTTCTATCTCTTCTTCTTTAACCCTAATGGTTCGTAATCCTGTGCCACTTGAGTTAATAGAGGTAGAATAATGTTGATTCAAGGGGTACGGATTTGCGGGCTGTTACACTTGGTATCAGAGCTGAGGTTGGCGACAACCTAGGCTTTGGTGGGGGAATTACTCGTTAAACAGAGTCAATATTACTCTATAATGAGTTGAGCGTATTAATAGATATGAGAGCGTACTTGTTAGTGAATATAAAATTGTTTTCATACTGTGTTGACTTATCGGTTGAGTGTTTATGAATTCTGGTCGGTGCGGGAAGTACAACCGTATCGATAGGGGTTTCTAAACTCTTAAACAAGATAAACCGACATAGTAACGTTTTAAAAGTGGGTAAATGAAATAATTTTACCCAAAATTATATTTTGATATAAAAAGAATAATTTTTTGATATTATTATATATATTTGATTGTTTAGATGTGGATATCTATAATTAAATAGGAATCTAAAATCTAATCTAAAATTTGAAATGGTTATAACCAAATAAATTCTATAAGCATGGATTATGCAAAAGAAGAATAACTAAATTTGAATTAAACCAGAATTTAATCTCGGAAGTTTTGGAAAGAATTTTAAATGTATGGGAATAAGGATTTGGAAATGAAAAATCCTGGGAAAGTTTGAAATGTTAGCTAAAGTGTTTGAAGGTAATGATGGAATATTGTTTTGGGAAATATTTCTGAATGGCAACTGTTTTGAAATAAATTTGGGGAAGTAAGAAGCATTGAACTCACTTCAGTCGCTGGAAAATAATCCTGATGATGCTGGCCACATCATTAGAATTCATTTTCGAGTTTCTAAAGTGATGGATTGCTTCCCTAATATTTGGTTATGGTATTGTTTGGACTAGTTGAGTATAACAGTTGTTTTGGACATTTCAAAAATGGGAAATTTGTTTTGGAGTAAACAATTTGTTTTGGAAAAAATCTGGAGATTTGATTGATATATCAAATAGGTATATATTTGATATATTTCAAAATGGTTTTGGAAATAAAACCGGGTAAAATGAATTCTGGGAAAAATTCTAATTAAACAATGTGTAAAGTTGAAATGAATTAACTATTGAACTTATTAAGTGAAGTTGATATTAATAAGAAGGAAGAAATGAGAATTTTAATCTTGGAATTAAAAATTTAACTTGAATAATTGGAAATGAATGAAATATATTGAAGTAAGTAGAAAATTCGAATATAACTTGGACAAGTTCAATAAATTGAACTTAGAATAAATGGATTTGGGTTAGATTGAAATGTAAGTTGGCTTTGAAATTGTGGGTCATTGTGTAATGGATTATACCCACAAGCTAGTAAGTGTTATGCTTTAGCTGGGATTATGAATTTAAAATTTGTAAAGGATTAAGGTGAAAGAAGATTGGTAACCTTAAGAATCCAGTGATACATATATATATGTAAAATCTGAAATTGTGATTATAAGATGAAGATAACTCAAATGAGCAATATGAGCTTTAAAATAAATAAGTTGGTGAACTTATATAAATAGAAATGAAATTATACTCACAAATGGGAAAGAGTGGAATGGTATGGTAAATTCAAACTTAATCTCTAATGAAATGTAAATTGAAATAAGGTAAAGTGAGATAAAGGAAGTGAATGAACTTCAGTTAGTAAACAAGTTTTGAACTTGTGCATAGAGAATTAAAATTTGGATTTGAAATTGCTTTGTTGTAAACTGATTAAATGGAATTGAGTTGAATTTGGATTAATTAAAAACAAGATTCAATTGTGTTATGAATAAAAGTGAATGGAATTAAATTCTTATTTAAGATGGTAAGGGAAAATGAAATGAATTCAAGATGGCTAAATAAATTTAGTTAAAACTTGAATCTAAATTTGGAAAGAATTGAATTGGAAGAAATCTAATTGTGCTGAAAGAATATTGTATGAAAAAAATTTGACTCAACTAAATTCAAAGGGATTATTTGAGAATGAATTTAGCATAAGCTGAATTAAATCAAGAGAAGCTTGAAGATGAATTTAGTATAAGCTAAATTTAATAAAAATAGTACGGGAACGGGTATAGTTTTGGAAGCTTGTTAATAATTGAAGGGTAAATGGAACCTAGTTCTTGTTTAGAACATTGAAAAAGGTCGTATTGTAAATAAGTTCAAAATGAATTGGGTTAGAGACTAATTGAAATTACAATTAAATGGAATTCGTTTATCGTAGTGAATAGAATTTTGATAATTGATCAAAATTTGGGAAGTAAAATGGAAACAAATTGAGATATTATGGAATTGAAAACATTTAAGAAAGATGATGAGATGGTTATTTTTAAGCTTATAAAAATAGCTTTAAATGAAATTTGTTTGGACAATAAAATTTTGAATACAAGCAAATGACTTTTAAGATAGTTATTGTGATGAAGAAAGAATATATGAGTTGTAAATAAGAATGGAATGACTTATATAACTATGAAGAAATATATATATATATATATATATATATATATATATAATAATAGTAATCATAATAATAATAATAATAATAATAATAATATAAAATAAACTTAAGATGAATAATAAATTTGAAAGGTGAGAATAAGGATTGATTTAATAATTGAAATGGAATAAGCATGCTTGGATTATTAACCATGCAGAAGTGAATAAAATTAATATAAATCTAGTCTGGAATTCATGTTAAATGGGTGTAAGCTGAAGTTTTATGATTAATTGCTTGAATGGCATGAAAATTGCATGTATTCGGAATTGAGTTGTTTAACAAGCAATTGAAATTGATTTTTTTTTAAATAAATTAAACTGAATTAGAATCTAATTCAAAGAGTTTGTATTTTGATGCAAGTGAATAGATTTGAAGAAGCAAATAAAGATGGTTTTAAATTAATTAGATAAATGCAATCTAATTAAGTGATTTTGGATATGAATGGAAATGGATTATAAAAGAAATGCAAATGCTTCAAATTTGAAATAAGAATTTGGTTTGTGAATCAACTTGATATTGAGATGATATAGAAAGATGTTAGTGAAGCACATGTTAACCATATGTAAAATAACAATGAATTGGTTGAAATCAATATGAATTGTATATAGTGGACTTGAGTATAAATCATTCAAGTGAAATAAAAATGAAGTTGGACTTGAATAAGAGATTTGAAAAGTGATTGACATCTTTGAATTGTTAATAATGTATGGTAGCGTTGTTAAACTATGAAGTTTGAGTTTGTAAAGAGAATTTAAAACGATGTCGGAATTGTGAAATTGTTTATAAAAGTGGTTAGCATGCATAATTATGAAATTACTTGGTTTGGCTATGAAATGGATATGTTAGGCTTACATTTATATTGGAAATGTTGTTAAAATGCTCATATCTTGAAACTGATGAGTTTGTTTGAGTTTAGTACAGGTGCGAAAGGCGTTCGAGAGAGTTGGAGCGCGTATATGCTAAAATATTAGCCGCTTGCTTTAAAATTTGCTAAAAAGGTACGCCTACGAAAATAAAATTGGGAAATGATATATATATTGTGAAATATTTTGGTTTCCGACCGTGTGGGTCGATGTATATATATTTGTTTGTATCGCGATATCGCGAAAGCTCCTCCGTACAGGGGAGACTCTGCCAAAAAATTTCGAAAATTTTGGGAGTTAGAAAATTTTTGGGTTTTGGGAAAAGTTAAGTAACTTGGGAAGTTATTTTGAAATAACGTTGAAATAAAAGCTTTAGAATATAAATAAAGCAAGTGAGTTTGGATTTGAGCTAAAGAGTTTTGGAAAGTGTATATAAGTTGTAACTAAAGAAGTTTGGGTTAAGTTAAGAGTGTAGGAGCATTCTTCTACCTTAGCAAATTTCGGGGACGAAATTTTTATAAGGGGGGAGGAATGTAACATCCCGGAATTTTTAACACGGGATTTGTGAACATTTAATTCATTTTACATGTTTACTATGAGTTCAAGATTTATTTTGAACTAAAAAGAATTGGTTTAAACTGAAATAACAAGTTAAAATTTCTAATGTGGACATTTAATTTGAAATTGAATAATAGTAATTTAATATTGGACTGAGAATAATTTGGGAATCTAGATGTAAATAGTGATGAAAATGGTTGTAAAAAATTATTTTGAGTTATTAGAGTGTAAATAGCGTGGTTGGATTTTTAGATGAATTTTAAAGTTGATAAATTAATATTTGGGATTTTATATCAATTTAAAAATGAATTTAATATTATTAAAATGCAATTTAATCGGATTTTAGTAAGGAATGAGTCGGAATTAATTTTTAATGTGATTATAAATTTTATACGATTTATTGTTAAGTTAATAAAATTTTAGAAGCGAAATTTTAAGAGTTTTCGTTATTTTTGAAATATTGCTCGATTTAATGGACGAGTTAAAATAGCCTTCCGGGGCACAGTCTCGGAATTCGAAGAAACCAGTTCCATTGGATCCGTGATAGTTAGTTATTATCGGATTTCAATTTTCGTAGCAATCGGAGTTGTCGTTTGACCGTGGCAGCTCGAAACGCATCGAAATCGTTTTAATCGATTTAATTTGAAATTGATCGTTAAATTCCGTAACTCGCACATATGATCAAATTAGCTTACGAAACCTGTTCCATTGTGTCCGGAATGCGGAAAAACCGTAGAAACGCCCGTCGGAATGCGTAGTTTGGAGGTCGTTTGCATTAACGGTTAAATCGAGAAATTATATTAATTAAATAATATAATATATATATATATAATCATTACTGAACCCTAGCTATATGCACCGGCCGCCGTTTCTTTTTATTCTATGGCCGAAAATAGTCGATTTTCTCTTCCAATTTACGATCAATCCATCAAGCAATCGCAGAAACTTCCAACTGGAAGATCGAAGAGAACGAGGAGCTCTGCATAATCAACGGTGGATCTTGTTTACAGCCTTCGTTTGGAGGTGTTATCGTGCTCCGTTCGTGGCACGCTCATGCTCGGGTTCTGGAGGATTAAGGCGACCGAGTTACGTGTTGTTTCAGCCGAAGGTGGAGGATTAGGGGAGCTACGTCTTGGTATTTCCTGATCGAGTTCTTGCGTGTTGATGGAGTCGCGGTTTGAAGCCCTAGCTTGCGTTTATTGGGTTCGAGCACCTGGGTATCATGTGCGAGAGGAAGGAGAAAGGAGCGGCCTCGATTTCGTATGGACGGCCTTGATTTATCTGTGATGGTAAAGATGAAAATTAAAATTAAATAGGGGAATTTGTTCTAAATTCAAATTCCAACTTTAAAAATTAATAACTAATTCATACTGTACCAGAATTTAATGAAACAAGAAGCACCGGGATCGTAGAGACGCGTACTACGAGATAGTGCAGATCCGGAGTCATTCCGGGCAAGTAGGAATTTGAGTTAAATCGAACGTCGTTTGGTTTAATTTAAATTTCGAACGCTCGCCGAAACTCAAGGTGAGTTAATCTCACTCACATCTGGAATGTTAGCTGATTTAAATAGTTAATATTTAAATATTTGTGTGATTGGTTGAAATGTTTCTTTATATCAGCCTGGATTGATATATTTATAGTGTTGTGCTAATATTTGTGGATGCAGGAAAAGCAGGTTGGAGGGATCCAACTGGATTCCTCACAATGTAGAAATTATTTTTATAATTGATGATGATGCCTGTTATATATTGTGATTGATAAATTTGGAATTTAATTATATCGTGATGTTGTTGGATAAACTATAAACTCAGAATGTTAATTATAAAGAAAATAAATTGGGTTTTAAAAAGAAATCAAGAAATTGATAAATAAAGGATATGGTTAAATAATGAATTTAAAAGAATAAAAATTGAAATCTGTTGGAATAAGATTGGAAATTGGTAAAATTTGGAATAATAAACAAAGAGAAAAGTTATTAGTTAATAAATTGAAAGTAAATTTATATTATTAAACCATAAATCTGAATTGAAATAAACGACAGAATTTATAAGAAGGATTTTCTCGGATGTTTGAGTGGAAATGAGTTTCCCTGGGAAAACCAAGTTCGAGCTTTAAACAGATTTTATTAGAAGAAAGTTTTAAAATTCAAATTTGTTAAAAGAGTGTTTTGGAAATTATTGTTTTAAAGAAATTATTAATAAATTAGCAATAGTAAATTTTATGGATACCTTAGTAATTATTTTTACAAATGGATTTATTTAAAGGCTAGTTTTGAATAAAGTTATTTGAAAATTATTATTAATCCCTTTCAAACTCTATTTTTTGTAAATTTAGTTTAACTAAAACCTTATTTTAAATCAAGTTATATCTTATAAAATAGTTTTACTCTAAATATTTCAAAATTGTATTTTGAGTAAATAACTAGAAGTAAATTTATATATTTTAAAGTATATTTCAGTATAAAATATTTTAACTGTTTTAAATTTAAATTGTTTTGAACTTGGTTATTTCTAATGGGAATATAGGGTAAAGGATTTACCTTGTAAAGGAAGAATTTTGGGAATTGTTTTCAAATGGATTTTTGGAAATTTGAAAATATATCTTTTAAAGATATTTGAGGCAAATAAATAATATGGAATATTATTTATTGCGTGATGGATGCTTATGGATGTTTGTGAATATAAATTGATAGTTAAATCACCGACTATCAATATTGGACAAATGCGTTGATCGTTTCAAAGAGACCGGGATCGAGATTTATTTCTCGAAAACCACTTCGATCCGGTTTGTATGTTTCGTGCGAAAAACGTGTTCGGAGTCGAAGATGGAGCAGTGAAGTGCAAGGGCTAGTCGCTACTAATCCTGAGGATATTTCCAAAATGGATGTAGTAGGAATAGTGCCTTCGGTTCCGTTCGAACCCGGGACGGACTTGTATGGATGAATGCTTGCGAAACATCGTCAGGTGGACGATGGGCATTCTAAGTGAAAATGTTCTAAAGGTAACGCTTAGCCTCAAGCCTCATCAACCGGGAATGACTGAAAATCAGGGGATATGCAGCAAGGTTAGGTGGGTCATGCCCAAGCAGAACAAGATATTTCCCCTGTCTAGATGTTCCTTATATATATATATATATATTTCGGCTTAGTGGGTGGTTGGTCGCGCCAACCACGGGGTTTATCTTGTTCGGGACTGTTCAGTAAGGAATGGTTCCATCCTTGTGTTGCAGGGGATGAAGGGAGTAGTCCTCGGTACGGTGATCTAGGCCCCGTACTGTGACAGGTGGTACCCCAGTGCCTAGTCATTGTTGGAAATCCATTTTCCCTACGAGCCTTGTACGAGTTTTGTTTGTATTACCCACTTTTGCGGCTAGTAGCTGGAATTTAATCATGTAACAATTTCGGCTATTTTATAAGTATTTGTAAATAGACCCTATTATAATATCAGAGGATTTCTATAAAAAGTGTTTTAGCTATCGTAAGGTAAAAACCCGACATGTTTATTTGTGGCGTGGTCCTACGAGATGCTTTTTTTTCAAAGGAGTTTTGAAACTTTAATAATCAAGTTGGATGCATATTTAGTATCAGCTGGTATTCCAGACTGACTCGGGTGTTATTTTATTATACCGCTCGGGTCAGACCGAGTATTATATGTTCAGGTCAGGATGTTATGGAGCAGGAGAGGAGCTGGAGTCCGAGACGTATTTCTCGTATTTATATATATATTCCGCTGCTATGATTGTATGGTATGTCTGATTGGTAATTTTTGATGTATGAGATACTCTGATGATATGATGTATAAACAGTAATAAATTTCATTTTGTGTAAAATTCTATATTTACTATTATATTTATTCCGCTGCGACTGTGAGATTCTGATATTGTTTAATTTCTTCTTCTTCTATCTCTTCTTCTTTAACCCTAATGGTTCGTAATCCTGTGCCACTTGAGTTAATAGAGGTAGAATAATGTTGATTCAAGGGGTACGGATTTGCGGGCTGTTACACTTGGTATCAGAGCTGAGGTTGGCGACAACCTAGGCTTTGGTGGGGGAATTACTCGTTAAACAGAGTCAATATTACTCTATAATGAGTTGAGCGTATTAATAGATATGAGAGCGTACTTGTTAGTGAATATAAAATTGTTTTCATACTGTGTTGACTTATCGGTTGAGTGTTTATGAATTCTGGTCGGTGCGGGAAGTACAACCGTATCGATAGGGGTTTCTAAACTCTTAAACAAGATAAACCGACATAGTAACGTTTTAAAAGTGGGTAAATGAAATAATTTTACCCAAAATTATATTTTGATATAAAAAGAATAATTTTTTGATATTATTATATATATTTGATTGTTTAGATGTGGATATCTATAATTAAATAGGAATCTAAAATCTAATCTAAAATTTGAAATGGTTATAACCAAATAAATTCTATAAGCATGGATTATGCAAAAGAAGAATAACTAAATTTGAATTAAACCAGAATTTAATCCCGGAAGTTTTGGAAAGAATTTTAAATGTATGGGAATAAGGATTTGGAAATGAAAAATCCTAATCCCGGAAGTTCCGTCCTTGTGTTGCAGGGGATGAAGGGAGTAGTCCTCGGTACGGTGATCTAGGCCCCGTACTGTGACAGGTGGTACCCCAGTGCCTAGTCATTGTTGGAAATCCATTTTCCCTACGAGCCTTGTACGAGTTTTGTTTGTATTACCCACTTTTGTGGCTAGTAGCTGGAATTTAATCATGTAACAATTTCGGCTATTTTATAAGTATTGGTAAATAGACCCTATTATAATATCAGAGGATTTCTATAAAAGTGTTTTAGCTATCGTAAGGTAAAAACCCGACATGTTTATTTGTGGCGTGGTCTTACGAGATGCTTTTGTTTTTCAAAGGATTTTTGAAACTTTAATAATCAAGTTGGATGCATATTTAGTATCAGCTGGTATTCCAGACTGACTCGGGTGTTATTTCATTATACCGCTCGGGTCAGACCGAGTATTATATGTTCAGGTCAGGATGCTATGGAGCAGGAGAGGAGCTGGAGTCCGAGACGTATTTCTCGTATTTATATATATATATTCCGCTGCTATGATTGTATGGTATGTCTGATTGGTAATTTTTGATGTATGAGATACTCTGATGATATGACGTATAAACAGTAATAGATTTCATTTTGTGTAAAATTCTATATTTACTATTATATTTATTCCCCTGCGACTGTGAGATTCTGATATTGTTTAATTTCTTCTTCTTCTATCTCTTCTTCTTTAACCCTAATGGTTCGTAATCCTGTGCCATTTGAGTTAATAGAGGTAGAATAATGTTGATTCAAGGGGTACGGATTTGCGGGCTGTTACACGAATCCCCATAGCACTCGATCAATCAGGGGAAGAGAACGAATCGAAATACTCAACTCGGTAAAAACTAGGGTTTAGGAACTGAAACTTGCCACCGCCGCTTCCCCAATCATCAGTGACCACTCCGAGTATTTTTCCTAGCAACGCCATGAAATCCACCACCTCCAGACAAAAATTCCGACCATCCCAATGCTCGTGGCCATCAGAATATGCCCAGTATTCCAAAACAGTGCAACCCCAATATTTACTTCATTTTGAGTCTAAAAATTATGATTTCGATCTTAAAAATCATGTTTCGGATTAGAGTTTCATTTTATATCCTTGAATTTCTAAATTAAAATGTTCGAATTTTTCACTTGTTCAAAACTTTGCTCGGTAACTTGGTTTTCAGAGATGTCACCAAGCTGTTTCAACTTGAATAGATTTTTAAATTAAAGCTAATGATAAAACAATCAAATCATATTTAAATCTTGAACCCAATTTCTGCTTAGACCGAAAAATTGGAGTTGATTTGCAAACTTGGTCTAAAAGAAAACAAAAACAGTAACAAGATACAGGCATACCCAAAGTGATTTTATTTTTTAGACAGTGAAAGTTACTCACTTGGATCTCGAAATGGACAGAGCTGCTTTCATTATAAATTAGGCTTTTGAAATGTGCTGGAATCCTCTTCTTGAATCTCTGATTTATTGAGATGTTTGTTATTTGACTGAATTTTGTTTAAGTTTTTTTTTTTCCTTTTATCTTTAGATCGATTCCCAAGCTAATAATACTTATTTATTTTTTTCATTTTAGTTGAAGTATTGGATCCCTAAGGCTGCAGGTTTGTTTGAGTTGATATTTATAAAACAAGTTTACTGGTTGATGTAGGTGGAAAGAAGTTTACAGGTTGACAAATATTTTGTTTTATTAATCAGATCTTTATTTACTGCAAATGAAAGGATTTGCCAAATATTTTGACTAGACAAAATGTTGGCTGAGAGATTTGCATTTAATGCCTTGCTTCTTAATTGGTTTGCATACTTAGAAAACTGGTTACACAATTAAACTTCTGTTGTACTATGTCTAAATTTGATTTTCGACTGATATGAAGTTGTGATGATAGATATGTTTGCATTTATTTGTTTGTACTGATACTTTTAAATCATACTTGAATGCATTTGCTTTGCCTTATTACATACTTTATGTCTTCTTGAGCAAGCTTCCAATATATATATATTAATATTCTGTTTATTTTCTTGCTTTAACTATGCTGAGAGATTTTGTGTCTTATGCTTTTGTTTACAAGTTCATGCTATTTTAAATGCATATGCAGTTTTTGTGTCTAGTTTAAGTGTACTCAAGATTTTTGTCTTTGAAATACTTGTTTATGTTTTACACAGCAACATACTTGTTGTATTACATACTTGTTTGTACTTAGATTTTCTTCTTTTGTTTAGTTGACTAATATTTTACTTGCTTTGCATCTTGCTTTCCCAGGTTGATGCATTGTTTTATATTTGTACTTCATTAGCTCGTTTCATACCTGCATGTTTACTTTTACCTGTTTCTTTTTTTTCTGACTTTCTTTTCTTTTGTCATGTGTACATACTTGAATACACTTTGTAATATAAATAAATTTCTATTTTAATATGTTGTTTAAACTTAGCTATGTGTTACTTTATATTTTTATTTATCTTACATATACATATATATATATATATGTCATATATGTCTATTTAAAAATTTCAAATTAAACATGTTTTTCTAACTTAAATATTTAATTATCTTATACTTATTACTTTATAAATTTCTATTCTATATAACTATAACCATAACTTGTTTGAAATATTTGTTCGACGTATTCATTTTGTTGTCTTGTTTCATATTTATCCTTGAATTGTTTATAATTATAGTTTAAAACTTGTTTTACAAATTAATTTGCACTATCAAACATTTTCTAAGTTCATTTATTCAAAATTTAAGCACAACTTTAATATTCAAATTCAGATTCCAAAGTCAAATCCAAATTTTATTCCAAAATTTGCTCAAAGATTACATTAACTATCAATTTAATATTAATTCAAAATTGGGGTCGTTACAGACTTCCCCCCTTAAAAGAATTTCGTCCTCGAAATTTAGTCAGAGAGAGATAACGAAGATAGATGAATCATCTTCCTCAGATCAAACTGAATATTTATTCTGCATTTGGCTTACCAAATTAGAATGTCTACAATATGAGAACAAACTCATACAATACTACACAGGATACCCGGGTCATAAATTCTACGAAATATGCAAGGCACTGGTTAGTTCAAAGGGATAACTAACCATTCATAAAATATATCCGGACTCAAATTGTATTCACATATCTGTCTACTTTTGGGTATAATTTCAAAAAAATTTGTTTAGAAACCAAAGTATATCTATCAACCATAGCAACCAAAGCAAACAAAGCAACCAATACATCCAAACAAACAATTTTGGCCTATTTGGAGTTTATGTCCTATACACATATATCAAACATTCTTCCTGTATTTACCAGGAACCGTCGAAGAATTGACAAGAGATGCTGAACAAGAGAGATAGATTTAATCTTCTATAATTTTTTCAAATACTAGGAATGGATTCCAAATTCAAGTCGGAACATCTCAAAATGTATACTAATTTGTCCCTCTTCGGACTTCGATCAACCCAAGAAATTATAATGGAATTTTCAAATTTAGTTTTAAACGAAATCGTTTTATCGATACAATTCAAATTATCCTTCATATTCCATTAATCGAGTTAACTCAATTTTAAAATTTCCAATTTATTCAAATTTTCAATTTCAAATTTCCAATTAATATTAATTTAGGTTTAAATCAAACTCTGATAAGAAAACGATGAAGATACGAAGTAAGAATTTCCTACAACGATTCGTAGGGCCAACATCACACCGAAACTTCTTCTGGAGCTATCACAAAGCAATCAAAAGAATTTGGAAAAACGAGTCAAAGGAAATTAATAGAGAAAGATTGTTTCCACTGTTGCAGAGCATTGACCAATTATAGTGGTACTTCCCTGTCCCCTATCTCATTCTCTTCTTGCACTCATGCTCACTATCGGCGGATGGTAAGAGAATTTACTAAGGCATTCGAACGGATATCTTAGGGATATACTCATTCTAGGGCATACTTCACCCTATCTCTAATGAGCTACTTAATGTGTTATACTCCTGAGCTAAAGTTCAACCTTAGCTCTGATGTCAAATGTGACGAAGCGAATTTTGCCCGTTCGAAAATCGACATCCATACTTTACATCGTACTCGAATGCCGTAGATTCAACCGTTCAAATCCGAGTCGCGGGAGCTTATAACACAATTAAGTAAACAAACAACACAGCGGAAGAAATAATGAATATCAATATACAACATAGATGCAATATCTGATACAACAGATGATACAATGAATATCAATATTCATCAGAGATATGATACAATAAAATAGCAGCGGAGAGAAAATAGATAACACTAGCAGCAGAACAAATAACTCAAGATAGTCTTCAAGAAAGAACTCCAAAACTGCAACTCCATCTCTAAGAACCAATACAGAAATAGCACGAACTCCCAATAACGATGGACTAAGATAAGCAAGTCTCGTCCACATCCAAAGACTGAACTAACCTCAGATCAGCTACTAAACCTAACTATCTGAAAAACCCAAATCTAGACTGCTCGTGTGGAAAATAGTGAGCACCTAGAGTTTAGGAAAGGAACAATAAACTCCGGGTCAGTCATGGGACTGGTGTGAGTAACAAAAACAGTTTATCTTTTAAAAACAAACAGCAAGAGAATTTTAAAGTAAATTCGCAATGCTTTTAGAAAATGAAACTACCATAAGACCTCCGGCCACACACACAATGCAAACGCAGAATTGGAGGAGATTTCTTCTTATGATAGTCAAACATGCTTGATACGCAAATTCTTGGATATTATTATTATAAGTGCACAGTGCAGAAAAGCATTTCGAAAGTAGAATATAAATCTTAGCCAGCATAGGCATTCCACACTTATGCCTACTATAGCTACCATGTTCAATAGCAGGTTACCACCACATTCCATGGCAGGTATTACAACTAAAACCGTACAAGGCTCGTATTGTTTCTTTGAATTTTCCAACAAATGGTCAGGCTAAGGAACTTCCTACTGCCACATGGGATCACCTCTGGCGGGACGTCCCGAGAACCTAACCGGATCTCTGCCAACACAAGGTCGGGTTACCTCTGTAACTAGGTAACTACTACTCAAGCATGCCACTCCCCGGTCCTTTGGGACCTTTATCTGAGGCGCCTCTAAGCAACAACCACACAGTAAATGAGATTGGAGCCACCACATAGGTAAATATCTGGGCTACATACCATGATACCACCTTTTACCAGAAGGGAATGAAACACCCTAAAGGGCGCGACCCTCATAACCTTGCCGCATCTTTCCTGTTTCGACCATTTCCGGGGTGTGAGGTCCTGATGCAGTCTCGTCCATAAAGCTACGCTTTATACAAAAGCCATGCTCTGATCACAAATGATCAACAAATGATCATTAACACACAGCAGCACTCAGCATGCCACACTACCAAATTGGGAATATATCGCTGACAACCTTCAACTACATAACCTCTGAGCTCGTACGTCTCAGAGAAGGGTGTTAAACTAAGAGAATGAATTCTCCGCCACCAACAGAAATGTATTTGAAAGAAATCTGCTTTATATCTCAAAGTGTAGTGTCATACATACAACCATACAAGTCTGTTCCGAGTTCGAACAGAACCGAAGGCACTTCCAAAGAAGCCCTTGCAAATCCGGGTATTCACAATCCCGATCGGACTTCCCATCACTTAGGGAATCTCTATATCGGAGCAACTCAGTGCAGAGACAATCGATAGGTCATCCTATCGTTCCCGCAAATACCCGGTCTTCAACACCGGTCTTCAAATGTTATCCATAACGTCGAATCACATATTCGGAATGGGTTATACGACACAAAGGTCCTCTTCCGGCTAAACCGAATAGTGAGCGCAACATTTAAAACATATGGATATGGGATTTTAAGTAAGTCACAACTTAATAACTCAAAACTTTCCTTCAAATGGTTTAAACAAATAACCATTTCAAATCTTTTAAACAAAAAGATTTATTCACTAAGTTCACCCAGCTTCACAAAGATCCATTTACGGATTTCAAAACAATTTCCATTTCAATTGGATTAACTCGTTAAATCTTTAAATTAAAGATTTAACTTATAGCTTTCAAACTGTTTCCATAACTTAGGAAATCATTTTCATTTTTAACTTGAAATCTTTTTAACATGATTTGGACGTTCATCACTTAAGTGAAAGCTTTTATCATTTGGAAACAATAAGTTTTCATTTCAGAAAGATCCGATTATATTTACATGAGTTAAAGCCCTTGAATTTAAATTCAAATTCCCGAATCGATACTTTCAAAATAGTTTAACCCATATAAATTGGTATAACATCTTTAGTCCCTAGTTTCCAGATCATAGAATTCAATTTTAAATATTGAATTCAAATTTAAATTAAATCATTTAAATTCCAAAACTTAATCAAGTTATTCAAAATAAATTTCATCTTTGAAATTCCATTTCAAAAGCTTTTCACTTTAAATCCAGTCCATTTCCAAAACATTTGAATTTAAATATTCAAATTCAAAACTATTTCAAAATCTATGACTTGATTAATTTCCTCGTGAAATCCATATTTGTGTGTATATAGGTGTGGTCCAGGGGTTTAACACAATAGTGCACATCATTCAATCATCACAGATTAAGACACAGAATTATAGTTGATATGCGGTATAAGCTATAACGCTTATCTTTTATTCACAGATTACAGATAAATAAGTCACACAGCTCAAATCAAAACAATGCATCAGATATCAGGGGTATCAAACAATACAATCATCCAATAGAATGCAAACATCCATAAGTAAGATCAGTTTATTGTTTGATTCATTCAAATCAAATTAATTACTTATGAATTTTTAATCCTAGTAGTAAATAATATTAATCAATTTCAAATCATTTTGATTAATTCTTTCTTTAATCATTAATTAACCATTTATAATTAATTAATCAACCCTTTAATTTTAATTCACCAACCTTTAATTATTAAGTAACTAATCTTTAATTATTTAATTCACCATTTATCTTTAATTAATCAATTAATTACCATTTTATTAATTACCCTTAATTAGTTACAAACAATTGATTAACCTTAAGTTGATTTCCGGATTTATTAATATTAATTAATTACAAACCAATTTGATTAATTATCCAATTCCGATTTATTAATTACAAGTCATTTGACAAAATTAATTTATCAAACACTTTAATTAATTATTTTTAATTAATTATATTCATTAAATTAACCTTTAAACCAATTACATAATTAATTACCCCTTAATTAAGGAAATTATTCTTAATTTATCATATTAATAAATTAATTAATCTCTAATTATAAATTTATCTAAATTATTTATAAATTAAATAAATTATCATTCCTTAATTATCTTATAAATTACATCATTTAATTACCTTAATTATCTCTAAGATAATTAATTTCTTTATTAATGATTTCATTAGCATTTAAGTGTATTTTAAACATTACACTTTTAAATTTAAATTCCATTCTGAATTTAGGATTCAAATTGATTAACCATCTAATCACAAATCAAATTCAATATCAATTTATAAATCTTAGAATAAATGCAAAGAACATTTATTATTTACATAGGAAACTTAAATAAGTAAAGCCTTTAAACCAATTTACTTAATTTTATTTAAAAATAAAGCCTTTAAAATACATCACTATTTAACTTGCAAATTCAAGTTATCTAATCATTTAACTTCCATATAAGAACCTTTTATAAAAGAACTTATCAAAAATCAAGTTTAATTATTTGCTTGAAAGTAAAATACTTAAAGTGTTTAGGCAATTTCAATAGGGACTGGACTCGAGGCACCTACTTAGTTTACTCGAGAAAAACATGCGGTTCTTTTCCCATTCCCCTCGAGTTTCTCCCCTACTTTCTTCCTCTCTTTATCCTTTCTTCCACTTCTCTCCTTTTTTTTGTTAAATTTTAAATTAAACTGCAGTAACAATACCGACTCACGTTCCTCCAGACAACCCAAAACAAACCCCAACATTCTCGAGACAACTCCTCGTTATTTCGAGTAACGCGTGATGCAACTCGAGAAAAACCAGAGCAAACCCACCCCAACGTCAATTCAACACAGCAACCTCCTGCTTCCAAGAAATGAACTCCGTACACGTGCACACGAGCCCAAAGCTCCTCCAGCCACCGTTTCGATCATCAACAAGTCGACGTCATCGCCTTGAAGCCCCACAACCACCCAAACGCGTGAGAAGATCATTGAATCAAAATTTGAACTTGAAAACGAAACCTGGAAACACGTTCAGGTTCACCATCAAACCTGGAAGTCGCATCGTCCACGAAACCTCGACCACCAGAGACCAAGCGATTCCGACCGTGCACTCGTCTACGACCAAGCTACCCTCCCTCGAATCCCCATAGCACTCGATCAATCAGGGGAAGAGAACGAATCGAAATACTCAACTCAGTAAAAACAAGGGTTTAGGAACTGAAACTTGCCACCGCCGCTTCCCCAATCATCAGTGACCACTCCGAGTATTTTTCCTAGCAACGCCATGAAATCCACCACCTCCAGACAAAAATTCCGACCATCCCAATGCTCGTGGCCATCAGAATATGCCCAGTATTCCAAAACAGTGCAACCCCAATATTTACTTCATTTTGAATCTAAAAATTATGATTTCGATCTTAAAAATCATGTTTTAGATTAGAGTTTCATTTTATATCCTTGAATTTCTAAATTAAAATGTTCGAATTTTTCACTTGTTCAAAACTTTGCTCGGTAACTTGGTTTTCAGATATGTCACCAAGTTGTTTCAACTTGAATAGATTTTTAAATTAAAGCTAATGATAAAACAATCAAATCATAATTAAATCTTGAACCCAATTTCTGCTTAGACCGAAAAATTGGAGTTGATTTGCAAACTTGGTCTAAAAGAAAACAAAAACAGTAACAAGATACAGGCATACCCAAAGTTTTTTTTTTTTAGACAGTGAAAGTTGCTCACTTGGATCTCGAAATGGACAGAGCTGCTTTCATTATAAATTAGGCTTTTGAAATGTGCTGGAATCCTCTTCTTGAATCTCTGATTTATTGAGATGTTTGTTGTTTGACTGAATTTTGTTTAAGTTTTTTTTTTCCTTTTATCTTTAGATCGATTCCCAAGCTAATAATACTTATTTATTTTTTTCATTTTAGTTGAAGTATTGGATCCCTAAGGCTGCAGGTTTGTTTGAGTTGATATTTATAAAACAAGTTTACTGGTTGATGTAGGTGGAAAGAAGTTTACAGGTTGACAAATATTTTGTTTTATTAATCAGATCTTTATTTACTGCAAATGAAAGGATTTGCCAAATATTTTGACTAGACAAAATGTTGGCTGAGAGATTTGCATTTAATGCCTTGCTTCTTAATTGGTTTGCATACTTAGAAAACTGGTTACACAATTAAACTTCTGTTGTACTATGTCTAAATTTGATTTTCGGCTGATATGAAGTTGTGATGATAGATATGTTTGCATTTATTTGTTTGTACTGATACTTTTAAATCATACTTGAATGCATTTGCTTTGCCTTATTACATACTTTATGTCTTCTTGAGTAAGCTTCTAATATATATATTAATATTCTGTTTATTTTCTTGCTTTAACTATGCTGAGAGATTTTGTGTCTTATGCTTTTGTTTACAAGTTCATGCTATTTTAAATGCATATGCAGTTTTTGTTTCTAGTTTAAGTGTACTAAAGATTTTTGTCTTTGAAATACTTGTTTATGTTTTACACAGCAACATACTTGTTGTATTACATACTTGTTTGTACTTAGATTTTCTTCTTTTTGTTTTGTTGACTAATATTTTACTTGCTTTGCATCTTGCTTTCCCAGGTTGATGCATTGTTTTATATTTGTACTTCATTAGCTTGTTTCATACCTGCATGTTTACTTTTACCTGTTTCTTTTTTTTTTTGACTTTCTTTTCTTTTGTCATGTGTACATACTTGAATACACTTTGTAAATAAATAAATTTCTATTTTAATATGTTGTTTAAACTTAGCTATGTGTCACTTTATATTTTTATTCATCTTACATATACATATATATATATATATATATATATATGTATGTATATATATATATATATATATGTCTATATATGTCTATTTAAAAATTTCAAATTAAACATTTATTTCTAACTTAAATATTTAATTGTCTTATACTTATTGCTTTATAAATTTCTATTCTATATAACTATAACCATAACTTGTTTGAAATATTTGTTCGACGTATTCATTTTGTTGTCTTGTTTCATATTTATCCTTGAATTGTTTATAATTATAGTTTAAAACTTGTTTTACAAATTAATTTGCACTATCAAACATTTTCTAAGTTCATTTATTCAAAATTTAAGTACAACTTTAATATTCAAATTCAGATTCCAAAGTCAAATCCAAATTTTATTCCAAAATTTGCTCAAAAATTACATTAACTATCAATTTAATATTAATTCAAAATTGGGGTCGTTACACGTTGCAAAATAGCTGTTTTGATGTAGCGTCCGGAATAGCGTAGTTATAGTTGATTGAAAGTTAGATCAAAAGGAAATCGAGTGAGAAACTTGTTTATTTTTATTATAAATTATATGATGATATGATATACTTGCTATGATTTTTTTTCTATGGTTGATCATCTTATCTGGATGTCATAATATTTTTGTTTGATTGTGGAAATAATTAGCGTTAAATACACGTCAAATTTACACAAAGGGAATCACTTTTCTATATGAATTATAAAAGTTTTATGGCTTAGTTAAACCTCTTTAAAATATTTAAATGGTTTATAAATGTTTTATAAACATTAAAATTCAATTCGGAGAAGTTTTTATAAGATATGAAATTGAAATCAAAAATAGGAGCATCGCGTAATGGCATTTTGTGATTTCGCGCCATAAAAGTTAAATCAAAGTATAAAGTGGAATAGAGCTGGGAATGATTCGATTAAGAATTTTCTGAAGTCTTGTAACTATGGTTTTCGGATAAAGAAGAAAAATCAAGATTTCATTAAGTGAAATTTTAGATGTGTCCAAACCAAGTTTTCAAAAACGTCACGCTTTGGCAGTTCGAAAACCAAAACGGAAAAATCTTTAAAATGGATATTTTTATAACTTTAAAAATATAAAATAAATTCCAAAATAATATTAGAATATTTTTAAAAGGGATTTGAGGTAGAAAAATGAACATATGTGGAACGAAGTTAATGTTTTGATCAAAGGAACTTTAAAAAACACTATCCACGCCACTTTTTACAATACTTTTGGGTAACTTTTGAAATTATGATTTAAACTTGAGATTTTCTTTCCAAATCTTTATGCAAATATTTTTCAAATAATAATCAGGAATTTTAAAAAGTTTAGAGTTGATCAAATAACTTGACCACTTTATGGGTGATAGAAAGATAATCTCTAGACCCGAGCTTGGACAACTAGTGTCTAGGTTCTGCTCTAGCTATCTGGACTGGCCCAATGGAGAGAATAGTAAATCTGATTTATTCGGACCATATTTTCCTAAGATTATAAGCGATTTAGAGATCTCCAAAAGTTAAACAAAAATTTAAATAATTTGATTTTTGGTGATATATGAAACATATTGATTAAACTTTATATTAAATTCCGAGAAGGGAACTCGTACTATCTGTATGAATTTAAAAGGTGATTTTACCGTTATTCGACGAATACAGGTTGAATACAGAAATTAGTATTGAGTATAACTAATATAATTCCTATGGATCCTATTTACTCAAAAACTAACTGGTTTTGAACTTACCATCTTAAGTAACATGGTTTTAACCCATTAAAAGATATGTTTTGGAAATAAATAATCTCCATTGAGATTGAAATTATACCAATAATAGAAGATGGAAATGTTTTCCTATGTAATTAAGGAGAAATGATTTGGTATTTCCAAAGATAAAATTGGGATTTTAATTAACCAAATGATTTGATATAAGAGGTTTAATGATTCCATATAAACTGAAAAAGAAATGGTTTAAAGGTGTATATCTCTAGAGATATTTTATCTGATAAAAGATATTGATAAATTGAATAATAATCACCCACATACTAAACATCTTTTATCGATAAATTGGTTCGGAGGTACCGGGGTTGGATTTGAGTGATTCTTATCCGAAAACCACTTCGAACTAACATACGTTCGAAAATGAAAACATGTTGAAGACAATGATTTTGAAGATGAAGATCTTCATAATGTAGAGCAGCTTGTCACGAACCTTCAGGGTAATTCCTTTTTCATATATATGGTGGCAGTGGTTCCTTCAATTTGAAATTTTCGATGTAAGGACTACTTGCTGCTAATCCTAGAGGTGATTCCCAAATAGGATGTAGTAGGAGAAGTGCCTTCAGTTTATTTTTTGCTTGAACAACTTGTATGGACGAGCGTCTGACATTGTATTTTTAAAAACACGTACATTGATTTTACAAACGTACATCTGTTTGGTGGGTAGGAGGTAACCCTCTTACACTTAACACCTAACTCTAAGACGTACGAGCTCAGAGGTTGGACTTTTGTGGAAATCAAAATTGTGTTGTTGGAAATGGCAATGTGACATTTAAAGTAGGATGTCATGTGAAAAGTAAAATGTTACCTCAAGCCTAACACGTCGGTAATGGCAAAAATATACTAGAAGCAGCATGGCTAAGAGGGTCGCACCCATTAGAATATGGTCATGCTTTTCTAGGTTACCCTTTATATTTCGGGTATGTTGTGTATGCTTTAGGATCCCACGGATAGGTCGGGAATGACTGGGGTGATGGGATATTCGGTACTATCTATGGTAGGTGTAGGCCAGTTCTATGTTGGTAAAAGTTGGAGCCTCGGGTGCGTCCTTCTAGAGATGTACCGTCTAAAGGTAGTCTCTTACCTTGTCACTGTATGAAATTCATTCTCCAATACGAGCCTTTGTGGTTTTATTTGTAGAATCTAGTATGCTGCAATTTAATTATTTTAATAATTTCGGCTATGATTAATATGTTATTTGAAAGGGTTTTCAAATAATATCATTAAAAATAATATACCTAATTTTACGTAGTAAATATTTTTGTTATCATAAGGTGAAAATCCGTCCGTGTTTATGTGTGGCGTGGTCTTTTGAGATACCCTTTGATTTCAAAAGTATCCGTTCTTTTGAGTTTTCTCACACCAGTCCTATGATTGACACGGAGTTTATTTTCTTTTCCCCTTAAACTCTGAGCGCCATATTTTTTCAGCCAGCCAAGTAGTTTGGTAGCTTGGAGCATTTTGGGAAGAATGGAGCATGAAGCAGGAGAGTCCTATGTAGATAGTTATCGATTTCTATTTCCGCTGTATTATGTATATGTATCTACCAGCACCTGTAGGGACATGCAATTATAACTGTCAATGGCTGGGTTAGTACTTGCTATGACTCTGGTATCTCATTTTGAAAGTGATTGTATGTACTATATATATGTATAATCACAAGTTGTTAAATGGGACGTGGGAATTTATTTTGTTCTTTCTTCTAATCTTTATTTTCTTTTACCCCTGATTGTCTACCTCTTCGGCATTTGAATTTGCGACACATGAATACCGAGTATATATTAGCGTCGATCTTCAAGGATCGAAAAGGCGGGTTGTCACATATAATAACCTAGTTAGGGTCGAGCAAGGTTTGTATTATAACCTAGTTTGGACCGAACGAGATTCATAAATCAACCACGTTATATTTGAACATGGTTTAAGAAAAATGAGGGAATTTTCTCCGTGAATTGGGGGATAAAAAGAAAAAAAGTGGAATGGATAATTTTTTGAAACTGAATGTGAATTAAAAGAAGGAAAGTGTAATGGGAATAGAATCAGCCTACTTCGTGCGCATCATCTATGTTTTCATAACGAAAAAATTGAGAAGAAGAACGTACCTTCTAAATCATGCCTTTAAAAATGAAAACAGATGCTCATTTTATAATATGAGAAGGGGTAAGAGAAGTTGAGAGTAAAGCATAAACAAGGAAGTGTAAACAGTTGGCTAAGAGAGCAAATCGTCTAAATTTTATTAATACGTATGATTATACAAGCCAAATTTGAATTTTGTTTTCAAAAGTCAAAATATTATTTGGCTAGAAAATACATTTTGTATTTTACATTTTCAATTTACATGTCAAATGACATGAAAGAGGAGGAGTGAGAGAATCTTAGTCATTCTAACAAAGGAAGAGATGGTTAGAAGAAAGATAGTTGTTGATATATCCTAAAAGGCGAAGAAAAAAAAAATCATTTACAATTTAACATGTTAAAATCATTTTTTGAATCTACCGTTTTCCATTACCTTCCATTTTAACGTAGACGGTTGAAAACACAAAACATAAAAATCATTTTGAATCAAACACCACGTAACATATTATGGGTGTTTGTTGTTCGTTTGTTGGGTGAAAAGTTAGGTTTGGTCCTCTGAGACAGGGTTTATATTATGATCTTTTACTTTCAAAATTTTTACCTCAACATTTTCATCGCACCCTACAAAAAAGCATTAAGGTAGTATTTGGTTTGCTATTTTTAATTTTGCGTTTTTGTTCGTACAAAAATGCACATGACGCAAGTAAATTGCCGAAAATGATTAATCTAGAAAACGAGGTTAGCATACAAAATAAAAAAAGACTTTTTTTTATTTTTTGTGTCTTGGAAAATAACACAAGTATGTGAAACAATCCGCCCATCCATCGTTTCTCTATACGCTTCGTCCTTCCATCCGCCTATGTTTCATCCCTTCCATCGTCTCTCTATTCTTCTCATATTTGACATTATATTGAAAACCGAAAACATAAAATTCGTTTTTAAACCAAACACTACCTAAATTTATAACCTCTTGTTTCCTCGTTTCACACCCCTCACTTTACCATTTTGCCATTTTTCTTCTATTTTTTTTATTGTTTATATTTTTATTTTCTACCACGTTAGACGGATGCGTGAGTTGTATTAACATCCACGTCCGAGTCGAGGGTGGGTATCAAAAAACACCACGTTGACTTCGAACGTGGGTTTAACCAGTAACCTCCTTTAGGCTTAACACAGTTTTCCTTATAAAACCATCACCATACCATGGACGAGTGCGTTGTGATCATCCACACTCACTACAGACGGAGCCACGACGTGGTATTACTGCCCACGTCCATGATCAGCCGGGCGACCGAAGCACTTTTTTAAAAAAATCTGGTTTCGATTAATTTCACCGTCAACCCAAAAGGGGCAAAATGGGTATAAAATATTATTTTTCTCAGAAAAAAAAAATAGTGGGGAGGTAATCACAAAATCGCAGTTAGAATTGGCCGAGCAAAAACTGAAAACCAAACGTAGACTGCTGCAACAATATTATTTGACCGGCCCTACAGTACAGAATTTTTATCTTTTTTTATTTTACTTTCCTGTATCAGTGAAAAGGTGCCAGCTATATTTCATATTAGAGAAAATAATACTTTTTTCACAACGTAAATTTTGCCTTAAACATAACCTTTAGATTGAAGCATAAAGCAGAACTGTTAATTAGATTATACTTTGCTGAAACGGAAATCATCAATCAAGACTGCTCACAATTTTTAAGATCCATGAATGCTTAAAATAAAACCAAACAGAAACTACAAAGATTTTAGGTCAACAACCAGGCATCTACAACAATATTATTATTCACAATAATATTTCTGTTGAAAATAAATTTAACAAAAGATAGCCCAAACCACTAAATATTTTTTCCATTAACTTTTGGATTTCATTATAGAAAAATAGTAGAAGTTAATTTGAGAATTTAGACGTACAGAAAGGGTTTGTATTAACATTTTCTGCTTTCAATTGATTGTGTAAAACCAACGAATAAGACAACTGAAACTTTTAGATACTATCAAGGTAAAAATCATTTATATGCCAATATCATATTATTTGATAACTGCCCAAAACAAGATGTATGAGTAAAACCAAACGGTAAATCACAAGCTATCCCAATTACTCGTACATAAATGCACATAAAATTCACAGATAATTTAACACTAAGTTACAGAAATAGTTTCACTCTTAAAATTATCTTTCATACACATCTGTTAATTAGGTACCTCAAAACTGCATGGAAAGTCTGAAAGCATCGCCATATGTGGCAACGGAAGAAGAAAAAAATTGCCTAAAGAATTTTCTCCCTAAACAATACTTACATATTCTGCAAATTTATACAACTACCGTGACATATTACAAAAGCTAAAGGAAGGCGTAGCTGTTATGAAGTTACAGTATTAGTAGATTGCCTCACGTGAAAAGGGTGCACCGTGTTGAATCGCCATTAGATACGAAGTTCAGTACATTATAAAAATTCGATGCATTGCATGGGGAGCAAATTGTCTGACCTGACCCTGCCCTGAAATGCAATAAAAAAGATATGAATTAACCTTCTTAAATTGAACTTATGATTCTTTGCTTTTACGCAAATACACTGCACCATCTCTGCATTCAAGAATTTTAATAATTTTAGTTATGAGATGGTGATATAAAGAAAATGTTCTCTACAAGGACATGTGACAATAGGAACATTGAATTTTAGTTATGAGACGGTGATATAAAGAAAAATGTTCTACATGTGACAATAGGAACATTGAAAGTAAGATCATATTTTTATATAGCTGTTTAGTTTACATTGATCTACCTTGTACATATATCTGTATATCCTCTTACTGATGTAACTAACCTTAGATAGATCAAATTCTATGTTCCCTCTTGCATGTCCTCGTGTTTCACAGTGATCTTAGTTATTCATTATATATCCTCGGTCATTCATCAAATATGATGGGTCACACTAATTCATCAATTTGTTGTGATGAATGACTGTGATTTTTTTTTTTTGGCACAGGTCACAGTAAATAAAGGGACAGGGACGGAGGAATTGACCCAACCTCACATGTAAAATTCAGATATGTACTATATAAATTACACCATGACCAACTTAGGCCATCCAACATTAACATGACACGATCGATCAATTTCCAAAGCATGGAAGAGCTTTATAAGATAATAGGAACTTAAGACTGAGTACTTATACAATTGATTGCATATCAACTATATAAGGTATTTCTATTACCCTCTATGTTTGGGCTTTTTTTCTCTTTCTTTCAGAGATTATGCAATTTAACAGGTTTTATATAACTGATAACACGTATTGACAAATTTCTCTTCTAATATAACTGATAACAGGTTTTATATAACTGATAACACGTACTACCCTCTATGTTTGGGCTTTTTTTTGCTTTTCTTTTTCTTTCTTTCAGACTGATGTCCGCGGGTGCGGCGCAGTGGAAAGGAGACTTGGGACTCAGGTTCGATTCCTACCGTGCGCTTCCTAATTTATATAAATTTACCCAGGGGTATGGGGGCTTGGATCAGCGGACGGCTTTAGTATACCCTCCTCAGGAGTTTACCGGCCCGCCGGGTTCTCCTGGGTTTTCAAAAAAAAAAAAGCTAGACTGATATTTCAAAATACGTACCACGATTCATGCAGTTGACAAGTAATCACAGAGGCACCACAGTGACAAAACACACCTAACCTACATGTTAGGTGTGCGTGTATATATAGCTAAAACTTTCAAGAACCAAACTTCAAATTGAAGACACTTCAAGCTAAGTTTACATCAATTAAAAAGCAGCTGCACACCTATATAAGATACAAAATAAAAATATTTAATATCATTCTAGGATTTTGAGAGTGAAATTACATGAAAGTGATGAAACTAAGTAGGAATAATTAGTGATCCAGTGATAATTCATATATGGACGAGGCGTGGAAGGTAGGTTTATGTAGCACAAACACATCGCAGACTGTTGGTTGTATTTATACATTAGATGTGAATAAATGCAAAGGGTATATTTACGGAAGAACTCGCCTAATAACAAGCCTAACCAATCTTCAGTGCTTCTCTAAGGCCAAAACTAAAGTTACTTTGCCCCTTCTTGCCAAAAACAGTATTTCCTTTGTGCATCATAGCCACAAATTCATTGTAATCAATTCTCCCATCCTGGAAATAAAACTTTGTTGTTAAATACACATGATAGATCCAGAGTTATGGTACAAAGACAAGGGCAAAAATTCTGAGATTCTACCGATAAGATGGAAACTGAATGTGTATTATTGTAATATTACAGCTTACATTGTCCTGATCTATCTCCCGGATAACCTCTTCAAGACGAATGTCTTCAATACCAAAATCTTCACAGGCTTTTTGAAGTTCATCAATAGTAATGTAGCCACTACCATCTTTATCAAAGTATGAGAATGCTGCGAACAGATTATCCTCCCTATCAACTTTATTTAGATGCATGGTAGCAGCTATAAACTCCCCATAGTCAATAGTACCACTGTTGTCAATATCTGCCTGAACAGTGTATTCAAATCAGTTAGCTTGATGCAGTTAATAGGAACGAATATTCAACTGAACCGGCATTGTACTCATATATGAAGGTGCATTTTCATCAAGTTTAACTTGGCATTATTCAACTGAGCCTGCATTGTACAGTTTCTAAAATATTTTGTCAATAGCATGCTATGCTCAACTATAAACAAATGAAAGACACAAGAGATTTCAAGCTCCACAATACAAATGATAAAATAAAAAGAAAAGAAAATTGTCCTAGGGTAGACTATGTAGAACATCAAGCTTCTCTGTTAAGGTGTTACCCTATTTATAAAAGAATGAAATGCAAAGCCTTCACGACATCAACTAATTCCGAATATGAAGCATATTTCACACATACCGCTTCCATTAAAGCTGATATTTCAGATTCCTTCAGCTTTGCACCAGCTTTTTCCAAACCAGCCTTAAGTTCCTCAAAAGTAATATGGCCGCTATTGTCAGTGTCTATCATCTTGAACATTTCTTTTAGACCAGCAATTTCATCTTCTGATAAACTCTCCGCAATCACCTACAGTACCATTGGTAACTTTATAAAAAAATTAATTATCCATATGTATGTCTGTAAAGAATGAAATTAATAGTCCAAGTCATGGAGCATCTCAGCTGAAAGAAAAATGTACAATATGAAGACAAAAATATGTAAACCAGGTAGCATTAAAATGAACGAACAATACAAATCAGAAATTAAGAGTAAAATCGTATTGAACGAAATCCTTGCATCTACTTACTGCATTGGAACATAGAATCCATAATAACAATGATATGACACTCTAAAATGTTAAAGTTTTTGTCTATTCACCTCATTCTCTATGGTTCTTACAGGGAGCTCCTCAGCAAATTTCCTTTTACATTTTTTTCAATTCAAAGTTTTGATTTATTTCGTAGAGTAATTATTATTTTTGTCTACTTACACATCAAAACTAAAAGCAGTTTTAATAATAAATAAAAAACACCTTCCATTATCTTACTTTATCATCCAAATTTTGATCATATTTCTTTTTCATTATTTTAGATACTGAATTGGAAATGGAACGTGTCTTCATAACAAACCTCCATGGATGTAGCTGTCACAATGTAAACTTCAGCATGATGAAACTTTTCGGAATTATTTAGTCTAATATCTCCAGAACTTATTATTAATGCAATCTTTCGTCCTCAAGTTCTTCACATTGAAATTTTTTATTAAGATTTTCATCACACTATTAGAAAAACTTACAGGTCAACGAATCAAATCACACACCAGCGTTTATGATAGATAGTGGGAATACAAGGAAAATAATTACTAATTAGTTGAATAGTTGAAATAGTAGAATAAGAGATTTGATGAAGAAATGATTATTTGAATTTTTAGAAATGTAAAAAAATTTATCACTTTTCAGTACAAGTCACAATATATGTCTACGGGGCTATATTTAGAGGGTTCATTTTACAATAGAATAGTATAGATAGAAATTTCAAGATAGAATAGTCTAGATAATTCGGGAATTTAGTAATTGATTGTTACATAAATAATTTTTTCTATCTTTCTAGAGAACTCTAAAAGAATATTCCCTAACTTTCTAGAAATTTGCATCACTCTTCAACACTGCTCCTTGATGCAAATTTCGAAAACTCCAAGCACAGTTCGCAATTACTTAAATTTTGCTTTTCGCAATGCCTTTGTGAATGCATCTGCAACTTGATCCTTTCTTGTGCAGTGTTGAAGTTGGATTTTCTTAATAGCTTCCGCTTCTCTGATGAAGTGATATTTTATAGGTTCTGTTTGACTATGATGAACTGAATTCTTCGTTATTGCAATTGCTAATTTGTTGTCATTGTAGATATTAGTAGACTCGCTTTTTCATTTATCCATTTTTCCAAGTATATCTTTAGTATTACGAGTGTCACAGCACGCGCTTCGCGCATTAATTATTTTTCTTATAAATTGTATATGTTTAAATTAGTTTAAAAAAATAATTTTTTTTTCTATTTTCATATGATTAAAATTTGTATATTTGTAAAGAAGTATTTTGAATTTATAAAGGAAGTTTATTTCTAGAAGTATTTTGAATTTGTAAAGTATGTTTGATTGTTAGATCCTACTTTTGAGGACATTTGAATTTCTAAAAAAAGTGTAATATTAAATCTTATTTTAAGTGATTAAGATTTGATAATATATAGATGGACGTTTTTAATAGTTCACGTTGATAGTTCACGTTGATTCTTCTCAATTATTTTTATCTCTTTTTGCATCATCTTGACCCTTACTTCTTGCTTTGACGCTACTTCATAGCTTTCTAGCTCAAGTATGACTAAATTGTAAGTTAATGTATATCCAATAAAGATCTTAATCTTCTCGTTGTTGACTCTGGCGAAGTTTGTTGTTGAGGAGGTGAAGGAGGCGTATCTTGCTCTTCTACTACTTCTTTCACTTTTACTTTTAGTTGAAGTTGTTGTACTGGCATATAAATGTTTTTTCTCTCAAATTTTTCTTCATTCCAATTCCAAGCAGCTTTTTCGTCAACTTCGACACCTTAACTAATAGTGAGCTTCTCTGTTTGTAAGTTGTAAACTTTATAGTCTTTTGATTGTGAGCTATACCCGAAGAAGATTCCTCGGATGGTCTTGTTTTCTAACTTGTGTCTATTTTCATCTGAACGTGTATGTAGCAAATCGATCCAAAAACTCTTAGATGCTCGGCTGATGGCTTCCGTCCACTCCATGTCCCAATAGGAGTCTTGTCTTGGATAGCTCTAGTTGGACGTCTGTTGAGTATATAAACGGCATTGTAAACTGATTTTGCCCAAAAATTGTTAGACAAGCTCTTCTCCTTCAACATTGATTTGGTCATATCCATAACTGTGCGATTTTTCTTATCAAATACTCCATTTTGTTGTGGAGTATATGGAATTGTAAGTTGCCGCTCAATGCCTTCATCATCAAAAAAATCTATCAAATTCATGGGAGTTGTACTATTTGCCGCGATCACTTTCAAGCTTCTTTATACGTTTTGCACTTTGATTTTCAACTAAGGCTTGTACTTATTGAATATTCCAAAAACTTCTAATTTTTATTTGATGAAATAGACTCATGTCATTCTAGAAAAATCATCAATGGATAAAATGAAATACCTGTTGTTGTGGAGTGGTGATGTCCTCATTAGTCTGCAAACATTAGTGTGAATCAATTTCAACAAGTCTTATTTGCTCTCCATGTGTTTCCTGTTGAAAACGACGATCGATGTGGAACATCCCGAAAAGACATCATTCATACGCTTCATTATTTTCCTTTAAGCTTGGAAGATCTCTCATCATGTTCTTCTGATATAACAACTTCAAAGCTTGAGAGTTGGAGTGGTCAAATCTTCGATGTCATAGCCACGAGTCATCAATTTGAACTTTCGTAGAGGTGTTAGTGGTATATTTAAAGCTTATTGAAAGCTTCTATTTATCTTCTCCATTTTTATTTGGGCTATCGCTAGTCTTTTGTTATTTTTATTATATATTTTGCATATATCTCGTTCAAAGTGAAGGACATAACATTTCTCCATTATTTGGCCAACGCTTAATAGATTTTCTTTAAGAGTTGAAACTAGTAAAACATCGTTTATAAATCTTGTACCATTTTTTGTCATGTGATTGATGTAACCACAGTCCAATTACCAGTTCCACCATGTACATCATTGGAGTCTTGGGTAGCATAAAAAAGATGTTGATCACTATCATCTTGACGCGGCTTATGATTAATCTCTTCAATGAAATTTGCTTGATGCATATTTTTGTAGAAGCGGTTCTTCTCCATATATCCAAAAATTTTGCAATGTATACATTATGGCTTTCCACGATATCAGCAGTATTTCTCCAACTGATTCGTCATTCTACAAATTCCACATGAAGGATATTTATCATGTTTGTTCATAGAGAAGTCTCTAGAAGTTTCTTCGTTTCTAGACTTTTATCCATCATTCTCATTTTTTCTGTTTTCTTTATTTTGATTTCACAATTTGAGATTTGATTGAAAGGTATTTCTACCGAGTCTCAATCATGCCTACTCAATCTTTGTTCGAATACTTCAAGAGAGCTCATTAATTCGGTTACCGATAAAGTAGAAATTTAGGTTTACTCGATCATTGTCACGATTGGATTACACTTACGGGAATATAAATAAAAAATTTCTCAACATTCTCTTGTCGAGAATTTTCTCCCCGTTGGCTCTCATTTGACTAATTATTTCTTTTATTTTTGAATAGTAATACTTTACAGTCTCAGACTCCATCATTTTTATTAATTTGAATTCACGCCTTAAAGTTTTAAATTTAATGGCGCATATCTTTACACTTCCTTGAAACTTCTCCTGTAATGTGCTTCAAGCTTGTTTTGCGTTTGTAGCTCCCATTATTCTTGGAAAGATAGTGTCAGCCACCGTTTGTTGTAGGATAATAGTGTTTTTGAATCTTTTTGTTTATTTTCTTTCAACTTTTTTTTTTTTGAGTTTGATTACTCATCGAAGCATTTACAGGGATAATAAATCATTCTTCTATTATATCCCATTGATCTTGAGAGCTAAAAAATTTCTTCACTTTTATGCTCCAAAAATCATAATTTTTGCCCGTGAAAATGGGAACTGGAATACATAAGGGTTGGAACGATAATTGTCATCACTTGAGAATTTTTTGGAAGATGAAGTAGAATAAAAGAGGAACTTTTTATTTAAAGTTGGATGATATTCCAATGCTCATCGTGTGATATACCACTGATAGATGGTGGGAATAGAAGAGAAATAGTTATGAAATAGTTGAATAATTGATATAGTAAAGTAAGAGATTTGACAAAGAAATGATTATTAGACATTTGAGAAATGTAGAAATTTTATCACTTTTCGGTACAAGTTACAAAATGCGTATGAGCCAATATTTATAGGCTTCGACGAGCACCATTGTCTCAGTGGTTAAGAGAATCGACTTTGGTGCATGCATGATATATGGTATTCAAACTTGCACTCCAAAATGAGAAATTATCAATGGGCCATCCATCATACGTCAATATGTTTGCAAGATCAAACAAAATGAAGTGAAATATGATAACTATAATGATCAACTAGTACTGCATATAGTGTAAACAGAGAGAAAGAGAGAGGCTAAACAGACTATAAGGCATATGTCTGTGAATGCAGTAACAGATTTAAGTTCCGCAACGGAGAAATAGCAACAGTAAACCAAGTCACTATAATTACATCAACAAAAAGGGATATGTCCCTTCCTAAGTATAATGTTTATCCAGTCAGAGAAAATTATTTGCTGTGGAGGAGTAATGTAATTTGGTGTGAAGAGCTCCTAGTTACTATTATAGAGGTAACTTCGTGACAGAAAGATGCAAATGTATCTGCACATATTCTCAAGAGAGAAAAACGTATTATATACTATGCTAATGCACGTGTGTGTGTCCGTGCGTGCGTGTGTTATCAGCAATCTTGTTAAACGATATGATGTTGTGAACCAAAACATTATAACTGATTGTTTACTTACTCTCAGTGCCATCTTCTTAAGCTTGTTCATAGCAGAGAACTGTTTTAACCGAGTTAGGACAGCAGAATCAAGAGGCTTATCAGGAGCTACACCATCAATACAAACCCAAGGGTGACCTTTAAGATATAAATAAGATATTACCATTTATGTAAGAAAGCATACCAAGAACGAATATGATTCATCCCAATATTTCACCGAAATTTTGGATTTATTCTCATAAAGATATAAAACCATAAGTAGTGTATTATACATGCTGAAGATGGCTATTTAATTTTTTTAAAGATTCCAAAAGAAAATGAATGCATAATAACATCATTTTGGAAGAAAAAAAAAGTTTGATGTTCAAGAGTCAAAAATAACACTGTACTTTTACATCAAGTAAAGCTTCCTCGAATGATATAAAAGCCACAGTTTAGGAGAATTGTGTAACTTACATAAAACTTCATGGGCAGTTAAACGCTTTTTAGGATCTCTTACGAGCATTCTTTTTACCAGATCCTTAGCATCTTCTGAAATACTAGGCCATGGATCTGCTGAAAAATCCAGTTTACCAGTTAAAACTTGCTCGAATATCCCTTGCTCGTTTTCTGCAGATTTATAAAACATAATGATGTTGACAATGAAAGTTAAAAGATTGTAGTTGTAACTGTTATAATCATGCTTAAGAAAAATATTACCATCCCAAAAAGGAGGAACTCCACTAAGCAAGATATATATTATCACACCAGCGCTCCAAACATCTGCCTCTGGACCATAACGTTTCTTCAATACTTCAGGTGCAACATAGTACGGGCTTCCAACTACATCAGTAAATGTATCTCCTGCAAAGGAAGGTAAAAACAAGGTTAGACAATACATAAATCAATGAGACAAGCAACAATATCCAAGTTAGTAAATTAATATGAGCAGCAATCCAATTTGTGCTAAAGAACAGAAATTCACGACTGCTGTAACAGCAAGAAAGTAATTTTTTTTCTACAAAAAAGAAGAAGAAGAAAAAGGAATAAAGAGAAACTCTTGATGGGTTTAAGGAGATAAATAGGTAAAAATTGATTTCATCGTGATCTAGGGAAATTGTATTGTTGCAGGATATGTTAATTTTAATTCTGTATTGTAATATAGTATTGATGTTAGCATAGATGGTCAACTGGTAGGTTTGAATTACATGAGAAGAACATGCATTTGTATGATACTCATTTAGAGAAACACCTGTAACTCACAATGGAAACAAACTTAATACATCAGGAGGAGCTAACATTGTAAATTTAATTTCCCCCATAAATGGAAGTTCATGCATGAGTGCATTCCAACTTCCCTGGCATAGTTGACCTAACGCTATCTCTACAGATACTTTCTACTCAGCTAAGTGAACCATCAGATGGTAATCTGTAATGATGCCATTTGAGCTTGCGGCATTTAATTTTATTTATTTTCAAAAAATTGAACTTGCAGATGGATATGAACTAATATTGATCCTTTCAGTTGTCTACGGAGAGTTCCTCTTGCATAGTCAACTTGACACTATCAATATCGATTTTAACTACTAAACTAAGCTATGGCTACATTCACCATCATCAGATGATGTGATCCTTAAAGTGACATTCAAATTCAGAATGTCAAGCTACTTTATCTACAAAAGTTCAAATGGAGAGTACAAATCAAGATTTGAGGTTTCCACCAAAACACCGAGCTTCTTATCGTTCCATTTCGGTTCAAGTACGGATCAAAACGAAACCAAACCGAATTCAATAATACTGAGAATTAAATTTTGTAGAAAAAGAAAGTTTAATTTGAGTATCAAATAATAAATATTCAAAATCTGAAATTTTAACTTCAGAAACATGCAAAATCACAAAATATATGAATACCCTAACTAAAAAAAGTTAAATGGAAAGTGATAATAAATATTTGTCAGTGTTATAAATACCTATAATTAATCAATATTTGTTGGCGTCAAAAATGGCTACCAACACCTAGTTGTATGTGAAAGCTCTAATATCCAATTCAACCATAAAAACATGAAGAGAAATAAATGAAAAACAAAATTAAAACAATAAGAAAACAAGTAAAGATATACAGATTTATAGTAGTTCGGTTAACTTCAGCCTACGTCCACTTCAAAGTAATCCTTTATTTATTTATACTGCTGTTAAAGTTACAAATCCGTGAAATCCAAGAATAAATATGGCAGAGTATAGCCTAGGTAGAAGATAGAACTAAGCAAAAAGATCTCTTTGCTGATGCCATGTCCGCTAAATTTATAGAAGACGTCAAAGTTTCTCGCTCAAAACCCGGATCTGAAACCCTAAAGTCCAGACGAGTCTGCTCAGAAAGTTTGGGGCCGACTGGAGCCCATAATAGGGATCAGGGGCGATCCCTGTTTTGGTGGAATCATGGGTGTGATCCCTATGATGGGTCCCCCATGATGTTATCTTCTTGTTCTTCAAATTTCATGTCGATCGCATTTACGGATCTTGAGATATCGATCGACCATCGCCGCATTATGTCGTGAACTCCAAGTTGGTGTTGCGATCCCTATATAGAGATAAGGGCCGATTCCTCTTAGTTGCTCCTTTGGGGTTGCGATCCCTATGTGCGTTCCTTGTGTTGTAATACATGTGTACTCCAAATTTCATATTGATAGCATCTGTAGATTTTAAGCTATTGACCGGTCATTACTGCAAATTCAACTAAACCGATCCCTGAATAGGGATAGGGGCCGATCCCTATAGAGGGATCATATCTGATCCGTCCAAGTTGCTCTATTTGTCATACGATCCCTAGGGTAGGCTCGCTAAGGTCCTCTCTTCTTGTTATCAAAGTTTCACTTCAATCCGTCTTTTGGTTGTTGAGTTATGGAACGACCATCATTGAGTTATGTTGTGTGCATCCTATTTAATTCAATCTCTCTGTTCTGATCTCTTTATTCTGATCCGCCTTCTAAGGGAAGTATTAGTTTCATAGTATTTTTTGAATGTTGTTCATCCGAATCCATTCAACTATAGTCCATAGTTTCAAATATAGTCGATCTTCAATCCTGGCAACCATCTTTTCGAGCTTTTTGCCTTGATGATCGTGAAGTCCGTTGGGTAAAATCCGCCTATATACTGCCTTGGCAAAAGACGGGTTAACAATATTGTTCATATATATCTTATTTTTTAACTAAAGATAAAAAACACATCATTGTTTTAATTAATTTAAAAAATATATGTGTAACCATATTAAGTAAATAGTGAAATCGGAAAACAAAATTCCAAAAAATTATGAATTAAATCAAAATTCCTAAAATTACAAAAGATCGAAACCCAGATCTCGAACCTTGAATCTAATCGATGATAAAAATACAGTTATATAGGTTTTTTCAATTATTTAAGACGAAATATTTTACGGTTAAAATATCCAATCATGCACACATCGACATCATACAAATGATGATAAGAAATAGCTCATATGCATGCTTCAACCATCATGCAAAGTTTCCATCTTATTAAATTCCCCAAATGTTGAACCACCCTGTTTAAATCAACATAGAGACTTACAACATTACTTTTCCAACCAAAAAATGATTATGTCCCTGATTCATATATCCAATCATAACTAGTTCAGGTAAAATATTTTTCAATGATATCACTCCTTTCATTATTATTACCTGACAAATTCAAAGAGTATTATGCTATGTAAATTCAAGAGAAATATGGCAATAATTAATATTTGAAGTAACAACCATTTTCTACCTATGGTGTCAACTTCTTTTAAGGAGTTTATTAAAAGGGAATTGAATTGGATAAGGGAGATAAATTTTAGAAGGGTATATTTTAAAAGGCTCAAAATTTATAAAGGGAGAAATCGTGCAAGTTTATATTCTTTACTTCATAAAACATTAACTCTTCTTCCAAAACTACCCCTACTCGTTTTCTTTCCTCTCTTTCCTCCACATACCATTTTGCTCCTCTTCTAAATCCATCGATGCCCTCAAAAAACCATTTTTCCACTTTTTCCTTTGATGCAACTTGATTCTTCATTTTTATTTCTTCGTTCTTCATTTTGAAATGGGATCTCCTCTGTGTTTTTAAGTTTTAACATTCTTTTAAAATATAAAAAAAATTAGATTCTAAGATTTGGAGATGAGATTAAATCCTCGGTTACGATTTCCCCTATCCTCATATATGCCCACCTACATTTAAGCCAATGATTTTATCGTTTTGATGAACCACTAGGATCCACACTATCATAAACAATATTGATCATGCACAAATTAATGATGTGGATAAATTTGGGAATGTGAGGACAGAAAAATGGTGACAAAGAATTCATCTCTTTGGAAATGAAAAGATGTAATTTTGACGGGATAAATGTGCATGGAGAAGAAGGAAAAAAAAGTGTTAAACGCATTAATACACTCCCTAATGCTATTTAAAGGTATACCAAAAGAATATACAAAAAAACACTTCAAACACCCACCATTATTGTTAACGCAAAACATTAACATTTCTACGTACTTTACAAAGAATCGCATTTCACATTTATTTATCAAATTAGAGCAATTGGTTCTTTGCAGGTCATCATTGTCCTACCGTTAATTGTTATCACTTGAGATTTCAAATTAAATCGTCTAACATCTTAGTATATTGAGGTTCAAAAATTATCAAACTAATTATAATTTTCTAATCAAATTTCGAACTGATAGAAATTTATAGCACAAAAAAGGATTGGAATTGATGAGATTTGAATTTATGGCTGCGGTTTACGATTACATTTTAAAAAGCATAAAAAGAAAATGAACACTTGTTTTCTTTAAAAAATTATGAAAACGAGAGGTAGATGTATCAGGGTAGGAAAAGTATTTTACAAAATACTGTTGGTTGGAAGAGATAAAGGGGAAAGTGGGTGTATTAGTAGCATCCCCAAAAAAAAAAAACATTAAAATGGTAATTTAGTAATTTGCTTTGTTGTTGATTCTCCCCTTAACAATCTACTGCATTGCGTACACCAACATAATCAAGCTTTCCCCAAAAAAATAGAAATAAGCGAAACATTACACACCTGGCTTAAAGAAGATGGACAGTCCAAAATCAATAGTTTTAAGCTTACTATCCTCGCTCTGATTAACAAACAAGAAATTTTCTGGCTTCAAGTCTCTATGCATCACACCCAAACTATGGCATGCCTCCACAACCCCAACAATAACTCTAGCAAGCTCTGCAGCCTTCTTCTCCGAGTAATGCCCCCTTTCAATTATCCTATCAAACAGCTCCCCACCTGCGCACAACTCCATTACCAAATGGACAGCTACATTATCCTCGAATGCACCAATGATCTCAATTATATGCTCGTTTCCTGCAAGGTGGTGCATAATTTGTATCTCTCTTATTACGTCCTCCACGTCTTCTTGGGATATCAGTTTCCTCTTCGCAATAGACTTGCAAGCGAACTCTTTGCCTGAGGATTTCTCTATACATAAGTAGGTGGTGCCGAACTGTCCCTGGCCAAGTTTCCGGCCAAGGCTAAAAAGATCTTTTAACTTTGGGGTTTGGCGGTTCAGAACGGAAGGGGTAGCCAATCCGGCTACGGATGCCGTCTTTGTGTGCTTTTGTGCGGGTTTTTGTTCTTGGTCCTTTTTTGGGGAATGGTGTTGGTGTTTGGGAGAAGGAGAATGATGGTCGGCGACTTTGGCGGTTTGTTCAGGCGGGGGTAATTCAGGGATTTGGACTTGTTTGGGTGCTACATTAGGGGCTTGATCTTTGCCGTTGGTGCTAGGGTTAAGGTTAGAATCAGGGTTAGGATTGGAAGAAGATGAAGCGGGGAGTTGGTCGGAGGGAGGCGGACGGGAGCGGAAAACGACGGCGGAGACGGAGTCAAAGAAGCTGACGCGGGAGGTGGGGCCCACGCAGGTGTTACCCATTGGGTGGGCCCAGGGTATTCGGGATGTTCAAATTGGGGTTGGAGGTTGAAAGAGGAGGAGGAAGACGAAGAGTTGATCCGAATCCGATTAGTTGGAAAAAGGAAGTCGGGATCAAATCGAAATATTGGATGGATCTGAAGTTAAAGCGTAATAAATGTATCTAAGTTATTTAATGCAAGTACCCGATAAAAGTAGAAGGGCATGACTTCGAGGTTTGATTATTGAAAAGTTAGAATAAATTAACGGCTTATCTTTTAGGGCTTGTCCGTCAAGAATTAAGATGAATGCATCTTGAATTGTCTTCACGGCACGCGCTTCACGTGTGTCAATAGTACACCTTACGTTGATAAATTGAAATTTATACAAATTGTATATGCTTAATGTAATAAAAAAATGATTTTCATAAATATTTAGTTATGGTTTTACGTTGAAATCATGTGTAGTCCGTCTAAATTTTTATTTTTAAGTTATATCGTTTACTTTTTTGTTAGTTTGAATTTTTATTTCTAAGTTGTATCGTTTAATATTATTAGTTTGAATTTTTTTCAATTATCAATTAGTAAAAAGAAAAAATGTAAGTTTATTTGTTAGATCATATTTTTAAGCGATATTAAGTTTGGTAATATATGTAAAAGAGCGTTATGAATTTGCAAAATAGTATATTTGCTAAATCCTATTTTAAGTGATATTAACATGGAGATTTTCACTCGAAGAGCTTCTTCGTACAAGATAATATGTTTGAAGGACGCGCTTTTAAATAATTGGTTTTAAGAACAATTTACATAAAAATGATAAATTCATTTATCCTTTTAAGTTATACAGAAAAATGATAAATTTTGTATAACCTAAAAGGATAAATGAATTTATCATTTTTATGTAAATTGTTTTTAAAACTAATTATTCAGAAGTATTGCCCTTAAAACTTATTATCTTGAAATGAGCACCCCTTCAACCAAATTTACACTATAAACATTTGTTAATATGCATAGTAAACAGTTGACGATAATATTATACGTAATAAAAGTGTGGTGTTATATGCATGAGTTTGGGATCAGGTATGTAGATGTTATTTTTTACGATCAATTAATAGATGCACTGAATTTAAAAACAAATATGCAGATGTTATTTTTTAGGATCAATTGATGGAGAATTTTTTTTAAAGAATTATATATAAAGGGCAATTTTTGAATTTCGCTGTCGGACCAAAAAATTGCGCTTTCAAACCAACAATTAATAAAGATGTGTAGCTTAGACATTTGAAGAAGGTCTTTGAGGATACGACCATACTCAGATTCAACCCATAATATTTGGTTGACCTAGCCAAATTTTAATGGACTTATCAACTAAAATACATTTATAGCATGCAGACTTTAAATATGCAACTATCTATAGTATATCTAAAACAATTCTCCAAGTCTCGGTTTGTTTTAAACTTTATAAACTTCATAGACCAATGTAGTACAACACCTTATTTTACTATGTATATAGGTCTAGTCTAATTTAACAAGTTGTTTAAAAAACCTAGGCAGTATGCAGGAGCGCCCCAACCTTTTGGGTTGCCCTAGGCAAGAATTATTTAAAAAAAGGTAAAATGTTAAACTTTTAACCTAAAAGCGGACAAGAATTGAACTCGGATGTATTTACGTTAAAGTTGAGCAAACGACCATCACACTAAATCTCCATGGCTAAATTGTTGTGAATGTTGTTTTAAGAAATAATCATCTAAAATGTATTTTAGACACATAAAGTTGTAGATGGTTGCCCTCTCTTGATCGGTTGACCTAGACGATCGTCTTGCTTGCTTTGCCTATAACAGGCCATCTTTTCGATCCTTAAAAGTTGACACTAATACATTCATGATATTCACGTATCGAATATCTAAGCATCGGAAAGACAGATCATTGGAATGACAGAAAATAAAAGATAGAACAAAATCCAACAACATGACGAGTGATATATAATATAACAATGAACTTTACAAAAAGAAAACATTTATATATATACATCAACTAGAGTACTAGCCTATCAGCCTAGACAGTTATAACCACTTGTCCTTACAAATGCTGATAAATATATACAAGAACAAATAGTGGAAGATAAAATACGTGAAAATGCCTTGGAGGGTCCAACTCGTCTCCTAAAGCTCCAAAAGTATCCGGCTAAATCTGAAAAACATGCTCGGTCTCACATGAGCATTATAAGAAAAATAATGCTCGGATTAGTCCAATAAAACCAAAGTGAGAAACACAATCAAATGGATAACTTAATGTTAAAAAAACCTTTCTGAAATAAGAGTATATCGTAGACGATGTCGTACATAAATATGGATGGATTTTTACATTACAGTAACCAAATCATTTTTAATATAAATCCAGTAATATTATAATAGTGTATAGGGACAGAAATAAATATGAAATCATAGCCGAAATTGTTACATTAATTAAATTCCAGTATAATAGGTTTACAACTAAATCCGTAGGAGCATGCATTGGAAAATTAGATTTTCATAAATAACAAGGCTACTGGGGTACCACTTGCAATAGTACACATCTAGAAAAATGTACTGAGGGCTATATATGTACCCCTACAAATCAGAGCCGGTTTGCCTCTTTAAAATGACAAGCCTGATTACATCATTCCTAGGGCACCGAGACTACCAAATAATGTGCACCAGCCATTGCCCCACTCTTTCCATGAGCATGCATATCAAATCCACAAATTCGATTCTAGATCGAGGAATGACTATTCCCAATGGTAACGAGCCATATAGTTTTGAAGTATATCCTATATTTTAGTAATTAACATGTTGTGAGGCTTTTGAGGTCACGATTACCTTTTTCCTCTCTTAGTAATTGCGACTTGGAATACTAACACTACCCTCTAGGCAACAATGCTATGTCAGCATTCATCCATACAAGCTGTTCAGGATAAGAACAAACCGAATGCACTACTTCTACTACATCATTTTGGAATTTCCTACGAAATTAGTAGCACGTAGACCTTGCACTTCAAAAAGCTCCATCTTCGATCCCATCATCTCAAACCAGTCTTGAATCTCTTCCTAAGCGTAGAGCACGCATATGTTTTTTGAGTGGTTACACTTTCGAGTCATCTTATATAGTACATCCCCCGCTTAATAGTCGCTCCAAAACCAAATCAATCGTTTCAGTAAACTCAATTCTAGTTTTTCTGGAAATAATTTGACAATAGAGCGGAGATCACCTCTTAACCGTTTATGTGGATGGGTTTCCTTAACATTTGTCCTAGGAGAACAAAACGAGATTTATATGCACAGTATACCATCATCGAAGATGATTGTGCCATACAACCCCCGTGTTTCTCCTAAATATTTTTAGAGTTGTATTTTTGGCTAAGTTTGATAATCGCTTATTTAACTATCAAATAAAAAACAATCAACATAGATATTTTATTCCATGCGGAATCCAATAAGCCTATATTAATCAATCTTTCATTAATTAAAATCTTTTTCAATTATTTGATTCAAAATACCTTCCCAAAAGAGTACACTTGCAACCCATTATACGTTTAATACTTAGAAAATATATCTATATACTTATCTCCAAGGTATAAGTATATCAACAAAAGCTTATGGAAGATTCCCTCTTTTCTAAATTCATATTTAAATGGGTCAAACAAATATCATTTAAAACATTTCTTACTATAAACTAAACCAGCTATCCTTTGGTGTTAGGTACGAAAAGAGTGTGTCTATATACACCACCATAAGTAAGAATGATTAATTTTCAAAATCAACTCTCATTCCTTTTATAAAATTTCCATTTATAAGCCCGTTGCATATTTATGAATGATTTTATAAATCTCCATATTAATTTATAAAACTTCTTTTTCAAATCTCTAAAATGATTTATGGAACTCCTTGCTATTTATAAAACAATTTTCTATTTCTTCCTTTATAAACTCCTTCATAGAAAACCTTGATAAAATCCTTTATAAAAACCATTTTATATCTCCAAACTCCTTTTTTTAGATATAAATATATCTAACACAAATCTTCATTATTATCAAAATATCACTTACAAAATCCATTCTTTTATTTATAGATTACCATTTATCAATCTCTCTTTAATATATAAATTTAAAGCTCTCTTACAGAATATCATTTATAAAGTAAACCCCCCTCTATAGAACAATTTATTATTTATAAACACTTTATTAAATTAATTACCTTAAACATCATAAATAAGTAATTAGTTATCTTTAACACTATTAATAAAATAATCAATTATCTTAACCCATCATTAATTAAAGTAATTAATTAATTTAAACCATAATTAATTCAATTAATTAACTTAAAACCATATTAATAATATAATTAAGTAACTTTAAACAAACATTGATAATATAATTGAATAACTTTATACCAAATTAATAATATAATTGAACCGTTTATAATTAAATAAACCTTAATCTCAAATTATTATAAAATTGAAGTTATTTTAAATCTATAACTTTTCAAATTCGAAAAGATGCTTTGCGACCATAATAGTACTTAAACAAGCTACCATTTATTTTTAATTCACTTTCCAAGTCATATCATTGGTATTTACATAAGCGGACATATATGTAAAAAAAATCAATTTGCAATCACTAGCTAATCCATCATTTATCCAATTTTACATAATCCACATACTAATTAACTGACACATGAATAAATATAATAGCAGAACGGAGATTTATTTTGCTAAACAGACGTTCTCAATAATTTTTCAGTTAATTATAGTAGAATGGAGATTTATTCTACAAAAAAATGTCCAAGATAATGAAAGTAAATTAATTAACGGAACGGTGTTTTATTTGGCTAGATAGATAGCACTAATGAAGTACAATTGATTTTGGGGACAGTTTGGCACAAGTCCCTAGTAAGTTTCAAAATACAAAAAAAAACCGGTAAAAAAAAGTTTGTAAATTAGATTCCTTAGAATTAAGTTATTGAATAATGACATACTCTTATGCAATTGTTCAATGAATAATTGCAGACATTTATGCAGTTATATAAAAAAATTGCAGACATTTCTGCAATTATTTACTGAAAAATTGCGGAAATTTCCATAATTTTTTCAAAAAGTTGCAAAAAATTCCGCAATTATCCACCAAAAAAATTGCGAAAACTTCCGCAATTATTCACCAAAAATTGCATAAATTTATGCAAATTTTGGATATAATTGCATAAATATTTGCAATTATTCATTGAATAATTGCACAACTGTATGCAATTACTTAGTAACCTAATTCTAGGGTCCTAATTTATATATTTTTTTTTACCGGGGTTTTTTTGTATTTTGAAACTTATTAAGGACCCGAGCCTAATAATTCACTTGATTTTAACTACGTTATTATTTAAAAGAACGTAATTAAATTCAACTACTATTATTTATTCATAAATTTGTACCTCAATAAAACTATTAACTATTTATACCATAGTGTTATACTAGTTTATACGAACCTAGAACAGAAATCGGTCAAACGAATTTAAAATGAGTGTGTTTTGGCATTTTGAAGCTGATAACTTAATTCAAATTAACTTAAACAAAAGAATTTAAAACTATTCACACCCAAACCTCAAACAAAACCGGCCCAAAGCCCACTAACACCTACAGCATTTCCTCATCCTTCACAAATTCCCAAAAACTTATTTTCCAAATCAAAATTCCCCTGCCAGATGCCTGCAGCCAAAATTTCCAATGCACTAACATGCATATGTGCACGTGCACGTCACCCACCCACCTTCAATCGCCACGCCAACCCCATTCCTAAACTCCACGCGCCTCCCTCATCACACTTGCACCACCTTCGCCTACTCCGGTGCCCCAAAACCCAAATCGACCCATCAATCCCCAATAATCAAATGTGACTTAGATCAAACCGCCTTGAACAAACTCCAACCATTGCCACCACACTCATTTCCAGGCCTTGCCACCCACATCGTTGCGACTGCTATCGCGTGACGTAAAACCAGCCAATGACCCCATTATCCACTTGGTGGCCCAACACCATTGCATGACTCTAAAAAACGCAAGCACTAAAAACAAACCCTAAACCTTGGATCGAGCTCGATAGAGCAACCTTGACCACTGTAACCCATGCGACCACTGCCTACACAACTGCCTTGACCTCGGCTTCCTCCCAACGTCGTTGCTCGTCCCAAAACTATCCATGCCATCGGAATAAAATAGGTGACCCAAATCCAATCATCTAGCCACCCAAGCACCATTCAACACCTTAAAATCCTATGACTTGCTCTTAAAATCTCGATTCGCAAAGACGAATGCGACCGTACTCTCATTTCGTTGATTTGAGCTCGATGAAAAATCGATTATGTTCAAACATCTACTGATTTAAATCCATATCTCACACACCACTCAATAAAGTAACCCCCGATTATATAAAACAAACTAGAGACCAAACTCTATAATTTTACAAGTGTAACCTTAGGCTAGTTCTAAACGGTTTGGGAGTTATGGATTTTTAAATCAAGAGATGAATATGATTTCCTCAAAAAAAAATCAAGTAGGTGTTTATTTGTATATCCTGTATATGTTTACTTATAGTAACCATATTTTTCCATTACAAAGCAAAGAACGACCAAAAATTTGGTTTTTTTTTATTAATATCATAAACATGTTTCCATATCAAATCAAAGTTGCTCAACACATTCACAACATTTATTATTTATTCAAAATACTAAACAAAGATTAGTATCTCAGCCTTCCCAATTTTTCGAAATGCTTAAAACTTTAAACTTTTGAGCGAAGTAAGGATTTTTGAGTGAAAAGGATAAGATTTTTCAAAAATGACAAATGGTAGGGAAAATGGTAAAGTAACCAAGAGGTATGAAGATGAAATAAGATGAGAAGTGAGATGAAGTAAAAATATATAAATTAGAATAAAATAATATGGTTGAAAACCCAAACTTCCCTTAAATCGCCTTTCAACCCTCCCATCATTTCTTAAGCCACCAAAGTACCTTTGGTAAGAAAACATATTGGATCTTAGGTTGTTTTCATGTACCATTGCTCATTATCATACTTAAGGAATCTTACCATTTTAAATCCATTTTTCTTTTGAGGTTTGAATATATTTTACATTTATAAATCCTTATATTTATATGTTTCAACATAATATTTTTAAACATTTAAATGTTGATTAAAGTATATGCAAATCACTTTCCATAACTCGTCGTTCGATAAAAAGTCGAAATTCCAAAAAACGAGTTTCGACCACATTTTATGTTTTTCATTGAACTACCTAATAAAATTCAAAAATGAATTTTCTACCATTAGTTATTAATTAAAAGAGAGTTATTTAATTATTAAACCGTTAATTGAATATTTAAAATAAATTATAAATTCACAAATCAAAGCGATAAAATTCCGGATCGTTACATTCTTCCCCCTTTAAAAGAATTTCAACCTCGAAATTTCATCTCAAACGAATGAGGGAGGCAACCAACTAACAAAAAAACTTAACCTTTTTAATTTCCATTACTATTTATGAAAACTTTTTCATAAACCACCACTTAAGTTTAAAACTTGTATAATACCTTATTACATCCTAAAGGTATACACAACTACTGTTTCAAACCTTTTTATGTAACGTTTTGGGATTTTTCGTTGCCGTAAAACCGAACCGTTAGGGTTAAAGAAGAAGAGGTAGAAGAAGATAGAAAAAAAATAGAAGAAAACAGAAAGAACAGAACAACATCAGAATCTCACAATTCGCAGTGGAACAACATATAATAAATAAATGAATAATCTTTAAACAAAGAACTATATCAGTTATTACATTACATTACATTTCATTACATCAGAGTGTACAACAACAAACAACATCAACAGCGGAAAAGAAATACTATATTCTAGTGAATACGCCATGCCATCCAGCTTGCCTCCTGCAACTCCTGAATTCCTGAATAAACCTTAACTCTTGACTGCCCGTGTGGAAATTGGTGGGCACCCAGAGTTTAGGAAGGAAAACAATAAACTCCGAGTCAGTCATGTGACTGGTATGAGAACTCAAAACAGTTTATTTATTTTTAAAATCAAAATAGAGGAATATTTTTAAAGTCAATTCGCAATGCTTTTAAAAATGAGACTACCATAAGGCCTCCCGCACACACACAATGCAAACGCAGAATCGGAGGAGATTTCTCCTTATGATAGTCAAAGATGCTTGATACGCATTAAAAAGAAACATTTGATATTATTACTAGTGCATAGTGTAGAAAAATTATTTCGAAAGTAAAGATATAAATCTTAGCCAACATACGACCATTATCGTATGCCTACTATAGCTACCATGTTCAATAGCAGGTTACCGCCACATTCCATGGCAGGTTCTACAACTAAAACCGTACAAGTCTCGTATTGTTTCTTTGGATTTCCAACAAATGGTCAGGCCAAGGAACTTTCCATTGCCACATGGAAACGCCTCTGGAATGACGTCCCGAGAACCAAACCGGATCTCTGCCAACACAAAGCCGGGTTACCCCTAACTAGGTAACTACTGACACGAATATGTCATCCCCCGATCGTAACCGATCTATCCGAGGATCCTCGATTTCCAACAACCACAAAATTTGCAACAACAACATAGGTTAAATATCTGGGCTCCATACCATGATACCACCTCTATCCAGAAGGAATAACATACACTAAAGGGGTGCTACCCCCTAATAACCTTGCTGCATCCTTTCTGTTTTGACCATTTCCGGGGTGTGAGGTCCGACGAAGTCTCGTCCACAAAGCCACGCTTTATACAAAAGCCGTGCTTTGGGTCAACAAATGATCATAGAAATGATCACCGAGATAAATGATCAAATAAATGATCCTATCACAAATGATCAAACAATGATCATTTCACAGCAACACTCAGCATGCCACACTACCAAATTGGGAGTATATCACTAATAACCTTCAACTACATAACCTCTAAGCTCGTACGTCTCAGAGAAGGGTGTTAAGCTAAGAGAATAAATTCTCCGCCACCAACAAAAATATATTCGAAAGAAATCAGCTTTATATCTCAACTTGTAATGTCAGACATATAATCCATACAAGTCTGTTCTGGGCTCGAACAGAACCGAAGGCACTTACAAAGAAGTCCTTGTAATCCGGATATTCACTAATCACGACCGGACTTCCCGTCACTAAGGGTGATAAAACCTCTATATCGGAGATCAGCCGATGTAGAGTAACTCGACGATAATCCTTCCGTTTTCACAAATATCCGGTCTTCAACACCGGTCATCAAATGCAATACATAACGACGTATCACATACTCAGAATGGGTTATACGACCCCAAGGTCCTTTCCTGGCTAACCCGAATAGTGAGCGCTTATTCAAAAATAAGCGTGGCATTCAAATTCAAGCAATTCACAACAAATACCTATTTAAAGGTAAATATTGATAGTCGGATTATTTAACTATCAATAGGCGTGTTCAACATCACCAAATCCAAATAATTTCCCAAATTATTTATTTTCCAAAATATCTTTACTAGATATATATAATTTCCACATTTTAACCATTTGAAAACAAATTTTTAAATCACTTTTCGATCCTTTATAACTTTCATTTCAAAATAGTTCATTTGAATCAATCAAATAAATCCTTACCGATTTACTTTAAATTTACGTTCCAAATCCGTAAATATATATTCCCACACTTCATAAACAAATCAATGTTTATTTTTAAACAAATTCAATTCCCTTTTATATAAATTCCATGGTGAACTTACATTCCAAAATATCTATGAATATACGATTTCAAATCGATTTATAATATTCATTTTCAATTTATCTTTTAAAAAGATAAATTCTCAAAAACGTTTTATTTCATATTGAAAAAGCATTTCCATACTTATTCTAATAATAAGTATTTCACAAACCCATTTATTTTCAACATTTGAAAATATTCGATATACTTAAACCATAGTTAAGTATATATTCCATTCTTTAAGGAAATCATTCTCTTAACACATTTATTTGGGTCAAAAACGAATGTTACGTAAAATATTGTTACGACAACCTAAAATCACTAGTATAGGGATTTGAAATTTTAGATAGATATATAAATCCCAATACTATACAAAACATTTCCTTTCGGGAATCATTTACTATAACAACAGTGTTATAGTCCATCATTTCCTTCTATTTCTCGAAAACGTCTATTTCAACAATGAATGTTGAAAATCTATGTATTCGATACTTAATGCATTTTAAAACGTCTTTAAAATCACTAACTTCATTTCATAATATTCCTTCCCCAAAAACATATCCGTTTTATCTAATTATATATTCACTGTCCAAAATCGTGAATAAAATTCCTTAACCAATTTCAACATTTCTACACATTCTTATATAAAGAATAATTCGCTATCCAAGATCGCGAATATACTTCCTTTAATAAATTTCTTTATTCAATTTATCAAATTTCATTGATTTTGAATTTATAAACAATGTTTATAAATTCCATTTCTATTTATAAACTTCGATTTATAAATCTCTTTTGTTAATCCCATTCAATTTATATAACTCAATTATATACCAAAAGTCTGCATTATAAGTTAAGTACTTATAATTCATTTATTTACCAAATCGCTCCTTTAAAACTTCACAAATTTTAAATCTTATTACTTATAAGATTCATTTAAATTTTATAACAACTTCAACTTATAAAATCTCCTTTATTAACAATTTCTATTAATATCCCATTTAAATGCCCAAAATCCAGTTTATTAGTTAATTACTTATAAATCTTTTATTTTACAACATCTATTCATTTTATAATCTTCACAGTTATAAATCTATAATTTTCAATGAAATCCATTTTATACTTCATTTAAATACTTAATAAACTCGTTTTAAAATTCCAATATTTTTAGTTTATAAATATCCATTTTATAAACCTTTTATATAAATCGTTTATTATAGTTCAAAATTCCCAATTAAACCATTTTATAAATTAATCACTATTTATTTCAAAAATCATGCTTTGATTATATTTCACAAAAATCCTAACTTTTATAACATAAAAATTTTATAATGTTTTAATTATTTAAAATGAATCAATTCGAAAATTTAATAAAACGTATAATTTCAAAAATCACTTTAAAAATCCTTTTAAATTCAAAATCATTACTTTAACATTTTTAAAACTCCAAAGATGGATCTGATGATGTAACACACCAAATAGTCAATCACGACTTCCAAACATCATATATCGATATGATAATCAATGAAATATAATAATATCTGAAATCAAATAAATATTTGTGAGGAATCCTGTGACGACCCGGAAATTTTAGCAATTTAAAATGGAATAACAAATTTGATGTTAACATTTGAAAGGTTAATTTTAGCTTGAATTCCAAATATTAATATTTATTAGACAATTAAAGTATTGAATTATATAATTGAAATTGGGTAAATTGTTGAATTTGAGATTTTAAGCCTATTAAAAATAATTTAAAGGCTTATAAAATCTATAATGATGATACTGAAGATAATAGAATGGTTGAAATTTAATATAAAGGTAATTTGTTCAATTTTAATAATTATCGTTTAAATTGAAATTTAAAAATAGCCTTCCGAGGCACAGTCTCGGAATTCGACGAAACCAGTTCCATTGGATCCGTAATAGTTAGTTATTATCGAAGTTCAATTTTCGTAGCCATCGGAGTTGTCGTTTGGCCCTGGCAGCACGAAACGCATAGAACTATTTAATCGATTTAATTTAAAATTGGTCGTTTTCTTCCGTAACTCGCGCATTTGATCAAATTAGCTCCCGAAACATGTTTCATTGTGTTTGGAACGCGGGTAAAACCTTATTAACGCCTGCCGGCATGTCCGGTTCGGAGTTCGAGATTTCCCTATATATATTACGAGATATTTTGAATAAAAATAAAATAAAATAAATAAATATAAATCAAACCCTATTATATCCCATCAGCCATCCTAACCCGACACGCAAAATCATCCTAAGCCGACACGCAAAAGAAATTTTGTACGTTAATATTTTTTTGTCTTCCCTCTCGCTTCTTTTGAAAAGAAAGAAAATCATAAGGGACGAGTCTTCTTCCTCAAGCTAAAATCTGTTTGTTTATAAAAAAAGGCCGTAGTTTCTTTTCAGATGGAAGCAAAATCTCGAGCTCGTTCAAAATAAATGGCGTGTCCCCCAATTTCCCTCTTCCCCTTTTTGTTTAGAAATCAACCATTTCGACCCAGATTTAAAAAAAATAAAAAGAAAAGAAATGGGAATGGCCGAAGCCCTCAGAGAAGAAGAGAGAGATATATGGCGACGCGAATTTTACTCGAGCTCGAACTCGACGATGGAGAGGGTATCTGCTTGCGTAAGAGTCGCTACTGGGCATCAGGAAGAGCGGCGGCTCGAATAGGAAGTTGAGCTAGGGTTTCGATTGTGGGTAGTGGGGCTTTCGATTCAAGCACGGCGACGTGTAGAGGAATCGCAAAGGCATGACTCTCGGTCCAACTAGGGTTCACTCGCGATGGAGGGTGCAATGCCGCATCATGTATTCCATTGGGGGATTGGGATTGGTGCAAGACGTGCACTGGCTTGGATAGGCTGTAAGTTCAAGGTAAAGGATTAGGTTAAAAATTTTCTTTCATTAAGCTAAGTGTCAGTAAATTTAATTACAATTGAAACTGAAATCGATAACCTATATATATATTTCAAATTTTCTTATACAAAGTTAAAATCGAATTGGAATGGATTTATATAAGATAAGGTTGTTGTGTCAACTTTATTAATCAGAAAATATAAGGGTTTTAGACATTGAACTATCTATATAAAGTTAGTTTAAAAATTTAATTTTTTGATAAATTTAATTTTAGTTTACATTAGCTAAATAAATGGAAATTATTTTCTGATCTTTTTGGAATCTAAATAAACTGTAAATGGTCATACAAGGTTTAAAATCAAGAGAACAAGCCAGTTGGAATGGATTGCAAACAGTAAAGGCAAGGTGAGTAAACCTCACGTTTCTGGGTTTTATTTAAATTTTAGTGGTTGAATTTAAATGATTGGCTAAATGGTTGGAATTGAATTGATGTGCTATATATAGTATATGATGGAATGATTGATATTCTATGGTGAATATATTTGGTAATTGGACTGCTTAATGCTGTGGTTTGCTTGAATATTTCGGTACCCTGAGTATCGAAATATATAAATTGGATTTTGAAAGAAATATAAGGGAGATTTAAAATGGATGATCAATTAATTCAATTAATTAATGATTTGGGATGATTAAATTAGTAAATTAAGGGTTGAAATTAATTAATGAAGGTTTAAGTTAATTAATGAAGTTAATTTATTTAAAATAATCAATAGGTGGTTTGCTAGATAATTACTTAATGTAATTAATATAATATAATTTCTTGTGAAATTAATAAAGAGATTAATTAAGATGGTTAATTAAGGAGCAATTGATTTATTTAATGAAGTAAATTAAAGAGTTAGTTAATTACGGTTTGGGATTAATTGGAAATGATTAAGACGGTGTTTTAATTAATGTAATAAAATTTTGATTAGGATAAATTAATATAAAATAGGAAATCCTTAATTAATATAATTGATGATGTAATTAGCGTTTGATTAATTAAAATTTATCAATTAATAAATAAGTGACTTATGAGAGATTAATTAACGAAAGTAATTAAGGGTTAATGAAATTTAAATAGTTAATTAATTTAAGGAGTAATTAAAGATTACTTATTGATTTTGGTAAGAAGAATTAATATCGTGAAATAAATTAAAGGAACTTACTTGAATGGAAAATTGGAAGGATGGTTAATCCGGGGTGATTAATTAAGATGAAAAATGAAGGAATGGTTGATAAATTGATTTGAAACGAAGTAATGTTAAATGAAGAAAAATAAGTGGTAGAGGTTAGTAATTCCATCAGGATTAACTAAATTAATTTGATTGTGATTAAGCTTTGCTTATGGATGATCAGTGGTATTGGATGTTGAATGGGTTGATATTTCTGATATGAAATGTGTGTATTTCATTTGAATAACTTGGGTTAAGAAAATATGAGTTTCGAAGAGACCGGGGTCGGGTATTAGGAAATACCCGAAACCACTTCAAATTTCTTTTATAAACTGATATGTGAAATAAGTGTTGTCTACAGTAAATTGTGAATTGATTAAATTGTTATAAGTTACCCGGGTTTGTTTAAGTTGTTTGCTTTGGTATTCCATGTTAGTTGGGTTTACTCACGTTGGTTTCCAGCCTGACCCGGGTGTTACTTTGGTGTAATGCTTGGGTCAGACCGAGTATTACAGATTTTCAGTTAGGTACGTTCTGGAGCTCAGGAGGCGAGCTGGATGGCTAACATATGGGGTATTTTCGCTGTAGTATATTATTGTGTATCTGAGACATGATTTGTATATGTCCATTATCTGTATATATGAGTAACTCTGATGTATATTAAATGTAATCAACAAATATAGTATTCTTTTGTAAACTATTATTTATTATTATAATTTATCCGCTGCGAATGTGAGTTGTTGATGTTTCTTTCCTTCTTCTTCTCCTATCTCTTTCTTCTTTTTCATAACTATCTGGAATTTTCGGGTTCGAAAATTTCGGGTCGTTACATTTGGTATCAGAGCTGAAAGGTTAAGCGAGAACCTTGGCTCTGGTGGGGATTACTCTTTAAATAGAGTCTGTAGTACTCTAGAATGAGTTGAGTGTATATATATGAGCGTGTACTTGTTATTTTCTTATATAAAGGTTTTAAATGGTTTTATATAAAAGTATATTTTGATATATAAAGCAATATTTCCTTCTAATAAATATTAAGGTGATTGGGTGTTAAATTATTGGAATTAAGTTAAGAAGAACTATAATACAACCAAATTAAAATTAAATTAATTAAAAATGAAATTCTAGAATTAGAACTCAGAAATTAGAATTGTTTGAAACTTTAAATGAACAAAGCTAAATTTGGTTTAAAAAGGTTAAACCAATCTTTGAGAATTTAGCTCGAATTATATATTTTGAGATGGTTTAATTTTGAAGTTGGAATTGAACTCATTCAAATTGAATCCGATTTGAATTAATTGGATTTAGGATGGAAGATGTATAAGTTCAAAAAGTTAATGGAAGATTTGAATTGGATTGAATTGAAATGATTGAAATTGAAGTGGGTTCAATTGAATGGATGCTAGTCCAAAGTAATTAGAATAATTTTGGAATTGTAATTTAAGTGAAAGTGGTTTAAAATCAAAAAGGAATTTGAAATATATATTGAAAATGTAATTTATTAATTGAAATAAACTTTATAAATAAATGGGATTATAAGTTGAAATAGAATTCCAGAGAATATTTGAAAATAAAGTGAGATGAAATTCCAGAGTAATGTGTAAATATGAATTGGATGGATTGGGAATTTGGACTTTTTGGGAAATTTAAAATTCCTTTGGATTTGAAAGTGGTTTCCAAAGGTTTTGGAGAAAGAATAATATTTTGTGTTGAACTTGAAATCTGGAAGATTTGAAATTAAAAATGTTTGGAAATGTTTTTAAAGAGATAAAAGCATTGAACTCTTTCGGTCACGGGAAAATAGCGTCGGTGATGACTGCAACATTATCGATGTTTATTTTCGAGTTTCTAAAAGAGAAATTGCTACCAAATTATTTTAAATTGGAATTGTTTGTGAACTGGGTTTGGTTTTGAAGTTCAAAGGGATAATTGAATTCGCCAAATAATTTTGGATATAGTTGAATTCTAAGGTGATATTGAAATTTTGGAAAATTTGTTTAAACTCTGTAACCTTGATTAAATGTTTATGGAATAATAAAAATATATTGCCTAAATAAAATGTATAATTCCGAGTTAAAAGCAAAATGTGAATGTAATTGGTTTTAAATAGTAATTAAATTATAATTAAGTTATACAAGTTTAAAGATCAAATAGAATTTAATTTGAATTGGAAAAGAAATCATGATTGATTCAACTTGAATTGGAGTTAAATCAATTTCAATGGAAATTGAAGATTATTTGAATTGAATTGTTGGGGAAGTGAACAGTTTTGACTCTGGGCTATTTTCAATATAAATTGTCTTAATATGAACTTATTTTTCTAAGCTATTAAATATATACAACCTTTCTTTCTTAAAGCCAAGTTATTTTATACTTATTTTACAATTATTTTGGAACAATTTAACATTTTTTTTCCAACTGTTTTCTAAACTTATTACTATATTTTAACTATGTTACAAATTAATTACTAATTTACAACTATTTTGCAATTATTAAGATTTTTATAACTATTTAACTATTTTCCAACTATTTTATAATTAGTTAACTATTTTACAATTATTTTGCAAACTAATAATTATTTTTCAACTACTTACCTATTTTTAAAATTTTCAAGCTATTTTTCTGAATTGGTCGGAGTTCAAACTGTTATTGATTAAGTACCCAACTGAGATAAGGATTGAAGTAATAATCCAAATGGGGATTAATGTAAAGGTGAATAAGGAATATGAAATGGTTCTTTTGAATTGAAAGAATATTTTGAGAAATATGAAATGAATAAAGATGGAAATTGGATATTTCTATGGTTTTTGAGAGTGTTTGGAGTATAAAAGGTGTTTTATACAAGAAAGTAAGGATCCAAAGTTTTAAAAATTTATATATATATATATATATATATATATATATATATATATATATCTGAATATATATAAAGGATCTTATGAGGATTTTGAGAAAGGCTTTTGATTTTTGGAAAAAAAATCAATATTGAGTTATGGAAAGCCTATTTTGAGAATTATCGATTTTGGGATAATCGATTTTGTGTAAAGGAACTTTGTATAATATCATACTAGGTGTATGATTTGAAGATACTATATATGTATAGTATAAAATGTTTTGATGATGACTCTGGGGAAAAAGGCGCTCCCTTGAAATGAACTTCTCAGGAGTGCCACCGGGTGGTGCTGCCTTGAGCCCCAAGGGGGGTTCTAAAGTTGATCCTGTGAGGAGTCCGGACAAAACTAGTTCCTGAGGATTATGAGTTGAGTTTACCATAGCGTAAGTCGTGAGTGCCGCGGAGAGACAACAGTTACATGGACTTTTGTTGTGACTGCAACGTAACCCAGGATGTAACTTCGACCTATGGTAACATTGCGAAAGTCGTGTGTGCCGCTGAGAGCCAACAGTCTGCGTTTGAGTTTATCTCGGTAGACTGCGACCTATGTAGGAGTGGAGAAGTTTCATTTCGACAGCGAAAATCAGAGTGCCGCGGAGAGCCTGCAATTACATGGACTTTTGCTGCGACGACAAAGTAACCCTAGATGTAACTGTGATCTGTTGTGTGGGTTCCATGGCGTAATCGAGAGTGCCGCGGAGAGCCTGCAGTTACATGGACTTTTGTTGCGACTGCAACGTAACCCTGGTATGTAACTGTGACCATGGATGGGGGGTGATGATTTTCAGAGCATTGCCACCAAAGATATTTCTTTTATTTTTAACAAAACTGTTTTCTATATTTTCAATAAAATTATTTTTCAAGTATTTTCACTGGGTATTGAAAACGGGTTTACCAAGTACTTATAGATTTTCAGTTCTACGCCTGATCAACGTATGATTGAATTTCTATGAGAACAAGGATGGACTGGTTGAGACATCGAGTTATAAAAAGCATTTCTATAAAGTGCTATTTTAATGGTATTTTGTGAATTTAAAAGCTTTTTTTTAAGATTTTAAAGTAAAAGGTTGGAATTTTGGGAAAAATCAAGGGAAAACCCAAACTGAAATTATAAAATAAAATTGAAACTAGGAAAAAATTAAATGATGTGATTTTTGTAATAAAATCGAATCTTGGTATAAAATTGGAAGTAAGCTAATGCGCTAAATAATTGTTTGATAGAGTATGTTAATAAAGTTTAACCCGGATAACTAAATTGGATTGTAAGTAGATAATGAAGTTTGGAAATGAATTCGAGTTATAAATAGAATTCGACTTGGGTTTGATAATGAGTTAAATAAGAGGAGATATTGTAAAATAAAAAAAATGAAATAGAGTTGGATTGAAAAATGAGATGGTTTGAATTGCAAATAAAATCCAAGTGTGATTTGAATAATATTTAATGAAATTTGCAAGTAAATTTGATATGATGGAAATGTTGTCGAATGAAATGAAGTGAATTATAATAGAAATGGTTAGAGATGCAAACAAAACCCAAGTGAATAGAAATAAATTGAGAATGGCTTTGTATTAATAAAAGAAATTTGAAAATGAATTAAGTAAGTAAATTTAAAATTTGAAATGGATGGGCTAACTAAATTAAATGGAACTTGATTAGGTGAGAATCAAATGGAAGTATACTTAAGTTGATGTTGGAATAAATTAAAGTGATTAACTTAATTTTAAAATGTATGGGAGCTTGGCTTCGAATGAGGATGAAAGCCATTAATAAAAGCTTGGATTGAAGTAATTTGGGAATGGCTAGTATACAAGAATGGAATGTGGCGAACTAAATGAATGGGTGTGAATAAGTTAAAATGGAATTGAATGAAATAAAATTGAGTTGGAATCAATTTTAATAGGTTATAAAGCTTAAGTAATTATTTATTCACATGGATATTATCAAATTGCGTAGAATGATTGTCGTTTAACGTAAACGATATTTAATTAAATTCTATGAATTAGTGGAAGCAAATATAATTGATTTTGAATCAATTGAAGTGAATCCGAGTTTGATTGAATTAAAAATAAATTGAATGTAAGCACTTGAGTAGTAAACCATTAAAATTGGATGAAATGGAATATAAATTGGCTGAAAACAATGGAATTAGTTTTGAAATCATATAAAGTGCTTGTGGAAGTTATTTAGAATGCATTTCTTTTAGAATTGATGTGTTGTAGTTGTTTAAACAAGAGAAATGTTATAAACTTCATATATATGGCACTTACATATTTAAATTGAGTAAGTACTGGTACCTGAAGACTGTTTGGTTGGTTTGGATTGCATTATTTGCTAGAATAAATAAGCCGCTTGCTTAAGATGCTAAATAAGGTACACCTACGCAATAAAAAAAAAGGAAATATGAACTGTTTTTGCTTTTTCCGACCTGTGGGTCGATGTATACATATTTATATCTATTGTCAAATTGCAAAAGCTCCTCCATACAAAGGAGACTCTGCCAAAATTTTCTAAAAATTTTGGGAATTAGAAAAGTTTTGTTAACGGCAAAACAATTTCAAATTGGAAAGTAAAGTAAATTAATAAATGAAACTAATATGAACCAGTTTTAAATGAAAGATAAAAATTTAATACGTTGAAGTGAAAATAAATTTAATGTATATGAAAACCTATATAAGGAAATGTATAAAATGATTGGAAGGGTTATAATTGGATATTGTTGCTAAGTAAGATATGCAGGTATATTAAAGGGAAAAGGAAGTTGGATTTGATTCCAAATGATAAATGTGAATTGCCCGACAAAAAGGTATGTATTTAAATTCTGTATGAAATTGGATTGGGTTTTTGATGTAGCCACTTGGCTTTTGTTTTCTTTTTGGAATTTGGGAAGCCCGTAGAGGCCTTTTGTAGTAGTACCGAGCTAGCCGCGCAAAGGAGACGCTGGCAAAAATTTTCGGGAATTTAGGGAGTTAGAAAAATTTTGAGAAAATTTTGATAATTCAAATTTGGTTTTAAATTGAAATTTAGACGATTGAGTGAGGGGTGTTGGTTGAAACCATAGAAGGTTTTAGGAAGTTGGTTAAGGTGATAGTGGGTCTTTAATTAAGGATAGTTGGTAAGACTGTTGAAGTGTGGGTTTTGGAAAAAGTAAACGGGTATTGGTCCATTCTTCCTAACTAGTAATTTCGGGGACGAAATTCTTTTAAGGGGGGAGGAATGTGACGACCCGGAAATTTTAGCAATTTAAAATGGAATAACAAATTTGATGTTAACATTTGAAAGGTTAATTTTAGCTTGAATTTCAAATAATAATATTTATTAGACAATTAGTATTGAATTATATAATTGAAATTGGGTAAATTGTTGAATTTGAGATTTTAAGCCTATTAAAAATAATTTGAAGGCTTATAAAATCTATAATGATGATATTGAAGATAATATAATGGTTGAAATTTAATATAAAGGTAATTTGTTCAATTTTAATAATTTATCGTTTAAATTGGAATTTAAAAATAGCCTTCCAAGGCATAGTCTCGGAATTCGACGAAACCAGTTCCATTGGATCCGTAATAGTTAGTTATTATCGGAGTTCAATTTTCGTAACCATCGGAGTTGTCGTTTGGCCCTGGCAGCACGAAACGCGTAGAACTATTTAATCGATTTAATTTAAAATTGGTCGTTTTCTTCCGTAACTCGCGCATTTGATCAAATTAGCTTCCGAAACATGTTTCATTGTGTTCGAAACGCGGGTAAAACCTTATAAACGCCTGCCGGCATGTCCGGTTCGGAGTTCGAGATTTCCCTATATATATTACAAGATATTTTGAATAAAAATAAATAAATAAATAAATAAATATAAATCAAACCCTATTATATCCCATCAGCCATCCTAAGCCGACACGCAAAAGAAATTTTGTACGTTAATATTTTTTTGTCTTCCCTCTTGCTTCTTTTGAAAAGAAAGAAAATCATAAGGGACGAGTCTTCTTCCTCAAGCTAAAATCTGTTTGTTTATAAAAAAAGGCCGTAGTTTCTTTTCAGATGGAAGCAAAATCTCGAGCTCGTTCAAAATAAATGGCGTGTCCCCCAATTTCTCTCTTCCCCTTTTTGTTTAGAAATCAACCATTTCGACCCAGATTTAAAAAAAATAAAAAGAAAAGAAAAGGGAATGGCCGAATCCCTCAGAGAAGAAGAGAGAGATATATGGCGACGCGAATTTTACTCGAGCTCGACGATGGAGAGGGTATCTGCTTGCGTAAGAGTCGCGACTGGGCATCAGGAAGAGCGGCGGCTCGAATAGGAAGTTGAGCTAGGGTTTCGATTGTGGGTAGTGGGGCTTTCGATTCAAGCACGGCGACGTGTAGAGGAATCGCAAAGGCATGACTCTCGGTCCAACTAGGGTTCACTCGCGATGGACGGTGCAGTGCCGCATCATGTATTCCATTGGGGGATTGGGATTGGTGCAAGACGTGCACTGTCTTGGATAGGCTGTAAGTTCAAGGTAAAGGATTAGGTTAAAAATTTTCTTTCATTAAGCTAAGTGTCAGTAAATTTAATTACAATTGAAACTGAAATCGATAACCTATATATATTTCAAATTTTCTTATACAAAGTTAAAATCAAATTGGAATGGATTTATATAAGATAAGGTTGCTGTGTCAACTTTATTAATCATAAAATATAAGGGTTTTAGACATTGAACTATCTATATAAAGTTAGTTTAAAAATTTAATTTTTTGATAAATTTAATTTTAGTTTACATTAGCTAAATAAATGGAAATTATTTTCTGATCCTTTTGGAATCTAAATAAACTATAAATGGTCATACAAGGTTTAAAATCAAGAGAACAAGCCAGTTGGAATGGATTGCAAACAGTAAAGGCAAGGTGAGTAAACCTCACGTTTCTGGGTTTTATTTAAATTTTAGTGGTTGAATTTAAATGATTGGCTAAATGGTTGGAATTGAATTGATGTGCTATATATAGTATATGCTGGAATAATTGATATTCTATGGTGAATATATTTGGTAATTGGACTGCTTAATGCTGTGGTTTGCTTGAATATTTCGGTACCCTGAGTATCGAAATATATAAATTGGATTTTGAAAGAAATATAAGGGAGATTTAAAATGGATGATCAATTAATTCAATTAATTAATGATTTGGGATGATTAAATTAGTAAATTAAGGGTTGAAATTAATTAATGAAGGTTTAAGTTAATTAATGAAGTTAATTTATTTAAAATAATCAATGGGTGGTTTGCTAGATAATTACTTAATGTAATTAATATAATATAATTTCTTGTGAAATTAATAAAGAGATTAATTAAGATGGTTAATTAAGGAGAAATTGATTTATTTAATGAAGTAAATTAAAGAGTTAGTTAATTACGGTTTGGGATTAATTGGAAATGATTAAGACGGTGTTTTAATTAATGTAATAAAATTTTGATTAGGATAAATTAATATAAAATAGGAAATCCTTAATTAATATAATTGATGATGTAATTAGCGTTTGATTAATTAAAATTTATCAATTAATAAATAAGTGACTTATGAGAGATTAATTAACGAAAGTAATTAAGGGTTAATGAAATTTAAATAGTTAATTAATTTAAGGAGTAATTAAAGATTACTTATTGATTTTGGTAAGAAGAATTAATATCGTGAAATAAATTAAAGGTACTTACTTGAATGGAAAATTGGAAGGATGATTAATCCGGGGTGATTAATTAAGATGAAAAATGAAGAAATGGTTGATAAATTGATTTGAAACGAAGTAATGTTAAATGAAGAAAAATAAGTGGTAGAGGTTAGTAATTCCATCAGGATTAACTAAATTAATTTGATTGTGATTAAGCTTTGCTTATGGATGATCAGTGGTATTGGATGTTGAATGAGTTGATATTTCTGATATGAAATGTGTGTATTTCATTTGAATAACTTGGGTTAAGAAAATATGAGTTTCGAAGAGACCGGGATTGGGTATTAGGAAATACCCGAAACCACTTCAAATTTCTTTTATAAATTGATATATGAAATAAGTGTTGTCTATAGTAAATTGTGAATTGATTAAATTGTTATAAGTTACCCGGTTTTGTTTAAGTTGTTTGCTTTGGTATTCCATGTTAGTTGGGTTTACTCACGCTGGTTTCCAGCCTGACCCGGGTGTTACTTTGGTGTAATGCTCGGGTCAGACCGAGTATTATAGATTTTCAGGTAGGTACGTTCTGGAGCTCAGGAGGCGAGCTGGATGGCTAACATATGGGGTATTTCCGCTGTAGTATATTATTGTGTATCTGAGACATGATTTGTATATGTCCATTATCTGTATATATGAGTAACTCTGATGTATATTAAATGTAATCAACAAATATAGTATTCTTTTGTAAACTATTATTATTATTATAATTTATCCGCTGCGAATGTGAGTTGTTGATGTTTCTTTCCTTTTTCTTCTTCTATCTCTTTTTTCTTTTTCATAACTATCTGGAATTTTCGGGTTCGAAAATTTCAGGTCGTTACAAATCCAGTTGGATCCCTCCAACCTGTTTTCCTGCATCCGTAGATATTAGCACAATACCAATCCCATTTCAAGATGGGATATCGCGGTATATGGGATTTTATAAAATATCATCCGCTTAATAGGCGGCGCAATAGGGTCTCATCCGTTGTATAATACGGGAAATCAATCAACTACAATATATACATATGCCAATATATATATATATTGCTATATACTAATATATATATATATATATACTATATCACATCTAAATAGCAATCAAGCAATAACTGCAAATCCAACTTTAATTTGTGTGAGAAGATCTCACCTTATTTCCGTTTGCCATCCATTTTCATCTTGACTCGATTTTTCTTGATCTTTTGACCTTGTATAAATATTGTAAAATTCATTAATATTCGAACAGATCGAATAATAAATTTTCATTTGATAATTTCGATTCATCGGTGATTTCATTTTAATAGTTAAATTAACCGATAGTTTTATTTAAAACAATTTCTCCTTTGATAAATTTAATTTAACTAATTATTTTACTTTAAATTAATATCTTTAAATCAATTTCTTTTAATAAATTTGTTTGACTAAAAATTTAAATTTCTAACAATTTTTCCTTTACAATTTATTTTGGCATTATGAACTTATAACATAACTAATAAACTTCGAAAATATTCACTTATTAGCCTTTTATTTTCACTGCTTGTACAGATTCAAAAATATGTTTATGGTATCAAATTTAAACAATTTGTTATATACCTTACTGTATTCTCTATACATTGCTACTGTACAAAAATAAATTTAATTAATTTCCTAATTATAATTAGGTTATCAAAATACCTTACAGGAGAGATGGAAACTCAGGCTCAACCCTCAGTTCGAAATCGAGCCTCCCATCGCCGTTGCCACTCGCGCCTTTGCCGCGAATCACCTCGCGCCCAGCTAGCATCGCCGCACGCCTCCAAGTTTTCGAGCGCCTCCAGATCGCATCGATCGATCTCTGCCTGCACACGACCCATCACTCGAGCTTGCTTCCTTGCGTCGCGATATCACTCGATCGAATTGAAGTCGAGCTTCGCCGCCGATGACATCGTCGCGATGCCCTAGATGCTTGTGAGCGCCACCTGCTACCTATCGCCACCCAAGCTCTGCGACTGCTTCAATCGCGACAAACGGAGAGGGAGAAATAGGGTTCTGGAATTTTTTATTTGCCTGGAGATGTTCGGCCATTAATTTCTTTGATTGATTTTGATTTTTAAAATGAAGGAGGAAGGGAGTTTGAAGAGAAAAAAAGTAGCGGCCATTATTGTTTTTTTTCTGTGTTGCTCGCGTTTTAAAAAGGAGAGGCTCGAACAAGGGTTCAGAAGAGAACGCCATTTTTTTTCTTTTTCTTCCTTTTGATTTTGAACTGAGGAAAGTTGCATGATTATTTAAAAAGGGATGGAGGGAGACAGGAGTACGTGATGTTTCAGAGAATAGGTCTGCTTACACGACTTTTGATCTTTGCGTGATACTAGGCGTGTTTTTAGGCATGATGTTAGGGAGATAACATGTTGATATTTGACTAATTATATTTAAATTTCAAATTGAATTCGATTTAATTTCAATGCGTTTATATGTCGTACGCTTGTATAACAACTCCAAATGCTATGAAATTTGAAACTCGACAATAATGCAATATTCTGGATCCAATGGAACTAGTTTCGTCGAATTCCGAGACAGTGTGAAAAATGACTATTTTTCAATATCGATTCAAACGATATAATTTCAAAACCGATCAAATTACTTTCAAATTCAATTCTGAAGCTTCGATTATCTTCAGTATTATCAATATGAATTTTACAAGCCTTTGAAATATTTTTAATCGGCTTAAAATTGAAGATTCAAATTATTATTCAACTTCCAATAGATTAAATCTATAATTTAATCGTCAAATTTAAAGTTATATTGAAATTTCAATCTAAACCATCATTCAAATATTTAAAATTAATTAAATATTTTCAAATTAAATTGTTCAAAATTCTGGGTCATTACATTTATTTCCTCTAACTAAATTTAAGACCCAAATGCCCAATTTTATTTCAAACTCCTTTTTGATATGATACAATATACATTTTAATGATAGGAATATATATATAGCCTGGATAACCCCAAAATGATATCAAGGAACTGGGTACTGCTAAACATTATCATATATCCCCTACCTAGAATGGTAATACTTCAGAGAAGTGCTTACCGTCCAAACACATCTCTTTTCCATTTTTAGTTATTTTTGGGCCATTCGAACTAGTTAACATAAAAATGCTCCTTTTATTTTCAAAATTCCGTTTTGAATCAGTACTGTATATATTTCCACACAAGTAGTTAACAAAATATCAATAACCAACTTACATTGGGTTTTGTTCAGATTCGAACTTATTCCAATTGTATAAGGATAAAGAGAATTAATTATCTCCTAAGTTCACTACAATGTTTGCCTAGGCAAACATCTGAACGTCACTTAGAAGATTATTCCAATCATCACAAAACAAACTGAGACTCATTCCCTGAACCATCAAAAGAAAATATACCTTACTTCAAAGTTTTCTTTCCAAAATGTTTATACTTGTAAAGTTTCAAGTAATATTGTTATTACTTTTTCCAAAAATCACTTGAAATCTTTTCCACCTCGGGATTTAAATCCTTAAAAATCCTTTTAATTAAACACTTTTTTTAAAACCAAATTCTATAGAACCATCTTTATATAAAATCATTTCTCAAATATTTATTTCAAAATATTCTATCCTTCTTTTAGTAACATCCCTTTACTAAAACCCAATTTTAACCTAAAATTATCATCGAACACCTTATAGTCAAATTGTGAAACAAAATTCATAAGGTGTTCTTTTTTAATGTTCCCGCTATTACTTTCTACCCTCAATAGGTTTTAAAAAGAAAATTACTGATAAACAACAAACCATAATTAATGCCCAAACTGGATGAGCACGGCTAATCAAACTTTAAGTGACAAGAATTGAATACAATCATTTCCTAACAAACAAGCACATCAAAAATAACTATATTGTTTTTTGAAGATCATTCCTTCTATATACAAATATACTCCTAGGTAAAACTATTTCATTTACTAATTTCAGCACCATTGTGTCAGTTGGTCTTCTTCAAGTGTTTATAGATTCCTATTAACAATGTTGGCTACTCGTATTAACCAAAATTCATAAACCACTCAATGGAACAATCAACACAATATAAAACATTTTTATAGCACTAAAAAAATACGTGCTCTTATATATATATACACACACACATGCTCAAACTCATTCTAGGATGTCATTTATCCTATCTCTAATGATTTTACCCCACCAGGGCCAAGATTTTTGCTTAACCTCGCTTTGATACCAACTGTAATAACCTGCCTTTTCGATCCTATACATCTACGGTATTCATATGCTGATCATCTAGGTTCTAAAAAGACAGATCGTTGGGATGAATGAAAAGAAAAGACAGAATATAATCTCAAAACATGACTAGAAATATATAATATAACATTGAACTTTACAAAAAGAGAACTTTTATATACACAGATCAATCAAAGTTCTGCCCTATCATCAGCCTGGACAGTTACAACCACCTGTTCTAACAAATGCTGATAAATACAAACAAGAACAAACAGCCGGAGATAAAATACATGAACGCTTTTTGGAATCATAGGCACTACTATTACATCCATTTTGGAATCACCCTAAGGATTAGTAGCAAGTAGCCCTTCCACTTCAAAGAGCTTCATCTGCAATCTCATCATCTCGAACCAGTCTTGAATCTCTTCCCAAGCGTAGAGCGCTCATATGGTATTGGAGTGGTTATGGTTTCAAGTCATCTAATATAAGTATACTCTCTTGCTTACCGGTTATTCCAAAACCAAATCGATCATTTCAGTAAACTTAAATCCAGTTCTTTTGGAAATAATATAACAATACATAAGAGCGGAGATCACCTCCTAATCATTTAAGTGAACAAATTTCCTTATCATTTGTCCTAAGAGAACAAAACGAGATTTATACGCACAGTACAACATTATCAAAGATGGCTGTGCCATGCAACCCCTGTATTTTTCCTAGATATTTCCAAAGTTATATTTTTGGTCAACATTGGATAGTTGGTTATTTAACTATCAAATAACAACAATCAACATAGATTTTACTCCATATAGAATCCATTAAGCCTCCATTAATTAATTTTTCATTAATTAAAATCTCTTTCAATCATTTAATTCAAGTTACCTTTCTAAAAGAGTATATTCACAACCCATTATACATTCAATACTTAAAAAATATATCCATATACCTATCTCAATGGTATAAGTATGTCAACAAAAGCTTAAGTAAGATATCCTCTTTTACAAATTCATATTTAAATGGGCCAAAAAAATATCATTTAAAACATTTCTTACTATAAACCAAATCATCTATCCTTTGGTGTTAATTATGAAAAGAATGTTTCCATACCACAATAATTAAGAAGGATTAATTTTCAAAATCAAATCTCGTTCCTTCTATAAAATTTCCTTTTATAATCCCATTTCATATTTATAAATCCTTTTATTAATTTTCAAATTAGTTTATTAAACTTCTTTTATAAATCTCTAAAATGATTTATAGAATTTCTTTCTATTTATAAGACTAAACTCCTTTATATAAAACCTTTATAAAATCCTTTAAAAAAATTGTTTTATGAATCCAAGCTCCGTTTTTTTAATATATGCCTAACAAAAATCTTCGTTTTTATTGGAATATCACTTATAAAATACATTATATTATTTATAGATTACCATGTATCATCTCTCTTTTATTTATAAAATATCATTTATAAAGCTCTTGTACAATATATCATTTATAAAGTCTTCTACAGAATAGTTTATTATAAACACCTTATTTAAATTAATTAATTAATTATCTTTAAACATCATAAATAATTATTCAGTTAACTTTAAAACACCATTAGTAAAATAATTAATTATCCTAACCCATCAATAATTAAATTAATTAATTAACTTAAAGCATGATTAAATCAATTAATTAACTCAAAATAACATTAATAATATAATTAAGTAAATTTAAACAAATATTAATAATATAATTAAATTACTTTGAACAACATTAATAGTATAATTAAAAACATTTATAACTAAATAAACCTTAAACTATTCTAAAATTAAAGTTATTTTAAATCCATAACCTTTCAAATCCGGAAAAAGGTTTAGCGTCCACAATGGTACTTAAACAAGCTTCCATTTATTTTTAATTTACTTTCCAAGTCATATCACTAGTATTTACGTAAGCAAGCATATATGTAAAGAAATCAATTAGCAATCCCTAGCTAATTCGTGACTTAACCAATATTAATTAATCCACATATTAATTAACTAGCACATGATTAAATGTCCAAATAAATATAATAGCAAAACGAAGATTTATTCTGCTAATTAGAAGTCATTAATAATTTATTTAGTTAATTATAGTAGAATGAGGATTTATTTTGCTAAACAAACGTCCAAAATAATGTATGTAAATTAATTTAAAAGAATGGTGTTTAATTTTGCCAAATAAATAACATCAATGAAGTACATTTGATTTTTACTGCATTAATATTTATTTAAAATAACGTAATTAAATTCAACTATTATTATTTAATCATAAATTTATACCTCATTAAAATAATTAACTATACATATCATAGCGTTTTATTTGTTCAGACAAACCTATCGCAAATCTCCATGGGTCAAACAGATTTAAAATTAGTAGGTTTTGGCATTTCGAAGTTGATAGCTTAATTTGAACTAACTTAAACAAACCAATCTAAAATTATTCACACCCGAGCCTTAGACAAAACTGGCCCGATGCCCGCTAGCACTTACAGTATCTCCTCCTCCTTCCCAAATTCCCCAAAAGGGCCAAAACTTACCGCTCAAATCAAAATTCCCAAGCCAAAAGCCTGGAGCCAACATTTCGTACGAACAGGCATGCGTGCACATGCATGCTACCATCCACCTTCGATCGCCGGATCGACCCTACGTCCAAACTTCACGCACCCCACTCGTCTCGCCTGCACTAACTTCGCTTACTCTGGTGGGTCTTTTATGCACAAGTACTTGGCAGGCTATTGGGCCATATATTAGACGTCCTAATTATTTATAACTATTGGGCTTTTATTGGACCATTGGGTCCTATTTTCATTTAGTTGTTGGGCTTTTATTGGACCGTTGAGTCCTATTTTCATTTAGCTGTTGGGCTTTCATTAGATTGTGGGTCCTATTTCTTATATAGATGTTTTCTAGATTTCTTTGTGACTATTTCTAGAATTTTGATGATTTATATATATGTTTTCACCACGTCTTTGTTGAGTTGTCTATTTAGCTTAGTGCTATAGTATTGACTATATGGTGATTACATTCGGAGTTTTGAACTCTTTGTCGAGTTCTATTTATATTGTAATTCATATTGCTATTCTTCGGTCTTTTTTGAGATTTGTATATGTCTATGAGATGAGATGTATATATGTGGATACTTGATGTTGTTTTTATTTAACTTAGATGTTTTGTAGCTAATGGATAAAGCTGATGATATGAGGCATTTGTTGTACTTAGTAGTGTTTTATTGATGAGTTTACCTCTTTCGAGGACATACACTTAGTGAACTACCCTATTCGAAGTAGGAACATGCTTTTATTATGTTTTCTTCTTATTCGAGAGGATACCTTACCATTTATCTTATGCTTCATATTATCATTTATCCTTACTAAACTGATTGTTTAACTAGACTGACCCGTGTATTTTATACTCGGGTCAGACCGAGTTGTTTCAAGTTAGATAACTACATTTGGACTTAGCTTCGCTTTGATGCTTCCGCTTGGATATATGTTTATCATCTTTTATAGTAGTAGCCTTTTTGTTTGACTTTGATTTGTATATATATTATTTTGACTCGTTGTGTATAGTGTGGTTCCTTTACCCTTTATGATGTATCATTATGTATTGTACTGGGATGTATCGGTGTATATGTATAAATATCAGTTATTTATTGTTCTATGGTACGTTGTACATTCTGTTGTTGTTCTGATAGATCAATTAGCCACCTGCAGTTTTGTGCATTTACGGAATTTGTCGATCCACTTAAGATAGAAAAAAATTTAGAGCATTAATCGACGTATTTAGTAGATGTTTAAGACAAAACTGTAGATGGTCGCTCCTACACATTAGCTGACAGTATTACCTAAAAAAACTCTTTGTTAATGTGGGTCTCGAGGTGGGGAGTTACAAGGGCTAATTTTTTGATTTATAAAAATACCGTCGATACCACATCAATAAACTACTGAATTATTTGCAAATTCCCCCTTCTCCTTTTATAAATATATAACACATTTAAGTCCCATACCTTAAATAATTTTATATATCGCTTAAAACACTTGGAAAAATTCTATAAAAATTCTAGAAAATCATTCTTAATACATTTTCTAACATATATAAATTCAAACTCGAAATATAAATAATATAGCCTTAAATTATTTTAACCCAAATAATCATTTTCTTCACTAGAAAATTCGTATAAAATCCACATTTATTCATAAAATTTTGAAAATTGAAACCCTTGTCTAAAATATCATTTATGATCTAAACATAAATTTGCAAAGCATTTGGATGTCATTTAGTAAAGTTTTCATATTAAAACACATCATGAAATCCATATGAAATATCACAAAACATCAACAAGCATATATACCCATTTTAAATATCAAAACATTGCAAAATATTTTTGGAATTCATCCTAAAACCGAAGATAAACAAAAGCATGATATGTAGTCATTATTTACCTTAGCTTTGAGATTAAGGAGTTTGTGATGTGAATGGATTTGAATTGATTAACCTTCTTCCTTTAGCTTCTGTTTTTCTCTAGCTTTTTAATGGTAGTCCGCCTCTATTTTGAAATTTTTGGTTATGAAAGGAACATGTAGCATTAGATCCATGAGGGTTTAGATTATATAGGAATGTCTCTTTCCTATTTTATCCCCTCTCTATTTCATTTTAACCCATCTTTAGTTCATTTGTTATCATGGCACGGCTACCCCTTATTAATCACAAATCTCAATCCCCTAATCATGACATTATTTTATTTAACTTATCTAATTAAATATCTAAATAATGTTAACCAAAAATTAGGGTCGTTACAGACTCCCTTCCTTAAAGAATTTCATCCTCGAAATTACGATAAGGTACATAAAAAATCAATCAAAAAGGTAAAACATACCCTAAAAAAGTCAGGATAAGTATCTCTAATCCTGCTTTCAGTCTCCCAAGTACAGTCTCTCTCATCCTTGCGCCACTAGACCTTAACTAGTCCGACTATTTTGTTCCTTAGCCCCTTCCCCTCTCTCGCGACTATGCGAACTAGCTTTCTGACTATAGTCAAATCTAGCTATACTACCAAATCTTCCAACATAGTCGGTGCTATAGTGGACTCCAGGTCTCTAGCACACTTTCTTAGATGAGAAATATGAAATAGATCGTGGACACCTGCCAAACTGTTTGGCAACTCTACTCTATACGCGAGTTTCCCGATCCTCTAAATAATAGGAAATGGTCCAATGAACCTTGGTGCCAACTTCCCAAATTTCCCAAATCAGATAATGCCCTTTATTAGCGATACTTTGATGAAAACATGATCTTTAACTGAGAACTCTAAGAATTTTCGTTTCTTATATGCATAACTTTCTGCTTAGATTGAGCTTCCTTCATTCTAGCTCAAATCAACTCAATCTTTTCTGCAACTTCTCTATCTAAATCTGGACCAAGAACCAACCTATCAACGGTCTCTAGCCAACATATGGGAGATTTGCATGGCCTTCCATACAAAGCTTAAAACGATGCCATCCTTACACTAGTCTGATAATTGTTGTTATATGAAATCTTCTAGGTGTAGATGGTCTTCTCATGATCCCCAAAAATCCAATACGCAAGCTCTTAACAAATCTTCCAAGATTTTGTTAATTCTCTTCGTTTTCCTATCAGTCCGTGGATGGTAAGCGGTTGTCATCTTTAGCTTGGTACCCAAAGTATGCCGTAGACTCTTCCAGAACTCACTAGTGAATAATGAATCTCTATCGCTTACTATACTACTCGAAATTTTGTTAAGTCTAACAACGTTCTTCATAAACAAGCTCGCTAAAATAGGTGTCATTCTAGTTAACATAATTATAATGAAATGAGCACTCATGGTCAATCTGTCCACTATGACCCATATACTTTCATTTCCTCTATTAGACCTTGGCAACCCGTCAATAAAATCAACAGAAATAGAATCCCACTTCCATAATGGAATATCCAATAGTTAAAGCAACCCACTCGGCTTTTGATGTTTGGCTTTTACCTGTTGACAATTAAAACGCTACTTCATCCATAGGCCTAAATCCCTCTTCATGCCTTCCTAGAAGAAACTTCTCTTTATATCTTGATACATCTTAATTTCTCCTGAATGAATGAACTTTAAACGATGACATTCTCCAAGAATATCTTTCCCAATGCTTCCCATATTCGGAACACACAATCTTCCTTTCTTTCTCAACCACTCATTCTAGTCAAGATAGAAATCCTTTAAGTCATTGCTCTCTGCTCCTTTCCTTAACTTCTTGATCCGTTCAACTAACACTGGATCCTCCATCTGTTTAGAAGTAGTCTTCTCAATCATCACACTTCCAAACAAGATAACATAGTAGCTCCTTTGCTAGACCCAGCCTCAGATCTCCACTACACTCTGTAAGCCGACAACGCTTCCAAATCTTTTCACTCAAATATCATTGCTAACACTGCATTCTGATGCTTTCTGCTAAGCGCATCTGCAAGCCTGTTACCTTTACCTGGTGTGTACTCAATTCCACAGTCATAAGTAGCAATAAACTCTAACCACCTCTACCATCTCACGTTTAGCTCCTTCTAAGAGAACAAATACTTCAATGACTTATGATCAGTAGACATCTCAAACCTCTCTCCCAAAAGGTAATGTCTTCCCACCTTCAATGCAAAAATCACTATAGCCAATTCTAATCACGGATTGGATATCTAACCTCATGTTGTCTAAGCTATCGAGAAGCATGGGCAATCACTTTACCTTTCTGCATTAACATAGCTTATAACCCAGTTTCACATGCATTTGTATAAACTACCAAATCATGATTCCCTTTCGGAACAACTAATACAAGTGCATGTGTCAATAAGTGTTTCAAGCTCTGGAATGCTTCCACACACTTATCAGTCCAAACAAACTTTACATCCTTTCGCGTTAGCTTAGCATCGATGCTGCTATCCATGAAAAATCCTTTACAAACCTCCGATAATATCCAGTCAATCCAAGAAGGCTCTTTATCTCAGTCACCGTCTTGGGTGTCTTCCAATCATTCACCGTTTCAATCTTAATCGGATCTATAGACAACCCTTCCTCTAAGACTACTTGACTAAGAAACTTCACTTCCTTCTTCCAAAAATGACACTTCATAAACTTTTCCTTCAGTTGATGCTCTCTCAAAGTCTCAAAGCACAACTCTAAGATGAACCTCATGCTCTCTTTCATCCTTAAAGTAAATCAAAATGTCATCTATGAAAACCAATACAAATCTATCCAAGTGCTCTCGGAAGATCTGGTTCATTAAATATACAAAGAAAGCTGGTGCGTTAGTCAGTCCGAATGATATCAGTAACTATTCGTACGATCCATATTTGGTTCTAAACGTATCAAAGGAATACTATCCTCTGCCACTCTAAGTTGATGGAAACCTATAGCCAAATCCAACCGAGAAAATATCTTGTCTCCACTCAATTGATCAAATAAATCGTCAATCCTAGGCAACATATATCGATTCTTTATCGTCCTCTCATTCAACATATGATAATCGATACATAACATTATCGATCCATCCACTTTCTTCGCAAACATTGCGGCTGCTCACCAAGGCGAACTGGTTGGTTTAATGAAATCCTTACTTTCCAAATCCACCAACTGCACCTTGAGCTTCCTCATCTCAGTAGGTGTCATCCTGCTTGGCGGCCTACTCACTGGTTCTGCTCCAAGTACCAAATCTATTTGAAACTCAATGGCTCGTCTTGGTGGCAAACCTACTGTCGGCTCGAAGATATCTATGAATTCTCTAACACGAAAACTCAATTCAACTCAGCTTCTACTTCCATAATAACCAACAACTCATTCACCTCACAACTAGGCTTTTCTACAGTATAAATAATCTGATCATTATAGTCAGGTTGTCTAAACAATATTTTCTTATCATGGCAAAATATTCTAACATCGTACTTACATAACCAATCCATACCCAATATAATTTCGAACCATATGAAATCAAATACATGCAAGCTGCAAACAAAGGTATGACCCAATATATCAAACTCTTGATGGTTACATCTCATCCTTAGAGTCGCATATCCTCCTATTGGGTTCCCAACCCTCAAGGAAGTAACTAGGTATGAGCGTTCTAGGTTATGCTTATCTACAAGACAATGAGATATAAAAGAATGTGATGCACCATTATCAAACAAAACGCTAACAGACATATCATGGATCTGAAGCGTACCTTCCAATACTACTTTTTCTTTCTCATGCGCTATTGGTCCTGATGTAGCTGGTTCCAGTGCATACACTTTGCTCCTTTCATCCTTAACAGGCTCTTTGCATGGGTTCTTATAATAGTCAATCTACTCGCAGTTGAAGCACCTGATGCACTTCTTCCCGATCACTTCCTTCGCCTTTCCTGTGAGACATTCATTAGCGAAATGTCCTTTATACACTTAAAGCAAACAGTCCTAGACTTTCCCTTCTTAGCAGATCACCCTTCTGGGCTCCCTTCTTCGGAAAAAACTTCCTTTTCTACACTATCATTACTTCCTTCGATTTACCCCTCTACACAGAAGCAAACATCTCCTCGTGTCTTAAAGCTATTTCCACCACAACGTCACTAGCATTTCTAATATGAGGTACTGTATCCCTTGCCAACTCAGGCTTCAACCCCAGATGAATTTCTCATTCCTCTTCATCTTAGTATCCATAGTGGTATACCCATATCTAATCAACTCCTTGAACCTTCTAGAATATTTTGACATTGTCACCCTGCTACAACTCAACCAACTTTCTGAGCAAAGCAGACTGCACCATCATAGACATGAACCTCTCCTAGAACCTTCTCTTAAACTCAGCCCATGTCATCGTTTCCTCATCCACACCAGCCGTCACGCTATTCCACTAAAATAAAGCTGCTCCTTGAAGCTGTCTCGAAGCTGGACTCCTCTTTTGCTCATCATTGAGCCTCAAGTTTGCAAAAATCCCTTCACTATGCAGTAACCAATTCTCCACTTCTATAGCTTCTTTAGTTCTGATAAATGGCTTCCCTCCATGCCTAGCATAGTACCTATTCAATTCACCATAATTGTTGACTACTGGAGCTTCTTAAACTCCACCTCTAACTACCCCAGCAACAACTCCCGCTTGCATCATAATAACAAAGAAATGATACATGACTCTCATGTCAACTTATGGAATTCAACACCAGTATTCCCAGCTTATGCCTGACGTTGGTTCTTTCTAGCATTTGGTTTGGCATTTTCATCTGTAGTGGCGCTTCTTCCTCCAACATTAACTCTTCGTGAATCCATATCTACATTCAAATCTTCATGAGATATAGAAAAAACAACCTAATAGAGATAGGACACTAGAGATAAAGCACATACTTATATATTGTAAATACAAGTACATTACTATAGCATTATCTCATACCCCAATCTCATCTCTAATTCCTTAGGATTATGTTTTCAAAAATTATTTTTAGTTAAAAAATTTCATAAACCTATGCTCTGATGCCAAGTTGTAACACCCCGTATATAAAGGCCAAAAGCTAAGCGCTATAGATGCTGCAGTCATATATAGTATTAATTTCTGGTGGCGAAATACGGTAGTGCAAATGGTATCCATAATATCAGAGACACATGAATATGAAATAAAATCATCAACAGATTAAAATAATTTTTTTGACTACATTTCAAAACAATATTTCATATTCAATTCACATAATCCCATAAACATTTTCCAGGTTCAGATCAAAATATAATTATTATATAATTACGCCAATAACAACATGTAAAGATGCCCTTTGGCTGACCAGATTACTATATAGTCATATCTGACCTAATACAACACAATAGAATAAAACAAAATAAGCGGCTCCTAAATAGCTATTCGTCAGCCACATGGTCATCTCTAGAAGCTTTATTTGCCAACCTACTAAAATCTGTAAACTTCAACCCTCAGCCTACTCAAATCAATTTTGAGCACCCGAGAGTTTAAAGGGAAAAATAGAAACTTCGAGTCAGACATAAAGCTTGGTGTGAATAATACTATGCATCGCGGTTTACTGATATTAAGTGATACCATGCCGCTTAGTGGAATGGGTTTTCCCTCGCTAATATCCTTTTAAAAACATATATTTTGCAAATCAAAATCCTACAACCAAACCGGTAAATCAAATTGATTATATCAATAATTGAATATCCTTTATGCTAATAAATGGACTGTCTGCCCATAAAACAGGTAATAAATGGTCTATCTGTTCGAAAAACTATAGTTTTGATTGGCTAACTACTAACCTTTGGCTGACTCAGGCCTACCAGACAAAATATCAAATAGTCTAACATTTGTTAGACAAACTTCTAGACGGTCTGTCCCTAACTTACCTCTCCAAGGGTCAACTAATCCTAATGGTTCTGTGAGCTTACTAATAAACTATCTCTGTACAAATATATTCCATTCTGTGTGTAATCATAATTTTAGTCTATCATACAAAGCCCTGCACACTAGAATTTTGGACTAAATTAGATAGGGGCTGATAGCTAATGGGTATACGGCGCGACCCTATAATAGTCCCATACGGTCTTCTAATTTGAGTCAATTTCTTAGGGTTAACTGCCCTTCACCATTTTCCTTGAAAAACTTTTCAAAATGATTTAACCATTTAATTCATACTTATACATGCAAAATATATTCTTTGCTTTACTCTAAGCTGTTTTCCATGTTATATATACTTTACCTAAAATAATGTTGATGAAATATAATGAGGATTGCTTATCCCTCCAAAATAAGTTAAAAACTTTTTAACTCCAAAACAATTGGGCTGTATTACAAACGTAACACATTAGAAACCTTTGTTTAAAACTTTTAAATAACCCTTTCGAAACCGTTGAAAGTACCCCTTTCATAACCCTTGAAAGTACCCCTTTCAAATTCATTGAAAAACCTTTCCTTCAAAAGCTTTAAAACCTTTGACATCCTATCTTTAAAACACTTAAATATTGCCTTTTAAGATCATAGGAAAAACCTTTCCTTTTAAACCTTTTGAAACCACTGGGAACCATCCCTTTTGAAACCTTGATTAAAACCTATCGAAAGCATTAAACCATCAAACCTTTTGAAACCATTTGGGTTCAAGTAAATAATATGGAACCACAAAAACCATTTAAAATCATATCTTTCGAAACCTTTGGGTTCTACCTTCAATAGGGGAAAAAAGGGTCATAAAACGTTTAAGTCGAAAGCATTCTTTCAAAAGCTATTTCCTAAGTAAAGAAGTGACGGTGTTGAAAGAGGTCCCTTCGAAAGCATTGGATAAGCTACTCTAATTTTTAAAACAAAAGATCCTTTCAAAACTAAACTGGGTCGAAAGGTAAAAGGTGACAGTTAGGGGTTTCGAACCCTTCGAAAGCATTTACATAAAACTAAAGGTGCAACCCATTCAAAAGCTTTTCCTTGAAACATTTCAACCCAGTCGGAAGCCAACTAAGTTGAAAGCATTTCCATTAAAGACCAGGCATGCACATTTCCATTTGAAGAAAAATAGTGCCTCGACCCCATCGGGACCCCATGTTTCGACAGTATACCTTTTGCCTATATCCAATTCGCTACGCATCAAATCTTTGATATCATGCACATTGGTTTCGATAGTGATGGTGGCGGGGACATGGTCGAAAGCATGGTGTTGAAAGTGGCGAAACAAGAGTAGTATGAACTGACATTTAAAATAGTTCTTTTCCACTACCCAGCCTTGTTTGTTAAAATTTGATTGGTTGCTAAATAAAAGTACTGCTGAATCCACATCAGTAAACTATTTGAATTATTTGCAGATTGCCCCTTCTCCTTTTATAAATATATAAAATATTTAAGTCCAACACCTTAAATAATTTTACGTATCCCTTAAGACTCTTAGGAAAATTCAACAAAAATTCTAGAAAGTCATTCTTAATATGTTTTCTAACATACATAAATTTTAGACCTAAAATATAAATAAGTTAGCCTTTAATTATTTTTTAACCCAAATAATCATTTTCTACACTAAAAAATTTGTATAAATTCCACATTAATTCAAAAAATTCCGAATACTGAAACCCATCTCTAAAATATCATTTTTGATCTAAATAAAAATTCGCAAGGCATTTGGATGTCATGTAATAGGGTTTTCACATTAATACATATCACAAAATCAATATGAAATATCATAAATCATCAACAAGCATATATATACCCATTTTTAATATGAAAACTTGGCAAAAAAATTGCAAAAATATTTTCGGATTTCACCCTAAAACCGAAGATAAACAAAAACATGAGATGTATTCTTTATTCACCTTAACTCTGAGATTAAGGAGTTTGAGATTTGAATGGATTTGAATTGATTAATCTTCTTCCTTCAGCTTTTCTCTTTCTCTAGCTTGTTAATGGTGGCCGGCCTCTATTTTGAAATTTTAGATCATGAAATGAACATGTAGCTTGAGATACATGAGGGTTTGGGTTATATAGATATGTTTCTTTCCTATTTTGCCCTCTCCATATTTCATTTTAACTCATTTTTAGTTCATTTGTTATCATGGCATGGTTACACCTTATTAATCACAAATCTCAATCCCTAATCATCACATTATTTTATTTTATTTATATAATTAAATATCCTAAATAATGTTGACAAAAAATTGGGGTCATTACATTATTTCTCATCTCATTAGTTAATCCACTTTGAAAATTAATTTTTGTAATCAATAGAATTTAATGTAACTAAATATTTCATTTAATATAAGCAAAGACGTTAATAGTAGAATAATGGGTGTAATGAGAACTTATGTTTAATAAGCACGTAAGGAAATTGTTGATTTAATATAAAGAACATTTAAATTAAAATAAAAGAATTTTTTTGAAATTCAAAATATAGTGAACTAAGATTTTATTGCTGTTGTAATTAAATGTTGAGACTAATTTAATATTTAAATCTTGAGTTTAACATGGAAAATTTTGATTTCAAAAGATTATTAAAACTTCTTTTTAATCAAGAATGATGGTAGAAAACATTTAATTTAGAATTTAAAAGTGATTAAGTCAACTTAATAATAATTTGCTTTAGTTAACATGTTAAAATAAGTGATACCAAACAAAATAAGTTGTTGTGAAATTGGAAATTTATTTCAGTTTTGAATTTAATCAATAATTAATTTATGTTCGAATGTAAAATGTTATTTTTGAATTGTAATTATTCAAATTTGATTCAAATGTGTAATAATAATAAAATCGAATTATTAATGAACGTCGTGATTTGTAATAACATATTTGTACAGTAGAAATATTGTATTTTTCCATAACTGTGAATTAGTAAATTATTTGAATGTAAGTTAATTTAAATTCTGTAACGACCCGCCATTCATCTCCACAGAATGACGCATTATTAATAAGAAAGAAAGGGATAGAAAAGAGAAATAAAAGAAGAAAGAAGAAAAAACATATCAGAATCTAAACAGCGGAACGAATAAATTATATTAATAACATAAAATATTACATAGTATACAACAACTATCAGAGTTACACAGATAATTCAACACATTCTAGACAGTTATAAACACCTGTCTAGTTATTACAACTCAATACAACTCAGAGACAACACAGAGAACACACAGTGGAAACTATATATCTACAACGCTGAAGCTTCCTGCTCCATTGCTCCTCCAATATTCGCCAAAGCTAACCTGAATCCCTTGGCTACTCGTAAAAATTTAAGTACCCAAGAGTTTAAGAAAACAAAGGATAAACTCCAGACCAGACATGGGTCTGGTGTGAGTAACAGGTTAAAGTTGCTTAATTTTAAAAATCTTTTGAAAAGGAAAGGTATCACGTAAGACTTCCGACACATAAGCATGGAAAAGTTTTTACCTTACGCTAACCAAAACATTTGATAGGAAATCCAGTGATATTATAATAGGTCTAGGGTTTTCAAGTAAATATGAAGCCGAAATTGTTACATTTATTAAATTCCAGCTGCTATGTAACGAACGCGATTTTTCGTTGCCGAAAACCGACATCAATACGTCCACTGTATCAACTGCCGAGCAATCGAAAGCTGAAAAACCGTACCGTTAGGGTTTTAGAAAAAGAAAAAGTAGAAGAAGATAGAAAAAGATAGAAAAAAACAGAAGAAATAACAGAACAACATCAGAATCTCACAATTCGCAGCGGAGCAACATATAATAAATAAATGAATAATCTTTAAACAAAGAACTATATCAGTTATTACATTACATTACATTACATTACATTTCATTATATCATCAGAGTGTACAACAACAAACAACATCAACAGCGGAAAAGAAATACTATATACTAGTAATACGCCATGCCATCCATCTTGCCTCCAGCAACTCCTGAATATCCTGAATAAACCTTAACTCTTGACTGCCCGTGTGGAAATTGGTGGGCACCCAGAGTTTAGGAAGGAAAACAATAAACTCCGAGTCAATCATGTGACTGGTATGAGAAATCAAAACAGTTTATTTACCTTTAAAATCAAAATAGAAGAATATTTTTAAAGTCAATTCGCAATGCTTTTAAAAATGAGACTACCATAAGGCCTCCTGCACATACACACAATGCAAACGCAGAATCGGAGGAGATTTCTCCTTATGATAGTCAAAGATGCTTGATACGCATTAAAAAGAAACATTTGATGCTATTACTAGTGCATAGTGTAGGAAAACATTCCAAAGGTAGAATATTAATCTTAGCCAGCATAGACATTTCGAACTATGCCTACTATAGCTACCATCTAAACAGTGGTGACCACCATAAGTAAATGGCAGGTTCTACAACTAAAACCGTACAGGGTTTCGTATTGGGAATTGGATTTCCAACAAATGGTCAGGCCAAGGAACTTCCCATTGCCACATGGAAACGCCTCTGGAATGACATCCCGAGAACCAAATCGGATCTCCGCCAACACAAGGCCGGGTTACCCCTAACTTGGTAACTACTGACACGAATATGTCATCCCCCGATCGTAACCGATCTATCCGAGGATCCTCGATTTCCAACAACCACAAAATTTGCAACAACAACATAGGTTAAATATCTGGGCTCCATACCATGATACCACCTCTATCCAGAAGGAATGACATACACTAAAGGGGCACTACCCCCTAATAACCTTGCTGCATCCTTCCTGTTTTGACCATTTCCGGGGTGTGAGGTCCGACGAAGTCTCGTCCACAAAGCCATGCTTTATACAAAAGCCGTGCTTTGGTCAACAAATGATCATAGAAATGATCACCAAGATAAATGATCAAATAAATGATCCTATCACAAATGATCAAACAATGATCATTTCACAGCAACACTCAGCATGCCACACTACCAAATTGGGAGTATATCACTAATAACCTTCAACTATATAACCTCTGAGCTCGTACGTCTCAGAGAAGGGTGTTAAGCTAAGAGAATAAATTCTCCGCCACCAACAAAAATATATTTGAAAGAAATCAGCTTTATACCTCAATTTGTAATGTCAGACATACAATCCATACAAGTCTGTTCCGGGATCGAATAGAACCGAAGGCACTTCCAAAGAAGTCCTTGCAATCCAGATATTCACTAATCACGACCGGACTTCCCGTCACTAAGGGTGATAAAGCCTCTATATCGGAGATCAGCCGATGTAGAGTAACTCGACGGTAATCCTTCCGTTTTCACAAATATCCGGTCTTCAACACCGGTCATCAAATGCAATCCATAACGACGTATCACATATTCGGAATGGGTTATACAACCCCAAGGTCCTTTCCCGGATAACCCGAATAGTGAGCGCTTATTCAAAAATAAGTGTGGCATTCAAATTCAAACAATCACAATAAATACCTATTTAAAGGTAAATATTGATAGTCGGATTATTTATCTATCAATAGGCATGCTCAACATCACCAAATTCCAAATAATTTTCCAAATTATTTACTTTCCAAAATATCTTTACTAGATATAAATTTTTCCACACGTCAACATTTGAAAACTAATTTTCAAATCACTTTTCACCTTTACCACTTTTTGAAAACAAATTTCAAACATTTTCCTTACGCGAAATACTTCCATTTCAACATGGTTCATTTAAACCAATTAAATAAATCCTTAATGATTTACTTTATATTTAGGTTCCAAATCCATAAGTTAATTCCCACACTTCAAAAATAAATGAACATTTATTTTTAAACAAATTCCCCTTTTCATTTATAAATTCCATAGTGAATTTACATTCCAAAATATTCATGAATATACGATTTCAATTATTCATTTTCAATTTATCTTCAAAAAGATAAATTCTCAAAACATTTCATTTCACATTGGAAAAACATTTCCATACTTATTTATTAATAAGTGATTCACAAATCCATTTATTTTCAATACTTAGAAAATATTCCATATACTTAATATCGAAATTAAGTATATATTTCATTTTTTAAGGAAAACATTCACTTAACACATTTATTTGGGCTAAAACGAATGTTGCGTAAAACATCGTTACTCTGACCCAAAATCACTAGTATAGGATTCGAAATTTAGATAGATATATAAATCCCAATACTATACAAAAACATTTCCTTTCGGAAATCATTTACTATAACAATAGTGTTATAGTCCACCATTTCCTTCTTTATCGAAAACGTCTATTTCAACAATAAATGTTGAAATCTATGGTTTCGATTCATAATACATTTTAAAACATCTTTAAAATAATTAACTTCATTCTATAATATTCATTTTTCAAAACATGACCATTTTATTCAATAAGGTATTCACTGTCCAAAATCGTGAATATATTTCCTTTAATAAACTTCAATATTCAATTTATCAAATTCAATTGATTTCGAGTTTATAAACAATGTTTATAAATTCCATTTCTATTTATATGCTTCGATTTATAAATCTCATTATTAACAAATTCCATTTATATCTCATTTAAATGCCAAAATCCGATTTATAAGATAATTACTTATAAATCTTCTATTTTACAAAATCTATTCATTTTATAACTTCACAATTTATAAATCTATAAATTCTCATTCACTTATGAATCCATTATACTTCATTTTAACACTTATAAAAAACTTCGTTTTATAATTCCAATATTTTTAATTTATAAATATCCATTTTATAAATCTTTTATAAAAATTGTTTGTAATAGTCCAAAAATTCCAATTTAAACCATTTCATAAATTTATTAACTATTTATTTCAAAAATCACTTTTCACTTACATTTCATAAAAACCATACTTTTATAACATTAAAATTTTAACGTTTATTTATTTTTAACAATTCAAAATTTAATAAAACGTATACTTTCGAAAATCACTTTAAAATTCCTTTTAAAACCAAAATCATATTTTTTAAACTTTAAAAATGGATCCGATGATGCAGCAGCACCAAATAGTCAATCACGACATCCAAATATCATATATCGATATGATAATCAACAAGTATCACAATATCTGTAAATAAATCAACACAGTTGAGGAATCCAGTTGGATCCCTCCAACCTGTTTCCCTGCATCTACAAACATTAGCATAATACCAATTCCGCTCCAGTATGGAATTATCGTGGTATATGCGATTTATAAAATATTATCCGCTTAATAGACGGCGCAATAGGGTCTCATCCCCTATAAAATGCGGGAAATCAACAACTGCAATATATACATTTGCCAATATATATATATTGCTATAATATATAATGCCAATTTCACTGTTTATGAAATATTCACGGTATATGTTTTTAATAAATAACATCCGCTTACTAACGACGCATAATGTCTATTTTAACAATCAATAGATAACAATCATCATTCAAACATACATTCAAGAATTTTAAATCTAACTGTTTAAAATAAAATCGAAACCGATTCGATTGAGTGAGAAGTTCTCACCTCGCTTTCAATTTCGCTTTAGCGATTTATTTCGAATAAAATTAAACGGACGTTTAATTTTACCCGAAATTCTCACTAGCTCCAAACGACTCTGTAACGACCCGTATTTTTACGGATCAAAATATTGTAAATTTTATGCTTTAGGTAGTATTGAAGGCTGGGTCGGTTGAGCGACTTAGTGGAATGGAGCGACTTAAGTTATTGACCGACCTATAGGAATGATCCATCCAGAGTTAGCTCGTGTGGAAGTTAGGTCGTGAGAGCGAGCTAGGGGAAGCTAGCGACCTAAGGAGTTGGAACGAGTTAAGGAGATAGAGCAACTAAGGGGCTAGATCGTGTAGTGCTTAGGTCGGTGGAGCGACCTATAGGATTTGGAGCGACCTAGGGTAGTGACCGACCTATAGAGTGACCGACCTATAGGAGTGACCGACTTAAGGTAGTTAGCGAGTTTGTGGCTAGCGGCTTAGGGATAGGTCGGTTGAAGTGAGTTAGCGACCTAGTGGTTAGTGTCGGGTTATAGTTAGGTCGTAAGAAGACCTAAGGTTGCAAGGGACTTAAGGTTAGGTCGTAAGTCGTTGGGTCATATGCGACCTATGGTGGTTTGCCTTGTGTAGTTAGATCGCTGTAGTGGTTAGGTCGGCATCTCAGTTAGGTCGTAAGTCGCGCACGTGTGTTATGGCTTAGGTCGATGAGTCGTTAGGTCGTGAGCCATGGGGAGTCTTAGGTCGTAAGTCGGCAATGGTTAGGTCGGCAACGACTTATGGGGCGACCGACTTATGGGATTTCCAGCCTATTAATAGAGGGGTTTGGTTCACTTTTTGGCATCGGATTTTGAAGCGACGAAGTGCTGCTATTTTGAGAGCTCGACTACAACACTTCTTCACTTCTTTTCTCCACTCTAATCTAGTGCTTCCTTCCATCCAAGAATGAAGATCAAATCGAAGATCCATGAGCCAAAGTTGAAGATCTCCATCCATTGAAGAGAGATTTCATCATTTGAAGCGGAATCTTATCGGATCGAGCTAGATCCTTTGCTGTCCAGATCTGAAGTTAGCTGCTTTTGAGGTGTTTAGGTGATTCGGTGAGTGGTGGTTATCTCTCACACGGACCCAAAGGAGTATATTGGATCGGTGGTTTGTTTGTGTGTTAAAGATAGTGGTTTCATGCATTTTCCTTAAGTCTGCATGTAGATCCGTTGTTCATAAAGCTTTGATATCCATTTTATTATATGTTAACCTATGCTAGTTCATTCATCAAGATATCACTTAGAATTCATGCTTGTTAGGTTTGGATCCTTTAATTACAAAATTACCATTATTGTTATAACTGTTTATTTAGATCTTGTTTGAATGATTGATTACTTGGATTAATGTTTGATTTGATTGATTATTAGAAGTTAGTTGATTGATGATTTGATGTGGACAAGTTGGTCGAAGATGATTCAAAAGCTAAGTGGAAAGGCTCTTGAATAAGGAAAGCTGCCGTGGCATATGAAGCGGATGATAAAGCTCATATGGATAGATTTGATCATGATGTTGAGATGGGACTTTGCTATGATGCGATGAAGCAAAGTATGATATGAGAAAGCCTTGGTTTAATCCAGACGGGATCATTCTAAGCATGTTGATAACTCGGTGATGTGGTCCGAGTTTGTGTATAATGGTTGGCTCGAGAGGCGCTTGAGCTAGTATGTGAATAGTCGTCGAGGAGGATGACTAGAAGGCTGAGATTTCATCGTTATTGAAGGTTCTAGCATGCTCAAAGCAAGAGTACGTTGGGACGGGTCACGACGACGTTCCAGACACGGGTCCGATGACGTGTTAGTACTCTGGGCAGATTCGATAGTCCTAGGCACGGGTCACGACGACGTGCGGAGTTATGTCTAGAACCGGGATTACCATTAGCCCTTGACGGACGGATGAAATAATGAGCCGGTCATTCAATTAACGGTGATATCAAGGCAATGATAACAATGATAGCCAGAGTCATGGATGTTTGGATGTTTTGGTTATATCGTCGCTTGGGCCAAGAGTGATGTTTTCGGGATGCTTACCTGATCTTGGTTTAGGCCTTGGGGGTTTGTACTTGGAAAACATCAACCTTGACTCAAGTGATAATTGTTTTACTTTAATTATCTGCTTTGCTATGTTTGTTCTGCTTAGTGTGTCTGGGGGGAAGGCTATCACTGTAGAAAGAGGTGGAGTGGGATGGTTGAGTCCTATTGCTTTTTAACCTTTATGCTCTTTTGGTATGTTTGATAGTTGATTTACTGCTCACTAAGACTTTTGTCTGACTCAAGGTTTTATGTTTAACTCTTATTACCTTGGGCTCTTCATCCATGATGGGATGGGCAGACTAGGTAGCAGGTGACAGGTGCTGTTCTTAGTGACTAACGCTGTGGATGACAAAGACGAGCTGGAGGCTGTTGCATATTGTTTTCTTACTATATGTACTGGGTGTTCCGCTGTTTGTATGATTCTCTGAGTGTTATGTAGTGAGGCTTGATGTTTTGACTATTCAGATGTTTGTATCAAACTGTTATGAGCTTATATGATGAGAATTCTATTCTATAGAGCTTCACTATGTATACTTTCTATTGTATTTTATCCATGCGCTGTGAGTAATACGATAGGCTATTCTGGGTTTACTCTACCCTGACGATCATCCATGGCTGCCTGGCACACTTTACAGTGCACTATTTCCTTGTTGGTGCAGGAGTCATGGGCGGTCGTCACATTTGGTATCAGAGCTTTGGTTAATCGATTTTAGCCAATGCTCGCTGACGTAACTTCGTATGAGTGACGTAATTGTAATTTTGATGGATGATTACTATATATAATATAGTAGCTTAGAAGGATTTGAACTTCTTATGCAGTTGTTTCTCAGGGTATATTAATCATTTCTTTTAGATATTAGGAATGAGTCGAAGAGGGAGACCAGCTGCTAGGGGAGGCCATGCTGTTGAGGGGGCTGCTGATTATGCTTCTATGTTCGAGGCTATGATGACTTCGATCATGAGAAGGATGCCAGCTCCGGGGCCATCGGTAGACGTTGGAGTTCAGGTTCAGGCCCCAAGACCAGTGGATTTTGCTAAGTTGTGTAAGGACTATACTGCTCTTGGAGGAAAGGTTTTCTTGGGAATAGAATCAACCATAGAAGTTCACAGATGGATAGATGCTTGTAGAAGGATCTTTGGTGATTTAGGAATTGAGGATGCAACTAAAAGGAAGCTTGCATCAAGACAGCTTCAGGGAAGAGCTTCTGATTGGTGGAACTCTATCACCATTGATACTCCAGAGGAAGAGATCACCTGGGAGCAATTCCAAGTCAGATTTGAAGCTAAGTTCATTTCTACAGCTCAGAAATCTGTTCTGTTCAAGAAGTTTGTGGAACTCAAGCACGGTGGAAGACCAGTTCTTGAGTATGTTTCTGAGTTTGAAGCCTTGTCCAATTATGCTCGTTCGTATATTGAATCTCTTTATCAGAAGAATGAGAAGTTTGTGACAGGCTTGGACACTTATCTTGGGAAACAGTTGGTGGATCATTTGGATGACCCATTTGAGAAGCTTGTGGAGAAAGCTCTCAGGCATGAGAATTTGTTTCCTAAAGAAGGATCTGTTGTTGCTGTGACCAAGGAGTCAAGTGGAAACAAGAAGAGAAAGCAGCAGCACCAGAAGGGTAAGGATGGCCAAAAGAAGCCTAAGGGTGAAGTGACCTGCTACAACTGTCGGCAGAAGGGTCATCTCTTCAGAGATTGCAAGAATCCGAGAGTGCCGGTGAAGTGCCACAACTGTGACAAACCAGGGCATATCAAGAGGAATTGTCCGGAACCGAGGAAGGACAAGCAGATTGTGCAAGCTTATGCTTTGGGGGCAGTGCCATCATCTTTGAAGGCTCCTACTGCTGAAGAGAAAGGAAAGAGTGTGGTGGTTCAAGGTACTCTTTCCATATGTGGTGTTCCAGTTAGAGTGTTGTTTGATACTGGGGCGTCACATTCGTTTTTTTGTAATGATCTTATAGGCCGGTTGGGTTTGGAACCGGATATTGTTGATAGACCATTGGTAGTGGCTAATCCAGTTGGGGGTTCGTCTTGTTTGTGTATGCTATGCCGTGGTCTAGTTGTATCGAGTCATGATTGCTCTTTTGTCTGTGATTGTTTTGTTCTGAACTTTGCGGGGTTCGGAATTATTTTGGGTATGGACTGGCTTAGGAAGTATGCGGCAAGGGTTGATTGCAAGAGGCTGAAGGTGACAGTCGAGAATGTGGAGGGGCGAAAGGTTGTGATACGATGTAAGCATGAAGAAGGCGTCTTCATGAGCTTTATGTATTCGCTGGTTGTTCCACGGGATGGACTGTCATCGGTGCCTATTGTGAATGGATTTGAAGATGTCTTTGACAAGGTCAAAGGGTTACCGCCGCACAAAGAGATCGAGTTTCATATCGATCTAGTTGAAGGAGCCAGACCTATTGTGATGCCTCTTAGGCGGATGGCGCCTAGGGAACAGCAAGAGTTGAAGGTATAAGTTGATGACCTTTTACAGAAAGGATTCATTCGGCGTAGTGTGTCCGAATGGGGTGCACCAGTTGTGTTTGCAACCAAAGCGGATGGATCGTTGAGCTTGTGTGTGGATTATCGTGAGCTGAATAAAGTGACTAAGAAGAACAAGTATCCATTGCCGAGAATAGATGACTTGTTTGATCAGCTTCACGAAGCTAAGGTATTTTCTCAGATGGATTTGGCAACGGGATTTCACCAGTTGAGGGTGGCAAAGGATAGTGTGCTGAAGACTGCTTTCAGGACACCATCCGGTTTCTATGAGTGGCTGGTAATGCCGTTTGGATTGACTAATGCACCAGTGTATTTTGTGGATCTTATGAATAGAGTATTCAGGGATCAGTTGAACAAGTTCGTACTTGTGTTCGTGGATGATATTCTGATTTATTCCAGAACTGAAGAAGAGCACAAGACGCACTTACATGTTGTTTTGGAAATCTTGCGGAAACATCAGCTGAAGGCTAAGTTTTCGAAGTGTCACTTCTGGAAGAGTGAAGTGAGGTTCTTAGGCCATGTTATCTCTGGAAATGGAATAGCGGTTGATCCCGCCAAGGTGGCAGCAATCCAGGATTGGGTTAGACCTAAGAATGCATCTGATGTGAGAAGTTTTCTTGGATTAGCAGGATACTATCGTCGGTTTATCAAAGACTTTTCCAAGATAGCTGCACCATTAACCGGATTGACGAAAAAGAACCAAGAGTTCAGATGGGGTGTTAAGTGTGAGCAAGCTTTCGGAATCCTGAAAGAGCGACTAACAAGTGCTCCCGTCTTGACTATTCCAAGTGGGAATGGTGAGATGGTGGTTTACACCGATGCATGTGGTACTGGACTTGGAGCAGTGCTGATGCAAAAGGATAAAGTTGTTGCATATGCAAGTCGACAACTAAAGCCGCATGAAAGGAATTATCCAACACATGATTTGGAGTTAGCAGCAATTGTATTTGCTCTGAAGATGTGGAGACATTACCTATTGGGAGTTCGATTCGAGTTGTTTACAGATCATAAGTCGTTGAAGTATCTGTTCTCCCAAAAGGATTTGAATCTTCGACAGCAACGATGGCTAGAGTTTTTAGCATCATATGATTTTGGTATAGCCTATACTCCAGGAAAAGGTAACGCAGTGGCAGATGCGTTAAGTCGAAGACATGCAGGATTGGGAGCCATGTTTTCAGAATGGAAGAGTCTCGAGTATTTAGCTGGATTTGACTTCAGGCCTAGATGTGAATTGGAACCTGAGATGTTGGCAAACTTATCGATAAGACCTACTCTAGTGGAAAGAATTGGCGGAAGCCAAAAGCGAGACGATAAGCTTGTCAAGATTATCCGAGATTTGGAATCTGGATCGGACCCAGAAAAGGATAAAGGATTTGAAGTCGATCGAGAGGGTTGGCTTCGGAAGCAAGGACGACTAGTTGTTCCCGATATAGATGAATTGAGAGATGAAGTTCTTAAGGAAAGTCATCACTCGAAGTTGACAATTCATCCAGGTGGAAATAAGATGTATCGGGATATGAAGAGAACCTATTATTGGGAAGGTATAAAGAAGGATGTTGGAAATTTTATTTCCAAATGTATGAACTGCCAGTTGGTTAAAGCCGAACAGAAGAAGCCAAGTGGATTGCTTCAGCCATTAGAAGTTCCTACATGGAAGTGGGAGCAAATATCGATGGATTTTATCGATGGACTACCGAGAACCAGAGCAGGAAATGAAGGGATTTGGGTCATCGTAGATCGTTTGACTAAAAGTGCAAGATTCATTCCTGTTAGATCAACCAGGACTGCATCGAAATTGGCTGAGTTGTATGTTAAGTGGATAGTTCGATTCCATGGTATTCCGAAGAGTATAGTGAGCAATCGAGACCCATTGTTCACTTGTGAATTTTGGAAGAGCTTCCAGGGAGTTTTGGGAACCGAGCTGTGTTTGAGTACAACTTATCACCCCCAAACAGATGGTCAGACAGAGAGAGTCAACCGAGTTTTGGAAGATCTTCTCAGAGAATGTGTTTTGGACTTCGGAGGATCATGGGAAGATCATCTTAATTTGGTGGAATTTTCATATAATAACAGTTACCAGTCAAGTATTGGTATGGCACCATATGAGGCATTGTATGGAAGATCGTGTAACTCTCCGACATGTTGGTTGGAAACTGGAGAAAAGCTGATACTTGGGCCAGAAATGATTCGACAGACTTCGGATTGCATAGAGGTCATTCGACGATGAATGAAGGCAGCCCAAGATCGTCAGAAAAGTTATGCCGATAAGCGTCGTAAGGACTTGGAATTCGACGTAGGAGATATGGTTTTTGTGAAGATTTCTCCACTGAAGAAGGTTATTCGATTCGGGAAGAAAGGAAAGTTGACTCCGAGATTTGTTGGACCATTCCCGATCGTCGAGCGAATTGGAAAGCTCGCTTATAAGTTGGAATTACCAGAAAAGATGTCGGGTGTGCACAATGTTTTTCATATATCGTATCTACGGAAGTATGTGCACGACCCAAGTACAGTGGTTTCGGTTGATAGTTATGAAGGTTTGGAAGTTGATCCAATTATTACGAGACCTCGTAAGCCGCTTCGTGTTGTTGAAACCGATACGAAACAGCTTAGGAGGAAGACGATGAAGTTGTTCAAGGTACAATGGAGTGATGATGTCAACGACTGTACATGGGAGGAGGAAGAGAGGATGAAGGCAGCTCATCCTGAACTCTTCGAGGTATGACCCTAAGGTGTCGTGGCATCTCATGAATTTGCAACTTGTTCTAGTCTTAGAATTCTGCATGCTAGGTTAGTAATTGGATGCATGGTTTATTGATTGCTACGAATGGTAGGCATGCAGAATAATTTTGGTTGCTCTTGTTTGTTTGGAATATCGGGGGCGAAATTCCTAAGGGGGAGAGAATGTAACGACCCGTATTTTTACGGATCGAAATATTGTAAATTTTATGCTTTAGGCAGTATTAAAGGCTGGGTCGGTTGAGCGACTTAGTGGAATGGAGCGACTTAAGTTATGACCGACCTATAGGAATGAGCCATCCAGAGTTAGCTCGTGTGGAAGTTAGGTCGTGAGAGCGAGCTAGGGGAAGCTAGCGACCTAAGGAGTTGGAGCGAGTTAAGGAGATAGAGCAACTAAGGGGTTAGATCGTGTAGTGCTTAGGTCGGTGGAGCGACCTATAGGATTTGGAGCGACCTAGGGTAGTGACCGACCTATAGACTTGACCGACCTATAAAGTGACCAACCTATAGAGTGACCGACCTATAGGAGTGACCGACTTAAGGTAGTTAGCGAGTTTGTGGCTAGCGGCTTAGGGATAGGTCGGTTGAAGCGAGTTAGCGACCTAGTGGTTAGTGTCGGGTTATAGTTAGGTCGTAAGACGACCTAAGGTTGCAAGGGACTTAAGGTTAGGTCGTAAGTCGTTGGGTCGTATGCGACCTATGGTGGTTTGCCTTGTGTAGTTAGATCGCTGTAGTGGTTAGGTCGGCATCTCAGTTAGGCCGTAAGTCGCGCACGTGTGTTATGGCTTAGGTCGATGAGTCGTTAGGTCGTAAGCCATGGGGAGTCTTAGGTCGTAAGTCGGCAATGGTTAGGTAGGCAACGACTTATGGGGCGACCAACTTATGGGATTTCCAGCCTATTAATAGAGGGGTTCGGTTCACTTTTTGACATCGGATTTTGAAGCGACGAAGTGTTGCTATTTTGAGAGCTCGACTACAACACTTCTTCACTTCTTTTCTCCACTCTAATCTAGTGCTTCCTTCCATCCAAGATTGAAGATCAAATCGAAGATCCATGAGCCAAAGTTGAAGATCTCCATCCATTGAAGAGAGATTTCATCATTTGAAGCGGAATCTTGTCGGATCGAGCTAGATCCTTTGCTGTCCAGATCTGAAGTTAGCTGCTTTTGAGGTGTTTAGGTGATTCGGTGAGTGGTGGTTATCTCTCACATGGACCCAAAGGAGTATATTGGATCGGTGTTTTGTTTGTATGTTAAAGATAGTGGTTTCATGCATTTTCCTTAAGTCTGCATGTAGATCCGTTGTTCATAAAGCTTTGATATCCATTTTATTATATGTTAACCTATGCTAGTTCATTCATCATGATATCACTTAGAATTCATGCTTATTAGGTTTGGATCCTTTAATTACAAAATTACCATTATTGTTATAACTATTTATTTAGATCTTGTTTGAATGATTGATTACTTGGATTAATGTTTGATTTGATTGATTATTAGAAGTTAGTTGATTGATGATTTGATGTGGACAAGTTGGTCGAAGATGATTCAAAAGCTAAGTGGAAAGGCTCTTGAATAAGGAAAGCTGCCGTGGCATATGAAGCGGATGATAAAGCTCATATGGATAGATTTGATCATGATGTTGAGATGGGACTTTTCTATGATGCGATGAAGCAAAGTATGATATGAGAAACCTTGGTTTAATCCAGATGGGATCATTCTAAGCATGTTGATAACTCGGTGATGTGGTCCGAGTTTGTGGATAATGGTTGGCTCGGGAGGCGCTTGAGCTAGTATGTGAATAGTCGTCGAGGAGGATGACTAGAAGGCTGAGATTTCATCGTTATTGAAGGTTCTAGCATGCTCAAAGAAAGAGTACGTTGGGACGGGTCACGATGACGTTCCAGACACGGGTCACGATGACGTGTTAGTACTCTGGGAAGATTCGATAGTCCTAGGCACGGGTCACGACGACGTGCGGAGTTATGTCTAGAACCGGGTTTACCATTAGCCCTTGACGGACGGATGAAATAATGAGTCGGTCATTCAATTAACGGTGATATCAAGGCAATGATAACAATGATAGCCAGAGTCATGGATGTTTGGATGTTTTGGTTATATCGTCGCTTGGGCCAAGAGTGATGTTTTCGGGATGCTTACCTGATCTTGGTTTAGGCCTTAGGGGTTTGTACTTGGAAAACATCGATCTTGACTCGAGTGATAATTGTTTTACTTTAATTATCTGCTTTGCTATGTTTGTTCTGCTTAGTGTGTCTGGGGAGAAGGCTATCACTGTAGAAAGAGGTGGAGTGGGATGGTTGAGTCCTATTCCTTTTTAACCTTTATGCTCTTTTGGTATGTTTGATAGTTGATTTATTGCTCACTAAGACTTTTGTCTGACTCAAGGTTTTATGTTTAACTCTTATTACCTTGGGCTCTTCATCCATGTTGGGATGGGTAGACTAGGTAGCTGGTGACAGGTGCTGTTCTTAGTGACTAACGCTGTGGATGACGAAGACGAGCTGGAGGCTGTTGCATATTGTTTTCTTACTATATGTACTGGGTGTTCCGCTGTTTGTATGATTCTCTGAGTGTTATGTAGTGAGGCTTGATGTTTTGACTATTCATATGTTTGTATCAAACTGTTATGAGCTTATATGATGAGAATTCTATTCTATAGAGCTTCACTATGTATACTTTCTATTGTATTTTATCCATGCGCTGTGAGTAATACGATAGGCTATTCTGGGTTTACTCTACCCTGACGATCATCCATGGCTGCCTGGCACACTTTACAACGCACTATTTCCTCGTTGGTGCAGGAGTCATGGGCGGTCGTCACAGACTTCAATCCAATTCCATAGCGTAGTGCTCGTCCATACGATTCCAACGCAACTGGTTTCGCGCGTTTTCGACCTCGTATGAAGAAGATATGAATTTTAGAAGTTACACGATTTTTTTATTCATAAATTACAACATAATTTTTATATTTTAAACCCTACATCTAATCTCAGCCCTTGATTTCAATTTCCTGCAAATCACCACCGCACTCCCTTTCTTCCATCTTCACGTTCTTGCTCCAGGTTCTAGCCGTGAAACATGAACCCATATCTTGCAAACTAGGGTTGAATTATACTCCTCCACCATCGACATATACCTCGATCAGAAAGTGCCATTTGAAAAGTCATCTCCAACCTGATGCTCGGCCAAGATAGCATGAAGCTCGGCCTTGACCTGAGCTCGAGATGCGTGCATTAATGCAGCGCCTTCTCGCTTGATTTCCCGTTGATTCATTGCTCCGTTTTCAATCTTCTCCGTATGGATTTGAAGCTCTCATCGACCTCTTCGACTTTCGTGTTGAACACTTCGCGTAATTCCTTGTAGATTGAGAGTGATTGAGGAGGAATCGAAGTTGATTTCTGGCCATTTACAATGAGGGAGGCGGCGGCCATGTTTTCTGAAACCCTAGTTTGTTTTTAGTTTGCAAAAATGAATTGTTAAGGGCTTATATAGAAAATTTCAACGACACTATTCATCCCGGATTTTCCGAACTCCAAACGAAGCGTGCCGGTTGGCGTTTCTAAGGTTTACCCAACGTTCCGAACACAATGGAACGTGTTTAGGAGGCTAATTCGGTCATCTGTACGAGTTATGGCAATAAACGTTCAATTTAAATTAAACCGATTTAAACTAATTTCTAGGCGTTTTAGATTGCACCGGACAAACGGTAAATCCGATTGACACGAAATTTGAAACCTTACAATAATATCACATTACAGATCCGATGAAACTAGTTTCATCGAAATCCGAGACTGTTTGAAAAATGGCTATTTTAACTCGCCAAATTAATATTAAAACTATTTTGATGCGTTTCGAGCTGCCGCGATCAACCTCAAACTCATCTCAGAACCTAAAACTATTTTATCTCGAATCTGAAAGTACTATCTCCGTCAAACTCATCTCAGAATCACCCTCAAAGTTATACTGACGAATAGTCCTTACACCTCCAGTCTTCACTCTTCACTTGAGATTCACGACCTATCGTTAATTTGGATCGATGTGGTTTTCAGATATCCAAATATGGAAACCCGATCCCGGTCTCATTGAAATCCAAAGCGTGTCTTTTAGGTCCAAGTTGTTTTAGAGTTTGAAACAATTCAATACAATTATCTGTATACACACAGATAAATAATTCACAGATTCATAATAGATAATCATCACAACAGATAATCCATATCACTATCAAAGATAATCCGCGTCATCATTACAATGCAACCAATGCATCTATATCACTCAACATTACTAATCTCATAGTTGAGATTTCAAACCACTCAAGGCAACCAATATAATCCATTCATATATAAGCAACGATCTATAATCATAACATCTATAATTAATTTAAAATGAATTAAATTAATTACATCATCTCTAATTAATTTAAAGTGAATTAAATTAATTACTACATCAGTATAAATCTTGCTTACATCACCATTAATTAAGTACAAATTAATTAATTAATTATCCTCTAATTTATCATCTTAATTAATCACCCCAGATTAATTATACTTTAATTAATCTCACAAAATTAATTACTCTAAACCAAATAAAATTAATTACTCTAAACCAAATACAGTAATTTAACGTTTAATTACTTCATTAATTAATAAACGATAATTAATTGCATTAAACCTTGATTAATTACAATTAATTAATTACCCTTAATCACTTATTATTGATTAATTAATCTTAATTAATCAATATTAATTACATCATTAATTATATTAATTAACGATCCTTAATTATATTTAAATTAATTACTTATCTAAATTAATTACTTTCAGTAATTAATCTCAATTAAACCATAATTATTAATCACATTTGATTAATCACATTTAGTAATTAACTACCCTTAATTACTTATCAAGTTAATTACTCCTTAATTAATTTCTTTAATTAATCCCTTGATTAATTATACAAAATAATTTAATCCAAATTACTTTCACAATTTCATCATTATCCACTAATTACATCCAGTAATTATCTTTAATTACTTCAGCGAGTAATTGTACTTTATTAATTACATCAAGTAATTATTATCAAATCCAGTGTTTAAAATTAATTAAACTTAATTAATTAATTTAAACCAATCTCAATAAACTCCATTAATTACATTAAGTAATTAATCCCTTAATTACTTTCATTTAGTATTAAACTTAAGATAATTTTCACTATTGATTATCATTAAATTAATTAATCTAATTAATTGTTAAAAATTAATCATATGAATTAATTGCTAAATAATCTGAAGTTAATGTCCATCATTAATAATTAAAAATTCTTTAATTACTTCTCTTAAGAAATTAACTTTCATTAATCATTATTAATTTCAAATTAATTAATCTTTAATATCCAATTAATTAACCTTTAATTATTTAGTTAATTAAGTGTTAACTATAACTTAATTAATTCATAATTACTTGATTAATTAATTACTAATCATTAATTAAATCTAATTAATGATCCTTAATTATGGATTATTTATCCTTAATTAATTAATTAACTTAAACTTTAAATTAATAATTTAAAACCCTTAATTACCTTAATTAATGATCCATTCCATTAATAAATAAATTATTCATTTAATTACTTTAATAATTAAATGAAATTATAAATCATTAAATTCTAATTTTACATTAAGATAAAACCTTTCGTATCTATGGTTAAATTATCATTCATAAATACTTTTAAAAATATTTATTTCTAATTCAATTTTAAAATTTCATTTTAAATTCTAGTTTTAAAATGAAATTCAATTTATCTTTAACCAAATTAAAAACTTTGAAATCCACACGTTAAAGAATACTTATATAAAAGAACTTTAAAGATGTAAACTAAATTCCTTTTACTTCTCTAATCATTTCAAGTATACTTTAACTTTTAACTTATTTACAATATTTAAATTTATAAACTTAATTTCCAAAACTTAAGATTCAAATCAAATTTGAATTCAAATTTGAAATTTTGATTTAACTTTGTTTAAACCCTCTACTACATTTAAAACTCCATTTAAATTCAAATTCTTTAATTACACTTTAAACTTTCTTAAACACTTTAATATTATTAAGTCACTTTGAATTTAAAAACTCTTTTATTTCCAAACTAGATTCAAATTAAAATTGAATTTATTTTAGACATAGATTTAACTTAAACTATGATTGAAAACTAGATTTGAATCTTATTTTAAAACTTTACTTTCATTTAAAATCTGGTTTTAAATTTTATTTCAAATTTTAAACAAAACTACAGGTTTCAGAACCAAAACCTGTTACCATACTTTGACCCGAGCAAGAACCAAATCTGCTTCGAGTCAGAAAGCAAGAATCTTCGAGCAACACACGGCAATTACTCGAGTAATTCTCGAGTTCATTTACTCTGCTTCCACAAGGCAACCACCTGAAACAAAAAGTGCACGGTGCACATGCACCGTGTCTCCGGCCAACTCTAGCCACCTCCGGGGGCCTCCACACATTGGCGACCAACCTCCCATTCTACCCCGGTCATCCTCTAGCTTCCACACTACTCGAATTTGAATTCGAGTTAAATTTCAAAACCTGGAACAGAAAGACCAAACCCCACCAAAACCTGTCAACTCTTCCCCTACGGCGCTCCGTCCACCAGAGAGCTTCCACCACCAGCCACAACCTCACATACGACCAAACTTTCAACACCTAAAACCAGGTTGAACTCGATCATCCCTACTGGTCGTACCGACCCAAACAAGTTGCCTAGTTAAAAACTAAGGCTATAGATAAGAAACCATCACCGCTGCTTCCATGGTGATTTGCATCACCATCGCTTATTTTTCCACACTTCTCTGATTACTCCTCTACCCATAAGAAGAATCCCGACCTTCCAAATTGCCGAGATCACCCAAAAACCCCAATATCCCCTTTTTCGCTCAACACATAACTGCATGTTTATTTCTAAACTAAAAATTATGATCTTAATTTTAAAAATCAAGTTTTAGGGTGATGTTTCAGATCTTAGGCCTGAAACAATATATTACATGGTTTTGAATTACACTATTTCAAAGTTTGATCAGTTTTTATAAATTTTCAGAGGCATTTCATAACTATTTTATCTTAAGTAAAATTTTAAACTAAAGTTTTTGAATTGAAACAAACAGGTTTATTTTTAAAACTCAAGTTTAAAAGGAATTAATTTAAAATATTTGAACTTAGCAAATCAAGAACTGGAAATTTTAACAGAGTAGGTTCTGAAAAAAAAGCAGACTTATATCCTTCATTCAACTAGAGAATACAAACATATAAATACATAAACATACATATTTCCAGACAATCAAGCATGCGACTAAATTATATACTTAACTTGTTAAAGAAATGTTACTCGTCGATTAAATTGGAAGATAGAGCCTTTGAAACCTTTCCTTCTTTCAAATCAGATTGTTGAAACTGCTTTAGGCTTAAATTGTGATCTGCTTCTTTATTTTTGTAAACTTTAAATCCTGTTTTTCTACAATGCTTTGCTTGTTGATTTTACAATTCTATGCATGCTTTGAAACTCCAGATTCTAAGTGAAATGCAGGCCTTAAAACAGTTTTTTCCTTGAATTCTAGATTCTAAATGATGCAGACTTACAAGTTTGTTTGCATGTTATTTGAAATTTGATTTACAGGGTTTTGTTGAGGATGCTTTAGATTCTTGTTTTTCAATGGAAGTGTGTTTTTCTTTCAGATCTTCTTAGCATCATAGATTTTGAAAAGAATAAAAAGAAAAGAGGATTTGTTTATATAAAAACTGAAATACTTATTAATAGAAATAAAGAAAAAGCTAATTTTTAAAATGCCACTTGTCATTAATTTTAACATTTGTCATGAAGGTAAGTTAACTAGTTAACACATGTTCTTTAATTTATATAATGTTTACATTTGTCTTTAAATGTTAGTTAGTTATAATTATGTTAATTAGTTATATTTAAATGTTAATTAGTTATTTAGTTAATATGTTAATAAAGAGAAAAGTGAATCCTTTAATTATTTAGTTAATATCTACTTATTTACATGTAGATAATTTTGAAATGAAAAAAATCCAATTTTATTTATAAAATAAAGTTTATACAAATATTTTAAAATCAAAACAAATTAAAAATATTTATACTTTAAATTTTTAAAGCTTTAAATTCAATTTCAAATCAAATTATAAAATTAAATTTTGAAATTAAGTTATATATTTACATATATAATTACACAATTCAATTTTGAAAAGCAATGATTTTTGTTAAAAATATATTTCTTAAAAACAATGTATTATTATATTTTAAAAATAACAAAATTTGATAACTATAAATAATTTATAAAAGAAATTGTCTTCTTTATTAATAAATTATTTATTTTATCCAATTATATCTAAATAAACCTTATTGTTAATCTTATGTAAATTTAAACGTGAGTTAAAACATATTTTAAACCATTCAATATTTACCTTATGTATTTAAAATCATTTAGTTATTAATTATATACTTTTAAAAACTTAATATCAAATTAATCAATTTAAACAAATTAAAGTTTTATCTTATCAATTTAAAACCATATTTTATTTATTAAATAACCTTTAAAAAGTTTAACTTTAAAATTATACCTAATTTTTACTAAAGAGATATATATATTTACAGAAAACAAGATTTATTTATTTATTAAATTTAAAACAGGATCTATTTACAATATATACATATTCTATATATATTATAAATAGAAACAATTTATTAGCATTTTAAAAGATAAAATCAATCAATTAAATGTTTATTTTATTGGATTATTAAATTTATTCAAATCTTATCACAAAGATTATCAAATCAATTTAATTTTTTATTCAGATTATTAAATTGATATTGCTTAAAATTCCAGGTCATCACATTCCTCCACCCTTAAAAGAATTTTGTCCCCGAAATTTAAAACAAAGGTAATTTAATAATCTATTTAAAGATTTAATTTTAAAACACAAGCATATATCAATGATATGTTAACAACCATAACTACCAATTCACCCAATCAATCGAATCTTTTTATCCAGATACAAATTCTGGATAGAGTTTCCTCGAGTTTCCCCGGTAAAAATATCGGGATACTCGCTCTATAGATTCCAAACAATCAATACTACTAAGCTACAGAGCTCCTACTCATCTAGATCTACAGAACTAGACAGCATATCAGACCACAGACGAGTCTGATTCAACAACCAAACCTCCTGAACAGCTGGTTATAAAACCAGAGATTGACCATACACGTACTCCCTCAGAGATACGTGAAACATATCGAATCCCAGTTATCCATACTGGTAATTCGATCCTGAAAACCAAATACTTATCCTCTCAAGAACAAAGAAAGATCCAACACATCTCGGAGTTAGCTTTCCTGCCTTACCCCATCTTATAGCTCCTTGTATTGGAGAAAAACTCAACCAAAACCAAGTCTCCAACTCCAGAATCCAAATTCCTACGTTGCTTATCCACAAAATTCATCGGACGATCCTGGGCTGCCAACATCCAAACTAATCAGCTCAACCATTGCTGATTACTCTAGAAACAAACTAGACCAAAAACAACCCGACCCAATGATCTCCTCAAGATCAATCCAAAACCAAGAACACAACTCTATTCCTTAATCAGTAGAAGACTGAACTTACTTCTCCTTATTCGGAAAAGACAATCAGAAACACTTCCAAACTGCTTCCCCTGTACAACTCTGATCCAAAGTAGAAGAGAATGCTGATGAAGAACACAAGCACAAACTGGACATCACTTCCCAGAAATATGGTTCAACAGATCCATAAAAGAAAACTCAGACCTGATCCTAAGATGCTTCATCAAACTCTATCTCTAGGAACCATCCTTCAACTAAGCTGAACCACCAGTTCCACTCCTGGAATTCTAGTCGATAAAAAAACTCAATCTCCAGATGCGAACAAACCTCTGTCTTCCCAGAAGACATTCAGAAAAATTTCTGACAATCCAAGAGAACACTCAACTATCGCAAGTCACTTTTGCGATCAACCCAGATAAATTTCCAAAGAAAAACTGTCCTCTCTTTACTAAACAGAATAGCTTACGCTGGTCTACCCAATCCATTGAAGAAATGGATTCACTCTGCCGCTTCTAAATTCCACCTTCAGAAAAACTACTCAGCTAAGAACCTTCCTGTCGGTACAAAGAACATTCCGAGCTGCATTGCTGACATCGATACCCAAAACTTCATAATCCAAAGCTCTTTGAGAAACTTGGACTTCAAAGTTAACCACAACATCCTGCTGAACTCAGTCACAACACCGAAGCATATACACTACCCAAAACTTGTTCCAAAGAAATATCTTCGGACACATCCATAGTCACTGCATCTGATCACGCAGTTACAACTTCCTGAGGTATCAAAATGCCATCACTTGCTTCTGCCCGACTGACAGATCCGACTCTACTCACCAAACTCTGCACTTCAAAGATGACTCGAACCTTAACAGGTTTCCTTCAGAGATCGATGAAATCTCTACACTATGCACAAATTACTCGAGACAGTATTCGATCTACAGTCTCGACAAATACACTTCCAACCTCAAACATAAACTCCAACAAATGGTAGTTGTCGTGTTACACACACCACTACCTCTTCTATCTTTATAACTTATATTGGTAAATCCGAACATGTAACCCAACGGATAGGTATAAATAGAAAAATATATTTAAATATATTTAAAATTACAAATACGCTCTCTCAAGATAGACACCACTCCAGAGCCTAGGTATTCACTAAACTTAATGCTCTGATACCACTATAACGACCCGCCATTCATCTCCACAGAATGACGCATCATTAATAAGAAAGAAAGGGATAGAAAAGATAAAGAAGAGAAAAAAGAAGAAACAACACATCAGAATCTAAACAGAGGAACGAATAAATATATTAATAACATAAAATATTACATAGTATACAACAACTATCAGAGTTACACAAATAATACAATACATTCTAGACAGTTATAAACACCTGTCTAGTTATTACAACTCAATACAACTCAGAGACAACACAGAGAACACACATGGAAACTATATATCTACAATGCAAAAGCCTCCTGCTCCATTGCTCCTCCAATATTCGTCAAAGCTAACCTGAATCCCTTGGCTACTCATAAAAATTTGAGTTCCCAAGAGTTTAAGAAAACAAAAGATAAACTCCGGGTTAGACATGCGTCTGGTGTGAGCAACAGGTTAAAGTTGCTTAATTTTAAAAATCTTTTGAAAAGAAAAGGTATCACGTAAGACTTCCCACACACAAACATGGAAAAGTTTTTACCTTACGCTAACCAAAACATTTGATAGGAAATCCAGTGATATTATAATAGGTCTAGGGTTTTCAAGTAAATATGAAATTGCCGAAATTGTTACATTTATTAAATTCCAGCTACTAGCCACAAAAGTGGGTAATACAATCAAAACCGTTGGCACTTATTGGATTTTGGATTCCATACAATGGCAGGGCTACCTAGGTACCGCCCGTCACAGTACGTGGCCTAGATCACCGTACCGAGGATCATTCCCAATCCCCTGCAACACAAAGCCGGAACCATCCCTTACTGGACAGTCCCAAACAAGACAACCCCACAGTTGGTGCACATTTCCAACCTCCACTAAGCCGAATAAAAAGGGACCTCTAGACAGGGGAAAATCTCGTCCTACTTGGGCATGACCCACTTAGCCTTGCTGCACCTACCCTGTTTTAGCCATTCCCGGTTGATGAGGCTTGAGGCTACAAATACCTTTATAGGATACATTTCTTAGAATGCTCATCGTCCTCCTGACGACGTTCTGAAAGCATTCAATCCATACAAGTTCGTTCCGGGTTCGAATGAAACCGAAGGCATTATCTCGTTACACTCATTTTGGAATCACCCTCGGAGTTAACGACGATAACCCTTGCACTCTGAAACTTCATCTCGAATCTGAAAGTACTGTCTCCGTCAGACTCATCTCGGAATCACCCTCAGAGTTATACTGACGAATAGTCCTTAGACCTCGAGTCTTCACACTTCACTCGAGATTCACGACCTATCGTTAATTTGGATCGATGTGGTTTTTGGATATCCAATTATGGAAACCCGATCCCGTTCTCATCGAAATCCAAAGCGTGTCTTTTAGGTCCAAGTTGTTTTAGAGTTTAAAACAATTCAACACAATTATCTATATACACACAGATAGATAATTCACAGATTCACAATCGATAATTATCACAACAGATAATCCATATTATCACTATCAAAATATAATCCGTATCATCATCACAATGCAACCAATGCATCCATATCACTCAACATTACTAATCTCATAGTTGACATTTCAAACCATTCAAGGCAACCAATATCATCCATTCATATATAAGCAATGATCGATAATCATAACATCTATAATTAATTTAAAATGAATTAAATTAATTACATCATCTCTAATTAATTTAAAGTGAATTAAATTAATTACTACATCAGTATAAATCTTGCTTACATCACCATTAATTAATTACAAATTCATTAATTAACTGTCCTCTAATTTATCATCTAAATTAATCACCCTTAATTAATTATAGTTTAATTAATCTCACAAAATTAATTACTCTAAACGAAATACAGTAATTAACCTTTACTTACTTCATTACTTAATTAACAGTAATTAATTGCATTAAACCTTGATTAATTACAATTAATTAATTACCCTTAATCACTTATTATTGATTAATTAATCTCAATTAATCAATATTAATTACATCATTAATTATGTTAATTAACGATCCTTAATTATATTTAAATTAATTACTTATTTAAATTAATTACTTTCAGTAATTAATCTCAATTAAACCATAATTATTAATCACCTTTGTTTAATCACATTTAGTAATTAACTACCCTTATTACTTATCAAATTAATTACTCCTTAATTAATTTCTTTAATTAATCCCTTGATTAATTATACAAAATAATTTAATCCAAATTACTTTCACAATTCCATCATTATCCACTAATTACATCCAGTAATTATCTTTAATTACTTCATTGAGTAATTGTACTTTACTAATTACATCAAGTAATTATGATCAAATCTAGTGTTTAAAATTAATTAAACTTAATTAATTAATTTAAACCAATCTCAATAAACGCCATTAATTACATTAAGTATTTAATTCCTTAATTACTTTCATTTAGTATTAAACTTAAATAATTTTCATTATTGATTATCATTAAATTAGTTAATCTAATTAATTATTAAAAATTAATCACATTAATTAATTGTTAAATAATCTCAAGTTAATGTCCATCATTAATAATTAAAAATTCTTTAATTACTTCTCTTAAGAAATTAACTTTCATTAATCATTATTAATTTCAAATTAATTAATCTTTAATATCCAATTAATTAACCTTTAATTATTTAGTTAATTAAGTGTTAACTATAACTTAACTAATTCATAATTACTTGATTAATTAATTACTAATCATTAATTAAATCTAATTAATGATCCTTAATTATGGATTAATTGTCCTTAATTAATTAATTAACTTAAACTTTAAATTAATAATTTAAAACCCTTAATTACCTTAATTAATGATCCATTCCATTAATAAATAAATTATTCATTTAATTACCTTAATAATTAAATGAAATTATAAATCATTAAATTCTAATTTTACTTTAAGATAAAACCTTTCGTATCTGTGGTTAAATTATCATTCATAAATACTTTTGAAAATATTTATTTCTAATTCAATTTCAAATTTTCATTTTAAATTCTAGTTTTAAATTGAAATTCAATTTATCTTTAACCAAATTAAAAACTTTGAAATCCACACATTAAAGAATACTTATATAAAAGAAATTTAAAGATTTAAAATAAATTCCTTTTTAATCTCTGATCATTTAAAGTATACTTTAACTTTTAACTTATTTACAATATTTAAATTTATAAACTTGATTTCCAAAACTTAAGATTTAAATCAAATTTGAATTCAAATTTAAAATTTTGATTTAACTTTGTTTAAATCCTCTACTACATTTCAAACTCCATTTAAATTCAAATTATTTAATTACACTTTAAACTTTCATAAACACTTTAATATTATTAAGTCACTTTGAATTTAAAAGCTCTTTTATTTCCAAACTAGATTCAAACTAAAATTGAATTTATTTTAGGCATAGATTTAACTTAAACTAAGATTGAAAACTAGATTTGAATCTTATTTTAAAACTTTACTTTCATTTAAAATCAAGTTTTAAATTTTATTTCAAATTTTAAACAAAACTACAGGTTTCAGAACCAAAACCTGTTACCATACTTTGACCCGAGCAAGAACCAAATCTGCTTCGAGTCAGAAAGCAAGAATCTTCGAGCAACACACAGCAATTACTCGAGTAATTCTCGAGTTCATTTACTCACGACTACAAAACTGGCCATTTGCATCGGTTGTTTACCCCCCTTTTGTATCAGTCCAAAAATCGATGCATATGCAACCGATGCAGCAGGCTTAACACTTTTGCATCAGTTCTGAAGCCGATGCAAAAAGTCCTTTTTGCATCGGTTGTTACTAACAACTGATGCAAAATATCATGGTTGGTTGCTTGGACACAGCCCCCATATTGCATCGGTTGTAATGAAAACCGATGCAACTAATCTGTCTATTGCATCGGTTTAACAACCGGTGCAAACTAACCCCTCTATTGCATCGGCTATTTGTACCTGATGCAAAAAAGCCATTCTCAAAAACCATTATTACAGTACTCAAATAGACTATATATATATTATTGATTATAACAAACAATTATTGCATGCAATATTACTATCATTCAAAATTAAATTTGATGGCAAATACATAATCAGATTTAATAATTCTACAAAAGAATGAAAAACATAAATAAATTCTAAAGAAAAATAAAATTAGAGGTATGAAACAGAAAAGTTACAACTGATATACTTGTCTAGAATCAATCAACCAAAGATGACTGAACTGTATGAAGGTAGTATCAAGGAATTAGCAAGCATTGTAGATGAGTGTATTCCACAAGCTGTTTCTTGTATTGCTGTGTATAAATGAACGAACAGATGGCCATTACAAACCTTTTCACTGATCAAAACAAACCAACCTGCTGCCTTCCCCTCTTCTCAACCTACCACCACACCATCATCGTTTAACTCCTACAACAACTTCACACTTCAAACATAACCACACAGAATAACCATCAACTTACGAATGCACAATTTATACCCTATTCCACATACTCCTTACCGCAGCTACATTACATCCTCCCTGCCTTTGCCAGATAACATTCACCGTCCATCAACCACCTCTGCCCAGTTCTACCTAACCACTACACTATCACACAAACCTCTCCAACCTTGCATACATTTCCTACAACCTCACTTTAACCACCACCGCTGACACAAACTTCAAAATCCACTGCCATATCACTTCTGTGCACTTACATTCAACACTCAACTGACATCCACCACCATCACTGCTTTAGCACTCATACATTCAACCGTCAAACCGTATACCAGTCACCCCACCACTTCGGCCAGTGCACTGTTAACCACCCTCAAAACTACTACTGCTGCCTCCTTTGACAATAGTCACCAACCCCAAACACAACCCCCAACATCCATCAAATACCTTCACAAAACTGCATATCACATACTGTAGGATCTAGATTAACCCTAGAGGGGGGGGGGTGAATACGGTTATAGCAAATTTTCTCGATTTAAACGTAAAAACAAACTGTAGAAATAAATATGCTGAAAAGTAAATCACACACAAAATTTACCCAGCTTCGGCAACCCCTGCCTACTACTGCATTCCCAGATTTCTATTAGAATTAAACAGTATCCCGCTTACAAACACTCTACTAGACTCGCAAACCCTTTTGCTCCCGCTCACAAACACTCTCATAGACTCGCACAACCTGCTCCGCCTATAGAGTTTCGCTCACTCGCAAACTCTGCTCCGCCTATAGAGTTTTGCAAACTCGCACACCCTGCTCACTGAACTAATTCTAACTAGACAATCTGACACTACCTACAACCTAGGTGGTGATTTACAAATTCTTAGACTCGAAAAGAAAAAAACAACTTCAAAAATACAAGCAGGAGCAAAAATTAAAATATAAACTTGAATCCCTAATTTTTTTCTCAAAATAAAACTAGACTTAAAACTTAAACCCTATTAACAAATAAACCTAAAACTCCCTTTATAATAAACAAGGCCGGCCCAATTATTCTTTAACCCAATCCTTTGTCTTTTGTTTGTGAAGAGAAATGGCGGCCCTCTGTTGTATTTCGTTCAATCTGGAATTAGGGCTTCGGCTTTTGCGATCCAAATTGGGGCTTGTTCGATTTGAATTAGTGGTGCTCTTGCGCACGTTCTCTGATGATCAATTTACTGTTTTGCGTTGCTTTTGCTCACTCGTTCTCTGATTTGCGTTGCTTGGGCTCTTTCGTTCTCTGATGATCGAGTTGTTGATTCGGTATGTAATTTATTTCGTTGCTCGTTTAAATTGCTTGCTTTTTTACTCGATGCCGATGATGATAACTTGGGTGTGGTATTTATATGAATTCGTGACACTTGATTTCGTTCGTGTTCATTAACGCGACTTCATCACTTTCCTAATTTTTTACAACTTGATACACAAGGCTTTCCTGATATACTTACTACTTGATGCTACGACCTGATTATGTAACGTTCGATCTTCCTTGATTCACACGGCAACAACTTTCCCCTTTTACTTCCTGACTTTTTTCAAAGATACGAATTTGATTTTTTAAACTTCGGCTTGATTTGTATTTTTGTACTGCGTTGATTTCTTGCATACCATTCCACGACTCTGCATCATTTTTGCCCATCACTGTTTTCATTATTCATTTCACTTGAACATTGCATTTGTTAATCTTGCTACTTTCACTGGTTGTTGGGTTGCTGTATATATGAACTTGCATTCATTCGAATTGTATTCACTTCATGTTTGCCTACATGTTGTGGTTTGGACATTTGCACTTGTACACTCCATACTTGGTCGTGCTGTAGTCTTCAAGCATGTTGCTGTTGACATGTCTTGATGCACTGAACTATTTACTGTTTTGTTTGGTTGAAGTTCTTTGTTTTGTCTGGTCATTGCTTCTCTGACCTTGTAGGTTGTTTGGTTGATATGCATGTCACTGTTGTACACTGCATAGTGGTCTTCATTGTGATGATTTTGTTGCTCTGACTTGTATCACTCATGCGGTCTTCACTGTTGTATATGTTGATTCCTTTACTGCTGTTGCATGCACTCTTATGCTGTTTGCTTGTATTACTGATCATGGTAGTCTGATCATTGATTTCTGTATATTTGGGCTTCACTGTTGCTGTGTCATTGCTGTTGACATGTGCATTTGCACTTGTAGTCTTGGCCATGTTGGTTTAGTTGCATTATAGTTGCATTCACTTGACATTCACTTGAGTCTGTTGCTTTTCTTATTTGTAGCTTGCATCACTAGTGCAAATTATTTGCTGTGACACTTGTTTATTGGTGTACTTGAGCTTCTGACCTTTCTGGTCTCTGTTCTTTGTTCATTGGTCATTGTACTGATTCTTGGTGGCTTGAGCATTTGGTCTGTGTTGCATTGTTCCATGTACACTGTATTGTATCTTCCTTAGTTTTGTTTCTACACCATGTTGCATGCAATGTTGCATTGACATGTGTCTTGCCTTTGACATCCATGTTCTTCACTGTTTACATCACTGGACTTTGACTTGGTCTTTGTTGAACTTCTGGATGCACTTGTCATCTTCACTGTGTTGCACATTTGTGGCCTGTTCACCCATTACTGCATTTGTATTGTTGTTTGGTCTGCACTTTGGTCTGCTGTCATGTTCGCTGTGATGTCACTTGAACTTGATAATATTGTAGTATCGTGTAGCTGTTGGTTTGACTTTGTATTCTGGTCAGTAGTGCACTGTGCCTTGTACTTGGTCTCAATCTTCGAGTTAGTTTGCATCATTGCAGTGGTTGGTCTGGAGTTCTTGTTCAAAACTGCTGTGTCACTTTTGCAGTTTGGTCACTTGTTACTTGTTCATATAGCCTTTGTAAACTTGTCACATTTGACTTAAATGTGTTGATCCAACTCATCATGTTGCTGTTGGGTTGTAGTTTGCATTATTCATGTCGCCTTGTGTTGAACCCAGTTTTTACAACTCGGGTTTGACCTTGTGCTCGTGTCGTGATTTTCAATGTATTGCACGTGAGTTGAACCCGGCTTTTCATTTGGGTTTGACCTGTGCTCACCTGTCTCTGTAGCATTATCAAGTGTATACCGATGTGCACGGCCCTGTGGCATGTATAGTGATACACTGTGCATGTCACACTGTTCGTGTATGATGAATTCAGATGTAAATGATGACGAACAGCCCAAATAACTGAGGCAAATCATATTTTCAAAAATCATATTTCATTTTATATTGCAAAAATATTTCTTTTTCAATTTTACTGCGTTAGTGAATATTTTTGCAGATTGCTCAGATGCTGGATTCAAACTGGAATGCAGTTGGTATCAGAGCGTTGAAGACAAATTACGAGTGTGAGTGATATGTAGTGAGGTTATCTATACATATGAAATCGTGATGTATTCAAAATTGTATATGTATAGTGAGAGCTTGAAATTGTACTATTCAAGATTGTAATAAATATTTGTTTGAATAAAATATCTGTTTGAATTCAAATTCTTTGTTAATTTATTTTATTCAACAAATATTTATTTAATCTATGAAAAACTAAATAGTACATTACCAAATACATTTAAATGAATATATATGTTTATTATCATCAAACAAAAACATATAAGCGCATATTCATACAATCTCCCCCTTTTGATGATAACAAACATATATTTAAGATTTTGACCGTGTTAAATATATTTGATCAATGATATACTCTAATTTCTCCCCCTATGTAAATGCTTCCTCTCTACATGATGCTTCCCCTACATATATGCATCCAAATAGAAATATATAAATGAGCCTATATGCAAATGGAAAATTATTTGACCTTTGGTTGATTCTATTTGACAAAATCTTAACTTTTCTCTCCCCCTTTTGTTATCAGCAAAAGGATAATAGTGTTAGAGAAAAATAGAGATTAAGTGATCAATATTATTCCAACATTAAACTCGAATTGAATATAAATATTTAAACTTCAATAAAAATCAAACAAAAATCATAACTACCCTTGTTAGGCGCATATTCCACTTTTAGAAATAATGGAAATGATATTCTCGTATAAAATCATATAGTTGAATCTTCTTATGGTACATTTATATCAGGAATTTGAATATCTACTAATCATGCATAACCGTTAGGACTTTTAAATGAGATTAGTAGTATTCCAATTTAATTTTAAAAATGAATTCAAGTATCTTCTAACCACGCATAACCGTGAGGACATTTAAATGGGATTAGAATCAACTTGTCTATTAAATCAATTAATTTTGATATGCATTCCATACATGCATAACCATGAGGACTTTTAAATGAGCATGGAAGCACATAATCAAAAATCCAAGTAATTCACCCATGCATAACCGTGAGGACTTTTAAATGAGAGTGAATACTTTGGATATTTATTTATTTTTACAAAAAAAATGTGAAATGGAAAACAAATGATCCCTGATTATAGTACCACATATCGACAAACTATATTTAAGTTTTGATAAACAATGGTCGATATAAATATGATAGATATATGAATGATCATGGAATCTTTACCCAACAAAAAGTTTTATAACCCTTGTTTAAATTCCTAAAGAAATTTTCCAAATATACTCTCTTGAGTAATGTATGTTAAATATCAACACTTATCACCTTTTTAATCACTATTTATCTTTTCGATAATCAGCAGGGAGTTGGATTAGTCAAAATTTGTCATTTAAAATCAAATAAGAATGACTAATCTGAAAATATGGTCAACAATGATTTTCTCGAAGGGGTTATATGAGAAAAATTTCTGCTATTTGAAAGTTATTTGCAATGAAAGATATGCAGATATTTTCTTCGAAAAACGATGCAGTAATAAATGTTTCACCATAAATCACGTTCAACTCGTAGGTTTTCTATCAAGTAGATTACCAGTATGAACTGCATCTGAATTTCTCTTTCACTCGAAAACATCACTAACAAGACCATGAGAATGTGCATAAGAAACTCAAACTCAATTTTTAACATCGTTTCAAATGAGCTTCTCTTAAATTTGAATTGAAGCCGTGTAAATAATCAGAAAACCGTGAATATAGAGTTAGCCGAATTATGACCAAATGTATCCACCAAAACACAATGTTTAATCCAAACAAATATGTATGAAGTAATTCGAAGAACAGTGATTTTGGCATAAATGTAATTGGCCAACTATGTTGAACAAGTCAGAATCAAAAACATCATCTTTACAACATCTCAATATTGGCTGATTTCATTCAATATGGTGCAGATTATCACAATTAGTATATCGATCAAATAAGTATACCTTCACCTGTTTTACCTTTATGATAATTTTTCGTGTTTGCCCATTGTGATTCTGTCACCTTTGTACTAGGCTAAGGAACTTTGCTTTGTTACCCGTTGTGTTTCTAGAACAGCCAAAATCCAGAGAACACCGTTGTTGTTCCTTAGCCTGCCACCGTACCTACACGATGAAAGATTTTTGTGACCTATTTATAGGTCCATGATTGTTAGTGGCAGAAGCATTGTGAATAAACAATCCCTTTGGAACCCAAACTTGTTTTTTCTTTTCATTCTTGTTCCAATAGACATGAAATTTGTTTGTAGAATTCTTAGGAACCCAAACTTGTATAAATTTTGTGTTCTTGTTCCTATGACTACAATTTTCAACACGATGTCCAATTATTTCACATCTATCAAAGACACTCTTACCTTTTGCATTATCCTCAACTTGTGTTTTCCCAAAACCTAGTCCTTTTCTGTTGTTAGCAAAAATTTGATTTTCCAATAGCATGTTGAAAGATTTTTCACCTCTTGAAAAGTTATTCAAAGATTTCTCAAGATTTTGGACTTTGGTTTTTAGTGTTGTGTTTTCAGTTACAAGTGAGGTGCATCTATTTATGAAATCCTTTTTCCTAGTGTCAATGATTTCCTTAAGATTCAAGTTTTCTTTTTCAAGATTCTCAAAGTTATTCCTAAGTTTTGATAATTCTGAATCTAAAATCTTACAATTTTTACAGTCTAGATTTTGAATGTTTTCAAGTTCAGTTTCTAACCTAAAATTTTCACGAGCAAGTTCTCTCCTATCAGATTTCAGTTTTTCAATTTTAGATTCAAGAGTATCAACTACTTTAGTAAGATCAAGACACATAAAAACAAGATCTTTATAAGAATAGTCACCTGCCTCACTAGATTCCTCTGAGCTTGCCTCTGAATCCGATTTCGCTATAAGACACAAGTTAGCCTCCTTTGAGCTGCTATTCGAAACTTCTTCTCCTTCTTCATCATCCCAAGTCGCTGCAAAAGCCTTCTTCTTCTTTTTCTTTCCTTTGTTGTATTTGAGAAGTGGACATTCTTGTTTAAAGTGCCAGGTTTGTTGCAGTTATGGCACGTCAATTCATTATCGGAATTGTCAGAATCTTTTGACCTATTACCCTTTGTTTTCTTCTTGCGTGGCTTGAATCTTGACCATTTTCTAAGTTTATTGACAGCCATTGCAAGCTCTTCAATTGAATCTTCTTCTATATCGCTTTCTTCTTTGTTCTTTAAGGCAATCGTCTTCTTCTTTGGTTCGGAGTTGTTGCGTTCCTCCTTTGCTTTTAAATCAAGCTCATATGTCATCAAGTTTCCAATCAACTCCTCCATGCTTAGTTTACTCAGATCTTTCGATTCTTGTATTGCCGTGACTTTTGCCTCAAAGTTCATCGGTAAAACTCGTAGTATCTTGCTCACAAGCTATACCTCAGTGAATACCTTCCCAAGCGCTCTAGCATTGTACACCAAAGTTGAAAAACGTCCAAACATAACCTTTATGCTCTCGCCTTTGTCCATCACAAAGTTTTCGTATTCATTGTTGAATAGGGCTAGACGAGACTCCTTGACTTGAGAAGTTCCTTCGTGTGTCACCTCCAAAGTGTTTCAAATTTCCTGTGCTGTTGTACAATGAGAAATTCTATTAAATTCATTTTTATCAAGAGCACAGATCAAAGCGTTCATTGCTTTGGCATTTGTAGTTTTTAATTTCTTATCGTTAGCATCCCACCTATCCTTAGGTTTAGGAATCTCAGTACCACCAACAGTTATAGTGAGAGGTTTATAACCAGTTTCAATAATATCCTAAACATCATAATCAACAGAACTAAGATAAATACCCATCCTAACTTTCCAATAAGCATAATCATTCCCATTAAACATGGGTGGCCTAACAATAGATTGCCGCTCAGAAAAAGCATTATTTGATGAATTCATGACTCTAGAGTTAAAGAAAAATACCGTGCTCTGATACCACTTGTAGGATCTAGATTAACCCTAGAGGGGGGGGGGTGAATAGGGTTATAGTAAATTTTCTCGATTTAAACGTAAAAACAAACTGCAAAAATAAATATGCTGAAAAGTAAATCACACACAAAATTTACCCAGCTTCGACAACCCCTGCCTACTGCTGCATTCCCATATTTCTATTAGAATTAAACAGTATCCCGCTTACAAACACTCTACTAGACTCGCAAACCCTTTTGCTTCCGCTCACAAACACTCTCATAGACTCGCACACCCTGCTCCGCCTATAGAGTTTCGCTCACTCGCAAACTCTGCTCCGCCTATATAGTTTTGCAAACTCACACACCCTGCTCACTATACTAATTATAACTAGACAATTTGACACTACCTACAACCTAGGTGGTGATTTACAAATTCTTAGGCTCGAAAAGAAAAAACAACTTCAAAAATACAAGCAGGAGCAAAAATTAAAATATAAACTTGAATCCCTAATTTTTTGCTCAAAATAAAACTAGACTTAAAACTTAAACCCTATTAACAAATAAACCTAAAAATCTATAATAAACAAGGCCGGCCCAATTATTCTTTAACCCAATCCTTTGCCTTTTGTTTGTGAAGAGAAATGGCGGCCCTCTGTTGTATTTCGTTCGATCTGGAATTAGGGCTTCGGCTCTTGCGATCCAAATTGGGGCTTGTTTGATTTGAATTAGTGGTGCTCTTGCGCACGTTCTCTGATGATCAATTTACTGTTTTGTGTTGCTTTTGCTTGCTCGTTCTCTGATTTGCGTTGCTTGGGCTCTTTCGTTCTCTGATGATCGAGTTGTTGATTCGGTATGTAATTTCTTTCGTTGCTTGTTTAAATTGCTTGCTTTTTTACTCGATGTCGATGATGATAACTTGGGTGTGGTATTTATATGAATTCGTGACACTTGATTTCGTTCGTGTTCATTAACACGACTTCATCACTTTCCTAATTTTTTACAACTTGATACACACGGCTTTCCTGATATACTTACTACTTGATGCTACGGCCTTGATTATGTAACGTTCGATTTTCCTTGATTCACACGGCAACAACTGTTGAGTCACAAGTTCTATGAAGGTTTTGATTTATGACAAAGAAATAAAGGCGATCGACAAAACAAGGTCATTATGGCTATAAAGAGCTACATATGGTACTCTAGATTATATGTTGATTATTTGATATTGTAATAGTGATAAACTTGTTAAAATCTATCCTCAAATAATCATGCATTTCAAGGAAATCAATATATATACGACTAAATTGCAGTTGCACATTTAGTGTGCAACTTTACAGGGACCGGTCGACCGGTCATAAAATATGCGGTCGACCGTTCCTGTATAATTTGCACACTGAACGTGCACACATGCACATAACGACTATATATTTGAATTCTTGTCTACTGGTCATTTTTTGACCTGTCGACCGTTTTTAAACAGAAAGCAATTTTTCCAAAAGACACTTCTTTCTCCAAAGGTTGCATCTCTTACCTTTCATCAAAGATCATATCTCTTAATGGCAACTGCTCACAAAGAGTTACAACCATTCTTCTCTATATAAACTCATCTAAATCATTGATTAATACAACATGATTGTATATGCTTTTTACTCTAATCTCTGATCTTACTTTCTACATACTCCTGCATTCTAAAAGCTCTCAATTATTTATTGAATCATTGAAACTATTTCATATCTTTTGATTCAATAAGTAATATACTTTCCTTAATCTTTTCAAAACATCATTAGCATACTTTGAGGATAAGATTATAGGAAGGGTGTACTACTAGTGACAAATCCGTGTTTTCAAGAGCACAAGTTGTCAACAACAATTGTATTTGTTCTTTTGTTGAAGTCCTCTGTGTTGTAAGAGGCAAGTGTTGAAGTCCTCAGTGTATTAGAGGCGTGAAATCCTGTTCGTTTGCTCGGGTGTTGTAAACCTGTTCCTCCGGGTGAAGCGAGGTAGTTAATAGTGAAAATCCAGATAGAAGTCTGGGACTGGACGTAGGACGGTGCTCCGAACCAGTATAAAAATCTCTGGTGTGATTTTTCTAGTTTTTATCATCTATTTCCGCATTTATATTATAGTCCATATTACACGATCCGTGTGTACTATACTAGCACGTGCACATCACACACTTTTCATTTGGTATCAGAGCATGGTTATCACATAACCGTAACACAGTTATTTGATATATTCTTGTAATATGGCAAATAACGCAAGTACTAGCACTCAGAACACCACGTACATGGAAGGTCAATCGACACAAAGACCTCCATTTTTCAATGGTCTTAACTATAGTTATTGGGCAACACGTATGTCATTCTTTATGCAATCAAATAGCTATGATGCTTGGAATGCCACTCAAAGAGAAATAGTGAATCCAACAACTGATTATTCAGAATGGACTGCGGCTGAGAAAACGGCAGCAGCCGTAAATGCAAGAGCAATAAATATGTTGTTCTATGCATTAGACCAAAATGAATATAACCGTGTTAGTATCTGCACTACTGCATATCAAATTTGGCAAACGCTAAAAACCACTCATGAAGGTACTAACAAGGCTAAACAAGCCAAAATAGCCATGCTGAAAAGTCAATTTCAAAATTTCAAAATGAAACCAAATGAGACAATCGATGATATGTATTCACGATTTCAAACTATCCACCATGCACTTATTGGCTTAGGACAAAAATATAATGATTTTGATGTTGTTTCAACAGTCCTACATTCTCTGACTAGTGAATGGGAAGGAAAAGTATTAGCAATTGAAGAAGCTAATGACCTTTCCATCATGAAGCCAGATGAATTGATAGGAAATTTAATGTCCTATGAAGCAAATTTGCAGGCTAGAAAAGAACAGAAAGAAGAAAAGAAAAATGTAGCATTTCATGTTGAGAAAGATGAAAATGAATCTGAAGACGAAGATTTGGCATTTATTGCGAAAGGATTCAAAAAATTCCTAAAATATCGAAAAGCCAGTCGTTACAATAAAAGGAAACCTGGATCAAATAAACCATCTTCATCTGCTATAGAATGTTTTAACTGCCACAAAAAGGGACACATGCAGAAGGATTGTCCAGAACAAAAGAAGAAGTCAGAAAATGACAAATTCAAATATAAGAAGGACAAATCAAAGAAACGAGCCTTCTCAGTAACATGGGATGATTCAGAGTCATCTTCATCAGAAAGTGAAAGTGATTCGAAAAATGAACAAGCTAATGTTTGTTTTATGGCAACAGAAGATGAGGTACAAATTCCTACATTTGATGAATTACTTGATATTAATGCTGAATTGATAGTCAAATATAAAGACATAAAACGTCAATTAAAAGTAGTCAAAGCAGATTTAAGTAGAGTAGAGTTTGAACGAGATATGTTAACAAATGAGAAGAAAATATTAGAAGAGGAACTTGAAAAAATTCAAGAATCATCATCTAATGTTGACTCTCAACTATCTCTTTTGAGTCAAGAAATAGAAGCTCAAAAAGAGAAAAATAATGCTCTCACTACTGAAAATCATGAGCTTAAGGCAAAAGTCAAAATTCTAGACCTAGAAAAAGCTAGTTTACAAACGAAGTTTGATGACATTACTCAAAATGTTTCTAACTTTAACAAAGGTCGAGAAAATTTGACAAAAATCATTGAATACTCACAATCTGCATCAAATAAACAAGGTCTGGGATATAAGAAACAAGAGATCAAGGGTAATAAAAGAAAGAAGAAGGTACAAAAGATTGAAGTTAAGAAAAATCTTAGTTTATTATATTCCAAACCAAAGCCAGTTGTGAAATTTCAAAAGAAAAATACAAATACTATCAAAATATGGGTTCCTAAAACAAATAACAATTTGATTAGGAACAAATACATTCAGCAATTCATGAATACTGTGCATCTTAATAATAATTATATATATAAAGGGGATACCGGACCCATATGGGTTTGGACTCCTAAGACCTAACTCTTAGGACCCTATAAAAAGTGGGTACCATGGACTTAATCCTATTTTTGCAGGTCCCACTTAAGAAAAGAGGAAAGTGGATATTGGACAGTGGTTGCTCGAAGCACATGACGGGAGACAAGAGCTTATTAACAAATATTACATACTCAGATGGTGGCTCCGTCACTTTTGGAGATAATTCGAAAGGCTATATCATCGGCAAAGGCGATGTGAGCAATTGCGGTACATCTAACTTACCTCTTATTACAAATGTCATGCTAGTTAAAAATTTAAAACACAATTTACTTAGTATTAGTCAGTTATGTGACATAGGTTTTATAATCTCTTTTTCGAACAATAAATGTAGTATCTTAGATAGAGACCACAATTCAGTTTTCGAAGGTTATAGAGACAGAAATATATATATTCTGAATATGAATATTAATCATAATTCAGATATGTGTCTTGTGGCTAATGATAATGATCCATGGCTATGACACAAACGCTTCTGTCATATAAACTTCAGAACTATTGACAAGCTGGCCAAAAACAATCTAGTTAGAGGTCTATCCAAAATTAGTTATAAAAACGATAGTTTTTGTGATGCCTGTCAGTTAGGAAAATTGACAAAATCGTCATTCAAGTCAAAAAGGGTCATATTAACATTACAACCACTTGAACTACTACATATGGATTTATTCGGACCAACACAGGTTCAGTCAATAAACCATAATAGATATGTATTTGTAATAGTTGATGACTATTCTCGTTATACATGGACTATTTTTTTGAAGAACAAGAGTGACACTTTTGACCATTTCAAATCTTTCGTCAAAAGAATTCAAAAATCAAAAGGGCTAAAAGTTAAAAACATAAGAAGTGATCATGGTGGTGAATTTGAAAATAACGAATTTGAACATTTTTGTACAAAAAAAGGTATTAACCATAATTTTTCATTTCCTAGAACTCCACAACAAAACGGAGTTGTAGAATGGAAAAATCGAACATTACAAGAATGTGCAAGAACGTTATTAAATGGATCCACTTTACCAAAACATTTCTGGACAGAAGCCGTCGCTACTGCGTGTTATGTTTTAAATCGTGTGTCTATTCGACCACTCACCAAAAACACTTCTTATGAATTATTTAATGAAAGGAAGCCAAATATATCTTACTTCAAAGTATTTGGTTCAAAATGTTTTATTTTAAATATAAAAGACCATCTCGGAAAGTTTGATCCGAAAGCTGATGAAGGTATATTTGTCGGTTATTCGGAAAGAAGCAAAGCGTATCGTATTTTCAATAAACGAACCAAAACTATTGAAGAATCTCTTCATGTTTCTTTCGATGAATTCTTTAAACCTTCTCAGTCAAAACCAGATAATGTCGAAACTATATTTACTGACACTCCTCTCACCACAAATTATGACTCTGACTCTAAAAATCTTATTGACAATATTTCCCAACAACAACCAGTTTGTGAGACACGTTCCCCTCCAAGATTATTGAGACACCATCCGGTTCAAAATGTAATTGGCGAGGTTAACTCACAAGTAAGAACTAGGAATCAATTACATCAAATGGGTCATGTTGCGTTTCTATCAAATATCGAACCTAAGAATCCAAAAGAAGCTGCTACAGACGATTACTGGATCATTGCCATGCAGGAAGAACTAAATCAGTTCGAGCGCAATGACGTATGAGAACTTGTTCCAAGGCCAACTGATCAGTCAGTTATTGGTACTAAATGGGTTTATAAAAATAAGGCCGACGAACAAGGAAATATCACCAAAAACAAAGCAAGATTAGTGGCACAAGGATATAATCAGGAAGAAGGTATCGATTATGAAGAAACTTTTGCACCAGTTGCTCGTCTAGTAGCTATTAGAATTCTATTATCTTTTGCTTGTCACCATAATTTCAAACTTTATCAGATGGATGTCAAAAGTGCTTTTCTTAATGGATTTATCAAAGAGAATGTCTATGTCGAACAACCTCCTTTGTTCCTACATGAAAAATATCCTGACCATGTGTTCAAACTTAAGAAAGCTCTGTATGGCTTAAAACAAGCACCTCGTGCTTGGTATGAACGATTACGTAGCTATCTTATTAACTCAGGATTTCAAATAGGCAAAGTCGATCAAACTTTGTTTATTAAACATTCTCAAAAGGATATTCTAGTTATCCAGATATATGTAGACGACATCATCTTTGGTTCAACAAACGATAAACTCTGCAAAGAATTTGCAAGTATTATGACCAAAGAGTTCGAAATGTCTCATATGGGAGAACTATCATATTTTCTTGGACTTCAAATCAAGCAACTTTCGAATGGTATCTTTATCAATCAAGAAAAATATTGCAGAAATTTTATCAAACGCTTCGGATTACAAAATACATCTGGTAAACCAACTCCTATAAGTACAACTACACATCTTGAAAAAGATGAAAATGGTAAGAGTGTTGACCAGAAATTATATCGAAGCATGATTGGTTCTCTTCTTTATCTTACAGCTAGTCGTCCAGATATAATGATGAGTGTTTGTCTATGTGCACGCTTTCAAGCAGATCCAAAAGAATCACATCTACGAGCAGTGGAACGTATAATTCATTATCTTAATAATACCAAAGATTTCGGTCTTTTTTATCCAAAGGAATGTCCATTTGAATTAGTATCATATAGTGATGCTGATTTTGGCGGATCACAAACGGATAGAAAAAGTACAAGTGGTACGTGCCATTTTATTGGAAAATAACTTGTCTCTTGGTTTAGTAAGAAACAGAATTGTGTTTCACTATCAACATGTGAAGCCGAATATATATCAGCGGCTCTTGCTTGTACTCAAGTGCTATACATGCAACAAACTCTTCAAGATTTTGATATTCATTTATCAAATTCAATTATATACTGTGATAACACAAGTGCTATAAATCTCTCTAAGAATCCGGTGAATCATTCTAGAACCAAACACATTGATATCCGTCATCATTTCCTTCGAGATAATATTGAAAAAGGAAATATATGTCTTGAATATGTCCAAACTGACAATCAATTAGCATACATCTTTACTAAGCCTCTGCTCGAATCTAGCTTTATTAGATTACGAAGGGAGCTTGGTTTAATCTCAAGAAATGATCTAAACTAATAAATACTAACGATCATCCTTTCTTTTAATGATCGTCTTTTCCTTTCCTATTTTATAACTTCAGAGAGCTATTTTTAGAGTTAACATAAGCCTTTGCTTGTTTTCATGGTCAAAATTTTCTGTTCACTCACATCCATACGTTTATACATAAGAAACTTGTATATAAGCTTGTCCAAATTTCTTACTTTATTCATCTTTTCTTATCCGACCATAAGATTCTATACAAAATTCTCTATGGCTCACATTTGTGATAAATGTGCTTAAGAATCACACATTTCCATTACGAGTTCCGAGTCGGAGGAATATTATTCTCCCAAAACACCAAAACAAAAACCATGTTATCGTCATCAATGCTCTTGTATTTCTGGTAATACACCAAACTCAATACGGGTTAAAAAGACGCTGTTTTGTTCTCCTCGTACCAAAGCACAGATCGACAAGATTCATCACTATCAGAAACATCAGATAGATCTTCAGAGACAGCTCCATTATGGGCAAAGCCAACTTTATCACGAGCAACAACGGACATCGGCACGATTATCTGTTTTAGAAAAGGTAGCATCATTCTTTTGTAGTTCCAACAAGCATGACGTACATGAACCAATGCCGTCTAGGCCATCAACATCTAAAAGTCCTAACTCTTGGGATCGAAATTATGAGATGAATGAAGGTGCTCATAAAAACTGAAGTCCATGGTCAAAACGTATTGAGGATAATAAAAATTCTAATGACGAACCTACCACTTCTCTTTAGCTTTATATATATACTTATTGTATCGTTTTCCATCTATCACTCTTGTAATAACGTTTATATTTTATAATAAGAGTGAAATATAATTTATATAGCTTGATATATTCTAAAAAACTTGCAAAACAAACTGCTTTTCTTCAGCAAGCAAAACCGGTCGACCATCCAAAGTATGACCGGTCGACCGTTTGCCCTTTGGTTGAAAACGATCGACCGTAATCCATAGGTCGATCGGTTGACGTATTTCCAGTTTTTATATATATATCCTATACGTCAATTTCTTTCTATCCTCCTTTTCATTTGACTCAACCAGTTATTTTCCCCAAACTCAAAAAAACCCTAGTTTCTCAAATTCAATTTCCAAATCTCCAAATCTTCTAACAATGGCTCCTCCACAAAAGAAACCCAAGAAAGCATCATCCTCCGGACCTTCATCTCTTAATTTCTCCGCTAAGAAATGGCTCGAAAGTCCGGTAGCCATAACAAGATGGAATCAAATGACTAACTACAAGTTTCATCTGGGCTCTTTCATCAAGTTTGATGATTTCACATCTTATGGAATTCGTAGGTTAGCCAATAACTCCAACATTTCTCCATTGATAGATTTTTCAGAAAATAATGTGGAAATAAATCATTTGATGATAAAATTGTTCTACGCTAACATGAACCTCGACGAGTATCAACCTGATAATCCGAATGGAGTCATTTGGTCTGTCGTCTGTGGCAAACAAATTTTTATTACTCGTGATAGGATTGCCTCTATACTTGGTATACCAAATCGAGGCGATGAGTTTTCATCTACTTTCTGTGAAGTTTTCACTCGCAATAGCATCAGTCATCAGTTCATAGAGGACAATAGTGATGGCACAAAGTCTATTGGACTTTGACCCACCGCCAAACTACTTCATCGCGTCTTGATGCATTCTCTGTTTCCTAGACTTGGAAATTATGATGCTGTATATAAAGAAAACTTCAAGGCTCTCTATGCTATTAATGGGGAAATCCAAATCAATTGGGTTCATATGCTTTTTGACGAAATTCTCAAGGTAAATAACTCTACACGACCTCATTTCTTCTACAATGAATATATCATGCGTCTTTTGTTAGCTTGTGGGGTAAAGCCTCCTGAGTCTGCCACCTCGAAACCAAAATGTATTGATTCCATAACCATCAAACGCATGAAGCTTCCTCCACCTTATCTTGAGATTATGCCTTTTGAAGAATGGCAACAAAGAGGTCCAAGAAAACAAAAAGCAACTTCCTCTCGACCTCGTTCCGATGAAGTGAAACTGTTAAAATCAAAATCATCCACAAAAGAATCACTTGAAACTATTGCGCGTAACCAATTTTTGCTTGAATCACGTCTCAAGCGCATGGACTCTAAAATTGATAAACGCTTCAATAAGGTCAAGTCATTCTTTGGTATGCTATGGGATGCTATATCATGTACCACATCCACCTCTATTCAAGCACAAGACCCAGGAAAACGTCCTGCTCCTCCTGTTTTCAACTGGACATCATCTGAGGAGTCTACTGGTATGAGTGGACATGGACATGGCGAATCATCTAGAGGGAACAATGATGAAGAAGAAGAAGAAGATGATGACGACGACGATGATGATGATGATGAAGAGGAGATAGGATCTGCCTCGTCTTAGATTCTATTGTTTATTATGGTTAAGCACTTTAAAAACATCAATCGACACTTGTACTAAATAGTGTCGTTATTTTTATTTTTCATTTGACATTATGGTCTGTATTATATACTCTGGTATGTTTTGGATCTGTTAAGTTTTATTTTGCTATGCACATTATGGGGATTACACTCCTATATTATTCCAGTATCTGTTACTCCTTTTTGTCGATGACAAAGGGGGAGAAAGGGCTAACAATTGATTGCAGGAACATACATATATATATATATATATATAAATTCAAAGAGGGAGATCACATACTCAGGGGGAGATTCAGATTTTCAGATATATATTGTCATCAATCAAAAAGGGGGAGAATGTTGAGTCACAAGTTCTATGAAGGTTTTGATTTATGACAAAGAAATAAAGGCGATCGACAAAACAAGGTCATTATGGCTATAAAGAGCTACATATGGTACTCTAGATTATAGGTTGATTATTTGATATTGTAATAGTGATAAACTTGTTAAAATCTATCCTCAAATAATCATGCATTTCAAGGAAATCAATATATATACGACTAAATTGCAGTTGCACATTTAGTGTGCAACTTTACAGGGACCGGTCGACCGGTCATAAAATATGCGGTCGACCGTTCCTGTATAATTTGCACACCGAACGTGCACACATGCACATAACGACTATATATTTGAATTCCTGTCTACTGGTCATTTTTTGACCTGTCCACCGTTTTTAAACAGAAAGCAATTTTTCCAAAAGACACTTCTTTCTCCAAAGGTTGCATCTCTTACCTTTCATCAAAGATCATATCTCTTAATGGCAACTGCTCACAAAGAGTTACAACCATTCTTCTCTATATAAACTCATCTAAATCATTGATTAATACAACATGATTGTATATGCTTTTTACTCTAATCTCTGATCTTACTTTCTAAATACTCCTGCATTCTAAAAGCTCTCAATTATTTATTGAATCGTTGAAACTATTTCATATCTTTTGATTCAATAAGTAATATACTTTCCTTAATCTTTTCAAAACATCATTCGCATACTTTGAGGATAAGATTATAGGAAGGGTGTACTACTAGTGACAAATCCGTGTTTTCAAGAGCACAAGTTGTCAACAACAATTGTATTTTTTCTTTTGTTGAAGTCCTCTGTGTTGTAAGAGGCAAGTGTTGAAGTCCTCAGTGTATTAGAGGCGTGAAATCCCGTTCGTTTGCTCGGGTGTTGTAAACCTGTTCCTAAGGGTGAAGCGAGGTAGTTAATAGTGAAAATCCAGATAGAAGTCTGGGACTGGACGTAGGACGGTGCTCCGAACCAGTATAAAAATCTCTGGTGTGAATTTTCTATTTTTTATCATCTATTTCCGCATTTGTATTATAGTCCATATTACACGATCCGTGTGTACTATACTAGCACGTGCACGATCACACACTTTTCAACAACTTTCCCCTTTTACTTCCTGACTTTTTCAAAGATACGAATTTGATTTTTTAAACTTCGGCTTGATTTGTATTTTTGTACTGCGTTGATTTCTTGTATACCACTCCACGACTCTGCATCATTTTCGCCCATCACTGTTTTCATTCTTCATTTCACTTGAACATTGCATTTATTAATCTTGCTACTTTCACTGGTTGTTGGGTTGCTGTACATATAAACTTGCATTCATTCGAATTGTATTCACTTCATGTTTGCCTACATGTTGTGGTTTGGACATTTGCACTTGTACACTCCATACTTGGTCATGCTGTAGTCTTCAAGCATGTTGCTGTTGACATGTCTTGATGCATTGAACTATTTACTGTCTTGTTTGGTTGAAGTTATTTGTTTGGTCTGGTCATTGCTTCCCTGACCTTGTAGGTTGTTTGGTTGATGTGCATGTCACTGTTGTACACTACATAGTGGTCTTCATTGTGATGATTTTGTTGCTCTGACTTGTATCACTCATGCGGTCTTCACTGTTGTATATGTTGATTCCTTTACTGCTGTTGCATGCTGTAACGACCCAGAATTTTTATTAATTAAAATATGAACATTTAATTAATTTTAAATATTTATAAGTGAATTTTTAAGTCAAATAAATTTTTATTTGAATTATTGAATTTAATTGGATAATTAAATCGATAATCTAATATGTTAAATTATGGAAATAATTGGAAATTGAGTTAAATATGATTGAAAATGATTTGTAAAATTTTATTTTATCATATGGAAGTTAGAATGATATTTTAGAACTTTTAAAATCGAATTAAAAGTTTATTTGTGAAAATTGAATATTTTAATATTTAATAATCAACTGTAAAATAGTCAATTTTTGAACAGTCTCAGAATTGAACGAAACCAGTTCCATTGAATCCGTAATAGTTAGTTATTACCGGATTTCAATTTTCGTGTCAATCGGAGTTATCGTTTGAGCGTGGCAGCTCGAAACGCATCGATTTATTTTTAATTTAAATTTGGCGAGCTAAAATAGCCATTTTTCAAAAAGTCTCGGATTTCGACGAAACCAGTTTCATCGGATCCGTAATGTGATATTATTGTAAGGTTTCAAATTTCAAGTCAATAGGATTTACCGTTTGTCCGTTACAAATCAAAACGCCTAGAAAATCGCTTAAATCGGTTTAATTTAAATTGAGCGTTTATAGCCATAACTCGCACAGATGTCCGAATTGGCTTTCGAAACCTGTTCCATTGTGTCCGGAACGCGGGATAAACCCTAGGTACGTCAGTTTCGGCGCCTAAATCGGAGTTCGGAATTTCCGGATGAATAGTGTCGTTCAAAACTCTATAAATACACACCCACACCCTTCATAAATTAAAAAAAAAAATATCAAAACCCTAATTTTATAACCCTAGCCGCCTCCACATCTATGCACGGCCAGAATTGATCCACTTTCTCTCCTCCAAATCTCTCAATCCAAGCATCGATTCAAGAAACGCCCAACTGCAAAAACGTAGTTCTTCGCGAGCTCTTCGATGTGAACGTTGGAGATCGTGTTTGGCGTCGCGTAGGAGGAGAAATGGGGGGCCGACAGTGCCAGCTGCGCACGCAAAACGAAGCATCAGATGAAGGCCGAGCTCCACGTGCTTCAGGCCGATGATGATGTTGGTGAAGGCCTTCGATTTGCAACTCCCTGATCGAATTCAAGTCGAGTGATTTTGGTGCAAAATTAAACCCTAATCATGCTATATGGGTTCGGCAATAAACTGTAGGAGAACGCATACGAGAAGAAGAAGGGGGGAAGGGGGAGCGCACGGATCTGAAGGAGTTTGGAATCCTACGGCCAGGATTTGTTGTAGTTAAGAAAATAAAATATATGTTGTAATTTTATATTATAAATTTGTGTAAACTTCAAATATTTATAACTTTTTCATACGAGGTCGAAAAAATGCAAACTCAGTTGCGTTGGAATCGTATGGACGAGCACTACGCGATGGAGTTGGTTTGGAGTCGTTTGGAGTTAGTGAGAATTTTGGATAAAATTAAACGCACGTTTAATTTTATTCGAAATAAAAGCTGAAACGGAAATTAAAATCAAGGTGAGAACTTCTCACTCAATCGAATCAGTTTCGATTTTATTTTAAATAGTTAGATTTAAAATATTGGAATGCATGTTTGAATGATGATTGATATCTATTGATTGTTAAATTAGACATTATACGCCGTTAGTAAGCGGATGTTATTTATTAAAAACATATACCGCGAATATTTCATAAACAGTGAAATTGGTATTATATATAGTAGCAATATATATATATTGGCATATGTATATATTGGAGTTATTGATTTCCCGCATTTTTTGTTTAGCGGATGAGACCCTATTACGCCGTTATTAAGCGGATAATATTTAATAAGAACATATACCGCGATAATTTCGTACTGGAGCGAAATTGGTATTGTGCTAATGTTTTTGGATGCAGGAAAACAGGTTGGAGGGATCCAACTGGATTCCTCAACAGTTTTTATTTGATTTCAGATATTTTGATATTTGATGGATTTTCATATTGATATATGATATCGTTGTAGTCGTGATTGACTATTTGGTGTGTAGCATCATTGGACCCAGATTTTGGAATTTTAAAATGATTTTAAAAGTGATTTTTGAAAATATACTATATTTTTGGAATTGACCCATTTTAAATAATTAAACGCTATAATTTTTAAAGTTATAAAAATTATGATTTTTGTGAAATATAGTTAAAAGATTGATTTTTTGAGAAATGTGAATTAATGATTTTATAAAATAGTTTAAACTGGATTTTTGAATTTATTATTAAAAGTTTAAATATAGGATTTATAAAATTTAATTATTTTATGAATCAAAATGGTGAAATAATAAAGGAGATTAAAGACGTTTTAAAGAATAATATAAATTGATTTATATTAAGAGATTTATAAGTGGATATTTATAAATTGAAATATTGACATTATAAAACGAGTTTTTATAAGTGTTTGAATGAAGTGAAAATGAATTTCATAAATGAATGAAATTTATAGAATTATAAACTGTGAAGTTATAAATGAAATTTATAAATAGTAAGATTAATAAATTTGGTGAAATTATTTGAAGAATAGATTGGTTAAATAAATGGATCTTATAAATTATAAGATTCATAAATTGGAAAGTCTTTAAAAGAACGATTTTGTAAAATAATCGTTTTATAAGTATTTAACTTATAATATGAACTTTTAGTTATAATTGAGTTATAAACTGGAATAGATTAATAAAGGAAATTTATAAAAAGGAAGTTTTTATAAATAAATAGAAATGGAATTTATAAACGTTGTTTTATAAATTCACAAACGACTTATTTTGATAAGTAAAATTGTTATAACTTATTTATGGAGTTATATTCACGTTTTAGACAGTGAATAATCCTTTAAAATAATATGAATAAAAAGGATGAAATTTGCTAATGAAGTATATTCACGTTTTTGAATAGTGAATAACACGTTAAAGAAAATGTTTAGAATGTGATGTTTTAAATAGAATTAAAACGATCTAACGATGTTTTAAAAGGTGTTGAGATTCGAAACCATAGATTTCAACATTTATTGTTGAAATAGACGTTTTCGAGAAATAGAAGGAAATGATGGACTATAACACTGTTGTTATAGTAAATGACTTCCGAAAGGAAATATTTGTATAGTATTGGGATTTATATATCTATTTAATTTCGAATCCCTATACTAGTGATTTTGGGTTGTCGTAACGATGTTTTACGCAACATTCGTTTTGACCCAAATAAATATGTTAAGAGAATGATTTTCTTAAAGAATGGAATATATACTTAATTCGATTTAAGTATATTGAATATTTTCCAAGTGTTGCAAAATAAAAAGATTTGTGAATGACTTATTTTAGATAAGTATGGAAATGTTTTCCAATATGAAGTGAATATTTAGAATTTATCTTTTTGAAGATAAATTGAAAATGGATAGTTGAAATCGTATATGCATGAATATTTTGGAATATAAATTCACTAAGGAATTTATAAAAAGAAAGTGGAATTTGTATGAAAATAAATATTGATTTATTTTGAAATGTGAAATTATATATCTTGTAAAGATATTTTGGAAAAATAAATTATTTGGAATCTGGTGATGTATGCATATCCAATTGATAGTTCAATAACTGACTATCAATATTTTCCTTTGAATGGGTATTTGATGTGATTTGATTGAATGGGAATGCCACACTTATTTTTGAATAAGCGCTCACTATTCGGGTTAACCGGAAAAGGACCATGGGGTCGTATAACCCATTCCGAATATGTGATACGTCGTTATGAATTGCATTTGATGACCGGTGTTGAAGACCGAGTTTTTGCGAAAGCGATAGGATGACCTATCGATTGTCTCTGCACTGGGTAGCTCCTGGTATAGAGATTCCTTAAGTGATGGGAAATTCGATCGGGATTGTGAATACCTGGATTGCAAGGGCTTCGTAAGAAGTACCTTCGGTTCTGTTCGAGCCCGGAACAGACTTGTATGGATTGTATGTCTGACATTACAAGTTGAGATATAAAGTCGATTTCTTTCAAATATATTTCTGTTGGTGGCGGAGAATTTATTCTTTTAGCTTAACACCCTTCTCTGAGACGTACGTGCTCAGAGGTTATATAGTTGAAGTTATCAGCGATATATTCCCAATTTGGTAATGTGACATGCTGAGTGATGCTGAAATGATCATTGTGTTGATTATTTGTGATAGGATCGTTTATTTGATCGTCTATCCTGGTGATCATTTCCATGATCATTTGTTGACCCAAAGCATGGCTTTTGTATAAAGTATGTTTTTGTGGACGTGACTTCGTCGAGCCTCACACCCCGTGAATGGTCAAAACAGGAAAGAAGCAGCAAGGTTATGAGGGGTAGCACCCTTTAGGATGTGTCCATTTCCTTCTGGAAAAGGGTGGTATCATGGTATGGAGCCCAGATACTTACGCATGTTGAAAACACTTTGTTATGATTGTGTGAATTGATTACGAGCGCTCGGTGATAAAGGTCCCAAAGGACCGGGGGATGGCATATTCGGTCAGTTGTTACTCAGTTAGGGGTAACCCGGCCTTGTGTTGGTAGAGATCCGGTTTGGTTCTCGGGGATGTCCATCCAGAGGCATTCTCATGTGGCAATGGGAAGTTCCTTGGCCTGATCATTCGTTGGAAATCCAATTCCCAATATGAAACCCTGTACGGTATTAGTTGTAGAACCTGCCATTCACTTATGGTGGTCACCACTGTTTGGATGGTAGCTATAGTAGGCATAGTTCGAAATGTCTATGTTGGCTAAGATTTATATTCTACTTTCGAAATGATTTTCCTATACTATGCACTAATAATAATAATATCAAATGTTATTTTAAATGCGTATCAAGCATCTTTGACTATCATAAGGAGAAATCTCCTCCGATTCTGCGTTTGCATTGTGTGTGTGTGCGGGAGGCCTTATGGTAGTCTCATTTTTTAAAAAGCATTGCGAATTGATTTAAAAATATTCCTCTATTTTGATTTTTAAAGTAAATAAACTGTTTTGAGTTCTCACACCAGTCACATGACTGACTCGGAGTTTATTGTTTTCCTTCCTAAACTCTGGGTGCCCACCAATTTCCACACGGGCAGTCAAGAGTTAGGTTTATCAGGATATTCTGGAGTTGCTGGAAGCAAGCTGGATGGCATGGCGTATTACTAGTTTATATAGTATTTATTTTTTCCGCTGCACTGTTTGTTGTTGTATGTTGTTGTACACTCTGATGATATGATGTAATGAAATGTGATGTAATGTAATAACTGATATAGTTCTTTGTTTAAAGATTATTCATTTATTATTATATGTTGTTCCGCTGCGAATTGTGAGATTCTGTTGTTGTTCTGTTGTTTCTGTTCTTTTCTCTATTTTCCTTTTCCCTATCTTTCTCTATTCTCTTTTACTTCTATTTTAAAATTTTCTATCTTATGTTTTTTTCTTTTCTCTCTATTTTCTACCTTCTTATCTCTTCTTCTTTCTTTTCCTTTTCTTTTCTTCTTTCTTAAACCCATAACATTTCGGTTTTTCGGCAACGAAAATCCGCAAACGTTACATTTGGTATCAGAGCTTATGGTTAAGCGACAACCATGGTTCTGTTGGGTATTACTCGTTAGAGATAGAGTCAGCAGTACTCTAGAATGAGTTTGAGTGTAATAATAGCTATGAGAGCGTATTTGTTAGTGAATATAAATTGTTTTATATTGTGATGATTGGTTTATTGAGTGGCATATGAACTTTCGTCAGCGTGGTCCGCAAGACTATGCCGAAGGGGTTTCTAAACACTTGAATAGAACAATTCGACATAATATTGTTTTAAATTGGGTAAATGAAATAATTTTACCTTGATTATATTTTATATATAAAGGAATAATTTTTCAGAATTATTAAAGTGTATATATGTTGATTGTTAGGTTGTTTGAATAATCTAAATAAAAGAATAATTGTATAAACAAAAGAATTATGAGAATTGAATTATAATTAAAGTGATTTACAATTGTGACATAAACTTATATATATAAGAAGTGAAACTATATGAATATATTTATGAATGTGAATTGTAAATAAAAAGTGATGTTTATAAAATGGAATATAACTTAAGTGTTGTTGAATGGAATTGATTTTGGTATCGAAGTAAATAATCAACTGGATTAAATGAATATGAACTTGAGTTATATAAATAAAAATTCAACTTTGTAATTGAATTGAATGAATGGATTGAATGTAAGTCAATTAAATGTAAATAAAATTGATATGAAATAATGAATGAAAGTGTTAATTCATTAAAATCTAATGTTATTAAAAGTTGAAAGATTGAATAAAATTGAATGAGAATGGATATAAGCAAAGGAATTTGGTTGAAAATAATAAACGTTGGTTGTTATATGATTGTTAGTTGATTGTATATAATTCATTAAGTGTTAATGAAATTAAATTAATGAAATTGAAAGCTATATAATTGAATTCAAATTAAAGGTAAATAAATTTGAATGGAATTGAATTTGAAGTGAAAGTGAACCAAGTTGAATATGAATTAGTGAATATAAACTAATTGAAAATGAATGTTAGAAAACATCCACTGTTAATGAATCAAATGTGATTAAATTGAAAACCAATTCATTAATATTAATGAGAATATGAATGAATATATATTGGTTATGAATTAGTTGGTTGATGTTTGCATTTGTTGCTTTTGTTTCATTTGCTATGTTGGCATGTATAGTTAGTATGTTGTTATATGTTGTATATCGATACTATTGTCTATATGCATGTTCTCATGTTGTTTGTTGAGTGTTTAGTAGGTGCGGATCGCGTTTGCTTCGCATTTGGAGCTCGCTTTCGCGCTATATTAGCCGTATATGCTTGCTAATAAAATATAAGGTACATATCTCGGATTAAATATCGTACTTTTACATTTTTTTCCCTTCGAGATGCCTCATTAGTTGATGAGATGTATATTTGTGATATATATACTGTCATTTTTTTTTCGGATCGAGCCGCGCAAAGGAGACTATGGCGAATTTTTCCGAAAATTTAAGGCGTTAGAGAAATTTAAGAAAAATTGGAAATTTTTTGAAAACTTTAACTTTGATTTTGGAGTTGAAAGTTAAACAATAGTAGTTGTTTTTGAAAAGATAACTAAGTATGATTTGAAAACTTAGTAAAGTTGTGTAAGAAGTTTAACTATGAATTTTGGGAAAATTAATAGATTCTGTAACTTTTCTTACTTGTTAATTTCGAGGACGAAATTCTTTTAAGGGGGGAAGATTGTAACGACCCAGAATTTTTATTAATTAAAATATGAATATTTAATTAATTTTAAATATTTATAAGTGAATTTTTAAGTCAAATAAATTTTTATTTGAATTATTGAATTTAATTGGATAATTAAATCGATAATTTAATATGTTAAATTATGGAAATAATTGGAAATTGAGTTAAATATGATTGAAAATGATTTGTAAAATTTTATTTTATCATATGGAAGTTAGAATGATATTTTAGAACTTTTAAAATCGAATTAAAAGTTTATTTGTGAAAATTGAATATTTTAATATTTAATAATCGACTGTAAAATAGTCAATTTTTGAACAGTCTCAGAATTGAACGAAACCAGTTCCATTGAATCCGTAATAGTTAGTTATTACCGGATTTCAATTTTCGTGTCAATCGGAGTTATCGTTTGAGCGTGGCAGCTCGATACGCATCGATTTATTTTTAATTTAAATTTGGCGAGCTAAAATAGCCATTTTTTAAAAAGTCTCGGATTTCGACGAAACCAGTTTCATCGGATCCGTAATGTGATATTATTGTAAGGTTTCAAATTTCAAGTCAATTGGATTTACCGTTTGTCCGTTACAAATTAAAACGCCTAGAAAATCGCTTAAATCAGTTTAATTTAAATTGAGCGTTTATAGCCATAACTCGCACAGATGTCCGAATTGGCTTTCGAAACCTGTTCCATTGTGTCCGGAACGCGGGATAAACCCTAGGTACGTCAGTTTCGGTGCCTAAATCGGAGTTCGGAATTTCCGGATGAATAGTGTCGTTCAAAACTCTATAAATACACACCCACACCCTTCATAAATTAAAAAAAAAATATCAAAACCCTAATTTTATAACCCTAGCCGCCTCCACATCTATGCACGGCCAGAATTGATCCACTTTCTCTCCTCCAAATCTCTCAATCCAAGCATCAATTCAAGAAACGCCCAACTGCAAAAACGTAGTTCTTCGCGAGCTCTTCGATGTGAACGGTGGAGATCGTGTTTGGCGTCGCGTAGGAGGAGAAATGGGGGGCCGACAGTGCCAGCTGCACACGCAAAACGAAGCATCAGATGAAGGCCGAGCTCCACGTGCTTCAGGCCGATGATGATGTTGGTGAAGGCCTTCGATTTGCAACTCCCTGATCGAATTCAAGTCGAGTGATTTTGGTGCAAAATTAAACCCTAATCATGCTATATGGGTTCGGCAATAAACTGTAGGAGAACGCATACGAGAAGAAGAAGGGGGGAAGGGGGAGCGCACGGATCTGAAGGAGTTTGGAATCCTACGGCCAGGATTTGTTGTAGTTAAGAAAATAAAATATATGTTGTAATTTTATATTGTAAATTTGTGTAAACTTCAAATATTTATAACTTTTTCATACGAGGTCGAAAAAATGCAAACTCAGTTGCGTTGGAATCGTATGGACGAGCACTACGCGATGGAGTTAGTTTGGAGTCGTTTGGAGTTAGTGAGAATTTTGGATAAAATTAAACGCACGTTTAATTTTATTCGAAATAAAATCTGAAACGGAAATTAAAATCAAGGTGAGAACTTCTCACTCAATCGAATCAGTTTCGATTTTATTTTAAATAGTTAGATTTAAAATATTGGAATGCATGTTTGAATGATGATTGATATCTATTGATTGTTAAATTAGACATTATACGCCGTTAGTAAGCGGATGTTATTTATTAAAAACATATACCGCGAATATTTCATAAACAGTGAAATTGGTATTATATATAGTAGCAATATATATATATTGGCATATGTATATATTGGAGTTATTGATTTCCCGCATTTTTTGTTTAGCGGATGAGACCCTATTACGCCGTTATTAAGCGGATAATATTTAATAAGAACATATACCGCGATAATTTCGTACTGGAGCGAAATTGGTATTGTGCTAATGTTTTTGGATGCAGGAAAACAGGTTGGAGGGATCCAACTGGATTCCTCAACAGTTTTTATTTGATTTCAGATATTTTGATATTTGATGGATTTTCATATTGATATATGATATCGTTGTAGTCGTGATTGACTATTTGGTGTGTAGCATCATTGGACCCAGATTTTGGAATTTTAAAATGATTTTAAAAGTGATTTTTGAAAATATACTATATTTTTGGAATTGACCCATTTTAAATAATTAAACGCTATAATTTTTAAAGTTATAAAAATTATGATTTTTGTGAAATATAGTTAAAAGATTGATTTTTTGAGAAATGTGAATTAATGATTTTATAAAATAGTTTAAACTGGATTTTTGAATTTATTATTAAAAGTTTAAATATAGGATTTATAAAATTTAATTATTTTATGAATCAAAATGGTGAAATAATAAAGGAGATTAAAGACGTTTTAAAGAATAATATAAATTGATTTATATTAAGAGATTTATAAGTGGATATTTATAAATTGAAATATTGACATTATAAAACGAGTTTTTATAAGTGTTTGAATGAAGTGAAAATGAATTTCATAAATGAATGAAATTTATAGAATTATAAACTGTGAAGTTATAAATGAAATTTATAAATAGTAAGATTAATAAATTTGGTGAAATTATTTGAAGAATAGATTGGTTAAATAAATGGATCTTATAAATTATAAGATTCATAAATTGGAAAGTCTTTAAAAGAACGATTTTGTAAAATAATCGTTTTATAAGTATTTAACTTATAATATGAACTTTTAGTTATAATTGAGTTATAAACTGGAATAGATTAATAAAGGAAATTTATAAAAAGGAAGTTTTTATAAATAAATAGAAATGGAATTTATAAACGTTGTTTTATAAATTCACAAACGACTTATTTTGATAAGTAAAATTGTTATAACTTATTTATGGAGTTATATTCACGTTTTAGACAGTGAATAATCCTTTAAAATAATATGAATAAAAAGGATGAAATTTGCTAATGAAGTATATTCACGTTTTTGAATAGTGAATAACACGTTAAAGAAAATGTTTAGAATGTGATGTTTTAAATAGAATTAAAACGATCTAACGATGTTTTAAAAGGTGTTGAGATTCGAAACCATAGATTTCAACATTTATTGTTGAAATAGACGTTTTCGAGAAATAGAAGGAAATGATGGACCATAACACTGTTGTTATAGTAAATGACTTCCGAAAGGAAATATTTGTATAGTATTGGGATTTATATATCTATTTAATTTCGAATCCCTATACTAGTGATTTTGGGTTGTCGTAACGATGTTTTACGCAACATTCGTTTTGACCCAAATAAATATGTTAAGAGAATGATTTTCTTAAAGAATGGAATATATACTTAATTCGATTTAAGTATATTGAATATTTTCCAAGTGTTGAAAATAAAAAGATTTGTGAATGACTTATTTTAGATAAGTATGGAAATGTTTTCCAATATGAAGTGAATATTTAGAATTTATCTTTTTGAAGATAAATTGAAAATGGATAGTTGAAATCGTATATGCATGAATATTTTGGAATATAAATTCACTAAGGAATTTATAAAAAGAAAGTGGAATTTGTATGAAAATAAATATTGATTTATTTTGAAATGTGAAATTATATATCTTGTAAAGATATTTTGGAAAAATAAATTATTTGGAATCTGGTGATGTATGCATATCCAATTGATAGTTCAATAACTGACTATCAATATTTTCCTTTGAATGGGTATTTGATGTGATTTGATTGAATGGGAATGCCACACTTATTTTTGAATAAGCGCTCACTATTCGGGTTAACCGGGAAAGGACCATGGGGTCGTATAACCCATTCCGAATATGTGATACGTCGTTATGAATTGTATTTGATGACTGGTGTTGAAGACCGAGTTTTTGCGAAAGCGATAGGATGACCTATCGATTGTCTCTGCACTGGGTAGCTCCTGGTATAGAGATTCCTTAAGTGATGGGAAATTCGATCGGGATTGTGAATACCCGGATTGCAAGGGCTTCGTAAGAAGTGCCTTCGGTTCTGTTCGAGCCCGGAACAGACTTGTATGGATTGTATGTCTGACATTACAAGTTGAGATATAAAGTCGATTTCTTTCAAATATATTTCTGTTGGTGGCGGAGAATTTATTCTTTTAGCTTAACACCCTTCTCTGAGACGTACGTGCTCAGAGGTTATATAGTTGAAGTTATCAGCGATATATTCCCAATTTGGTAATGTGACATGCTGAGTGATGCTGAAATGATCATTGTGTTGATTATTTGTGATAGGATCGTTTATTTGATCGTCTATCCTGGTGATCATTTCCATGATCATTTGTTGACCCAAAGCATGGCTTTTTTATAAAGTATGTTTTTGTGGACGTGACTTCGTCGAGCCTCACACCCCGTGAATGGTCAAAACAGGAAAGAAGTAGCAAGGTTATGAGGGGTAGCACCCTTTAGGATGTGTCCATTTCCTTCTGGAAAAGGGTGGTATCATGGTATGGAGCCCAGATACTTACTCATGTTGAAAACACTTTGTTATGATTGTGTGAATTGATTACGAGCGCTCGGTGATAAAGGTCCCAAAGGACCGGGGGATGGCATATTCGGTCAGTTGTTACTCAGTTAGGGGTAACCCGACCTTGTGTTGGTAGAGATCCGGTTTGGTTCTCAGGGATGTCCATCCAGAGGCATTCTCATGTGGCAATGGGAAGTTCCTTGGCCTGATCATTCGTTGGAAATCCAATTCCCAATACGAAACCCTGTACGGTATTAGTTGTAGAACCTGCCATTCACTTATGGTGGTCACCACTGTTTGGATGGTAGCTATAGTAGGCATAGTTCGAAATGTCTATGTTGGCTAAGATTTATATTCTATTTTCGAAATGATTTTCCTATACTATGCACTAATAATAATAATATCAAATGTTATTTTAAATGCGTATCAAGCATCTTTGACTATCATAAGGAGAAATCTCCTCCGATTCTGCGTTTGCATTGTGTGTGTGCGCGGGAGGCCTTATGGTAGTCTCATTTTTTAAAAAGCATTGCGAATTGATTTAAAAATATTCCTCTATTTTGATTTTTAAAGTAAATAAACTGTTTTGAGTTCTCACACCAGTCACATGACTGACTCGGAGTTTATTGTTTTCCTTCCTAAACTCTGGGTGCCCACCAATTTCCACACGGGCAGTCAAGAGTTAGGTTTATCAGGATATTCTGGAGTTGCTGGAAGCAAGCTGGATGGCATGGCGTATTACTAGTTTATATAGTATTTATTTTTTCCGCTGCACTGTTTGTTGTTGTATGTTGTTGTACACTCTGATGATATGATGTAATGAAATGTGATGTAATGTAATAACTGATATAGTTCTTTGTTTAAAGATTATTCATTTATTATTATATGTTGTTCCGCTGCGAATTGTGAGATTCTGTTGTTGTTCTATTGTTTCTGTTCTTTTCTCTATTTTCCTTTTCCCTATCTTTCTCTATTCTCTTTTACTTCTATTTTAAAATTTTCTATCTTCTGTTTTTTCTTTTCTCTCTATTTTCTACCTTCTTATCTCTTCTTCTTTCTTTTCCTTTTCTTTTCTTCTTTCTTAAACCCATAACATTTCGGTTTTTCGGCAACGAAAATCCGCAAACGTTACACATGCACTCTTATGCTGTTTGCTTGTATTACTGATCATGGTAGTCTGATCATTGATTTCTGTATATTTGGGCTTCACTATTGCTGTGTCATTGCTGTTGACATGTGCATTTGCACTTGTAGTCTTGGCCATGTTGGTTTAGTTGCATTATAGTTGCATTCACTTGGCATTCACTTGAGTCTGTTGCTTTGCTTATTTGTAGCTTGCATCACTGGTGCAAATTATTTGCTGTGACACTTGTTCACTGGTGTACTTGAGCTTCTGACCTTTCTGGTCTCTGTTCTTTGTTCATTGGTCATTGTACCGATTCTTGGTGGCTTGAGCATTTGGTCTGTGTTGCATTGTTCCATGTACACTGTATTGTATCTTCCGTAGTTTTGTTTCTGCACCATGTTGCATGCAGTGTTGCATTGACATGTGTCTTGCCTTTGACATCCATGTTCTTCACTGTTTACATCACTGGACTTTGACTTGGTCTTTTTTGAACTTCTGGATGCACTTGTCATCTTCATGTGTTGCACATTTGTGGCCTGTTCACCCATTACTGCATTTGTATTGCTGTTTGGTCTGCACTTTGGTCTGCTGTCATGTTCGCTGTGATGTCACTTGAACTTGATATTGTAGTATCGTGTAGCTGTTGGTTTGACTTTGTATTCTGGTCAGTAGTGCACTGTGCCTTGTACTTGGTCTCAATCTTCGAGTTAGTTTGCATCATTGCAGTGGTTGGTCTGGAGTTCTTGTTCAGAACTGCTGTGTCACTTTTGCAGTTTGGTCACTTGTTACTTGTTCATATAGCCTTTGTAAACTTGTCACATTTGACTTGACTGTGTTGATCTAATTCATCATGTTGCTGTTGGGTTATAGTTTGCATTATTCATGTCACCTTGTGTTGAACCCAGTTTTTACAACTCGGGTTTGACCTTGTGCTCGTGTCGTGATTTTCAATGTATTGCACGTGAGTTGAACCCGGCTTTTCATTTGGGTTTGACCTGTGCTCACCTGTCTCTGTAGCATTATCAAGTGTATACCGATGTGCACGGCCCTGTGGCATGTACAGTGATACACTGTGCATGTCACACTGTTCGTGTATGATGAATTCAGATGTAAATGATGACGAACAGCCCAAATAACCGAGGAAAATCATATTTTCAAAAATCATATTTCATTTTATATTGCAAAAATATTTCTTTTTCAATTTTACTGCGTTAGTGAATATTTTTGCAGATTGCTCAGATGCTGGATTCAAACTGGAATGCAGTTGGTATCAGAGCGTTGAAGACAAAATACGAGTGTGAGTGATATGTAGTGAGGTTATCTGTACGTATGAAATCGTGATGTATTCAAAATTGTATATGTACAGTGAGAGCTTGAAATTGTACTATTCAAGATTGTAATAAATATTTGTTTGAATAAAATATCTGTTTGAATTCAAATTCTGTGTTAATTTATTTTATTCAACAAATATTTATTTAATCTATGAAAAACAAAATAGCACATTACCAAATACATTTAAATGAATATATATGTTTATTATCATCAAACAAAAACATATAAGCGCATATTCATACACATACCACCACTACTTCACTGCCACCAACCAACCAAACATCAGTTCAACCACCGTAACCACTACAGCCTTCATTAACCGCAAGTAACCAAATCGCAACCTGCTTCTTTACCTCCTTCGACCGATTCCAACCTCGAGCTCAACCACTTCCCTTCCTGCTTCTTCACCTCCTGCAACATTTAAATCAGTTTATTTTTAAAGTTAGGCGAAGTCATTGTTCTTATTGAAATCCAAATTCAAAATGATTATTTAATTTCCTTATGAACAAATAACTGAGCATGATTAAATTTCAAATTCAGTTAAACTTCATGATTAAAGAAATGCATATGTACGCTAATATATTGTTGAGCAGACAAAAAACTAACACACACACAAGTCATAACTTAATTTTTCTGTAAAATTATCAAATCATTTCCAAGGTCAGCATCAACTACATTCTGCGTCTATCATGCAAATTCACGTTACCGAACCCTTTGGACAAATTCACGTCGTTCAACAACCAAACAAAAATGTGTGTATCACCTTTTCCCATTAATGAATCTGGAACAAATAAATTTATTAAATTAGAACTATTATGAAGTTAAACTATAGTTCTACCTAAAGGTCTGAGAGGGAAGATAATTAACCGCATCTCTATCAGGTACTTGTTCAAGTTAAACTATAGTTCTACCTAAAATGGTACATTGATACCACTTGTATATGCACTCTTGCATTAACAAATTAAATTAATCACTGATGAACATAGTGAGGCTCTTCAGAAATTATTATGACCTTGACACCCATCAATTAAAATCGACAAATAAGTTAGTAGAAATTATTATGACCTTGACACCCATCAATTAAAGTTGACACCCATTAATTTAATTCATTTATAATTTTATCCTGGTTGATGCAGCTAAATAAACTGCCTACAGATTTGTTTGATCAAACAACTGTCCTCAAAGACTACTCAACCATCTACAATGTGTATATCTTTTAAACATAATTAGGAGTATATCAAAGGGGCAAAAGTTGAAATTAATTGCCATGTATCTGATGACAAGAATCAATTTGTGAGACATGCAATAAGTATGAATGAAACGGTATATTTTGCAAATAGACACGGCACGGTATGAATTAGACATGGATGGAGGAACATTTACGGTACTACAATAGTGTTGTCCCTGCGTGTTACAGTGAAAAATGCAATTTTGAGTTCAGACACAAAGCACAGTAGGGTTTGGATGGTTACTGGAGATTACCAAACCTTACCGGTGCTCTAAAGTTCAAGTCATGTAAATAATTACTACCATAAGTTCACACATTTCACATAATGCCAGTAACTCAGATCGTATGAGAGTAAGGTATGAACTAATACCGTGCTTAGAAGCTAGATGTCAAAGGAAAAAATAACCATTTGGTTTCAGGTTTGATTCAATTAAAAACTTAACGCAGGTAGGTAGTGAGACACTGTTACATGACGTTATTTCAAAACAAACATATTATCACAATGAGATAGTGTTAACCTGTGCACAATAGGTACACGCTGACAATGCTTGTTTTGAAGAAAAAGGTAAGAAGTTAAATTGAAAATTACCATCCAGTCCCTATTAAAACAGGCACGTGTTTACGATGCTTGTTTTGAAGGAAAAAAAGGTTTAACTGAAAAACATCATTCGGTCTCTATGCATTAAAATTGATGGGTAGAATTCAGGAAGGTTTTCGCGTAATTAATTAATCTTAACATGTGCTCGATGGACACATGTTAATTGTTAAAAAACACTTTCCATTGCAATATAATCATTGTTAAAAATAAACAAATAGAAATGTCATGCAACTTTCAAGTTATAACACCGACGGAGAAACTTAAAATCAATAGAATTATTTTGCTAATTAACATGCATATTAGAATACGTGAATTCCTAATATACAAAAAATCAGATATTGGGATTTGCAAGCTTGCATCCTAATCAATACTGCATATGATTTACCTCACATAAGACTGAGAATCGCACACGAAATATGTCCCTACCCTTATATATGTCCCTAACCTTCTGAAAAAAATGAGAAGCTAAACAACAGGGTAAGTTATTCAAAATTTGTTTCTGGCTTTTTCTTCCAGGATGGATTCACCAGCATCTGCAATAGTAAGAGCAAAATCAGAGCAACTAGATTTAGAAAGAGCGAAAATTATTGTTGCGCAAGTGTGGAAATACTATATATGCATGAACAAAGAAAGCATTGCCGGTTTTATAGCGGTAGCAGATAATTTTTTACCAGTGATAGCTGCTTCTTTATGTTATTTTAACCTTTTAACTTTTAAGTATGTTTTAGTGATAAAATAAGTTTACACAGAGAACATTAAGTGGTGACAAAAAAGAAACTAAAACTGATGTTGCACAAAATTATACATGACGGTTTGCACTGATAATGATGTTGAAATTGGAGAATTACAGGCATAAGTGTAAATATTGCAGTTTAAACTGCAAACTATACCTGTACATAATAAGCTGCTAATTTGCAACAGTTGATCCTGATTCTGAACGAAGCCACAAGAGAATAATTACAGAACCAACATTTCCACTTTATCTAAAGGTAACTTCATCTAAAGATATCATTTTCTTCTTTCCTTGCCTACAAATACAGACATTTTAGTTAGTACAATACAATTTAATAAACAGTAACAACCCAAATCAATACAAAAATGTACTTCAACCGCTTCCCAATATTTTTCCTCCTTTTTAATTTGCAGTTTACAGAAGTTAAATACAAAGGAGTAACATCAACAACTGAGAAAGATATACTTCACGGAATTACAGGTTCAGCAAGTCCTGGGAAAATTTTAGCTTTAATGGGTCCTTCGGGTAGTGGTAAAACTAGTATACTTAGTCTATTAGGAGGAAGAGTTCTAGGTGGCATTGTTGAAGGATTTATTACTTACAATGATGAACCATACGCTAAATCTTTAAAACGGAGGTGAACTTGTAATTCATATGAAAAAATTCAATTTCGGTTTATATTGTCAATAATTAAGCATTTTTCCAGTCGAGGCCGGGTATAAAGCGAAGTTCAGGTAATTTTTTGGTGATGCTCTTGGTTTGACATTTAGCTATCAGTTTAAATGCAACACTAGTATAACTTAGTATAAGAAAAAATATTACAGCATGCATACTTGCAATCGATTGCCTGGATATTAGCTGATCATAACTATAATAGCAAAAATAATAATTTAAACAAATAATTTCTAGCATTGAGAGCTTTCTAGTGAATTACACCATTTTTATCTCCATCACATATATACTAGAGTTCTTTAAAGCTTGACCTTCTGTGTTGAAACCTAACACAGAGAGCTTTCTAGTAAATCGGTACTAAAATAAACAAAATTGTAGGATGCATCTATTTTACTATTTTCATATAACATACTGACCAGATTTTATATTTTGACAATTTTTATTTTTTTGGACCAAATAACAGGGATGAACGAAAAATTCAAGATAGTAATTCATCCTTTTATTCACACTGAAAAACTATAGCACCTATGTCTTTGACATTTAGACATACAAGTAAAGGGTTACCTTATGCAAACAATAGGCATACACAATAATTACTTTAGGTTAAAAAAATTTGTAGACTAACAAAAACGCATGCTACTTACTATTAAGAATTATGCATTAAAGACTACTCGTGTAATGACCGTGATTTTATTACCGTCGTAATATATATTTTTAAAAAATGTAACGACCGTAATTTTTGAATTATTGCCGGAGTGAATATTTTAAATAGAAAATTTTGAATTAAAAATTTGAAGAAAATATAATGTTGCAAAGTCAGTTAAATTGCATTACACTTTTATTCATCTTCACGCTGCTGTCACTAAAATTATGTAATGCAAATTGAAATTGCTGTCACCTACTTCAAAAAGCAAGAGTGAACACATAATTCACTATCGTCATCTTTATACTAGCCGTGTGTTTTTAATAAACGTTTATAACGCAACATTAAAACAACTTGCCGTCACACTTTCCAAGTGCTCTGTCCAACCCATTTTGTACAAGCCGTGTACAAAAGAATGGGTTCAAATAAAGGCAAAAATGAAGACTTTTGCTATTACAAAGTTGAACTCATTGCATTTGCTGTCACAATCATCATTTTATATACAACCTTGTCCCTTTTTCCACTGAGGCACGTTTTCATAAATGCTACTGTACAAAACTTTTGGCCTTGACTTATGCACCTAGCCTTCATCTCTTTCAATTGTTGAAATTTCCTCTAGCTGCATCATTCTTTCGTGGGATATTTTCCAGTAGCCCTCATACTTTTGGTTCACTTTTCTTCCTGCTTCTCAGTGAAATGTTAATGGCTATTTCAAATTCTTGCTTCCAATTGGTTCCTTGTCGCTAACTAGTTCGGAGGCAAATTAAGGGTGAGTTCAAAACTCACATCTCTAATTTATTAACCATTTTATTTTGTGCGTAAACTATGTTGCCATTTGTTTATTATTGCATTTTGTACATGCGAAAGTTTTTGCTGCTATTTGTGTTTTGGTTTCCTTTTTCTTCTAAGTCAGGATTTTGTAACTTGGTTGCATTCATTTGATTAATGTTTTTTACCTGTATACAAATCACCTGCATGCAAATTGAGGCATATGTACACTTTGTCCCGACCACATCGTACATCTTATTTGCGCGTCAGTATAAATGGTGATAAGTGTATTTTTTTTATGTGAAAATATGTGTTGCATTTTATAAAAATAAATGTGTTAATTAGTGCGTGTGCATGGTGAAGTAGTATGCGCGCATTCAGAGGGTAGTGTTCGTGCGTACTTATTGAAAAAAAATTCTGCTCGTGTGCATGTAAGGGTATTTCAAGAAAAAAAAAACTTGGGCTAATTATATTTTTTACCATGCGCCTATAGCTTTACTCATGAATTCCTTTTTGCGTTTATTCCATTTTCAAGTGTACAAAGTGAAGCATATGACTTACGTGACTGGGCAAGTGCATTGCATGGTATATGTACGTGACCATGCAAGTGTATTATTTAGCATGCATTAATGTCCACCCTGTTTTACTCTCCCTTCAATTTGCTTTCTTGCGTGCGTGCTAAAAATAATGTGTGCACAAGACATGAGACTTGATGACTCACATTGGATTATAAAAAAAATGTATAAAACGAAACATGATTCAGGCAGATAATGCATGCTTGTATGGGTTACGTGTGTGGGTTATGTGCGTGCATATTTACTGTGAGTGAGTGAAAAGGAAGTGTACATGTCTTAAAGTAAAACAAATTTTGTGTGCAATATATTGCCAGGTTGAGCATGCATGAAGTAAAAAAAAAAGCACAAGTTGGATTCTTTAAAAATTGTGTTCAGTTCATTTTGTATTTGGTCAGGTTGTTTTAAATTACTTACGTGCACTGCTAGGCTCTATCAACTTTTGAAATGTGTCCAGGCAACATTTTTATTAGTTCCAAATCCAAGTCTTTTTTTTTTATAAGTGTCAACGTGTTATTTTGTACGTGCAAGTTGAATTGCATGAAGATGTTTTAAATATCAGTGTTTAATTTACGTTGAACCGCTGTTGGGTTTTAAAACGTATTTTGTTGCCGTTATTTTTATAACGAAATTTTTACGCCGGTATTATATTTTCGAAGCGTATTGTTTTGGTGATATTTTTGACGAATAAAAATTTCTATTGTTTTGACTGCCGTAACCGTCGATTTTAAAGTAAATTTTTTAGCGGTTATCCCGCAACGCTGATTTAGTATCCGTTTTTACGGTGTTTTGTGAAGCGCAATTTGCCTGTCGAAATTGGTACAGATATTGTTGTTTTAATCATGGGTTGTCAAATCGTTTTAAAATAAAATTATTTCCAAAAAATTTACAGTTTGCACTTTCAAAAGAATGATGAAGCGATTTAAACGCTCCAGCAAAATTAAGGACTATGAACCCTCACTTTTACTGATTCGCTTAATTCCGGACTTGTCCGTTTGAGAACGTAAAATGTTAATCATTTAAAATACAAAATTTTGCACTTTCAAGGAAACGATGAAGAGATTTAAACAATTTAGCAAAAGCGCGGAGTATGGAACCATACTTTTACTATTTCGGTTAATTCCGGACTCGTTAATTGAAACATCTCCTGTTTGATGATTTTGTTGGGCTTTCGAGCCACTTTGTTGGACCTTCGGGTCATCTGATGGACCTCCGGGTCATCTGATGGACCTCCGGGTCAAATACCAGTACTAGACCTTCGGGTCACTCTGAGATGCACGTGCGGCGTATCAAATATAGTACTTGGTAGGCTTCGGCCATTTGAGATGCACGTGCGGCGTAGCTAAAACTCGCCATCTGCTGGGATCGATCCACTTTTATGCTGATTTTTCTAGTTATGTTATTTTGATTTCTAGATTTTGAGACTGTTGATTTTCCAGTTATCTATTTTGATTTCAAGAGTTTGTGAATTGCTGCTTTGAATTCAATTATGAATTTGGAAGTTGAGTTTGAGTATAATCTCATCTGAGATTGTAAATTTGCGTATTGCTGTTTTAAATTCAATTGTGAATTTGAAAACTAATATTTGATGGAGTTGAAATTGAGATTTCTTCATTTAAACTATGCTGATTATTTATGCTGTATAGTCTCATTCGAGACTATAATTATTTATTTAAGTGTTGTTTATCATTCACTTATTTCTGAGAATAAATTAGACTGATCCGTTTATTATTTTCTTTTAAATAATACTCAGGTCAGACCGAGTTATTTCAGGATATTCGCTATCTCTGATTTTGTTGCAGCTTCAGCTTTTGGGATTTCACTCCATCTTTTGTCTAGTCTTCAAGGTGTACTATTAGTATTGACTCTCATCTCATGTATGTCGATGTATATGTATATGTATATGTACATTGGCTCTTGTGAACCATCGAGTGTTGTAGCATGTATCCGGACTTGTCTTCCGCTATATATATATCTGATATTTCTGTTCTGATGTGATTATACTATCAGTGTTGTTGTTATTATGAGTTGTTCTGGATTTTCCTTTAGCCACTGTAGTTTCATTTTAGATTTGGATTGAATTTATATCTTTGGGAGTAAATTTCACAACTCCTATCGATGTAATCAATACTCGTCTAAGGCATAACTTACGGATGGTCGCTTCTAACAAGCCTTATTCTTCACAATAGCAGACGTTATTCCTTATAATAACCTTTGTTATTGTGAGCATAGAGGTGGGGCGTCACAACTCGCCACAAATCCTTTCCCAGTATGATTATAAGTTGATAGCTTCTATATACTCTAATACATCCTATATTATTTGAAGCAAATACAATTCCACAATTTCCTTTAAACATGTATCATACATGAAAAGATTTCTCACTTTTCATAACTGCCTGGACATTTGTGTGCTAGAAAAATGAATTGCCTCTTCGACCTGTAATGACATTCAAAAAACATATGCTAAAGCTAATAAAATATAAGAAAGTTTGAATCCTGAACTATTATTCTCAACTTACAAGATGTTGAAACAAAGGAATCTTTCTACTTAAATCATCATGAACCACGACCTCGCACCCAGACTTCGTCAGCAACCATCACGAAGCACGACCACCACTGAAACCCAAAACCACCAACGACTTCAAATCCACATCGCTTCCACAATTCCATCGCTCCACTACGAAATCCATAGCCACGACATCATAAGAAACCACAGTGAACACTTGAGCATCGAATAATTTTGATTTGAACTGGAATTTGAAATGGACTTCGAATCACCCTCCTCAGCCTAAATCCACTCAATTCGAACCCCAAGCCGAACTCGATTCCACTCAAACTCGCCGCTTAATTCAATTTTGGTTGTTGAAAAAATGGGTGCGAATTTTTTTTTAACTGTAGTTTTTCGATTTGAAAGACCGGAAGTTGAGAATTTGGGTGTTCTGTGGATTAGCGGTTGTGATTTGGAATTTAGGCTTAAGGAAAGATGGAAGTGGGACACGAAAATAAGAGGGCGGCAAACAAAAAAAATCAATGCAAATAAAGGTGGTAGCATCGGTTGTAAATAAAACCGATGCAATTAGCACTATTTGCATCGGTGTATTTTCTTCGGTTGTTGACGATAACCGATGCAAATTGTATTTTCGTACTATCTACTGCTTTCCACATACCAAATGCATCGGTTGTTAAAACGTAATCGATGCAAATACTTATATTTGCATCGGTTGAGGTAACAACCGATGCAAATGAGGCGGAGCAACATGCATATTTTGTACTAGTGACTCTGCTTCCACAAGGCAACCACCTGAAACAAAAAGTGCACGGTGCACATGCACCGTGTCTCCAGCCAACTCCAGCCACCTCCGGGGGCCTCCACGCATCGGCGACCAACCTCCCATTCTCCCCCGGTCATCCTATAGCTTCCACACCACTCGAATTTGAATTCAAGTTAAATTTCAAAACCTGGAACAGAAAGAACAAACCCTACCAAAACCTGTCAACTCTTCCCCCACGACACTCCGTCCACCCGAGAGCTTCCACCACCGGCCATAACCTCGCTTACGACCAAACTTTCAACACCTAAAACCAGGTTGAACTCGATCATCCCTATTGGCCGTACCGACCCAAAAAAGTTGCCTAGTTAAAAACTAGGGCTACAGATGAAAAACCATCACCGCTGCTTCAATGGTGATTTGTATCACCATCGCTTATTTTTCCCAACTTCTCTGATTACTCCTCTACCCACAAGAAGAATCCGACCTTCCAAATTGCCGAGATCACCCAAAAACCCCGATATCCCCTTTTTAGTTCAACACAAAACTGCAGGTTTATTTCTAACCTAAAAATTATGATCTTAATTTTAAAAATCAAGTTTTAGGGTGATTTTTTAGATCTTAGGCCTGAAACAATATATTACATGGTTTTGAATTACACTATTTCAAAGTTTGATCAGTTTTTATAAATTTTTAGAGGCATTTCATAATTATTTTATCTTAAGTAAAATTTTAAATTAAAGTTTTTGAATTGAAACAAACAGGTTTGTTTTTAAAACTCAAGTTTAAAAGGAATTAATTTAAAATATTTGAACTTAGCAAATCAAGAACTGGAAATTTTTAACAGAGTAGGTTCTAAAAAAAAACAGACTTATATCCTTCATTCAACTAGAGAATATAGACATATACATACATAAACATACATATTTCCGAACAATCAAGCATGCAACTAAATTATATACTTATCTTGTTAAAGAAATGTTACTCACCGATCAAACTGAAAGATAGAGCCTTTTAAAACTTTCCTTCTTTCAAATCAGATTGTTGAAACAGCTTTAGGCTTAAATTTTGATCTGCTTCTTTATTTTTGTAAACATCAAATCCTGTTTCTCTGCAATGCTTTGCTTCTTGATTTTAATTGTATGCATGCTTTGAAACTCCAGATTCTAAGTGAAATGCAGGCCTTAAAACAACTTTTGCCTTGAATTCCAGATTCTAAATGATGCAGACTTACAAGTTTGTTTGCATGTTATTTGAAATTTGATTTTCAGGGTTTTGTTGAAGATGCTTCAGATTCTTGTTTTTCAATGGAAGCGTGTTTTTCTTTCAGATCTTCTTAGCATTATAGATTTTGAAAACAATAAAAAGAAAAGAGGATTTGTTTATATAAAAACCGAAATACTTATTAATAGAAATAAAGAAAAAGCTAATTTTTAAAATTCCACTTGTCATGAAGGTAAGTTAACTAGTTAACACATGTTATTTAATTTATATAATGTTTACATTTGCCTTTAAATTTTAATTAGTTATAATTATGTTAATTAGTTATGTTTAAATGTTAATCAGTTATTTAGTTAATATGTTAATATAAGAGAAAATTGAATCTTTTAATTATTTAGTTAATATCTACTTATTTACATGTAGATAATTTTGAAATGAAAAAAAATCCAATTTTATTTATAAAATAAAGTTTATACAAATATTTTAAAATCAAAACAAATTAAAAATATTTATACTTTAAATTTTCAAAGCTTTAAATTCAATTTCAAATCAAATTATAAATTAAGTTATATATTTACATATATAATTACACAATTCAATTTTGAAAAACAATGATTTTTGTTAAAAATATATTTCTTAAAAACAATGTATTATTATATTTTAAAAATAACAAAATTTGGTAAATATAAATAATTTATAAAAGAAATTGTCTTCTTTATTAATAAATTATTTATTTTATCTAATTATATCCAAATAAACCTTATTGTTAATCTTATTTAAATTTAAACTTGAGTTAAAACATATTTTGAACCATTCCAGTATTTACCTTATGTATTTAAAATCATTTTGTTATTTATTATGCACTTTTAAAAACTTAATATCAAATTAATCAATTTAAACAAATTAAATTTTTATCTTATCAATTTAAAACCATATTTTATTTACTAAATAACCTTTAAAAAGGTTTAACTTTAAAATTATACCCAATTTTTACTAAAGATATATATTTATAGAAAACAAGATTTATTTATCTATTAAATTTAAAACATGATCTATTTACAATATATACATATTCTATATATATTACAAATAGAAACAATTTATTAGCATTTTAAAAGATAAAATCTATCAATTAAATATTTATTTTATCGGATTATTAAATTTATTCAAATCTTATCACAAAGATGATCAAATTAATTTAATTTTTTATTCAGATTATTAAATTGATATTGCTTAAAATTCCGGGTCATCACAAATTCTGTCGAATGATAAAACATTAGCACTCGTATATAGTGGAATTAAGCTTCGAACTAGTTTCATTGTGTTCAGAAGGCCGTTTTACATATAAATTGCCTGTCACCATGCCTCAATTGAAGTTCGGGCTGTTTTGGACTTTACGCTATAAATAGGCACACTTTTCGAGACTAAAATATTATTTAAAAAATATATCAAACCCTAATTTTCATGGCCACCGTCTATCCTTTTTCTATGGTCGAAAATCCTCCATCTTATTCCCCCACGATCTCTCTCATCTGTCAACAAATCTCGACGACCCTTAAATGAAAGTTGCAGAGCCCGACCTCCTCTACAATTTGTACGGTTGGGTCGAGCTTGTTATGTCTGGATACACCAGAATCGAGAATCAAAGGTGGCAGTGTTTATGGTTTATCACAAGCGGAATAAGGTGTCGTAGTAGTGAAATTCTTTGTGAAGGTGGAGCTTATCAAGGTGGGTTCGGTGGTGGTCTTGGACGTCGGATTTGAGGCCTGCAATGGTGTCGATTAGTGGTCAAAGTTGTCATGGTTATGGGTTCACGCTTGCAAGTTCGGGCCTGGAGAAGATGGTAGCGTGATTTTTATTTTTGTTTTTTATTAAAACATGGACAAATTATCATTCTATCAATATTTTTTTAACTTGAATATCTCTCACATGTTAACTTCGACTGACGCGCGGTTTCTTCTGTTGGACTCATATCAAAATTTCGGACAAAATTAAACTGGATTGATTGAATTTGGAGACCGTTGAGATTTTGGACTTTGTTGGATTTTTAATGGGCTATAAATCAGATGTGAATGATTAAACCCACTCACGCAATACTAAATTTTATGATGTTAGTTAAACTGAAATCATGAAGTGATAAAATTTTATTTTTTGCTGTTTAGTAGTTTAAATTGGCATTCAAATTGAATTTGAATTTGATATTTAATTGAATTGGCATTTATACTAATGTTGAAATTTATTTGCTAGTTAAACTCCGACAATTGATAACAAGTAACTGTTGTGATATTTGGGTTGATTTGGATGTTGAATGCAATTGGATGCATATTGATTGATATGTTGGATGCATGGTTGTTTGTTTATTAGGATATGTCCCCGTTATTACCCTATTTATTATTTGACATCCTATAAATTATTTGGTTTATTTTAAATGAACTAAGAAATAGGTTGAAATGATATATACCTATGTCATTTAAATGTGGATTGAAATGATATCTATATCCATCAATGTAATTAAAATTGAAATAACCGATCACTTAGCCATATGGAGAAAATTATATACAGACACCAGATTTGGTTAAATTGATTTCTTTAAATGATATTATTTTAAAGGAAATAAAAATTGGATTTATAAGAAATAAATTATTTTCTAATTCAAGCTTGAAGAGTTGGGATTTAAACTACCTAAATGAAATTATTAAAGGATTTATTTTGAAATCTTAAAGGTGAATTTGAAATATGATGTAAATTTATCAAAATTTAATTATTTTAAAGGTTTAAAATCTAAATTTAACCATGAATTTATTTTAATTGAAATGGTTTAAATTGGTATTTCAAGATTTGGATATGAAATGGATTTAAACAAGATGTTTAAAAATGATAATTTGAACTAAAACTTTCAGCCATTTAGATAGAACCGTTTATATCGAATTTGAAGTAAAGATTCAAATCATTTTGAATTGAGGTTGATTTAAATTGTATTTTGAAAATGAAGTTTACTTAAAGTAGAAGTTGAAAAATTGAATTCGTTGTGATTTGGAATTGGAACATGGGTTCAAATTGTTGTGAAAGAAGAAATAGTTTTAATATAAACTATTTTAATAATCAAATTATTTTAATATATAAACAATCTTAATTATTTAAAAAAATTTCAATATATAAACTATTTTAATTATCAAAACTATTTTCAATATATAATCTATTTTAATTATCAAAAGTTTTTTCAATATTCAAACTATTGTAATTATTCCAAACTATTTTTCAATATTAAAACTATTTTAACTATCCAACCAATTTAAATATTCAAACAATTTTAATCATTCAAAACCATTTTCAATATTCAAACTTTTTAAAGGGAACTGTTTAGATTTAAATCATTGATTTAAATACGAATGTTTCGAAGGTATGACTTATTTTGATTTCGAAATGATTTTGAAGCAAATATGATATTTTGTTATGTAATATGAATTATGCTTGAGATTTAAAAGAGCCAACTTGTGTGCAAAATGGAGTTTGATTATTAAAGAGACCGAGGCCGGATGAATGGCATACTCTCTATTATTCTATCGAAACTACTTTAATAACTATGTAAGTAGTGGATGTTTTCTAGAATGTAGAGGTTGAATTGGCGACGTTTACAGGAATAAAGAAAGAGAACGATGATGTATGACCCCAACACTTGTGTCAATTGAAATGACCAAAACATGAGCCTATGTCTGGCCAAGGGGTTAACTACCTTTTGGGGCCATCACCCATTCGTATTAATATATTGTTTTTGACTAATTCAATGTACCTTTATTTGATTTTAGGGTGGTGGACTCGGTCGGCAGTCATTACAGCGAGTTGTCACGACCAGCTAGAAAGGGTAAACTGGTTGAATCCTACCTTGGGAATTGCCTCACATTCCTTGTCATACTTTTATCTATATACGTGCCCACTACAATTTAGTTTTAGTATGGTACCTACTCACTGACTACCAATGTTACTAGTTGTGTTACATGACCTACATAGACTGCCTGCTTAAAAACGTGTTAAGGGTGATCAATGTAAAGCCTTAACGCTATTTTAATACTTTACTTTACTAACAGACACTACATATATAACATATCTTACTACATATATATAGTTTAACGGATTCTTAGGAGATGGAAAATCCTGTAACAGCTCTTAAGTTATTGCACTCATGTTGTACACTTGATAGGAGATTGAAAATCCCTTAAACATCTTCGAAGCTATTACACTCATATTTACTTGTTATTGATTTAATTTACATATGAACTTTTAGTTCTGACTCGAGTGTTTTCTCTTTTCATTACGCTCAGTTCAGCCTGAGTATTTTAATGTTTAAAGACATTATTCCTTGAAGATAAAGATGGAGTTTGTTAATACGTGTTTACTATTATCATTCCGCTGCATTATTTTGGTAATTTTATTGATTGTACTCTGATTGTGTTGTTAAAAAAACTGAAATCAAATGTATATCGTAAAAAGCTTCATAAACTGTTTATTTGATTATTATATTTTTCCATTCCACTGCGAGATTTTATCTATTGCTTTCTTTCTTCGCGTATATTTTCTTATTAAACCTCGTTGATAATCTGCCTTTTTGAATGGTTTGAGTTAGAATTGTGCAGTTTATTGCCGACTTGAATCGTCCAAAAAGATGGGCGTCACAAATAATCAAATGCGACTCTGTTCAAGCCGTCTTGAATGAACACCATCCACTACCACCACACTTACTTCCAGGTCTCGCCACCTACATTTTTGTGACTGCCATTACCTAATGCACAACCAACCGATCCATTACCCACTTGGTGGCCTACCACCACTATAACACCTAGGGTTTTCGACCTTCGAAGATTAACATAAATACGTTTACCATATAGCATGCCGAGCAATCGAGTTGGTTTACGTTTACCATAAATACATAAACACCTAGGTCGAACCCCGTAAGCGGTGGCGTTGCCCCCGCACCCCCACCTTGAGGGGTTGCCACCCCCCCGGACCCCCATCCGTAGGGGATCTTATCTGAAAAACATTGAGCCGATTTCCTTGGATTTTATTCACATCTCCGTATGCGATCTTTGTGATTGATTGTTTCTACAATTGCTTCTGTGTTTTGTCATTTTATAATATAAATGTTTCAATACTAGTAGTAAATATCAAAACTCTTTTAACAAACAATTTCAACTCTATTTTTAATAACAAAGCTCTTTTCTTAAACCATTTTCCAATCTATTAGTATATACAAACCTTTAACTCACTCGGATGAGAAATCTAATTAAACGACTTAGTAAAACAAGTGGTATGAAACGCTTGCGTTCACTTCGTCGGTTAATTCTTGGACTTCTTCGATTGAACCTCTTGTGACAATTTTATTAGTGAAGATTTACAGTTTGTTCGTAAATATTTAAGTTAAGCAAGTGGTTATGGGACATGAAGCTAAACTTCTATATTTACTAGCTTAGTGTAATTGACACTTCTCGTTGATCATGACGATCATTCTGATGCTTTAGACTAGCAACTGTGCGATGTCTCTTGTTGCGAGGTTAGACTAGACACCACTTGTGTGATTCCACTCACACATACCTTTTTGCTTTTTGGTTAGTCTGGACCTTAATCTGTGTGATTCCATTCACACATGTGGGGTAGCTCCCCTTGGTCTTCGGACCGTCATGTGATAGGCCTCTTTCTCTTTTCTATGATTTCTGGACTTCTTGTATTGATTTCTAGAATTTATGTCATTGACTTGTTATGAGTACAAGTTTGGGGTATGATTCCCTTTCCGAATCTTTCAAAAGATTCTTGTGATATTGATTATCTCTTATTGATTGATCTTCTGTTGATCATTATTTACATACTTATAGTGGTATGTCATTATGGATATTTTATGTTTATGCCATATCTTTTACGTTATATCATGTCATCTGATATTTATAGCTACACTGACCCGTTTATTATTTTCTTAAATAATACTCGGGTCAGACCGAGATGTTACAGGTGCTTCTGCTTGACTTCTTCCCAGGGATTCATCACTCTGACTTTTGGCTAACTGTTTAGATTAGCAGTTTTTGTTGTATACACTTGAGATATAGACTCATAGTTGTATTCTTTTGTATAGCACGTGTTGCTATTCTTTTGTATTATTGTGGATCTTTTGAGCACTACTCTGATGTACACTTTCATGTGTTAGTTATATATTCATATCTTCTTCCGCCTTTGTGATATGGATGTCTGTGACTGATTTGCGTTATGCTTATTTCTATGCTTGTTTTCGAAGATTATTTATAGCCACCGTGTGATAAGCAATTACATGGATGGTCGCTCCTCAACAGCCTTATTCTCCGTGCTAGTTGACACTCCGTAGTGTTCTTGGCTAGCGTGGGTATAGAGGTGGGGCGTCACAATCACTGTCTTCATTAGCCCTATAATATCATAATTTGTAACACACAAACCAGATCGAAGTGGTTTATGGATAATTAAATCGGATCCCGGTCTCTTCAAAACGATCAATGAATTTGGCCAGATTTGATAGTCGATTATTTAACTATTAAATTTCTCACATAAGCAGTCATTAGGACCAATTTATTTAATCTTCTCAAAATATTTTTTCAAAATATCTTTACAGAGATATAGATCCAAAATCTCTTCCAATATTTCAATATTCAAAAACAAATTCAAACTTATATCCATAATAGGATATTTTCGAACCATCTTCATACTTGGAAATATTTTCTTCCAAATCCATTTATGATACGACACTTTGAAAATATCTTTATAATAATAATCTCACAGTTAAAATATTTCAAACTCTCCCAGTTCCATACTTAGGAAATATTTATAAGTATATATTTTTTTGAAAATCATTTTATTCCCAATACTTAGGAAATATTCCATTTATTTCCTATTCCTCAAAATCCTTTACTTACCAATATGAATTCTATAAATTTTCGAAATCCATTAGTTTGTTCCCTTTAAAATTTTCAAAATCGATTACTCTTATCTATAGTTCCAAATATCCACTTCTAACTTCCTTTCTATGAATTCTATTTCATTTAAGAAGTTTTCATATTTCAACATTTCGATAGTTCACTTAAGTTACCAGAATTCAATTGCAAGATTTTTCTAATAAAAATCATATCCGTTAAATAAACCCCGTCTACACTTCTCAAGAGAATTATAAATAAATTATAATCATTCCAAAAACTATATATTTAAGTATTTTTAAAGAATAATAATTAATTTTTAGATTATGTTCTAAGTAATTATTTAAAAATGTTGAAAACATTTTAAAAAAACATTGATAATTCATTCCATATTTCATTTTTGAAATAAACTAATTGATTTACAACGCTTAAATTTACATCGTTTAATAAATAAAATTTTCCAAACTTAACTTCAGAATAAAAATATATTTTTGAAATCCCAACAACCAATTTCAACTAATAAATTCCTCTCGATTCACAACACATCGATTTCATTCTAATTCTCTAACCATTTTCACTTTTCAAAAATAGAATCCATTTTTTTCCCAAACCCATTTACATATCTTGATATAAATCCATAATGTGAATTTATGTTCCCAATTTATCAAATGATATCATTTCCTTATTTATAAACATCGTTTATAAATTTAAAAACACATTTGGGGTTTACTTATTTATAAAATCTCATTTTATAAATCCATTCCTTAATAAATTCCATTTATTTTTCAAATCTATTTTTAATATCGATTTCAACTTCTTTTCCATATTTTTTAGAAATACCATTTTAAAATCCATTGCTATAAATTCTCTACATAAATTAATTTAAAATCTCCATTTAAAATATTTTTACGAATAAATAAGTACAAATCAAATTCAATTATTGTTTTATCCAAATCAATTTCTTTTAAAATAATCCAAATTTCGATATAAATATTTTTGTATCCAAAATCTCCTTTTTATTTCCTTCAAATTGAAAATATATATTTATGTTATTTAAAATACCAAAATTTAGGCCGATGCCATTATAGCATCCAATAATTTAAAACAAAATGTAATCTATAACAGATTATCCACGCACATCATATATCACTATATATGAAAAACAATCAGTATATTTGAGGAATCTAGTTGGATCCCTACAACCTGTTTCCCTACATCCACATATGTTAAATAACATAAAATGCCAATCCTGGTTTGAGGCGGGATATCCCAGTAATATAGGGTCATCTACTATTATACTCATCCGCTGCAATAGACAGGAAATAAATTCAACTACTAATATATATATATATATATATATATATATATATAACTGTATATAATATAACATCCAACTGATAATAATTTATAAATTCAACCAAACATCCAATTTTTAATTTTAATTATTATAATTAATTTCAGTATTCCAAATGAGTGAGATTTACTTAGCTTGATTTAATTTGCAAGCAGCTCCAATTCTAAATTTTATTCGATTGCATAGTGTTTTGTTGCTATGATCTAACGTGACTCGTTTTCAAAATTTAGACCTCGCACGAATAATTTTACGACGTATATAAGTTAATGGTTTTTCCTATAATTAAACCAATTACACATTAATTAAAATAGATTTAACATTAATCGCTATATACCTCTCAACAGCTTCCTTTCAGAACGAGCCTTCTCTGCCTGAAACCAACCCATCCAAGTCGTCGCGCCTCCATCCGAAACAGCAGCTCGACACCTCCACTTCCATCACTTTCCATAGCATACGACACCAGCTGAACATGCCCAAAGAGACCAAGATCATCATTACGCTTGGCAGAGCTACAATCCAAATGTTCCTTTGTAATATCCTCGAACTTTAGCCCGCCCAATTTGATTTGCATTTGACCATGTCCATCGCTCCATTCGCCTACGTGAGATACCACGATCAATTTTTCGTTGTTCTGAACAAGATTGAAGAAGGAAAAGGGAAAGAATTGTGTTTTTAACTAAAGGGGGTGCCACACTTTTTAGACGTTGGGTGGTGATTTCAAATAGTACGGTTTGACTAAAATTTTATAATATTGTTAAATTGCAAAGTATCTAGTTTATAATAACTTTAAATTCCAAACTCCTATCGAGGCGTGCCACCTGGTGTTTCTAAAGTTATACCGCTTTTCCGAACCCAATGGAACAAGTTTCGAAACCTAATTCGATCATATGTGGAAGATTGCTTTTTAAATTAACTATTTTAATTAAATTAATTCTATGCGTTTTTAGCTCACATGCCCAAATGGTAAATTCAAACACCTTGAAATTTGAAATTCGACAATATTATACAATTACGGATCCAATGAAACTAGTTTCAATGAATTCCGAGACTGTGCCCCGTACCGCTATTTTAACGTGTCGATTAAATCGACAATTTCAAAAATTGATGAAATTACTTGAAATTTTAGTTTTAAAAACTTATTAACTCAACTCTAATTCTAGAATTTACATTAACATTAGAAATCGTTTCAATTCATATTCAACTCAAATTTTCAGTTATTTACCATTTCTGTATTACGATAATCGTTATATTTGAAATTTAAATTCCTTCTATAATTTCAACCAAAATCTTCATATTCAAAAGTAAAATTATATTCTAACTTCAATATTTAAAACCATTTAAATATTGAAAATTAAACGATGGAAAAACCCAGGTCGTTACAACCACCGTACGACCTTAAAAAGACGTGAGCACCAAAAACTTACCCTAAACCCTAGATCGAACTCGATAGAGCAACCCCGACCATCGTAACCCAAGCGTCCACTACCCACACCACCGCCTTGGCCTGAGCCTCCTTCCAACATCGCTTTCCCCAAAACCATCCATATTGCCAGAATAAAATAGTTGACCCAAATCCGATCATTTAGCCACCTAAGCGCCATCCAAAGCCCTAAAATCCTACGAATTGATCTAAAAATCTTGATTTACCAAGACGAATGCGATCATACTCTCCATTCGTCAATCTGAACTCGACGAAAAGCCAACCATGTTTGACCATTTACTGATTTAAATCCATATCTCACACTAGTTGATGAAATAACCCTCGACTATTTTTGGAGAAAACTAGAGGCTAAACTTTATATATTTACAATTGTAACCTTAGGCTAATTCTAAATGGTTTAGGAGTTATGAATTTTTAAATCAAGAGATGGATATGATTTTCTCGAAAAAACAGAGAGTAGGTACATGTTAATTTATATATCCTGTATATGTTTACTTACAGTAACCATATTTGTCCATTGCAAAGCAAAGAACAACTAAATTTTTTATTTTTAATTAATACCATAAATATGTTTCCATATCAAACCAAAGTTGCTTAACACATTCACAACACTTATTATTGGTTTAAAATACTAAACAAAGATTAGTCCCTCGCCTTTCCCAATTTTTCAAAATGCTTGAAACTTAAAACTTTTAAATAAAATAAGGATTTTTGAGTGAAAAAGATGAGATTTTTCAAAAAATGATAAAAGGTAGAGAAAATGGAAAAAGAAATCAAGAGGTATGAAGATGACATAAGAAGGAAGTAAATATATACAAGATGAAGTAAAAATATAAAAAGTTGAATAAAATAAAAAGGTTGAAAACTCAAATTTCCCTTTAATCACCTTGCAACCCTTTGGTCATTTCTTAAGCCACCAAAGTACCATTCATAAGAAAACATATTTGATCTTAGGGTGTTTTCATGTACTTTTGCTCATTATCATACTTCAAGAATCTTACCGTTTTAAATCCATCTTTTCTTTTGAAATTTGTATATATTTTACATTTATATATCATTACTTTTATATATTTCAAAATAATATGTTCAAACATTATACGCTGCTTAAAGTATATACAAATCACTTTCTATAATTTGTTGTTCGATAAAAAGTCGAAAATTCAAAAAAGAGGGTTTTGGTCACATTTTCTGTATTTTTATCGAACTACCTATTTTTGTTAAACAAAATTGGAAAATGAATTTGTTACCATTAACTATTAATTAAAAGAGTGTTATTTGATTATTAAATAATTAATCATATATTAAAAATAAAATATTCATAAATCAAAGTGATAAAATTCCGAGTCATTACATTGCCTTAGGGCCGGCCCTGCTAGTTAGACAACTGTCACTATATTAATGCTCGTATTAAGTGCATTGCTATAGGCATTAAGACTTACCTTATGGTCAGATCAGACTAAACCCAAACCAAGATGCTTGCAACAACGCTTATAACAAAAGTATGGGTCACTTGTGTTAGTTCTTGAGATGATGGTTTTGATGAAAACAACCTTACGACTTGTTATAAAATATAAATACTAACTTTATGGTTTAGATATATATGTATATGAAGGATATAAACATGCAGGTACCAAGAATGAAGACTGTACAGTATAGAGATTCAAGACTAAAGATATCAAGATTGAAGACTCATGAGTATCAGGATATCAAGAGTACAAGATAAGTATTGAGTCTAGAATTATGTTAAAACTTCTTGAAAGCATTTACACATTTATTCGAAATTTATTCGTGTAATGGAATCCACTTTGAGCCTGTTAATGGGATGGAACCCTAGTGGTATGGAACCCACGACAATATCTAGTGGAACATATAGTGGTCCTATTGTGATATCCACAAATTTTATAAAAATGTTTTTCAAAAATATATCTCTTATTTTAAATGTTTTCAAAACCTTCTTTTCAAAAAGACATCTCTCTTGTTTTAAATATTTTAGCTTCAAACTATTTTTATCATTTTTAATATTTTGGTTTCAAAATTGTGCTTCTTTTTAAACCATCTCCTGTTATAAATATTTTAGCTTTAAAATATTTATATACTCAAATTTTAAATCACTTTATAGATTAAGATTATATATATTAGAAATTACTTTCTGAACTCTTTTATATGTTTAAACCATATTCAAATATATTTACAAAGTTTAGAAATTGTTTTAACAAATTATAGAAACCAATTTTAATAAGAAAATCAAAACATCAATTCTGCCTTGATCATGTCGACATACCTCAACCCCCCATGTCGACATGGTGTCCGTTAAATTCAAAATTCAGGTTTTCAAAAGAAGTGCCTATTCGTCGTAACCTTTCGCGAAGAGATATGACGGTTACTCTACTATATATACCTGTTTTTTTGAACGAATTTTAAATATATTTTTTCTTGTTTTCTATCCTCTTTATCTTCTACATTTATGCTAAAGAATCCCAAACTATAGTCTACCGAAATACCAAGTGAATCAAACTTGATTATCTCTTGTTTGATTCTCTGCCACTCTCTCCATAAGATCTCAGTGGCATTCAGAGTTATAGAATCTTTTGTAAATCAAACTGCGGAGTAAAAGGTGCGATTGAGCCTTGAAATTAATTGAGTGTGACTGTAGCCTCGGAAATCAATTAGGTGATCTTGTAGCCTGTTTAAATCAAGATAGTTTCCCGAGACTCGAATATAGGAAAGTGTACCTCGTAGCCTTGAAATCGAAGATGTAATCTGGGAGATTATTTTTGTATGAAATCCATACAATTGCACAGGACTGGATGTAGGTCAACTCCAGACCAGTATAAAATCTTGGTGTGTTCTTTTCTTTACTGCTTTTATTTTGTATTTGCATTTGTGTCTAATTCTGTGATTATATTTGTGTCTATGAATTGCATTTGTTGGTGATTAAATTGCATAAGTTTCAAGAAGATATAGAAAATTCATAAAGCACTATTCAACCCCCTATAGTGTTTTTCTAGCCTTAAGGTCCGTGATCCGCATTTCTTACATTTGATATCAGAGCATTGGTTTTCAAAGTTTTCATAATCTGAATTTCGAAAAGTTTTAAAAATAGCTACCAACACTGGTTCTGTTAACACTATCACTAGTTCATTTGTAGAGGGTCAATCTACTGCCAGATCACCACTTTTTAATGGCAGTAACTATGCATATTGGGCATGTAGAATTAAAATATATTTATAATCAATAGGATTAGACACTTGGAATATCACACAAATTGAATATTCTAAACCCATAACTAGTTTTGTATAGTGGACTGCTGGGCAAAAGACTATTGCACAAAATAATTCCAAGGCCATGAATATTTTATTTTGTTCACTTGAAAGGAGTGAATTCAATAGAGTATCTATTTGTAAGTCTGCATATGATATCTGGAAAACTTTGCAAGTTACTCATGAAGGAATAAGTAAAGTCAAACAGACCAAAATATCCATACTCACAAATCAGTTTCAATTATTCAAAATGAGTTCTAATGAGTTCATTTCAGAAATATAGTAGATTTCAGAATATTGTGCATTCTCTAATATCGTTGGGAAAAAGTTTTTTTGAAGAAGATCAAGTGAGAAAAATTCTAAATTCTCTTACTCTGGAATGGGATCAGAAAACTCTTGCAATCAAAGAAGCAAATGATATCAGTACTTTAAAGATTGAAGAAGGAAATCAAATGTCATTCGAAGTACAAATTCAAGGGAGAAGAGACAACAAGGCATTCGAAAGGAAGTCAATTGCGTTCAATGCATTAACAGATGGATCAGACTCGGGAAGTGATGATGAAGAAATAGCTTTTATGACAAAGAATTTTTGGAAGTTTCTGAAATACAGGAAGATGAATAACTTTAAAATGAATGATCATAATAATTTTGTAAATCAAAATGAAGTATCAAACCACGGCAAATGTTTCAACTACGATGAACCAGGCCATCTCAAAAGAGACTGTCCGCATCCTAATAAGCAAAAGTTTCCTGCAAGCAATGATTATACAATGAAAAGGAAAAGAGCGTATACCGCTATACTAGACGACTCAGACTCATCCTCAAGCGATAATGATCAGAAGATGGAAAATTCAAATATGTGCTTTATGGCTATTCATGATTCCGATAATCTCGGAGATACGAATCTAGAAAAAGGTACACGTTACAATTTATTGGATGAAATTGTTTTGCTTAAAATATTTTGATTGTTTTGAAATTATGTGTTATTTGAATTTTAAATTTCTTATTATTATGTTTATTTTTCTTTTTAATATTATAAAATTAAAAGAGTATTATTATATTTAATATTACTCCATAAAATTATAGACATTAAAAATAATACACACACACACACGCACACACACACACACACACACACACACATATATATATAGGGAAAGTCTATTTAGACACAAAATATAGACACACTTGGTGACACAAAGAATCTCCACCATTGGATTGCCCTTGAATTCCACCTTTCCCATATAGAAAAAAAATCCAATGGTCCGGGTTTTTTGTGTCACCATTTTGTGTTTACTTTTGTGCTCAAATAGCCGGCTCCATATATATATATATATAGTAAAGTATATAGGAAAATATAAGTCTTATGAATTCTCTGACCTATGTCGACCTGGCCCTACCCATGATGTCGACATCCCTGTCAGAAATTTGAAATTCAAGCTTGAATTCAAATCTTTGAACTTCCCTCCACCTTTTCACCAAATCCAATGTTTTGGAAAGGTACCTCTTGACCAGAGAACATGTCTATTGAATATCTATTTATTTCCATTATCTTATCATACTCTTTTCACTTTCATTTTAAAATTCAAACTCTCTTTCACTCTTTCAAACTTTCTACTCCCTTCAAAAATGGTTTCTTCAAGCACTCCATCCACAATGAGGCTGTCTAAAACCATTAATGAGTATCTCTATAATGATCCGGAAGCAATCAAGGCTTATATAAGCTATGCTAATTACAGAAAAGTTCATACGGGGAATCTTTAGCGATTTCCCTACATATGAAATCAACACTCTTCTTGAAGAGAATCATATCCTTAATCTTTTTGACAATTGTGAAAATGGTTTTATTGGTTACCCGAATCTCGTTAAAATGTTTTATGCAAATTTAAATCGCGGTTTTCATGAAGGAAATGAAGATGAAATTTGGAGTACAGTTAAATGCACTAAAATTGTTTTAAATTGTGAAATTTAGGGCAACATTCTCAATTGCAAGAATTCAGGAATGGATCTTTCTACTTTTAATATTGATGAACATGATCGTGAGACATTTCATCAATTTTCGAAGGAGATGACAACTTTGAATTTGAAAATCGTAACTTTCGCCCGAAAGCACGTATTGTCAATATTCTTTTGCAACATAATATCACTGCTAGATCGGGAAATTTCAATAACCTGGCTTAAAAGTTTGTAAAGCTCTTTTTTCTATGTTTGGTCATTATGACATTGATTGGATGCAAGTGATTATGGATGAACTTCGTCCTAAGAATTTGGTAATGGGCGAGAATACCTTATATCATAGAATTTATCTCACTCGATTTTTAACTATTTTGGCGTTGATTACAAAAGGGGAGAATTTATCTCAAGAAAGTGTTTAATCATGCCAACATTTCTCTCATGAAAATTCCTTTCATATTTTAAAAATATGAATCTCTTGCCGAAAAGGATGAAAGATTGGCACATGAAGATATGGAGGAAGAAAACGAAGAAGAAGAAGAAGAAAGGGAGGAAATGGAAATTGAAGAAGACAATAAAGAAACCTCCTTGGAAAGTATTGAATATCGTACCAATACTAACAATCCTTCCAGCAAAACTCTCCTCAGAAATCAAAAGATTATAGTGGAAAATCAACCGATTCTCAAATGATCCGTGGGTAAGAAATTGGATAAAATGTCCACTAATATGAACAAATTCTTTGCTAAAGTTGGTTGAAAACTTGGATTATCATCCTCCTCGTCATCCTCTAGCACATTCTAAGAACTAGGTTGTGATGTATTTGTTTGTTTTGTGTGAGCATGTATTGTTATTTTTATCATATTATGTAGTATCTTATGTATCACCTCATCTATTTATAAAAATCATCCATCTTATGTTTTTCTACCTTATCATGTCTCTGGAATAAATGTTAGTATAGTATATAAGTTTATGTGTATATATATATACTTATTGACAAAATAAATAAGACATATTGACTAACAGACCCATGTCGACATACCTCTACCCCCTATGTCGACATATAACTGTCTGAGTTGGTTATTTTTATAATTTTGAAATAATATACTTTTATTCTCCGCAATCAAAAGCACTTAGAACTAAGTCATCTGCAGATGACAAAAAACAAGAGAAGCATTTCGATGCCCTCCGCTGGACGATTTCTGCCCTAAATAAAGATGTTCTTGATGCAAATCTGGTAGGAACTTTGATTCAAAATAATGAAGATTAGGAAGATATTAAAAAGGATCCTATCCTTAGAGAAGAAGGATGGGTTAAAGTTCCTAGAAAATATTTGATCTTCTTATGGTTTGAATTGCTTGTTGTTGAATTGTGTGATTTGATTTAATTTGCTTTGATTAGAATTGATTTTGTCTGAATGGATTGCATAACAGTATATGAAACATAGTATATATTGGGTTTAAACTTTCATATTTGTCATGTCTTTATTATTAACTCATGTTATTTTATATAAATATATACCCTATCATAATTTGTCACAAGTACTCCAACATAAGACTAAGGGGGAGTTATATTTGTTTAGGATTAGTTTTGGTTGATGACAAAGGGGGAGAAATATAAAATAGAGTAGTTAGAGTAGCTAGGCTAAGATCAAGTGGGAGTTATTAGTTTTAGGGGGAGTTACTGTGAAGGAGAAGTATATTTTATAAACATAGGTTGTCATCATCAAAAAGGGAAAGACTGTTAGTCCTTGAGATGACGGTTTTGATGACAATAACCTTAGGACTTGTTATAAAATATAAATACTAACGTTATGGTTTATATATATATATATATATGTATATGCAGGATATAAACAAGCAAGGTACCAAGAATGAAGACTGCACAACATAGAGATTCAAGACTAAAGATATCAAGATTGAAGACTCATGAGTATCAAGATATCAAGAGTTTAAGATTTCAAGAGTACAAGATAATTATTGAGTCTAGAATTATCTTAAAGCTTCTTGAAAGCACTTACATTTTATTCGAAATTTATTCGTGGAATGGAATCCACTTCGAGCCTGTTAAAGGGATGGAACCCACGACAATATCTAGTGGAACATATAGTGGTCATATTTTGATAGCCACTAATTTTAGAAAAATGTTTTTCAAAAATATATCTATCACTTTAAATATTTTCAAAACCTTCTTTTAAAAAAGACATCTCTCTTGTTTTAAATATTTTAGCCTCAAAATGATTTTTATCATTTTTAATATTTTGATTTCAAAATTGTCCTTGTTTTTAAACCATCTTCTGTTTCAAATAATTTAGCTTTAAAATATTTATATACTCAGATTTTGAATCACTTTATAGATTAAAATTATATACATTAAAAATTACTTTCTAAACTCTTTTATATGTTTAAACTATATTCAAATATATTTACAAAATTTAGGAATTGTTTTGACAAATTATAGAAACCAATTTTAATAAGAAAATCAAACATCAATTTTGCCTTGAGCATGTCGACATACCTCGACCCCCCATGTCGACATGGTGTTTGCTAAATTAAAAATTTAAATTTTCAAAGGAAGTGTCTATTCGTCGTAACCTTTCGCGAAGAGATATGACAGTTGCTCTACTATATATACCTATTGTTTTGAACAAACTTTAAATATAATTTTACTTGTTTTCTCTCCTCTTCATCTTCCACTTTTATTCTAAAGAATCCCAAACTATACTCTACCGAAATACTAAGTGAATCAAACTTGATTATCTTTTGTTTGATTCTCTGCCACTCTCTCCATAAGATCTCAGTGCTATTCAGACTTATAGAATCTTTTGTAAATCAAACTGTTGAGTAAATGGTGCGGTTGAGCCTTGAAATAAATTTGGTGTGACTGTAGCCCCAGAAATTTATTAGGTGATCTTGTAGCCTGGTTAAATCAAGAGAGTTTGCCTAGACTCGAATACAGGAGGATGTACCTCGTAGCCTTGAAATCGAGGGTGCAACCTGGGAGATTATTTTGATAAGAAATCTATACGATTGTACGAGACTGGATGTAGGGTAACTCCGAACCAGTATAAAATCCTGATGTGTTCTTTCTTTTACTGCTTTTATTTAGTATTTACATCTGTGCCTTATTCTGTGATTATATCAATGTTTGTGAATTGCATTTGTTGGTGATTAAATTGCATAAGTTTCAAGAGGATTTAGAAAATCCATAAAACACTATTCACTCCCTCTAGTGTTTTTCTAGCCTTAAAATCCGTAATCCGCATTTCTCACAACTCGATCGATCAAACAACTAATTTACCACACCAACTCGCACTCATTTACTTCCAATAGTGTGTAAATACAAAAGGTAAATCAAGTTAAATCATAGTATAAAACTGAATGATCATGTATAGTCCAATCAGATTAACACAACGTGACCATTATACTATATTGTTTACCCACATATCTGTATTAGGTATTAGGAAAGACACGCAACTTAAACGACTTTCTAAATAACGGATAAGACCCTGTAACAACCCTGAATTTTGTGATTTATTTAAATGGTTTATTTTGATTATTTTATTTGAATTTCTGACTTAAAAACTTTATTAAATTTATTAAAGTGGATAAATTTTTTTATTTTAAAAGGTTGATTTTTGTGTGAATTATAATTTCAAACCTGAATAAATAGAATATTTCCACAAAATGTGAATTTTGATCAATCTGGTCAAATTTTGACTTTTAAATTCTAAATATTTGAATTCTTGAATTTTATCTTAGATTATGAAAATAAATTTAATTTCAAGAATACTGCTTTTTGTTTCGTGGAAATCCGATTTATATTGTGAAAGTTATGTTTTTACAATATTGTATGTAAATTAATTTATTTAATAAAATTATTTGTTTTAATTTATATAAATAATATTTTTATTTTTCATATCATGTTCCAATATGTGTAATATGACATATTAGGTATATATTTTATTTTAAAACATTTTTAAAGTGAGGTTATAATTTTCCAAAGCTTATTGTATTTTATTTTCAATTTTTAAACCCCAATTTCTATTATTTAGCTATTTTGTTAATTAATTTATATTTATCTAAAATTTATTTATTTATTTATTTATTTTCATACATTATTTTTTTTATTTTTATTTTATTTATTTACAATTTTTCATGTGTTTAAAAATGAATAAAGAAAATGAGAAATATGAAGAGTTTATAACCTTTAATTTACCCTAGACTTTTCATATTCCATTGCCTTTTCATTTCAATTGCCACTTGTATTCAATTTGAGCCGACCCCATATTTTCTTCAGCCATATCTTTTTCCATTTCTCACGCGAAAGAAAACATTTCTCATCTCAAAACATTCGGCCTTCATTTCTGAACTTTTGGCAATGGTTTCTACTCTTTTATTTCTCCTTTTCTTCTTGTTTTACTTATTTTTCTTGCATTGCTTTCACCTATGATGCTCGGCCTTGAGCCTATCCATCACCATAGCTCCTCCACCACCACATACCAGGCTGCAAACCCTTCCAACTACACTAACCAGTCATGGCCGTGCACCCCAAGGTTGCAAAAGTACACAAAAAAATGCATGCACCACTTGAAATCTAGCCTAGCAGACCTCTACATGCCATCACCACATCACAACCCCTCTCGGCCACCACTTGCATCACCACCATCGGCTTCTACCTGACCCTAAGCCACTTCCACATCATCCCTTGACCTCCACCAGGCCTGGTCGTGCCACATATGAGCCATGGCCGTGTCTTATGTTGCACCAAAATTGCATTGGTTGCCTTGACTTGTGTTGTTCATGCCATTAATCAAATAAGCACCTTCATACCCTAGCTAGGCCAACCATGTTGAACCATACCTGACCCAAATTCATAGCTTAGGCCGTGCACTTTTATACCTAGACAGATCATGGGATAGGTGAAAGCAAGTGCATGTGGTTTGGTTCTTTGTTGTGCATTATTTCTCAGTTGTTCTATGTTATATTTGTGTTGCCCTGGAAAATATAAATAATTCAATTAGGTAACCCTGGAAAATATAAATCATTCAATTAGGTAAATGAGTTGAAATTATTTTGTTACGTAAATGAATAATACTATTTTGAATTATACTGATATGGAATTTAGTTTTGGAATGTTTCGAATAAAATTTATTTTTAAATAGTTTGAAAAAGGTAAATTGATCTTCGAATAGAAATAAATAGTTTAAAGGTTTAAAGGGATAGTTATAACTTGGAAATCATTTTGGGTATAATTGGTTTTGAGAAAGATATTTTTTTTGAAAATAGATTGGATAGTAAAACCCAATATTTGTATGATGGTTTTTGAAATGAATTTGTTAGATCTAAATTTTTTGTACTTGGAGATCAGGATTATTTTCTAAATTTGTTGTTTTAAGAAACTTTGAAACTGAATATATGTAATTTGAAAAATACGATTTGGCGAAATCATATATGATTTTGAAACTAAACATTAGTGAAAGGAATTGAAATTTGAGAACCTTGCTTTACTAAATACTTGATTTGGGGGTTATCGAACTTAAATAAAATGGATTTGTATAAGTATGAAATTGATTTGAAAACTATTGATATGAAAAGGGTACTCAATTTGTAAAGTGAAAGCTTATAAAATCAAAGTCTATATAAGTGTGATTTGATATACTATTGATTTTGGAAAGTATTTGATTTGAAATAGAATCTTATATATAATGGACTTTATATAAGTAAGATATTTGAAAGTGATTTTGGAAGGTACCATATGATATATATTTTCGAAGTAAAGATATGGAAAGTGCTTTCTGCTTGATATCCGCTTTGAGGCCACATTATGGTTTCATTCTATCGATATTATTCTCTCTGATTTAGGTTTTTCGGATATGATACTCGAGTGTCCATCGAATTCCATGGTGATCTCCATGGTTTTATGAGTGCGACTGCATAGCGTAATTCGCCTGGCTGCGATGGCCTAGGGGTACGGATGTTTCCTGGATAATCCAGGCGTAACCATTGTGTGTCCTGCTATCTATGTAGGTCATATTAATAGCGAAATCCGCTGGCTGAAATATTAAGGGTATGGATGTTTCCTACGGGATCCAGGCGTAACCATTGTGTATATGTGGTCTACTAGTCATTATGGCGTAATTCGCAGGCTGAGATAGCTTACTGGTATGGATGTTTCCTAGGGGATCCAAGCGTAACCATTGTGTATCTGCAATCCATGGTTGGACAAATGTTTTGGTTTGGTTGTTTTTTTGGATTGTACTTTCTATATCTGTTTCTAAAAGGTTTTCCATTATTTTCACTGGGTGTTGAAACAAGTCTACTAAGTACCTGGAGAATTCTAGCTTTGCGCCTGATCAATGCATAGACAGAGTCTACAGGAACGAAAGTAAACTTATTGAGACATCGAGTTATAAAAGTATTTTGATAACGTATTATATAAAGCATATTTTGATCATTTATTTTACTTTTCTAAATGATTTGAAATGTTTTAAATATTGTTTAATTAGAACTATCAGATTTGAATCAAATGACTATTCATCATATTATAAAATGTTATAAAATTTTAAATTGAAATTCATATGGTTTGAAAATAATGGTTCATCCTTGTCTTCTAACCTGTTTTTCCTTCTAGCTATTCCTACCTTCTTCTTGTATGAGGGTCCTTTCTGTATTATGGAAAGAGTTGGTTCTTTGGCTTATCGTTTGAATTTGCCCGAGAAACTTTATGGAACGCATGATGTATCCCACATCTCACATCTTCACTGGTATCATCATGACCTATCTCTTTTTGTTCAGCCTTCTGCTCTTGGTAATTTGGATATTTAGCCTAATCCGACTGTGGAGAGGAAGCCACTTCGTATTGTCGATAGAGGTACGAAGTAGCTAAGAAGGAAATCAGTTATCTGATCATAGTACAATGGAGTACTGATGATCGAGATTATACCTGGGAGATGGAGGAGAGCATTCGTGCTTCGAATTGGGAATTGTTTTTTTCAGGTACTATTTGCTTTTCCTATCTTGCTTTTCCTATCTTGCTTTTCCTTATTTTCCTTGTTCGTTCTTTTCGAGGACGAAAAGATTTGAGTGGGGGAGAGTGTAACAACCTTGAATTTTGTGATTTATTTTAATTATTTATTTTGATTATTTTATTTGAATTTATGATATAAATTTTTTATTATATTTATAAAATGGATAAATTTTGTTATTTTAAAAGTATACTTTGATTTTTGTGTGAACTATAATTTCAAACCTGAATAAATAGAATATTTCCAGAAAATGTGGATTTTGGTCAATCTGGTCAAACTTTGACTTTTAAATTTAAATTTTAAATATTTAAATTCTTGAATTTTATCTTTTATTATGAAAATAAATTTAATTTCAAGAATACTACTTTTTGTTCCGTTGAAATTCGATTATTGTGAAAGTTATGCTTTTTACAATATTGTGTGTAAATTGATTTATCTAATAAAATTGTTTGTTTTAATTTATATAAATAATATTTTTATTTGTCATATCATATTCTAATATGTGTAATATGATATATTAGGTATACATTTTATTTTAAAACATTTTTAAAGTGATGTTGTAATTTTCCAAAGCTTATTGTATTTTATTTTCAATTTTTAAACCCTGGTTTCGATTATTTAGCTATTTTGTTATCTAATTTATATATACCTAAAATTTATTTATTTATTTCTTTTCATATATTATTTTGTTATTTTTTATTTTATTTATTTACAATTTTCATGTGTTTAAAAATGAATAAAGAAAATGAGAAATTTGAAGAGTTTATAACCTTTCATTTACCCTAGACTTTTCATATTCCATTGCCTTTTCATTTCAATTGCCACTTTTATTCAATTTGAGCCGACTCCATTCTTTCTTCAGCCATATCTTTTCCCATTTCTCATGCAAAAGAAAACATTTCTCATCTTAAAACATTCAGCCTTCATTTCTGAAATTTTGGCAATGGTTTTAACTCTTTTATTTCTCCTTTTCTTCCTGTTTTACTTATTTTTCTTGCATTGCTTTCACCTATGATGCTCGGCCTTGAGCCTATCCATCACCATAGGTCCTCCACCACCACATACTAGGCTGCAAACCCTTTCAACTCCACTGACCAGTCATAGCCGTGCACCCCAAGGTTGCAAAAGTTCATAAAAAAATTCATGCACCACTTGAAATCTAGCCTAGCCGACCTCTACATGCCATCACCACTTCACAACCCCTCTCGGCCACCACTTGCATCACCACCACCAGCCTCTACCTGACCCTAAGCCGCTGCCACATCATCCCCTGACCTCCACCAATCCTGGCCGTGCCACATATGAGCCATGGCCGTGACTTATGTTGCACCAAAATTGCATTGGTTGCCTTGACTTGTGTTGTTCATGCCATTAATCAAATAAGCACCTTCATACCCTAGCTAGGCTGACCATGTTGAACCATACCTGACCCATATTCATAGCTTAGGCCGTGCATTTTTATACCTAGGCAGAGCATGGGATAGGTGAAAGCAAGTGCATGTGGTTTGGTTCTTTGTTGTGCATTATTTCTCAGCTGTTCAATGTTATATTTGTGTTGTATATTCATGTGCATATCTTGTTTTGTTTGATATGTACAAGATAATATTTTTGGCCCTTCCCTCACTTGAATCCACATTCGTGCTTTCGTGCCTTTTGGATCTCTGTTTGTGTGTTTGGTTGTGCTGTGACAACCCGGGATTTTGGCAATATTATTTTAACAAGTATTTAATCTAATTAATTTAAAATACAGCTTATCATCTTAAAAACAAATAAGACTTTTGGCCATTACCATTTATATATATATACGTGTGTGTATTTTGGAAGAAAAACTATGATTTGAAAATTTAAAATAAAGTTTTTCAAAAATATTTAAAATAAAGTTCTACCTTATTAACATTTGAAATAAATAAATGAATATATATATATATATATATGTATATATGAATGTAATATAATTAATAATGCTTGGAAAAAATCAATTTTTATCAATACTAAATATAAGTATAAATAAATATATATATACAAGCATATGGATTAAGTACCGACAACTTAAATTTAAAACATTTATGTGAAAAGGAATAGAAATGAAAGTATAGTAATTATTTGTGCATATGCAACATGAGTTAACCAATACAAATAATTAAAACAATTTTATATCGAGCACATAAAGTATAAAAATAAAACTAGGCAAATGAATATATGTTGCATGTGAAGTAGATATGCAAGGCAAGAAAAAAAAAGAAAACAGAAAAAAAAGAACAAAGAAATAAATATCTACATACATAAATCAATAGCTGTAATCAAGAAAGGAAACACATGCATGTAATACAATCATCTCAGCACAAAAACAAGTCATTGCGAATGATAAAACTCATTTCATTTTCCACAAAAATCTAGTTTGGTCAAAGGAGGCAAGAAGAAAATGTTTGCACCAGTAAACACCTATTCCTGTAAACTCTTTTCTATATATATATATATATATATATATATCAGAAAAAAAATAAGTAGACACTACCGTCTTACCGTTGGGGCTTAATTAATACAATTCAACAACAAACAGGAAGTCTTTAAGGCAGATCAAACTTTAGTTTTCAAAACAGATATTGGCTCTCTGTTCAGGTGAGTACACACCTTATTTCAAACTTAAGTATAATTAGATCGATGCTCGTGATTAATGGATGATATGGTGTTTTGCATGTGTATTTTTAGGTAAGTAGCACTGTGTAAAATATATGTTGGATTTGTGCAAACTGAGCATGAATTGTGACGCCCCACCTCTATACCCACGCTAGCCAAGGACACTACAGGGTAATGCCGTCAACTAACACGGAGAATAAGGCTGGTTAGGAGAGACCATCTATAGCCTTGCTCTAACTATCTATTGAATACATCGACAATAATCATACCAAGCAGGTCGACATACCCAATGAATACTTAAAACAAAACCATAGGTGGTTGGAGGATCTATCAGAACAGGATATAACAACACAAATGTAATATACATCACAGAACAGTAGATCAACATATACGCATATATCGATACATAACAGAGTTTACAAAATAATACATGTCAAGTGATATAGCAAACCACAATATACAGACGGATCCCAAAAGAATACATATATCAGAGTTACAATAAAAAGGACTACATAAAAAGCTTTAACAAAAAGGAACAAGCTGAATAGTCCATGCGGAAGCAAAATAGGCTAAGTCGAAAAGCACCTAACCTGAAACATCTCGGTCTGACCCGAGTATAAAATACACGGGTCAGTCTAGCTAAACAAATCAATTAGATAAACTGAACAACAATTAACCTGTAAGGTTACAAGGCATAACAAATATCTCTAAAGGAGATAAAACAATTATCTAACAAAAGATGAATCATATGGTAACAAGCCTCATATTATCGGCAACATATAGAGACAAAGGATAAGAATATCCCAAAGCAAGCCATAATGGCAAATAACAAATACCCATAAGGTATACAAGTTCCATAAGGTAAACGCTACGCATCATGCGGCTCAAAAAGACCAACACCGAAGGGCGATACCAAGGGAATATACATATGAATGAAACATCAGAAAATTTGCTCGAGCTCAGTACTGTACAAACAAGGATCCATGAGCCCGAAGACTCCAAACCCAATATCACCCATGCGGCTTATAACGACCAACATCGAAAGCGATACTAAAGGGCAACCCAATATCACCCATGCGGCTCATAACGACTAACATCGGAAGAGATATAAAAGGGTAACAAACCCAAAGGCACAAACCCGAAGGCACATACCCGAGGCAACAAACCGTAGTGGTGAAGGTCAGTGACCCAGTACTAGACACCACTAACTGGCGGAATGTGTCATAACTCTCGAAAAGGAATCCGAAAAGTGGTAACGTGAGTCCCATAACCACTCATTCGCACTAAACGGTTTACTACCCGTTAGTTAATTTCACACTCAAAGCAGTACAAAGTCACCTCATATCATCGGTAAACCAAACCCGAAGGTTAAAACGATCAATTGAATAGGTCGGGAATTAATCGGAAGGATAAACGCACAGATTCATGGTCCTTCTTTTTCCCAACCATTTAATCAGCCTTCCACTTCGCTCGAAGTGCGAAATTGTGCGTGTGTTTTAAATTGGAATTTATAAATCGGAGAAGCGAACTTTTAATACGATTTGAAGAAATCATTTATAAAACCCGTGAATAAATTCAAAAACAGTTAATTGGAATCAATATACATCACGGTCAAATATGCATAAACAACTAATTGGAATCAATATACATCAGTTAAATTTGGAAAACTAAACGAACAAGGCAAGTTCGGCAAAAACAGCATATTCAGACGTCTGAAAGAAGGGATTCAGACGTCTGAATCTGGAATTCAATTTCTTTTTCAAAAGAGAAATCAGACGTCTGAACCTAAATTTTCAGACGTCTGAAATAGGCATATTTTGGCCTATTTCCTTTCTGGTCGAAATTAAACACTTTCAAACGTCTGGAATATAAATTCAGACGTCTAAATCTGGGGATGAAAATGTTCCCCATAACAATATTCAGACGTCTGAAATTATGGTTTCAGACGTCTGAAACTCAATGTTCAGGCATTTCCTGAAGCTGGGCCATTATGGCCAAACAAATCGAAAGTAATCGGATGCATGTTGATTATGTTCTTATGTCAAACGACTACCCAAGCTTAACAACACACCCAAACACTCCGAACAACATAAACATCATCCATATAAGGATTTCCAAAGAATTGGCTTCAAAATCATAATTTGGTAATTTCACCGAACCAACCCAACTCAAAAGCAAAAGAACATATGAACAATTGTTAGGAATTCATGCCTAACATCAATGATATCAAAAGAAGTAGATGTGAGTTCAAAACTCACCTTATGTCACAAAACAAAGAAGAAGGAGTTCAATTTGCAAGGAGAAGACCAACAAATCTCCACTTCTACTCTACTAGCTTTACTAAGATCAAAACAAGTATTTTCCTAAGTTAGGTTTAGGAATTTCTGAGATTGAAGAGAGAAAGTGATAGAGAAGATGAAGAGGAGCTTACCTATGTCTTCTCTTTGATATTGGAGCAAGAATCAAGTTACAAAGAAGAATTAGGGCTTGCGAATTTCTATTTCTCTTTCCCTTCCACCATTTTCAGTTTTCTTAAGCTAAGAAATGAAATGAGGGTGAATGGATGAAGAGAGGGCTGAGTTAGGGGTTTAAACTAACAAATAGGCTGAACCCAAACCCAAAACCCAAATTGAAAAGTTACAGAAATTCGCAAACTCCAAGCACATCGAAGCTTACACTTAAAAAGATCGCGAACGCCATTTTGGAACCAATGGAGGTGGTTTCGAGTTCCAATTCGGCCATTTGCAGAAAGTAACATTTCGGACCTAAAAATCCGACCAACGACGCTATATTTAAACAAAACATTTAAATATATAATTGTTAAATATGCGGGTTGTTACAGATCTCCCCTCCCTACAAAATTGCGTCCCCGCAATTCCTGGAGACGATATTTGTAACAACTACATACATACAAGCTTCAAAAGAAAAGAAAATAAGCTTGAGACGAAAAGATATACTCACCGTTCCCAAGCAAAGATAGAAAACTAGGATAAGATCGCTCAATAAACTCTCTGATTTCCCAAGTATAGTCATTGGGATTAGCGGACCATTGAACTTTAACGAGCGGCGCGTTCTTGTTCCGAAGGTGTCGCACCTCCGTGTCAAGTACGCGAATAAGTTGTTGAACAATAGAAAAGTCCGGTGAGATCTCAAGCTCTAGCAAATTAGGAGAAATAATGACAGAATTCGACTCCCGAAGACACTTCCGAAGCTGCGAGACGTGAAACACGTCATGAATGCCATATAGATGAGAAGGAAGTGCAACTTTATAAGCCATAGGGCCAATACATTCAGTAATAGAAAATGGTCCTATAAAGCGAGGAGCCAATTTCCCAGTCGTACTGAAACGCATAACCCCTTTCAAAGGAGAAACACGAATAAAAACAAGATCACCAATCGAGAACCCGAGAGGTTTCCTACGGCTATCCGCATAAGATTTCTGGCGACTCTGAGCCTCTTTCATTCTCAACTGGATAAGATCAATCTTCTCGGAAGAATCACGAACAAAATCTGGACCAAGAATAAGCTTCTCTCCAGATTCCAACCAACATGAAGGAGATCGATATGGCCTTCCGTATAGGGCTTCGAAAGGAGCCATACCGATACTAGACTGAAAACTATTATTGTAGGAGAACTCTACAAGAGGTAGATGATCCTCCCAGCTACCACCAAAATCAAAAATACAAATACGGAGAAGATCTTCCAAGATACGATTTACCCGTTCAGTCTGTCCATCAGTCTGCAGATGATAAGCTGTACTGAAATAAAGCTTTGTTCCCAACGCTTGCTGAAGACTCTACCAAAAATGACTCGTGAATAAAGGATCACGATCACTCACAATAGAACTAGGAACCCCGTGAAGTCTCACGATTTCCTTAACATACAACTTAGCCAAATGCAAAGCAGTTCTACTAGACTTAGTAGGGACAAAATGAGCAGACTTAGTGAGGCGATCAACAATAACCTAAATGCTAGAATGACCTGATCTCGAACGAGATAGGCCGTCAACGAAATCCATAGAAATCTGATCCCATTTCCACAATGGAACCTCAAGAGGCTGAAGAAGACCCAAAGGACGCTGATGTTCGGCTTTAAAATGCTAACAAGTTATGCAATTACTCACATAACTCGCCACATCGCGCTTCATGCCTTCCCAATAATAAAGACGATGCATATCGGCATACATCTTACTACTACCAGGATGAATGGTATATTTAGAACGGTGACAGTCATCAAGAATGTCATGCCTAAGTGCAAAATCAGAAGGCACAAAAAGACGGTTCTTCTTACGAAGACACCCATGAGAATCAATGCTGAAATCCCGCAACGCCTCATCATAGGATCCAGACTCACAAAGCTGAATAAGATGCAACAAATCAGGATCACGCCGCTGAGCATCGGCAATACGATCCAACAAAATAGGTCGAGCTCGCAAACTAAACTACAGAATAGGAGAATCAGAAGATGAACATCGATCACGAATTTCACAACAAGATAGAGTCTCAAGAACATTCCATTCGGCAAGCATCATAGAAATAACAGCCGAATGTTTGCAACTAAGCGCATCTGCAACACGATTACCCTTACCAGGGGTATACTGGATATCAAAGTCAAAAGAAGCAAGAAACTCAAGCCAACACTGTTGTCTCATATTGAGTTCCTTCTGAGTGAACAAATACTTCAAGGATTTATGATCGGTATAAAGAATGAAGCGCTCGCCCAATAAATAGTGTCGCCAAATCTTCAAGGCGAAGACAATGACGGCTAACTCAAGATCATGAGTGGCATAGCGAACTTCATTCGGACGTAGTTGCCTAGAAGCATAAGCAACTACCCGATCCTTCTGCATAAGAACAACACCGAGACCACTACCACAAGCATCGGTGTAGACAACAAGATCATGATTCCCCTCGGGAACCACAAGGATAGGAGCATTAGTGAGAAGTTCCTTCAATGTCTGAAAGCAAGCTTCACACTTGTCGGACCAATCGAAACAAATGCCTTTCCGAGTAAGGTAAGTGAGAGGAAGCACAACCCGGGAAAAATCTTTAATGAACTGATGGTAATAACCCGCCAATCCAAGGAAACTACGAATCTCATGCACATTCTCAGGTCTCTTCCAATCCTGGATGGCTTCGATCTTTGAGGGATCGACATAAATGCCATCGGAAGATACAATATGGCCTAAGAACTTAACCTTATTCTCCCAAAAGTGGCACTTGGAGAATTTGGCTCTAAGCTGATGATGACGAAGAGTACTCAAGACAATTCTCAAGTGATTAGCATGCTCGGCTTCAAACTTAGAATAAATAAGGATATCATCAATGAAGACAAGGACGAACTTATCGAGATATTCCCGGAATACTCGATTCATGAGATCAACAAAGAAAGCAGGAGCGTTCGTCAAACCGAACGGCATAACAAGCCACTCAAAAGAACCATAACGAGTGTGGAAAGCGGTAAGAGGAATGCTATCCTCCGCGACTCGTAATTGATGAAAACCTGTGGCAAGGTCTAGTTGAGAAAAGACCTTAGCACCACTCAATAGATCGAACATATCATCGATCCTAGGCAATGGATACCTATTCCTGATGGTTAACTCGTTAAATTTGCGATAGTCAATGCAAAGCGTAAGAGTTCCATCAGACTTCTTTATGAAGACGACCGCGGATCCCCACGGAGAAAAACTGGACCGAATCAACTGCTTGGACTCAAGCTCTAAAAGCTGCTTCTTGAGTTCCTCATTTTCCTTTGTAGACATCCTCGTGGGAGGACGACTAACTGGCTGCGCGCCTGGAATGAGATCAATGCGGAATTCAATTGCCCGCTTAGGTGGGAAACCCGAGACAGGCTCAAAAACATCAGAAAAGTCACAAGCAATGGGAATACGAGATATATCATCACCATCTTGCGAATCAAGAGAATATAAAGCCATTTCGGAATTATCCACATCCCAAAGAATAAGAGATAACTGAGTAGACAAATTCAGATGTCGAAGATATATAATTCTCTCCGAACAAATAATTCTGGCATCATATCTCACTAGCCAGTCCATACCCAAAATCATATCAAATTCCAGACAAGAAATAACGTGCAAATCCGCACGAAAAGAAAAACCACATAAAACAATCTCAACATCATCACAAAGCAAACTAAGGGTCGCGGATCCCCTAATAGGATTCACAATCCTTAAAGAAGTAACCAAACAAGAAACATCCAAAGCTTAATCATCAACGAGCTTCTTCGATACGAAAGAATGTGAAGCACCCGTATCGAAAAGAACACGAATACTATGATCATGAAATAAAATAGAACCCTCCAAAATAGATGGAGATATACCTTTGGACCGAGAAGGACCTTCAGAAGCCTTAGCAGCATAAAGCCTGCTAGACTTGGCACCAGCCGGAACAGTAGGGAAAACTGAAACATGATGACCTTCCTTCTTGCAATAGCGGCAGAAGAGAGGCTTAGGGCAAGCTCGAATAATATGGTCAGGAGAACCACAATTGAAACACTTCTGAATGAAAGGTGTTCCAGAAGGCTGAGGCTGAGAGCTAGGACCACCAATCTTCCTCTTCTTAGAAGGAAAAGGCTTCTTCTAAAATGGAATCGGCTTCTTGTTGGGGTTCTTGGAAACCTCAACATCAACATCACTATCACACTCCTTCTCGACGGTCTCGAGATGAAGCGCCGAATCAACCAACTCCTCAAAAGAAAGCTTAAGCTGGAGCAACAATGACTTCTTAAGATATTTCTTAAGACCAGAGACAAACTTCAAATTCTTCTTATAAGAAGTGCTAATGAATTCAAGACCATACTTAGATAAAGCCTTGAATGATGCAACATACTCAGAAATAGAAGATTTCCTTTGCTTCAACTCAAGGAAGCGACGGGTCAATAAAACTTTTTCAGATTCAGGAACGAACTTGAGTTCAAATCGCTCCTGAAACTGAGTCCAAGAAAGAGTAGACTCATCAATCTCGGCTGCAAGAAGCTCATACCAATCAAGGGCACGCTCTTGTAATAATCTAGAAGTTACAAGAACTCTATCATGGTCAGAAAGATCCATACGAGAGATACGCTCGCACGTGCGAAGCCAAGCTTGGACTTCAAGAACAGACTCGGAGCCCTTAAACGGCTTTACTCAAAGATGAGCAAAATCATTGCACTGGCATGCAAAGGCAGACTTGCGAGGTGGAGACACTCGAGGAGGAATTGGAGGCTGAGTGCTCCTAAAAAATTCCAAAAACTGATCGGCAGACATATAAACGCCATCCGGATGTGAGCCACTGGACTGCCCAACACCCGAACGTCGTCCCCTGCCTCTTCAAGCCATACGCTGGGCGTAAGATAAGAACAAGATTAATCACAAGGTAGATACTCAATACGGAATACTACGGAATAAAAATACACTCCTAGGCGTATTCCCCAAATTCTATCTAACCTTTGATAAAAGAAGGAATAGAAGGACACGATGATTCAATGATTGTATCACTTATACACTTTGATGTACCGTAATATGTGCATTTATTATGTTTTTATCATATTTTGTCCTGAACTCAGCTCTGATACCACGCTGTGACGCCCACCTCTATACCCACGCTAGCCAAGGACACTACAGGGTAATGCCGTCAACGAACACGGAGAATAAGGCTGGTTAGGAGCGACCATCTATAGCCTTGCTCTAACTATCTATTGAATACATCGACAATAATCATACCAAGCAGGTCGACATACCCAATGAATACTTAAAACAAAACCATAGGTGGTTGGAGGATCTATCAGAACAGAATATAACAACTCAAATGTAATATACATCACAGAATAGTAGATCAACATATACACATATATTGATACATAACAAAGTTTACAAAATAATACATGTCATGTGATATAGCAAACTACGATATACAGACGGATCCCAAAAGAATACATATATCAAAGTTACAATAAAAAGGACTACACAAAAAGCTTTAACAAAAAGGAACAAGCTGAATAGTCCATGCAGAAGCAAAATAGGCTATGTCCAAAAGCACCTAACCTGAAACATCTTGGTCTGACCCGAGTATAAAATACACGGGTCAGTCTAGCTAAACAAATCAGTTAGATAAACTGAACAACAATTAACCTGCAAGGTTACAAGGCATAACAAATATCTCTAAAGGAGATAACACAATCATCTAACAAAAGATGAATCATATGGTAACAAGCCTCATATCATCGGCAACATATAGAGACAAAGGATAAGAATATCCCAAAGCAAGCCATAAAGGCAAATAACAAATACCCATAAGGTATACAAGTTCCACAAGGTAAACGCTACGCATCATGCAGCTCAAAAAGACCAACACCGAAGGACGATACCAAGGGAATATACATATGAATGAAACATCAGAAAATTTGCTCGAGATCAGTACTGTACAAACAAGGATCCATGAGCCCGAAGACTCCAAACCCAATATCACCCATGCGGCTCATAACGACCAACATCGGAAGCGATACTAAAGGGCAACCCAATATAACCCATGCGGCTCATAACGACCAACATCGAAAGCGATACAAAAGGGCAACAAACCAGAAGGCACAAACCCGAAGGCACATACCCGAAGGCAACAAACCGTAGTGGTGAAGGTCAGAGACCCAGTACTGGACACCACTAACTGGCGGAATGTGTCATAACTCTAAAAAAGGAATCCGAAAAGTGGTAACGTGAGTCCCATAACCACTCGTTCGCACTAAACGGTCGACTATCCGTTAGTTAATTTCACACTCAAAGCAGTACAATGTCACCTCATATCATCGGTAAACCAAACCCGAAGGTTAAAACGATCAATTGAATAGGTCGGGAATTAATCGGAAGGATAAACGCACAGATTCATGGTCTATGTTTTGCCCAACCATTTAATCACCCTTCCACTTCGCTCGAAGTGCGAAATTGTGCGTGTGTTTTAAATTGGAATTTATAAATTGGAGAAGCAAACTTTTAATACGATTTGAAGAAATCATTTATAAAACCCGTGAATAAATCCAAAAAGGAATCATCACGGTCAAATATGCATAAACAACTAATTGGAATCAATATACATTGATTAAATTTGAAAAACTAAACGAACAAGGCAAGTTTGGCAAAAACAGCATATTCAGACGTCTGAAAGAAGGGATTCAGACGTCTGAATCTGGAATTCAATTTCTTTTTTAAAAGAGAAATCAGACATCTGAACCCAAATTTTCAGACGTCTGAAATAGGCATATTTCGGCCTATTTCATTTCTGGTCGAAATTAAACACTTTCAGACGTCTAGAATATAAATTCAGACGTCTGAATCTGGGGATGAAAATGTTCCCCACAACAATATTCAGACGTCTGAAATTATGGTTTCAGACGTCTGAAACTCAATGTTCAGGCATTTCCTGAAGCTGGGCCATTATGGCCAAGTAAATCGAAAGCAATCGGATGCGTGTTGATTATGGGCTTATGTCAAAAGACTACCCAAGCTTAACAACACACCCAAACACTCCGAACAACATAAACATCATCCATATAAGGATTTCCAAAGATTTGGCTTCAAAATCATAATTTGGTAATTTCACCGAATCAACCCAAATCAAAAGCAAAAGAACATATGAACAATTTTTAGGAATTCATGCCTAACATCAATGATATCAAAAGAAGTAGATGTGAGTTCAAAACTCACCTTACGTCACAAAACAAAGAAGAAGGAGTTCAATTTGCAAGGAGAAGACCAACAAATCTCCACTTCTACTCTACTAGCTTTAATCTAAGATCAAAACAAGTATTTTCCTTAGTTAGGTTTAGGAATTTCTGAGATTGAAGAGAGAAAGAGATAGAGAAGATGAAGAGGAGCTTACCTATGTCTTCTCTTTGATATTGGAGCACGATTCAAGTTACAAAGAAGAACTAGGGCTTGCAAATTTCTATTTCTCTTTCCCTTCCACCATTTTCAGTTTTCTTAAGCTAAGAAATGAAATGAGGGTGAATGGATGAAGAGAGGGCTGAGTTAGGTGTTTAAACTAACAAATGGGCTGAACCCAAACCCAAAACCCAAATAGAAAAGTTGCAAAAATTCGCAAACTCCAAACATATCGAAGCTTACACTTAAAAAGATCGCAAACGCCATTTTGGTACCAATAGAGGTGGTTTCGAGTTCCAATTCGGCCATTTGCAGAAAGTAACATTTCGGACCTAAAAATCCGACTAACGTCGCTATATTTAAACAAAACATTTAAATATATAATCGTTAAATATGCGGGTTATTATAGGAATGTTCTTCTCTGTTTGGTTACAAGGTTGAAAATTAAAATCAAAACTCAATATATTATCATCTAGTCACTGATGGACTTAGAGTCTAAAGCAAAATAAATTTGTATAATCATCATTCAAGTTTTACAAACATGTTTAAATACTTTTAGATTTCAAAGTACTGTAAACTAAGTAACTACAGTAAGATTTTAAAGGAAGTGATAAAATCAACTGCCTTGTTTTGTGGATTCAGGCATGCAGTTCGAATAAACTCTGGGAAACTCGATTTTTAAAGCTAAAATCACGAATTTTAGTTTAGATTTGAGTTTGCGATTTGGGGTTTGATCAGTTTTTGGGTTTCGAGTAAATTCCGACGACTGGTGAAGCTTGGGAGGTCGGTGCTTTGGTTGGAGCTAGATTGGTGAACGTCGAAGCAGGGAAAAATGTTGGGGGTGGTTCACGATCGTTGTGGCAACGAAAATTGTTCGACTAAGTTTAGTACCCTAGTTTTTATCTGGTTTGAGTTTTGTTTCGGTTCGACTTCCTAAGTGGATCGAGTGCAACGAGGCTTTGGGTGATGAAAGTTGGTGGGTTGACGAGGGCATAGCCGAAGTTGTAGAGTTTCCGGTGATCGGAGCTTTGAGGTCGAGGCGTTGACAGGTTTTGGTGGTGGTTTCTTTTACCTGTTCCAGGTTTTGGTTTGAAGGCTCTTTTCGGTTTCGAGCTTAGGGAGGACGATTTGATGATCGTGGTGGAATATGGAGTTGTTTGCCGATGTGGGAGAATCGGCGAAGTTGGCCAGAGACGATCTAGGTCTCCGTGTATGTGCACGGTGCATATTTCTGGTGATGTTGTTTTTGGTTTGAGCAGAAGATGGATACTCGAGTTTTACTTGAGTTATTTCGTGATTTGATCGAGAATTTTTGGGTTCGACTCGAAGTCAAATGATGGTGTCTCGGGTAGAATGAAGGGGGGTTATAGGTTTTAACAGAAACCTGTTTAGTTCTATTTTAAAAGTTTAAAATGGAATTTAAAAACTGAGTTTAAAATGAAAAGCAAAGTTTAAAAAAAATTTAAATCTAAGTTTTAAAATATGGAATTCAAGTCAAATCTCATTTTGAAAAATAAAACTTAAGTTATATCTTCTTAAACAATTTTAAGCATTGATGACATAATTTATATTCGATAATTTAAGTAAAGAATTTACTTTAAATTTTAATTATTTAAGTGAATACTTTAAAATGTTTTTAAAACTTAATTAATATTTTAATTAAGTAGTTAATGTAAGATAAGTTTTAAAGTTAATTAACATTAAAGCTTTATAAGTTAGTAACTAGCTTACTTAAAGTTATCAAGGGAGATCTTAAAATGTTAATTAAGATAAATAATTATTATTAATTAATTGTTTGAAAGGTAAATAAGAATGATTAATTAATTTATGGTTGTAATTAATTACGCGATTAGTGATTATTCAAATTATAATTAAAGATTGGTTAATTAATAATTAAATGTTTAATAAATTTGTGATTGAGAATTGTAAATTAGCCAATTAAAGTTAATTAATAAATAATTAGTAGCTGATTAATTAAGTAATTAATTGAGGGTTAATGATTAATGAATTAGTAATTAATGATTAATTAAGTAACGGGAAATTAAGGAGAAATGAATTAAGTAATTAAGGTTTAATAAATTGATTAAGAAGTGATTAATTAATTAAATGTTATGAAATGCAATAATTAATTAATTAATAATTTATCAAGCAGAATTAAAGATGTTTCTTATGGATGATTGTATAAGTAGAATATCTGAATTTGGGATATCTATTTGGTGATATTCTATGATACTCTGTGACATGCTTTGGATTTATCAGTGATGTTTGAGTATGATCTATCTGTGATATATGCTATGTGAATTCAAAGTGTTGAACTAAAATTGTTTAAACTATTAAACAACTTGACCTTTAAAATGGCGTTTGAATTTGGAAGAGACCGGGGTCGGGTATTAGAAAATACCCGTAACCACTTCAAATTTTTATAGATTGATATGTGAAATCAATAGGATGGAACAAAAAGTGAATTGGACTATTTAATCTAAGTTTTGGTACTTACAAAATTGATCTGTGAAATAAGTGATGCCTATAACAAATTGTGAATTTGCAATTTGATACGAGTTACCCCGGTTCTTATATAAGTTGTATGCTTTATATTTCATGTTAGATGGGTTTACTCACGCTGGTTTCCAGCCTGAACCGGGTGTTACTTTGATGTAATGCTCGGGTCTTACCGAGTATTACAAATTTTAGGTAAGGACGTTCTGGAGCTCAGGAGGCAAGCTGGATGACAAGAACGTATGGAGTGTTTCCGCTATATTATATTGTTGTATATCCGAGACATGATGATTGTGTATATCCAGTGTTTGTATATATGTGTAACTCTGATGTATTAAAGATGTAATCGACAGATATAGTATTCTTTCGTAAACTTTTATTATTTAATATTTTGATCCGCTGCAAATGTGAGATATTGGTGCTTTCTGTTTCTTCTTCTTCTTCTATCACTTTCTTCTTTTTCCTAACTATTTGGAATTTTCGGGATAGAAAATTTTGGGTCACTACAGTTGGTATCAAAGCTGAAAGGTTAAGCGAGAACCTTGGCTCTGTTGGGATTACTCATTAAGGATAGGGTCAATGGTACCCTAGAATGATGAGTGTGTATATATATATGAGAGCGTACTTGTTATTTTCTTATATAAAGATCTTAAATGATTTTATATAAGCTTATATTTTAACGTATACAGTAGTAATATTTCTAATGTTAAGTTATGTAACAACCCAGAATTTTTGAACAATTTAAAAATGAGAATATTTAATTAATTTTAAATATTTGAATGATGGTTTAAATTGAATTTCAAATTATCAGTATAAATTGGCGATTAAATTTTGGAATTTAATTTATTTAAAGTTGAATAAAATTTGAACTTAACTTTGAAGCTGCAATTGAATATTGAATTTGTATTTTAAATTCGAACTAAAGACTTAGAAAAAATAGTTTGGATTTACGAATTTTTATTTATGTAAGTTAATAAATTGATGGTTAGTTAATAACATTTTTCTTAACTTAAATAAAATGGAATAAAATTTTAATCATACAAAATAAATAAATAAATACACTTAGTTAAAGTTTTAACAACAAAAATTAAACAAAAACAAAGTAAAAGAAAATAATTTATACAAAACAAATTGGATTTAAAATAAAGAAATAACAAAAAATAATATATATAAAAATAAACATAAAATATAAAGAGTATACACGGCCTTACTTTCATCAGCTAAATCCACGCCGTTACATACGCCTTTGTTTACGCCCTAAACCATGCTCCATCCCCTTCTTAAAACATGAACCCCTTTCCTCCTTTACACAAAAAAAATCAAACACACGAAGAAAGAAAAATTAATGGCGTCTCTCTCATTTCTTCGTCCCTCTTCGTCATTCAACAATTAGGGCTTTCCAATTGTAAGGCGCCGGCTTCAATTTCTGCTTCGATAACTTCGAGTTCAATCTTGCTTTCGATTCAATCTCCTAGATTTTCGTTCCTTCTCGAGATAATGGCGGCCTCGTCTCTTCGATTCTGTGCTTCAACAATTAGGGCTTCAGCTTCGATCTTCATTCAATTGTGCTCAGTACTCTCTTCGGCTGTTTCGATTATAAAGGTGAGTTCTTTGCTCACGATTAATTTTGATTCAAGTTTTTAAATTTGTTTGAATTGGTTGCTTGGTTGCATGCTATGATTTGGGGTGTTGTCTGTTATCATTTGCTCGGTTACTTTAATTTAAACAGTTAAGAACAGATGCTATTTAAATTTTAATTTAAACTGATAAGAACAGTTGTTAACAAATTTTTGCTTTTAAACTGATAAGAATAGATGTTACCAAATTTTTGTTTTTGGATTGATAAGAATAGATGCTTTTAAACTGATAAGAACAGATGCTATATCAAAAACTTGACTTGCTTTGTGTTGCTGCATGTGATGGATCTTTGAATCTGGTTGTGGAAAATTGTGTTTATATGTGCTTGGTTGAACCTCTGTTCATATGTGATGTACATATGTGTCTGTAAACCCCCCTATGGTTTGATGGTTTGCTGTGTATCATGCTTGCATGCCTATATATGAATGATCTCAGTTATAAAGGTCTGTGAACATCCTATAATCTGAAAATAACAAAATTGACAAGTTTAAAACAATTGTTTGATGAAAATGATGCATGCTAAAATTCTTGGAACCATTATGTGAAGCTTGAATGTTTGTTTAAGTATGGAATTAAAAGTATGTATGTGAATATGTATTTTTGCATATACATGTCACTGTGAGTAAACATACCTCCATGTGTAAGTTCCCATACATCCATCTGAGTTTGTTATTTCCAGTTGCACTTGGTTTGTGATTTTGTTGGGCCTTGTTCTTGTGCACTGACCATATGGTCTTTGCTTATTTGTAGCTTGTATCACTTGTTTCCCCTGCCTGTAACTTTTTTTGTTACAGTAATGATGCAAAATCCCTATCCTTCAATTCTTTTGGAAAGAAGAAAAAATGGAAGTGTGAGGTTCAATTCTGTGCTTTAATTATTCCTCTAATACCCTGTTGCATTTAGTTTATTTTGTTGCACTCATTTGTAGTCTGCACCACCATATGCTTTTGTAGCCTGATCTTTGTTGAACATGTGTTTTGCTATACTGTTCACTTGAGTTTGAATTTGTTGTCTCATTTGAAACAGTGCAGTCCCTTTGTTTTGAGATATATGCATGTTGACTAGTTCACTTGCTCATATATGTTGATTCACTGATGCATTTCTTATGGTCTATTTCTTTGTTGTTATGAGCTTAATGAGTTGTGCTCATTTTGGTTTGCACTCTGTAAACTTTGAGTTGTATTTGTGAACCTTTCGTTGCTTCATGTCTTTGGCATTTCTGAGCCTCCGCCTTTGATAGCCTGCTTTGACATTGCTGTTTGTATTGCTTTGTCTGATGCCTTCTTGACACTTTTGTCTGTGCATTGGCCTTGAGTTGAACCTAGTTTTGAAACTTGGGTTTGACCTTGTTTTGATCTGATAGCTGTGTGTTTTTGTTTGGTGCACACGTGTTGGCGAGGCAATGCACATGTGTGTAAATATACGTGTGTACTGCAGCCACACAGGATTGACAGATTTTAAAAATTGAAGTTGTTAATATGAAAATCCATAATAGATTTAAATTGATTCATGTGATTCGTCATCTCCGTTACCATTTTATTCAGTTCATTGCAAATTTAATTACTTGAATAAAGATTAATCCTGACTCGAGTGTTTTGTGTTTTGCAATAAACGCTCGAGTCAGACCGAGTATTTTTACAGCTTGAAGATTTTCAGGCAGCGAAGTTAGAGAGAGGGGAAAGCACTTTACTAAAGTTTTCTAGAAAATTTTTTCTTGTACTTAAGAATAAAAGATTATTCTGCTGTATAAAAATTTAATGCATTGTACAAACTCTGATATATGTATGTAAGAAAAATTCATTTATGAATAATATTATGATTATTCTGTGATTCTGTGGCTGATTCTGTTTAAACTCTATAAACTGACTAACAATCCGTCATTTTGAACGTTTCGAGTTGGTTTAATTACCGACTAGAGGCGGTCAGGGCGGCGGGTCGTTACAAAAGTGGTATCAGAGCTTTGGTTTACACAAAGCTCGGTTTATGATGTTTAATATGAATAGTTACTAGGATCACTTTAAAGAAAATGTTTTCAAATTTAAAGAAGTATGAAATTGTTTTCTTTGAAAAAATAAAAGGTATTTTGAAAATTCAAATTTTTTCGAAAATTCCCCTCTCTAAATTTAGGATTGCGATAGTTTCTCATTCGAAAATCCATTATCGAATTATTGAGATTTATGAAAAATAAAATATAAGTGAAGTGAATTAATGAATTGGTTTAAATCGAATATTGTGAATATCTACAAAATAATAATTGTGAAATAAAATGATATTTCAATTTAGTTATAGCCAAGAGGATAATTAAACTATAACTTGGGAATTTGATTCTGAATTCTTTTGAAATTTGATTTCAAATGTTTTGAAGAACGATTTAGTGAATAAATGATTATAAGTACTTAACTTATAATATGAACTTTTGGTATATAATTGAGTTATATAAATTGAGTTGAATTAATAAAGAAAATTTATAAATCGAAATTTATAAATAGAAATGGAATTTGTAAGATTGTTTATAAATTCGAAACCAATTGAATTTGATAAATGAAAAATAGAAGTTATTAAAGGAGATATATTCGTGATTTTGGACAGCGAATTATCCTTTAAGTTAAATATTGTGATAGTAAATGTTGGTTGGGAATTTTATTCACGATTTTGGACAGTGGATAATCTTTTAAATAAAAAGTGTAGAAACACTGAATTGATTTAAATAAGTATATTCACGATTTTGGACAGTGAATATATTATTGAATAAAACAGATATGTTTTAGAGAAGTGATATTATGAAATGTGGTTAATGTGGAAATATAAATTTAATGGAACTAAGTCGATGAATGACTTACTAAAGAACTAGTTGATTATTTTTGAAATAGAAAGCAAATGCAAAGTTCAAATGAGATTTAGATTTCAAATTTGAAGTTGTCAATATGATAATCCATTATAGGTTTAATAAATTCAGTGATGAATTTGAATTTAAACGTGCGGAAAATTAAATTAAGTGAAAAACTTAATATTGAAAAGTTTGAAATTGGTTTAAAACTAATTTTATGAAAAGTATGAGGAATTCAAACTATGAATTAAGTTGAAGTTGAAATTGAAAAAGTTAATGGTTTTAAAGATGTTTTAAAATGCATTAAGTATCGAATACATAGATTTCAACATTCATTGTTGAATAGACGTTTTCGAGAGAAAAATAAGGAAATGGTGGACTATAACATTGTTGTTATAGTAAATGGTTTCCGGAAGGGAATGTTGTTTATAGTATTGGGATTTATATATCTATCTTAAATTCGAATCCCTATACTAGTGATTTTGAGTTGTCGTAACGATGTTTTACGTAACATTCGTTTTGACTCAAATAAATGTGTTTAAAAGAATGATTTCCTTAAAGAATTGAATATATACTTAATTTTGATTAAAGTATATTGAATATTTTCCGTGTTGAAAATAAATGAACTTGTGAATTACTTATTATTAAATAAGTATGGAAATGTTTTCCAATATGAAATGAAAGGTTTGAAATTTTATCTTTTAAAGATAAATTGGAAAAAATGAATATTTGAAATTTATTTCAAATGGTTAAGTTGGAAAATTATATATATCTTGTAAAGATATTTTTGGAAAATTTGAACGATCAGTTCAACTTGAATATTTTCCAAGAAGATTGAATCTAGAGTTAAATTGAGTTTAACTTTGACATCAAAAACAATATAAGTTGAGCTTTGAATTTTGGATAGTCGATTTGGATTGTATGTCTAGCATTGTGAATTGATGACATATCAATTGATCTCTATTAAATATATATCTGTTGGTGGCGGAGAATTTATTCTTTTAGCTTAACACCCTTCTCTGAGACGTACGAGCTTAGAGGTTATATATCGGTAGACATCAATTATGTGTTGAGAATTGACGATGTAACATGAAATCCAAATCGAATGTGAAGTCGATAATGAATCGGATTATGAATGTGAATTAGGTTTGAGATAACCTTATATTTTCAAATCGATTTAGAGGAAAATTTTAAATGTGATGGAAAAAATTTGGAATCCTCTATTTGTTATGAATGTGAATTGAGTTTTCGTAACTTATATATGTGAATATAATAAATCGAAAACTATCAGTTTGGAAAGTCATTATTATGAAAATCCTGTGTAGGTTTACATAGGTATGATATGTACGAAATGTGAAATGAAGTACTATATGTATATGACATATGTTTTCTAAAAACTGAGGATATGGAAATGTACCTTCCATTTATTATTTGTGAAGGTGATTGGAACTCGGTGGAGTGTCCATTGGAAATCGTAGCTACGTAGAATTTCCATTAGTGGAATGTCCATTGGGACTGACTGGAATTCCCCACGATGGATCATCGTGTTTGGGATTAGGTGAATTGATGCTGGCGTAATTCGTGGGGCGTGATGCCTACAGTTACAAGCGATTCCACTGGGATAGTGGCGCAACCGCCGAGTAAACTGCGATCTAGAAACCGAAGCGAAATTCGAGGGGCGTGATGCCTACGGCCACGAGCGATTCTACTGGGATAGTAGCGTAACCGCCGTGTGGACCGCGATCTAAGGCGACAACCATGGCGAAATTCAAGAGAGATGAGAAATCTAAGGTTACAAGCGATTCTACTAGGATAGTAGCGTAACCGCCGGGTAAACTGTGATCCATGGGGGAATGTGCTTTCCATATCCATTTTTAAAAGAATTTTTAAAAAGTATTTTCACTGGGAGTTGAAGCAAGTATATTTAGTACTTGGAGATTTTTAGTCTTGCGCCTGGCCAGTGTATGCCTAAAGTCTGTAAGAACGACGATGGACTTGTTAAACTTCGAGTTAGCAAGTATTTTCAAACTTTGAATAGAAAATCAATAGTCTGAAATTAGAATTACATAATTCTAACTTAATGAATTAAGGAAGAATTTTTTTAAAATATCTTGAAAGCACACAGCTTTGGAAAAGGTGTAATATGCAAATATTTAGCATGAAAGATTTCAAGTTTAAAAATCTGAGTTTTGTAAGTCAAAAATTTGGTAAAAGACTTTTGTGTCTTGATTATTGAAATCGATGAACAAAACTGCTGAGATAAAATAAATGGAATGAATCCTATATTTATTTATGAGTTAGAACTTAGTAAAATTGTGTAGGGTATAAATATCGGTGAGATTTTAGCAATCGTTTTCCTAACTTATAATTTCGGGACGAAATTCTTTTAAGTAGGGGAGATTGTAACAACCCAGAATTTTTGAACAATTTAAAAATGAGAATATTTAATTAATTTTAAATATTTGAATGATGGTTTAAATTGAATTTCAAATTATCAGTATAAATTGGCGATTAAATTTTGGAATTTAATTTATTTAAAGTTGAATAAAATTTGAATTTAACTTTGAAGCTGAAATTGAATATTGAATTTGTATTTTAAATTCGAACAAAAGACTTAGAAAAAATAGTTTGGATTTACGAATTTTTATTTATGTAAGTTAATAAATTGATGGTTAGTTAATAACATTTTTCTTAACTTAAATAAAATGGAATAAAATTTTAATCATAAAAAATAAATAAATAAATACACTTAGTTAAAGTTTTAACAACAAAAATTAAACAAAAACAAAGTAAAAGAAAATAATTTATACAAAACAAATTGGATTTAAAATAAAGAAATAAGAAAAAATAATATATATAAAAATAAACATAAAATATAAAGAGTATACACGGCCTTACTTTCATCAGCTAAATCCACGCCGTTACATACGCCTTTGTTTACGCCCTAAACCATGCTCCATCCCCTTCTTAAAACATGAACCCCTTTCCTCCTTTACACAAAAAAATCAAACACACGAAGAAAGAAAAATTAATGGCGTCTCTCTCATTTCTTCGTCCCTCTTCGTCGTTCAACAATTAGGGCTTTCCAATTGTAAGGCGCTGGCTTCAATTTCTGCTTCGACAACTTCGAGTCCAATCTTGCTTTTGGTTCGATCTCCTAGATTTTCATTCCTTCTCGAGATAATGGCGGCCTCGTCTCTTCGATTCCGTGCTTCAACAATTAGGGCTTCAACTTCGATCTTCATTCAATTGTGCTCAGTACTCTCTTCGGCTGTTTCGATTATAAAGGTGAGTTATTTGCTCACGATTAATTTTGATTCAAGTTTTTAAATTTGTTTGAATTGGTTGCTTGGTTGCATGCTATGATTTGGGGTGTTGTCTGTTATCATTTGCTCGGTTACTTTAATTTAAACTGTTAAGAACAGATGCTATTTAAATTTTAATTTAAACTGATAAGAACAGTTGTTAACAAATTTTTGCTTTTAAACTGATAAGAATAGATGTTACCAAATTTTTGTTTTGGGATTGATAAGAATAGATGCTTTTAAACTGATAAGAACAGATGCTATATCAAAAATTTGACTTGCTTTGTGTTGCTGCATGTGATGGATCTTTGAATCTGGTTGTGGAAAATTGTGTTTATATGTGCTTGGTTGAACCTCTGTTCATATGTGATGTACATATGTGTCTGTAAATCCCCCTATGGTTTGATGGTTTGCTGTGTATCATGCTTGCATGCCTATATATGAATGATCTCAGTTATAAAGGTCTGTGAACATCCTATAATCTGAAAATAACAAAATTGACAAGTTTAAAACAATCGTTTGATGAAAATGATGCATGCTAAAATTCTTGGAACCATTATGTGAAGCTTGAATGTTTGTTTAAGTATGGAATTAAAAGTATGTATGTGAATATGTATTTTTGCATATACATGTCACTGTGAGTAAACATACCTGATTTAAAAAGTTTTTAAAAATCTGTTAAACCCCTGTTGCATGCAGAAACTTAAGCTTAAATAGGCAAAAAATGGTTTGCATGTTGTAGTTAAATGATTTTGTGTATATTTGTTATGGTTATCTCTGTGTGCATGCTTGAAATTCAAGTGCAGTGCTCTGTTCTTTAACTATGGGATTAAGTGTTTTGTTCTTATTTAGTTTAATGATCAGGTATTTTCTGATTTCGAAAAAAAATTTCCAAAAGGATTGGATTTGAGCTGTAAGCATAACAGGATTATATTCATAGTCTTTGAGCATATATAAACCTTTAAATATGTTAATTTTATAAGAATAAAATTTTAAGAGTATGAGTACTAGTTTGAGAACAAATGAAGTTTCATATATACATGACTTTGAAAATGTTAGAGTTTTTCAGAAAGTATAGTCTTGTTTTCAACTACGAACTTATACAGTTTTAATATATAACTATCTTTGACCTCTTGTATGCACTTGTGCTTTGCCTTGAACACTTCTGCTGTTGTCATTTTGTGTTGTTGTCTTGCATTTGCCGAGTCCATGTGTAAGTTCCCATACATCCATCTGAGTTTGTTATTTCCAGTTGCACTTGGTTTGTGATTTTGTTGGGCCTTGTTCTTGTGCACTGACCATATGGTCTCTGCTTATTTGTAGCTTGTATCACTTGTTTCCCCTGCCTGTAACTTTTGTTTGTTACAGTAATGATTCAAAATCCCTATCCTTCAATTCTTTTGGAAAGAAGAAAAAATGGAAGTGTGAGGTTCAATTCTATGCTTTAATTATTCCTCTAATACCCTGTTGCATTTAGTTTATTTTGTTGCACTCATTTGTAGTCTGCACCACCATATGCTTTTGTAGCTTGATCTTTGTTGAACATGTGTTTTGCTATACTGTTCACTTGAGTTTGAATTTGTTGTCTCATTTGAAACAGTGCAGTCCCTTTGTTTTGAGATATATGCATGTTGACTAGTTCACTTGCTCATATATGTTGATTCACTGATGCATTTCTTATGGTCTATTTCTTTGTTGTTATGAGCTTAATGAGTTGTGCTCATTTTGGTCTGCACTCTGTAAACTTTGAGTTGTATTTGTTAACCTTTCGTTGCTTCATGTCTTTGGCATTTCTGAGCCTCCGCCTTTGATAGCCTGCTTTGACATTGCTGTTTGTATTGCTTTGTCTGATGCCTTCTTGACACTTTTGTCTGTGCATTGGCCTTGAGTTGAACCTAGTTTTGAAACTTGGGTTTGACCTTGTTTTGATCTGATAGCTGTGTATTTTTGTTTGGTGCACACGTGTTGGCGAGGCAGTGCACATGTGTGTAAATATACGTGTGTACTGCAGCCACACAGGATTGACAGATTTTAAAAATTGAAGTTGTCAATAAGAAAATCCATAATAGATTTAAATTGATTCATGTGATTCGTCATCTCTGTTACCATTTTATTCAGTTCATTGCAAATTTAATTACTTGAATAAAGATTAATCCTGACTCGAGTGTTTTGTGTTTTGCAATAAACGCTCGGGTCAGACAGAGTATTTTTACAGCTTGAAGATTTTCAGGCAGCGAAGTTAGAGAGAGGGGAAAGCACTTCACTAAAGTTTTCTAGAAAATTTTTTCTTGTACTTAAGAATTAAAGATTATTCCGCTGTATAAAAATGTAATGCATTGTACAAACTCTGATATATGTATGTAAGAAAAATTCATTTATGAATAATATTATGATTATTCTGTGATTCTGTGGCTGATTCTGTTTAAACTCTATAAACTACTAACAATCCGTCATTTTGAACGTTTCGAGTTGGTTTAATTACCGACTAGAGGCGGTCAGGGCGGCGGGTCGTTACAAGTTAATTGGTTGTTAAATCATTGGAATTAAATAGAAATTCAACTGAAATAGTTGAAAATTTGATTTTAAAGGTTGAATTTGGGTAATAAATTTGGTTTTTGAAAGATTAAATTGATTGAAAATGAAATTCTAGAATTTGAGCTCAGAAATTAAATTGTTTAAAACTTTAAATAAAGGTTAATTTGGTTTAAAAGGTTAAACCAACATTTGAGAATTTAACTCGAATTTATATAATTCGAGATGGTTTAAAATTGAGATTGAAATTGAATTCATTCAAATTGAATCTGATTTGAATTAATTGGATTTGTGATTGAAAATGGATAAATTTAAAAATTCAAATGGAAAATTTGAGCTGGATTGAATTGAGATGATTTGAAATTGAAGTGGGTCAATTGATATTAGTCCAAATTGATTGGAATAATTTGGAATTGTAATTAAAGTTGAATAGGTTTAATATCAAGTGGAATTTGATTTAAATTGGGAAAGAAATCCAGTTTTATTCAACGTGAATTGGGGTTAAATCAATTTGAATGGAAATTGAAGATTATTCAAATTGGAATTGAGCCAATTTAAATGGAAGTGGAAATTTAAATTGAATTGATGGGGAAGTGAACAGTTTTGACTCTGGACTATTTTCAATATAAATCGTTTTAATATAAACTTATTTTTTTCCAAGCTATTTAATATACACAACCATTCTTTTTAAAGCCAATTTATTTTATATTTTTTTCACAATTATTTTTGGAACTATTTAACAAATTTTCAACTGTTTTATAAGTTAATTACTATTATTTAACTATTTTACAAATTAATTACTATTTTACAACTATTTCGCAATTATCTAGAATTTATGAAACTATTCAACTATTTTTCAACTATTTTACAATTAGTTAACTATTTTACAGCTATTTTGCAAATTAATAATTATTTTTCAACTACTTGTCTGTTTTTAAAATTTTCAAGCTATTTTCCAAATATAAACTAGTCGGAGTTCAAACTGTTATTGATTAAATACCCACTGAGGTAAGAATTGGAGTGATAATCCAAATGAGGATTAAGTTAAACGTGAATAAGCGAATAAAATCGAAGTGAGGATGAATAGAAAGGAAATATATTTGGCTAATAATCAATGAAGTTAAATACGTAGGATGTACGTATATTATTCTATTTGCATAACGATTTGATCTAGATTCGAGCATAGAATTTCGAGATAGTTTATCGATCCGAGTTGGGATTTTTCACTCGATTTTCGACGGCGAACCTGGACATGGATTTTTGATTGGTTCTGGATATTCTCTATCATAGTTATAGCTATGCAAGGAGAATGACAGATTTTGATCAAGAAACCTGATCTGTGTCCGCACTAGGAAGTCGGGTGGACGATACTAGTTCGGAAGTGAAATTGTGTGATCGAGTGAGCGATCAGATTGGTATAGTGTACGGATGATATGTGTCATCGCATGGATTTGAATGAAATTGATATTGAAATTTGTGAATATATATATATATATATATATATATATATATATATATATATATATATATATATATAAAGGATCTTATGAGGATTTTAGAGAAAGGTTTTGGGAACCTTTGGATTTGGAAAGGCTTTTGATTTTTGGATAAAATCAATGTTGGAATTTAGAAAGCCTAGTTTGAAAATTATCGATTTTGGGATAATCGATTTTGTGTAAGGGAGCTTTGTATGAGATCATACTAGGTGTATGATTTGAAAGATACTATATGTGTATAGTATAAAGTGTTTTGATAATGGCTCTAAGGAAAAAGGCGCTCCCTTGAAATGAACTTCTCAGGAGTGCCACTGGGTGGTGCTGCCTTGAACCCTAGGGGGGTTTCTAAAGTTGATCCTGTTAGGAGTCCGGACAAAACTAGTTCCTGAGGATTATGAGTAGTGTGTAGCGAAAGTCGAGGGGCGCAGATGCCTACAGAGGCATTTGGGTTATGCTGTGACGACAGTGTAACTCGTTGTCACTGCAATCTACTGCAGACCATAGCGAAAGTCGTGTGTGCCGCTGAGAGCCAACAGTCTGCGTTTGATTTTATATCGGTAGACTACGACCTATAGTAACATAACGAAAGTCGTGTGTTCCATTGAGAGCCAACGGTCTACGTTTGATTTTACATCGGTAGACTGCGACCTATGTAGGAGTGGAGAAGTTTCATTTTGAAAGCGAAAATCGAGGGCGCTGATGCCTACAGTTACACGAACTTTTGCTGCGACGGCAACGTAACCATGGAATATAACTGCGATCAGTTGTGGGTTCCATGGCGTAATCGAGGGGCGCAGACTGCCTACAGTTGCATGGACTTTTGCTGCGATGGCAACGTAACCCAGGATGTAACTACGACCATGGATGCGGCGATGATGTCCAAACCATTCTCACCAAGATTTTTCCCCTATTTTCAAAAACTGTTTTCTGTAGTTTCAATATAATTATTTTTCAAATTATTTTCACTGGATGTTGAAACAGGTCCGCCAAGCCCTTATAGATTTTCAGTCGTACGCCTGATCAACGTATGACCGAATTTCTGTGAGAACAAGGATGGACTTGTCGAGACATGGAGTTATAAAAGTATCTATATAAAAACTAATTTCGTAATATTATACAGATTTTTAAAGTAGTTTAAAAATGTTCAAAGAAAATTTATCTAATTTTAAGCATTTTAATAATTTTGGCTTCGTTCCTTTTCGAGGACGAAAAGATTCAAAGGGGGAGGAATGCGATGACCCGGGATTTTGGCAATATTATTTAATAAGTATTTAATCTGATTAATTTAAAATACAACTTATCATCTTAAAAACAAATAAGACTTTTGGCCATTTCCATTTATATATGTGTGTGTGTATTTTGGAAGAAAAACCATGATTTGAAAATTTAAAATAAAATTTTTCAAAAACATTTAAAATAAAGCTCTACCTTATTAACATTTGAAATAAATATATATATATGAATGTAATCTAGTTAATAAAGCTTGGAATAAAATTAATTTTTATCAATACTAAATACAAGTATAAATAAATGTATATACAAGAATATGGATTAAGTATCGACAACTTAAATTTAAAACTTAAATTTAAAACATTTATGTGAAAAGGAATAGAAATAAAAGTATAGTAATTATTTGTGGATTTGCAACATGAGTTAAACCAATACAAATAATTAAAACAATTTTATATTAAACACATAAAGTATGAAAACAAAACTAGGCAAATGAACATATGTTGCCAATGAAGTAGATATGCAAGGCAAGAAAAAAAAAAGAACAAAGAAATAAATATCTACATACATAAATCAATAGCTGTAATCAAGAAAGGAAACACACGCATTTAATACTATCATCTCAGCAAAAAACAAGTCATTTCGAATGATAAAAATCATTTCATTTTCCACAAAAATGTAGTTTGGTCAAAGAAGGAGGCAAGAAGAAAATGTTTGCACTAGTAAACCCCTATTCCTGTAAACTCTTATATATATATATATATATATATATATATATATATATCTTCTTATCCTATTCTAGTTCGTTCAAACACTTAGTATATTAGAAAAAATAAGTACACACTTCCATCTTACCACTGAAGCTTAATTAATATAATTCAACAACAAACAGGAAGTCTTTAAGGCAGATCAACCTGCAGTTTTCAAAACAAATATTGGCTCTCTGTTTAGGTGAGTACACACCTTATTTTAAACTTAAGTATAATTAGATCGATGCTCGTGATTCATGGATGATATGACGTTTTTCATGTGTATTTTTAGGTAAGTAGCTCTGTGTAAAATATATGTTGGATCTGTGTGAACTGGGCATGAATGTTCTTCTCTGTTGGTACAGGGTTGAAAATTAAAATCAAAACTCAATATATTTTCATCTAGTCACTGGTGGACTTTGATTCTAAGACAAAATAAGTTTGCATAATCATCATTCAAGTTTTACAAACATGTTTAAATATTTTTAGATTTCAAAGTACTGTAAACTAAGTAAATACAGTAAGATTTTAAAGGAAGTGATAAAATCAACTGCCTTGTTTTGTGGATTCAGGCATGCAGTTCGAATCAACTCTGGGAAACTCGATTTTTAAAGCTAAAATCACGAATTTTAGTTTAGATTTGAGTTTGCGATTTGGGTTTTGATCAGTTTTTGGGTTTCGAGTAAATTCCGACGACTGGTGAAGCTTGGGAGGTCGGTGCTTTGGTTGGAGCTAGATTGGCGAACGTCGAAGCAGGGAAAAATGGTGGGGGTGGTTCTCGATGTGTCGACGGAAATTTTCCGATTAAGTTTAGAACCCTAGTTTTTATCTGGTTTGAGTTTTATTTCGGTTCGACTTCCTAAGTGGATCGAGTGCAACGAGGCTTTGGGTGATGAAAGTTGGTGGGTTGCCGAGGGCATGGCCGAAGTTGTAGAGTTTCCGGTGATCGGAGCTTTGAGGTCGAGGCGTTGACAGGTATTGGTGGTGGTTTCTTTTACCTGTTCCAGGTTTTGATTTGAAGGCTCTTTTCGATATCGAGCTTAGGGAGGACGATTTGATGATCGTGGTGGAATATGGAGTAGTTTGCCGATGTGGGAGAATCGGCGAAGTTGGCCAGAGACGATCTTGGTCTCCGTGTATGTGCACGGTTCACATTTCTGGTGATGTTGTTTTCGGTTTGAGCGGAAGATGGATAATCGAGTTTTACTCGAGTTATTTCGTGATTTGCTCGAGAATTTTTGGGTTCGACTCGAAGTCAAATGATGGTGTCTCGGGTAGAATGGGGGAGGGGAGGGTTTATAGGTTTTAACAGAAACCTGTTTAGTTCTGTTTTAAAATTTTTAAAATGGAATTAAAAAACTGAGTTTAAAATGAAAAGCAAAGTTTTGAACAAATTTTAAATCTACGTTTTAAAATCTGGAATTCAAGTTAAATCTTAGTTTGAAAAATAAAATTTGAGTTATATCTTCTTAAACAATTTTAAGCATTGATGACATAATTAATATTCGATAATTTAAGTAAAGAATTTACTTTAAGTTTTAATTATTTAAGTGAATACTTTAGAATGTTTTTAAAACTTAATTAGTATTTTAATTAAGTAGTTAACGTAAGATAAATTTTAAAGTTAATTAACATTAAAGCTTTTTAAGTTAGTAACTAGTTTACTTAAAGCTATTAAGGGAGATCTTAAAATGTTAAATAAGACAAATTATTATTATTAACTAAATGTTTGAAAGGTAATTAAGAATGATTAATTAATTCATGGTTGTAATTAATTATGCGATTAGTGATTAATTAAATTATAATTAAAGATTGGTTAATTAATAACTAAGTGTTTAATAAATTAGTAATTGAGAATTGTAAATTAGCTAATTAAAGTTAATTAATAAATAATTAGTAGTTGATTAATTAAGCAATTAATTAAGGGTTAATGATTAATGAACTAGTAATTAATGATTATTTAAGTAATGGGAAACTAAAGAGAAATGAATTAAGTAATTAAGGTTTAATAAATTGATTAAGAAGTGATTAATTAATTAAATGGTATGAAATGGAATAATTAATTAATTAATGATTTATTAAGCAGAATTAAAGATGTTTCTTATGGATGATTGTATAAGTAGAATATCTGAATGTAGGATATCTATTTGGTGATATTCTGTGATACTCTGTGATATGCTTTGGATTTATCCGTGATGTTTGAGTATGATCTATCTTTGATATGTGCTATGTGAATTCAAAGTGTTGAATTAAAATTGTTTAAACTATTAAACAACTTGACCTTTAAAATGGCGTTTGAATTTCGAAGAGAACGGGGTCGGGTATTTTCTAATACCCAAAACCACTTCGAATTTTTATAGATTGATATGTGAAATCAATAGGCTGGAACAAAAGGATTTAAGTGAATTGGATTATTTAATCTAAGTTTTGGTACTAAGAAAATTGATCTGTGAAATAAGTGATGCCTATAACAAATTGTGAATTTGTAAATTGGTACGAGTTACCCTGGGTCTTATATAAGTTGTATGCTTTGTATTTCATGTTAGATGGGTTTACTCATGCTGGTTTCCAGCCTGACCCGGGTGTTACTTTGATGTAATGCTCGGGTCAGATCGAGTATTACAAATTTCAGGTAAGGACGTTCTGGAGCTCAGGAGGCGAGCTGGGTGGCAATAATGTATGGAGTGTTTCTGTTATATTTATTGTTGTATATCTAAGACATGATGATTGTGTATATCCACTGTTTGTTATATGTTTAACTCTGATGTATTAAAGATGTAATCGACAGATATAGTATTCTTTTGTAAACTGTTATTATTTGATATTTTGATCCGCTGCGAATGTGAGATATTGGTGTTTTCTGTTTCTTCTTCTTCTATCTCTTTCTTCTTTTTCCTAACTATATAGAATTTTCGAGATCGAAAATTTTGGGTCATTACATGTGCTATCTCCTGCTTGTAGAGGTGAGTATTTCTCACTAGACATTTTGTACTTATATAATTAGTAAATTGACACCATTTGAATCTATAAATTATATTATCATGTTATAACTGCCTATGCTATGATCATATGATGTTCATCCCTGTTTGTACACATTTCATATCATCTGTTACTATTATATGATGTTATACTGTTATTTATATCTGTTTATCACACTACAAGCTCCCCATAGAATAGAATCACTATAGGTTGAATGATACATACCCGAATGGACTTTATAATAGAGAAAAATCGTTATGGGCTGAAATGATAAGCCTGAATGATTTTTATTTATTTTTATTTACTTGGGATTGCGGGTTTGAAATAATTGAACTCGGATTTTTTTTCCTTTGTAAATTACGGATTGAAATGATATATTATCCGTAACATTTGACCTAGGCTAGAAAATTCTATACAGACCCATGGTTAATATATATTTTCTAAAAATTTTAAAATATTTTAAAAATGTAAATATTATGATATTTTAATTTAAAAATGATTTTTCTAAAATATTAGTGATTTTCTACAAGTTAAATAAGTAAGATAAATAAATGGTAGAGTAGAATCTGGAATAAAAGTTAATTTTGGAATTAATGATTTTTTTATAAATGAAGTTTAAACTAAGTAAGAAAATATGATAATTTGATTTAAATTAAAATTTAAAAATGATTTTTATAAAGTGTTATTGATTTATCTATAAATTAAAAATAGATAAATAAATAAATGTTTAAAATTGAAAATTGAAATATAACTTAAGTTGGAAAATGTGAAATGTGTATTAAAAAATAAAGTTAAGTTAAGAAAATAAATGGAAACTTAGTTTAAATTATGAAATTAAAAATTTAACTAAAAGTGTAAAGTAAATACAAGAATAGGAAATTTTACACTTGAATTTATTAAGTGTATTAATGAAAATTTGGTTTTATTTATGGGAATTTACTTTACAAAATCATAGAATAAAGGGTATTTAAATGATCATTTTTAAAGTGAGAAAATATGATTTTATAAGTTAAAAATGGTTTAAAGTAAAGTTTAATTTATTTATGAAATTGTATTGAAATTAAGTAATAGCACTTCAGAAATGCTATCGTTTCAGAAGTTAACTTAAAATCTAAAGTAAATGATATTACAACACTTTGTAAGTGTTGTGGTTGATACAAATGAACTAAATGGTAAAATGAAATGAGGGCTATTACAGCACTTTGTAAGTGCGGTAGTTGCTGAATTTAACTAAGGTTTTAATTGAAACCTAAAACCTATTACAGCATCTTTAAATGTTGTCTTTTGCTGAAGTGTATTATTTTCAAAATTAACTTTCCGTAGCGTTTTCTAAATGCTGTGAAAGTTGAATTTCACTGTTTTAATTAATTTAAGTAAATAAATGAATTCTGAAAAGGCTAAAATTTTGAGAACTTAATATTTGATTTTTAAATATAATAATTTCATTTTTAAATGGTTTATTTGGAATATTTGATTTGAAATATAAACCATTTTGAAATGTAATTTGAAATGATATTTTAAATTAAATAAAATGAATGAGGTTTTGGAAGGGTATGATATTTCAATATTTTAAATGAATTTGAAATGATATTAAATTTTGAAATGATTTTTGATTTCGAAGTATAAAATACCATTTTGGAATTTTAACCATGGGATGTATTTAATTTATGGTTTAATTGATCCTTAGAGGATGGGCGATCCTAAGCATCTTTTAAGTTACTGTGCATTGCTACAGTTCACTTGAGTTGGTTTACATTATATAAGTATGTATGTCCTGACTCAATTTTTTGTGTTTTACTTTACGCTCGGGTCAACTTAAGTATTTACAGCTTAGCTTTGGATTTTGTTTCTGGAGCTAAGAATCGTTGGAGATTCTACTAGTCTAGTTATCTATTCCCTTTCAGTTTTAGTTGTTCTATTTCAGCTCTGTTATTTGTAAACTTCTATCTATTTGAGTTTTCTATTGTATATGTTTTTCAGACTGGTATTATGTATTTGTTTTGAGATTTTGTTATAGTAGCTTCATGAACTACTATGGTATTTTAATTTTCGCTACGAGTTATTCTAATATTCCTGTGTCTGTGATTCTGTGATTGTATTTTATTTGCTCCAAATTTATTTACAATGCCGTATTTTGAGCAATTCAAGTTCGACGTATGCAGATGCAAATGGATGAAAATATCGGGTTTTTACAAACCCACACCATGGGTTGTTAAGAAATCCGAAAATGCATTCAGGTTGGGTTTGTGGATATTCTTCTCATTAATAGAGTTCTGAATATGAATAAAATGCAAGTTTCTAAAATCATGGTTTTCACTACATAAATCAGATTACTAATTATATTTATGAGGTCTCGGTTTAAAATTTTTAATCGTCTTCTTTTGCTTTCATATCTCATTCGTAGGCATCCTATTTTTCTATACAGTTTTGGAGGCTTTTGCAACGTCCCACTTTTTCATACAGTTTAAGCTGATAATAAACCACACATGTCTAACCTAAATTGAATGGAATGACGGATAATTAAGGAAAAGAAAGAAGACAAGAAGAAATGAAACAACATAGAATCACATAGTGGAATGAATATTCTAAATATATAACAAATCTTTGCAAAAAAAACTATATTATATGTATATATGGACATCCATAAGAGTATACTAACCTATTTCAGCCCGAACAATTATAATAACCTCTTCTCACAATTGTTGATAACTACAATAATGAATGCAGTGGAAGAAAAATTACCTTCTACGTGAATACGTCTCTTGGCCTCCAACTCATCTCCTGAAGCTCCAAAGCGTTCAACTTAACCTGGAAATATGCACGGTCTGACCTGAGCATTATAGAAAAAACAACGCCCATCAGTTTGGTAAAAATAGCGTGAGAAACTCAAATCACAAGGAATTTTATTTATTATAACTTGTAAAATCCTTTAAAATCTAAGCTTTGTCCTAAGACCGCGCAGCACATAAACACAGACGGGTTTTTTCCTTACGATAACCAAAAAATTTATATTAGAAAGTCCAGTAATATTATAATAATTTCTCATGCAAAAATAATAATAATCAAGTAGTTGTTATGCTCGTGAGTGTACATCCCAACAATACTAGGTATATAATCAAAAAAGCCTGATAAGACATGTTCTCTGCTTGTATAGGAGTTCCATGGAGGTGCCCTCAATACTACAAGGAATGATTCTCCTGCACAAGGATCAAAGATATCCTTCCAAAGCAGCATACATCTTTAGTGATGTCCCATAGGAAAAACATAGCTGGTCTCGCTAAGACTGAGTGCATTGCCCCATGCATGCATAACAACTGTAGGTAACGTCTAGGTGGAGCTAAACACACCTTATGGGTTTGCCAACCCTACTGGCCATGCCTACTATCTCTTGTTTTAGTCATTACTGCTGCTGAGGCTGCATTCGGCGTTCTAGCTCACACACAATCATCAAAACAGATTTTGGAATCCCACATGGATTCCAATACCTCAACGGGTCTCGAAATCACACATGAATTCCCGTATCTCAAATAGATCTTGGAATCATACATGGATTCTCATATCTCAACAAGTTTCGGAACCACACGTGGATTCCCACATCTTAATATATCATGAAACTCTTCTATAGAAGCGTATATGGTTTTTGGAGTAGTTACGGGTTTGAGACAGCTCTTACGAGTACACTCTTCCGCTTCACAGGTGCTCCACAAACCAATCGCTGATTTTCGGAATGTATAATACCCGTTCATTAGGAAATAATAAGACAATACATAAGAGCAGGGATCACCCTAATCAATTTAGCGAACGGATCTCCTCATCATTTGTTCTAGAAGAATCAAACAAGTTTATATGTACAATATAGCACCACCGATGGTAGCTATACCGTATAATTCCTGTATTTTTCCTAGATATTTCCAAAGTTAAAATCCTTCGGTGTTAAGTAAGGAATATGTTCGTATCACCAAATTAAGAAGGATTACAAATTTAGGCCTTTGGGGTCGCGCACTTAGAAAATTATTCTATTAATGTTTTAACAATTTGAAATTAATTCTAAGAGTGTTTTACCAATATGGAAATACGAAGATCAAGAACAAATTCAGTTCGTTTTTAAAAGTAAAAGTTTGATTCGTTTATGGAAATGAATTATTTCCATAAGGCGAATCACTTATATGGAAACGATTTACTTGTATAATTAGCACTAAACATCAAAGAATTAAACTTGTCACCATTTAAAAAGTTAAGAGTAATTATTGGACATGATTTTGAATTGATAGTAACCTGACTTGTCCAACATTACTGTTAACAAAAAAAGTATAGGTTTGAATTAAATGAGTGGTGATAAGTATACAAAGACTTAGTTTTCATATATGATCATTTTATATCTTCAATAGTTGGTATCTTGGCTATTGATTACTTCAGCTACTTTATTTTCGTCATTCTAAGACAATTTATTGCTTCGTTGAGCGTTGCTATCCTTTGTCGGAAATGACTAAACCAAAAGTGCGAAAGGAAGCCAAACTATGTGGGGTTGCTCCCATTAGGTTATTTTCATATCTCATCTAGTTTGGATTTGGTTGTGCACTTAAATGTGAAAATATTTGGATACTCGGTAAGGTCTAGCGTAGTCTGGCTTGGAATCGTCCGAGAAGTGTCATAGAGTAAATAAGCTTCTCAGAAGTATATTACTAGGGATATACTTCAATGGGTGGGGGTGCAACTTCCTAGTCATTTTTTGGAAAATTTCCTTCCTTATTTGATTCAAAAATCCTGAATTTGTTTTAGCTTTAATTTACCACAAGAAGAGCCAACTCCATACCATAACATTTAAGTGTTTATTTAGTCCATTCTATCAAGTTGGACCGTTACCTTATTCAGTCCATTCTATCAAATTTGGATTGTTACCTTATTTAGTCCATTCTAGCAAGTTGGACTCTTTTCGTTGTTCTATCCATTCTGTCCGGTTTGGATTTTACACGGTTTATTTCCAATCTTTCATGTCTGGCTTAATATTGTTTATGCTCATTCATATTTGGATTTGTTTCCTGATATTCATTTTCACTCTTGCCTGTATGGATGCTATTCTTATGAGATAAAAACCCATTCTGTATTAGCAGCTTGGTCTCACAGAACTTTTATATATGTTCCACATTTTTCGAGTTATCTCATGCAAGGATTTCCAAACTAACTCAAGTGTTATTTATTTATAATGCTAGGGTTATACCGAGTATTTTCCCAGGTTGTCTTTGGTGTTATGGAGATCATGGAAGGGAGCTGAAGACTCACCTATCCTATTGTTTTATTTTCCACTGTGTTATATAGTATCCCTATTAGCATTTGTAAGGTCATAATTTTATAACTGTCCAATTGATATGGTTTGTTTTTTTACTCTGATGTATTCTGTATTTTGGAGTGACAATTTTTACTATCCTTATTGTATTATATGTTGTCGATTTTGCAGTTAGATTTTATTTTCTCCATTCTCCATTCTTTCCATTTTTATTTACCCTAACGAATTACCTTTTTTTATTAGATGCATGACATTGGAACACAATGGCAATGTTCGATGGTAAAAAAAGCGGATCGTTACAGCATGGTATCAAAGCGCGAGGTTAAGCGAGAACCTTGGCTTTAGTAAGGTTTGATTCATTGGAGACAGAGTAACACCCTTGAATGAGTTTTAAAGTATTCAATATACGAGAGCGTATTTGTTAATTTTATAAAAATTTATTATGTTAATTGATCTAATGAGTTTTTAGTAATTTTGGTCGAGTCGTGGGACACCACGGTATCGATAGGGGCTTCTAAACACTTGTATAAGGCCAACAGACATGGTATTAATTTTTTTTTTTGGAAATTTGGCAAATTAAATATTTTTCTTAGGATTATATTTTATATACATAAGGAATAATTTTCAAAACTCTATATAGTTATATCGTGTGTAGGTTTAAATGTTATAATATTTATTTATTATCAATATTATTTGTTCGGTTATGCTTAATTTAAATAAGAAGCATTAACTGCTGCTTGTTCCTCTCTAAATTGTGCTTGGTTTAGTTAGGAGCATTTATAGTTTAGATTTAAAATGAACCCTTTGTGAATTGATTTTCACAATTTGACTATAAAAGTGTTTGGAGAAAATGTTAGCTTGAAAATTCACCTTTTAATAATGGTGGGTTAGGACTTAAAGTTTATAAAAAGATATTACTATGATCTAAATAGCGAGGTAAGATATTTAAAGAATAAGTATTCGAGATTATTGTATTATAATAAAGAGGAATTTTTATAATACGAAACGATTTATATATAAATGACACTTTATATAAATTAGTTTTTGAAATGTGTTTAAAAAGAATTTTTGAATCTAAATCCCAGAATTTTTGAAATTAGTTTCAGAAGGTTTTTTAGTAATTAAATAGCAGTAATTTTGAAAGTAAATGAAAATAAAATTATATTACGAAGTAAATTTTTAAAGGAATGCATTTTCTTTGGGATAATTAGGAGGAAATTGTTTCGATTTCTTTTATGATAATCTAAATAATATTCTAAGTGAAGATTAGACATTTTCTCAGGCAAACGTCATGGATACTTAGTAAATTATTCTCATTATTATTGTGCAATCGAAACGAGTTCAAATCCGAATAAACCCAAAGTGAGTTTCAATAAATAAATTGTTTGAAGTTATTACATATAGAAAATATATGTAGTATGCTTTCAAAGATAAGTTTTGAAAATTTAAAACCATGTTAATTGGGTTAATGTAAATAAGAAGTTTTTGATAAACAATGTTTTATTAAAACCATATATTTGTTTAAAACATCTAAGTAGTGTAAACTACTTGTTGATTGGATCAACCCATGAATATTATTCATTTTAACACTCTAAATGTAAAGCGGTTATTAGGTTATCTTGGTTTTAAGAAACCATAATTTGAATTAATCTCCATCTAGGTCTTTGAAAAAGGAAAATAAAATTTGAATGTACTCTTAAAATATAAAAGAATATTATATAAGTAAAGAAAGTGGAATACGTTATGATCTGATGTTTTATAAAGAAATAACTTTATAAAATATTTTAAAACTTGGGTGAGAAACTATGAGATAACTCATAAATAATTTTAGTATTGAATAAAAGACTAAGTGAAAATATTAGAGAATCAGAAAACTTTTAATATAATTAAGAAACTAATAAAATATAGAGTATAACTTTCCATTTTGTCCGAGTGAGTTTGGATAATCTTCAGAGTATTAACCAAAGGCTAATGAGAAAAACAGTATGCTTAGACAATTATCTATATTTTTGGACAATTATGGAAGTTTTGAACCAAAGTTAAGATTTGTTTGATAGTCATTTTACATTTTAAAATAATGTTAAGTGATGGTTTTCCCTTATGGGATTTGATTAACTGTTATTGTTAGTTTATTCCTTCACAGACTTTGATTGATTTGATTGACTGAATTGAATTGATTGGTTGTGTGATTGCATATACCCTTGTTTACAAAATTTAAATTTATAGATAAGATTTTTAATTGTGGTTATTAAGATCAAATTCCCATGATTTTGAAAAAGGAGATTTTTGAATATTTTGGGAAAGGAAAAGATATTTATTCACTCTAGTTGATGTTTTTGGAGGAACCGGTATACCATTGGATGTTTCATGTTGTTTTGAAATAGAGTTTCACCATAATTTATTTGAAGTAATTCCCTCCTTGTCATTTTGATTCTGTTCTTTGATTTTTCACGTCAGAGAAATTTGAAAACTAAAATTTTGACTTGAAAAACCTGGGTATTTAGATCTAAATTTATCATCTAAAAATGATTGGATGCATAGCATTTATTATAGTATATCCTCTTGTTTGTCGCATATGATTGAGATATGGTTGTTGGTTGCATGTAGACTTATATCATGATAGTTTTTGCATGTAGAGTTACATCACATTGCTTTTGTCAGCTTGATTTTCTGTTAGATTTTTGTTAGTACATGTATGTAAGAGAGCCATTTGATTCTTTTGCACCTGCATTTACATAGAAGATTATAAGTTACCTGCCAAAATATAAATCAAACACAAAATCGCACGTAATAAATTCAGAAAATTTGGTTTGGTTAATGATTTTATGCGCCTAATATGGAAGGCCACTTGGCTTTTGTTTCCTTCGAGTGGTTGAGAGTTCATAGACGTAGGGCTGTAAATCAAACGGACAGGACCGGACGAAAAAAATACTGAATTCGGACCGAAATATAATTCAAACGGACAAGTGCCCTAATCGATTAAATATGGGCTATCCCTTAGTTGTTTGAACTCGGCCTGTAAAAAATTTGCACAGCCCTTGTCCTTCCTGTTAAAGTCATTCAGACATGACGAGCTTAGATGGTTTGGACGGACTACATGGTTTCAAAGGAAAATTATTTACTTGTCAACAAAAGAGCTGCAATATATCACAGGTTAACAGTAGTGGTTCTGTTAGTATTCTAATTTTCCATCCTTGGTTATTCGATAATAGATACTGTAACTCTATTAAATGCATGTGAAGTAATGTCAAACAAAAAAAGACTTGTTTCAGCAAGCAAATATTAGTTTCAAAATGTCAAAAGATTTGTAATTGTTTATATTAAACAAAAGGATCAGTTTCAGCAAGCAAACATTACCATATTTCAGCAAAAAAAATTTATTACCGGATATACATTCTAGACATAAAATGAAATGCATGCATGTATTATGCTTAAGCCAAACAAAACAACATGTTCAGCAATAGAATATCAATTTTAAAGCCAACTAATGCTTTCAGCAAGCAAACTACAATAAAAATATTCAAAGCTTACTAATGGCTTTTACATTACAATAAGCTCAAAATGTCAAAAGATTTGTTTCAACAAGCAAGTATTAGTTAATCTTCTAGCCAATAAAATGTGGAAAGACTTGATGCGACAAAGAAAACATCATTCCAAAAATAGCCTTCCAAGTATATCCAGTAATAAATTCTACTACCTGAGAAAGAAAATATAAAAGTGATTCCATTAGTACAATTTATATTAAACTTTTTATACGCAGTTTTATCACAGTACCACTCAAACTAGCAAAAACTATAAATTTTGCACATGTAAATTAACAAAAAAATTGCAGAACTTGTATTATCAGTGACCTTGTTTTCATTTTCATTCAATCAAATTTTACAGTGTTGGATACCCCTCCTTCCCGTTGCACTTTATTGCAAAACAGTAAGAAATAGATGGTAATTAGTAAAACATATTTATCATATTTTCAAGAATTTGATCAGCTTTATTATTATAACAACATGAACATTATGTGTTTTGCTAAATATTTGTATGTAAACAACTGCATTTTACCTCTTTCAGTGAATATTTTTATCTTAACCAGTCGTCGCTACATAATAAAGCTTCCACTGTTACGGGATTCAAAGAACTCCTAAACTGATCAAGAACTCTACCGCCAGCACTAAATGCAGATTTAGAAGCAACACTGCTGATTGGAATAGAAAGTATATCCCGTGCCATGCTTGATAATATTTTATACTTTGAAGCATTCGATTTCCACCAATCCAAGATATTAAAGTCTAAATCAGTACATTTATGACGAGTTTCCTTCAGATATACATCCAACTCCGATTCAGTTGGTTCTACAATGTCGAACTCTTCAGCCCAAATCTCAAACTCAGATCTACTTTTGGTCATCAATCTATCATTGTATTTAGAGCTAATATTTTTTTCTTGTAGAATTCATGTTCAGCACAACACATCCTCTGAATATAATTCTTGCAGGGAAGAAATAATATATTTAATTTTTTGGCCTGATTCAGCGTTCGAGTAGATATTTGGAAAGAAAAACTTAATTAATTTCATTTTATATCTAGGATTTAAGATGGCAGCAATCGACATTAATAGATTACTTTCACCCCAATATTTGTCAAATTTGATCTTCATTTGTTCACCATTTCACTCATATAAGAACAATCTTCAAATTCAACCCCTTTATCATTCAAGGTTTGGTTAATTTTCCAAAGCTCAGGAAGAAATAGGTTTGGAGTCGGATAAGAAGTGCTAGAAAAAATATTGGAAGCTTCACTAAAAATTTCTAAAATTTTGTATACCTACTCGGCTTTCTCCTTATCTGATTTAGAAGGAAGCCAAGTATAAGACTGATCTCCTTCTTGATACATAGAAAACACTTTTTTGAATTGAATGGCACATTCTAGCATTTCATATGTTGAGTTCCAATGGGTAGGAACATCAAGGACTAAGCGTTTAGAGACCGGAGTTGTAGTTGTTTAACAATATCCATAAACTTGTTCAGTCATTGAAAGGACATTTTAAAATACTTCACACATTCTCGAATATTTTGTAACACACACTTTATTTCAGTTAATCCATCCTGCGCCATTAGGTTCAAAATATGTGCATAACATCTAACATGAAAAATCTTTCCCTTGAAATAGAGTCTACCCTTTAACGAAAAATTCTCTTTAAGTGTTCTCATGGCTTAGTCATTAGAAGATGCATTATCAAGTGTTATGGAAGATACTTTAGTTTCTATCTCCCAATCTAAAAGGTATGCAAAAATAGAATCAATGGTTGTAAGACCAGTATGTGTGGAGTTAAATACCAAGTTTAAAATACGATTTTGTAACTTCCAATTCGAGTCTAAAAAATGACATGTAAGACACATATATCCTGTAGTTTGATTTGATGTCCATAAGTCGGTTGTCAAACTAACCCTGCCCGTATCCCTTAGCAATTCTTTCAAAATCTTCTTCTCATTCTCATATACTTTCATGCATCCACCTTTTATGGTTACTCTCGATATTTTCTTAAATTCAGGATTCAACATTTGAGAATACAAGATAAAAAATTCGTGTTCAACCATTCTAAATGGATGTTCATGCACAATAATCATTGTAGCCATTATTACCTTAATCTTTGTCTTGTCATATTTATAAAGAGCCAATTTTCCAATCAAATCAATATCATTAGATGCTTTCTCTTTGAACATATCTTTAGCTAAAATTTTCTGCTCTTTTTGTTTCACAATGCGAACACGACACTTGTTTAAATGTCTTTTAAATGTAGTTGTGCTTCCATCCTTAGTAACTATTATTTTTTGTTCACAATGGGTACACATACCATATTTTCTTATCATGCCATCTTTAGCTTCTTCTGTATGTCCTTCAAACTCAAGCTAAACTTCTAATTTTCTTTTTCGTGCTTTTTCTTCCATCTCTTTAACTCTCTCTCGTCTTAAAGATTTGCTTGTTCTCCATCTCCTTCTTTCATAAGTTGCCCATCATCATCACCGATGAGTATTTCTTGTGGTTGTTTGCCATTCATGTCATCATTATCACCTAAAAATAGTGCAAAATTAAGGATGAAACAATACTAAAGTAATTTGTGATAGCAACATTATGAAACTGTAGTGAAATGGAAAGTTAGTAATCGCTATGTTGAATGGACGAAGATCATCATGCTCCGTTTTGATGTTTAAGTTTTTAGTTTAATAGATCTACTACATACCCCTATATTAAATATAATAGTATCTAATATTAAGGAATGAGTATCAAAACTATCAAAACCTGGAATAAAGATAAAAAACAATGAAATTTTATTTCTAAATTATTATCTCATCATATCTGTAATTAACGATCAGAGAATAAACATGTTCATAGCTACAAGCTATTAATTAGAAAATGGTAAAAATTGTAACCAGACACGTTCATATGTAAGAATGATTACCAAATTTATACAAACCTCAAACAAAGATAACTAAAATTTTAATTTTTTTTACCAAACTACAGTCTCTTCATATCCACTATTAACAAATAAAAAGTATGCATGTTCATATTTATCTTTTAGCATAAAATGACTATCAACTTCAATAGGAAATAATAGTAGGAAAATTAGCATTATTAGCAACTAGAATAAGAAATGTAACAACTATGAAGAAGTGCAAAAATTCTATGCATAAAAACTACTAACATCAACAATTGCCAAAACTTTACATGTATGATTTATTTTCAGTGTAGTACTGTAATCCAATACCACATGGATATTCATTATTACACTATATAACAAAATAAAAAGCAAATAAAACAACCATTTTTTGTTTAAATTTTGAAATAAAAAATGAAATATTATGCTTACCAGGAGGTTGTGATGAAGAAGCCATAAAATCACGGTTAGAATTAAGTGAGAAGATACTTTTAACTTGATTATCTGATGGATTCTCTAATTGAGAAATATTTATAATGCTAAACTGAGTTAGGGTTGAGAATTAGGACTGATTTGAAACAGTAGCTGGAGTTAATAAAACAGACGATTCGTATAGAGAAGATCATGCATTTTTTATTGGGAATGATGGAATTAGATTAATTATGTGTGGGAATTGAAAGATAATTATTTGGTGGGTTTTCGTGTATCTTTCTATGGGAAGAAGAAAGGTCAAAAGTCTACCGCATTTAGATATGTGATGTGAGCTAACAGTTTGACTTTTCAGATTATATATTTATATCTATCCATGGACTATTCCGGTTCAGGCATGCCTTGTTCGAGCTTGGATAGAAATTTTCAAGCGGACAGAGAAATAAGTTTGAATCTCGCTCGTCGTATATACGAACAGTCTAACGGTCGAACCAATTTTCGAGACGAACACAGATGGACGTCGTGCTGTCTGGTTTGATTTACAACCCTACGTAAAGGAAATTTGTTGTTATACCAATCGAGCTGCGTAAAGGGGACGTTGGTGAAATTTTTTGAAATTTTTCAAAATTTTGGGAAAATGTTTGACAGCAATTTTTTTTATTTTCCGAGTTATATCTTGGAATAAATGAACTTGTTGGTATAGGTAAATGAATTTAAAGGAATTGAAAATTCAAAATCTATTCCAGCTAATTGGTTTTGAAAATAAGTTTAATAACTCATTTTAGTTTTAATTTAAAGGTTTGGAAACATTTTCTTCCTTAGAAATTTGGGGACGAAATTCATTTAAGGAGGGGAGAATGTAATGATCTGAAATTTTGATTATTAGATTTTAAATGTTTAATTCATTTAAAATATTTAAAATAACTGAATTTGGATAATAATTTATAATTCAGATATAAGAAATAATTAAATATTTGAATTATGAACTAAATGTTAATTAAATGGATTTAATAATTTTATTTAACTCCTTTTAATTATAAATAATATAAGTGAATTCGATTTGTAAATTTATTTACAAATACAAATAAATCGGATTTAAATATTAATAATTAAATATTTAAACTGCGAAATTAGCCTTTCGAGGCACAGTCTTGGATTTTGACGAAACTAAATTTACTGGATCCGTAATAGTGAATTATTATACGCTTTTGAATTTCATAGCAATCAGACGTAACGTTTGGTCATGAGGGATCGAAACGCGATGAAATTAATATTGAAAATTTCATATAATAACTGGGTCAAAAAACCTAACTTTTGCATAATATCGAATTAGGTCTCGAAACAAATTCGGTTGTGTTTGGAATAGAGTTATAACATATAAAATGTCAGGTAGCACATCATGTTTGGAGATCGAGATTTTTGATTATGTTTTATTGAATATTTTAAAATTAAATACAATATATATTTTCAAAATTGACATGCCTATGCAATAACCTGCCCCATACCCCATCATTGTCAGGCCCATACCCATATGTAAAGACCATGGTTCCCTCCTCTTTTTGATTGTTACCACTAACCAAAGACAGAGGCGCTTCTCCTATAATTCAAGAAATTCAAAATTAAAATTAAAATGTTATATTCATCTTAAAAGCAGTGAATTAGTTTTAAAAATCATGTCTCAACTGGACCTTTCCTCCTATGCCTAAATTATTGCTAGCGGTTATGATTTCAGATGATCGAGGTTATGGCTGCCGGACTAGGGTTTGGGATTCCAAGATTTTCGGTTGGCAATTGTTGAAGAGGAGCTTGGATTTGTGTTCGTGGATGTAGGATACAACTTTGGATGAAATTTCGTGAGGTTCAACTTAGGAATGGTGGTCGCGTCATTTTGCTGGCATGAGAGGACCAATCATGTGATGACCTAGAGTTTTGGCAATAGCAATTTGATAATCTTTATTTAAATTTATTTAAATTTGGCAATAATAATTTGGTAATCTTCTTTTATAATCTTTTAAATTGGCAATTTTGGCTTAAATATTTTTTATAATAATATTTAGTTAGCAAAATTAATCTTTTCAAAAGCTAAAAATATTTAATTAGTAAAATTTATCTTTCAAAAGCTAATAAAAATATATTTTATTATAATGTGTGTGTGTATATATATATACATCGTGAATAGGAAAACTTTGGTTTAAATTTAATAAAAATATTTTCTAATTATAATATATATATATATATATATATACACACACATACATATATATATACATACATATATATTGTGATTGGAAGCCTTGTTTTAAATTCATATTTTCAAAGGCTATTTAAAGTTGAACTTTATATTTCTTAAACAATAAAGATAATATCTATAAATATTTATTTATTTAAAAATATTTTAGCTTAAGTTTAAAATTTAAATAAGATTATAAAAGGTTTGTTTACTTTCTTTTTAAATTTGCTTTATTTAATTATGATTTGTAAATGTATATAAAAGTGTAAAACATAATTTATTTCAAAACATTTAAAAAACATATAGAACATAGGAAAAGATTTAAATTAAAGATTAATATTCTTTCTTTTAAAATACACATGTATATGAATAATTCGTAAATATATATAAAGATTTAATACTTATATAAACATATTACATAAATTACAAAACATAAGCATATATTAATAAAAATTAAATATAAATAATAAATATAAACATAAACTCATATTACATAAATATAAAAGAATAAGAGATTTTTAAAGCAAAGGTTTAAAGATAAAATTCTTGTTTTTAACATTTGTAAAAAATATAAGTTCATGCAAATACATTTGTAACTTATGTGTCATGCAATAAAACAAGTGGCAAGTACGTTCTTCAAAAAAATTGAAATATATGCAATTATATTCATAAAACTGAATTGAGAAAACTAGACTAATTGATTTTCAGTTCTCAAATTTCTCCCATCTTCTTTCATCTTCAAACTAAAATCAAAAGAGAATAAATTCAAACAACTCTTTCAAACAACAACATCAGTTTCAAAGCTTCAGTAATGCAAATATTTCAAATACAAATAGCAAGCAAGCAATTCAAATTTCAGTTTCAAAGATCATCTCAAAAGCAAAATTCCAGATAAAAGAATAAGATCCTGTTCTCTGTCTTTAAGGTTTAGATGAGTAAACTTTTTTTTAAAAAAAACAGTTTAATCTTTGTTTATACTTGTTGCATGTGGTGAACCTGTATAGTAAAGTTGTAAATAGGATTTGCATGGATGATTTTAACATGATTTTAGTTTGAAGTGCACTGTATATTTGTGAATATGTCTGTGTGTAAGTATACTAGACTCTATTGTGATCACAAAACTTAAGAACAAAACAAATAAATAAATTCCTCTTTATATATTCAGATTTAGGCTTAGATCTTTAAATGAGAAATAATTACAACAACGTAATATCAATTATAAAATTGGATTCAAGAATTTATATTATGTAATTACTTCAAAAATGATAAATTGTAGATAAAATCAAAGATATGTCAAAATTTGATCATTTGGAAATTATGTATTGTTTATGTAAACAAATTCGTGGTTGAAAATTATGATTTTTGATGTAAATTTCATGATTTTAAAGCATGTGTATGATGAGATATTCTAAGTTGTTCACAATTTGGGTATTCGTCGATTGTCGACGAACGGCATGACGATAGTGGCCGTGACCAAGGCTGGAGGAGGCTCGAGACTCGAGGGTCGTGGGAAAAATCCTCTGAATATTCCTATGTGACTGCGGTGGCCAGGGGACAGTTTTTGTTGGCATTATTTTTCGAGGTCGTGTGTTCACTGGGAAGCATCGGAGTTGATCGTGAGAAGGGGGATCGATGCTTGGGTTCGAGATGAAGCTGTGGTGAGGTCGGCGAGGGCGACGGTGGCCTAAGGCGATGGCTAGGGTGGTTTTTCCCCATTTGGGTTGGGTTCCTATGGAAATTGAATTTCTCGATTTCGATTCACGTCGTGATTGACGATCTGGGTGGTCGTATGGGATGGCGGGGATGTTGTCGACTGATTGAGGATTGGAGGAATGGTCGAAGACACGTAAATTCAGTGTGCACGTGCATGTGTGCACTGTGGTGTTTGTTTGGGTTTCATGGGTTGGAGAAGAAGTTGTTGCTCGGGTCGTATTCGATGCAGTTCCATGTTCCTCTTGAAGCAGAGGGTTGGGAATCAGTGACGCGGGGTTTCTCAGGGTTTGACTCGGAAATGTTGTGTAGCTGGCTTTGTTTTTCGTTCTTTTGGGCTCGGGTTGTTTTATTTAAATAACCAGGTTTGAAAATTTTAAAATAAAACATGTACAGGTTTTTAAATTTAAATGAAACAGAATCCAGATTTTAAAACAAAAGTAAGAACATGTTTTATGAAGTAATAATCAGGTTTTAAAATGGAAGATCAATTTTAAATGAATCAAGTTTTCAAGTATTAACAACTTTTAATCAATATAAATGTTTATTCAATTTTTAATAAGTAAAGGAAAATGATTAAGTTTTTTTAAAAGCTAATTAAATGAAAGTTTTCCAAAGTAAGTTTCAACAAGTTTCAAGTTTCAATGTAAAAGTTAAGTGATTTAAAATTTGTTTGTTTTAAAGTAATTATATCAGGTTAATTTTGTAACTAAATTCCTAAGTGTTTTTTAAAAGTAATAAGATGATTTTGAATTAAGATGTGATTAAAGTTGGAGTGTTTAACTTTAATAAATCAAAGAATTCTCTAAATGATGTTTGTATAAATTAATTTCTAGCATTTAATTTAATTTAAATAATAAGTAAATGTTTAATTAAGGAAAATGGGTTATCTTAATTAATTAAGGTCTTATTAATAGAAGTAATTAAAATATAATTACTTAATTAACTAAGATGATTAAATAATGTAATTTAATTAAGATAATTAATTGGTTTAATTAATTAAGGATAGTTAATACTTAATTAATTAAGGGTTAATAAATCTAAGTAATTAAAGGTCAATTAATTAAAAAATAATTAATTGATGGAAGTAATTAGAGGTTGACTAATTAAAATAAATAAATTAAAAGGATTATTAAAGGATAATTAATTAATGGAAGTAATTAAAGGGATTAATTACCCAATGTAATTAATTAAATTAATTAATGTGATTAATTAAAAAATAGTTAATTAGTTCAATTAATCAAGGATAATCACTTAATGAAATTGATAAAATATGATTACTTAATGTAATAATAAAGTGTAATTACTTAGCGTAAGTAATAAATGGTTAATTAGTGAATGTAATTAATAAAAGGGAAATTATATAATGAAAGTAATTAAAGGATAATTACTTAATGGAAGTAATTAAGGATAAATTACTTAGTTTAATTAATTAAAGGATTAATTAAGCTAATTAACTAAAGGGTTAGTTAATTAATGAATGTGATAAATTAAAAGACAATTAATCAATTTAAGTGATTATAGGATAACTAATTTATGTAATTAATTAAGGATCAATGTAATCAATTATAGTTAATTAATTAATGAGAGTAATTAAAGGTTAATTAATGTGAATGGTTAAAGGATAATTAATCTATGTGATTAATTAAAGGCAAATTGCTTAATGTAATTAAAGAATAATTAATTAAAGATGATTAATTAAGATGGATAATTAAGGGATGATTAATTAATTGGTTTGTAATTAATTAATGGTAAAGTGGACAGGATTTAAAGTGATTGAAGTAATTAATTTAATTTATTAGTAATAGTGTGACTAGTAAATCTTGCTTGTGGATGAGTGAATGCCTTAGTTTATTTAATATCTCTGCGATGTGAGACGTGCTATTCTGTGATATGAGATGCTTTGGTTGAATTGTGATGATATGGATTATCTATCTGTGATAATGTGAATTATATATCTATGTGAATATGTTAGTCTAAATAAATTAAATTGTTTAACTTAAAACAACTTGGCCTTAAAAGACGACGATTTGGATTTCGGTAAGATCGGGATCAGATTCAAATTGGATATCCGAAAACCATATCGACCCAAATTAAATGATAGGTCATGAAATCTCAACTGAAGTTCAATATGAAGATTCAAAGTGCAAGGGCTATTGTCATTAACTCTGAGGGTTATTCCGGAATGAGTGTAACGAGATAGTGCCTTCGGTTTCGCTCGAACCCGGTACAAACCTATATGGATTGAACGCTATTAGACCATCGTCACAGGAGGACAACGAGCATTCCAAGATATGCGTTCTAAAAGGTAATCGTAGCCTCAAGCCTCATCAACTGGGAATGGCTAAAATAGGGGAGGTGCAGCAAGGCTAAGTGGGTAACACTCAAGTAGGATAGATTTCCCTTGTCTAGAGGTCTTTTTTTTTTCTTGGCTGTGTAGGAAGTTGTAGCGGCAACTATGGGGTTGTCCTATTCGAGATTATCTAGTAAGGGATAGTTCCGGCCTTATGTTGCAGGGGATCGGGGTGGATCCTCGATATGGTGATCTAGGCCACGTACTGTGATGTGTGGTACCCTAGTAGCCCTGCCATTGTATGGAATCCAATCTCCAATAAGTGCCGTACGTTTTGATTGCTCCCAACTATGTTGGAACATGAGATGTAAGCATTCCAGCTATTTCAGTATTTTTCTTGAAAACCCTAGACACTGTTATAATATCATTGGATTTCCTATCAAATGTTTTGGTTATAGTAAGGTAAAAATCCAACATGTTTATTTATGGCGTGGTCTTACGGGATACCTTTGTTTTCAAATGATTTTCAAAGTTGAACAACTTTAACATGTTTACTCACACCAAACCCATGTTTGACTTGGATTTTACTTTCTTTTTTCTTAAACTCTTGGGTACTCAATTTTTTACGAGTAGCCAAGGGAATCAGGTTAGTTTTGACGAATTCTGGAGGAGGTATAGAGCAGGAGGCTTCAGTGTATATAGATATTGTGGTTCCGTTGTGTTAATCTCTGTGTTGTATCTTTAGTTATATGATAGACAAGTTTTCATAACTGTCTTATGTGTTGTATAAAGCTGTGTAACTCTGATAGATGTTGCATATTATGTAATAACTATGTGATTAATATATTTTATTCGTTCCATTATGAGATTCTGATTTTTTATTCTTTCTTTCCTATCTTTTCTCTTTTCTATCCCTTTCTTTCTTATTAATGATGCATCTTTCTATAGAATGAAAGGCAGGTCGTTACAGTGGTATCAGAGCGCTAGGTTGAGAGAATACCTAGGCTTTGGAGTGATATCTTTCTTGAGAGAGAGAGTGTGTGTGTGTGTGTGTGTGTGTATAACTACCTGATTGGTTGGGTTACCTGCTCAGATTTTCCAATATGAGTTCTAGAGGTAGGAGGGGTAGTGGTGTGTGTAGCATGACTACAACAAATGGAAGAAGTTCGAGTGTTGAGGTTGGAAGAGAATCTGCTGAGGTTGTAGACCCAATACCGCCTTGAGTGAGTTTTGTAGCATGGTGTAAGGATTTCACCAATCTTGGAGGATAGCCTATTAAAGGTATAGAGTCCATCTTTGGAGATCAATTTTAGTTGCGCTCATGTGAGCGATTTTTTCAAGAGTTTGGATCTCTCAAATGTGTAGAAGCGAGTGATGGCATCTTGGCAACTTCAGGAAGGAGCAGCTGCATGGTGAGACGCAGTGATCGTGGATGTTCCCGAAGGTGTTTTATTTCGGAGCAAGTTAAGGGAATATTTAAGGAGCAGTCTTTACCTACCGCAGAGAAGACTCGACTGTAGGAATTATCTGGATCTCAAGTAAGGGAGTTTGTCAGTAACGGAATATGGAACCGAGTTCAACAAGTTGTCTCTACCGACCTAGTCTTATTGACACACCCCCTTTAGGAAAGCGAGATGTTTGTGCTTGTTTTGAGGTCCGAGTTTCTTGAGAAGAAGTCTGCCCATCTCAAAGGCTCTTTGTGGAATGGATAGATATGGATTTGAGGTTTGAAGAGATTTTTGATAATAAGTCTTTGGCATTAGGAGGCAGCATTGCAGTTTGAAAATGTTCTGTGTGCTAACAGGAAGGTCATCGGGCTAAGTAGTGTCCTGGAGGTAGAATTCAGAAATAGTAGAGTGGACCGTCATCTTCTTCTGATAGGCAAAGGTGTTCTTGAAGGGTTTGACTTTATTTTGGAATTTAGGTGGATTGGTTAGACAAGCATAGGTTGTTCTGATTTGTGAAGAGAGAACAATATCTTTGGAAAGTCACAAAAGTCACTTGTGATAGTTTGAGTAATTCTTTTGCATGGGATTGACGCATCTCTAGAGGATGTAGGAGCTATCGAAGTTGTCAGTTTTTTTGGATATCTTCGAAGAAGTCAAGGTTTTCCTTAGCATCAGGAGATTGAGTTTTCTTATCCACTTGGTTTCAGGAGCAATAATGGTGGTTCTGCCCAGTAGAAGGATGGCTCTTAGAGAGAGGAATTGGTGAAGTAGATTCAAGATTTCTAGGCACTTTTATGTTTTCTCTATTGGATCTAATTTCGAGTTTTCTCCAGCTGTGGGTAGTTGAAGTCAGTGTACCCTTGACTGCACTCAGAGAACCCAACTGTTTCTTTAAGTAGTTGGTTATGTCTTTGAGTTAACTAACGTTTCAGCTAATGGTATGGATACGATGAGGCATGTTTTCCGGGATATGCTGAACTAATCTGTGCTCATGTTCATCGACGGCATTCTGATCTACTCCAAATTAGAGTTGCACAGCGGAAGCATGGTAGCAGCTGTGCAAGAGTGGAAGCAATCTCGGACTCCTTGAAAGTTTGCAGTATTCTTGGATTAGAGGGTTTCTACAGGAAGTTCATTCGAGTTCTGAAGGCTAGGTGTCTAGTGCACCTATTTTGGCTATTCCGGATAAGGGAGTAAGTCTGAAGTCTACTAATGTTTGTGTAGTAGAGTTTGTGTTCTGGATTTTCGAAAGATCTTGATAGGACCACTTTGTTGGGTAGGATCCGCAGATCATCTTGTTCTTGGTCTAGATTTGTTTCAAGAGGCATCTGCGAAGGTTGAGTTAATCAGGAAGAATAAAGGCAGCCCAGGATCGTAAGGAGAGTTATGCAAATAAGAGACGAAGGACTTTGGAATTCGAAGTCGGAGATTTGGTTTTAGTTAAGGTTTCTCTGATCAAAGGAGCAATAAGATTTGGTAAGACTAGAAGGCTAGCTCCAAGGGATAAGGGATTTCTTTTCTGTATTCTCTAAAGGATAAGTTATTTGACCTACAGGATTGAATTGCCAGTCCAGATGGCTGGGATTCACAATGTATTTCACGCATCTCTAAGGGAATACGTGCTTGATCCTTCATTGGTTGTAGGACCAGCAGTTTAGGAAGATTTGGAAGTTGAGTCAGACTTGTCTGTGGTCAGATATCCTGTTCAGTTTATAGATCGTGTTAAGGAGGAGCTCGGGATTTGAGTAGTGTAGCTAGTTAAGGTTCAGTAGGGCGAGGATCCCAGTGATTTGTACTTGGGAAACTCTAGATAGTATTAGGAAGACCTATCCTGAATTATGTCATGATAGTTAGTCAGTTTATTTGTTTAAATAAATTGGTTGCTATGATTGTTAGTATATGGTTGATGTATGCTTTGATGTTTGTAAGTAAAACCTTTGTTGGATTATTAAATTATCTTTGCTTTTAAATTTCGAGGACGAAATTCTTTTAAGGGGGATGGAATGTGATGACCCAGAATTTTGGCAATAACAATTTGATAACCTTTATTTAAATTTATTTAAATTTGGCAATAATAATTTGGTAATCTTCTTTTATAATCTTTTAAATTGGCAATATGGGCTTAATAATATTTTTTATAATAATATTTAGTTCGCAAAATTAATCCTTTCAAAAGCTAAAAATATTTAATTGGTAAAATTTATCTTTCAAAAGCTAATAAATATATATTCTATTTATAATGTATGTGTATATATATAGACATTGTGAATAGGAAAACTTTGGTAAAATTTAATAAAAATATTCTAATTATAATATATATATATATATATCGATTGAAAGCCTTGTTTTAAATTTATACTTTTCAAAGGCTATTTAAAGTTAAACTTTATATTTCTTAAACAACAAAGATAATATCTATAAATATCTATCTATTTAAAAATATTTTAGCTTAAGTTTAAAATTTAAATAAGATTTATAAAAGGTTTGTTTACTTTCTTTTTAAGTTTTCTTTATTTATATGATTTGTAAATGTATATAAAAATTTAAAACATAATGTATTTCAAAATATTTGAAAAACATATAAAACATGGGAAAAGATTTAAATTAAAGATTAATATTCTTTCTTTTAAAATACACATGTATAAGAATAATTTGTAAATATATATAAAGATTTAATACATATATAAACATATTACTTAAATTACAAAACATAAGCATATATTAATAAAACATAAATATAAATAATAAATATAAACACAAATTCATATTACATAAATATAAAAGAATAAGAGATTTTTAAAGCAAGGGTTTAAACATAAAATTCTTGTTTTTAAAATTTATAAAAAATATAAGTTCATGCAAATACATTTGTAACTTATGTGTCATGCAATAAAACAAGTGGCAAGTATGTTCTTTAAAAAAAATTGGAATATATGAAAATATATTCATAAAACCGAATTGAGAAAACTAGACTAATTGATTTTTAGTTCAAAAACTTCTCCTATCTTCTTTCATCTTCAAACTAAAATAAAAAGAAAATAAATTCAAATAACTCTTTCAAAAACAACATCAGATTCAAAGCTTCAGCAATGCAAAAATTTCAAATCCAAACAGCAAGCAAGCAATTCAAATTTCAGTTTCAAAGATCATTTCAAAAATAAAATTCCTGATAAAAGAGTAAGATCTTGTTCTCTATTTTTAAGGTTCAGGTGAGTAAACTTTTTTTTAAAATAGTTTAATCTAGATGAATCTGTATAGTAAAGTTGTAAATAGGATTTGCATGGATGATTTTAATAGGATCTTAGTTTGAAGTGCATTGTATATTTGTGAATATATCGGGTGTAAGTATACTAGACTCGGTTGTGATCATAAAACTTAAGAATAGAACAAATAAATTAATTCCTCTTCATATATTTAGATTTAGGCTTGGAGCTTTAAATGAGAAATAATTGTAACAATGTAATATCAATTACAAAATTGGTTTCAAGAATTTATATTATGTAATTACTTCAAAAATGATAAATTGTTGAGAAAATGAAAGACAGGTCAAAATTTGATCATCTGGAAATTATATTTTGTTTATGTAAACAAATTCGTGGTTGAAAATTTTGAATTTTGATATAAATTTCACGATTTTAAAGTATGTGTATGAAGAGATATTCTAAGTTGATCAGAATATGGGTATTCGTCGATGTCGATGAACGATATGACGATAGTGGCCGTGACCAAGGATGGAGGAGGCTCGAGACTCGAGGGTCGTGGGAAAAATGCTTGGAATATTCCTTGGTGGCTATGGTGGCTAGGGGATGGCGAACTAGGGATCGACTGACTGTTCTAATTGGCGCTGTTTTTCGAGGTCGTTTATTGACTGGGAAGCATTGCAGTTGATCGCGAGAAGGGGAATCGAAGATTGGGTTCGGGATGAAGCTCTGGTGAGGTCGGCGAGGGTGCCGGTGGTCCAAGGTGGTGGCTAGGGTGGGTTTTCCCCGTTTGCGTTGGGTTCCTGTGGAAATCGAATCGCTCGATTTCGATTTACGTCGCGATTGACGAATCTGGGTAGTCGCGTGGGACGGCTGGGATGTCGTCGACTGATCGAGGATCGAAGGAATGGTCAGAGAGGCGTAAAGTCGGCATGCAATGCACGTGTGCATTCTGGTGTTTGTTTAGGTTTCGTGGGTTGGAGAAGAAGTTGTTGCTCGGGTCGTATTCGATGCAGTTGCGTGTTCATCTCGAAGCAGAGGGTTGGGAGTGAATGACGCGGGGTAGCTCGGGGTTTGACTTGGGAATATGTGTAGCTGGCTCAGGTTTTCTTCTTTTGGGCTCGGGTTTTTTTTGTTTAAATAACCAGGTTAAATTTTTTTAAAGTAAAACATGTACAGGTTTTTAAATTTAAATGAAACAGAATCCAGATTTTAAAACAAAAGTAAGAACATGTTTTATGAAGTAATAATCAGATTTTAAAATGGAAGATCAATTCTAAATGAATCAAGTTTTCAAGTATGAACAAGTTTAATCAATATAAATGTTTAATCAATTTTTAATAAGCAAAGGAAAATGATCATGTTTTTTTAAAGGCTAACTAAATGAAAGTTTTCCAAAGTAAGTTTCGACAAGTTTCAATGTAAAAGTTTAGTGATTTAAAATTTGTTTGTTTTAAAGTAATTATATATTAGGTTAATTTTGTAATTAAATTCCTAAGTGTTTTTCAAATGTAATAAGATGATGTTTTAATTAAAATGTGATTAAAGTAAGAGTGTTTAACTTTAATTAATCAAACAATTCTCTAAATGATGTTCGTACAAATTAATTTCAAGCATTTAATTTAATTTAAATGATAAGTAAGTGTTTAATTAAGGAAAATGGGTTATCTTAATTAATTAAGGTCTTATTAATAAAAGTAATTAAAATATAATTACTTAATTAACTAAGATGATGAAACAATGCAATTTAATTAAGATAATTAATTGGTTTAATTAATTAAGGATAATTACTTACTTAATTAATTAAGGGTTAATAAATCTAAGTAATTAAAGGTCAATTAATTAAAGAATAATTAATTGATGGAAGTAATTAGCGGTTAATTACTTAAAATAAATAAATTAAAAGGATTATTAAAGGATAATTAATTAATGGAAGTAATTAAAGGGAATAATTACTTAACGTAATTAATTAAATTAATTAATTTGATTAATTAAAGAATAGTTAATTAGTTTAATTAATCAAGGATAATCACTTAATGAAATTGATAAAATATGATTACTTATTAATAAAGTGTAATTACTTAGTGTAAGTAATAAATGGATAATTACAGAATGTAACTAATAAAAGGAAAATTGCCTAATGAAACTAACGATAATTACTTAATAGAAGTAATTAAGTATAAATTACTTAGTGCAATTAATTAAAGGATTAATTAATGTAATTAACTAAAGGCTTAGTTAATTAATGATTGTGATTAATTAAAAGATAATTAATCAATATAGGTGATTATAGGATAATTAATTTATGTATTAAGGATCAATGTAATTAATTATAGTTAATTAATTAATGAGAGTAATTAAATGTTAATTAATGGGAATGGTTAAAGGATAATTAATCTATGTGATTAATTAAAGACTAATTACTTAATGGAATTAAAGAATAATTAATTATGGATGATTAATTAAGATGGATAATTAAGGGATGATTAATTAATTGGTTTGTAATTAATTAATGGTTAAGTGAGCAGGATTTTAAGTGATTGAAGTAATTAATTTAATTTATTAGTAATAGTGTGACTAATAAATCTTGCTTATGGATGATTGAATGCCTTGGTTTATTTGATATCTCTGCGATGTGAGACGTGCTGCTCTGTAATATGAGTTGCTTTGGTTGAATTGTGATGATATGGATTATCTATTTGTGATAATGTGAATTAGATATCTATGTGAATATGTTAGTCCAAATAATTAAATTGTTTAACTTAAAACAACTTGGCCTTAAAACATGGCGATTTGGATTTCGCTGAGACCGGGATCGGATTCCAAATTGGATATCCGAAAACCACATCGATCCAAATTAAATGATAGATCGTGAAATCTCAAGTGAAGTTCAAGATGAAGATTCAGAGTGCAAGGGCAATTGTCGTTAACTCTGAGGGTGATTCCAAAATGAGTGGAATGAGATAGTGCCTTCGGTTTCGTTCGAACCGGAATAAATTTGTGTGGATTGAATGCTATCAGACCATCATCACTAGAGGACAATGATCATCCCAAGATATGTAATCTAAAAGGTTATCGTAGCCTCAAGCCTCATCAACCGAGAATGGCTAAAACAGGGGAGGTCCAGCAAGGCTAAGTGGGTAGCACCCAAGTAGGATAAGATTTCCCCTGTCTAGAGGTCCCTTTTTTTTCGACTGTGTGGGCATTTGTTTGCGGAAACTGTGGGGTAGTCTTATTCGAAACTATCCAGTAAGGGATAGTTCTGGCCTTGTGTTGCAGGGGATCATGGTGGATCCTCGGTACGGTGATCTAGGCCACATACTGTGATGGGCGGTACCCCAGTATCACTGCCATTGTATGGAATCCAATCTCCAATAAGTGCCATACGTTTTTATTGTGCCCGACTATGTTGGAACATGAGATGTAAGCATTCCAGCTATTTCTGTATTTTACTTGAAAACCCTAGACACTATTATAATGTCACTGGATTTCCTATAAAATGTTTTGGTTATCGTAAGGTAAAAACCCGACATGTTTATTTGTGGCGTGGTCTTACGAGATACCTTTGTTTTCAAATGATTTTCCAAGTTAAACAACTTTAACCCATTTACTCACACCAGACCCATGGCTAACCTGGAGTTTATTTTCTGTTTTCTTGAACTTTTCGGTACTCAAATTTTTACGAGTAGCCAAGGGATTCAGGTTAGCTTTGACAAATTTGGGAGGAGGTATGAAGCAGGAGGCTTCAGTGTATATAGATATTGTGGTTTCGTTGTGTTAATCTCTATGTTGTATCTTAAGTTGTATGATAGATAGGTTTTCATAATTGTCTTATGTGTTGTATAAAGCTGTGTAACTCTGATAGATGTTGTATATTATGCATTAATTATGTGATTAATATATTTTATTCGTTCTGTTGTGAGATTCTTATTTTGTTATTCTTTCTTTCCTATCTTTTCTATCCATTTATTTCTTATTAATGACACGTCTTTCAATAGAATGAAAGGCGGATTGTTACAAATCAGGTCACGAATTAATGAGGGGTGTGGTTTCAAACTTGAGAGGTCTTGGGGGTTGCTCTCGCGTAGAGCGGCGCATTGGCGAAGTCAGTTCGTCAATCAGATGATTGTAGCTTCTTGTCATGGACATTTCATGAAAACATAAGTGGATTTCATGTCTCTGTACATGTTCGTTTGGGAATGGAGAAGATGAAGGTAGTGGAGGGGTAATTTATTAAATATTGCAATGTTATTTAATATTCATTTATAATTGTCGTTAACTTATAAAATTCGTATCTTGCTCATACGAGGTTGGATTTGAACACCGTTTCTTGTGTTGGACTCGTGCCGTTGATATCTTCGTAATGGAGTTGGCTTGTTTGGATTTGGAGCAAATGAAAATTTAGGCTAAAATCGAATGGTCGTTCAGTTTTATTCCAAATCGGGTCGTTTCTGCAAAAATGAAAATCAACGTGAGTTTAACTCACTTTTGATTTTATTATATCATATCAATGATGTTATAAATATTTATTGATTTTTTGGATGTTAGTTAAATGTTTGGTTGAATTTCCCTTTGGAAAATGGATGACATATTAATTTGATCGTTATAAACCCATATGATTATACATTATCCATAACCATAGTTTTGCAAGAAAAGTCTGTAGAGAGACCCAAAGGGGGTTTCTCGTGAATACGTTATTTATTCACATCCATATGTTGTTCTATTAATAACCAATTCAGATAAATTCTCGGTATTCCATTTAATAATTTAAATGTTGCTATAATGATTTTCACTCTATGGTTGTTTATTAAGTTTCATCCCTAAAACCCTGGCATTTGAACTTGAGCTTATGTTTCTGCTAAAAACAATATTGGAAATCTATTAATCATTTTGATTAATGATAAATTAAATTAATTAATTATTTTAATTAATTAATTTGAGATTAATTAACCAATTTAATAAATAATGATTAAAATTGGTTTATCTTCAAATTTTAGTTAATCATTTTTGCTAATGATGTTTTTATAGTTAATTAATCATTTTAATAAATGATTATTTAAGTTTTAATTAATTCTTTTAATTAATGATAATGGAGTTTAATTAATTTATTGAACTTAATTAATTATTTCAATTAATGATAGTTGAGATTAAATATCATTTCAATTAATGATATTTGAAAGTAATAAATCATTTTGAATAATGATATTTGAATTTAATTAATCATTTTAATTAAAGACTGTTTTTAGACTTAATTAATTGTTTTAGCTAATGATTTTTAGAATTAAGTTAAATCATCTTAATTAATGATGTTTTAAAATTAAAAAAATCATTTTAACAAATGATATTTTAATTGATTGTTTTAGCTAATGGAGTTTGAATTTAATTAATTCAATTAAGTTATGATTATTTGAACTTAATTAATTGTTTCATTAATGGAATTTTAAAATTATTTTTCATTTTAATTAATGATGTTTGAGATTAATTATTCATTAATTAATGATAATTTGAATTTAATAAATCTTTTTAATTTAATGTCAATTAATTTATTTAATAAAAGTGATTAAGTAAATTATCTAATATAATAAAAGTGCTTTAATCAACTGATTTCAAGTTAATAAACTGATTTAATAAAAAAATTAAAGTTAATTTACCAATGTTATATAAGTGTTTGGAAATAATTATCTATTCTATTAGATAATGGATTTCTTTATTTAAAAGAAATTTTAAATGTGATTAATTATATTTCGAGATACTTAATATTGTTTTAAAGTTATAAAAAGAAATTGGAACTCGGTAATTGGGATGTTAAGTTGGATAACCTTCTGGGTGTTCGGTCTGATATTGGTTTAGGCCTTCGGGGTCATGCTCTTAGAAAATTATACTCCTACGTTTCAACAATCAGGAATTAATTTTAAAGTTGTTTTACTAATGTGGAAATATGGAAATTAAGCACAAGTTCAATTCATTTTAGAAGTAAAAGTTTGATTCGTTTATGGAAATGAATTATTTCTCTAAAGCGAATCACTTATATGGGAACGATTTACTTGTATAATTAGCACTAAACATCGAAGATGTAAACTTGTTCCTATTTCAAAAGTTAAGAGTAATTGTTGGACTTGACTTTGAAGTAACACTACCTTGACTTTCCTGGCATTACTGTTAACCAGGAAAATGTACATGTTTGAATTCTATGAGTGGTGATAAGTATACAAAGACTTAATTTCCATATATGATCGTTTTATATCCTCGATAGTTGGTAACTCAGCTATCAGTTACTTCTGCTACTTTATTTTCGTCATTCTAGGGCGATTTATTGCTCCATCGAGCGTCACTGTCCTTTGTCGGAAATGACTAAATGAAAAGTGCGAGAGGAAGCCAAGCTATGTGGTTGCTTCCCTCAGGATATTTTCACATCTCATTTAGTTTGGATTCAGTTGTGCACTTAGATGTGGAAATATTCGGATACTCGGTAAGGTCTGGCGGGGTCCGGCTTGGTATTGTCTAAGAAGTGTCATGGAGTAAATGAGCTTCTCAGAAATATATTACTAGAGGTATACTTCAAGGGGGTGCACCTTCCCAGTCATTTGTTGGAAAATTTTATTTCCTTATTTGATTCAAAAACCCTAAATCCGTTTTAGCTTTAAATTACCATGAGTAGAGCCATCTCCTCACCACAGCATTTAAGTGTCTATTTAGTCCATTATATCAATTTTGACTGTTACCTTATTTAGTCCATTCTATCGAGTTTGGATTGTTACTTATTTATTCCATTCTAGCAAGTTGGACTGTTTTCCTTGTTCTATCCATTTTATCCAGTTTGGATTTTACCCGATTTATTTCCATTCTTTCAAGACTGGTTTAATACTATTTATGCTCATTCATATTTAGATTTGTTTCCTGATATTCATTTCTACTCTTGCCTGTATGAATGTTATTCTTGTGAGGTAAAAACCCATTTCGTGTTAGCGGTGTAGTCTCAAAGAACTTATATGTGTATATTCCCCATTTTCTAGTTATCTCAAGTTGGAATTTCCGGACTGATACAGATGTTATTTATTTGTAATTCTCAGGTCAGACCGAGTATTTTTCTAGGTTGTCTTCGGTGTTATGGAGATCATGGTGGGGAGCTGAAGATTCACAAATCGTAATGTTTTATTTTCCGCTGTATTTTATAGTATCCCTGTCAGCAATTGTTAGGTCAGAATTTTATAATTGTCTAGCTGATAAGGTTTGTTTTTAACTCTGATGTACTCTATATTTTGGAGTGATAATTTTTATTGACTTTATTATATTATATGTTATTGATTTTGCTGTGAGATTCTATTTTCTCTATTCTTTGTCCTTTCCTTTTCATTTACCCTTAACACTTTGCCTTTTTTTGGATTAGATGCACGATATTGGAATGTAGTGGTAGTGTTCGATGTCGACTTTCGATGGTTAAAAAGGCGCGTCCTTACAACACAAATAGTATACCACTCCATACTAAATTCATTTATGAATCATTCATAAAACATTAACTACAAGTTTATAAAATTTTTATAACTTCAGTTCTTACTCATATAATACTCCACTACATCCTAAAAGTATATACAGTACATCAAATTCATCTTACTTAACAAGGATAATTCAACAAATTGAACTTTTTTTTAACTTACTATCTTTTCAAATTCAAGTGTTATATAAACTCAACTTTAATTTTTTCAAAAACACTTAACTACAAGTTCTATAATGATTCAGAAGTATTCGGTTGTCCAACACTGCTGAAATTCCATTTCATTTTAACAACTGAAAACTACCAAACAACATATCGTATCATGATGCACATCCATACTGTCCTGATGCATGGGATCCATATGTCCATGGAATAACTTAACAAGAAACCTTTAGAATTAAACCCTTTAGAATTAAACACAGGGTTTCATTTCAAAACCTTTCGGAATTATATATATATATATATATATATATATAATTTTTGTTAATCAAATCATAATTTATCGATTTAAATCAAAATCTACTTTACCAAAATAACTTTGTAGCAAACTCTATGGAAGCATCTTACTTACAAACCTAAAAATGAACGCTGATGATGCTACGGCCTTCACCAGTATTATTTTCAAGCGACAGGAGTGATTTCAATACATCCAAATCATGCCTTTTAGGCTTAACCAAGATCATTTCCAAAGCAGTATCAAATACTTCGTAAATATTACTAAGTAACATGGTCTCAATTTCATAAGCCAGTTTCCCAAATATTACTTTCAAATAATACTACTATTATTTTTCCGAAATCTTGAAAAACTTTTTCAAAGACATGGGTTTTAAGTTCTCAATTTCTCAATTTAAATCCTCTTTGTTCACAAACCATACTTTATAAACCAAACTTATATAAAACAACTTACTTATACAAAATCCATTCACAAATGTTTATTTACAAATACCTTATCTTTCCTTTATGATAATGTATAATATCAAAAGGTAATACAAACTATCACACTAAGATCCATTGCATTTCAGAGTTACAATAATATATCATCAGTTTGGACAGTTATAACAACCTATCCTAACATATGTGGATATATACAATATAGTAATGTAGCAGAAATAAGAATACTATGATAGGTAATCCTCTAGCCCCTCTTCATAAGCTCTAAAGCATCCATTGCTAAATCTGGAAATATACATGGAGCTGACCCAAGCATTATATGAAAATAACACTCGTATTAGTCTAGTAAACCAACATGAGAAACTCTAGAAATATGTGTGACATATAACAACACCTTTTGAGACCACATAGAATACCATAATGGTTTTCCCCTCAAACGAGCCAACCGTCTACTATGTACATATCTCAATATAATAAATAATGTCTAGGGTGTATAACATAAAAAAATAGATGATATGTGTACGATAAAAAAATGATAGGTAAACACTCAATACCACTAAGGCACGCTTCAGTATGGATTTCATCGTAGTGATCTCCTCAGATCAAGCCGAATCTAAACTGCATGACAAGGATTAGAAACCGCTTTTCAAGCGTGGTATATCTCTTCATAGAATATACTATAAGGTAAAAAAAATTCATGCACAAACACTCGTTATCTCGAAGATCATTAATCCCGCTAGAATTATCAATAAGCATACTCTGGGTATAGAGTTGAACACCCTATGGATTAGCTGAACCTTGTTGGGTATGCATTACTTTGGTTTTTGTCATTTTCGATGCTGAGGCTACATTTGGTATCTCTCACTCGAGTCTTCACTCAAACAGAACACGAATCCCAAAATGGATTCCATCATCTTCAATAGACCATGAATCACTACATGGATTCGTGCATCTCAAACAGATTTCGAATCTCCATATAGAGTCCTATATAAGTCCTTCGATGAATGCTTTCGCTGTCCTCATTTTTGGAATATCCTTAAGACTGGCAGTTCCACTTGATAGCATCATTTAAAATGTTAACACCGACCTTCCCTTTGGACTTAAAATTAAGATAGACAGTTCAACACGATCATGTTCCACTTCACAACTGCTTCTAGTGCAAGGATTCCATATCTGGTTTTGAAGTGGTTAGGTTTCGAGAGTCTTCTCATGTACATAAACTCTCCCACTACTGGGCGGTCCAAAACCGATAGATGAATTTTCAGTTAACTTAATCCTAGTTTTTTTTAGAAATAAACAGATAATACATAAGGGTGGAGATAATCTCCTATCTAGATGGATTTCCTTATCATTTATCCTAGAAGTGTAAGATGAGTTTAGACATATAGTATAATATCTTGGAAGACAACTGTATATATAAACCTCGTGTTTGTTCTTGATATTCCCTAAGTTCTTTCGATTAATTTAGATAGCCGAATACTATCCTGTACAAGGTAGATGATCATAATTAGAAACTAAGTCTCATATACTTATCACAACGAATGAACACATAAAGCACGATCAAGTCACACAAGCGACTTCTAGTCTTCTTTTTATTTGATTAATACTTTTTACTAACTGAAACCGCTTTTTTTAGTAAAAATTTATAACGATCCGCCTTTTCGAACCCCAAAAGTAGATACTAATACATCCATGGTATTCACATGATGAACAACTAAGTTTCGGAAAGACAGATTGTTGGAGAAAGAAGGGAGATAGAAGATAGTAAGAAACTAAACAATCACAGAATCTCATAAGGCAATGGAATAACATATATTAATCAACATAATACTTTATAAAGTTATTTCAAAAATGATACCCTAGAGTCATACTAATACAATTCTACCTCTAGATAGTTATAGCAGCCTGTCCATATCTAACTGATACAAGATACATATAATACAGTGGAAATAGGATAGTAAATAGCTATCAATAAAGCCTCCAACTCCAAGCTCCTCCATAATGCATCCGTGGGAAAACCTGAACTACTTGGCTACCCATGAAAATTTGAGTACCTAAAAGTTTTACGGAAAGAAAATATAACCCCGAGTCAGACATGGATTTGCTGCGAGTAAGCCCAAACAATTGAAATTATGTTTAATACCCTTTTAAAATCAAAGGTATCTCGTAAGACCATGCCACACATAAACACGAACGGGTTTTTACCTTATGCTAACCAAAGTATTTTCTACAGAAAATCAAATGATATTATAACAATGTCTAGAGTATGAATACTTAGTAATCTGTAGCACCCCCCAAGTTAGAGGCCTAAAACTAATGGCTACGGATGCTGCAGTCATATATAGTTATTAATTCTTGGCAACAGAAACACAAGAATATGGAAGAATTTTAAACAACAAATAAAAATACATATTCCAATTCAAAACATTTCAATTTGATTACATAATCCCATTCGTAGACCACGTTCAGATAACATATAATAACAAAATACACCAGGAGCGACGTATGAAGATGCCTCCTTGGTTGATCAAAGTTCATGCTATGGCGGTAAAACAATCTGCCTTTACAATCAAACATACATCGGAAATAAAATAACTTTAAATAACTATCTGCCTCCCACATGACTCCGAAAGCTTTATTCATCTAAGTGAAGACTGAAAACCTTGAACTCTCAGCCTACTCGAAATCAATTGAGTACCCGAGAGTTTAAGGGAAAAACAAAAACTTCGAATTAGACAAAAATCATGGTATGAATAATTATCTACCATCCCAAACCATTTGGATATCTAGTAAGATCACGTCGCATAACGGAACAGGTTTTTCCCTCACTAGTATCCCAAAACATTTAGAAAACCATATACTATGCTTCTTGCATCCACAATGGATAAAAACATAGCATTTCAAAGTACTATAATGATAGGCAAAACAAGTAAACCAGACCTGGATTACCCATCCCGCATTCATTCTGACTATCTATCTCAATTATAGTTTTAGGGTTATTGTTAACCTGTTAAATAATTATGGACTATCTATCCAAGTACTTAGTTTTCATTGAATCACTAAGAACCTACTGGTAACTCCAATATCATATTGCTTATCCTAGTTTTCATGTGGTAATTAGGAACATATTGACTGACTGCCAATATCTTAATCCGGATATAGCTTTCATGGGATAATTACAAACCCACTGGCCCCCCGCCAGTATCAAATCATAGTTTTCATGGGCTAACTATCAACTATTGGCCCTTGAATATCATACAGTTTTCATGGGCTTACTATAAATCTATTGGCCTCTACCAATATCATTAAATTAGGAATTTAACATTTGTTAAGTTATATTCACTACTAGGTCAACCTAACTGGTTATTCTGCCCTTTCCCCAAAATAAAGTTATGGGTTAATTACAATGTGAATAATATTTCCCAAAGTATTTATTTATTTATGCCATGGTTTTCCTTAAAAACGAGAATAGTTTATTTGTTTTGAAACCTTAAACGTTACTTTCGAAACCCTGGGATGACCTCCTTTGAAAGCATAGGAATCCATTTTCCAAAACTCTAAATATTTATACCTTTCAAAACTAATAAGACCTTTCGATGGTACCAAGAAAATGTTCTATTAAACATAGGTTTCAAAAAAAATGAAATACCCTTTCAAAAACATTGGGTTTAACTCTTAAAACATCATTCGGGTCAAGAAGGTTGTATACGAAAGTATCTCTTTCGAAACCAATAAAAACTAGTTTGGGGAAAAGTTGATGGTGTTGGAGCCAACTAGTTCGATAGCAAAAGACATAAAAATCAAAACTTTAAAGGCGGTCGAAAGGTACCTTTCCAGTAAAGGCGAAACACCTATTTTCCGATATAAAAGCTGAATCATTCCAATTTTAAGTAATTTCTTTTTAACAACTTGCCAAGTTGTAAAACACTGAATGGTTGTCATTAAAATTTTCACTTTCTTTTACTTCCAAAACTATTGCATTTATTCAAATCCCAAATTAAAGGATTTAAATGTTAAAACCATTCCAAAAATAAACTATTGCAAAAATAAACTATTTAATTTTAGTTTCTTTAAAATAATTTATTTCCCCAATAAATCAACCATGAAAAATCCCCAGAAATCACAGAGATACGAATTAATCATGTAATTTAACATATTAAAATTTTAGACCCAATTTCTTTCTGAAATTTGCAAACTAATTATTTATCCCAATTTTGTCATATTTTCGATCAAAAAATTGTAATAAAATTTCCACAACTTGGAAAATTCTGAAAATTAAAACCCATCTCCAAAATTATGTTTTACTTAGCATAAAAAATTTCCATGGCATTTTAGAACCAATATCTCATGGTTTTACCATTAAAACCATACGAATTTCATATAATTTAATGTTTAAATCAAACATTCCATAAATTCGAGCATATCCAATATATTATAGAAACAAAATGAATTTTCATATCTGAAATCACATTATTATACAACCAAAATGAGATGGTTAGAATTATTATTCACCTTAAAATTGATAAGGAACTTAAGATTTGATGTTGATTAATACTTCCTAGCTTGATTTATAGCTTTAGATTAAAATTTCCCGTTCTTCTTCCATGGTAATGGCCGGCTTTGATTTAGGTTTTAGAGTTTGTGACCATGAGAAAAATGAAACGTGAATGAACATAGAGGAGGAGTAATAGTCATTTAAAATAATAAGGAGGCTATTTTAGTAATATGCCCATGTGTAACTAAATTATCTCATAAATCAAATTAAACCCATTTATCTAGTTAATAAGCACGACCCATTAAGTAATTTATTTAAATCTCAATCACCTTATCATCATTATTCTATTTAATATATCGAATTAAATTTCCTGAATAATGTTATCCAAAATAAAGATGTTACATAATCTTAGGCGAAATCATTACATTATTAAATTCTAGCATACTAGGCTTTATAATCAAAACTGTAAAGACACATATTGGAGATTGAATTCCATACTATGGAAAGGTAAGGAACTAACTTCTGATGGTACATCTATAGATAAAATGCACTAAAGTCTGACAAGAACATCTTGTACCCCTGCCACACAGGACTGGCCTACCACTTGACTAGTAGTACCGAATATGATCACCTCTCCGTTAATGCCCCAAAGCATACATGAGTAGATTGTAACAGATCTAGATTTGGGATTACCATACCCTGATGGGAGCGACCCATAGCCCTGCTGCATGCTCGATTTTTGTCATTTCCCAATTGATAAAGTTTGAGGCTACAAGTACCTTTATATAGCACTTCCCAATTGGAATGTTATACTACCCTAAGGCATCAATGCAATGCTAGCATACATCCATACAACTTCATTCTAAGACTGAAAGAAACCGGAGGCATTACTTCCACTACACCCATTTTGGAATCACCCTCGGGCTTAGTAGCTAATAGCCCTTGCACTTCAAAAATCCATCTTCGATTCCATACTCTTCAAGATGTCCTCAGTTTGTAACACTTGAGTTAGATCAAAGTGGTTTTGGATAACATATCTGATCCCGGTCTTTTCAAAAAAACTTTCGATAATTTTCAATAGACTCAACCCCGGTTCTTTAGGAAATATGCAGACAAAGATAAGGGCGGAGTTTACTTTCTAACTGTTAATGCATGGATTTCCTTATCATTCATCCTAGAAGAATGAAACGATATTTATACGCAAAGTACAATATCATTGGGGATGATTGTGCCATATAACTCAAGTTTTTCTCCTAGATATTTTCAAAGTTACATTTTGGTCCATGTTTGATAGTCGATTATTTAACTATCAATAAAAAATTGCTCAAACTTTAATTTTAATACCATATGGGATCCAGCAAGCCTTTTTAATTAATCTTTAATTAATTAAATTCACTTTATAAAAATTTGATCAAAAGATCTTTATAGAACACTATTCCCAAATCCCTTACACAACTTTTATACTTGAAAAAACCTTTATATAGTTATCTCAATGGTATGAGTATATTTACCAAAATTTACAAAAGTTTCCTTCTTTTTAGATTCCATATAAAATGGCCAAACAAATTCCGTTTAAAACATTACTTCCTAAAAAAATCAGTCCACTTATTCTTTATAAAAGTTCCCTTTTTAAAAGCTCACTTCACATTTCAAATAACCAATAAATTTTCCGAATAAATTTATAACTCGGTTTTAAAGTTCTCCAAGTTAAATTATAAAACCCGTTTACAAATCTCTAAAATGATTTATAAATCATTTCCTTATTTCAAAAACTCTTTTTTATATAAATCTTCTTAAAAAAATCCTTTATGAAATACATTTACGAAACATCCTTTGAAAATCACTTTAAATAAACCCTATTATTTAGTAATGCGCTTTTTAAAAAAATCATTATTTATAAATATCTTTATAAAATAATTATATAACTTGAAAATCATTTATAAACTTTTAACCTAAAATTGATTAAAAAATTGAAGTAAATTCAAAATCATACTTTACAAATTCAAAAAGAGGCTTAGTAAACCCAATGGTACTAATTTAAGTTACCATTTAATTTCGATTTCAATTTTAAGTCATTCACCAATTTATTTATATAAGTCAACACATATGAAAATGCATTTCATATCAAAATTAGGAAATAATATGTCGATGCAAACTGACTACTGTATGCATGTCCAAATAACATTATAGCAGGATGGTGATTTGTCCTGCTAAATAATTGTTCAAACAATTCATTTAATTTATTGCAAAACGAGGATTTATTCTACTAAACATAAGTCCACACAAACAACAATTACATTATAGCAAAACAAGGAATTATTCTGCTATCAGATGTCCAAACAATCAACTAATAGCAGAACGAGGATTTATTCTACTAGTAGATATTCACATAAACACATACAATCACATCATAACTCATTCAGTCATTTTTCCGTTTAATAGTATCATCATTTGAATTCCTTAACATTAAAACCATCTCTGAAAAAGAAGTACCTTTAAAACAAGTTGATTCTTGAAGACAAAGGATTTAAAAACTTAAAAATCCTTTTTAAAATAATTATTTACAAGTTAACCCTTATTTATAACATAAATAATCATAATTAAATCTGAACTTAATTTAATTATAAATTAAGAAATAATCATACCATTAATAACCTATTAAACAAGATTAACTATTATATAAATAATTTGAACCCTAATTAATCCTTCATTAATAATTAAATAATAATCTAAACCTTCATTAATAATTAATATCAATTAATCTCATTTAATCAATAAAATAACTCTATTTAAAATTTAAATAGTAAATTAAACGGTAATTAATTTTAGTTAAGTCTTAATCAATATTAGTAGTTATCCTTAATTAATATAAAATTAATTAAATAACTAAACTCTGATTAAATAACAATCAAAATAATAAAACTTGATTAAATAAAATAATTATATTTTATCTTAATTAATCCTTAAGTAATATTTCTTAATTAATTAATAACTAACTCACTTAATTAATACAAATTACTTAACTTAATCACTTAATTGAACAATAAATAATTATTCTTAAATAAGTATTCAAAACATACTCTTTACGAAATAAGTTGAAAAATAATTTTTCAAAATATTTAATAGAAACACCTTAAAACTTGAAAATTGTTAAATTTTCCACACTGCATCCATAGGGACTACCACTATGAATGTAGTAACTTAGAAGTTATTTTCTCTCTTTTCTAAGTAGTTCCAAAACTTTACTTTTCACTTATGCTTATGTTTAAAACATAATCGAGAAAGTTTAAAAAAAACATTACTAAAGATAGAGACAAAAATAAATAACAAAGTGTTTATTAAATCAAACAAGTAACGATTTGTTTTTCGAAAGTGGACCCCGAGTCCTTTCCAACATTTCAAGTTCTAACTTCCAAACCATTTAACCACAATCCAAGCATATACAAAATGTCATATCATATTTTCCCAATAACATAATAAGGATCACAACTTAATATCCAAATACATCACTTTAACCACCAAATCCAAGTCTAATGGTAAACCACAAGTTATAAACATTCAAGCCATACCGTAGTCCAACCAACAAACACACACATATACCCAAATAGCGAACATATATATATTTAAAGGTAAAATCTTTTCAAAAATTTAGAAGTTTGCTCACCAAAAATCTTTGAAAACTTGAAATGCTTTAGAATTTAGAAAGGTTGGAAAACGACAAAAATCACCCAAAAATAGGCCATTTTCTTCTTGATTTTTGAACGTGTTACCCTTAGATTTTGAAAAAGAGGTCAGAAGTTAAGTTTTAGGAAATTCTTTTCTTTACAGTTTCAAAAAAATTACTCAATTTCGATTTATTTGAGGAGATATGGTCAAAAGGAGTGCTATTTTTGGGCTTGAAAATTAGATCCGAATTTGAGTTAGAAAGAAATACATTTTGACCCAAAAATATTCAAAACATGAAAAAATAATTAAAATGAAAGTTGTAGCCATTGGAATTCCATATGGTTTGAAAAAAAATGTAAATCTTGATATGGAATAGAATGGAGGAAGTTATAGCCAAACGAAGTAGGAGTAAAAATAGAGAAGAAAGAGTTTTAAAACAAGGTTTGAAAACATTTAAAACAAAATAAATTTTTGAATTTAAATTTTATAATTTTAGAATAGGAAGCCAATAATAGTGTTTGATGAAGCTTAAAGAAAGTGAAATGTTTTAAAAAAGAAAGGAAAAATGAAACAAAGAAGGAAAGAGAGAGAAAATTTAGTTTTATACAAAAGGAATCAAGAAAATTACCATTTTACCCTTATGCAAATAACCTCAACTCCTTTGCCTCCACTAATCATTTTTGTCCCCCTTCCCTTTCAAATACATGAAATTTCATCCCTCCTTCATTTTCTTAGCCAGCATGCCTTAAATGCGTGTGTGAAATGTCTAGACATGTTATCATTGATGTGATGTTTACATATATTTTAATAAATTTTATATTTTTTTATCGTAAATATGTATACATACTTATACTCTATAATGCATACAAGGCTAATATATTTTAAAATTGGATTTTAATATTTATGCTAAAGAGATCATGATATTTTCGACAATATTTTAGCCGACGAAAATTCGAAAAATGAATTTTGATCACATTTTCGATTTTTCTTTAAACTATATATTTTTGTAAACAAATTTTAAAAAACTATTTCACAATCATTATTCATCATTTCAAAGAGTTTTATTTTAATTATAAAAATCACTATTTGAATACTTAAAATTAATTAAATATTCATAAATTAAAGTAGTGAAATTTTGCATCGTTACAAACTTCTTTTATTAAATAAAACTTTTTTATCACTTACTATTTTTCATTTATACTTTTTTGGTATTTCAAAAAGTATTCATATACTTATATCAAATGGTATAAGTATATTCATAAATTGTTAACAAGATTTCTTACTTTAAATCTTTAATTACCTTTTCAATACTTTTTATAAGATTCCATACATATAATTTCCTTCAAATATCCTTTTTAAGGATCTAAATACTTTCAAAAATCCATTCAAAAGGTTTAGGAATAATGTTACTCAACATTGTCATTATTAACCCAAAATCATTTCACTTATGCTTATCTCTAAAACATTATTCTAAAGATCTATTTACATCCAAAAGTATAATAAAAAAGGGTTAAAGACGAATGTTAGTAACACATTGTCACAACAAAACCAATACCGATTTAGTTATGTTTAACTATAAAGCATTCTTTTAAAGATTTGAGTTAATATTTGGCTAAGATTGATAATCGACGAGTCTACTTTCCAATTAAAACAATTACTTATAGAAATCATGATTCATATATTTGACTCATTCCTGACATTCCAACTTATACTATCCCTTGTTCAAGAGTGAAGCCAAGTAAGTTAGAGCACTAGTTGCATATCAAAGCCTTACCTATACACTTGGTTCTTGAATTCGTAGATAGAAAAGTCTACCTTATTAAGTATAGTATTAATGATTTCCATTAACAAGTAAGAAATCAACATGATTAACACGTGTCCGACATTCTCGACTTAACTATTCCTTGGTTAAGTGTGAAGCAGGTAGGTTAGAACCCTATTGTTTCTATCTCTACTCGAACATCAATCTTAACTCTCACAATTACAGAAGCCTACTTTGTATGTTTTAGAGTTAAGCATTGTTAATTACTTTTCAAACAAGTAATTAAATAAAACATGATTTAGCCACTAAGTAATTCATAACCCATTTCTAAATCCTTTGTTTATAATTTATATCCCTTTTACAAATGATATATATATATATATATATGTGTGTGTGTGTGTTTATATATATATATATACACACACACACACACACACAAGTATAGTACTTTACTTACAAAACTAGATATTTAATAAAATAATTTAAAAGACATTTTATGACATAAGATATTTAGACTTTGATAAATAGTCAGCACATTTTCTAAAAATTACATATACTTAAAAATACCTTTAAAACACTTTAAAATATTTAATAGGTGTTAATACATTTACCTAAAATATACTAAAAAATAATCATTTTATAATTCAGTTAAAAACTTGAAAACCTATTTTTTCTATATATTATAAATAAATCTTTCTATTTTAAAAATTCATAGCTAATTTTTAAAAACTCATAAAAATGTCAAACCACTATATATTTGAAATGACTTCACTTCTTTAAGATATAACATGGTAGGGGGTTAGGTAATGTTGTCCTTAGGCTTGTGGCAAAATTTAAGTTGATCTGGATGTGTTATACAATTATTTTCTTTAGAAATTTTGTGAAGAGTAAGACATTAAAGAGAGCTTGTTTTTTCTTTGTATATTTGTAATTGTAATTCAAGGATATACCTCTCCTTTTATTAGCTCAAGATTGTGCTCCTTATCCTATTTCTCACCCCCTCTCATGTCATGGAAGGCTTAATCCCGCTTGCCTTATCACTTCTCCTTTACATCTTTTACTTTAGCAAATAACCATTGTACCCCTTTCATTTGAAATATCTCTTATCAATTAGAAGTTTCTAGAATTTTCTATTTTCTTTATGAATCAAAGTGTGTTAATTAGTTTCTAACATATTCATACATTCATTATCTTAGCACAAAAGAGTTCTAACAACTTATATCGATGAAAAAGTTGTTTATCGACAAACCAATTTTCGATCACGTTATTGATATTTACTCGAATTATTTATTTTTGTGAACAGACATCAAAAACAAGTTTACCGTCATTAATTATTATTAAAAAAGGTGTTATCAAGGTTAAATTAATTTAATAACATTTTACTAATGATTCAATTATTTAAATAATTCAAATATTTAAGCACGAAGTATCCGAAATTCCGGGTGGTTACATTCCGTAAGTCCTAATATGATATAGTTTTAATGAAGAGAATTGTTATAAATAATCCTTACTACTAGGTTCTACTTATAATAAGTAAAACTGGATTTTACCAAAGATATGCAAGCGATAAATTCAATCAAAATGTCCTCTAAGATGATGTGTGAATGTTAATACTTAAATTTTTCGATACAATCGATGACTGATTTTACACCTTTGAGTTGCACAACTGAAATGAAAAATACTCTGAATATGAAGGAACTAGGCCAACCCGTAGTAGAGTTAAATGTTTAAAAAAATTCTTTATTAGATCTTTAATGTGCCTATGAAATTTTGATTCGTTTAGATCTTATCTAAGTTTTCTTTTGAATAAAATCATTATTATTTAGTTTATAAGTTATGTTTTGTTTTGATGTAAAAAAGGAATAAGTTAAGGTAATCATGTGTATCATACACACATGTTTGTGTATGTGCATGTGCAACAATCATAGTGTACATGGTCTGTCTTGCCACCCGAGTATAAGTGTTGAGGTTTTCGCTACATCGGAAAGTTAGCCCCATCGTATACATAAGTGTTGTCTCATATGTCGATAAATTTTTGTGTATGTGTGTATATGTTTGTGTGTATGTCTAGTATATGTGTGTGTTTGAATATGGAACGTAGTGGTGTTGATAAATGATATAAGTTATATATTAGTATACATTTATATATACTTATACAATCATGATATACAATATCAAAATTTCTAACCATCAATATAATACTTGTAAATTAGATTGCAATTTTAATTTTAGTTTTCCAATCCAAATAAGTCAACCCCAATATAAATAATATTTGGCAACAAGTGACTATTCAAATTCGACATACTTAGGACCGTAAACAAAGGTTTTAAATACACATTAATGCATATTAAATACACTAAATACACTTTAAATACACTTTAAATGCAATTTAAAATTGTATAAAATAACTTTTTAACTAAACATATTATATGTATAATTATATAAATATAAATGTATGTGTGTGTATTTGAACATACAAGCACAATTATGGTTACAAAACATTTTAACAAAACATTCCTTACACAAAACAAATAAGCAAAACTTTCCTTTTCTTCGCTCTTTTTTTTAAAATAATTTCTTTTTCACATCTATTTATATATGTATGTATGAATGCGTGTGTATTTATGTAATTATTATGTAATAAAATATATATGTGAATGTAATTTGACATATGTGAATTCAGACAATTAAACATATATATGTATGTATGTATGTATATAAACATATTAGGTTAAACTTAACAACGATATATCAAAATTGGAATTTTCTTTATAACAAAATAAAAAATTTAATCAAAACCAGTTAATTAGTAAAACCATATGATTATACAATTACATATGAAATATTTGTATAGATTAAAGTTAATTTAATAGAACTTATTTTCAACCATTGTCAAAATTAAAATTGAAAAGAGAAAAACAAATTAAGATCATCAAAAAAATTACATCTCCAAATATATGAATGTAACAAAACTTTAATAAAAAATATATAAATACATTTATTCATATTTACATCTCAAGACGACAACATATATATACAGGAATCATGATAATGGATAAACTAATTAAATAAAAGCATGTAATAATTAGTTATAAATAATCATAAGAATTTGTAAATCAAGATGATGCCCTACTATTGCCTAAGAGAATACCTTGAAAGTTGAATCTATAATACTCCGCTTGAAATCAAGATTAACACTACCAAAAGGTGAAACTTGTTTAAGAAAGCTACAGACTGTTTCCTTTTTTGCTTTTTATCGAATTTTATTGTGTTTTTTTCATGGATATTACGGGAGAGGAGGAGGAGTTTCCGATCAAGGCAGAAAGAAGGGGTGGTGTCTAAAACCCTAGAATAAACTAAAATGAAAAGAAAGGAAAGAGGAGTTTAAATATAATATAAAAGAATGAGCTTAAAAATGGTAACATATCTTTCATTTTCTTAGCCATTTTCATATTTTTTGGAGTCAAATATTAAGCCTATTCCCCATTCATGGCTAGCCACACATGCCCTACCGTTGGGCCTCAATTCACTTCAAGCAGATTAGATATTTTACATTTAAATATAATCTAAATGTACATCTATATTTTAACGATTCGAATTTTTGACCCTCGAATGTTGACACTAAATGCATCCATGGTATTTGTGTGCCGAGCATCCAAGCATCAGAAAGATAGTTTGGGTAAAATTAAAAAAAGAATAGAACAAAAAAAGAACATAACATTAGAATCTCACAATGGAATGGTAATATATAATATCAAAAGATTAGTACAAATGGTTACTTTAACTACATAAATCTCATGGTTACTAAGACCCGAGTTCTATCAGCAGCCTGGATAGTTATAACATCATGTTGTCACAATGTTGATATATGCAATACGGTGGTGCAACAAAAATGAGAATACTAAGGTAGGTAAACATCCAGCTCATCTCCATAAGCTCCAAAGCGTCCAAACCTAAATCTAAAACATACATGGGCTGACCCAAGCATTGTAAGAAATAATATCCAGAACACTCTAGTAAACTAGAATGAGAAGTCCAAGAAATACGTGACATGTAACGACCCTAAATTTTTAAACCCGAAAATTCCAAATAATTATGAAAAAGAAAAATGAGATAGAAGAAGAAGAAGGTCAGAAACATAAACACCTCACATTCACAACGGATAAAATATGACAACAAGTAATAACAGTTTACAAAAGAATACTATATTTGTCGATTACATTTAATACATTAGAGTTAAACATATATACAGACACTGGATATACACAATTATCAAGCCTCAGATTTACAATAATATAATTACAACAGAAATACTCTATATATTCTTACCATCCAGCTCGCCTCCTGAGCTCCAGAACGTTCCTACCTGAAAATCTGTAATACTCGGTCTGACCCGAGCATTACACCAAAGTAACACACAGATTAGGCTGGAAACCAGCGTGAGTAAATCCATCTAACATGGAATACAAAGCATACAACTCATATAGAACCCGGGTAACTCATATAAATTTACAAATTCACAATTTGTTATAGGCATCCCTTATTCCTCACATCCATTTTCTAAGTACCTAGATTTAGATTTAAAAAGTCCAATTCTTTTAAATCACTTCATTCTAGCCTATAGATTTCTCATATCAATCTATAAAAATTAGAAGTGGTTTCCGGGTATTTCCTAATACCCGACCCCGGTCTCTTTGTGTCTCATGTCTTCCTAACTCAAGTTATCTAAATGAAATACACAACATTTCATATCAGAGATATCAACTCATTCAAAGCATCCAATACCATTCAATCATCCATAAGCAAAGCTTAATCGCTTCCAAAATTAATTTAATTAATTCAAATTGAATTTTTAACCTTAATCACTTAGATTTCTTCACTTGTCATTAACTAATTTTAAATCAATTAATTAATCAACCCTTCATTTTTCATCTTAATTAATCACCCTGGATTAATTATCTTTCAATTAACAATTCAAGTGATTATCTTTAATTAATTTCACGATATTAATTATCCCTAACCAAAACAATAAGTAATCTTAATTACTACATGAATTAATTAACTATTTTAGTTACATTAATCCTTAATTACTTATATTAATTAACTTCTCATAAGTCACTTATTATGGATTAATCAATCTTAATTAATCAATCTTCGATTACATCGTAAATTATATAAGTTTATGATTTCCAATTATATTTCGATTTATCCAAAGCTAAATTAATTATATTAAATAATTAATCATTAATTAAACCGCAAATATTAATCATCCTTGATTTATCTCAACCTGTAATTATTTACCCTTTTTATTTACTTCATTAAATAAATTAGTTACTCCTTAATTAACTATCTTTATTAATCTCTTGAGTAATTTCACAAGGTAATTATATTTTATTAATTACATTAAGTAATTACCTATCAAACCATCCGTTGATTATTCTACATTAATTAAACTTAATAAATTAACTTAAACCTTCATTAATTAACTAAAATCCTTAATTACTAAATTAATCAACCCAAATTATTAATTAATTGAATTAATTAATTATCCATTCTAGTTACCCTACTATTTAAATGAATCACAATTCATTAAGCCCTTCTTAACTTTAAAATGAAAACATTCTCTTATTCATGATTTAAGTTTAAAATAATTTAAAACCCAAATACTTCGAGTCAAACCACAATTAACACGAGAACCAACCAAAACCAAAGTCACCCGATCATCGATTCAAAGTGCACATCAAATCAATTCAATCATAATGTGACGACCCGCCCTTCTACTACCAGAAAGACGTATCATCATTAAGAAAGAAAGGGATAGAAATAGAAAAGAAAGGGAAAGAAAGAACAACAACATCAGAATCTCACAGCGGAATGGAACAAAATATAATATATCACATAAATATTACATAGTTTTGTTTTTGTTTTTACATAATCAGAGTTATACAATATCAATACACATGACAACCATACATACATCTATCACTATATACATCAGATGTACAGTACATATCAACTAACACAGCGGAACTACATAAATAGCTATATATGTCCGGAAACTCCTGTTCCAAGCTCCTCCAGAAATCAAGTCCGAGACCTATCACTTGGCTACTCATAAAAATTTGAGTACCCAAGAGTTTATGAAAAACAAAATATAAACTCCGGGTCAGACATGGGTCTGGTATGAGTAAACGGTTTAAAGTTGTTTAACTTTAAAAAACATTTTGAAAATAAAGGTATCACGTAAGACTCCCCACAAATAAATACGGGTAAGTTTTTACCTTACGCTAACCAAAACATTTCATAGGAAATCCAATGATATTATAATAGTGTCTAGGGCTTTCAAGTAAATAGAAAATAGCTGAAATTGTTACATGATTAAATTCCAGCTACTTGCCACAAAAGTGGGTAATACAAATCAAAACCGTAGGGTCTCGTAGGGAAAATGGATTTCCAGCAATGGCAGGGCTACTGGGGTACCGCCCATCATAGTACGGGGCCTAGATCACCGTACCGAGGATCACTCCCGACCCCCTACAACAAAAGGCCGGAAATATTCCTTACTGAACAGTCCTGAACAAGATAACCCCGCAGTTGTGGCCAACAACTGCTCACACAGCCGAAATAAAAAGGGACATCTAGACAGGGGAATATCTTGTCCTGCTTGGGCATGACCCACCTAACCTTGCTGCATCTCCCCTGTTTTAGCCATTCCTGGTTGATGAGGCTTGAGGCTGTGATTACCTTTATAGAACATATTACTTAGAATGCTCATCGTCTACCTGACGATGTGCTGAAAGCATTCAATTCATACAAGTTCGTTCCGGGTTCGAACGAAACCGAAGGCATTATCTCGTCACACTCGTTTTGGAATCACCCTTAGAGTCAACGACGATAACCCTTGCATTCTGAATACACCATCTCGATCCTCATTTCAGGATTCACGACCTAACGTTTAAATTGGATCGATGTGGTTTTCGGAGAATCAAATTTGATTCTTCCGATCCCGGTCTCATCGAATCCAAACGCCATTTTAAGGGCCAAGTTGCCTAATTAACTTAAACAGTTTAAATAATTTAAATTCAACAATTAAATTAACATAGCATTTACTACAGATAAAAAATATACAAACATCATAGATATAACACAGCATATCACAGAGTAACATAGGATATCATCGCATAAATATCCAAATCAGATATTCAATCACAACAGTCCATAAGCAGTCACCTTCAAGTCTTATTTGTAATTAATTTAATTTAGAATTAATTACTTGAGATTTAATCACTTAACTCTATTTAATTAATCATTAATTAACAATTAATTACTTATTTCATTTCAAATTGTTTAAATAATGGTTTCTCAATTAATCATTAAGTCTTAATTACATAATTATTTAATTTCACACTATCATTTACTTAATAAATCATTTAATTAACAATCTTAATTATTAATCAAACTTAATTACCCATTTAATTACTGCTAATTACTTACTTAATCATTTATTTATTCTTAAGTAATTTACTCGATTAATTAGCTATTAATCATTCATAAATTGACTTTAAGTAATTAATTCCAAATTTACCCCTTTTCTTAATTATTTACTCAATCTTTGATTATAAAGTGATTACTCCCAATCACTTCCCAAAAATAATTAATCTATCACTAATTACGAGTTAAAAGTAATTGTTCTTAATTTCTTTCTGAAACAATTTATTTATCTTATATGTTCAACTTAATTAAACATGTAAAAGTCTTCTTTTAAATTTTGATAATCAATTATAGTATTAACTACAACTTAATTATTAGTTAACCAGACACTTAATTTAAATTAAATCCATAATTCAAATAGCAGCTAAGAATTTGAAACATTGTAAACCATTAATTTCATAATTAAACTAGTATTAAATTTTATTTTATTCTTGTTAAACATTCCACTGAAAATAGTAGATCCAAAATCAACAGTCCCGATACTTTCCCACTAAAACCGAGACCTTCCCTGTTCTTACCCGGGTGCTGCTTCGAGTTCCACCCCACCTTTTCCCGCGTCACCCCTGATTCATCTTCCTCTACCTCTCCTTTTTCCCTTTTTCTTAAAGAAAATTTTTAAGCTAAATGAAAGGAATCAACCAGTATCACACTCGAATCGACACGAAACAAGACCCGAAGCTCCTCCCCATTACACTCGAGAACGACTCGAGTAAGAAGATGACACTACCCTGAAACGACGACCTGCCACTAAACGCCACCGTGCAAGTGCACGGCGGCGCGCGTGGTCTAGATGATCTTCTAAGATCATCGGCATACCACAATTTCCACACTAACACGAATTCCAAGCTCGAAGTACTCTCAAAGTGCTCAAATTGAAAATTGGCCAATTGGTCGAAAACTGAAACTAACCTCACCCAGTAAAACGCCTTGCCATCGCCATCCCAAAACACCGTTGACCCCCAAACTTCGGCCCCACGACGTCAATACGTTGAGCAACCTTCTACCTGACCCTCAAGCAATTCGATCATGAGAAGAGTCCGAACACTACAATGTTACAGACATGAAAAAAACTAGAACGCAAGCCCTAATTTGCATTCGTTCGATCAACTCTTGAATTTGAAAATTTATTCAATATTTTTCCCAGAGTCCATGATGCTTGTACGTGCTCCAATCCAAGTTTCAACATTTAAAAATGAATCAATCATCAGAATTTTGCAGAAATGCAATCTTAGTTTATATGCAGACTGCTCTCTAAATATTAATCTAATAATCTTGATTTTTGTTTTAAAAATCATATTTTGTAATATGAATCCAAGATAAAACCTTGAATCTATATTTTACAACAACCAAATTTCATCCATCATCAAATGATTTCCTGTATCCCAACATTTCAGTGGTATTCTTATAAAGATAGTTTAATCAACTTTCTAAAAAATCTTAAATTGAAACTTATCATCTTGTTTGTTGAGAAATCGAAGCTAATCATTGATTTAAATGATGGTAATTTGAGTATTCAAGCCAAATGCAACCTGTAACAAATTCCAGAGATCACAGAACATACAAATTCATATGTAACTGAAGCATAAATAAACAATTTATAATTAATGTTTGAACTGTTTTAATTAACTTAACCTTTAAAAATTAAGTTTACTCACTTGAATCATGCCTGAAAAAAGAATAGCTTGATGTTGAACATCTGAAGCCTGAACTGTCCTAAATCCTTGACTGTATTTGTTGAATTGAAATAGAGTTTGCTTCTTTTCTTGCTCTTTGGTTTCTCAGGTATTACAAAGTCTTATTATGTGTTTTTGTTGAACGACCAAAACTAAAAAGCAACTGCACATATATATGTTTGAGATAACAGTAGTATAGGGAAAGGTAGCAACTGGATAGTTCCTTTCTTATGAACTGATTTTTTTTATATATATAAATATATTGAATTTACAACCAAAGTTGGCCGAGAAGACACAAGTACATGTTTTTGTTACTTAATAGACTTATAAAACATAATTATGTCTTGCTGTAGATGAATCTTGTATGCAGGTTTGTACTTATGGCAGTCAACATGGCTTGAGTATGAAGCTTTGAACAAAGATATTTGTATTTAAATATTATGAGTACTTTGTTTTCTCAGTACAATATCTTTTTGCACTGGAATAAAGACATTTTGTAGTTGATTTGTAAACTTTGACTCCTTCGCACACACATGATTACACAACATCACTTGATCAAATATATATATGTAAAGATATTTTGTAAGTAAATATTTGTTTTGTTATTATGTTATTTTCTAGCTTATAATTTGTTCATACATATGAATCAAGTTTAATTTACATTTGACTCAATACTTCTAGCTTAAAAATGTTTATCTGGCTCATTTATTTTATCTTATTTTATGCTTTGTACTTGTTCTATTGTTTGCTTACAAAACTTATTCATTTACCTTTATTTTCATTTTTATTTTGTATTTTAGCTATCCCCATTTATGTTATATTTCATAAATTACTTACTTAGTTTTATTTGTATTTATGCTTTAGCTAACAATACTTAAATATGTACATTAAAATTTACTTACATTTATACTTATATTTTTTCCTATGGTCTTGCAAATTTAAAATGATATTGGAAGTATTAACTACTTATTTCTTGTTTTGATTTATATTTTGATTTGTGTTTTATATTTGACCATTAATATTAAACTTAGATTGATGTGTCTACTTGTTTATTTATATTAATATTTTTCAATTATCTATAATTAAATAAGATTCACATGTTTCACTTATATTTATATTAATAGAATTAGATTTTAATTTAAACATTTTCATTCATATGTATATTTCATCACATGATAACAAAACAAAGTAATTTAAGTTAATGGTATAAGATAAATATTATAAAGAGATTTATTTAAATTTCAAACATTATTATTCGTTTGTATATTTATCAGAGGTAAACAAAGTAAAGTGTTTTAATTCAATTATATAAAATAAAATTTTATTATAATATTATCAAAAGATTTTATTATGAATTCCCAAAGTCCAATTCCTTTTTGAAAATACAATTTTAAATAAGTATATTGGCAGTATTTCCAAAAAAAAAATCATTTTCATATGGTCAATTTACATTTTATTTAATTTAGATTAAACATTTATTAAAATAACCGGGGCCAAAATTCAGGGTCCTTACATTTCTTCCCCCTTAAAAGAATTTCGTCCCCGAAATTTTAGAACAAAGATAATCTAAAAGCTGTTATACCAACCATTCAAATATACATATGATTCATATATTAACAAACAACCAAACAGTCTATCCTAACTAATAACACTAGTTATCCGAACACAAATCCGGATAGCTTTCCTATATTGTCGAGAGTTGTCTCTCGATGATCAATAGCCTGAACCGGATTCCTGACCACAGTCAAATTTGATTCAACTTCCAAATTCCCGAACTACTGATTTAACAACTAATGATGAATCATGAACAAATTTCCAAGATGGAATATACGGAATACACAATAAATTCCAGATATCCACTCTGGCCATTCAATTCTGAAATCTATAGTATTAACTCTTTCCAAATTTTATTGACTTCTTTACAGAATTTCAATATCTATTCAATCAAGCCCGTACGATGTACATATATCATTCGTACGCAAAATCAAATCCGATCGCTCGCTTGATCACACAACTTCATTTCCGAACTAGTATCGTCCGCCCGACTTCCTAGTGCAAACTCAGAACTGATTTCTTGATCAGAAACTGCCATTCTCCTTGCATAGTCACAACTATGATAGAGAATTTCTAGAATCAATCAAAATCCATATCCATGGTTCGTCGTCGAAAATCGAGTGGAAAATCCTAACTCGGATCAATATATAATTATCTCGAAATTCTGTGCTCGAATCTAGATCAAATTGTTATATAAATAAAATAATATACGTTCATCCTACGTATTTATATTCATTGATTATTAACTATATCAATTTCTTTTTATTCACATTATTCTGGTTCTATCCACTTGGAGTAAATTTTTCAATATCAATTTTACTTAAGAATTCTACCACTCATTTCTTAAGTTTAATATAAGCATTATATATACTCTTATATTATTACTCTACCACTATAGCCTTTATATCCTCTTATTTAAATCTGAATTTCCAATTTTTTGTGAATTCAATTTATCTTTGACTCTGAATATTGAATTTTTATTGACTATCTCCCATTTAATATTGATTCCTATTATTATTTTTAAATTGGTTTCATCCACTAATTTACCTTCAATTTCGTTTTTGAAATTGTTTTGTTGCTAATACTATTTTTTTAATATAGTTTTGGCAGAGTCTTCATTTGTTTATCATTACATATTTACATAAGCACATACGTATAGTTTCAATTCTTATCACAATTACTTTTAACCAAACTCAAATCATTCTCTTCGGTTTAAGTGATTTACAACTTACTTGCTTATATATAATTTATTTAAGCAAAACAAACTCATTTCTATATGCAATTCGACAATACTATTGTGAATAAACAATCACTTAAGCTTTATAACAAATCTTAAATTGATTCCAACAATTTAACTTGATTCCATCCCAATTAATTTATTCACAATCTCTACCTTACATTTGCTTTTATTTCAAAATTTTGATTCCAAACCATTTTATTAAACTTGTCAATCAATATTTTAAATAATCATCTCACAATTTTCTTAAGTTACTTACTTTCTTCAACTGTTCCACCCACAACTTAGGTTTATTCTATTTCACCAATTCCCATTTAAATCTTTGATTTGATTTTCCTTTAATCAAATCCCAACTATTTATAAGTTTATTCTTTTATCCATTCTTAAATTTACATGAACAATTTATTATTGAGTTTATAATAAAGTCATTTAATTTATGCTTGAATTAGATTTGTTTACAACTTACTCCAATTATATTTTATCCAAATTCAAGGCTTACTTGTTTACTTAAGAATTTTATTTCATTCAATATTATTTATAGCTTGACTGTATTCATTTAAATTCAGTTTTATTTCAACTCAATTTCAGTTAAACTTAGCTACTTACAAATATTTAAATTCTATTACTCACTATATGAGTTCCAATCTTATTTATTTACTTAAAAGTTCATATTACTCATTTGGGTTATTTCATCCTATAATCACAATTTCAGATTATATATATATATAACACTTACTATCTTAAGGTATAAATTTCCACCTCACAATTACAATCATTTTACCTTCGAATTTTATATCCAATTAAGTTCATTTTGAACTTCAATTCCATTTAACTTATCTCAGGTTAAGCTCCAATATGTTTTCCTATTTTCATTTACTTAAGTTAAATTGTAATTCCAGGATTAAAATTCCCATTTCTACATATTAATATCAACTTTACCTTATAAGTTTAATAGTTGATTCATTTAGACTTTTCACATTACTTAAATAGAATTTCTTAGAATTCAATTGCCCGGTTTCCATTTCCAAAACCATTTTAAAATGATATCTACTCATACTCATTTAGTCTTTTAAATCAAAATTTCCAAATTCCAAGCACTTATTTTCACCAAAACAAATTTTCCCTTTGAACTTTCTAAAACAACTTGTATACCGAACAAGCCCAAACAATATCCTAACCAACTATTCTAGTAGCAATTCATCACTTTAGAAACTCGAAAATAAATACTGATGATGTGGCCACATCAACAGGATTATTTTCCAGCGATTGAAGTGAGTCCAGTGCTTCCTTACTTCCACAAATTCTCCCAAAATAATTTCCATTCAACAATATTTTCCAAAACAATATTCCATTATTGCCTTCATATATTTGGAAAAAACATTTTAAAAATTCCCAAGATTTTTAAATTCCCAAATCCTTTAGTTTAAATTCATTTAAACACCTTTTAAATTTCCGGGACTTAAATTCTGGTTTAATCTAGTTTTAATTATATTCCTTTTATTAGATAATTTTATTTGGTTATAAACCACTCAAATTTTAAATTCTTATTCAATTATAATATTAACAACCAAATATTCAAATATATATAATTTCAGAAAAATATTTCTTTTATATCAAAATATAATTTTGGGTAAAATTATTTCATTTACCCTACTTTTAAAAACAATACTGTGTCGGTCTACCTTGTTTAAGAGTTTAGAAATCCCTATCGATGAAATGGCGTCCCACACATCGACCAGAATTCATAAACACTCAACAGATAAATCAACACAATATAAAAACAATTTTATATCCACTAACAAGTACGCGCTCATATCTATTAATACACTCAAACTCATTTTAGAGTTCTACAAACTCTAGTAATTCCTACCAGAGCCAAGGTTATCACCAACCTATGCTCAGATACCAACTGTGACGACCTGCCCTTCTACTACCAGAAAGACGTATCATCATTAAGAAAGAAAGGGATAGAAATAGAAAAGAAAGAGAAAGAAAGAACAACAACATCAGAATCTCACAGCGTAACGGAACAAAATATAATATATCACATAGTTTTGTTTTTGTTTTTACATAATCAGAGTTATACAATATCAATACACATAGCAACCATATATACATCTATCACTATATACATCAGATGTACGGTACATATTAACTAACACAGCGGAACTACATAAATAGCTATATACGTCTGGAAACTCCTGCTCCAAGTTCGTCCAGAAATCAAGTCCGAGACCTATCACTTGGCTACTCATAAAAATTTGAGTACACAAGAGTTTATGAAAAACAAAATATAAACTCCGGGTCAGACATGGGTCTGGTATGAGTAAACGGTTTAAAGTTGTTTAACTTTAAAAAACATTTTGAAAATAAAGGTATCACGTAAGACTCCCCACAAATAAATACGGGTAAGTTTTTACCTTACGCTAACCAAAACATTTCATAGGAAATCCAGTGATATTATAATAGTGTCTAGGGTTTTCAAGTAAACAGAAAATAGCCGAAATTGTTACATGATTAAATTCCAGCTACTAGCCACAAAAGTGAATAATACAAATCAAAACCGTAGGGTCTCGTAGGGAAAATGGATTTCCAACAATGGCAGGGCTATTGGGGTACCGCTCGTCACAGTACGGGGCCTAGATCACCGTACCGAGGATCACTCCCGACCCCCTACAACACAAGGCCGGAACCATTCCTTACTGAACAGTCCCAAACAAGATAACCCCGCAGTTGTGGCCAACAACTTCTCACACAGCCGAAATAAAAAGGGACATCTAGACAGGGGAATATCTTGTCCTGCTTGGGCATGACCCACCTAACCTTGCTGCATCTCCCCTGTTTTAGCCATTCCCGGTTGATGAGGCTTGAGGCTGCGATTACCTTTATAGAACATATTACTTAGAATGCTCATCGTCCGCCTGACGATGTGCTGCAAGCATTCAATTCATACAAGTTCGTTCTGGGTTCAAACAAAACCGAAGGCATTATCTCGTCACACTCGTTTTGGAATCACCCTCAGAGTCAACGACGATAACCCTTGCATTTTGAATACACCATCTCGATCTTCATTTCAGGATTCACGACCTAACGTTTAAATTGGATCGATGTGGTTTTCAGAGAATCAAATTTGATTCTTCCGATCCCGGTCTCATCGAATCCAAACGCCATTTTAAGGGCCATGTTGCCTAATTAACTTAAACAGTTTAAATAATTTAAATTCAACAATTGAATTAACATAGCATTTATTACAGATAAAACATATACAAACATCATAGATATAACATAGCATATCACAGAGTAACATAGGATATCATCGCATAAATATCCAAATCAGATATTCAATCACAACAGTCCATAAGCAGTCACCTTCAAGTCTTATTTGTAATTAATTTAATTTAGAATAAATTACTTAAGAGTTAATCACTTAACTCTATTTAATTAATCATTAATTAACAATTAATTACTTATTTCATTTCAAATTGTTTAATTAATGTTTACTTAATTAATCATTAAGTCTTAATTACATAATTATTTAATTTCACACTATCAATTACTTGATAAATCATTTAATTAACAGTCTTAATTATTAATCAAACTAAATTACCCATTTAATTACTGCTAATTACTTACTTAATCATTTATTTATTCTTAATTAATTTACTCGTTTAATTAGCTATTAATCATTCATAAATTGACTTTAAGTAATTGATTCCAAATTTACCCCTTTTCTTAATTATTTACTCGACCTTTGATTATAAAGTAATTACTCCCAATCACTTCCCAAAAATAATTAATCTATCACTAATTACGAGTTAAAAGTAATTGTTCTTAATTTCTTTCTAAAACAATTTATTTATCTTATATGTTCAACTTAATTAAACATGTAAAAGTCTTCTTTTAAATTTTGATAATCAATTATAGTATTAACTACAACTTTAATAATTAGTTAACCTAACACTTAATTTAAATTAATTCCATAATTAAAATAGCAGCTAAGAATTTGAAACATTGTAAACCATTAATTTCATAATTAAACTAGTATTAAATTTTATTTTATATTTGTTAAACATTCCACTGAAAATAGAAGATCCAAAATCAACAGTCCCGATACTTTCCCACTAAAACCCGAGACCTTCCCTGTTCTTACCCGGGTGCTGCTTCGAGTTCCACCTCACCATTTCCCGCGTTACCCCTGATTCATCTTCCTCTACCTCTCCTTTCCCCCCTTTTTTTTAAAGAAAATTTTTAAGCTAAGTGAAAGGAATCAACCAGTATCACACTCGAATCGACACGAAACAAAACCCGAAGCTCCTCCCCATTACACTCGAGAACGACTCGAGTAAGAAGACGACACTATCCTGAAACGACGACCTGCCCCCAAATGCCACCGTGCACGTGCACGGCGGTGCGCGTGGTCCAGATGATCTTCTAAGATCATTGGCATACCACAATTTCCACACTAACACGAATTCCAAGCTCGAAGTACTCTCAAAGTGCTCAAATTGAAAATTGGCCAATTGGTCGAAAACTGAAACTAACCTCACCCAGTAAAACGCCTAGCCATCGCCGTCCCAAAACACCGTTGACCCCCAAACTTCGGCCCCACGACGTCAATACGTTGAGCAACCTTCTACCTGACCCTCAAGCAACTCGATCATGAGAAGAGGCCGAACACTACAATGTTACAGATATGAAAAAAACTAGAACGCAAGCCCTAATTTGCATTCGTTCGATCAACTCTTGAATTTGAAAATTTATTCAATATTTTTCCCAGAGACCATGATGCTTGTACGTGCTCCTATCCAAGTTTCAACATTTAAAAATGAATCAATCATCAGAATTTTGTAGAAATGCAATCTTAGTTTATATGCAAACTGCTCTCTAAATATTAATCTAATAATCTTGATTTTTGTTTTAAAAATCATATTTTGCAATATGAATCCAAGATAAAACCTTGAATCAATATTTTACAACAACCAAATTTCATCCATCATCAAATGATTTCCTGTATCCCAACATTTCAGTGGTATTCGTATAAAGATAGTTTAATCAACTTTCTAAAAAATCTTAAATTGAAACTTATCATCTTGTTTGTTGAGAAATCGAAGCTAATCAATGATCTAAATGATGGTAATTTGAGTATTCAAGCCAAATGCAACCTGTAACAAATTCCAGAGATCATAGAACATACAAATTCATATGTAACTGAAGCATAAATAAACAATTTATAATTAATGTTTGAACTGTTTTAATTAACTTAACCTTTAAAAATTAAGTTTACTCACTTGAATCATGCCTGAACAAAGAATAGCTTGATGTTGAACATCTAAAGCCTGAACTGTCCTAAATCCTAGACTGTATTTGTTGAATTTAAATAGAGTTTGCTTCTTTTCTTGCTCTCTGGTTTCTCAGGTATTACAAAGTTTTATTATGTGTTTTTGTTGAACGACCAAAACTAAAAAGCAACTGCACATATATATGTTTGAGATAACAGTAGTATAGGGAAAGGTAGCAACTGGACAGTTCCTTTCTTATGAACTGATTTTTTTTTTTTTATATATATATATATAAATATATTGAATTTACAACCAAAGTTGGCCGAGAAGACACAAATACATGTTTTTGTTACTTAATAGGCTTACAAAACATAATTATGTCTTGCTGTAGATGAATCTTGTATGCAGGTTTGTACTTATGGCAGTCAACATGGCTTGAGTATGAAGCTTTGAACAAAGATATTTGTATTTAAATATTATGAGTACTTTGTTTTCTTAGTACAAAATCTTTTTGCACAGGAATAAAGACATTTTGTAGTTGATTTGTAAACTTTGACTCCTTTGCACACACATGATTACACAGCATCACTTGATCAAATATATATATATATGTAAAGATATTTTGTAAGTAAATATTTGTTTTGTTATTATGTTATTTTCTAGCTTATAATTTGTTCATACATATGAATCAAGTTTTACTTTACATTTGACTCAATACTTCTAGCTTAAAAATGTTTATCTGGCTCATTTATTTTATCTTATTTTATGCTTTGTACTTGTTCTATTGTTTGCTTACAAAACTTATTCATTTACCTTTATTTTCATTTTTATTTTGTATTTTAGCTATCCCCATTTAAGTTATATTTCATAAATTACTTACTTATTTTTATTTATATTTGTGCTTTAGCTAACAATATTTAAATATGTACAATAAAATTTACTTACATTTATACTTATATTTTTTTTCTATGGTCTTGCAAATTTAAAATGATATTGGAAGTATTAACTACTTATTTCTTGTTTTGATTTATATTTTGATTTATGTTTTATATTTGACTATTAATATTAAACTTAGATTGATGTGTCTACTTATTTATTTATATTTATATTTTTCAATTATTTATAATTAAATAAGATTCACATGTTTCACTTATATTTTATATTAATAGAATTAGATTTTAATTTAAACATTTTCATTCATATGTATATTTCGTCACATGATAACAAAACAAAGTAATTTAAGTTAATGGTATAAGATAAATATTATAAAGAGATTTATTTAAATTTCAAACATTATTATTCGTATGTATATTTATCAGAGGTAAACAAAGTAAGTGTTTTAATTCAATTATATAAAATAAAATTTTATTATAATATTATCAAAAGATTTTATTTTGAATTCCCAAAGTCCAATTCCTTTTTGAAAATACAATTTTAAATAAGTAAATTGGCAGTATTTCCAAAAAAAAATCATATTCATATGGTCAATTTACATTTTATTTAATTTAGATTAAACATTTATTAAAATAACCGAGGCCAAAATTCAGGGTCGTTACACATACAACCAAATACTTACATTTAACCATTTAAATTTAAATAAAAATCCAACAGAGTGAGATATACTCACCTTTGATTTTTGTTTGGCAATCCAATTCGATCTCGACCATATCTCCTAATTTTGGACCTTGTATAGATATCATACGTTTGTTAACATTTTAAATAATGGAACAATTAATTTCCTTTAGATTAAAATAAATAAATAAACTAATTTTAAACAAGTTAATCTCCTTAATCTTTTATTTTAAAATAACTTGCAAGTTTAAAATGTACATTTATTTATGTTTATAAGAAATAATCCATATAGATTAAAATTTATTTTATATAAAATTCTGTATAAATTTCCAGTTTACTGTAAAAATATTGCATAACAAAACTGTAAATTTTTAAAAAAGCTGTAAATTCAAAATATATATATGTATTTATATCTATTAAAACAAAATTCCTTATTAGGTCCTACTGTTAAAAATAAAACTTTTGTTTTACACTTATTATTATTATTATTTTATAGCACATAAATATCTATTCTCTATATATTTACACAAATATATGCAAATATAAAAACTGCAGAGCTTATACCTCACTGCCGATGCCCAACCCTAATTCCAATGCCTGACCCATTCCTCGCCTCCACTTGCTCGCCGCCGAATCCACAACTGCATCATCACCACCGCGACTCCAACTGCTAGCCTCGCGCACATGCTCCCCTCTCGTGGTCGCCGCCTCTGCTCGCGAAGCTCCAACAAAAGTCGAGCAACCCAAAACCCACGTTGCCTCTCCTAAAGTCGCGATGTGCTTCTTGTCATCGGCTCCACCCTATCGAACACGCACCCTTCGATCTTCGCCCAAACACCACCATGCGATATGCTCGATTCGAGCGCTGGCTCTTCTTCGTTCCCCTCATTTTTTTTTCTTTTTGAATTGAATTGAAATAAAGGAGACGAAGAAATGAATTTTCGAACGGCCATTGATCCCCTTTTTTATTCGATTTCGGCTTTTGTTGAAAGATGAGAGAGGAAGACGGAAAAGAAATATCGATTTGGGGGAATACCTTCTAGAGTAGGCTTGATTATTATATAATTAAATATTGAAAATATCTCGTATTGCACCCTGATATTCCAACTCCTAATCATAGATGCCGCCAGTCGTTTATAAGGCTTTACCCTTATTCCGAACACAATGAAACGTGTTTTCGAGGCTAATTTAATCGTATGAGGAAGTTAGCTTTATAAATCTATTTAAAATATTAAGTTATCGATTATAATTTCAACGCGGATCTCACCTGTACGAGCAAATGGAAAATCCAAACGCTACGAAAATTGAAATCTGATAATAACTAACTATTACGGATCCAATGAAACTGGTTTCGTCGAAATCCGAGACTGTGCCTCGGAAGGCTGTTTTTAATTTCAAATTAAGCGATAAAATTTCAAAACTTAACAAAACACTTTCAAATCAATTTTTTAACACTTTTACTATCTTCAGTATTATCCATATAAATTTTAGAAACCTTTAAATTATTTTTAACAGGCTTAAAACTTCAGATTCAACATTTCACCCAACTTTAAATTATTTACTTCAATAATTTACTCATCAATTAAATTGTGATAATTGAATTCAAGTTTAAAATTAACTTTTAAATATTTAAAATCAATTAATTATCCTATTTTAAATTGTTAAAAATTCTGAGTCGTCACATGACAAGCAATTGTAACCATTGAGATCATACGGATTATCCTAATGGTTTTCCCCTCAAATGAAACCAACCATCCGATGAGTAAATACATTTATATAATAGATAATGTCTAGGGTGTAGCACATAAATTAGAACATTGCTTATGTGCGTACGACATAACAATAATAGGTGTATAATCAATACCACTAAGGCATGTTCATATATGATTGTTTTCCACGAAGACGTGTAATGACTCACCATTTCGAACCTAAGAAGTCGACATTATTATATCTATGATATTCACTTGCCGAGCATCTAAGTGCTTAAAATTTAGATTATTAGGAGAAAGAAAGAAAGACATAACGTAATCTCACATTTTGATGAGTAAACATATAATATACAATAGATTTTTATCTAAGAAAACTGTAATATGCACACATAAATTAGAGTATACTAAACAAATCACCAGCCTGGACAATTATAACAATCTGTCCTCACAAATGTTGATAAACATAAATAAACAATGCAATGAAAAATAAACATATACGTGAATACATCTTGGAGTCATCCAGCCCATCTTTTAGAGGTCCAAAGCATCTAAACTAGATCTGTAAATATGCTCGGTCGGACCCAAACATTATAAGAAAAATAAGGCCCAAATCTATCTAGTAAACTAGCATGAGAAAACACACCTTAACTGAACTTTAGTGTTATAAAAACCTTTTGAAATAAAAGTATCTCATAAGACCACACCTATAACGACCAGAATTTTTCGTTGTTTGATTTGGAATATTTAAACATTTAAATATTGAATATGAATTACAAATTAATTTTGAATATGGAAATTTGGTTTTTTATTTATAAAAGAAATTCGGAATTTAAATATAGCGATTTATTGGATAATTTAATTATTGAAATTATAATTGAATATAGGTTTAGATTATTGTATCTTGAGTTTTAAGCTAATAAAAATTTAAAGGCTTGCAAAATTTATATTAATAATAATGAAGATAATATAAGTTTTAAAATTCGAATTTAACAGTGATATGTTCAATTTTAGAAATAGTTAGTTCAAATTGACATTTAAAAATAGCCTTCTGAGACATAGTCTCGAAATTGGACGAAACCGGTTCCTTTGAATCCATAATAGTGTATTATTAATGAATTTCGAATTTTGTTATGTTTGGAGTTATCGTATGGTCGTACGAGATACAAACGCATTGAAATTAATATCGAAAAATTAATATAATAATTTGGTTCAAAAAGCTATCTTCTCCATACCATCGAATTAGGTCTCGAAATCTTGTCCATTGTGTTCGAAATAGGGATATAACATTATAAACGCCTAGCGGCATGTCTCGATAGGGGTTCAGGGTTTAACTTAGGCAAACAAGATATTTTGGTTTATATTATATATATATATATATATATATATATATATATATATATATGTGTGTGTGTGTGTGTGTGTGTGTGCATGTCTAAAACCAAAATCTAATCAGGTCAAACGTCAACACACATTCTTTAAAATCATAGCCACCATTACCATTCAAACATGCCAATGAGCCGCCTTTCTTCACCTTTTCATCGCGTGTGCCTGTTTATTTTTCTAATCAAAATCATCTCGTTTAAAAAGAAAATTTAATGAATCACTTAAAAATCATTACACACGAGCCTTTTTTCCCTTTTATACCAAAATCATAATCGAAAAAAAGAAAAAAAAAGAGCCTCAAGCAATTTGCGGCAATGATGAATGGAGGTAGGTGCGAGTCAAAGGCGAGTGCTGGAGGGAGTGGCGAATCTCGTTCGCACACGAGGAGGAGGCCGAAATCTTTCTCGGCTGTCGCGTTTGGGTGGTCGCTTGCGATGGGTTTCGCACGCATGTAGGTGGGAAAGGCAGCGACGCTCGATCGCGTCATTCGATGTGGGGTGTGTGTGGCCAAGTGATGCGGCAGGTGGCAATGACGGCAGCAAGGCATGGTTGGTGGTTCGGGGTTAGTTATTGGAGGTGCGGCATCAGGAGGCAGTGGCGATGGAAATGCTCCACTTTGAAAAGGCAGGTGAGAGTTTGTAGAATTTTTTTAGTTAAAAATTGATGTTCAATTAAAATACATGTAACAACCCGGTATTTGCATCGATTGATAATCGACTTTTAAACGATAAATACTGTTGCTTATTTGCCAATTGAAGTAATTAAATTGAGTTGAAATTATTTTATAAATTGTTAATGAGATTGGCGGGCTTTGAAAATAATTAGTGGTCCATTTCTTTATTGGGCTTTAAAAATCGTTCGGCCCATTTCTTTGTTGCCGTGATTTTATTAAGGGTTAATAACCCGTTTCCCCCATTTCTCTTTTCATTTTTCGAAACTGAACCCTAAAGAAAATAAGAAAGTAAATGGCGGCATCGTCTCGTGTTCGTTCCGCTGCTCCAAATTAGGGCTTCGTGATTGTTTCGAATTGGCGTCTCGCGAGATGGTTCAGCACTCCTTTTGGGTCAATCGTTGGCCTCCTATTTTGTTCGTCTGCTTCAATTCGAGCTCGAAAACGAGGTGAGTGATTATGTTCACTCACGTTTCTAATTCCTACTCGAGTTCTTCGCTGTTGCTTAGATGTGTTGTTTTCTTTGATTTAATTAAAATCATATAAAATGATACTTTGCAATGACCTGTTCTTATTTCTGCTTGGGCTACATTTGACTTGTTTGATGTTGCACATCGTTTTTGGTTTGATTCGAACTTTATTACTTTGATATCGGCTTACACTATTTGCATAGCCACTTATACTTGCTGTAGCATGCTTGAACTTGGCTGCATTATCCACATGAGATCATACGACTTTGCTGTGCACACTCTTGTGTTGCGGTGTTCATTCATACCTTAGTTTCACGGCACCATACACTTATATTATTTACAACCCGTTGCTTGATATTGGCCTATGTGACTGCGACACCGTCATTGCTCTTGGGCATTCATGTGAGGGACTTGTTCGGTTTATACTTGCCTGACCTTATTTGCAAACCTGATTTGGCGAAAATAATTTGAGTTTGGTACTGTCTAGACTTGAGACTGCTGTTTCATGATTTTGAATTCGTTTTGACTCGTGGACCTCGGCATTCCTTCGAATTGTTGTTGGTCGTTGTATATGCCTTGGGTTTCACTGCTTCATTTGCTGGTCATCAATGCCTCTGTTTTTGATCAAATTTGCATTGTTGTAAGTGTTCATTCATATTTTGATCATGACTTCATTATGGTTCCAGTTGAGCATTATATACATTGGCCATATCTCGTGCCCAAGCTCTTTGCACCCTGATGAATTCTGGAGTAAATTTTGAGTTTTGCATTATTAGCATACACTTTGTTGCATAATTGAACTGGGTTGAAGCATACACTTTGTTGCATGATTTGAAGTCTGGTACTTCATTATTGATTCACTTCCACACAGTGTCACTTGGGCTTGTAGTTTGATAATCGTGTCTGCACTTTGTTTATCTGGACTGCCTAGAGTACATGTATTCTTGGCTCTGGTTCATTGTTGTTGCTTCAGCACTAAGCCTCGGCTTGCTTTTGTTTCTGTTCTTTCTGAAACTTGAGTTCCATGTAATTGCATATTTTCAGTGTTACTGTTATCTTGTACAACTTCAAATGTGTTCATTTGAGTTGTGTCTGCATTGTGTATATTCATGATACTTTGACTTTCATTTTATTGTACACTACTTTTCATTCACTTCAGCACTCTTCACTATTGTATATGTTGACTCCTTTACTGCTGTCGCATGCTTGAGCATGACACGGTACTACCTGGTTCATTAAGCTTGATATCTTTGAATCTGGAAGCTTCACTTGAGTCACTGATTTATGTTGGCACTGTCATATTTTTGGCCAGATTAGAGTTTTGCATTGTATGGTCTATTCGGCATCACTTGTATACATTTGTCTCTGTTTGGTTAGACTTGAACTGACTGCACTCACATATGTATATGTTTACTTCATGTACTCTTTGAGTTGCAGTGCTTCATGTTGATTTTATATCATGGCGTACATGTGAGTTCATGCTTTGATGTTGTTTCAGTCTTCATGCACTGATGCATTGGAAGTGGTCTTGTTGCTGTTGCTATGCAGTTGCTATGCCTTGTGTTGAACCCCGTTTAAAACTTGGGTTTGACCTTGTGCTCGTTTGTGAATATTCATTGGGTACATTATCACTGTAGTGGCAAGGCAGTGCACGCAAGCGTGAACTGCAGCCACCCGGTATTCATTGGGTACATTATCACTGTAGTGGCAAGGCAGTGCACGCAAGCGTGAGCTGGAGCCACACGGTGCGGCTTTTATGATATTCTATTTGTTTTGACTTATGGATCTTTTTGCGTATTCCACATTCAGTAGTGGCGAGGCAGTGCACGCGTGCGTGTACTGCAGCCCTACTTGAATAAATATTTTAATTGATATTTCAATGGTTTGAACTGTTTTGTTCATTTCAATTCAATATTCTGAATTACATTCTGATTTGGTTTAATTACTGTCGTCTATTCATTATTTAATTATTATTGCTTCTGTGCACTAATAACTGAGTTTGAATTAGACTGACCCGAGTATTATTTTCTTTTGAATCTAATACTCGGGTCAGACCGAGTATTTCAGGTTGTAGATATTCTGCTTTGGGTTGCTGCTAGAGCTATGAAGTTCTTTCATATCTTTTGGAGTAGTCGTCGTCATTTGTTGTAGTCTGAAAAATTGTATAGGAAGATATGTATTCATGTATATTATATACGTTAATGTACTTGCATATGTAACTTCCTGAGTCGACTGTGGTAGTTGTATCATACGTACCGTGTCATATGTATTATATCAAATGTATTGTAACTGACATCAGTTATTGTATATATGAGACTTTCTATTTTATTTGTGTTCCGCATTATATTATCTGTGTAATATTTTATATTTACTGTTCTAAACTATTATGACCCATCGTAGTTCGTTTTATACTGGTATTGGGGTATGTCGATGGGAGAAAATAAATCAGAGGTGAAAAATTACGAATACTTATATATATATATATATCACTCCTATCGAGATAACCAGTACTAGTGTAAGGCCTAACTATTGATGGCCGCTCCTCAACAGCCTTATTCTCCGGGCTAGTTGACAGCACTACACCGTAGTGTTCTTGGCTAGCGCGGGTATAGAGGTGGGGCGTCACAATACAAGTCTAACATTTTGCAATAACCTATAAAACTAATAGCGATTGCATATGAGATAATTAGGGTGCTAATTATTTTAATTAAGTCGATAAAAAGGTTAATTAAGTTCGTTAATGAGTACTTAGTTTGAATTAAGAAAGTAGTTGATTAATAATGATTAAAATTTGAAATTGCTAATTTATATTACTCAAATTTTCTTATACGAGGTAAAAATCACATGGAATCAGTCGTATAGGATTCGAAGCTGCGGTATTTAAGAAATAGAATTTATCTGGATGGTTGGAAACTTAAAATTTCAAGGTGAATAAACTCACTCTTTTTTGATGGTTGGAGTTAATTTAAAATAATTAAAATTAATTTTGGATACCTAGTTGAATTTATAAAACTATTATCTGTGGATGATATATATATATTATTCATATATATAGTAATATATTAGTAGTTGGATATATTTTCCGCCGTTGGAGTGGATGAGACCCTATGCGCGATATCCCTATATACCGCGAAATCCCGCCTCGAAGTGAGATTGATATTTTTATTGTCGACTAACGTCTGTGGATGTAGGAAAAATAGGTAGGGGATCCAATTGGATTTCTCAAAAATATTTATTGATTTTCATATATATATATATATATATATTGATATATGATATGACGGGACAACTGCTATAGATGGTGTGTGCATTAAACTTATTAAAAACTATAATAGCATAGGGATTGAATTTGGGTTTTTTAAAATACCGTAAATGACTAATTTAAAGGAATTAAAAAGAGAGATTTTTGAATGTAAAATATTTAATTCGAAATTGGATTATTTTAAAAGGAAGTTAAGTGGAATGAGAAATATATATTAACATGAGTTATACTTAAATATATTGTAAATTGGTTTTAGTAGAGATTTTAAATAAATTATATTAAGGACTTGTAAAGATATTTTTAAATTATGGAAAAGGATTGTAATTGATAATTAAAATAGATTTGAAATTAGATTGGAATTTATTAAGGGAAAAATTTAAAAAGAAAAATATTGGAATTTTATAAATAGAATTCTTTTAATAAATAAGTGAAACTCGAAGTAGTTTATAAATTTATAAATGAGGGTTATAAACAAAGGAAAATGATATCAGTGGGTAAGTTAGAATATAAGTTTATAGTGTGAAATTATATCGAGTTATGGAAATTGTTTTGAAAGGAATAATGGAATATATTTTTGAATGTGAGAATGATGATAAAATTGAGATGTAGACGATGTGATACGAATCAAGAAGGGATTTATAAAGTGAATTTGTTGGATGTTGGATTTTTCTAAAATAGATGATACTCGAGAAGATTAACAATTGTTTTAAAAGAAATTTTTATTTACTATACTATTTAACATAAACTATTATTCAGATTTAGAATATTCTAAAAGTTAATTATTAAAATATTCAATATTTAATGAAATAAATACTAGATTATTATCATCTGTTTGAATTAATTAGTTATTTAAAATATAACTGGATATGAGCTATCAATGGTATTTAAAATGTTTTTAGATATTAGATTTACTTAACATAATTTAAAGATAAACTATTATTCTTATTTACACACACACACACACACACACACACACACATATATATAATGTTTAAATGATTTAAATTTATTTATAAATCCTCTCGAGATAGGAAATGTAGTTATTTAATGGGTGTGATTTTAGAAGAGCTTATAGTGATGACATGGGAACTAAAGGAAAGTTCAAAAGTATAAGATAGGTGAACTTCAAAAGGTGAAATAGAATTCACAAAAGAAGTGGAAGGAAAATTGAATTATAAACAAATATATTTGACTTTGGAAATACTAAGGGAATTAATTAAGTAATTCCAAAACTTATAGAAATCGTTATAAACGATTAAGGGATTTACAAATAGATTGTAAATGATTTTGAGAAAAATAGGAAATACATAGAATACTTCCAAAGTGTTGAACATAAAATTTAGTTGGGGAAAATATTCTAAAAATAAGGATGGTTGGGAATATTCCGTTGTAAGCATAAGGATTCGGAATTGTTTTTCAAAAGATGGAATACTGGAAATAATATCTTATAAAGCTATTTTGGAAATGAATATTTTGGGAAAATTTATTTAAGGCATGATGGTTGCTTATGGATGTTGATTGATAGTTAAATAACGGACTACTAATATTGGTCAATTTTTGTAATCATTTCGAAGAGACCGAGATAAGATTTAATTTTCCGAAAACCACTTCGATCCAGTTTGAATGTTATGAATGAATACCGTGAAGATGATGAAGACGATAATTCAGTTTGTCCAAACCAAGAGCAACTTGTATGGACGAATTCTATCAGAACATCGTCATGGGAGGACAATTAGAATTCTAAGAGAAATCGTTTCTTGAAAGGTAACGCTTAGTCTCGGGCTTCATCAATCTGGAATGACTAAAATAGTGGAGATGCAGTAAGGCTAAGTGGGTTCCACCCAAGTAGGGTATGGTATCACCTTTCTAGATGTCCTCGAAAACCTTTATATTATGGATATGGTTGTGCATGGTAGGAGCGCTCGACGGTAAGAGTGGGAACACCCAGGGTGATAACATATTCGGTCTGTCCAGGTCAGGGGTAGGGCGGTCTTGTGTAGCCGGGGCTCGTGGCATGCTCCTCGGTACATTGTTCTAGAGGTGTACTGTGATGGGAGGTACCCCAGTGGACCAGTCATTCGATGGGATCCATTCTCCAATAAGCGCCCTACGGTTTTGATTGTGCCTAACTTTGGTGGAATGTGAGATGCAAGAAGCTATTTTCTATTTACTTTCTATTCTATAGACACTATGATAATATCAGATGATTTTGATAAAAATCGTTTTGGATATCGTAAGGTAAAAACCCATTGTGTTTATTTGTGACGTGGTCTTACGAGATACCTTTGTTTTTCAAAGGATTTTTAAAAATTAATAATTCAAATTGAGTTCGTCTTCTCATGCTGGTTTTCAGACTAACTCGGGTGTTATTTTATATTAATGCTCGGGTCAAACCGAGTATTATAGATTCTGGTTAAAGTGCTATTGAGCTCAGGAGACGAGCTGTAGGAGTTTAGACGTATATCGTGTGCTTGGTTATTTCCGCTATGTGTGAGGACAAGTTATTAAACTGTCCAGATTGATGTATAAAATTGTTGTATTTTTATAATGGTATGTACATTAACAGTATAGTTCCTGTATTTTAAGTGTGTTGTTATATATTATATGATTTTCCGCTGCAATTGTGAGATTTTGTGTTGTTGTTTCTACTTTCTTCTACCTTTTTCTTCTTCAACCCTAATGCACGGGTATTTTCGGCACTAGACTGCTCAACATTTCATATAGTGGACGTATTAATGTCAACTTTTGAGGGTCGAAAATCCCCGTCCGTTACGACGCCACATCTAAACACATATGGCTTTTACCATATGCCAATCAAAACATTTCATAGGAAATCTTCTGATATTATAATAATGTCTAGTGTTTAAAATAAATGTTAAATCATAGCCGAAATTATTACATTAATTGAATTTCAGCATAATAGGTATACAACTAAGTCCGAAGGCACTTATTAGAGAATGGATTCCATACAATGACAAGGGACTTAGGTATCACCTTCCACAGTACACCTCTAGAAAAATGTATAGAAAGCCACACGAATTCCCTGCCAACACAGGACCACCTTACCCCTTACACGATAGCACCAAATATTTCATCACCCCAGTTGATTTTGGAACTTTTCCAAGGGCTCTCATGCACAATCAAATCCATAAATGTATATATGTAGAAAGGTGATGACAATACCCTAATGGGTGCGACCCACTTAACCCTGCTGCATCTCCTCTGATTTTAGTCATTTCCGGTTGATGAGACTAGAGGCAACGCTTTACCATTTAATATAGCAATCCTACTTGGAAGGCTAACACTTCCCTTTAGGCAGCCATGAGTGCCAGCATTCAACCATACAAGTTGTTCAAGATATGAACCAACCGAAGGCGCTACTTATAATACATCCATGTGGACTCACCCTTAAGATTAGTAGTAAGCAGCCCTTGCACTTTGAAGAGCTCCATTCTTTGAGCATCTTCAAGATATTCCAATTCGAAATGCTTATACAGGTTCAAAGTGGTTTTCGGATAATATATCTAATTCCTATCTCTTTGAACCGACAATGATAGTTGAAAATAGGAGAATAGTTGATTGTTGGTTATTTAACTATCAAATAACAAACAATTCAACCCAGGATTTAATTTCCAAAGGAAAATAACATTGGTTAGACACATAGCACCTATCAGCCTCTTTAGTTAATCATTTCATTAATTAAAATCACTTTGTAATTACTTATATCAAAATACTTTTACAAAGATATATTCACAAACCATTATACTCCTTCAGTGCTTAGAAAAATATCCATATACTTATTTCAATAGTATAAGTTTATTCATAAAAACACTACACTTTCCTTACATAGAAAATGTATTATATACTTATCTCAACATTAGAAGTATTTTCATAAAACATTATGAAAGATTTCTTATTTCAAAATCATATCAAAGGATTAAAGTAAATATTGTTTTGAAAGAAATGGAGATACAGATAAATCCAAATACTATTCCTTCGGTATTAAACATGGAAGAAATTTCCACACCACCGGAATTAAGAAGGTCAAATTTAAGGAAAACCAATCTCAGTTTCTTTTATAAATTTCTTCAGTAAATCGTTTTAATAAATCTCTTTCAATTATGAACATCTCCTTTACTAAAATTCCAAGTCCATTTATGAAACTATTAATAAATCTCCAAGCTTATTTATAAAGCTCTTTTATAAATTCAAAAACTATATATAAAACTTATTTTATAAATATCCAAAATTATCTATAAAATTTCTTTTATAAATATCCAAAATCATTGATAAAACTTCTTCCTAAATTTCAAGATCTCTTTTCTAGTCATAAAATTCCCTTATTAATCCCTAAGATAATTTATAAAACCCATTTATAAGTACAGGATATAAATCCACTTTAGAATTCCGTTCATAAAATATCATTTACAACTTCCTTTACACACACACACACACACATATATAACATAAATACAACCTCCTTTTATAAATTTCCAAGCTTTACTTAATGTCTTCTTTTTACTTCTTTGTATAAAATATCATTTATGACATATTTTATAAATTCCCGACTTATTTGCAACTCTTTATAAAACCCAATTCATTATAAAATTCCTTTTATAAATTTTATAAATAAAATATATGAAATTTTAACTCACGCAAAATAAAAGTATTTGTTTGGATTTATAAATTTATATAAAATTTATAGATTTTAATAGATAAATTTATTTTAACATAGTGATATTTTATAAAATCATCTAATTTAACATGGTGATAAATTAAATTAATATATCTATTTTATATATTTCAAAATATATATTTTATATTTTTTAACATGGTGATATTTTATATATTTATCTATTAATATTGAATTTATATAATTTATAAATCTATCTATTAAAGTATTTTAACTCGCCGAAATTCCAATTGACGTCGAACCGTTACGGATTTGAACTAAAATCAAACGACATCCGATTTTAACATAGATTTCCACTTGCTCCAAATTCAACCACAAAATTTATCCAAACTAGTTCTATCACGAAGCTATTGTCATTATGAGCGTAGTGTAAAAAAAATCATCTCGACTGTACCTCATATGAACAAGTTACTTATTTTATAAGTTATTGATTTAATTTAAATCACTTGATTCACTAATTACATTTTATTAATTTAGTTACCTATATTTAAAATTTAAACCTATCTTCCACTTTCTAACTTCCGCTCTAACTCCAACTTCACTATGGCCGGTCCTATAACCTCCTCTCTCTCATTCATCTCTCCACGGAAAGACGTCGCACCACCGCCAAACTCCTCCTCTCTGCATGTTCCACCATCTCGACCCAAACACCTTAAGGATGATGCACTTAAACAAATCGTGACCCAAAGAACCTACTACCATCAACCATGAGGTCGCGATCACCTAATCACCACCGCTTCATCTCAACCAACCACCCCTAGCTAGCCTTGCCACCTCAAATTTGTTGCAACTATCCTTTTGACCTCTCGTTGCCTACAATTGGACAAATTGCAAACCCTAGTTCACCTTCTTCCTTGAACAAACTGTCACGCAACCGAATGCTCGCTGAATGCCACTAAACTCAACCAAAATGTAGATCTCACCATTTGCAACTTAAATATTCAAGCATTCTAATTTTTTGGATTTTGCTTTGATTTTGTTTTTATTTTTAAAAGAGGATTTTCTTGGTTCATTTTCTTTGGTTTGGAAATTCAATGTATGTCCGAAGAGTGTATGAAAATGAGTGGTATTTGGTTTGATGAGGTGTTGAGATAAATTTACTTTGCAAATTCCGGCAACTCACTACATGGATTTTCGTTCGTGAATGAACTCCAAGATAACACAAAAATAAAGTTGTGCTTAGAACATCAACGCGACCTTAAAACAATAATAATATAACTAGTTATTTGATTCCAAAAAATCACAAAAACACTGTCACTTGTTGATAAATCATCAAACGATTAATTTAAATATTTTTCACCTTAAAAATTAGGAAAAAATCTAATTATAATGTTAAAAATAAAATTTTCAAATTGTTTATTCGAACCATTAATTTATTGTAAATAAATTAACAAAATTCACCGTTCTTATTTATTAGTCAGAAGGAGTTAAATAAGACAGTTAAATCCACTAAATTAACATTCAATTAAAATTAGTTATTTGAAACAGTATTCCAATATCAATTCACAATTCAAATATTTTAAACAATCCCTATATTTGAATTCAAGTTTCAAAATCTTTAAATACCTATTATTTCAATATTTAAAATTAATTAAATATTCAAAATCAAATGATAAAATTCCAAGTTGTTACAAAATGACTCTAGTAAACTGAAGCAAATCTCTATAACATGGATTAGAAACTACGTTCTAAGCATCATATATCTCTTGATAAGATATACTCTAAGATAAACACAACTGGCCCAATGATGAACTATGTGGAACCATGTATCAAAAACTTCCATACATAGCATATCGATAAGCATACTCTAGATCAGGATATAATATACCCTCATGGGTAAGCTAAATCCAAGATTGTGCAATGTAACGCTTCGTATTTTTCGTTGCCGAAAAACCGAAATGTTAGGGTTTAAGAAAAAGAAAAGAAGAAGAAAGAAAGAAAAACAGAACAACATCAGAATCTCACAATTCACAGCGGAACAACATATAATAGATAAATGAATAATCTTTAAACAAAGAACTATATCAGTTATTACATTACATTACATTTCATTACATCAGAGTGTACAACAACAAAGAACAACTAACAACGGAAAAAGAAATACTGTAAACTAGTAATACGCCAATGCCATCCATCTTGCCTCCAGCAATTCCTGAATTCCAGAATATCCTGATAAACCTAACTCTTGACTGCCTGTGTATAAATTGGTGGGCACCCAGAGTTTAGGAAGGAAAACAATAAACTCCGAGTCAGTCATGTGACTGGTGTGAGAACTCAAAACAGTTTATTTATCTTTAAAATCAAAATAGAGGAATATTTTTAAATTCAACTCGCAATGCTTTTAAAAATGTAACTACCATAAGACCTCCTACCACACACACAATGCAAACGCAGACTTGGAGGAGATTTCTTCTTATGTTAGTCAAAGATGCTTACTACGCAAAATCAAATCAATTTTGATACTATTATTAGTGCATAGTGTAGAAAACATTTCAAAGTAGAATATAAATCTTAGCCAGCATAGGTACCATTATATTATGCCTACTATAGCTACCTCCTGAGGAAGCAGGTTCGACAACTAAAACCGTACAAGATCGTATTGTTTCTTTGGATTTCCAACGAATGGTCAGGCTAAGGAACTTCCCATTTCCACATGAGAACGCCTCTGGAAGGACGTCCCCGAGAACCAAACCGGATCTCTGCCAACACAAGGCCGGGTTACCCCTAACTGGGTAACTACTGACACGAGTATGCCATCCCCCGGTCCTTTGGGACCTTTAACCGAGCGCTCGTAATCAACATCACACCATAATAATAAGTGTTTCAACATGTGTAAGCATCTGGGCTCCATACCATGATACCACCCTTTTCCAGAAGGAAATGCACATACCCTAAAGGGAGCTACCCCTCATAACCTTGCCGCATCTTTCCTGTTTTGACCATTCCGGGGTGTGAGGCTCGACGAAGTCTCGTCCACAAAAACACGCTTTATACAAAAGCTGTGCTTTGGGTCAACAAATGATCATAGAAATGATCACAAATATAAACGATCAACAAATGATCCTATCACAAACAATCAACACAATGATCATTTCACAGCAACACTCAGCATGTCACATTACCAAATTGGGAGTATATTGCTAATAACCTTCAACTATATAACCTCTGAGCTCGTACGTCTCGGAGAAGGGTGTTAAGCTAAGAGAATAAATTCTCCGCCACCAACAGAAATATATTTGAAAGAAATCAGGTTTATATGTCAATTTGTAATGTCAGACATACTATCCATACAAGTCTGTTCCGGGATCGAACAGAACCGAAGGCACTTCCAAAGAAGTCCTTGCAATCCGGATATTCACTAATCACGACTGGACTTCCCATCACTAAGGGTGATAAAACCTCTATATCGGAGATCAGCCGATGTAGAGTAACTCGACGGTTATCCTTCCGTTTTCACAAATATCCGGTCTTCAACACCAGTCATCGAATGCAATCCATTACGACGTATCACATATTCGGAATGGGTTATACGACCCCAAGGTCCTTTCCCGGTTAACCCGAATAGTGAGCGCTTATTCAAAAATAAGTGTGGCATTCAAATTCAAACAAATCACAATAAATACCCATTCAAAGGTAAATATTGATAGTCGGTTATTGAACTATCAATTGATATGCACAACATCACCAGATTCCAAATAACTTTCCATATTCATTTATTTTCCAAAAATATCTTTACAAGATATATATTTTCCATTCTTCAAAAATAAATCAATATTTATTTTTAAACCCATTTTCCCAATTTCATTTATAAATTCCATATTGAATTTACATTTCCAAAATAACTATGAATATACATTTTCAATTATTCATTTTCAATTTATCTTCAAAAGATAAATTCTCTAAACTTTTCATTTCACATTGGAAAAACATTTCCATACTTATTTATTTATAAGCAATTCACAAATCTTTTTATTTTCTTCACTTGGAAAATATTCAATATACCCTAATCGAAATTAATTATATATTTCATTCTTTAAGGAAATCATTCTCTTAAACATATTTATTTGGGTCAAAACGAATGTTGCGTAAAACATTGTTACGACAACCCAAAATCACTAGTATAGGGATTCGAAATTAAAATAGATATATAAATTCCAATACTATACCAAACATTTCCTTTCGGAAATCATTTACTATAACAACAGTGTTATAGTCCACCATTTCCTTCTATTTCTCGAAAACGTCTATTTCAACAATGAATGTTGAAATCTATGATTTCGAATCTTAATACATTTAAAACATCGTTAGATCGTTTTAATTCTATTTAAAACATCACATTCAAAACATTTCTTTAACATATTATTCGCTGTTCAAAAACGTGAATATACTTGTTAACCAATTTTATCATTTCTATTCATTTTGTTTTACAGGATTATTCACTGTCTAAAACGTGAATATAACTCCATTAATAGATTACAACAATTTACTTATCAAAATAAGTCGTTGCGGATTTATAAAATAATGTTTATAAATTCCATTTCTATTTATTTTATAACAACTTCCTTTCACCAATTTCCTTTATTAACGTATTCGATTTACAACTCAATTATACACCGAAAGTCCATATTATAAGTTAAATGCTTATAATTTATTTGTTTACAAAATCGTTCCTTTAAACTTCATAATTATAAATCTTATAACTTATAAGATTCATTTATTTATCCAAATCTATTCCTTAAATACTTTATAAATTTTATTTATAAAATTCCATTTATAACTTCACCGTTATAATCCAATAGATTTCATTCATTTATGAAATTCATTCACAATTCATTCTAACACTTATAAAAGCTCGTTTTATAATTCCAATATTTTTAATTTATAAATGTCAATTTATAAATCTTTTATATGGATCAATTTATATTATTCTTTTAAAACATCTTTAAACTCCTTTATAATTTCATCATTTTGATTTATAAAATAATCAAATTTCATAAATCCTATTTTTAAACTTTTTATAATAAATTCAGAAATCCCAGTTTAAACTAGTTTATAAAATCATTAATCCTATATTTTCAAAAATCAACTTTTAACTGTGTTTCTCAAAAATCATAATTTTTATAACATTAAAATTATAACGTTTATTTATTTAAGATGAATCAATTCAAAAAATATTTTATAAACGTATACTTTCAAAAATCACTTTAGAAATCCCTTAAAAATCAAAATCGTTATTTTTAAGTTTCAAAATTAGATTCGATGATGCAGCACATCAAATAGTCAATCACGACTTCCCAATATCATATATCGATATGATAAACAATCAAATATCACAATATCTAAAATCAATAAACATTTATGAGGAATCCAGTTGGATCCCTCCAACCTGTTTCCCTGCATCCACAGACATTAGCACAATACCAATCTCGTTTCAAGACGGGATATCATGGTATATGGGATTTATAAAATATTATCCGCTTAATAGGCGGCGCAATAGGGTCTCATCCGCTATACAATGCGGGAAATCAATCAACTGCAATATATACATATGCCAATATATATATATATATATATATATATATATATATATATATATTGCTATATATATAGATATATCCTACTATATCTAATATCACAATCAAGCAACAATCAATAAATAACTACAAATCCAAGTTATAAATTTTTGAGTGAGAAGTTCTCACCTTTGCTTTTGTTTGGCAATCCCTTTCCATCTTGACTCGATTTTCTTGATTTATACCTTGTATAAATATTTACACAATTTATTAATATTCGAATTAAATCGAATAATAAATTTTCGTTTTGATTGTTAAATTAATCAATAGTTTTATTTAAACCAATATTTTTCCCTTAATAATTGATTTAACCAAAGATTAAATTTAAACTAATTTTCTTTAGTAACCAAAAGAATTGACTAAGTTAATCAAACACCTTAATAAATTATTCTTAACCCATTTTTTCAAAAATAAATAATATTTCTTTTGATAAGTCATTTTATTTAATAAATTAAATCTCTAACAAATTTTCTTTTACAAAATATTTTCCATTTGAAACTAAAATTTTTATTCAACTAATAATTTAGTTTTAAACAAAAATTAAATTTTAAACAAATTTTCTTTACTGAAAAAAAATTCACTGCACATATTCACACGTACATATATATATTTAAAATGGAAATCTAAATTTATATAAACTGCTCGGCTCTTAGAATCACTATTTTTTTCTTCAAAGTTTTATACTTATATTAAACAGTACTTCATTTTTGTTTTAAAACCTTACTGTATAAATAAATTTTCTGTTCATCTACACTAGACATATATTTATACACATCAATTTTCAATTTGATAACTAAGAAATCTAATACCTTACACGAAACGAAGAGCACAGCCGCCCACGCTCACATTTGCTGACGAATTCGATCTGACATCCATCTTCGACGTCGCGATTCCCAGCACCAAAATCATCTCGAGCTCGAGAGCCGCCACGAGTTGAAGTCGCCTTCGCCCTCGCCTCATGCCGCGTGCACGCGCGCCTCACTCGATCGTGTCGCCGCCGCCACTCCAAATCGATCGCACGCCGCAACTAGCGGTGTATCATGACCTAGCCTCGAGTCGCAAGCTTAAAGAATCATCCCTGGCACCGCCGCCTCAAACCTATACGCGCGAGCACGCGCGCGTACGCCTCTCGATTCCAATCGAGATTGATTCGAAAGCCCCTGTCCCCATTTTTTTTCTTCGAATTCGTTTTATTTTCGAATTGAGGGAGGGACACGAGAATTTGCTCGGCCATTTTTTATTTTGATTTGCCTTTTGAAAACTGAAGAGGATTGTTGCGCGATTATTTAAAAGGGAATGGGGAGGAGACAGAATTTCATGCTTGCACGATCTCTCCACGATCGAAGGCGTGATTTTAGGCAAAAATCTAGGCGTGATGTTAGGGAAGAACGTGTTGTGTTTGACTAAATTTAAATTTAAATTGAATTCGATTTAATTTCAATGCGTTTACTCACCGTGTGCTCACATATTAACTCCGAAAAATACGAAATTTGAAATCCGAAAATAATTCAGTATTACGGACCCAATGGAACTGGTTTCGTCGAATTCCAAGACTGTGTCTCGGAAGGCTATTTTAAATATCGGTTCAAACGATTAAAATTTCAAAACTGAACAATTCACTTTCAAATTCAATTCTGAAGCTTCTAAAATCTTCAGTATTATCAATATGAATTTTACAAGCCTTTGAAATATTTTTAATCGGCTTAAAACTGATGATTCAAATTATTATTCAACTTTCAATAGATTAAATTTTATAATTTAATCGCTAAATTCATTCCGATAATTTGAAATTCAATTCAAACCATCATTCAAATATTTAAATTTAATTAAATATTTTCAAATTAAATTGTTCAAAATTCTGGGTCGTTACAATCTTCCCCCCCTTAAAAGAATTTCGTCCCGAAATTACAAGTTAAGAAGAATGCCCCTATCCCGTCTATTATTTTTTTTCACAATCCAAATTGTTTTATCAACTTTCTAACCTAAATCTTTTTACAAGAGATTCATTATCATTTCAACTAGCTTTCCAACTTCAATTATAGGTTCCAAACAATATTGTTTCCCTAACAATTCAAATTTAGATTTAAATTTAAATTTCAAACTTTCCAAATTTTCTCAAAATTTTTCTAACACCCTAAATTTTCGAAAAATTTCGCCAGCGTCTCCTTTGCGCGGCTAGCGCGGTACGACTACAAAATGGCACCACGGCCTCTCAAAATCAAAAAGAAAAGAGAAAGCCAAGTGGCTGGAGAAGAAAATCATCAAATTTCATACTGAAATTGAAATACGTACCTTTTTGTCGACCAATTCAATTTTTATCTTTGAAATCAAAATCCCAATTCCTTTATACACCTGTATATCCTGCTATCCATAATATCCAATTCCAACATTCAAACTATTTTGCCAATTCCATTATAAAATTTCCAATATATGCTTCTTATACATTTTTACTTCACTATTGAAGTTACACATTCATTTCATTTAATTTTACATTTCAATTCAATTCACAATTTCAATTCTATTCGAATTCAATTCTCAATTCTAAATATTGAATTCTAACGATTAACTTTCATTTACTAATTCATATTACTACTTTAAATTAGTTTCATTCACCAATTCATTTCAATTAGTACATTCACTTATTCATTTTAAATTTCAATTTATTTCTTTTACTTACTCGAATTTATATACAAATTCAAATTTATCTTCCAATTTACCTCACGACTAAACTTTAATTTAACCAATTCATTAGTCCATGAATTTATAATTTATCAAGTTAGTTTACTTGAATTCAATCCATTTTATTTCTTATTTAATTCCATATACTAATGATAATAATTTAATATTATTACTTCCTAGCAATCATGGAACCATATACTATAATAATTCATAGAAAACCATTTCTTTTCTATACAAAAATAGTTTTGGGCAAAATTATCTTATTTTCCCAATTCAAAAACAATTTTATATTCACTAACAAATACGCGCTAATATCTATTATTACACTCAAACTCATTCTAGAGTACTACAGACTCTATCTCTAATGAGTAACACCCAACAGAACCATGGTTGTCGCTTAACCATATGCTCTGATACCAAATGTAACGTTTCGTATTTTTCGTTGCCGAAAAACTGAAATGTTAGGGTTTAAGAAAAAGAAAAGAAGAAGAAAGAAAGAAAAACAGAACAACATCAGAATCTCACAATTCGCAGCGGAACAACATATAATAGATAAATGAATAATCTTTAAACAAAGAACTATATCAGTTATTACATTACATTACATTTCATTACATCAGAGTGTACAACAACAAAGAACAACTAACAGCGGAAAAAGAAATACTATAAACTAGTAATACGCCAATGCCATCCATCTTGCCTCCAGCAATTCCTGAATTCCAGAATATCCTGATAAACCTAACACTTGACTGCCCGTGTGGAAATTGGTGGGCACCCAGAGTTTAGGAAGGAAAACAATAAACTCCGAGTTAGTCATGTGACTGGTGTGAGAACTCAAAACAGTTTATTTATCTTTAAAATCAAAATAGAGGAATATTTTTAAATTCAATTCGCAATGCTTTTAAAAATGTAACTACCATAAGACCTCCTACCACACACACAATGCAAACGCAGACTTGAAGGAGATTTCTTCTTATGTTAGTCAAAGATGCTTACTACGCAAAATCAAATCAATTTTGATATTATTATTAGTGCATAGTGTAGAAAACATTTCGAAAGTAGAATATAAATCTTAGCCAGCATAGGTACCATTATATTATGCCTACTATAGCTACCTCCTGAGGAAGCAGGTTCTACAACTAAAACCGTACAAGATCGTATTGTTTCTTTAGATTTCCAACGAATGGTCAGGCCAAGGAACTTCCCATTGCCACATGAGAACGCCTCTGGAAGGACGTCCCCGAGAACCAAACCGGATCTCTGCCAACACAAGGCCGGGTTACCCCTAACTGGGTAACTACTGACACGAGTATGCCATCCCCCGGTCCTTTGGGACCTTTAACCGAGCGCTCGTAATCAACATCACACCATAATAATAAGTGTTTCAACATGAGTAAGCATCTGGGCTCCATACCATGTTACCACCCTTTTCCAGAAGGAAATGCACATACCCTAAAGGGAGCTACCCCTCATAACCTTGCCGCATCTTTCCTGTTTTGACCATTTCGGGGTGTGAGGCTCGACGAAGTCTCGTCCACAAAAACACGCTTTATACAAAAGCTGTGCTTTGGGTCAACAAATGATCATAGAAATGATCACAAAGATAAACGATCAACAAATGATCCTATCACAAATAATCAACACAATGATCATTTCACAGCAACACTCAGCATGTCACATTACCAAATTGGGAGTATATTGCTAATAACCTTCAACTATATAACCTCTGAGCTCGTACGTCTCAGAGAAGGGTGTTAAGCTAAGAGAATAAATTCTCCGCCACCAACAGAAATATATTTGAAAGAAATCAGCTTTATATCTCAATTTGTGATGTCAGACATACTATCCATACAAGTCTATTCCGGGATCGAACAGAACCGAAGGCACTTCCAAAGAAGTCCTTCCGGATATTCACTAATCACGACCGGACTTCCCGTCACTAAGGGTGATAAAACCTCTATATCGGAGATCAGCCGATGTAGAGTAACTCGACGGTAATCCTTCCGTTTTCACAAATATCCGGTCTTCAACACCGGTCATCGAATGCAATCCATTACGACGTATCACATATTCGGAATGGGTTATACGACCCCAAGGTCCTTTCCCGGTTAACCCGAATAGTGAGCGCTTATTCAAAAATAAGTGTGGCATTCAAATTCAAACAAATCACAATAAATACCCATTCAAAGGTAAATATTGATAGTCGGTTATTGAACTATCAATTGATATGCACAACATCACCAGATTCCAAATAACTTTCCATATTCATTTATTTTCCAAAAATATCTTTACAAGATATATATTTTCCATTCTTCAAAAATAAATCAATATTTATTTTTAAACCCATTTTCCCAATTTCATTTATAAATTCCATATTGAATTTACATTTCCAAAATAACTATGAATATACATTTTCAATTATTCATTTTCAATTTATCTTCAAAAGATAAATTCTCTAAACTTTTCATTTCACATTGGAAAAACATTTCCATACTTATTTATTTATAAGTAATTCACAAATCTTTCTATTTTCTTCACTTGGAAAATATTCAATATACTCTAATCGAAATTAAATATATATTTCATTCTTTAAGGAAATCATTCTCTTAAACATATTTATTTGGGTCAAAACGAATGTTGCGTAAAACATTGTTACGACAACCCAAAATCACTAGTATAGGGATTCGAAATTAAAATAGATATATAAATTCCAATACTATACCAAACATTTCCTTTCGGAAATCATTTACTATAACAACAGTGTTATAGTCCACCATTTCCTTCTATTTCTCGAAAACGTCTATTTCAACAATGAATGTTGAAATCTATGATTTTGAATCTTAATACATTTAAAACATCGTTAGATCGTTTTAATTCTATTTAAAACATCACATTCAAAACATTTCTTTAACATATTATTCGCTGTTCAAAAACGTGAATATACTTGTTAACCAATTTTATCATTTCTATTCATTTTGTTTTACAGGATTATTCACTGTCTAAAACGTGAATATAACTCCATTAATAGATTACAACAATTTACTTATCAAAATAAGTCCTTGCGGATTTATAAAATAATGTTTATAAATTCCATTTCTATTTATTTTATAACAACTTCCTTTTACCAACTTCCTTTATTAACGTATTCGATTTACAACTCAATTATATACCGAAAGTCCATATTATAAGTTAAATGCTTATAATTTATTTGTTTACAAAATCGTTCCTTTAAACTTCATAATTATAAATCTTATAACTTATAAGATTCATTTATTTATCCAAATCTATTCCTTAAATACTTTATAAATTTTATTTATAAAATTCCATTTATAACTTCACCGTTATAATCCTATAGATTTCATTCATTTATGAAATTCATTCACAATTCATTCTAACACTTATAAAAGCTCGTTTAATAATTCCAATATTTTTAATTTATAAATCTTTTATATGGATCAATTTAAATTATTCTTTTAAAACATCTTTAAACTCCTTTATAATTTCATCATTTTGATTTATAAAATAATCAAATTTCATAAATCCTATTTTTAAACATTTTATAATAAATTCAGAAATCCCAGTTTAAACTATTTTATAAAATCATTAATCCCATGTTTTCAAAAATCAACTTTTAACTGTATTTCTCAAAAATCATAATTTTTATAACATTAAAATTATAACATTTATTTATTTAAGATGAATCAATTCAAAAAATATTTTATAAACGTATACTTTCAAAAATCACTTTAGAAATCCCTTGAAAATCAAAATCGTTATTTTTAAGTTTCAAAATTGGATTCAATGATGCAACACATCAAATAGTCAACCACGACTTCCCAATATCATATATCGATATGATAAACAATCAAATATCACAATATCTAAAATCAATAAACATTTGTGAGGAATCCAGTTGGATCCCACCAACTTGTTTCCCTGCATCCACAGACATTAGCACAATACCAATCCCGTTTCAAGATGGGATATCGCGGTATATGGGATTTATAAAATATTAACCGCTTAATAGGCGGCGCAATAGGGTCTCATCCGCTATACAATGCGGGAAATCAATCAACTGCAATATATACATATGCCAATATATATAGATATATCCTACTATATCTAATATCACAATCAAGCAACAATCAATAAATAACTGCAAATCCAAGTTATAAATTTTTGAGTGAGAAGTTCTCACCTTTGCTTTTGTTTGGCAATCCTTTTCCATCTTGACTCGATTTTCTTGATTTATACCTTGTATAAATATTTACACAATTTATTAATATTCGAATTAAATCGAATAATAAATTTTCGTTTTGATTGTTAAATTAATCAATAGTTTTATTTAAACCAATATTTTTCCTTTAATAATTGATTTAACCAAAGAATAAATTTAAACTAATTTTCTTTAGTAACCAAAAGAATTGACTAAGTTAATCAAACACCTTAATAAATTATTCTTAACCCATTTTTCCAAAAATAAATAATATTTCTTTTGATAAGTCATTTTATTTAATAAATTAAATCTCTAACAAATTTTCTTTTACAAAATATTTTCCATTTGAAACTAAAATTTTTATTCAACTAATAATTTAGTTTTAAACAAAAATTAAATTTTAAACAAATTTTCTTTACTGAAAAAAAATTCACTGCACATATTCACACGTACATATATATATTTAAAATGGAAATCTAAATTTATATAAACTGCTCGGCTCTTAGAATCACTATTTTTTTCTTCAAAGTTTTATACTTATATTAAACAGTACTTCATTTATTTTTTTAAAACCTTACTGTATAAATAAATTTTCTGTTCATCTACACTAGACATATATTTATACACATCAATTTTCAATTTGATAACTAAGAAATCTAATACCTTACACGAAACGAAGAGCACAGCCGCCCACGCTCACATTTGCTGACGAATTCGATCTGAAATCCATCTTCGACGTCGCGATTCCCATCACCAAAATCATCTTGAGCTCGAGAGCCGCAACGAGTTGAAGTCGCCTTCGCCCTCGCCTCATGCCGCGCGCACGCACGCCTCACTCGATCGTGTCGCCGCCGCCACTCCAAATCGATCGCACGCCGCAACTAGCGGTGTCTCATGACCTAGCCTCGAGTCGCAAGCTTAAAGAATCACCCCAGGCACCGCCGCCTCAACCCTATACGCGCGAGCACGCGCGCGTGCGCCTCGCGATTCCAATCGAGATTGATTCGAAAGCCCCTGTCCCCATTTTTTTTCTTCGGATTCGTTTTATTTTTGAATTGAGGGAGGGACACGAGAATTTGCTCGGCCATTTTTTTATTTTGATTTGCCTTTTGAAAACTGAAGAGGATGGTTGCGCGATTATTTAAAAGGGAATGGGGAGGAGACAGAATTTCATGCTTGCACGATCTCTACACGATCGAAGGCGTGATGTTAGGGAAGAACGTGTTGTGTTTGACTAAATTTAAATTTAAATTGAATTCGATTCAATTTCAATGCGTTTACTCACCGTGTGCTCACATATCAACTCCGAAAAATACGAAATTTGATATCCGAGAATAATTCAATATTACGAACCCAATGGAACTGGTTTCGTCAAATTCCGAGACTGTGCCTCGGAAGGCTATTTTAAATATCGATTCAAACGATTAAAAATTTCAAAACTGAACAATTCACTTTCAAATTCAATTCTGAAGCTTCTAAAATCTTCAGTATTATCAATATGAATTTTACAAGCCTTTGAAATATTTTTAATCGGCTTAAAACTGATGATTCAAATTATTATTCAACTTTCAATAGATTAAATTTCATAATTTAATCGCTAAATTCATTCCGATAATTTGAAATTTAATTCAAACCACATTCAAATATTTAAATTTAATTAAATATTTTCAAATTAAATTGTTCAAAATTCTGGGTCATTACATGCAACTTACTCTAGTTTTAGCCATTTTCGATGTCGAGGTCACGTTTGGCATTTTTCACATAAGTCTTCACCACCCGAGCAGCACATGAATCCTCAATTGGATTCCTCCATCTTGAATAGATCATGAATCACTACATAGATTCCAGCATCTTGAATAGATCATGAACCTCTACATCGGTTCCCCGCATAAGTCCTCCGATGAATTCTAAAATTGTCCTCTCTCTCTTGGAGTACACCTCAAAATTGATAATCCCACATGATAGTATCATTTGAAATGTTAACGCTGACCTCTTCCTTAGACTTAACCTTAGGATAGACAGTTCAAATCCATAACATTTCACTTCACAACTGCTCCGAGACCATAGATTGCGTATATGGTTTGAAGTGTTTATGGGTTTGAGTCATCTCATATAAGTGCACTCTTCCCGCTTACCAGACTCTTTAAAACCAATCAATAAATTTTCGGTTAACTCAATTTTGGTTCTCTCAGAAGTAAGCAAAAGAGACGTTTTATACCAATACTCCTCCTCGAGGGTTCTCACTAGTATGAAATCGCATAGCCTTTTGATAACTTATTAAGCTATATTTGTTCAAGTACGATAGTCAAGCAATTGACCATCTAATCAAAAACAATTGCTTATACAAATCAATATGTGAATAATTATGTAATGACCTAGAATTTTACCATTTTGATTTGCAAATATTTAATTAATTTTTAATAATAAAATAATAGATTTTATAATTAAAATAAAACTCTTTTGAATAATAAATGGAGATGGAGAAATATTTTTCAAATTTGTTTACATAAATATTAGTTCGAAGAAAAATTGAAAATGTGTCCCGAAGTTGTTTTTCAAATGTTTGACTTTTCGTCAGCAAAAATTGTTGTAACGACCCCACTTCCTACGCCTAGGAAGTAGTATCGTTATTAAGAAAGAAAAGGGTGAGAAAATAGAAAAGATAGAGAAGAAAGAACAACAACATCAGAATCTCACAGCGGAACGAATAAAATATATTAATTACATAAGTATTTACATAATATATAACATCAATCAGAGTGCTACATATAGTACATCACATGCTAGACAGTTATAAACACCTGTCTAGTTATACAACTCAATACACAATACATCACAGAGATACCACACAGCGGAACTAAATGTATATCTAAAACGCTGAAGCCTCCTGTTCCATTGCTTCTCCAAAAATTTTCAAAGCTAAACCTGAATCCCTTGACTACCCGTAAAAATTTGGGTACCCGAGAGTTTATGAAAAATAAAAATAAACTTCGGGTCAGACATGGGTCTGGTATGAGCAACAAGTTAAAGTTGCTTAATTTTGAAAAATCCTTTGAAAACAAAAGGTATCACGTAAGACTTCCCACACATAAACATGGAAAAGTTTTTACCTTACGCTAACCAAAACATTTGATAGGAAATCCAGTGATATTATAATAGGTCTAGGGTTTTCGAGTAAATAGAAAATAGCCGAAATTGTTACATGATTAAATTCCAGCTACTAGCCACAAAAGTGGGTAATACAATCAAAACCATAGGCACTTATTGGATTTTGGATTCCAATATATGGCAGGGCTACTGGGGTACCGCCCGTCACAGTACGTGGCCTAGATCAACGTACCGAGGATCACTCCCGACCCCCTGCAACAAAAGGCCGGAACCATTCCTTACTGAACAGTCCCAAACAAGATAAACCCCGCAGTTGGCTGCAGACCAACTGCCCACACAGCCGAATAAAAAGGGACATCTAGACAGGGAAATATCCTTGTCCTGCTTGGGCATGACCCACCTAACCTTGCTGCACCTCCCCTGTTTTAGCCATTCCCGGTTGATGAGGCTTGAGGTTACGATTACCTTTATAGAACATATTTCTTAGAATGCTCATCGTCCGCCTGACGATGTGTTGAAAGCATTCAATCCATACAAGTTCGTTCTGGGTTCGAACGAAACCGAAGGCATCATCTCGTTACACTCGTTTTGGAATCACCCTCAGAGTTAACGACGATAACCCTTGCATTCAGAATCTTCAACTTCACTTCAGATTCACGACCTATCGTAATTTGGAAACGATGTGGTTTTCGGATATTCCAATTAAGGAAAACCGATCCCGGTCTCATCGAAATCCAAAACGCGTCTTTTAAGGCCAAGTTGTCTATTTAATCTTAACAACGAATTAATATGCACAGATAGACAATTCACATCTCATAATAGATAATCACATCATCATCATAAACAGATAACTAATATCATCATCCAACAGATAATTAAATATTATCATACTTAACTATATATCCATATCACATAGACATTATCCATCTCATATCTGAGATCACAATCAATTAATGAAATATCAACATCATCCATCAGCAATGATTTATGGATTACAATCTATAATTAATTTAAAATGAACTAAAGTAACCACTTCCATTTTTAATTAATTTAAAATAAATTAAATTGATTACTCATTCCATAAATCCTGCTCTCACAATCATTAATTAATTATAAATCAAATTAATTAACCATTTTCTAATTACAAGAATAATTTAGTTTTAATTAATTTTCCAAATGAATTATTCTAAATCATTCATAGTAAATTAACATTTGATTAATTTCTATTAGTTATTCCTTAATTAACAATCTTTAATTACATCATTAATGATCTCCAATTTATATTTAATTATATTATTTGGTTCATCTTTATTTAAACACAATTATTAATCTCCCTTGATTAATAACAAACCAGTAATTAACTACTCTTAATTACTTATTAACAAATTAATCATTTCATGATTAATTAATTCCATAAATTAATCCGTTGATTAATTACAAAGAAATTTCCCAAATTACTTCACTTGCAAATCATCTTGTATGAATTTCATCAGGTAATTATCATCTAATTACTTTCCTAAGTAATTATACTCCATTAATTACACTATGTAATTTCACATACCAAATCATTAGATGATTTCTTAAATTAATTAATATTAATTTAAATCTTATTATCCATTACTTATATATTCAAATTAATCATCTTTGATTTAAATATACTTGACTGCATTTCAGTAGTTTCCTTAATTTATTTATAGAAATTAATCTGGAATAAATCCATTAATTAATTACATTTATCGATTTATTACCAATTACTTATCTTGTTGATTCATTATTCCCAAATAAACCAATTTCTAATCCCATCATTAATTATATTAATTAATGATTTCTAATTACATTTTCATTAGTTAATTATATTAAGAATACACATCTTCAAATCACAAATATTAATCCTCTTGATTAATATATACAGTAATTAATCATCCTAATTTAATTACTTCTCAACAACAAGCTTAATTAATCCCTTGATTAATTCAAGTAATTATACTTCAGTTACTCCTATTAACAACATCGATTAATTACATCCCGTAATTATCCTTCAATTACTTTTCTAAGTAATATACTTCCAAAATATCAGTTAATTAAACTAAATTAATTAACTCAAATCAATTTACACCATTAATAAGTAATTAATTTCTTAATTACTTTCCAAATAAATAATTTCATTTAAATTATTGAATTAATTAATCTAATTAATTTATTACAAAATCAATTACATTAATTAATTATAAATAATCTTGTTAATGATTAACACTTATTTAATTTATCTTCTAAAATAATTAACTTATATTAATCATCATTAATTATAAGTTTTATTAACCATAAAAATTTATTAATTTAAGCAAATATCTAGTTTATGGTTCTTAATCTCATATTAGTTAATTAATTCATTAATTAACTTTAATTACTACCTTTAAACTTATAATTACTAAATTTATTAATATCCATCATTAATTATTCTTACCTAATTAACTTAAAGGTTAATGCATATAAAATTCTAAAACTTCATGAATTAAAGTAAAATTCCAATATGTTTAAAACATTTATTTTAATTTACTTTCTAATTAAAAACCAATTTATCATTAATAAAGTTTTAGAACTAATTTATATTTTTTCAAAACTCTTTGTAAACTCACATGTTCAATTGCAACTAAAACTTATTTGAATTAATTTAAATTATAAAACTATTTCATTTCCAAATTTAGAATTTCAAATCCAAGTCCTGATTTCTATTTTTGAGGTTAACCTGTTTTCAATCTTTTCTTAACAGTTTAAATTCATTTGAACTTAACTCTCGTTTGAATATATTTTGATTATTAACCACTTTTAAGATATAAAAGTATTTAAATTTTAAAAAACTTATTATTTCCAACTCTCTTTCAAAACTAACTTAAATTCACGATTTAAACTTGATTTAAAACTAAGCTTGACTTTGATTACATTTTGAAGCTAAGTTTCAAAACTGTAAAACAAAAACAGCTACAGGTTTTAAAACCTGAAAAAAAACAACAGCCGAGTCCCCCCTTTATGTTACTTCGAGTAATATTTGAAATTTCCCGAGATAAAGCCCGTAGCCTGCTTCGAGTTACTCCATGCGCGCAAATGAAATCGAGTTACAGAACCTGAAAAAAAACACGACCTCACCTTCCTTCAAACCTGTCACCGCCACGCACGCAGTGCTCCTTCCACCGTAGGCCACCAAACTCCGGTTACTCCTTCGACCATCTCTCCCCTACCTCCCCTCCAATCCACGTGGCACTCGGTCGCCTGCAATGACCGTGGTGCTCGAAGTTTCATAGCACAGTACAATTTAGGTTTACAAACTTTAAACTCATGCCGATGCTTCCACCACCATTTGCGCCGCTATCCCCTATTTTTCCTAGCACCACGGCATCCTCCTCTACCCCTTGTCAGAGTCTCGACCCCCCATATCCACTTGATCACCCACGGCCACTCAAAAAGCCTGAAATGGATAAACTCGAACCATACCTCACCCCCTCCACTAAAAATCACCATATTCATTTTAAAAATCATAATTTGGTTTAACGATTCGATCCATGTACCTGAATTCATAAATTAAGATATTTGAATTTTTAACATTATAGAGATGCTCAGTCTTGTTTTCTTTTTTTCTTGGTTTCCTGAGTTATATATATACATTTCTTTGTTTTAAGTAAATTCCTAACTAATGTTTTGAAATGAAACTTACAGATTTCATTTAAATCCTAAGGCTAAACAAGCATTAATTCAAAATTTTGAATTTAAATGGACAATACTGGAAATAGAGCAATTGCAAGTTTAAATACCTGCACACAATCATACTTCCAGAGTTCACAGATATAAACACACAACCATACTCTACAATACAATATTTATCATTGCAATAACTTCAAACTAAGTTATACTTTTAATTCCTTAAAAAAAATAAGTTACTCACAGCAAATAGAAAACACAGTATGCAGGCTTGAGATATGCAGAACTTCATCTCTCAAATATCCAGAGAAAAATGAATATATAAATGTTCACACAATTTATTTAAGCATTCAAATATTGGCATGCATCAGAATTTAAAACTTAAGTAAATCTTAAATGTGTTACTCACCAATTTGCAGAGAAGACAGAGGTTCCTTTATTAAGCAACAAGCTTGAAAATTTACAGGTTAACACTCTTCTTCATCTTGATCCATTGTTAGTTTGCATCTTGATTTGTGTTTAAGTAAAGCTTGTTTTATTTTGAAAAGAAGTTTATTTTAGTTGTTACTTAGTTCGAACTGAATATGCCAATTTATAAAAAAAAAGATAAGTGACAGAGTTATAATTATGTTTCATGAAACTGTAACAATTATTTGCGTACAATCTTTGTTTGTACAAATGTTTGAAACAAGATATTTTAGGTTGGAGGCTGATATGAATACTTTGTGTACTAAAAAGATTTTACATTAATTAGTTTTTGTTTGTTAGCTTAAAGATATTTAACAATGTCTTCCTTCACAAGCTTCGCATATATATACAGTTGTTTATTTTGTTACTGTCTTTGTTTTATCTTACCTAGTTTGGCCTACACACATATATATCTTTATATCTTCATTTTGTTTCATACAATCACACAAGTGGCCTTGATGCTTAAAACATATACATATATGTATATACTGCAGTTTGCTATTGTTTTTATCCTTATTTTGTTACAGTCTTTTACTTCAGGTTCATGCCTATCATATTTAAGTGTATTACTTATGCAAGCCTACAGATATTTTTATTTTTATTTGGTGGATGAGACAAGCACATTGAGGCAAGCATTGTCTTTAATATATTTATACTTATATTTGAAAAGTATGTGAATGTTAGCATTTTTGTTTTGTTGTTTGAAAACTAATTGAACTTTATAGTTATTATGTTACTCAACCCAATTTATCTTATAAGTCTTGTATTTTTATTTATTTATATTATTAAAAGTAACTCATTTATCAATTTGAAATAATAAATAAATTGAATCATCTTTTTATTATAAACTACATATTTATTAATGTATGTTAATGTATTTCTTGACGAAATTATATTTAAAACTCATATATCATTTTAAATTCATATTTTAAATCAAGCTATACTAAAAAGAAAATAAAACAAATCTTTTTGTTAATAAATTTAAATTTAAACTTAAGTTAAAATAAGTATCAAACTATTTAAGCAATTATCTTAAGTATTTAAAATCACATATTTATTTATTTATTTACTTTGAAAAGTTTATATTAAATAAAACATAATTTCTAATTCACTAAAATATATATTAGTATTTAAAACATAATTTATTAGTTAAACTTTAAAACAAAATCTCATCTATTTGCAATGTATACAAATATATACATTTATAAATAGAAGACAAACAATTAATTTTAACAGATATCATTTACCATTTAAATATTTATTAAAAGAAAAGTATCAATTCAGGTCTAATTAATAAAGATATATCAAATCAATTTAATATTTAATGCAGATTATTAAATTGATATTGCTAGAAAATTCCGGGTCGTCACAGTTGTCAAAAACGTTGTGAAATCTATAGGATAATTATACACATACATTTAAAAAGTAGTTAGGATATATTTTTATATAATGTATATACTTAAATATATAGAGGTGATATGGCTTTCATTTCCAAATTTTAAAACAAAAATAAGGTATAAAGTAAGTGTCACATCATAGGAAATTCTAAGTTCAAAGTGTGTTTAATGCATGATGAAACAAAAAGTACAAGTAAAAGTAAACATCACATTACCTTACGCATAAGGAAAACATATTTAAAAGTGAAAATATATTTTGGCAACTCAAAATACAAAGATATTAATGCATGATGAGGTGGCAACAAGTGGGTGGAGGGCCTAACATAAGGGGTGTTATGGTAATTTGCCTTATGCATTTCATATAAAACCAATTTTTCAACATTTTATCATTCCCATTTTCATTTTATGTTTATTATATTTTTTCCCAAAGATGAAAATAAAATCCTTTTTCATTTAAATCTTTCCAAAGCAAATTAAAACTCATATCACTACCTTCTACTTTACTTAACATCCAAAAGCAAGCCAAACCTCCCCATCAACCCTATGGCCAAGCCCACACTCCTAGGCCGAGCCCATCAACCTTTATTCTTGTCCAAAAATCAAGTTCTAGTTCAATCGAAACAAAGAGATAAGGTCGTTTTTCCAGTTTTAGTGAAGTTTGTAAGGAGTTAGTAAGGGTCTGGTTAACATTTAGGTGAGAAAGGTAGCTCCTTATTTAAAGTTACTAAATTTAATTATGATGTGTACTTAGATGATAATTCATTGCTTAATTGGTTGGATATGATGTTGATTAGTATAAATACATAAGTACTTGAATATGATACTTAGTTCGACTTGAGAATTTAAAGTTAGAAATGTGTGCATGGATGGAATGTTATAATCTTACTATGGTTTGACATTATATAATGTAAACTTATGTTATGATCTTGTGAGTATGTTGTTATGCAAATAAAGTTAGCGTATAAACTTGAATAATCGACAAAGAGATCCTTTGATTTTGAAAATGTGTTTTACTTAAGTCTTTATTAAAAAGGGTTTACAAAAGTTAATATTTTTCTATTCAAGGTTTACAAAAGTAAACTAAAAAGATAAAGATAGAAGTTTTGAAAGTAATGGAATATAAAATAAGATTTGAAATTACAGGACACAGAGCGATAGTCGCTATAAATGCAGTTCGTGAAAACGAACTCTTTTTGAATTTAAATAGTGTTTTTACTTAAGTATCTTTTGTAAAAATATTCAAATTAATTTTAAGTAAGGAAAAAAATTATTATTTACTTATTTATTTAATGATTAATTAATTAATTAATTAGTACTTAAGTATTAATCAGTAAAATTAATTATAATTAATTAAAGATTGATTATTAATTAATAATTTTTTAAGGGTTTTATTATAAATTAATAACTAAGAAAAGGCTTAAATATTTATCTTGTTATTAATTAAATTAAGATTTAATTAATACTTAATTAAGGTGTAAGTATTATTTAAGAATGTTTAATTATCAATTTGTTTCTAACTAAGTTAAGTTTTAATTAATATTTAATTAAAACTAGTTAATTTTTGATTATTATTAATAAAGATTTTAATTCTTATTAATTATTAATTAAGGAATAATTATTTATTTAATTATTCATTAAGAGAATAATTATATATTTAATTACTAATTAAAGGTTAATTATTATTTAATTATTTATTTAAAAGTCAACTATCGTTTAATGAATAATTAAAGGTTTAATTATTAACAAGTGATTTAAATGTTATTTAATTATGCAGTGAAAGTTTTAAAATTTTAAATCACTTTAATTTCAAAGGTCGATTTGATTAAGCAACTATCTTTTAAAGGAATATTTTAAATCAAAGGGATTTCTTTATCCACATCCTTTAAGTAACCTAAAATGAATAGGGAACCCAATGACATATCATCTTAATTATAAAAAAACCCATTTGACTATTTACATATTGTAACGACCCAGAATTTTTAGAAATTAAAATTTGAATATTTAATTTATTTTAAATATTAAAAAGTGAATTTATAAGTCAAATAAATTTTTATTTGAATTATTGAATTTAATTGAATAATTAAATCGATAATTTAATATGTTAAATTATGAAAATAATTGAAAATATAGTTAAAAATGATTGAAAATGATTTGTAAAATTTTATTTTATCATATGGGAGTTAGAATGATATTTTAGAACTTTTAAAATCGAATTTAAAGTTAATTTGTGAAAATTGAATATTTTAATATTTAAATCGACTAGTGAAAATAGTCAATTTTTGAACAGTCTCATAATTGAATGAAACCAGTTTCATTGGATCCGTAATAGTTAGTTATTACCGGATTTCAAATTTCGTGTCAATCGGAGTTACCGTTTGAGCGTGGCAGCTCGAAACGCGAATCTTTTTTTAATTTTAATTTGGCGAGCAAAAATAGCCATTTTTCAAAAAGTCTCGGATTTCGACGGAACCAGTTTCATCGGATCCGTAATGTGATATTATTGTAAGGTTTCAAATTTCAAGTCAATTGGATTTACCGTTTGTCCGGTACAAATTAAAACGCCTAGAAAATCGCTTAAATCGGTTTAATTCAAATTGAGCGTTTACAGCCATAACTCGCACATACTTCCGAATTAGCTTCCGAAACCTGTTCCATTGTGTCCGGAACGCGGGGTAAACCTTAGAAACGCTGGTTACGGCGTGTAAATCGGAGTTCGGAATTTCCGGATGAATAGTGTCGAACGAAACTCTATAAATACACCATCCTCTTCATAATTAAAAATAAATAAATAAATAAATAAAACAAGCAAAACCCTAGCCGCCACTTGTAAAACTGATGGCCAGAAACTCACGCGACTTTTCCCCTCAATCTCTCTCAATCTACAAAGAATTAGCCTTAGGTTTCAACTAGAGAATGGAAGGGGACGATGAGATCTTCGATTCTATACGGTGATGATGGGTTTTCGTGCGACGTGGAGGGGTATAGGAGGCCGCGTCCTAGGGAAGTGACGCACGCATTTCCAAGAGCATCAGGCAGCCGAGCTCTATGAGCTTATGGCCGAAGGTTGAGCAAGTGAAGGGCTTCACGATGGTGTATCCTGATCATGCTAGAACTCGATGTGGAGGTGGCGATTTTTAACCCTAAAATTCAAAGTTGGGTTCGGTTGTTTTACTGGATACACGCGCGTGAAAGGAAGGGGAAGGAGAAAGAAAAGGTGCGTTGGATCTGCTATGCACGGCTATGATCTAGCCTAGGTTTAAAATTTTATATTTAAGTTGTAATTTATAAGTTAAAATTCGTGTAAACTTTGAAAATACATAACTTTTTCATACGAGGTCGAAAACACGCGAAACCAGTTGCGTTGGAATCGTATGGACGAGCACTACGCGATGGAGTTGGTTTGGAGTCGTTTGGAGTTAGTGAGAATTTTGGGTAAAATTAAACGTCCGTTTAATTTTATTCGAAATAAATCGCTAAAACGGAATTTAAAACCAAGGTGAGAACTTCTCACTCAATCGAATCAGTTTCGATTTTATTTTAAATAGTTAGATTTAAAATATTTGAATGCATGTTTGAATGTTGATTGATATCTATTGTTTGTTAAAATAGACATTATACGCCGTTAGTAAGCGGATGTTATTTATTAAAAACATATACCGCGAATATTTCATAAACAGTGAAATTGGTATTATATATAATATCAATATATATATATATTGGCATATGTATATATTGCAGTTGTTGATTTCCCGCATTTTTTGTTTAGCGGATGAGACCCTATTACGCCGTTATTAAGCGGATAATATTTAATAAGAACATGTACCGCGATAATTTCGTACTGGAGCGAAATTGCTATTGTGCTAATGTTTGTGAATGCAGGAAACAGGTTGGAGGGATCCAACTGGATTCCTCAACAGTTTTTATTTGATTTCAGATATTTTGATATTTGATGGATTATCATATTGATATATGATGTCGTTGTTGTCGTGATTGACTAATTGGTGTGTAGCATCATTGGACTAAGTTTGGAATTTTAAAATGTTTTCAAAGTGATTTTTGAAAGTATAAGTTATAAAATAATTTTGGAATTGATCCATTTTAAATAAATAAACGTTATAATTTTTAATGTTATAAAAATTATGATTTTTGAGAAATATAGTTAAAAAAAACTGATTTTTGAGAATATGATGCTATTGAGTTTATAAAATAGTTTAATCGGGATTTTTGAATTTATTATAAAAGGTTTAAAAATAGGATTTATAAAATTTAATTATTTTATAAATCAAAATGGTGAAATAATAAAGGAGATTAAAGACGTTTTAAAAGAATAATATAAATTGAATTATATTAAGAGATTTATAAATGGATATTTATAAATTGAAATATTGAAATTATAAAACGAGTCTTTATAAGTGTTTGAATGAAGTGAAAATGAATTTCATAAATTGAATGAAATTTATAGAATTATAAACGGTGAGATTATAAATGGAATTTTATAAACAGTAGGTTTATAAAATTTGGAAAGTCAATTGAAGAATGGATTTTTGATTAAATGAATCTTATAAGTTATAAGATTTATGAATTGGGATGTTTAAAAGAACGATTCTTGTAAACAAATAAATTATAAGTGTTTAACTTATAATGTGAACTTTTGTTTTATAATTGAGTTATAAATCGAATAGGTTAATAAAGGAAGTGGTTATAAAATAATTAGAAATGGGATTTATAAACGTTGTTTTATAAATTCGCAAACAACTTATTTTGATAAGAAAATTGTTGAAACCTATAAATGGAGTTATATTCACGTTTTTAGATAGTGAATAATCCTTTAAAAATAAATTGAATAGAAAGGATGAAAATTGTTAACGTAGTATATTCATGTTTTTGAATAGTGAATAAGACGTTAAAGAAATTGTTTTGGATTTGGATGTTTTGAATTGAATTAAAATGATCTAATGATGTTTTAATTGTGTTGAGATTCGAAACCATAGATTTCAACATTGATTGTTGAAATAGACGTTTTCGAGAAATAGAAGGAAATAATGGACTATAACACTGTTGTTATAGTAAATGATTTCCGAAAGGAAATGTTTTGTATAGTATTGGGATTTATATATCTATTTTAATTTCGAATCCCTATACTAGTGATTTTGGGTTGTCGTAACGATGTTTTACGTAACATTCGTTTTGGCCCAAATAAATATGTTTAAGAGAATGATTTCCTTAGAGAATGAAATATATACTTAATTTCGATTTAAGTATATTGAATGTTTTCTAAGCGTTGAAAATAAGTAAAACTTGTGAATTACTTATGAATGTATAAGTATGGAAATGTTTTTTTTCATGTTAAATGAAACGTTTAGAGAACTTATCTTTTTGAAGATAAATCGAAATGAATTATTGAAATCATATGCATGGATATTTTGAAATATAAATTCACTAAGGAGTTTATAAAAGGAAGTGGGATTGGTTTAAAAATAAATATTGATTTATTTTTGAAATGTGAAATAATATATCTTGTAAAGATATTTTGGAAAATAAATAATTTGGAAAGTTATTTGGAAACTGGTGATGTGTGCATACCCAGTGATAGTTCAATGACCGACTATCAATATTTCCCTTTGAATGGGTAATTGATGTGATTTGTTTGAATGTGAATGCTACACTTATTTTTGAATAAGCGCTCACTATTCGGGTTAACCGGGAAAGGACCATGGGGTCGTATAACCCATTCCGAATATGTGATACGTCGTTATGATAGCATTGAAGATCGGTGTTGAAGACCCGGTATTTGCGAGAGCGATAGGATGACCTGTCGATTTACTCTGCACCGAGTTGCTCCGGTATAGAGTTCTCCATATGTGATGGTGAATCCGATCAGGATTGTGAATATCCGGATTGCAAGGACTTCTTTGTAAGTGCCTTCTGTTTTGTTCGAGCCCGGAACAGACTTGTATGGATTGTATGTCTGACATTACAAGTTGAGATATAAAGCCGATTTCTTTCAAATATATTTCTGTTGGTGGCGGAGAATTTATTCTTTTAGCTTAACACCCTTCTCTGAGACGTACGAGCTCAGAGGTTATATAGTTGAAGTTATCAGCGATATATTCCCAATTTGGTAATGTGACATGCTGAGTGTTGCTGAAATGATCATTGTGTTGATTATTGTGATAGGATTGTTTATTTGATCGTCTATCTGGTGATCATTGTGTTGATCATTTGTTGACCCAAAGCATGGCTTTTGTATAAAGTATGTTTTTGTGGACGTGACTTCGTCGAGCCTCACACCCAGGAAATGGTCAAAACAGGAAAGATGCAGCAAGGTTATGAGGGGTAGCACCCTTTAGGGTATGTACATTTCCTTCTGGATAGAGGTGGTATCATGGTATGGAGCCCAGATATTTAACCTATGTGGTTACTACGAATTTATTACTTTGTGGTTGTTGGTTTTCGGGATCCCGTGAGAAAGGTCGTTTACGACGTGCCCGTGTCAGTAGTTATCCAGTTAGGGGTGACCCGGCCTTGTGTTGGCAGAGTTCCGGTTTGGTTCTCGGGGATGTCTTTCCAGAGGCATTCTCATGTGGCAATGGGAAGTTCCTTGGCCTGACCATTTGTTGGAAATCCAATTCCCAATACGAAACTTGTACGGTATTAGTTGTAGAACCTATCATTCACTTATGGTGTCGCAACACTGTTTGGATGGTAGCTATAGTAGGCATAGTTCGAAATGTCTATGTTGGCTAAGATTTATATTCTACTTTCGAAATGAATTTTCCACTACACTATGCACTAGTAATAATATCAAATGTTATTTTAAATGCGTATCAAGCATCTTTGACTATCATAAGGAGAAATCTCCTCCGATTCTGCGTTTGCATGTGTGTGTGTGCGGGAGGCCTTATGGTAGTCTCATTTTTAAAAGCATTGCGAATTGATTAAAAATATTTCCCTATTTTGATTTTAAAGATAAATAAACTGTTTTGAGTTCTCACACCAGTCACATGACTGACTTGGAGTTTATTGTTTTCCTTCCTAAACTCTAGGTGCCCACCAATTTTCACACGGGCAGTCAAGAGTAAGGTTTATCAGGATATTCTGGATATTCTGGAGTTGCTGGAGGCAAGCTGGATGGCATGGCGTATTACTAGTTTATATAGTATTTCTTTTTCCGCTGCACTACTTGTTGTTGTTGATGTTGTGCACTCTGATGATATGATGTAATGTAATGTATAAAATGTAATAACTGATATAGTTCTTTGTTTAAAGATTATTCATTTATTATTATATGTTGTTCCGCTGCGAATTGTGAGATTCTGATGTTGTTCTGTTGTTTTCTGTTCCGTTCTATTTTCTTCTGTTTCTATTTTTCCTCTATTCTCTTTTTCTTCTATTTTAAAATTTTCTATCTTCTTTTCCCTATCCCTATCTTCTTTTCTCTCTTTTTCTCTTCTCTTTTCTTAAATTCTTCTTAAAAAAAAAACCCATAACTATTCGGTTTTTCGGCAACGAAAAATCGAAGCGTTACACATATCATCTGTAACCATTGTTTTACAGGGGATATTTGTAGAGGGACCCTAAGGGGTTTCTCGTCAATTTATTTATTTCCTTACATTGCCATATTGATGTTTGGTTGAAAATAATTACGATTAATGGTTTAATTATTAATAAGTAATTTAAATGTTATTTAATTATGAAATGAAAGTTTTGAACTTTTAAATCACTTTAATTTCGAAGGTTTGATTGAGAAACTATATTTAAAGGAGTATTTTAATTCCAAGGGATTTCTTTACCCATATCCTTTAAGCAACCTTAAATGAATCGGGAACACAATGACATATATAATCTAAATTATAAGGAACCCATTTGACTAATTATATATTATCTGTGACCATTGTTTTGCAGAGGACATTTATAGAGAGTCCTATGGATTTTCTTGTCAATATTTATTTATTTCTTTCCTGACATTGCAATATTGATGTTTAGTTGAAAATAATTGGGACATTATATTAGAATTGTTTAAGTGTCGTTATAGCAATTTTTCGCTATACTATTGCTTATTACCAAACTGATCCATTTGTATGTGTTGAACTTGAGCTTGTATTTTCATAAAATAAATGTTTGATATTAATTAATAATTTTAATTAATATTTGAATCAAATAAATCATTTTGATTAATGAGGTTTAAATTAATTAATAAATTTAATTAATGATATTTGAATTTTCTTTATCGTTTTAATTAACTATTTTTATGTTAATTAACCAATTAAATTAAAAAGTGTTTAAAAGTTAATTAACTAGTTTAATAGGAGTTTAAAGTTAATCAACTAGTTTAATAAATGTAATTTAAGGTTAATTAATTAATTTAATAAAGGTGTTTTAAAGTTAATTAATAAATTTGACAAAGGTATTTAAGTTAATTAATTGATTTAATAGCTTCTGGGATAATAAATGTTGGAGAAGTTTATAAATAATAGTTTATAATTGAGAAGACCTTTTAAGAAGAATTGTTTAAAGATAAAGCTAGGTGTAAATTGATTTGGATTTGTAGTAAACAATGTTTTAATGACATCAATTTTTGGGGTTTGTAGTAAAAATGTTTTAATGACACCTATTTTTTTGGGTTTATAGTAAACAATGTTTTAATGACATCTATTTTTGACCCCTTATTTTAATACACTTAGAAATATAATTTGCCCTTTAAAAATAATAATATTTCAAAAAGAATTTTAAATGCGTTTTTACAAATATCTGAAATGTGAATATCGATCTCAAGCATGAATCAAATGTTTTAAAAGTTGATATATTTATTGCTGGTATGGGTATGCAATTTAATTCGCATAAGTAATCCACTTTTTGTTCCCAATGATTGATTTATCAATATCAATTTTGTTTCTGCTATCTTCTTTGTATTTCATCACTCTAGAATGATGTGTTGCTCTTTTTGAGCTTTGATATCCTTGGTCTAACAAGAATCAAAGCGGGTTAAGGGGCTGCACCCTTCTAGTCATTGTTATGCTTTGTCATTCTAAGACGATTTGTCGTTCATTTTGAGCATTGGTATCCAACATTGAAAAAACTAAAAGTAAAGCGAAGTGGGAGCCAAGCTATGCATGCCTTGATGTGAGTATATTCAAATGCCTGTGGATTTAATGTGGCCCTGCTTAGAAGTTCCCAAGAGTGTTGCATGTGCTCTCAAGTATATTTTATCAAGAGGTATACTTTTGTTAAAGAGGGAGCACTCTCCTAGTTATGTCAAATAAATTCATTTTCCTTATTTCCATTTCGTACCTTGGAATTGATCTGTTCATCTTTTGTGTTTCGTCAATTTAAGATCATTTATTGCTTATTTGAGTGTTGATATCTTCTACCGAAAATGACTAAAACCAAAGCTCAAGTGGAAACCAAGCTATGTGGGATTTTTCCAATTAGGGTTTCTTCACATCTACTTTAGATTAGTTTTGGTGGTATGCATTCGAAGATGTGAAATACTCAGATTCTCGGTAACCGTTGGCGGGGTCCAATTTAGTTTCATTTAAGAGCCATTGTAGCTCTCAAATATATTTCTAGAGGTATACTATCGATAGGGAGGAGCACCCTCCTAGTCATTTTTTGAAGAATTTTCCTTTCCTTATTTGATTAAAATCTTTGAGCTATGTTTCGTAATTTGCATTGAGAAGTGTCTGAAGCTCTGCTCGATGTTTAATTATTTCTGTCCATTCTATGAGTTTGGATTTTTGTTGTTATCTATGTGCATCCTTTCTGTTTGGATTGTTGTTCTGATTATTTCCCATTTCTTTATATATGGATTTGTTCTTGTAAGGGAAAACCTCGTTCAACATTGTAACGGCCCAAATTTTTAACAAGTATTTTTCACTTGTATTTTAAAAACTTTGGGGTTTATTATATAAAAATCTAAATTTTAAAGTGATTAAAAATAAAAATAAAAACAATTGACCAAATTTTTAATTAAATAATAAGATCTCTGAAATTTTGACATGGTAAAGAATTAACTTTAATTTGGAAATTTGGGTTTTTGTCGAAGATGGTAAATAACTTAATTTCTAGCAAAATCAAGTTTTAATTAAGAAAACATTAATAGCTTAGGTGGTTAAGACATCTGGGCTATTTACGGCAGGTCACGAGTTCGAGTCTCACACGGTCAGAATTTCGAATTTTTTTTTAGTGTATAAATGAACTGGGTAACTACACGTTAAAAAGGACACATAAATTTAGGGAATAAATACCGTACATATATACATATAAGAAAACGTATAGAATTTTAATCCGTTATTTCGGTATATTTTGGGCATAAAATATTATGGCTATGGTACACATTCTTAAAAATATGACCTTAGTGTAAATGAGTAAATTTATCAGTGGCATGTGTTTTTATAGGGAAGGAATATTCTAGCGTTCAAATCAAATATGTTGCCCCTAAATTCAACGCATTAATTTAAAATTTTGATTTCCATAGATTTTTTTCCATTCAACAAAATTTATTTCTTGCATTATTTAAAATACAATTTTCTCCTAAATCTCAGTCATGCGCAGTATCCATTCTTCTATCTGCTTGCCTATTTCATATGCGTTTTTCTCTTTACTCATATCTCTTACGTTATTTTTCCCTTTCCAGTAAAATTTACTTCCCAATTTATATATATTTTAATTTGATCAAATCATTTCCAAAATGCTAAATAATAAATGAAAGTTTCACTTTGTTTAAGGATAACTCTAAATGGGAATTTTAATAAAAAAAAAATTGGATTATATACTTGCTTTAAAAATTGGTAATATTTGGTCCATTTGGATAATAAATCGCCTTTTTATGGTAATAAGATCAGAGAGAGATGTAACCAAAGTTTTATCTTTTTAATTTAGTAATAAATGTTAAGAATTTATAGCATATTAATAAACTAATAATTTCGAATTTAAAAAGGGCACGCATTGTAATGGTATAAGTAACGTATAAACGTATAAATTAAAAATGTCACTTTTGCATAAATTTTTGGGCGTATGGTAATGCGTCAGTTTGGCGTATTTTTTAAAAAAAATTATATTTCAATATCTATATGGATTAATAAAATCAGTTAGGAGATTTCCAACCAAAACATATTGATTTCGTGCCTATCCGTTTCTCTAAAATCATGCACTGATTAAGGAGATTCCCGCTACCAATATTGTTATCAAAATCGTGCTTCCCTTTCATGCAAATATCATCTGGAAAGAAATCAAACTTGCTTTCCTTGCGCGTGACATATTAGTGAAATTTATTTCCTTTAACATCTTTGTCATTTGCCTCTTTATAGAGATTTGATTTAAAAACTTTCACAAATTAATTTTATTCCACTTGCCATTCATTCCTCTCAATCAAATATAATTGCTTGCCTTCTAAAATTCAATCAATCAGAAAATTAAATTTCTTACCATTTTCTCTCCGTGACATAAATCAACGCATGCATTCAAATCTGTCCTTGAAGTAGCATCCAAAGCAAATTAATACTTGCTGATTCTTTGTATATAAATCTCTCAGACTATAAAAATAACACGCAACTATTAATTGGGAAAAAAAGAGATATAACGTTGCAATCAAATTTCTCGTATATCTGGCAATAAAATCACGCATATATTATCTGAGAGAAAATCAAATTTGCCTTCATTTGCGCGTGACATAAAATTTTATTCTTTTAACATTTTTGGCATTTGCCTCTTACCTTCCTTATCTATTATTTCTTGTTGCATGTCCCTGTATTCATTTTTAATTCACGCATCAGAATGAATGCATTAAATCAAGAATTTTCGTATAACTTGAAATGGTTCAAATTCTTTCCTCTCTGCATTTAAAATCACTCAGACTTATCCATTCGAATGAAAGAAAATTGGCAATATTAATCACGTATAAATTATCTTCCATCAATGCTTGCCGTTTCTTCTCTGCATTTAAACCTTGCTAATCAAACAATGCAAGCCTTATCCATTCAAATCTGGCAATATAAATCGCGCATATTTTTCTAGAAATCAAACTAAGAAAACTAGAAAGAAATCACACATATTTTTTTTTTCCGCTTGCCTCTTCCTTAAATTTCGCAAGTTGTTTATCTATATATATACACCATACTCAGTTACAAAATTCCACTATCTTCTCTCTGTTTCTTCTCGTGAGCTTGCATACAATCAAGTAATATTTCTATTCCTCTTCTTCTTTTGTATTCTCTCTGTTTTCTTTCTCCCTCCCTTATATTTTTGTTTTCCTTCTTCATTTTTTTTTCCTTTTCTTTTTCACCTTGCTCGGTTACTTCTCACTCCATATTTCTGCCGTCTTTGACTAAGTACATGCCTTTCTTTTCCCCCTGATAGTGTTGCCATGTATTGCCGTGCATATCATATAGGAAGTCAAGCTTAGTTGCATTCTGTAACATTCCTGAAATATTAGCCAAAATAATTCAATAATTAAATTGATTTTGAATTTAAACTGTGAATTTAATTGTGAATTAATATGAGATTTCCAAAATAAACTTAAAAATTTTAGATTATAAATAGAAATTTGGTGGGAATTTAAGGATAATTTTATTTGAGATGAATATGCACTATAATTTGAATAAATATGTATATATTTATAAATTTGGATTTTAAAACCACATAATTTTATACTAGTAGAAATTTGGTAATATTTCTTTTGAAAATTTTATTTTGAATTAGATATAAATGATTTAAAACTAAGCTTAAAAAAATAATATTGGTTTAAAAAGTAATATTATAAAATTGATATAAATAAATAAAAAATTTACAAAAGCTATTTCAGAATTTTAATTCAACCCTATTATATACTTTTTTATTTGATTTGATTAAAAGATTTAAAAAAAACACATCTTCTTCTGGAAAAAAATATAGTTGTATATTCCCAAAATTTAAATTGTAAAAATATTTACAAATGTTAGGAGTATGAAAATATAAATAATACAAATCACTTCCATATTTACAAATCAATAATACAAAAGGGGTAGAACATGAAAATATATATATTGTACATATGTATATGTACAAACAATGTAATCATACCTTTAGATCTTACATGTTTATATACATACAAATAGCATCATTTCTTTTGTATAAAATAATGAAATTAAAAAAAAACAAAAATACAAGAAACTTCACATCTTCCCATATGCCATCATATAGTATCTTAGAAAATCTGAAAAAATAGTAGAAAAAGATTTGGCTTCACATCTTTCAAAGCCATAAAGCTGTTCAAAACATAAGATAAGAAAAAAAAACAATTCAGTTTGAACTCAAAACAAAAGAAAAACCCAAAATCTTCATTCTCAGACCATACAAACTGCATTTTTCAAATCTGCATACATTTGCATTCATGTTAAAATCTAACCCAAACAAACCTTCAACTCCTCTTTCCAAGAATTGCAAATCTGCATCAAACAATCCAACTCCTCTTCTTCAAAATACAAGCCTGCACATCAATTTAAAGCCTGCATGTATAAATCAAAAAGCCCTGCAATTTCAAGATTGAGGCTCTGCATTTCAAAGGCCTGCATGCATCCATTTAAAGCTCTGCATATCATTTATAGATCAAGTTGAAGCTTTACATTTCTAAGCATCTGAAGGAAGAGGTCTGCATTCAAGGAGCCTGCCTGCATTTCATATTTTCAAAAGTCTGATACCCTGCAAGTTGATTGTGCTCTGCATTCTGCATAATTAGGTGAGTAACACTTAATTTAAAGTAAATTAAGTAGGATTGCTTGCTTGATTTTCTACTGAGTTAAATGTTTGTACATGTTTTCTTTTTACTGCCTGTGTATTTATGAATGCAATGCATGTTTGATTCCATGGTTCTGATTGCTATAGTTTAAGTTCTAGTTAATAGAAAAATCCTATTTCTTTCGATTTGTTTGCTGTTATGTTTCAATCTTGATTGAAATTTGCTTATTTCAAAATAAAGTAAGCATTAAAAAAAATTTATATAAGTTGTTTAGTTTTCTGTGTTGTCTGAAATATAAACACAATTAAATTCTGTAACTTGAAAAAAAAAATAGGTATCAGGAATTAAGGTTTCAAGTTTATAAATAGAATCATAAATGAATTCAAGAATTTTAAAAACAAAAATTCCAAATTATTTTGTGTGGTAAATATAGTGCAGTTTTCAAAGGCACAGTATTCTACATTTTTGATCAAGTTCAGTTGATCTTTGCCTGTGAACTAGTCAATTTGTTTTCTGAAGATAGTGTATCTATTAAGGATTGTGGGAAATTATTTAATTGAGTTGAAGTTGGGTTTGGTGTTGAAATTTGGAAGGTTTCTGTTATGAACCCTAGTTCCACTGAGTTGCTGTAATTGCTCGAGTATGAACTCAAGGGTTGATCGAGTTCAAAGATCTTTGGGGTGTGTATTGATGATGTGTTGAAGGAGTCATCGCCGGAGTATGGTGTGTGATGATGGTCGGAGATGGTTGATAATGGAGTTGACAGGTTTGAAGTGGAGGGGGGTTGGTCTGTTTCCAGGTTTGTGATATGTTGGGTTGCAGGGTTTTTGACTCGAGTTAGTCACGGGGGAAGTAGGAAATAACCCGAAGCAAGTAGGAAAATGACTCGAAGTCAAATAGGGTCTGTGTATTTTGTTGTTTCAGGCTTTTATTGACAGAAACTGTTACTGTTCTGTTTTTTTTTTATTTTAAAAAGCCAAGTTTAGATTAAATCTGAAATTTGAATATGAAGATGAATTCAAAATATTTGAATTCTGATGTTGTAATAATTTAAATGCAAGAATTCAAATAAGATTAAGTTGCATTGTTTCAGGTTTTATTTAACAGACCTGTTCTGTTTTTTTTTATAAGTTTAAGAATCAAGTTTAAACTAAAATGGAAATTTGAACTTAGGATTTAAAATTGAACCTAGGGATGAATTCAAATTGTTTGAATTATTATTTTGTAATAATTTAAATGCAGAAATTTTAAATTGGTTTAAAAAAAAAAGAAAAGAAAAAGAAAGGAGGAACATGAGCCTGTTTCCAGATTTTTAAGGTTTGAATTAAATGCAAACTACAATCTAACTTAGGTTTTGGAACTCAATTCAAATATGAATTTGAATAAGTTGAAATTCTGTTCTTTTGAAATTATTTAAGTTCTGGAAATTTCAAAGTTTAAGTTTTAAAGTAAACAGAAAACTATTTTCTGTTTTAAGTATTAAGATAAAGTTTAAAATTTGCAGGTGTAGGATTTAAACTGAGTGTAAGTTTGGAATTTGAATATGAATTCAAATTTAAATTTGTCAGATATTTGAAAAAATTTATGTTTTAAAATTCAAATTTGATTTGAAACTCTCAAGTATAAAATGCATTGTTGTTTTGCATTTGAAGTAAAAGGTTAAGTATTTAATTTAGGAATTCAAGTGAATTCAAAACTGAGTTTTAAATCTGAATTTAAATTTTAAACTTTAGTTTTTAAAATAAGGATTTAAATTTAAATTGCTTTCAAATGATTTACATTTGAATTGAAGGTGAAATTGTAGGAAGAGTTTTAAAGAGTTTAAACTATATTGAAAATGGAAGTTATATTTCAGTTTTGAGATTTTAAAGCAATTTTTAAATTTATTTGAATTCAAGTTGAATTGAAATCTAAATTGTTTTTCAACTTATTAATAAAGTATATGTTTCTTTTAAACATATAAGATTAAGTTGTGTATTGTTTTAAACTCTTATTTAAGACAAATTTGAGTCTTGAGTTTAAAGAAAATGTTAAATGGAATTTAATGTAAATTTAAAAACATTTTGTTTTTAAATGCATAATTTAAATAAGGCATGTTTATCTAAAGATAAAGAAAAGTATAATGATTTGTAATTCATTTAATTATTAAGGTAGTACAAATGGATAATTAATATAATTAATTAATTAATGAAGTGGATAATTAGTTAAAGTAATTAAGAGTTTTAAATTGATTAATTAAAGTTTAAGATTTATTTTTCTTAGAATAATTAATTTGTAATCAAGGAATCATTAATTGAATGATATTAGATTTTAAATTAATAATTGAAGATTTATTAATTGAATAAATATGGATAGTTAATTAATTAGGAATAATAAATGAAAGAAATCATGTAGGTAATAAATTTAAAACCACCCAGTTTATTCATCTTAATTGTAGATGCTGATTGTTATTGAATGTTGTGTGATGGATTGATATATTTGGTATGTGATGTGATGCTATGTGATACTTTGTGCTAAACTGCTATATTTGTGATGAATATACTGTCGTATGTATATGAAACCCTTTGACCCGTAAAACGACATTCGAGTTTCGATGCGACAAGGAGTCGGATTCCAGTTGGTTATCCGAAACCCACATCGAATCATATTAGTGAATTTTTGTGATTGATAATTTACTTTATCTATGAATCTGTGAATATAGATAAGCGTTATGGGTTATACCGCTTATCTTTATGATTGAATCTGTGATGATGATGTTGTGCACTATTGTGTAAAACCCCTGGACCACACTTATACACACACAAATATGGATTGCACGTGGAAATGGGTTAAGTCACAGATTTTGAAATTGTTTTAAAATTTGAATTTTTGAATCCAAAATAGTTTTGGAATTAGAATTGAAGCTTTTGAAAAAATGAATTTCAAAAAAATAAAAGTTATGTGAATAACTTAATTGAGTTTTGAAATTTAAATAATTTGAGTTAAATTTGAATTCAATAATTGAATTGAATTCTATGATTTGGAAACTAGGGTTTTAAAAAGTTATTCAACTTATAAATGGATTTATATGGGTTTTTAAACCAATTTAAAAGTGATGTTTTGAAATTTAAAATTAACCCCAACTTGTATAAATCGGACTTTTCTGAAACGAAAACTGTTGTTTTCAAATAATAGAAGCTTTCATATAAGAAATGGATTTCCAATGTATGTTAAAAGGAATTCAAGTTTTGAAATGAAAATGGTATTCCAAGTTATAAATAAATCTTTGGAACGGGTTTTTGAAAGCTATAAATTAAATCTTTAATTTAAAGATTTATTGAGTTAATCCAATTGGAATGGAAGTTGTTTTGAATTTATGAATAGATCTTTGTGAAACTAGGTGAAACTTTGTGAAATAAATCTTTTTGTTTAAAGATTCAAAATGGTAATTTGTTTAACCATTGAAAGAAAAGTTTTGGATTTTATAAGTTGTGACTTAACTAAAATCCCATATCCATATGTTTTCAAATATGGCGCTCATTATTCGGTTTAGCCGGGAGAGGACCTAGTGTCATATAGCCCATTTCGAATAGTGATACGACGTTATGGATAGCAATTGAAGACCGGTGGTGAAGACCGGATATTTCCGAAAACAAAAGGGTAACTCGTCGATTGTCTCTGCACTGGCTGATCCCCGGTATAGAGATCTCCATATGTGATGGGAAGTCCGGACGTGATTAGGAATTATCCGAATTTGCAAGGGCTTCTTCGGAAGTGCCTTCGGTTCTGTTCGAACCCGGAACAGACTTGTATGGTTGTATGTCCGACATTACACTTTGAGATATTAAACTGATCTCTATCAAATACATTTCTGCTTGGTGGCGGAGAATTTATTCTCTTAGCTTAGCACCCTTCTCTGAGACGTACGAGCTCAGAGGTTATGTAGTTGATATTTATCAGTGATATATTCCCAACTTGGTAATGTGACATACTGAGTGTTGCTGTGTGATGATCATTGGTTGATCATTTGTGATAGGATCATTTGTTTGATCATTTATCTTTGTGATCATTGCTTTGGTCATCTGTTGACCCGAAGCATGGCTTTGTGCCAAAGCGTAGCTTTGTGGACGAGACTGCATCAGGACCTCACTCCCCGGAAATGGTCGAAACAGGAAAGATGCAGCAAGGTTATGAGGGTCGCTCCCTTTAGGGTGTGTCATTCCCTTCTGGTAAAGGGTGGTATCAGGTATGGAGCCCTGGTATTTAACCTATGTGGTTGCTCCAATCTCATTTACTGTGTGGTTGTTGCTTTGAGGCGCCTCGGATAAAGGTCCCAAAGGACCGGGGGATGGCATATTCGTGTAGTAGTTACCTAGTTACAGAGGTAACCCGGCCTTGTGTTGGCAGAGATCTAACCGTAACGTTAGTTTCTCGGGACGTCCCACCAGAGGCGATCCCATGTGGCAGTAGGAAGTTCCTTAGCCTGACCATTTGTTGGAAATCCATTCATCCAATACGGGCCTTGTACGGTTTTAGTTGTAGAACCTGCCATTTAACATGGCAGCTATAGTAGGCATAGTATCATGGTACCTATGCTGGCTAGGATTTATATTATACTTTCGAAAGATTTTCCACTATGCACTAGTAATAATAATATCAAAGGATTTTTCTCGTAGTAAGCATGTTTGACTATCATAAGGAGAAATCTCCCCCATGTGTGCGTTTGCATTGTGTGTGTGCCGGGAGGCCTTATGGTAGTTTCATTTTTCAAAAAGCATTGCGGATTTCAAATTTAAATTCTTTTGTTTGTTTTCAAAGACCAATTGTTTTTGTTTGCTCATACCAGTCCCATGACTGACCTGGAGTTTATTGTTCCTTTCCTAAACTCTGGGTGCCCACTATTTTCCCACACGGGCAGTCTAGAGTTGGGATTTTCAGATAATCGATAGTAGGTGTAGATTCGATAGCTTCCAGCCTTAGGATTTGGCAATCGCATTTGGATCGAGTTGCTTCTCTTCATCTTGATTTGGAGTTCGAGCTATTTCTGGATTGGTGCTTTGGAGATGGAGATTACTGTTACTGGAGTTCTTTCTTGAAGACTATATTGGAGATTTTGTTCCGCTGCTTGTGTTATCTTTTATTTCCGCTGCTATTCTTTGTATCTCTGATAATGTTGATATTCATTGTATTATCTGTTGTACCATTCTATTGTATTCTGTTGTATCAGTTATTGTATCAAATGCTGTATATGAAATATGTTATTCATTTCTTCCGCTGTGTTGTGCTTAACGTGTTATAAGCTCCGGCGACTCGAATTTGAACGGTCGAATCTGCGGCATTCGAGTACAATGTAAAGTATGGATGTCGATTTTCGGACGCGAAAAATTCGAATCGTTACATTTGGTATCAGAGCTGAAGGTTAAAACTTTAGCTCAGGAGTATAATACATTAAGTAACTCATTAGAGATAGGGTGAAGTAAACCCTAGAATGAGTATATCCCTGAGATATCCGTTCGAATGCCTCAGTAAATTCTCTTACTATCCACTGATAGTGAGTATGAGTGCGAGAAGAGAACGAGATAGGGGACAGGGGAGTACCACTACAAATGGTCAATACCCTGCAACAGTGGGAATATCTTTTCTCTATCAATCTCCTTTGATTCGATTTCGAATTCTTTTGATTGCTTCGTGACAGCTCCAGAAAGAAGTTTCGGTGTGATGATGGCCATACGTATTGTTGTAGGAAATTCTTACTTCGTATCTTCATCGGTTTCTTATCAGCTTTTCGATCTAAACTCTAATGAATTTGAAATTGAAAATATTAAATAAATTGGAAATTTTAAATTAGTAAATTGGTTAACTAATATGAAGATTTGATCCATCTATCTATTCTCTGGGATCCGATATATTCTACGAACGATTAGTTATCTCTTTGAACTAGTCAATGCCCTTGCATATTCGTAGACCGATGGACCCAAATATCTTGTGTAATATTATATGAGATTGTTCTCATATCTATTGTTGATATTCTTATTTGGTAAGCCAAATGCAGAATTGATATCATGTTTGATTTGGAAAGATATCTCTCTATCTTTCATCTTTTCTTTTCGTCTTCCTAACAAATTTCGAGGACGAAATTTCTTAAGGAGGGGAATCTGTAACATTCCTGAAATATTAGCCAAAATAATTCAATAATTAAATTGATTTTGAATTTAAACTGTGAATTTAATTGTGAATTAATATGAGATTTCCAAAATAAACTTAAAAATTTTAGATTATAAATAGAAATTTGGTGGGAATTTAAGGATAATTTTATTTGAGATGAATATGCACTATAATTTGAATAAATATGTATATATTTATAAATTTGGATTTTAAAACCACATAATTTTATACTAGTAGAAATTTGGTAATATTTCTTTTGAAAATTTTATTTTGAATTAGATATAAATGATTTAAAACTAAGCTTAAAAAAATAATATTGGTTTAAAAAGTAATATTATAAAATTGATATAAATAAATAAAAAATTTACAAAAGCTATTTCAGAATTTTAATTCAACCCTATTATATACTTTTTTATTTGATTTGATTAAAAGATTTAAAAAAAACACATCTTCTTCTGGAAAAAAATATAGTTGTATATTCCCAAAATTTAAATTGTAAAAATATTTACAAATGTTAGGAGTATGAAAATATAAATAATACAAATCACTTCCATATTTACAAATCAATAATACAAAAGGGGTAGAACATGAAAATATATATATTGTACATATGTATATGTACAAACAATGTAATCATACCTTTAGATCTTACATGTTTATATACATACAAATAGCATCATTTCTTTTGTATAAAATAATGAAATTAAAAAAAAAACAAAAATACAAGAAACTTCACATCTTCCCATATGCCATCATATAGTATCTTAGAAAATCTGAAAAAATAGTAGAAAAAGATTTGGCTTCACATCTTTCAAAGCCATAAAGCTGTTCAAAACATAAGATAAGAAAAAAAAACAATTCAGTTTGAACTCAAAACAAAAGAAAAACCCAAAATCTTCATTCTCAGACCATACAAACTGCATTTTTCAAATCTGCATACATTTGCATTCATGTTAAAATCTGAAACCCAAACAAACCTTCAACTCCTCTTTCCAAGAATTGCAAATCTGCATCAAACAATCCAACTCCTCTTCTTCAAAATACAAGCCTGCACATCAATTTAAAGCCTGCATGTATAAATCAAAAAGCCCTGCAATTTCAAGATTGAGGCTCTGCATTTCAAAGGCCTGCATGCATCCATTTAAAGCTCTGCATATCATTTATAGATCAAGTTGAAGCTTTACATTTCTAAGCATCTGAAGGAAGAGGTCTGCATTCAAGGAGCCTGCCTGCATTTCATATTTTCAAAAGTCTGATACCCTGCAAGTTGATTGTGCTCTGCATTCTGCATAATTAGGTGAGTAACACTTAATTTAAAGTAAATTAAGTAGGATTGCTTGCTTGATTTTCTACTGAGTTAAATGTTTGTACATGTTTTCTTTTTACTGCCTGTGTATTTATGAATGCAATGCATGTTTGATTCCATGGTTCTGATTGCTATAGTTTAAGTTCTAGTTAATAGAAAAATCCTATTTCTTTCGATTTGTTTGCTGTTATGTTTCAATCTTGATTGAAATTTTCTTATTTCAAAATAAAGTAAGCATTAAAAAAAAATTATATAAGTTGTTTAGTTTTCTGTGTTGTCTGAAATATAAACACAATTAAATTCTGTAACTTGAAAAAAAAAAATAGGTATCAGGAATTAAGGTTTCAAGTTTATAAATAGAATCATAAATGAATTCAAGAATTTTAAAAACAAAAATTCCAAATTATTTTGTGTGGTAAATATAGTGCAGTTTTCAAAGGCACAGTATTCTACATTTTTGATCAAGTTCAGTTGATCTTTGCCTGTGAACTAGTCAATTTGTTTTCTGAAGATAGTGTATCTATTAAGGATTGTGGGAAATTATTTAATTGAGTTGAAGTTGGGTTTGGTGTTGAAATTTGGAAGGTTTCTGTTATGAACCCTAGTTCCACTGAGTTGCTGTAATTGCTCGAGTATGAACTCAAGGGTTGATCGAGTTCAAAGATCTTTGGGGTGTGTATTGATGATGTGTTGAAGGAGTCATCGCCGGAGTATGGTGTGTGATGATGGTCGGAGATGGTTGATAATGGAGTTGACAGGTTTGAAGTGGAGGGGGGTTGGTCTGTTTCCAGGTTTGTGATATGTTGGGTTGCAGGGTTTTTGACTCGAGTTAGTCACGGGGGAAGTAGGAAATAACCCGAAGCAAGTAGGAAAATGACTCGAAGTCAAATAGGGTCTGTGTATTTTGTTGTTACAGGCTTTTATTGACAGAAACTGTTACTGTTCTGTTTTTTTTTATTTTAAAAAGCCAAGTTTAGATTAAATCTGAAATTTGAATATGAAGATGAATTCAAAATATTTGAATTCTGATGTTGTAATAATTTAAATGCAAGAATTCAAATAAGATTAAGTTGCATTGTTTCAGGTTTTATTTAACAGACCTGTTCTGTTTTTTTTTATAAGTTTAAGAATCAAGTTTAAACTAAAATGGAAATTTGAACTTAGGATTTAAAATTGAACCTAGGGATGAATTCAAATTGTTTGAATTATTATTTTGTAATAATTTAAATGCAGAAATTTTAAATTGGTTTAAAAAAAAAAAGAAAAGAAAACGAAAGGAGGAACATGAGCCTGTTTCCAGATTTTTAAGGTTTGAATTAAATGCAAACTACAATCTAACTTAGGTTTTGAAACTCAATTCAAATATGAATTTGAATAAGTTGAAATTCTGTTCTTTTGAAATTATTTAAGTTCTGGAAATTTCAAAGTTTAAGTTTTAAAGTAAACAGAAAACTGTTTTCTGTTTTAAGTATTAAGATAAAGTTTAAAATTTGCAGGTGTAGGATTTAAACTGAGTGTAAGTTTGGAATTTGAATATGAATTCAAATTTAAATTTGTCACATATTTGAAAAAATTTATGTTTTAAAATTCAAATTTGATTTGAAACTCTCAAGTATAAAATGCATTGTTGTTTTGCATTTGAAGTAAAAGGTTAAGTATTTAATTTAGGAATTCAAGTGAATTCAAAACTGAGTTTTAAATCTGAATTTAAATTTAAACTTTAGTTTTTAAAATAAGGATTTAAATTTAAATTGCTTTCAAATGATTTACATTTGAATTGAAGGTGAAATTGTAGGAAGAGTTTTAAAGAGTTTAAACTAAATTGAAAATGGAAGTTATATTTCAGTTTTGAGATTTTAAAGCAATTTTTAAATTTATTTGAATTCAAGTTGAATTGAAATCTAAATTGTTTTTCAACTTATTAATAAAGTATATGTTTCTTTTAAACATATAAGATTAAGTTGTGTATTGTTTTAAACTCTTATTTAAGACAAATTTGAGTCTTGAGTTTAAAGAAAATGTTAAATGGAATTTAATGTAAATTTAAAAACATTTTGTTTTTAAATGCATAATTTAAATAAGGAATGTTTATCTAAAGATAAAGAAAAGTATAATGATTTGTAATTCATTTAATTATTAAGGTAGTACAAATGGATAATTAATATAATTAATTAATTAATGAAGTGGATAATTAGTTAAAGTAATTAAGGGTTTTAAATTGATTAATTAAAGTTTAAGATTTATTTTTCTTAGAATAATTAATTTGTAATTAAGGAATCATTAATTGAATGATATTAGATTTTAAATTAATAATTGAAGATTTATTAATTGAATAAATATGGATAGTTAATTAATTAGGAATAATAAATGAAAGAAATCATGTAGGTAATAAATTTAAAACCACCCAGTTTATTCATCTTAATTGTAGATGCTGATTGTTATTGAATGTTGTGTGATGGATTGATATATTTGGTATGTGATGTGATGCAATGTGATACTTTGTGCTGAACTGCTATATTTGTGATGAATATACGGTCGTATGTATATGAAACCCTTTGACCCGTAAAACGACATTCGAGTTTCGATGCGACAGGGAGTCGGATTCCAGTTGGTTATCCGAAACCCACATCGAATCATATTAGTGAATTTTTGTGATTGATAATTTACTTTATCTATGAATCTGTGAATATAGATAAGCGTTATGGGTTATACCGCTTATCTTTATGATTGAATCTGTGATGATGATGTTGTGCACTATTGTGTAAAACCCCTGGACCACACTTATACACACACAAATATGGATTGCACGTGGAAATGGGTTAAGTCACAGATTTTGAAATTGTTTTAAAATTTGAATTTTTGAATCCAAAATAGTTTTGGAATTAGAATTGAAGCTTTTGAAAAAATGAATTTCAAAAAAATAAAAGTTATGTGAATAACTTAATTGAGTTTTAAAATTTAAATAATTTGAGTTAAATTTGAATTCAATAATTGAATTGAATTCTATGATTTGGAAACTAGGGTTTTAAAAAGTTATTCAACTTATAAATGGATTTATATGGGTTTTTAAACCAATTTAAAAGTGATGTTTTGAAATTTAAAATTAACCCAAGATTCCAACTTGTATAAATCGGACTTTTCTGAAACGAAAACTGTTGTTTTCAAATAATAGAAGCTTTCATATAAGAAATGGATTTCCAATGTATGTTAAAAGGAATTCAAGTTTTGAAATGAAAATAGTATTCCAAGTTATAAATAAATCTTTGGAACGGGTTTTTGAAAGCTATAAATTAAATCTTTAATTTAAAGATTTATTGAGTTAATCCAATTGGAACGGAAGTTGTTTTGAATTTATGAATAGATCTTTGTGAAACTAGGTGAAACTTTGTGAAATAAATCTTTTTGTTTAAAGATTCAAAATGGTAATTTGTTTAACCATTGAAAGAAAAGTTTTGGATTTTATAAGTTGTGACTTAACTAAAATCCCATATCCATATGTTTTAAAATATGGCGCTCATTATTCGGTTTAGCCGGGAGAGGACCTAGTGTCATATAGCCCATTCCGAATAGTGATACGACGTTATGGATAGCAATTGAAGACCGGTGGTGAAGACCGGATATTTTCGAAAACAAAAGGGTAACTCGTCGATTGTCTCTGCACTGGCTGATCCCCGGTATAGTGATCTCCATATGTGATGGGAAGTCCGGACGTGATTAGGAATTATCCGAATTTGCAAGGGCTTCTTCGGAAGTGCCTTCGGTTCTGTTCGAACCCGGAACAGACTTGTATGGTTGTATGTCCGACATTACACTTTGAGATATTAAACTGATCTCTATCAAATACATTTCTGCTTGGTGGCGGAGAATTTATTCTCTTAGCTTAGCACCCTTCTCTGAGACGTACGAGCTCAGAGGTTATGCAGTTGATATTTATCAGTGATATATTCCCAACTTGGTAATGTGACATACTGAGTGTTGCTGTGTGATGATCATTGGTTGATCATTTGTGATAGGATCATTTGTTTGATCATTTATCTTTGTGATCATTGCTTTGGTCATCTGTTGACCCGAAGCATGGCTTTGTGCCAAAGCGTAGCTTTGTGGACGAGACTGCATCAGGACCTCACTCCCCGGAAATGGTCGAAACAGGAAAGATGCGGCAAGGTTATGAGGGTCGCTCCCTTTAGGGTGTGTCATTCCCTTCTGGTAAAGGGTGGTATCAGGTATGGAGCCCTGGTATTTAACCTATGTGGTTGCTCCAATCTCATTTACTGTGTGGTTGTTGCTTTGAGGCGCCTCGGATAAAGGTCCCAAAGGACCGGGGGATGGCATATTCGTGTAGTAGTTACCTAGTTACAGAGGTAACCCGGCCTTGTGTTGGCAGAGATCTAACCGTAACGTTAGTTTCTCGGGGCGTCCCACCAGAGGCGATCCCATGTGGCAGTAGGAAGTTCCTTAGCCTGACCATTTGTTGGAAATCCATTCATCCAATACGTGCCTTGTACGGTTTTAGTTGTAGAACCTGCCATTTAACATGGCAGCTATAGTAGGCATAGTATCATGGTACCTATGCTGGCTAGGATTTATATTATACTTTCGAAAGATTTTCCACTATGCACTAGTAATAATAATATCAAAGGATTTTTCTCGTAGTAAGCATGTTTGACTATCATAAGGAGAAATCTCCCCCATGTGTGCGTTTGCATTGTGTGTGTGCCGGGAGGCCTTATGGTAGTTTCATTTTTCAAAAAGCATTGCGGATTTCAAATTTAAATTCTTTTGTTTGTTTTCAAAGACCAATTGTTTTTGTTTGCTCATACCAGTCCCATGACTGACCTGGAGTTTATTGTTCCTTTCCTAAACTCTGGGTGCCCACTATTTTCCCACACGGGCAGTCTAGAGTTGGGATTTTCAGATAATCGATAGTAGGTGTAGATTCGATAGCTTCCAGCCTTAGGATTTGGCAATCGCATTTGGATCGAGTTGCTTCTCTTCATCTTGATTTGGAGTTCGAGCTATTTCTGGATTGGTGCTTTGGAGATGGAGATTACTGTTACTGGAGTTCTTTCTTGAAGACTATATTGGAGATTTTGTTCCGCTGCTTGTGTTATCTTTTATTTCCGCTGCTATTCTTTGTATCTCTGATAATGTTGATATTCATTGTATTATCTGTTGTACCATTCTATTGTATTCTGTTGTATCAGTTATTGTATCAAATGCTGTATATGAAATATGTTATTCATTTCTTCCGCTGTGTTGTACTTAATGTGTTATAAGCTCCGGCGACTCGAATTTGAACGGTCGAATCTGCGGCATTCGAGTACAATGTAAAGTATGGATGTCGATTTTCGAACGCGAAAAATTCGAATCGTTACATTTGGTATCAGAGCTGAAGGTTAAACTTTAGCTCAGGAGTATAACACATTAAGTAACTCATTAGAGATAGGGTGAAGTAAACCCTAGAATGAGTATATCCCTGAGATATCCGTTCGAATGCCTTAGTAAATTCTCTTACTATCCACTGATAGTGAGTATGAGTGCGAGAAGAGAACGAGATAGGGGACAGGGGAGTACAACTACAAATGGTCAATACCCTGCAACAGTGGGAATATCTTTTCTCTATCAATCTCCTTTGATTCGATTTCGAATTCTTTTGATTGCTTCGTGACAGCTCCAGAAAGAAGTTTCGGTGTGATGATGGCCATACGTATTGTTGTAGGAAATTCTTACTTCGTATCTTCATCGGTTTCTTATCAGCTTTTCGATCTAAACTCTAATGAATTTGAAATTGAAAATATTAAATAAATTGGAAATTTTAAATTAGTAAATTGGTTAACTAATATGAAGATTTGATCCATCTATCTATTCTCTGGGATCCGATATATTCTACGAACGATTAGTTATCTCTTCGAACTAGTCAATGCCCTTGCATATTCGTAGACCGATGGACCCAAATATCTTGTGTAATATTATATGAGATTGTTCTCATATCTATTGTTGATATTCTTATTTGGTAAGCCAAATGCAGAATTGATATCATGTTTGATTTGGAAAGATATCTCTCTATCTTTCATCTTTTCTTTTCGTCTTCCTAACAAATTTCGAGGACGAAATTTCTTAAGGAGGGGAATCTGTAACATTCCTGAAATATTAGCCAAAATAATTCAATAATTAAATTGATTTTGAATTTAAACTGTGAATTTAATTGTGAATTAATTTGAGATTTCCAAAATAAACTTAAAAATTTTAGATTATAAATAGAAATTTGGTGGGAATTTAAGGATAATTTTATTTGAGATGAATATGCACTATAATTTGAATAAATATGTATATATTTATAAATTTGGATTTTAAAACGACATAATTTTATACTAGTAGAAATTTGGTAATATTTCTTTTGAAAATTTTATTTTGAATTAGATATAAATGATTTAAAACTAAGCTTAAAAAAATAATATTGGTTTAAAAAGTAATATTATAAAATTGATATAAATAAATAAAAAATTTACAAAAGCTATTTCAGAATTTTAATTCAACCCTATTATATACTTTTTTATTTGATTTGATTAAAAGATTTAAAAAAAACACATCTTCTTCTGGAAAAAAATATAGTTGTATATTCCCAAAATTTAAATTGTAAAAATATTTACAAATGTTAGGAGTATGAAAATATAAATAATACAAATCACTTCCATATTTACAAATCAATAATACAAAAGGGGTAGAACATGAAAATATATATATTGTACATATGTATATGTACAAACAATGTAATCATACCTTTAGATCTTACATGTTTATATACATACAAATAGCATCATTTCTTTTGTATAAAATAATGAAATTAAAAAAAAAACAAAAATACAAGAAACTTCACATCTTCCCATATGCCATCATATAGTATCTTAGAAAATCTGAAAAAATAGTAGAAAAAGATTTGGCTTCACATCTTTCAAAGCCATAAAGCTGTTCAAAACATAAGATAAGAAAAAAAAACAATTCAGTTTGAACTCAAAACAAAAGAAAAACCCAAAATCTTCATTCTCAGACCATACAAACTGCATTTTTCAAATCTGCATACATTTGCATTCATGTTAAAATCTGAAACCCAAACAAACCTTCAACTCCTCTTTCCAAGAATTGCAAATCTGCATCAAACAATCCAACTCCTCTTCTTCAAAATACAAGCCTGCACATCAATTTAAAGCCTGCATGTATAAATCAAAAAGCCCTGCAATTTCAAGATTGAGGCTCTGCATTTCAAAGGCCTGCATGCATCCATTTAAAGCTCTGCATATCATTTATAGATCAAGTTGAAGCTTTACATTTCTAAGCATCTGAAGGAAGAGGTCTGCATTCAAGGAGCCTGCCTGCATTTCATATTTTCAAAAGTCTGATACCCTGCAAGTTGATTGTGCTCTGCATTCTGCATAATTAGGTGAGTAACACTTAATTTAAAGTAAATTAAGTAGGATTGCTTGCTTGATTTTCTACTGAGTTAAATGTTTGTACATGTTTTCTTTTTACTGCCTGTGTATTTATGAATGCAATGCATGTTTGATTCCATGGTTCTGATTGCTATAGTTTAAGTTCTAGTTAATAGAAAAATCCTATTTCTTTCGATTTGTTTGCTGTTATGTTTCAATCTTGATTGAAATTTGCTTATTTCAAAATAAAGTAAGCATTAAAAAAAAATTATATAAGTTGTTTAGTTTTCTGTGTTGTCTGAAATATAAACACAATTAAATTCTGTAACTTGAAAAAAAAAATAGGTATCAGGAATTAAGGTTTCAAGTTTATAAATAGAATCATAAATGAATTCAAGAATTTTAAAAAGAAAAATTCCAAATTATTTTGTGTGGTAAATATAGTGCAGTTTTCAAAGGCACAGTATTCTACATTTTTGATCAAGTTCAGTTGATCTTTGCCTGTGAACTAGTCAATTTGTTTTCTGAAGATAGTGTATCTATTAAGGATTGTGGGAAATTATTTAATTGAGTTGAAGTTGGGTTTGGTGTTGAAATTTGGAAGGTTTCTGTTATGAACCCTAGTTCCACTGAGTTGCTGTAATTGCTCGAGTATGAACTCAAGGGTTGATCGAGTTCAAAGATCTTTGGGGTGTGTATTGATGATGTGTTGAAGGAGTCATCGCCGGAGTATGGTGTGTGATGATGGTCGGAGATGGTTGATAATGGAGTTGACAGGTTTGAAGTGGAGGGGGGTTGGTCTGTTTCCAGGTTTGTGATATGTTGGGTTGCAGGGTTTTTGACTCGAGTTAGTCACGGGGGAAGTAGGAAATAACCCGAAGCAAGTAGGAAAATGACTCGAAGTCAAATAGGGTCTGTGTATTTTGTTGTTTCAGGCTTTTATTGACAGAAACTGTTACTGTTCTGTTTTTTTTGATTTTAAAAAGCCAAGTTTAGATTAAATCTGAAATTTGAATATGAAGATGAATTCAAAATATTTGAATTCTGATGTTGTAATAATTTAAATGCAAGAATTCAAATAAGATTAAGTTGCATTGTTTCAGGTTTTATTTAACAGACCTGTTCTGTTTTTTTTTATAAGTTTAAGAATCAAGTTTAAACTAAAATGGAAATTTGAACTTAGGATTTAAAATTGAACCTAGGGATGAATTCAAATTGTTTGAATTATTATTTTGTAATAATTTAAATGCAGAAATTTTAAATTGGTTTAAAAAAAAAAAGAAAAAAAAAAAGAAAGGAGGAACATGAGCCTGTTTCCAGATTTTTAAGGTTTGAATTAAATGCAAACTACAATCTAACTTAGGTTTTGAAACTCAATTCAAATATGAATTTGAATAAGTTGAAATTCTGTTCTTTTGAAATTATTTAAGTTCTGGAAATTTCAAAGTTTAAGTTTTAAAGTAAACAGAAAACTGTTTTCTGTTTTAAGTATTAAGATAAAGTTTAAAATTTGCAGGTGTAGGATTTAAACTGAGTGTAAGTTTGGAATTTGAATATGAATTCAAATTTAAATTTTGTCAGATATTTGAAAAAATTTATGTTTTAAAATTCAAATTTGATTTGAAACTCTCAAGTATAAAATGCATTGTTGTTTTGCATTTGAAGTAAAAGGTTAAGTATTTAATTTAGGAATTCAAGTGAATTCAAAACTGAGTTTTAAATCTGAATTTAAATTTTAAACTTTAGTTTTTAAAATAAGGATTTAAATTTAAATTGCTTTCAAATGATTTACATTTGAATTGAAGGTGAAATTGTAGGAAGAGTTTTAAAGAGTTTAAACTAAATTGAAAATGGAAGTTATATTTCAGTTTTGAGATTTTAAAGCAATTTTTAAATTTATTTGAATTCAAGTTGAATTGAAATCTAAATTGTTTTTCAACTTATTAATAAAGTATATGTTTCTTTTAAACATATAAGATTAAGTTGTGTATTGTTTTAAACTCTTATTTAAGACAAATTTGAGTCTTGAGTTTAAAGAAAATGTTAAATGGAATTTAATGTAAATTTAAAAACATTTTGTTTTTAAATGCATAATTTAAATAAGGAATGTTTATCTAAAGATAAAGAAAAGTATAATGATTTGTAATTCATTTAATTATTAAGGTAGTACAAATGGATAATTAATATAATTAATTAATTAATGAAGTGGATAATTAGTTAAAGTAATTAAGGGTTTTAAATTGATTAATTAAAGTTTAAGATTTATTTTTCTTAGAATAATTAATTTGTAATTAAGGAATCATTAATTGAATGATATTAGATTTTAAGTTAATAATTGAAGATTTATTAATTGAATAAATATGGATAGTTAATTAATTAGGAATAATAAATGAAAGTAATCATGTAGGTAATAAATTTAAAACCACCCAGTTTATTCATCTTAATTGTAGATGCTGATTGTTATTGAATGTTGTGTGATGGATTGATATATTTGGTATGTGATGTGATGCTATGTGATACTTTGTGCTGAACTGCTATATTTGTGATGAATATACTGTCGTATGTATATGAAACCCTTTGACCCGTAAAACGACATTCGAGTTTCGATGCGACAGGGAGTCGGATTCCAGTTGGTTATCCGAAACCCACATCGAATCATATTAGTGAATTTTTGTGATTGATAATTTACTTTATCTATGAATCTGTGAATATAGATAAGCGTTATGGGTTATACCGCTTATCTTTATGATTGAATCTGTGATGATGGTGTTGTGCACTATTGTGTAAAACCCCTGGACCACACTTATACACACACAAATATGGATTGCACGTGGAAATGGGTTAAGTCACAGATTTTGAAATTGTTTTAAAATTTGAATTTTTGAATCCAAAATAGTTTTGGAATTAGAATTGAAGCTTTTGAAAAAATGAATTTCAAAAAAATAAAAGTTATGTGAATAACTTAATTGAGTTTTGAAATTTAAATAATTTGAGTTAAATTTGAATTCAATAATTGAATTGAATTCTATGATTTGGAAACTAGGGTTTTAAAAAGTTATTCAACTTATAAATGGATTTATATGGGTTTTTAAACCAATTTAAAAGTGATGTTTTGAAATTTAAAATTAACCCCAACTTGTATAAATCGGACTTTTCAGAAACGAAAACTGTTGTTTTCAAATAATAGAAGCTTTCATATAAGAAATGGATTTCCAATGTATGTTAAAAGGAATTCAAGTTTTGAAATGAAAATGGTATTCCAAGTTATAAATAAATCTTTGGAACGGGTTTTTGAAAGCTATAAATTAAATCTTTAATTTAAAGATTTATTGAGTTAATCCAATTGGAATGGAAGTTGTTTTGAATTTATGAATAGATCTTTGTGAAACTAGGTGAAACTTTGTGAAATAAATCTTTTTGTTTAAAGATTCAAAATGGTAATTTGTTTAACCATTAAAAGAAAAGTTTTGGATTTTATAAGTTGTGACTTAACTAAAATCCCATATCCATATGTTTTAAAATATGGCGCTCATTATTCGGTTTAGCCGGGAGAGGACCTAGTGTCATATAGCCCATTCCGAATAGTGATACGACGTTATGGATAGCAATTGAAGACCGGTGGTGAAGACCGGATATTTCCGAAAACAAAAGGGTAACTCGTCGATTGTCTCTGCACTAGCTTTGGCAATGCTATTTATTGGTAACTTCATAGGCTTGGCAAATTCAGATTTAAAACTCAGTTTTGAATAGAGTAAAAGGGTAACCCCATAGCCTATGAAGTTAGGAATTCAAGTATAATAAATAGCATTGCCAAGCCTATGAAGTTGGGGTTGGGATGTGGGGTGAGGCAGTCGAGCAAAAGCTGAACCAAAATTTCTTTTACTCTATTCGTTCCAACTGTCTCAAAATTTTTGCTTTGACCGTAATTTTTAAAGTCACGTATTCGGTATTTGGATCTTGAATCTAGGCGTGACATCCGAGGAAAATTTTGATCGTTACCCGCTGTGCGATTCTTTTTCGGGGGGTTTTCATTTTGAATCAAAATTTCTGCAGCTTTAAGGTGAGTATTTCTCACCAGACAAACATACCTATATATCCGTGATTTACCACAAGTGTATTTGTAAATTATTTATTAAATTTTATTTGCCTGTGATATAACGTATGATGTTAAACCCCATTTTAAATTGACACCTCATCAGTTGTTTATCTATTGTAATATTATTGCAGTTATACTATGTAATTCTTATTTACCGATTAAATCATCACTGTAAGTTCCCTGTAAATTTGAGATCGTTATAGGCTGAAATGATAGGCCTGAACGATAATCATTTGTTCATTTATTTAATTGTTTAATTATTTATTTGTTAACTTGGGATTGCGGGTTTGAAATGATAGAACCCGGGATTTTGTAAATTGCGGATTGAAATGATATAAATCCGTATCACTTGACCTAGGCTAGAAAACTATATACAGACCCGTGGTTTATATAATATTTTTCCGAAATGTTTAAAAGTATTTTAAATGGGAATTTATAATATTCTGGTTCAAATGTAAAGGATTTTTATAAAATTTATAATGATTTTTGAATAATTCAAAATGTTAAAAAAAATAAATGTTTAAGTAAATTTTTTGGAATATAACTTATTTTGGGAAATTCTGAAATTTTGTTAAAAGTGAGTTTTAGTTAAGGAAATAATTGATAATAAGTTATATTTGGGAATTTAAAATTTGATTGTTAAGTTAATAATTTATTACAGCACTTAAATGCTGTCTTTTATAAATGAAATGTTTTGACTTACAGACTTTAGGTGGCATTTCATAAATGCTACGGAAACTGAATTTTCGGATTGTTTAAAATAAATGGAAATAATCTTTAGGGAAAAAGGCTTAAATTTTGGAATTTAATATGTAATTAATAAAAAAAATAAGGAATTGACTTTAAATGGTTTTAAATGGAAGAATTTAACTTTTAAATGTGAGTAAAAAGGCAATTAAGTCCTAAAAAATTTGAATAGATTTAAATGGTATTTTATATTAAATAAAATGACTGATGTTTAAATAAATGATGTTTGAAATGATATTATGATATTGAAATGTATTTGAAATTTATTTTGATTTTTAAAGTATAAATACCATTTTTAAAAGTGTAACCACGGGTTATTATTACGTTTGGTTGTTAAAGAGACCGGGATCGGATATCTGGCATACTCTCTGTCGATACCGAAAACCACTTTAACAACCGTGTACGCGGTGGAGATTCTAGAATGAAGTAGGATGGTGGTGACGTTTCCTTTAAGGTAAATGCGTGGACCCGACTCCCGTGAGTTGGCATAAGGTGGCTAAAACAGGAGCGATTGACGGATTAATGAGGTAGCACCTCTGATCGGACGCACTTCTTCGTATGCCATTCTATTACTTTTGTGATTGTTTGGTGCGCACCTTTGATTTGGGAGTGTTGTTCGAGGTGGGCGGCAGCTGCGCGCTGCGCGTTTCCATCGGTCCGGAAGCATAATTGGTATATCTACCCTGGCATTGCCCAGTTGTGCCGTGTCACCTACCCTAGCACGCCTTATACGATTTTGGTTTTGTACCATACCTATGGAGTGCCCTCTGACGACGCCTAGTACGGGGGAGATTACGGTACTGTATAGACTATGGGAATATATTATGTGTTAAGGTGGAAAATGTAAAGCCTTAACGCTATTTAAAAGTAAGTTTATTTTACTAATAGACACTATTATAATAGCGAAGTATTACTACATAGTAAATAGTTTAACGGATCCTTAGAGGATGGGCGGTCCCAAGCATCCTTTAAATTACTTGCTCTATATTACAGTACACTTGAATTAGCTTACACTATATAAGTATGTATGACCTGACTCGAGTGTTTATGTTTTATTTTACGCACGGGTCAGCCAGAGTTGCAGTTTCAGCTTTCATCCCGGAGGTAGGACATTCTGTAGATCTTTCGAGCTGCTGGCAAAACTTTCAGTCCGTATCTTATTTATGTAATCGAGACTTTGGGATATTTGTATTTTTTAGTGATTTTTAAACTATATTGGAGATTTAAACTATGTAATTTTATTCGGTTGAGACTATTATAGTGGCTTCATGAACCACTAAGTATTTTTAAATTCCGCTGCGAGTATTCTGATTCTGTGTCTGTGATTCTGTGTCTGTGATTCTGTGATTAATTATTTACTGTATATTTTGGGATTTGCCAAATTTTAATTGCAACGCGGTATTTTGAACAATTCAAGTCCGACATGTGCGGATGCGAATGGTTGAAAATATCGGGTCGTTACATTTGGTATCAGAGCTTTTGGCTCTAGGCAAAACTTAGAATGTATGGTAAATTTGATTTACAGAATCACTTTCGTTCGAGCTTGAATCTCTTCCTTTTGATTCGATTTCCTTTGCATTTTGGAACGTTCCCTACGGTTCCGAAGTTCATTTGTGTCCCTCACTATTCATTTTCTTTCGATTCTGGAATATCCCATAACTCCATTTCGGATGATCTTTATAGTGAATTGGCGGTCTCGCCAATATTCTAATAAAGGGAAACTCCTTTACAACTAGCATTGATTCACCAAAGATTTATATTTAACCTCGGTTTAGATGCTAGTATCTTTGGTTATTCCGAACTCTATCTCTTCGGATCGAATGGTAAATCTACATTCGATCTGACTCTTTAAGTCACGGTTGACCAGGTTAAGGTTGCCCGCGATTTATATAAACTTATCTAATTCCCTGTTCTGTTATGTAATCATCGGATCTTTTGATTCCAATTTATCTTTAAATCAAAATTCTCTTTGATTTAAATCCATCAAATTTGAATCTCTATCCTTGTTTTGAAAAATTTATTCCTATATTTGGGAAAAATCTAAAATTATATATAAGTATAATTTTCAAAATTTTATAATTAATTTAACTAGTTGTCAAGAGATAATAGTGTTTGATTTTATTTATGGTTTTGTAAACCATTGGTTTTGTCTTATATAAATAATTGAACTATAAAACATGGTTATGAATTTATTTGGAAACAGAAATGGATTTAAAACAAGAATTTAAGAATTTAATTTCTGATAGTTTCAAACCATGTGTTTAAAGTCTTAAAAGGATATATTATTATTTAAATTATTTTCGAATATAAATTTGTTTCCAAAGAATTTTAAAGGTTTAAAAATCAGTGCTATTCTCTTTGTCGCTAGGAAATAATTTCGGTAATGACAGCAACATCATCGACATTCATTTTCGAGTTTCGAAGTGAAAAGACCATTCTGTAGTCTTGCTACAGTGTTACCTTGAGAATTTAATTGATTTGAATCTCTAAATATGACTTGATTTATAATATATAGATATATATGATTTAAATTTGATTTGACATATTATGTACATATATTTGTTTGGGTTTTAATTCTTAAATTTATCTTGAGGAATAATTTCAATATAAAAAAAAATCAAAATTTTGAATAAATAATTCCAACTTGAGATAATTGAATTTGAAAGTTTTATTTGTATAATACTCAATTTCATTTCAATATAACCTACCTTGATTTTCAGAAGTTAACAATGTAATTGGATAATATACAATATAAAAAGATTTATAAATAAAACTTGAGTGGTTATAATAAATGTTATACACTTAAACTCTAGTTATAAAAAGATTAACAGAGGAAAATAAAATTAAAGGGTAATGGAATAATTTTTAATATAAAATGATGTTAAGGAACTAAGAATAAATTGAAACAGTTGTAATAAGTGTAAACATATTTGACATAGATGAGAAAAATATATTGAGAGAAATAAATTTAATTATAGTTTGGAATAAAGAAGAAACTAAATGGGGAATTTAGTTTATTTTGGGAAATGGTAAATTTACTTTAACAATTAAGTTAAATTACCATTTCAAATTTGGATTAAAATTAAACATTTTAAATTAGAATGTTATAATACCTTGTGTAAAATTTGGATAAAAAAAAATGAATGATTTTTTTAAGTGTAGGGATATTATACAAGTAAATATGTAAATAAATAAATGTTAAAATTTTAAGTATTAATAGATAAAATCAATGATTAATTTAAAATTGAATTTTTATTGTTTAGATTAATGATTCTAATTTAAGTTTCAATTTAGTTTTCTTTCAGGTTGTTTCTATTCCCCTACCTTCTTCATTTTCGAGGACGAAAAGTTCTGAGTGGGGGAGAGTGTAACAGCCCAAATTTTTAACAAGTGTTTTTCACTTGTATTTTAAAAACTTTGGGGTTTATTATATAAAAATCTAAATTTTAAAGTGATTAAAAATAAAAACAAAAACAATTGACCAAATTTTTAATTAAATAATAAGATCTCTGAAATTTTGACATGGTTAAGAATTAACTTTAATTTGGAAATTTGGGTTTTTATCGAAGATGGTAAATAACTTAATTTCTAGCAAAATCAAGTTTTAATTAAGAAAACATTAATAGCTTAGGTGGTTAAGACATCTGGGCTATTCACGACAGGTCACGAGTTCGAGACTCACACGGTCAGAATTTCGAATTTTTTTTAGTGTATAAATGAACTGGGTAATTACGCGTTAAAAAGGGTGCGTAAATTTAGGGAATAAATACCGTATATATATATACATATAAGAAAACGTATAGAATTTTAATCCGTTATTTCGGTATATTTTGGGCATAAAATATTATGGCTATGGTACACATTCTTAAAAGTATGACCTTAGTGTAAATGAGTAAATTTATCAGTGGCATGTGTTTTTAGAGGGAAGGAATATTCTAGCGTTCAAATCAAATACGTTGCCCCTAAATTCAACGCATTACTTTAAAAATTTGATTTTCATAGATTTTTTTCCATTCAACAAAATTTATTTCTTGCATTTTTCAAAACACAATTTTCTTCTAAATCTCAGTCATGCGCAGTATCCATTCTCCTATCTGCTTGCCTATTTCATATGCGTTTTTCTCTTTACTCATATCTCTTACGTTATTTTTCTCTTTCTAGTAAAATTTACTTCCCAATTTATATATATTTTAATTTGATCAAATCATTTCCAAAATGCTAAATAATAAATGAAAGTTTCACTTTGTTTAAGGATAACTCTAAATGGGAATTTTAATAATAAAAAAAAATTGGATTATATACTTGCTTTAAAAATTTGTAATATTTGGTCCATTTGGATAATAAATCGCCTTTTTATGGTAATAAGAATCAGATAGAGATGTAACCAAAGTTTTATCTTTTTAATTTAGTAATAAATGTTAAGAATTTATAGCATATTAATAAACTGATAATTTCGAATTTGAAAAGGGCAAGCATTGTAGTGGTATAAGTAACGTATAAACGTATAAATTAAAAATGTTACTTTTGCATAAATTTTTGGGCGTATGGTAATGCGTCAGTTTGGCGTATTTTAAAAAAAAATTATATTTCAATATCTATATGGATTAATAAAATCAGTTAGGAGATTTCCAACCAAAACGTATTGATTTCGTGCCTATCCGTTTCTCTAAAATCATGCACTGATTAAGGAGATTCCCACTACCAATATTGTTTTCAAAATCGTGCTTCCCTTTCATGCAAATATCATCTGGAAAGAAATCAAACTTACTTTCCTTGCGCGTGACATATCAGTGAAATTTATTTCCTTTAACATTTTTTCATTTACCTCTTTATAGAGATTTGATTTAAAAACTTTCACAAATAAATTTTATTCCACTTGCCATTCATTCCTCTCAATCAAATATAATTGATTGCCTTCTAAAATTCAATCAATCAGAAAATTAATTTTCTTACCATTTTCTCTCCGTGACATAAATCAACGCATGCATTCAAATCTGTCCTTGAAGTAGCATCCAAAGCAAATTAATACTTGCTGATTCTTTGTATATAAATCTCTCAGACTATAAAAATAGCACGCAACTATTAATTGGGAAAAAAAAGAGATATAACGTTGCAATCAAATTTTTCGTATATTTGGCAATAAAATAAAGCATATATTATCTGAGAGAAAATCAAATTTGCCTTCCTTTGCGCGTGACATAAAATTTTATTCTTTTAACATTTTTGGCATTTGCCTCTTACCTTCCTTATCTATTATTTCTTGCGCATGTCCATGTATTCATTTTTAATTCACGCATCCGAATGAATGCATTAAATCAAGAATTTTCGTATAACTTGGAATGGTTCAAATTCTTTCCTCTCTGCATTTAAAATCACTCAGACTTATCCATTCGAATGAAAGAAAATTGGCAATATTAATCACGTATAAATTATCTTCCATCAATGCTTGCCGTTTCTTCTCTGCATTTAAACCTTGCTAATCAAACAATGCAAGCCTTATCCATTCAAATCTGGCAATATAAATCGCGCATATTTTTCTAGAAATCAAACTAAAGAAAACTGGAAAGAAATCACACATATTTTTTTTTTCGCTTGCCTCTTGCTTATATTTCGCAAGTTGTTTATCTATATATATACACCATACTCAGTTACAAAATTCCACTATCTTCTCTCTGTTTCTTCTCGTGAGCTTGCATACAATCAGGTAATATTTCTATTCCTCTTCTTCTTTTGTTTTCTCTCTGTTTTCTTTCTCCCTCCCTTATATTTTTGTTTTCCTTCTTCAGTTTTTTTACCTTTTCTTTTTCACCTTCCTCGGCTACTTCTCACTCCATATTTCTGCCGTCTTTGACTAAGTACATGCCTTTCTTTTCCCCTTGATAGTGTTGCCACGTTTTGCCGTGCATATTATATAGGAAGTCAAGCTTAGTTGCATTCTGTAGAGATTTCATGCGTGTGTGCCTGTAGTTGATATAGGTTGTTATAGCCATAATGAAAAAAAAGAAAAAAAGAAAGACCATTGCCGAGCATAACCCTGTAATTTCATTGAGTAGAACTGATAGAAGGCTTTCCAAATTTGAAGGAAGACATAGAATGTCAAAATGGGACGTGTTTTGCAAGGCATGGTTCATAAAATGGCAAAAGAATATAAAGAGTTTCAGTTGAAGGCCTACAATGCTTTGAAGCACATAGTTGCGTGGGATAGTTTGCATCTATGCATGGAGATATTGGACGTGTTATCCGAAAACTGAAGGGAAGGCGTGACTATAGGGAAAGGACTTTAGAAATATGGAGATGTTATGATGTGTGCATGTTTTGATTTGGAGTTTGGCAGAGACGTGTTTATCTAGGAAGAGACGCAAGTTTTGCATAAAATTCATATTTTCAAACTAGATAAGTAGGACATGCCGTTGGAAAAATTTATATATATATATATATATATATATATATAATAAATAGCATTGCCAAGCCTATGAAGTTGGGGTAGGGATGTGGGGTGAGGTAGTCGAGCAAAAGCTGAACCAAAATTTCTTTTACTCTATTCGTTCCAATTGTCTTAAAATTTTTGCTTTGACCGTAATTTTTAAAGTCACGTATTCGGTATTTGGATCTTGAATCTAGGCGTGAAATCTGGGGAAAATTAGATCGTTACCCACTGTGCGATTCTTTTTCGTGGGATTTTCATTTTGAATCAAAATTTCTGCAGCTTTAAGGTGAGTATTTCTCACCAGACAAACATACCTATATATCCGTGATTTATCACAAGTGTATTTGTAAATTATTTATTAAATTTTATCTGCCTGTGATATAACGTATGATGTTAAACCCCATTTTAAATTGACACCTCATCAGTTGTTTATCTATTGTAATATTATTGCAGTTATACTATGTAATTCTTATTTACTGATTAAATCATCACTGTAAGTTCCCTGTAAATTTAAGATCGTTATAGGCTGAAATGATAGGCCTGAACGATAATCATTTGTTCATTTATTTAATTGTTTAATTATTTATTTGTTAACTTGGGATTGCGGGTTTGAAATGATAGAACCCGGGATTTTGTAAATTGCGGATTGAAATGATATAAATCCGTATCACTTGACCTAGGCTACAACACTATATACAGACCCGTGGTTTATATAATATTTTTCTGAAATGTTTAAAAGTATTTTAAATGGGAATTTATAATATTCTGGTTCAAATGTAAAGGATTTTTATAAAATATATAATGATTTTTGAATAAGTCAAAATGTTAAAAAAAAAATGTTTAAGTAAATTTTTTGGAATATAACTTATTTTGGGAAATTCTGAAATTTTGTTAAAAGTGAGTTTTAGTTAAGGAAATAATTGATAATAAGTTATATTTGGGAATTTAAAATTTGATTGTTAAGTTAATAATTTATTACAGCACTTAAATGCTGTCTTTTATAAATGAACTGTTTTGACTTACAGACTTTTAGGTGGCATTTCATAAATGCCACGGAAACTGAATTTTCGGATTGTTTAAAATAAATGGAAATAATCTTTAGGGAAAAAGGCTTAAATTTTGGAATTTAATATGTAATTAATAAAAAAAATAAGGAATTGACTTTAAATGGTTTTAAATGGAAGAATTTAACTTTTAAATGTGAGTAAAAAGGCAATTAAGTCCTAAAAAATTTGAATAGATTTAAATGGTATTTTATATTAAATAAAACAACTGATGTTTAAATAAATGATGTTTGAAATGATATTATGATATTGAAATGTATTTGAAATTTATTTTGATTTTTAAAGTATAAATACCATTTTTAAAAGTGTAACCACGGGTTATAATAACGTTTGGTTGCTAAAGAGACTGGCATCGGATATCTGGCATACTCTCTGTCGATACCGAAAACCACTTTAACAACCGTGTACGCGGTGGAGATTCCAGAATGAAGTAGGATGGTGGTGACGTTTCTTTTAAGGTAAATACGTGGACCCGACTCCCGTGAGTTGGCATAAGGTGGCTAAAACAGGAGCGATTGACGGATTACTGAGGTAGCACCTCTGATCGGACGCACTTCTTCGTATGCCATTCTATTACTTTTGTGATTGTTTGGTGCGCATCTTTGATTTGGGAGTGTTGTTCAAGGTGGGCGGCAGCTGCGCGCTGCGCGTTTCCATCGGTCCGGAAGCGTAATTGGTATATCTATCCTGGCATTGCCTAGTTGTGCCGTGTCACCTACCCTAGCGTGCCTTATACGATTTTGGTTTTGTACCATACCTATGGAGTGCCCTCTGACGACGCCCAGTACGGGGGAGATTACGGTACTGTATAGACTATGGAAATATATTATGTGTTAAGGTGGAAAATGTAAAGCCTTAACGCTATTTAAAAGTAAGTTTATTTTACTAATAGACACTATTATAATAGCGAAGTATTACTACATAGTAAATAGTTTAACGGGTCCTTAGAGGATGGGCGGTCCCAAGCATCCTTTTAGTTACTTGCTCTATATTACAGTACACTTGAATTAGCTTACTCTATATAAGTATGTATGTCCTGACTCGAGTGTTTATGTTTTATTTTACGCTCGGGTCATCCTGAGTTGCAGTTTCAGCTTTCATCCCGGAGCTAGGACATTCTGTAGATCTTTCGAGCTACCGGCAAAACATTCAGTCTGTATCTTATTTATGTAATCGAGACTTTGGAACATTTGGATTTTTTAGTGATGTTTAAACTATATTGGAGATTTAAACTATGTAATTTTATTCGGTGGAGACTATTATAGTGGCTTCATGAACCACTAAGTATTTTTAAATTCTGATGCGAGTATTCTGATTCTGTGTCTGTGATTCTGTGATTAATTATTTACTGTATATTTTGAGATTTGCCAAATTTTAATTACAACGCGGTATTTTGAACAATTCAAGTCCGACATGTGCGGATGCGAATGGTTGAAAATATCGGGTCGTTACAAACGTTTAGCGGTGTGGTCCCATAATTTTATTAATTGTAACGACCCGCCGTTCTGACCGCCCCCAGTCGGTAATTAAACCAACTTGAAACGTTCAAAATGACGGATTATTATTCAGTTTATAGAGTTTAAACAGAATCAGCCATAGAATCACAGAATAATCATAATATTTCACATAAATGAATTTTTCTTACATATATCAGAGTTTGTACAATGAATTAAATTTTATACAGCGGAATATATCTTTTACAAGTACAAAATTTTTTCGAAAAGCTAAAGTGAAGCAATTTCCCCAACTCTCTCTAACTTCGCGGCCTGAAAATCTTTAAGCTGTAAAATACTCGGTCTGACCCGAGTATTACGTTCAAAAGAAAATAATACACATGTCAGTCTAATTCAAACTCAGTTATTAGTGCATAGAGGCAATAATAATCAAACAACAATTAGACGACAGTCAAAGATAAATTCACCTATCCGATCCTTTAACAAGAAATCGGATAACGGTAAATATAACACTTAACAGTGTTAAACCATAAAATAGTACATTCAGATTATCAATGAAGATAGATGAAGGGATTATTGATGAAGATAATTTAGAAAAAACAGAATTGCGAAAACGGCAATTAACTACAAAATCATCAAAATGCGATTCAAAATATATTGAATTGTCAACATAAAACAATTTTCATCAAAAAGAAAACATCATTTAAAACATTAGATTTGGTAGGGCTGCAGTACACACACGCGTATACGGCCTCGCCACATTTAAAATGTTAACTCCGTGTGGCTGTAGTTCACCCTTGCGTGCACTGCCTTGCCACTATCGTGATGACGTACTCAAAAAAAAATCAACGAACCAAAATCAATGAAGGTTCAAATATCGATTCAAAATGTCGATACTGCGTGGCTGCAGTGCACGCACGCGTGCGCTGCCTCGCCACTACATTATAAATTTTCACAATAGCACGGCGAATCAAAAGCAACTAATACTAACACAAAATCAAGTTTGAATTATACGACTCAAACTCGACTGGTCGGTGTCATCACAAAACATAAATGCACATATAAGGCTACTGTATATATGCTACAGTAATATCCATGCAACGGTAACACCAAGACATCCAATAAGGTCGGGCTGGGCAACAATAATGACCACCAAATTCACATCACTGCTCAAATATACCTGAAGCCATTTTCAGTGACACAGCCCCAAATGAAACCAACACCGTGCAACTGATTCGTAGAAATAAACAGTGACAACATATATGTATATAATACAGCAGATCCAAATTGCTCAGAAATGAATACAAAATGACTAGAGTCGAACTAGCATAACGACAATATGCTAAAATATACAAACAAGAATGCATGTGTTAAGAAACAAAGTTCATAACCAAACTGTAATTGTCACAAAGGCACAAGGCCATCAACATCGAAGTGGATCAAGCAAGTGCAACAGGCACAAAGGCTACAAGTATGACATGAACAAAGCTGCTACAGAGCTCGAGCTTATGCAAAGTCAACATCAACGCATAAATTCAAGAAGGCACCAAGCAAATGGAACCAAATCCAAGTTATAGTATCATTAAACATGGACAGTGGAGTACATAGGTACATGAAGTCCAACAGATTAACTACAAAGGACAACAAGTATGAAGTGCACAACAGGCTGAAGCCAATGCACAACAACAGCGTACATATATTTACTTATATGTAGATGAAAAAATGTGACAACAATGTCACAATATCAAAGAAATAAAGTAACAGACCAATGCAAGACAGTGGTCTAAAAATATCAAAGTGTATAGGTCAGGGAAGAACCCAGACCACATGAATTAAGTGTGCAACTGACTTGAATGTCACAAATCGCAACAAACATAATGGATGCAACTGATGAATGGTGCAAGGGACAGCACACATAAAGTTCAAGTATAACAATAATGCTCAAAGATAAGGCAAATGCGGCAGTGACACAGAGGTGGCAGCATAGTGCTACAGGGCAACAAAACACCAAAACAAACGTACACAAAATACATATAGGTACTACTCGAATAAACAAGTAGACAGAGCATAGACAAGTGACAATGAACAAGTCAGGGTCACTGCACTAATGCATATAGAGTATGCAAGTGAAACCCAAACCAAGTATACCCAAAAATATGACCAGAGCCAACAACACAAGTATTCAAGGGCAAACTGCAATAAAATGCAGCCACCACAGGTATACAAAGGCACAACAACCATCAAAATGAGTCTAGTGTATTTACAAGCAACTATCAAATAAAGACTCAAGATAGTGCAGATATGATTAACAAGACAATGCCCACATCAAAATAGGTCAAGTGCCATGATGAAGCAGTGCAACATCAAGGAGCTCAAATGCAAACATCACAGTGAAACAGGTCATAGTGAAGATAACAAATGCAATGACCAGCTACAATATGCTCAAGCAATTAACAAACCACTGTTCAATGAAGTCAATGACGAACAACCCCAAATCATCACAGGAAGGACAAATTCGAATGTCCAAGATATCAGAGGTGACTTCAATAAAATACAATCAAAGCGGTAATTAAGAATTTACAACTGCAGTTCGAATTCAAAATAGCAAGTGGTGCAAGACCGAAGTCATGTAACAACAGGTTACAAATTCAACAAAAGCCAAATTAAGAAACTGAAGTCAAAAACTCAAATCAAGCTTTATTACAGTTTCTAATCAAATAAATGCAGAAGTTTCATGCTAAGCATGGCAGTGGCCGAAGCCAACACAAAAATCAATTTCCAGAAATTCGAAGAAGTGAACTAGGAAATCGTCATCTCAGCAAACTAATTTTATCAAATCAAAAGGACCGAATTCAACAAGAATTCAACAATTTCAAAGCCATGAAAACCAGTAAATCAAGCATCAAAATCATGAATTCGAACAAGTTAGCAATCAATAACAGCTTGAATTAGACGTGAGTTACTAAAAGTACTCACCTTTGTCGAACGAGGAGCATGCGAGCGAGATTGAGGCCGAAGCAAATCCTAATTTGGATCGAAGACGAAGAGGAGACGAACGAAAATTAGAGAGAGGCCGCCATTATTTTTATTTCTTTGGTTTGACTTATTATTATTATTATTTTCTTCTTCTGATTATTTGAAGAAGACTTCAGCCATGCTTATGAAAGGAAGGGTGCGTGAGTTATGGCTTGTGTAACGGCGTGGATCAAGGTGATAAGGTAAGGCAGTGTACTCTACTTTTTTTTATTATATATATTATTATATTTTTATTTTTATTTTGAATTCAATTTTGTTTCGTAAATTTTTTTTTTAATAAACATATAAACGTTTTGCAGTTCAACTATCAAACATAAATTTATATTAACGTGTTTCACAATTAGATTTTATACTTGTATTTTTTATTGATAAAATTTTAAACTTAAACCGCCAATTTATCCTGAAAATTTGAAATTCAAGTCAATCATCATTCGAATATATAAAATTAATTAAATATTTTCATTTTTAAATTGTTCAAAATTCAGGGTTGTTACAATCTCCCCTCCTTAAAAGAATTTCGTCCCGAAATTATAAGTTAGGAAAACGATTGTTAAAATCTCACCGATATTTATACCCTACACAATTTTTTTTTACCAAGTTCGAATCTTATAAATAAATATAGGATTCATTCCATTTATTTTATCTCCCTAGCTTTGTTCATTGATTTCTATAATCAAGACACAAAAGTCTTTTACCAAAATTTTCGACTTACAAAACTTAGATTTTAAACTTGAAATTCTTCATGCTAAAGATTTGCGTATCATATAATTTTTTTTCAAAGCAGTGGACTTTTAAGATATTTCAAAGATCTTCTTCCTTAATTCATTAGTTTGGAATTATGTAATTCTAATTTCAGACTACTGATTTGCTATCTAAAGTTTTGAAAATACTTGCTAACTCGAAGTTTAACAAGTCCATCGTCGTTCTTACAGACATTAGGCATACGCTGGCCAGGCGCAAGACTAAAAATCTCCAAGTACTAAATATACTTGCTTCAACTCCCAGTGAAAATACTTTTTAAAAATTCTTTTAAAATGGATATGGAAAGCACGTTCCCCCATGGATCACAGTTTACCCGGCGGTTACGCTGCTATCCCGGTAGAATCGCTTGTAACTGTAGATTTCACATCTCTCTTGAATTTCGCCATAGTTGTTGCCATAGATCGCGGTTCACACGGCGGTTACACTACTATCCCAGTAGAATCGCTCATGACCGTAGGCATCTCACCCCTCAAATTACGCTTTGGCCTCTAGATCGCAGTTTACGCGGCGGTTGCGCCACTATCCCAGTGGAATCGCTTGTAACTGTAGGCATCACGCCCCACGAATTACGCCAGCATCAATTCACATAATCCCAACACGATGATCCATCGTGGGGGATTCTAGTCCCAATGGACATTCCATTAATGGAAATTCTACGTAGCTACGATTTCCAATGGACACTCACACCGAGTTCCAATCACCTTCACAAATTATAAATGGAAGGTACATTTCCATATCCTCAGTTTTAGAAAACATATGTCATATACATATAGTACTTCATTTCACATTTCGTACATATCATACCTATGTAAACCTACACAGGATTTTCATAATAACGACTTTCCAAACTGATGGTTTTCGAATTATTATATTCACATATATAAATTACGAAAACTCAATTCACATTCATAACAAATAGAGGATTCCAAAATTTTCCATCTCGTTTAAAATTTTCCCCTAAATCGATTTGAAAATTTAAGGTTATCTCAAACCCAATTCACATTCATAATCCAATTCATTATCGACTTCACATTCGATTTGGATTTCACGTTACATCATCAATTCTCGACACATAATTGATGTCTATCGATATATAACCTCTAAGCTCGTACGTCTCAGGGAAGGGTGTTAAGCTAAAAGAATAAATTCTCCGCCACCAACAGATATATATTTAATAGAGATCAATTGCTATGTCATCAATTCACAATGCTAGACATACAATCCAAATCGACTATCCAAAATTCAAAGCTCAACTTATATTGTTTTTGGTGTCGAAGTTAAACTCAATTTAACTCAAGATTCAATCTTTTTTGAAAAAAATTCAAGTTGAACTAATCGTTCAAATTTCCCAAAAAATATCTTTACAAGACATATATAATTTTCCACACTTAACTATTTCAAACAAATTTCAAATATTTACCTTTTCAATTTATCTTTAAAAGATAGAATTTCAAACTTTTCATTTCATATTGGAAAACATTTCCATACTTATTAAATAATAAGTAATTCACAAATCCATTCATTTTCAACATTTGGAAAATATTCAATATACTTGAATCAAAATTAAGTATATATTCCATTCTTTAAGGAAATCATTCTTTTAAACACATTTATTTGAGTGAAAACGAATGTTGCGTAAAACATCGTTACGACAACTCAAAATCTCTAGTATAGGGATTCGAATTTTAAGATAGATATATAAATCCCAATAGTATATAAACAACATTTCCTTTCGGAAACCATTTACTATAACAACAGTGTTATAGTCCTCCATTTCCTTATTTCTCAAAAACGCCTATTTCAACAATGAATGTTGAAATCTATGTATTCGATACTTAATGCATTTTAAAACATCTTTAAAACCATTAACTTCATTTCATAATATCACTTCCCTAAAACATATCCGTTTTATTCATTAATATATCCACTGTCCAAAATCATGAATATACTTATTTATTCAATTCAGTGTTTCTACACATTTATTTAAAAGATTATCCACTGTCCAAAATCGTGGATAAAATTTCCCAACCAATTTTCATTATCATAATATTTAACGTAAAGGATAATTCGCTGTCCAAAATCACGAATATATCTCCTTTAATAACTTCTATGTTTCATTTATCAAATTCAATTGGTTTCGAATTTATAAACAATATTTACAAATTCCATTTCTATTTATAAAAATTCGATTTATAAATCTTCTTTATTAATTCAATTCAATTTATATAACTCAATTATATACTCAAAGTTCATTTATAAGTTAAGTACTTATAATCCATTTATTTACTAAATCATTCTTCAAAAAAATTTGAAATCAATTTTCAAAAGAATTCAGAATCAAATTCCCAAGTTATAGTTCAATGATCCCGTTGGCCATAACTAAATTGACATGTCATTTTATCTCCCAATTATTACTTTGGAGATATTCAAAATATTGGATTTAAACCAATTCATTAATTCACTTAACTTTTATTTTATTTTTCATAAATCTATGCAATTCGATAATGGATTTTTCAAATGATCGACACTCGAATCTAAGGAGACTTTACCAAAAAGAAACTATCGCAAACTTAAATTTAGAGAGGGAAATTTCCGAAAAAATATGAATTTTCAAAATACCTTTTTTCCCTAAGAAAACAATTTTATACTTCTTTAAATTTGAAAAACATTTTTCTTTAAAGTGATCCTAGTCACTATTCATATTAAACAACATAAACTGAGCTTTGTGTAAACCAAAGCTCTGATACCACTTTTGTAACGACCCGCCGTTCTGACCGCCCCCAGTCGGTAATTAAACCAACTTGAAACGTTCAAAATGACGGATTGTTATTCAGTTTATAGAGTTTAAACAAAATCAGCCACAAAATCATAGAATAATCATAATATTTCACATAAATGAATTTTTCTTACATATATCAGAGTTTGTACAATGAATTAAATTTTATACAGCGGAATATATCTTTTACAAGTACAATTTTTTTTCGAAAAGCTAAAGTGAAGCAATTTCCCCAACTCTCTCTAACTTCGCGGCCTGAAAATCTTCAAGCTGTAAAATACTCGGTCTGACCCGAGTATTACGTTCAAAAGAAAATAATACACAGGTCAGTCTAATTCAAACTCAGTTATTAGTGCATAGAGGCAATAATAATCAAACAACAATTAGACGACGGTCAAAGATAAATTCACCTATCCGATCCTTTAATAAGAAATCAGATAACGGTAAATATAACACTTAACAATGTTAAACCATAAAATAGTAGATTCAGATTATCAATGAAGATAGATGAAGGGATTATTGATGAAGATAATTTAGAAAAAACAGAATTGCCAAAACGACAATTAACTACAAAATCATCAAAATGCGATTCAAAATATATTGAATTGTCAACATAAAACAATTTTCATCAAAAAGAAAACATCATTTAAAACATTAGATTTGGTAGGGATGCAGTACACACACGCGTATACGGCCTCGCCACATTTAAAATGTTAACTCCGTGTGGCTGCAGTTCACGCGTGCGTGCACTGCCTTGCCACTATCGTGATGACGTACTCAAAAAAAAAATCAACGAACCAAAATCAATGAAGGTTCAAATATCGATTCAAAATGTCGATACTGCGTGGCTGCAGTGCACGCACGCGTGCGCTGCCTCGCCACTACATTATAAATTTTCACAATAGCACGGCGAATCAAAAGCAACAGATACTAACACAAAATCAAGTTTGAATTATACGACTCAAACTCGACTGGTCGGTGTCATCACAAAACATAAATGCACATGCAAGGCTACTGTATATATGCTACAGTAACATCCATGCAACGGTAACACCAAGAAATCCAACAAGGTCGGGCTGGGCAACAATAATGACCACCAAATTCACATCACTGCTCAAATGTACCTGAAGCCATTTTCAGTGACACAGCCCCAAATGAAACCAACACCATGCAACTAATTCTCAGAAATAAACAGTGACAACATATATGTATATAATACAGCAGATCCAAATTGCTCAGAAATGAATACAAAATGACTAGAGTCGAACTAGCATAACGACAATATGCTAAAATATACGGACAAGAATGCATGTGTTAAGAAACAAAGTTCATAACCAAACTGTAATTGTCACAAAGGCACAAGGCCCTCAACGTCGAAGTGGATCAACCAAGTGCAACAGGCACAAAGGCTACAAGTATGACTTGAACAAAGCAAGGCTACAGAGCTCGAGCTTATGCAAAGTCAACATCAACGCATAAATTCAAGAAGGCACCAAGCAAATGGAACCAAATCCAAGTTACAGTATCATTAAACATGGACAGTGGAGTACATAGGTACATGAAGTCCAATAGATTAACTACAAAGGACAACAAGTATGAAGTGCACAACAGGCTGAAGCCAATGCACAACAACAACATACATATATTTACTTATATGTAGATGAACAAATGTGACAACAATGCCACTATATCAAAGAAATAAAGTAACAGACCAATGCAAGACAGTGGTCTAAAAATATCAAAGTGTATAGGTCAGGGAAGAACCCAGACCACATAAATTAAGTGTGCAACTGACTTGAATGTCACAAATCGTAACAAACATAATGGATGCAACTGATGAATGGTGCAAGGTACAACACACATAAAGTTCAAGTATAACAATAATGCTCAAAGATAAGGCATATGCAGCAGCGACACAGAGGTGGCAGCATAGTGCTATAGGGCAACAAAACACCAAAACAAACGTACACAAAATACATATAGGCACTACTCGAATAAACAAGTAGATAGAGCATAGACAAGTGACAATGAACAAGTCAGGGTCACTGCACTAATGCATATAGAGTATGCAAGTGAAACCCAAACCAAGTATACCCAAAAATATGACCAGGGCCAACAACACAAGTATTCAAGGGCAAACTGCAATAAAATGCAGCCACCACAGGTATACAAAGGCGCAACAACCATCAAAATGAGTCTAGTGTATTTACAAGCAACTATCAAATAAAGACTCAAGAGAGTGCAGATATGATTAACAAGACAATGCCCACATTGAAATAGGTCAAGTGCCATGATGAAGCAGTGCAACATCAAGGAGCTCAAATGCAAACATGACAGTGAAACAGGTCATAGTGAAGATAACAAATGCAATGACCAGCTACAATATGCTCAAAGCAATTAACAAACCACTGTTCAATGAAGTCAATGACGAACAACCCCAAATCATCACAGGAAGGACAAATTCGAATGGCCAAGATATCAGAGGTGACTTCAATAAAATACAATCAAAGCAGTAATTAAAAATTTACAACTGCAGTTCGAATTCGAAATAGCAAGTGTTGCAAGACCGAAGTCATGTAACAACAGGTTACAAATTCAACAAAAGCCAAATTAAGAAACCGAAGTCAAAAACTCAAATCAAGCTTTATTACAGTTTCTAATCAAATAAATGCAGAAGTTTCATGCTAAGCAAGGCAGTTGCCGAAGCCAACACAAAAATCAATTTCTAGAAATTCGAACACGTGAACCAGGAAATCGTCATCTCAGCAAACTAATTTTATCAAATTAAAAGGACCGAAGTCAACAAGAATTCAACAATTTCAAAGCCATGAAAAGCAGTAAATCAAGCAACAAAATCATGAATTCGAACAAGTTAGCAATCACTAACAGCTTGAATTAGATGTAAGTTACTAAAAGTACTCACCTTTGTCGAACGAGGAGCACTCGAGCGAGATTGAGGCCGAAGCAAATCCTAATTTGGATCGAAGACGAAGAGGAGACGAACGAAAATTAGAGAGAGGCCGCCATTATTTTTATTTCTTCGGTTTGATTTATTATTATTATTGTTATTTTCTTCTTCTGATGATTTGAAGAAGACTTCGGTCATGCTTATGAAAGGAAGGGTGCGTGAGTTATGGCGTGTGTAACGGCGTGGATCAAGGTGATAAGGTAAGGCAGTGTACTCTACTTTTTATTATTATATATATTATTATATTTTTATTTTTATTTCGAATTCAATTTTTTTTTGTAAATTATTTTCTTTAATAAACATATAAACGTTTTGCAGTTCAACTATCAAACATAAATTTATATTAACGTGTTTCACAATTAGATTTTATACTTGTATTTTGTATTGATAAAATTTTAAAATTAAATCGCCAATTTATCCTGAAAATTTGAAATTCAAGTCAATCATTATTCGAATATTTAAAATTAATTAAATATCTTCATTTTTAAATTGTTCAAAATTCAGGGTTGTTACATTAAATTTTTGCTTTATTACTAGAGTTTCCTCACGCTAATTTTTAAGACTGATCCGGGTGTTATTTTATTATGATGCTCGGGTCAGACTGAGTATTTTTCTTGGATATCGTTGGTGGGACATGAGGCTCATGGACCATAGCAAGATGTTCATCTGTCGTAGTATTTTATTTTCCACTGTATTATATATACTTACCGACATATTGTAAGGTCAAGATTTTATAACAGTTCAGCTGATAAGGTTTATTTTTTTAACACCAATATACTATGTATTTTGGAGTGATAGTCTTTACTGACTTTGTTATATTATATGTCATCGATTCCGCTGTGAAATTATGATTTTTATGTTCTTTATTCTTTCCATTATATTTTACCCTAACAATCCGCTCTTCCGGCAATTGGATGTTCGACCTTTAAATGCCGTGGATGTATTTGGTATTGACTTTCAAAAGTCAAAAGCCATATTGTTACAACTTAACTCATTTCCGACATTCTAACTTAACTATTCCTCATGCAATAGTGAAGCTTGGTATGTAAGAGCACTGGTTGCATCAAAGCCTGGTCTAGACACTACATTCTTGAATCTCATAAATAGATAAGTCTACCTCGTCAGCTTTTAGTGTTAAGTATAGTGTTAATTATTTCTATAAACAAGTAAGAAATCAACATGATTCACAGGTTTCCATCATTTTTTGAATTACTATCCCTCGATAAAGAGGGAAGCCAGTAGGTTAGAGCTATATTACTCTATCCCTACTCAAACATTACTCTTAGATCTCACAAATTGAAAAGCCTACTTCATTGGCTTTTAGTGTTATGCATAGTTAATTACTTTTCAAACAAGTAATTAAACAATTAACCAATTGGCCATTAAGAAATTCTAACCTATTTATAAACCTTTTGTTTATACTCTTAAAACCCTTTTAAAATGATATATGTGTAGTAATTTGTTTTCCAAAACTTCATTAACAACTGAAAAGATAGTTTATTATATAAGACACAAAATAGTCAACATGTTTTCTAAAACCTATATACTTAAAAATGCTTTTAAAATACTTTAATAATAGCTAGTAAACACTTGTAAAAAGAATGAAACAAAATAATTAAATATCTTTTCAAACTTTTAAAGTCCAAAAATCAAGTCTAAACGGGGTTGTTTCGCACAAGTAAAGTTTTGGTTACTTTTCGAGGTATTACTTAACCTTTTATGATCCAAGCTTTTAATAGAAAAAATATACATGTAAAACATTATAAATATGGTGAGAAACTCCTAAGGATCTATCCATGATATTCCATAGAAATCACCAAAAAACAAAGCAATTCCAAAGTGCATCTACAATGACTATCGCAATGAGTGCAATTTCAAATCTAAGTCCAATCTAAACTAAAGTCTGTCTATAACCTATGTGCTTTGTTTAAATGCTATGCCACATGCCATAATAAGTACATTCAAGCCATTCAAAGTCCATAGACATGGATCACATATGCGTTTTGTTTTCAAAACAAGAATCAAACCAATGTTTTTAACAATGTCAATAACAATTCAAAAACTTAAACACAATCAAAGCACATCATATAGAGATATTTTCCATTCAAAGAGAGGTGTTAACTCACCTTTTATCCAACAAACAACCAAAATCCAAGAACCCAAGTTAAACCTCCACCTTGCAACACCTTTTCTTCCCTTCCTTTCCTTGCTTTTACTTGTCTTTTGTCTCCTCCCTTCACTTATTGCTCACAGCCTTCATGGATAGGGGAAGTGTGGCTCCTCTTCTGTAACGACCGATATTTTTGACCCTAAAAAATCGACACTAATACATCCTCGTGTCGCAAATCAAAGTGCCGAAACGACTGACTGTTAGGGGAAAAAGAAAATAATGATAGAACAGAATCTCACATGAATGTAATAACATATATTATTTCAATATAATCTTTACATCGTAAAAATTTGAATACAATATTAGAGTCTAATCTAGATTCATCTCAGACAATTATAAATCTCTATCCTTATAATTGCTGAAAAATAAAAACAAACACAATACATGTAGCGGATAATAGAATATGTCCATACGGACATGAAGATCTCCAGCTCTCCTCTAGAAACTCCAAGCATCTTCAGCTAAACCTGAAACTAGTCGGATTTGACTCGAGCATTAAAAATACCGGATCAGGCTTGATAAACCAGCGTGAGATACTCAAAATTTTAAATGTTGACATCAATCAAAACCTTTGAAATGAAGGGTATCTCATAAGACCACACCCACACATAAATACAAACAGGTTTTTACGTTATGATAACTGAAATACTTTATACTGAAAAAAATTTGATATTATCTTTAATGACATTCTTTTGAAACACTTTTCAAGTAATTTATCAAAATAAATTATCAATACTAGACTAAGTCTATGGTAATATATCCGAACTAGGTCAAACGGAATATACGTTGACGGAATATATGATACCAAAAGGGTTAGTTGAAATATTTGCAAAGCATTACAGCTACTTTGGGAAAACCATAAATCTCATATTGGAATTCGATTTCTAACATGATAGGGAACTAGTGGCCTTTTCCTTCGATCCATGTATAGCAATACGAGTTCACTCCAGTGGCTTTACACGGTCTTCGTCAACCTTCAAACTATACTACTACACTACCATGAACAGAGTATTACACGGTGGCTTTACATGGTCTCCGTCAACAACTGAACTTGTCCATTTCATCATCTTAAGGCAATAGATGCCTTTAGTAGCCCGAAATATGTCCCGTAGACCACATAATTACCATATCACCTTCGAGATGTGAGGCGCATGTGGCTACGCTCAATTTTAACAAAGCCACGCTTGGTTATTAACAAAGCCACATTTTATTCTTCCACAAAGCACATTCCACTTAAAATGCCACACCGCCTTCCCTCAATCACTATTGACTTCCATGAACATACAACCTTTGAGCTCATACGTCTTAGAGAAGGGTGTTAAGCTAAGAGAAGTTGTCTTCTCCGCCACCAAGCAGATGTACGTTTGTAAAAGTCAACAATATGATCTTTGAAATGCAATGTTAAACATTAGTCCTTACAAGTACATTCTACGACTGAACGAAATCGAAGGCACTTCTCCTACTACCATTAGTAACGAGTAGTCCTTACAATATGAAGATTCCAAAACATCTATAGGACCACAGTTATAATAAATGTCTCTATATTGGGAGCGACCCAGAGAATGTCAACAAGCAGTCCTTTCGCTATGAAGGTCATCGGTCTTCAATACAATGAAAATTTAAGAATGTAGACACCACCGCCATATAAATATAATATGGGGTAAACCTTTGGGACTCATGACAACAATCCCTACATTTTGGAGATCTTTGATCTTCAATAATCATCATCTTCAACATTTCTTCACTTCCAAAAATATACATTGGTTCGAAGTGGTTTTCGGATAGGAGTTACCCAAACTCAACTCCGGTTCCTTCGAACTAATCATCAATAAAAAAGATGTTAACTTCGCATGTGATTATCAAACATCAATCAATTTAATTTGTCTATTTATTTATTCATAGATATCTCTTAGATATATACTCATTGAATCATTTCTTTTTCCTTTTCAGAGAATATGGAACCATTAAGCCTCATTTATCAAATCATTCGGTTAATTTTAAAAGCTTTTTAATCTTGGAAATCAAATCCTTCCACCCTTTATTTACAAAAACATTTCCAAATCATTTCTATGTAACCAAAGTTATTTAAAATTTGAAAATTATATCTTTATACTTTGGGAAATATTGATCCGAGTAAACCAAATTTACTATCCAACCGTCGGTCTAGTGCGGATAGCTGGGGAGAGTAGGAAACTGATTTCTCAAATTCAAGCCTAGACACTATCTCTCTAACACCCATAAGGCGGTCAAGTTATTTGATTTACTCTAAATCATTTAACATTTAACCATTCCATAAATTCTTCAAATCACCTTTAAAATACTTAATTAATCACTTAAAAACCTTTATAAAAGATTTGGAAAAGAAGGTTGTGTTTAGAACTAAGTATTGCAAAAAAGTGCTGTGGAAAGTGCATTTTAAGCTATATTGATCAAAATGACTATTTATCAATCGAAAATTCAATTTCATAACTCAAATCACTTTTAAAACATTTTAAAAGACTTTTAGAATTTTTTTCATATTTTTAAAAAAAAATATTAGAAATATCACTAAAAATCCTTTTATAGATTATGAACTGCAAAATCGCGATTTTTTTTAAAAAAATTGTCTTACTCATATCTCAAAATCTACTTATCGAAATCTTGATTTTCTTTCTTTGTTTGGAAACTATGGATTTTACGGCTACACTTGTTTGTAATCTCAATATTATAGTTCAAAAAGTTCTTATCTCGAAGAATCCCAAGCTATATTCCACTCCCTACACTTGTTTGAATTTTACGACGCGAAATCGCGAACTACCGTTACGTGACGCGCCTATTTTTAACTGAATTTTCAATTTTCATTCAAACTTCACAAAAACAGTTTTAAATGTTTATAAAACATTTCAGACTCATTTAAACCAATATTTTTCTGTATTAAATCTCCATTTCACTTTTTAAATCATTTCGTAATATAATATTCATTTTCAACCTTTTATATTTTCAAAGCCACTAAGAGGCTAAATAACTTCATATACACATCCATATGGAATTTTATTTTTCATTAATTAATCATGGTCAATTATTTAACCAATTTTATTATGATTTCTCATAATTTATCACAACCAAGTTATCAACCATACCAACATCCACATAATCAACCATATAATCATTCAAGTTATCAAACATTCATATAAAGCATTAAGAGATTAAATGGTCATATTATCATACTTAAAAATATTTATCGACATTATTTATTAATTAACAAATATTGAGTACTCACCTTATCAAACCATACTTCCTATCAACATTCAAATCACCACTACACTTCATCTAAATCATTTAAAATTCATCTTAACCATCACCAGACAACTCAACCATGCTTTCAAAGTGCTCGACCAAAAATGCTCCATGCTCACAGCCCTTGCCTCCATCACCTGCAATGCTCACGCTCTAGCCCATTCCTCTATCATGCTCATGCAATCACCCTTCCACATCCTTGCTCACGACCTCGCCTCAAAACACCCCAAAGCTCACGGCCATAATGCAATTAAGCAAATTGAGAAGAAGTTTAAGAAGAAGGAAAAGGAGTGGAATGATGTATGTTTGTATATGTATTTTCTTATATATTTGTATCTCTTTTCTATATTTTTTTGCATTATTTTAGTTAGGAGGAAACCATTGAAAAGCTTGAGAAAGAAGAGGAAGAAGATGAAGAAACAAATGAATGAAGAAGTGAAATGGTGCATGTATTTATAGCCTTGGAAGCCTTAAGGGCTAAGTAACTTCACAAAAATCTCTTTATTTCATTATCCATATCACCTCAACTTTTACACCACCCCTCTTATAATGTTCTATAGGTTAGAACCAACCCGCCATGTGCTCCATCACCTTAAATCACTTCATGTGCTAATTGTTAACTTTATGCAAGCTTAAGGTGAAGTTTCATAAAATATTTTTGATATTTTTAATGTATGTATGTGTGTGCGTGTGTATTTGTATATATGTTATAAGTATGTATATGTGAGTATGTGATATGTATACATGCATACAAATATGTGTTAGTGTCATTTATAACATTGCAATGACTTAAAATGACTTTCATTTGTTGAACCATCGAAAATCGGAAAACCGATTACCAGTCACATTTTCACTTCTTAGTTAACATACACATATTTGTAAACAAACTTTGTAAAACATTTTCTTATAATTTTGGAAAAATTAAAATGATCATATTTTATTTATAAAAGTATATAAATTAATATTAATAATTATTTACAATAATTGCTATTATACTAATAAAGCGATATTAATTTTTTTGTTATATTTTCAAATCACTTTTATAACTTTATAAAAATATTATAAATAATTGATTATCACTTTATAACTATTCCGAATGAATTATCATTATTTAGAATAATTATTTTAATAATTAAAATAATTATTAAATCGTTAAATCTCAATTGCAAATCAAAAATCAATCATTATATTCAAGGTTATTACTAATAATGTCATAAATACATTTAATTTTCCAAAGACAAACTATATTATTTTTATTACATATTCTTGTTCAGTTATAAAAATATGTATATCATGACGTTTTACCATTATGGTGCTGTTTATCAATAAAACGATGTTCGACCATTTATCGATATTTTTCCAAAGCAAATATTTTGGTAAATACATATTACCATTATTATTTACTGTTCAAAACATCATAACTTGTGTTATAAAACTTATATTAGAATATTTTAAAAATAAATATAATTTATCAAATTTATAAATAAGCAGGTAGTTGTAGACTTCCCCTTTTAAAAGAATTTCGCCCCCAAAATTACACTGAAACAAAACCCAAACGTATTTGCCCAAAATATTTTTTAAACTTACAGTCATATGATGTATACATATCATTCATACATAATATATGATTCAATCTACTATTTGAATCCACACTTTTACTTTTGAACTAGTATTGATCCCCCGATATCCCAGTGCGGGCACTTATTAGGCTTTTTATATCAGAAAACTTCGTTTCCCTTACATAGCCCCCAAATATGATAGAAAACACAAGTACCCAATCATAAACCCTCATCAATGTTCATCATAAACAATCGAGTGATAAATACTCTTTCGGAGTGGTGTAGATACCTCACAGTTCCATACTCGAATTTTAGATCAAAATCGGGTGATGAAATGACCTACTTCCAACTTATTTAATTTTTTTTTTCAAATCTTTATGAAAAATTTTCGTAAAACTTTTATCTTTCAAACATGCTTCTTTCTATATAATTACTCTAATTATTTATTTCTAAACATTTTTGTTAAAGGAAAACATTTCATAAAAATTTCATTTTTTATTCAACTTTTATAAAGATGCTTCTTTATACACAACCATTTTACATTTTTATTTCCAAATATTTCTACTTAACAACAAATTTATTTTCAAAACATAAATATTTTTTATTATAGTAGATTTCTAGACATATCTTAATGATTTTTGGAAAACATATTTTCAAAATAATTCATTAAATTGATAAATCACCATAAACTTCCTTTAGCTAATATCAGATGTGAAAACATTCTTTATTAGTTAAACTTACTTTATCAGTAAACACTCCTTTATTAATTACAACTTGTATATATATGTGTGTGTGTATTCTTTTTATTATGTACCAGTTTTAATAATTATAAAGTTTATATATACTTATTCACAAATTACTTAACAAGTTTTTTTTCTTACCGTTAAAATAAAATCAAAGAGAATAAAACAATTACCATCAAAACATAGTTATAATAAACTTCTCTTTTTATAATAGGTTAGCTATAATATTTTCTATCGTTTTATGAAGACTAACATAGTTGTTATTATCTTTAAAATCCCATTATTATACCTATAAAATTTCTTCCAAAGTGTCATTCAAGGGTTTAAAAACAAATGTTACTAAAACATCGTTTACTACAAACCTAAAACCATTCGTTAATAACTTTAAATATTTTTTTAAGGATCAAAGCACACCCTTGCTTGGCAATTAAGATAATACGCTTTGATAAAAATTGACAACCATTAATTTGTCAATTAATGATTCACAATATCCTTTTTTAACTTTAGAAAATTATATTGATCGAGTAACTTAAAAATGATACCAAGGAACTGGGTACTAAAAATAGTATCGCATATTTCCTTAATAAGAAAGGGAATACTTGAGATAAGCGTGTACCATCCGAACACATCTCCTGCCCATTTTTAGTTACTTCCATTCACTCGGATCAATTAATTATAAAATTGTTATTCGTTTTCAAAATGCCTTTTTTAGAAATAATACTATTATTATTCTTTTTCAAAAACCATTTGAAATTCCTTTTAAAAATACCAAAATTAAAATTCTCAAAAAATTCCTTTATAAAGCATGTTTTATAAATACATTTTATAAAGTCACTTATATAAAACATATTCATAAGATTTATGGTTCTTAAATAAATTCCTTTAATCTTAAACCAACATTATTATTTAACGAATACCCCATAGTCAATTGTGAAACTAAATTCACGAGTGTTCATACTTAAACTTTTGAATTAAACAACCAATCAATTAATGATAATAACTGAGTATTATCCTTCTCTTAACCCATAAAATAACAAACATAATTATCTACATCTTTCAAAAGGTATTCCTTTATACTTAAAATACAATCCTTTTAAAACAGTGGGTCTGTATGCCTTGTTTAAGTGTTTAGAAATCCCTATCGATAACGGTGATCAGGCGCAACGAACAGTATCTTGTACCACTCAATAGGTATTAATATCAAATAACAAATACACGCTCATATATATAATACTCTCATACTCATTCTAGGGTGCTACTAACCCTATTTCTAACGAGTCACGCATTCTAGGGTATTACTAAACCTACCTATAGTGAGACTTACCCCAACAAAGCCTAGATGTTCGCTCAACCTAAGCTCTGATACCAAATGAAACGATTGGATTTCAATCCTTGAAAATCGGCACAAATACATCCTCATGTCGCAAATCCAAGTGCTGGAAAGCCCAAACTTTAGGAGAAAAAGAAAATAAAGGTAGAACAGAATCTCACATGAATGGAATAACATTTATTATTACAATATAATCTTTATAGCGGAAAATTTTGAATACAATATCAGAGTCTAACCAAGATTTAGCCTGGACCGTTGTAAATCTCCATCCTTACAATTGCTGAAAAATAAAAACAAATACAATACATGCAGTGGACAATAGAATACGTCCATACGTAGATCAAGATCCCCAACTCTCCTCTGAAAACTCCAAGCATCTTCAGCTAAACCTCAAGCTACTCAGATCTGACCAGAGTATTAAAAATATCTAGATCAGGCTTGATAAAACAAGCATGAGGTACTCGAAATTTTAAATGCTAATGTCATTAAAACCTTTGAAAAAAGGCTATCTCATAGACCACGTCGACAAATAAATACAGACGGGTTTTTACCTTATGATAACCAAAATGCTTTATACTGAAAACACTTTAATATTATCTTTAATGACATTCTTTTGAAACACTTTTCAAGTAATTTATCAAAATAAAGTATCAATACAAGGACTATGTCTATGGTAATATATATGGACTAGGTCAGACGGAATATACCTGGATGGAATATAAGATAGCAAAGGTATATCTAAAATGTTTGCAAAGCATTACAGCGGTTTTGGGAATACAATCAAAAACCGTAAAGTTCATATTGGAATTGGATTTCCAACATGATAGGGAACTAGTGGCATTTTCCTTCGATCCATGTATAGTAGTACTAGTTCACTCCAGTGGCTTTACATGGTCTCCGTCAGCCTCTGAACTATACTGCTACACTACCAAAAACAGAGCATTACCTGGTTGCTTTACACAGTCTTCATCAACCTCCATATTTGTCCATTTCATTAAGGCAACATATGCCTTTAATAGCACGAAATATGTCCTATAGACCACATAATTACCCTATCATCTCCGGGATGTGAGGCTGCACTCAATTTTAACAAAGCCATGCTTTTCTATTCACAAAGCCCACTTTATTCTTCCACAAAGCACATTCCACTTATAATGCCACACTGCCATTCCCACGATCATTATTGACTTCCACGAACATATAACCTCTAAGCTCATACGTCACAAAAAAGGGTGTTAAGCTAAAAGAAGTTTCCTTCTCCGCCACCAAGCAGATGTACGTTTGTAAAAGTCAACATTATGATATTAGAAATGCAATGTTAGACATTCATCCATACAAGTTCATTCTGGGACTGAACAAAGCCGAAGGCACCTCTCCTACTACCAAGTAGTGAGTAGTCCTTGCAATCCGAAGATTCCAAAATTTCTACAGGACCACTGCTATAATAAATATCTCTATATTAGTAGCGACCCAGAGAATATCAACAAGCACTCTTCCCACTATGAAGATATTCGATCTTCGGTACAACGAAAATTTCACAATGCAGACATCACTGCCATATAAATATAATGTAGGGGTAAACCTCAAGGGCTTGTGATAGCAATCCCTACATTTTGAAGGTCTCCGATCTTCAGTGATCATCGTCTTCAACATTTGTTCACTTCCAAACATATACGTTGGTTTGAAGTGGTTTTTGGATAGGAGTTACTCAAATCTGACCCCGATTCTTTTGAACCAATCATCGATAAAAAGGATGTTAAGTTCACATGTGATTATCAATCATCAATCAATTTAATCCATCTTTTTATTCATTCATAGATATCCCATATAGATATACCCATTGAGTCATTTCTTTATCTTTTTCAGAGTATATGTAATCATTAAACCTCATTTACCAAATTATTGGTTAATTTTAAAAACTTTTTAATTTTGGAATAATTTCAAATACTTTCACCCTTTATTTAGGAAAATATTTCCAAATCATTTCTATGCAATCCAAATTATTTATATTTGTAAAATTATATCTCTATACTTTGGGAAATTTTGATCTGAGTAAACCAAATTTACTATCCCAACCGTCGGGCCAGTCCAGATGGCCAAGGACAGCAGGAAACTGGTTTTTCAAACTCAAGCGTAGAAAATATCTCTCTGACACCCATAAGGCGATCAAGTTATTTCATCGACATTAATCATTTAAAATTTAACCATTCCATAAATACTTCAAATCACCTTTAAAATACTTAATTAATCGTTTAAAAACTTTTATAAAAGATTTGGACAAGAAAGGTTGCGTTTAAAACTAAAATTTAAAAGTTGTAGAAAAGTGGTGCGAAAGTGCCTTTTAAGCTCTATTGATCAAGACGACCGTTTATCATTTGAAAATTTATTTTTGTAACTCAAATCACTTTTAAAACATTTTAAAAGACTTTTAGAATTTACTTCATATTTAAAAAAAAAAATCATTATCAAATAAATCTTTTTATGGATTTCGAACTATAAAACCGTGATTTTTCAAAAACTTCTCGTACTCATATCACAAAATCTACTTATCAAAATCTCTACTTTCTTTCTTTGTTTGGAAACTATGGATACAATAGTTTGGAAAATTCTTATCTCGAAGAATCTGAGCTATTTTCCACTCTCTACACTTGTTTGAATTTTACGGAGCGAAATCGCCAACTACCCTAACGCGACGCGCCTATTTTAGACGAAATTTTCAATTCTCATTCAAACTTTAACAAAACACTTTTAATTGTTACAAAACATTTCAAAATCATTTAAACCAATATTTTTCCTTAATACATCTCCTTTTCACTTTTTAGATCATTGCATAATATTATATAATTATAATATTCATTTTCAACCTTTTTATATTTTAAAAACCATTAAGAGGCTAAATAACATCATACATACATTCATATGGATTATATTTTTCATAAGTTAATCATGGTTAATTACTTAACCATTTTTATTATGATTTCTAATAATTTGTGACGACCCGGAATTTTCGAGCACTTAAAATTGGAACATTTAATTGATTTTAAATATTCAATAGAATAATTTTAATTTGAATTACGAATATCACAATTTATTTGATAATTTAATTATTGAATTAAATAAGTGAAGTTGAGAAAAATGTGAATCTAAAGTTTTAAGCGTGTTAAAAATGTTTTGAAGGCTTGTAGTATTTATATTCCTAACACTGAGGATAATAGAAGTAGTAAAATTGAAATTAATAGTGGTTTGTTCAATTTAAAATTTTATAGTTTAAATTGAATTTAAAAATAGCCTTCCGAGGCACAATCTCGGAATTTAACGAAACCAGTTCCATTAGATCCGTAATATTGAATTATTATCGGATTTCAAGTTTCGTAATTATCAGAGTTATTGTGTGAGCATACGATATATAAACACATTGAAATTTACATCGAAAATTCAATATAATAACTGGTCCAAAGGCTATCTTCTCCATACGATCGGATTTGGACTCGGAACCTTTTCCATTGTGTTCGAAATAGGGATATAACGTTATAAACGCCTAGCGGCACGCCTCGATAGGAGTTTGAAATTTCAGGTTGCATTTATCGAGACGGTTGGGATTTAAGTAAAAATATTTTATAAATATACACTGTAGCCGAAATTATTTCATGTCGTAACTTTCTTTTCTTTTCTTTCATATCGGAGTCACTATAGCTGCTTGTACCTGTGTACCCTCATTCCTTCTTCATTACGCTAGATATTTTCTTTCTAGCTTCATCCTTCGTTTATAATCTCTTGGCCTAGTAAACCAATGAGGAAAACAAAACAATCTAAAAAAAAATCATGGTCGAAGTTTAAAAAAAAAACAACGGCCGATGCCTCAAAATCGGTTATGGCCGAATCGTTTTCTCTTTTCCAAAACCCCAATTTCAGTTCGAAAAAAAAATCCTTAATTGATCAACTCAGGCCGTAGACGTATCAATCAAAATCAATTCATGGTCGTCTTTGTAGAAGCTCGCGAGGTCGTGTAGAGGGGCGACTCAACCGTGGCGATCGAGGCTGGGTGGCGTTGCGGGGGGGCGGGGGGGACTCGCGAACTCGCGCACGTGGAGGCAGTTGGTTTGTGACGTTTGATTTGGGGCATCGTTCACGAGGGCGAAGGTCACAACCGCCACTTAGGGTTTGGGTCTGCAATGTCTAGGAATTGCCGTGGATGTTGAGGCAACTGAAGTGATTTCTTGAGATGATATTGAAGGTAAATAACTTTGCCTTAATTTATTCGTACAAGATTTGAATGCGCATGTAAGTTTTAAGAATAGAAAATTTATTTACAGAAAAAAAATGTTTGTTGGAGTAAAACGGTAAATATACGATGTTAACGCTAAAAATTGAACGCTAACACCCCGGTGTGTAGAAGGTAATTGTGAAAGCACCACCCGTTGGTACGGGAACAAAGTACAAGTAGAGAAATCATAGAGAAGCTATAAAAGACACAATATTTATAGTGGTTCGGCTTAAGATCTAGCCTACGTCCACTTTAAAGCTCTTTATTGCTGATTTGGTTACAATTCTTTACAATCAACTCCGATTACAACACACTTAGACAAATAGCTCAAACCCCGATGTAGAAGAATCCTTCGGATGCATGGCGAATGAGTTAGATTTCCTCTTGAGATTTGTTGAAATGTCTTTGGTGATTGGAGTGATAGAAGTGTTGCTTGAACGTTGCTTGAAGTCGAGAAAATGGCAGAGTAATGGCGTCCAGGAAGTCAGCCCCCCAAAAAGGTCCCTTGAATGTTGGAGGTGGCCATTTATTTATAGGAAAATTTCTGGGCTGGAATTGTTGATCAAGTCATAAGTCGTGACCGACTCAGGATGAACCGTGACCGACTCAAGATGAGCCGTGACCGACTCACATACCACGAGTCAGCAGGCAGCGGCATAGATGTATCGGTATTAAGCTTGTTCCTTGTTCGCTTGAGTCGCCAGCGACTTATGATAGGTCGTTAGTCATCCTGAGTCGTTGAAATCCTTAGGTCGGTCTGCCCCATGAGTCGCTAACTCCATGAGTCGTTAACCCGTTGAGTCGGTCTGCCCCATGAGTCGCTAACTCCATGAGTCGTTGAGCCGTAACCCTTTAAGGCCGTTAAGTCGGTAACTCCTCAAGGCTGTTGAGTCGGTAACTCCTCAAGGCTGTTGAGTCGGCAACCAGATAAGTTGAGTCGCTGGCTTACTTCACTCTTTAAGTCGAACACCGTAGGCGGTGGCGTTGCCCCCGCACCCCCACCTTGGAGGGTTGGCACCACCCCCGGACCCCCCCTCCATAGGGGATCTTATCTGAAAATTCATTCAACAGAACTTGCTTTATTGGGAGGTTAAATCGACCATCCTTCGAGATGAACTATCATTGGCTTCTCGGTCGATTTTTGATGTCACGGCCTTGCTGAAAAAGCAGAGTTAACACTTGCCCCTCGAAGTATACGCCTAGGGACTAGGTCGTGTGCTTCGATTCTTCTTAACTCGTGCTTTATTGAGCTGCTGAGCTTGTACTTAGGCAGCTTTACTTTGTTTTGTCCTGAAGCCTTTTGAACTTGACCAGAACTTGTTGCATCTCTTTATAGATTATTTTAACAACCTATTAAATGCAACATTTGCGGAAAAATGGGGCGAATATACTCATCACCGATTGCCCATATCGAGTGATGGATTAGATCAAAGAACTGATATTTTATGGTAAGTAAATTAGTATGGATTTGATGAAGTGTTGCGAATCAACTATCTTGAATGAAGTATCAACAAAAAATTTACACAGTTATAACTGCTATTTGCATTGATACTGCACATATTTTCAAATAACAAGCCTCGAATTTTTCTGAATTGAGATATTTGCCAACCAGTATTATTTCGAGTATTACTTTATTAGCTTGTTATTCAAGTAGCTTTGCACAACACTTCACACGCTTTTAGGAAACGTGCACCTTTATTTTTCGAATACTCAGTTCTTTATGTAGAATGTCTTCTTGATAAGAAGAAATAGTGGAGCAAGCTGGATTTTTTCACTTCTGAGATTTTCAGAATTCGAGTTGTTGAGTGCTAATTTCGTTCTTTACTTTGTAGCATTCCCTTCTCTTTCCGAATATTTCAGTCATAAGTCAATTTTTAAAAGACTAAATGCTGTGGCGGTTAAAGAGAGGAGAGTTAAATTTCTGCTGAAAGACGAATTTTTGCACTTAATTCGGACCTTTTTCCCTCTTTTGATTGACTTGGCCTTATGATGCCCCTGATTTTCAAGTAGAGACTTCAGGTGCCCCAGCTTTCGCAGAGGAACTTGCATCTAGGAGACCTGCAAATGTATGAAATTTTTTTTATAGTATGGAATGAGATGATTCTTCCTACTTGTACAGAATTTTGTCTGTATTTGAGAATGCAATTATTGCTCATTTTCATATAAGTTTTTCATTTTCTTTGCATAATACTGCGGTGAGCTTGTGGTCTTTTGCTTGGGTATTGCTTTGACTAATATAGCGATATTTTATTGTCCCTATACCACAGCTTATTGTAATATTCTCCATTTTTGTGGAGATTTTGGAGGACAATTCTTCTGTTTTGAGAAGACTTGTACTCTTACTTTAGAGAATAACTCTTCCATTTTGAGAAAGCATGCACTCTTTCTTTAGAGAATAATTTTCCATTTTTGAGGAAATATTATTCTTGCTCTGGTAGAGTGCGCCTTGTATTGGAGAAGCCTTTTCTCCTTTTTTTTTTTGTTGCGCCTCGCTGGAGGGCTTTGATTTGACATTTCAACTCTGGAGGAGTGGGCCTCCACAGAGATTGCACTTCAGCTCCGGTGAAATGTGCCCCCGAAGAGGTCTTTATCCTCTGAAGGGTTGCGCCTTTGAGTAGGGCTTTAGTTTAAGCTTCAAACATGGGAAGCGTGCCTCATTGGAGGACTTTAGTTTGTGCTTCAAACGTGGGAAGCGTGCCTCATTGGAGGACTTTAGTTTGTACTTCAAACTTGGGAAGTGTGCCTCATTGGAGGACTTTAGTTTGCGCTTCAAACATGGGAAGCGTGCCTCATTGGAGGACTTGAGTTTGCACTTCAAACTTGGGAAGTGTGCCTCATTGGAGGACTTTAGTTTGCGCTTCAAACATGGGAAGCGTGCCTCATTGGAGGACTTGAGTTTGCGCTTCAAACATGGGAAGCGGTCAGGTTTGCGCCTCGAACACCGTAGGCGGTGTCGTTGCCCCCGCACCCCCACCTAGGGGGGTTGGCACCCCCCCTGGACCCCCCCTTCGTAGAGGATCTTATCTGAAAATTCATTCAACAAAACTTGCTTTATTGGGAGGTTAAATCGACCATCCTTCGAGATGAACTATCATTGGCTTCTCGGTCGATTTTTGATGTCACGACCTTGCTGAAAAAGCAGAGTTAACATACGAGTTAAGGAAATTTTTATTAACAGTAAGGTCTTAAATTAAGATGTTTTAAACTTTAATATATAAGTGTATGTATGCAAAAAATTTACAGCGAAGGATGTTACACATATAGATTTTGGAATGTTATACATATAAGAATTTTAAATACGAAGAGTTTATGTAACTTTATATATTTTATCTACAAGGATTATTTTATCATTTTGAATATATATATGGAATTTCAAATAAAATAATAATAATATATATATGAGTACTATTGAAGAGAAAAATTTGTTGTAAATTTAGTTTTTAGTTAAATAAATTTATTAAGAGGAATTGGTTTTAAAATCTAAGCTGTTGGTCTAAAATATAATCATTGGTTATTTAAAATTATTATATGGCAATTAATGGTTCGATTGACCCAAATGTTAATAAAATCATCTAATACTTATTCAAGGTCAAATTCCGGAAAGAAACAAGCTGGTCTGAATGGATTGCACAACGAAAATCAAAGGTGAGTTAATCTCACTTAGTTTAAATTTAAATTTAAATGATTAAATTTAAATAATTGATTGTATGGTCGAATTGATTGATGTGATATAGTATAGTATCCTTTGAAATGGGCATATTATGTGATGCTAACGTCTGTGGATGCAGGAAGAACAGGTTGGAGGGATCCAACTGGACCCCTCAACTTAAATTTATTTAATTATTTAATATTCTCTGTTATGAGTATTTGATATCCTGTAATGAATTATGTTGAAATATTGAATGCTATGGCTTGATTGTTATAATCGGAAAATAATGAATTACCAAGTATATATATAATTTGAGTTTGGGAATGAAAATAAAAGAAGTGAAATTGTAGGTAAAATAATTATGGAAACATGAATAAATTTAAGAATGAATTGGAAAAGAAATAAAGTGCTTTTAAAATTTTAATAAATAAAGCTTAAGTGTAGTAAGGGAAATATGAATAATCAGAAGATTAATGACTTGTAAATTTCAGTCTTATTATTTTGAAAAGAATAAAACATTTATGTAAAAATTAAGATTTAATTTATTGAAAAGAACACAGAAGAATTGGGAAGAAGCTGAAATTGGTATATTTCAGTTAAATGATATAAAATCAAAGGGAAAATAATAATAATAAAAATAAAGTCCATAATTAATGAACTTTAAGATAAACTGATAAGTAAAGAAATTTATTTCAAAATGGGATTAAGTGGGAATCAATTTGGAAAATTTATTTAAGCAATTGAGGTTGGAAATTCTTCCTGGATAACCAAGTACGTTTTCAAAGTAATTTTTTTTAATATAATTAAAAAAATTTAAGTTATTTTAAAAAGCAAGTTTTAGAAAATTTATTATTCTAAATATTTAAAATTATAAAGTAAGTATTTTCTTTTAATCTTTTCTTTTAATCTATTATAACAATAATTATTTAAAGAGTGACTTAGTATTTTGTTTAAAAAATGTAAATCTAGTTTTATATTTTATTAAGACTTTATTTTCAAATATCCATATAGTATGTATTTTTACAAATTATTGAAGGAACTTTAACTTAAACGTTTTAGAGTATATTTCAAAGTAAAGTGTTTTAAATTATTTTAGAAATCTGATTTTGTGCTTGGTGATCTCAGAGGAGATAGAAAATATTTGGGAAAGTTTATTCTGAAAAGAAGGATGGTTTTGAAACTGTTTCCTAAGGATTGAAAATAGAAATATATCTTGTGAAGATATTCTGAGGTAAATAAATAATTTGGGAAATTATTTATTGTTTGATGGATGTTTGTGAATATTAATTGATAGTTAAATCACCGACTATCAATACTGGACAAATGCGTTGATCGTTTCGAAGAGGCCGGGATCGAGATTAATTTCTCGAAAACCACTTCGATCCGGTTTGTACGTTTCGTGTAAACGATTTTGGATTCGAAGATGGAGCAGTGAAGTGGAAGGGCTAGTCGCTACTAATCCTGAGGATATTTCCAAAATGGATGTAGTAGGAATAGTGCCTTCGGTTCCGTTCGAACCCGGGACGGACTTGTATGGACGAATGCTTGCGAAACTTCGTCAGGTGAACGATGGGCATTCTAAGGGATATGTTCTATAAAGGTAACGCTTAGCCTCAAGCCTCATCAAATGGGAATGAATGAAAATCAGGGGTTATGCAGCAAGGCTAGGTGGGTAGCACCCAAGCAGGGTGAGGTCATTCCTGTCTAGATGTCCCTTTTTATTTCGGCTTAGTGGGCGGTTGTTGATCCCTACCGCGGGGTGATCTCACTCGGGATTATCCAGTAAGGGATACTCCCGGCCTTATGTTGCAGGGGAGCGGGCGTACTCCTCGGTACGGTGATCTAGGCCCCGTACTGTGACAGGTGGTACCCTAGTGCCTAGTCATTAGTTGGAAATCCATTCTCCCTACAAGCCTTATACGAATTTTGTTTGTATTACCCACTCTGTGGCTAGTAGTTGGAATTTAATCATGTAACAATTTCGACTATTTTATAAGTATTTGTATATAGACCTTATTATAATATCAGAGGATTTCTATAAAAATTGTTTTAGCTATCGTAAGGTAAAAACCCGACATGTTTATTTGTGGCGTGGTCTTACAAGATGCTTTTGTTTTCCAAGGGTTTCTGAAAATTTAATAATCAATTGGGTGTGATTTCCTCACGCTGGTATTCCAGATTGACTCGGGTGTTATTTAACTGTAATGCTCGGGTCAGACCGAGTATTATAGGATGCAGGATGATGCTATGGAACTCGAGAGACGAGCTGGATGACGATACGTACTTACGTACTTGTTTATTTATATATATTCCGCTGTGTTGAGTTGTTGTGTATCCATTGTATGATATTGAAGTTGATCTGTGATTGATGTACTCTGATGATGTAATATATAAACAGAGATATTTGATTTTTGAGTAAAGATCGTTTATTATCTATTATATTTTATTCCGCTGCAATGGTTAGATTCTGTTGTTGATTTATATTCTCTTCTTCTACCTCTTCATCTTTAACCCAAATGGTTCGTATTTCTGTACAACTTGAGTTAATTTAGGTAGAATAGTGTTGACTCAAGGGGTACGGATTTGCGGGTTGTCACACTTGGTATCAGAGCGAGGTTGGTGATAACCTTGGCTCTGGTGGGAATTTCTCATAAAATAGAGTCCGTAGTACTCTAGAATGAGTTTGAGCATATTAATAGATATAAGCGCGTATTTGTTAGTGAATATAAATTATTTTAATATCGTGATGATTGATTTATTGAGTGGCATATGAACCTTCATCGACACAGTCTACACAACTGTATCGAAGGGGTTTCTAAACACTTGAATAGAACAATTGACACGGTATTGTTTTAAATGCGGGTAAATGAAATAATTTTACCCAAAATATATTTTGATATAAAGAAAAGTTTTTGAAAACTAGCTAATATATGGTTGCTTGGATGTTAGAAATGATGATATTAAAGTATTATCATTGTTAAGTGAAAATTTTAACTGGAAATTGTAAATATAATCAAAGATTGAGAAGATAAATTCAATTATAAAATGAAATTTATAAATATGAATTATAAATGTAATTTATGAATTGAAATACAATCAAATAGAAATTTGTATAAGCATAAATTGTACAAATGAATTATAGTTAAAATGTATTTAAGCAGGATTTGGAAATTCAAAATTTCAGAGATTTTGGGAATGTTATCGAAGTGTTTTGAAGATAAATGATAACATTATTGTTTTGAAGGTATTTCTGAATGGAAATTTGTTTAAATGGGTTTTGAAAGTGATATAGCATTGAAATCACTTGGATTATTGGACGATAATCCTGATGATGACGGCCGCATCATCAGTATTCATTTTCGAATTTCTAAGTGACGGATTGCTGCCAAAAATTGATTTGTTCAAAAAAGTTGGTTGTTTTTGGCAATCTAAAAGGAAATTTGTTAGGAATAAAACCATGATAGGTTTGACTTTTGAGAAATGTGATTTGAGAAGTTTGAAGATTTCAAAATAAATTTGAAACCAAAGCCGGATGTTTAAAAATCCTGATAAGATGGGTTGTAAGCTTGTAGATTGAGATGGTTTTTAAGTTAGGAAGTGAATATAAGCTTTGAATGTTGGAATTTAAATTTAACGGAAAAGTTAAAAATGGAATTAACTTGGATGGGAAATAAAAATTTAACTGGATCGAAATTAATTAAATAGGCTGAAATAATATCCAGTGTATTCGAATTAAGTGGAAGTCGAATTGAGTTAAACAAATCTGAGTTAGAATAAAAATGAAATTGGAATAAAATGTCAGTTGAGTTATTGAATGAAATTAGATTCTTACCTGAATAAATGGAGAATAAGTTGGATAAGAATTGGATTGAAATAAATAAATTAGAATAACTTGTAAAAGAATTAAAAATCCCTGAAATAAAAATATGCTTGAGCAATAAATAGGCGTGAATCTTGAGTTAAAAATAAAAGATGAACATGTTCAAGCCTATAATGAATGGAATAGTGTAAATAATAAGTTGTGACTTATAAAATTTGAAAAATGGGATAGAAAACCCAAAATAAATATTTTTGATGAATTGAAAAATAAAATCAAAATCAAAACTTGAATTATAAAATAAAGTTGAACTTAAGAAAATTTAAATGAAGAGATTTTGAGATTAAAATCAAATTCTGGATTATAAGTTGGGGAAAGACTATTTAGATAATAAATTAGATAATGAAATATGTAATGAGAACCCAATGCAGTTAAATAAAAGCTGAGTTGTGAGATAATAATGAGGTTTGGAAGTAAAACTCAAGTTATAAATTAAATTCGACTCAAATTGTTGGTGAAGTAAAATGAAATTGAACTGTGAGTTCATAAAATAGGGTGGTAAATTGAGAATGGATAGAGGATTCAGAACTTGAGTTCTTAATTTAAATTTAACTTGAAGTGTTAACAAATTAAATATAATTGGAAAGGTATAGAATAAAAATGAAATTGGATTAAAATAATAGTGGTTTGTATTGAGGATAAAATCTAGATATGTGGAAACAAATTGGATATGGCCTTGCAATCAATTGAGTTAACTTGGGTATAAAAGAGAAAAATTTACTTGCAAAAATGAGGATGAGCTTAAGTATAAAATTTGAATAAATTGAAGTAAATTGATTTAAACTAAATGAATGAAGGAGAGGTGAATTGAATTCAACTTAAACAAAGTTTAATAATATTGGCTTGGTTTTAAATCAAGTGAAGGTGATTTTTAATCGAAATAAAATTTGGTGAGTTATAAATAATATTAATGGAATGAAATTTTAGAATAAACAATTGTAAACCATTTAAAATTATTAAGAAATCGAAATAACTTGAGACAATAAGAAAATAGAATGTTTCAAGTTTAATAAATGGATTTAAATAAATGTGGATAAGAAATGAAGTATATAATTTAAATTGGTAATGAAGACGAACCTAAGATGTTAATAGTCTTGTATGAACTAGTTTGGTTAATAGAAGGAAATGCAAGTGAATATATTCAAATCTGAAATGCAATGAAGATGAGAATATATAGATTGTGAATAAATTTGAAAATGGAATAGAGTTAAGTATAAATTGAGTTGAAATCCATTTAAATTGGTTATAAAACATAAGTATTTATTTATTCACATAGATCTCGTCAAATTGCATAGAATGGATTGTCATTTGATGTAAATGGAAATAATTAAAATTCTATGAATTGATAGGAGTAAAATAAATTGATTTTGAGAATAATTGAATTAAATATGAGTTCAGTTTGCTTAAAATGAATTAAATGCAAGCTATTGTGTTTTAAACCATTCAAATTGAATGAAAATGGTTTGTAAATTAATTGAAACAGTTGAATTAGCATGAAATTGTATAAATTGCTTACGGAAAATGTTTGATGTGCATTTCTTTAGAATTCATATGTTTTGACCATTGCAACTAAGTGAAATATAGTTAAACTGCATATATTTGGCACTTACATGTTTAAATTGAGTAAGTACAGGTACCAGGAAGCCGTGTGGCTGGATTTTGGACACGCTAACTGCTAAATAATAAGCTGTTGCTTAAAAATGCTAAATAATGTACGCCTACGCAATTAAAATAGGAAATATGAACTGTTTTTGGTTTTTCCGACCGGGTGGGTCGATATATATATATATATATATATATATCTTTTGTCAAATTGCAAAAGCTCCTCCGTACAAAGGGGACTCTGCCATAATTTTTCAAAAATTTTGGAAGTTAGAAAATTTTGGAAAATTTTGTTAACGACAAAACGGTTTAAATTGGAAAATTGAAATAAGTTAGAAAATGAAACTAACTAGAGTAATGACATAAATTAGTTATAAATGAAAGATAAAATTAAAAGTTCAAAGTTGAAAATAAATAAAATTCAATATTTAGAATTAAAGATAAATTGGATTCATATGAAAATGAAAGAATCGATTTGAATGGGAATAAATATAAATTGAAGTGGTAAGATGGAAATAAGTATAAGGAACATATTTCATATTTATACTAACTTAAGAGGGAATGGTGAATTCTTAAATGGAAATTGATACTACTAATGTAATCTAAGTCAATATTGGAATGAATATATATTGGCATTTTGTGAGAAAGTGGATAAAATGTTTTGGAATGTTGTGAATGGATATTAGTACTAAGTAGGATATGCAGGTAATATAAAGGGGGAAAAGAGTACTGATTTTGATTTCGGAAGACAAATTGAAATGCTGGACAAAAAGGTATGTATTTAAGTTTGGTATGGAATTTGATTGGGTTTTTGGATATAGCCACTTGGCGTTTTGTTTTCTTTTTGGATTTGGGAGGCCGTAGAGCCCTTTTGTAGTTGTACCGAGTCAGCCGCGCAAAGGAGACGCTGGAGAAATTTTTTGGAAATTTAGGGAGTTAGAAAAAATTTTAAGAAAAATTTTGATAATTCAAAATATGGTTTTAAATTAAAACTTGAATGGTTAAACAAATAGTATAGTTTGGAAACTATGGGAGGGTTTGAGAAGTTAATAAGAATGATAGTGGGTCTATAATAAAAAGGATATGTTATGGCAAGTTAATTAAACTGTTTAGATTTGGGAAAAAGAATAAATGGATGTTGGATAATTCTTCCTAATTAGCAATTTCGGGGACGAAATTCTTTTAAGGGGGGAGGAATGTGACAACCCGGAATTTTCGAGCATTTAAAATTGGAACAATTAATTGATTTTAAATATTCAATAGAATAATTTTAATTTGAATTACGAATATCACAATTTATTTGATAATTTAATTATTGAATTAAATAAGTGAAGTTGAGAAAAATGTGAATCTGAAGTTTTAAGCCTGTTAAAAATGTTTTGAAGGCTTGTAGTATTTATATTCCTAACACTGAGGATAATAGAAGTAGTAAAATTGAAATTAATAGTGGTTTATTCAGTTTAAAATTTTATAGTTTAAATTGAATTTAAAAATAGCCTTCCGAGGCACAGTCTCGGAATTTAACGAAACCAGTTCCATTAGATCCGTAATATTGAATTATTATCGGATTTCAAATTTCGTATTTATCAGAGTTATTGTGTGAGCATACGATATATAAACACGTTGAAATTTACATCGAAAATTCAATATAATAACTGGTCCAAAGGCTATTTTCTCCATACGATCGGATTTGGACTCGGAACCTTTTCCATTGTGTTCGAAATAGGGGTATAACGTTATAAACGCCTAGCGGCATGCCTCGATAGGTGTTTGAAATTTTAGGTTGCATTTATCGAGACAGTTGGGATTTAAATGAAAATATTTTTTATAAACATACTGTGTAGCCGAAATTATTTCACGTCGTAACTTTCTTTTCTTTTCTTTCATATCGGAGTCACTGTAGCTGCTTGTACCTGTGTACCCTCGTTCCTTCTACATTACGCTAGATATTTTCTTTCTAGCTTCATCCTTCGTTTATAATCTCTTGGCCAAGTAAACCAATGAGGAAAACAAAACAATCTAAAAAAAATCATGGCCGAAGTTTAAAAAAAAAACAACGGCCGATGCCTCAAAATCGATTATGGCCGAATCGTTTTCTCTTTTCCAAAACCCCAATTTCAGTTCAAAAAAAAATTCCTTAATTGATCAACTCAGGCCGTAGACGTATCAATCAAAATCAATTCATGGTCGTCTCTGTAGAAGCTCGCGAGGTCGTGTAGAGGGGCGACTCGACCGTGGCGATCGAGGCTGGGCGGCGGTGCTGGGAGGGACTCGCGAACTCACGCACGTGGAGGAAGTTGGTTTGTGACGTTTGATTTGGAGCATCATTCATGAGGGCGAAGGTCGCGACCGCGACTTAGGGCTTCGGTCTACAATGTCTAGGAATTGCTATGGATGTTGAGGCGACTGCAGTGATTTCTTAAGAGATATTGAAGGTAAATAATTTTACCTTAATTTATTCGTACCAGATTTGAATGCGTATGTAAGTTTTAAGAATAGAAAATTTTTAAAAGAAAAAAAATGTTTGTTGTTGTAAAACAGTAAATATACGAGTTAAGGAAATTTTTATCAACAGTAAGGTCTTAAATTAAGATGTTTTAAACTTTAATATATAAGTGTATGTATGCAAAAAATTTACAGCGAAGGATGTTACACAGATAGATTTTGGAATATTATACATATAAGAATTTTAAATACGAAGAGTTTATGTAACTTTATATATTTTTTCTATAAGGATTATTTTATCAGTTTGAATATATATATGTAATTTCAAATAAAATAATAATAATATATATATGAGTACTTATTGAAGAGAAAAATTTGTTGTAAATTTAGTTTTTAGTTAAATAAATTTATTAAGAGGAATTGGTTTTAAAATCTAAGCTCTTGGTCTAAAATAAAATCATTGGTTATTTAAAATTATTATATGGCAATTAATGGTTTGATTGACCCAAATGCTAATAAAATCATCTAATACTTATTCAAGGTCAAATTCCGGAAAGAAACAAGCTGGTCTGAATGGATTGCACAACTAAAATCAAACTTGAGTTAATCTCACTCAGTTTAAATTTAAATTTAAATGATTAAATTTAAATAATTGATTGTATGGTCGAATTGATTGATGTGATATAGTATAGTATCCTTTGAAATGGGCATATTATGTGATGCTAACGTCTGTGGATGCAGGAAGAACAGGTTGGAGGGATCCAACTGGACCCCTCAACTTAACTTTATTTAATTATTTAATATTCTCTGTTCTAAGTATTTGATATCCTGTAATGAATTATGTTGAAATATTGAATGCTATGGCTTGATTAACAATCGGGCAATAATGAATTACCAAGTATATATATAATTTGTGTTTGGGAATGAAAATAAAAGAAGAGAAATTGTAGGTAAAATAATTATGGAAACATGAATAAATTTAAGAATGAATTGGAAAAGAAATAAAGTTCTTTTAAAATTTTAATAAATAAAGCTTAAGTGTAGTAAGGGAAATATGAATAATCAGAAGATTAATGACTTGTAAATTTCAGTGTTATTATTTTGAAAAGAATAAAACATTTATGTAAAAATTAAGATTTAATTTATTGAAAAGAACACAGAAGAATTGGGAAGAAGCTGAAATTGGTATATTTCAGTTAAATGATATAAAATCAAAGGGAAAATAATAATAATAAAAATAAAGTCCATAATTAATAAATTTTAAGATAAACCGATAAGTAAAGAAATTTATTTCAAAATGGGATTAAGTGGGAATCAATTTGGAAAATTTATTTAAGCAATTGAGGTTGGAAATTCTTCCTGGATAACCAAGTACGTTTTCAAAGTAATTTTTTTTAATATAATTAAAAGTTTTTAAGTTGTTTTAAAAATCAAGTTTTAGAAAATTTATTATTCTAAATATTTAAAATCATAAAGTAAGTATTTTCTTTTAATCTTTTCTTTTAATCTATTATAACAATAATTATTTAAAGAGTGACTTAGTATTTTGTTTTAGAAAGTGTAAATCTAGTTTTATATTTTATTAAGACTTTATTTTCAAATATCCATATAGTATTTTTACAAATTATTGAAGGAACTTTAACTTAAACGTTTTAGAGTATATTTCAAAGTAAAGTGTTTTAAATTATTTTAGAAATCTAATTTTGTGCTTGGTGATCTCAGAGGAGATAGAAAATATTTGAGAAAGTTTATTCTGAAAAGAAGGATGGTTTTGAAACTGTTTCCTAAGGATTGAAAATAGAAATATATCTTGTGAAGATACTTTGAGGTAAATAAATAATTTGGGAAATTATTTATTGTTTGATGGATGTTTGTGAATATTAATTGATAGTTAAATCACCGACTGTCAATACTGGACAAATGCGTTGATCGTTTCGAAGAGGCCGGGATCGAGATTAATTTCTCGAAAACCACTTCGATCCGGTTTGTACGTTTCGTGTAAATGATTTTGGAATCGAAGATGGAGCAGTGAAGTGCAAGGGCTAGTCACTACTAATCCTGAGGATATTTCCAAAATGGACGTTGTAGGAATAGTGCCTTCAGTTCCGTTCGAAGCCGGGACGGACTTGTATGGACGAATGCTTGCGAAACATCGTCAGGTGGACGATGGGCATTCTATGGGATATGTTCTATAAAGGTAACACTTAGCCTCAAGCCTCATCAAATGGGAATGACTGAAAATCAGGGGTTATGCAGCAAGGCTAGGTGGGTAGCACCCAAGCAGGGTGAGGTCATTCCTGTCTAGATGTCCCTTTTTATTTCGGCTTAGTGGGTGGTTGCTGATCCCAACCGCGGGGTGATCTCACTCGGGATTATCCAGTAAGGGATAGTCCCGGCCTTGTGTTGCAGGGGAGCGGGCGTACTCCTCGGTACGGTGATCTAGGCCCCGTACTGTGACAGGTGGTACCCAGTGCCTAGTCATTAGTTGGAAATCCATTCTCCCTACGAGCCTTGTACGAGTTTTGTTTGTATTACCCATTCTGTGGCTAGTAGCTGGAATTTAATCATGTAACAATTTCGGCTATTTTATAAGTATTTGTATATAGACCCTATTATAATATCAGAGGATTTCTATAAAAATTGTTTTAGCTATCGTAAGGTAAAAACCCGACATGTTTATTTGTGGCGTGGTCTTACAAGATGCTTTTGTTTTCCAAGGGTTTCTGAAACTTTAATAATCAATTGGGCGTGGTTTCCTCACGCTGGTATTCCAGACTGACTCGGGTGTTATTTAACTGTAATGCTCGGGTGAGACCGAGTATTATAGGATACAAGATGATGCTATGGAACTCGGGAGACGAGCTGGATGACGATACGTACTTACGTACTTGTTTATGTATATATATTCCGCTGTGTTGAGTTGTTGTGTATCCATTGTATGATATTGATGTTGAGTTGTGATTGATGTACTCTGATGATGTAATATATAAAGAGAGATATTTGATTTTTGAGTAAAGATCATTTATTATCTATTATATTTTATTTCGCTGCGATGGTTAGATTCTTTTGTTGATTTCTATTCTCTTCTTCTACCTCTTCTTCTTTAACCCAAATGGTTCGTATTTCTGTACAACTTGAGTTAATTTACGTAGAGTAGTGTTGACTCAAGGGGTACGGATTTGCGGGTCGTCACATAATTTATCACAACCAAGTTATCAATCATCTCAATATCCATATAATCAACCATACAATCATTCGAGTTACCAAACATTCATGCAAATCATTAAGAGATTAAATGGTCATATTATTATACATAAGAATAGTTATCGAGATTATTTATTAATTATAAAATATTGAGTACTCAACCATTATCAAACCAAACTTCCTACCAATATTCAAATCACCACCGCACTTCATCTAAATCATTTAAACTGCAACTTAACCATCACCAAACAACTCAACCATGCTTTCAAAGTGCTCAACCACCAACCAAAAATGCTCAATGCTCATGGCCTTTTCCTCCATCACCTCCAAAGCTTACGGCCCTAGCCCATTCCTCCATCATGCTCATGCAATCACCCTCCAGATATCCTTGCTCATGGCCTCATTTACAAACACCCCAAAGCTCACGGCAATAAGTCCATTAAGTAAGATGAGAAGAAGTTTAAGAAGAAGTAGAAGGAGTGGAATGATGTATGTGTATATACGTATTTACTTATATATTTGTATCTCTTTTCTATATATTTTTCTATTATTTCAGTTAGATGAAAGCCATTGAAAAGGTTTAGAAAGAAGAGGAAGAAGATGAAGAAGTACATGAATGAAGAAGGGAAATTGTGCATGCATTTATAGCCTTGGAAGCCTTAAGGGCTAAGTAACTTCATAAAAATATCTTTATTTCATTATCCATCACATCTCAAATTTTCCACAACCCCTCTTATCATGTTCTACACATTGGAACCACCACCTATGTGCTCTATCACCACAAATCACTTCATATCCTAATTGTTGATTTTATGCAAGTTTAAGGGTGAAGTTTCATAAAATATCTTTGATATTTTTAGCATATGTGTATATACATATATATATTCGTATATATGTTATATGTATGTTTATGTGAGTATGTGATATGTTTACACGCATTTAAATGTGTGTTAGTGTCATTTATAATGTTGCAACGACTTGAAACTACTTGTTTGCTGAATCAATGAAAATTGGAAAGCCGATTATTTTCACTTCTTAGTCAACGTACACATATTTGTAAACAAACTTTGAAAAATATTTTCTTAACATTTTACGTGAATTAAAATAATCATATTTTATTTATAAAACCATATAAATTAATATAAATAATTAATTACAATAATTGTTATATACTGATAAAACAATATCGATTTTTTCCTTATATTTTCAAATTACTTTTATAACTTTATAAAACTATTAAAATAATTTATTATCACTTTATAAATATTAAAAATGAATTATCATTATTTAAAATAATTATTTGGATAATTAAATAATTATTAAATCATTAAATCTCAATTAAAAATCAAAAATCAATTATTATATTCAAGGGCATTATTAACAATGTCATAAATACATTTAATTTCCCAAAATTAAATAAAAATATTTTATTTCATATTCTTGTTAAATTATGACAATAAGTTTATGCATCCAGCTTCATGCGTGATGTTTTACGATTATAAAGTTGTTTATTGATAAAACAGTTTCGAGCATTTTTTCGGTATTTTTCCAAAGCAAATATCTTTGTAAATACTTATTATCATTATTATCCACTTTTAAAAACATCATATTTGTTTTATAAATCCTTATATTTTAATATTTTGAAAATAAATATAATTTATCAAATTGATAAATTAGCGGGTCGTTACATCTTCTTCAACTTCTAACTTGGTGGAAGGATTTATAATATTGCCCCAGGGCTTCAGTCCAAATATGAGTTGATTTGTACGATTTTGTAATGACACATAATTTTGAACACTTCATATTTATATATCTAAATTCTTTAAATAATCGTGTCTAAGATATAATGCGATTAAATAGGATTTTTAAAATTGTTAAACACTTTTTAATTAATAACAAATGTTAGAAACCTTATTTTTTAAATATGTTTACAAAATTATTCACTTTAAATAAATACTGAAAATGTGATCGGAATATATTTTGTTAAAAATTAACTATTTGTTAAGTAAAAGTTGTTTGCATATTTTAGCTATAATGACCCAGAATTTTAGTCATCCGAATTTGGAATATTTAATTGATTTTAAGTATTAAAAAGTAAATTTTATAAGTTAAATAACTTATATTTCAAATATAGTAATTTATTTTATAATTAAATTATTTAATTTAATATTTGAAAATGCTTAAATAGTTAGAATTTGAATTTAAAATGAAAGAAAACAATTTTTAAAGTTTATTTAAATTCTATTTAAATTAGAACGGAGTTAGTAAACTTTTAATTTGATTTAAATGAATAAACGGAAATTTGAAATTTTATATTTTAATTAATGTGTAAAAATAGTCATTTTTGGCACGTTTTCAGATTTTGGCGAAACCAGTTTCATTGAATCCGTAATAGTGAATTACAGTATATTGTTGAATTTCGTGTCGATTGGACTTATCATTTGATCATGCGAGTTTGAAGCATGTAGAAATTAATTATAGGAATTAATTAAATAATCCGATTTTGAAAAGCTATCTTCTGGATATGATGGAATTGGCTCTTGATACATATTCCATTCTGTTCAGAATAGGGGTATAATACATAGAACAATATGCGATATGCTTCGTTTGGAGTTCGAAATTTTCAAGGATGAATAGTGCCAAGTGAAATCTTCTATAAATAGCCCTCACTTTCTCTTAATTGTAAACCTAACCCTAAAATGAATTGATAGCCGCCATTAAAGCTCCCCCATCCGATGGCCATTAATGATCGAAGCCTTAAGAGGCCAAATTAGCCAACGACATCGACTAGGGAAATGTAGAACATGATCATACAAAACAAAATGTATAGTTGGAACGGCGGATCGTCGATCGAGGTGGCCGAAATCATGGTCCGTTCATCGCTGCATTCTATGGGTTTGGGTCTCGGAATTCACCTACACAAGTAGGCGCATGCAGGTGATCGGGGGGTGCTGGGTTGAGCGACGCGTAGAGGAGTAGGCGTGGAGGCGGACAAGTGGTGGTGGCATCATGTGTGGAGTCGTGCGCGAACGAATAAAATAAATAGGAAAAAAGAAGCTCCAATAGCGCGTGTGTTCTGCTAGAGGGAAGATGAAGATGGGCATATGTTTCAAAATTTATAATTAATTTAAATATAGTTTTAATTATCTCGTTATGAAAATTAATTCATAACTTTTTCTTACTAGGTCTATTTCGAGCGCAACAAGTTGTGTTGCGCTCGTATCAGCAAGAACTACACTATGGAGTTAGATTGGATGAATTCGGAGCTAGTTGGAATTTTGAGTTAAATTGAACGACCATTCAATTTTAAGTCTGGGGGCGCTTAGGCGATTTCTGGCCTTTTTGTGAGCAAAGTCACCTTTCTGGCCTACTTATATTTTTATATAAGTGGGAATAATTTTATATATGATGATTGTTGATTGTTTGGATGATATACTATAAATATATTAGTTGGTTTGGATATATTCCCGCCTATTGGAGCGGATGAGACCCTATTGCATTCCCATGTAAGGGCGGATTACCCTTTGTATACGAATCCTGCCTCGAAGCAGTCAATTTTTATTATTTGATTATATGCTATTGTGATGCAGAGGGACAAGTTGGAGGGATCCAACATGACACTGTTGATTTTATTTTCATATATATGCTAATATATGATGTGATGGATGTCATGATAATGTTTTGATGTGATTGCTTATTTAGTGTAACGACATTGAATTTTTGGTTATTTGAAATTGAAAGATTAAACTGATTTTTAATATTTAAAAGTTAATTTTTGACTTGAATTTCAAATATAACGATTTATTGGATAATTTAATTATTGTATCTAGTAATTGAAAGTTTCTTAAATAAGTGAATCTTGGGTTTTTAAGCTTGACAAAAATAATTTCAAGGCTCATTTACTTTTTGTTTATAATAATAAAGATAATAAAATTTTTAAATTGGATTTAAAAGCAATTTTCTCGATTTTAGAAATATCTCATTTAAACTAATGAGTGAAAATAGCCTTTCAGGGCAAAGTCTCGAATTTCGATTCAACTAGATCCATTAGATCCGAAATAGTATATTATTATCGGATTTCAAATTTTGTAGTGTTTGGAGTTACCATTTGGCCATACGGGATAGAAACGTATTGAAATCAATATCGAAAATTTAATATGATACTTGGGTCCAAAAAGCTATCTTCTCCATACGATCGAATTAGTACTCGAAACCTTTTCAGTTGCGTTTAGAATATGGGTATAACATTATGAACGCCTGACGGTATGCCTTGATTGGGGTTCGAAATTTTAAGCTACGTAAATCGAGATATTTTGAAATTTAATTGATATGTCGTCTAGAATCCTTCTTTTCATCTGCAATTCCATCTTTTCAGTCCGCACTACAGTTTATTGAGCCACCCTAGTCTACCATCCTTGCTCTTTTACATGTCTTTCTGCACTTAAAATAGGCACACAACTATTACAGTAAAGGAGATAAGCAAAAGCAAACTTCAAAAATTCCTTTCTCTGTAAGTACTCACTTAAAAGTTATGAAACAAATTTTAATCATTCTCTTCGATCTAGTATGCTTTTTGTTGCATGCGGTCAATGTTGGCGATGATCGATTTTAACATCAGAACATGGGTTCGATAGGGTTAGCATTTTATGGGGTTTTGGCCTTCCATTCGACGAGGGGAGTGTTGATTTAGGCTTACAATGGGAAGAGGCATCTCGGGGCAGAAATTATTGGGTCCATCGCTTTTTTTTAGGGAGGCGATGTTTGGCAGTGATTGTAGTATGGCTTGGAAGTCACGATAGACAGGGAGATGCCCGGGTGGGTTTTGATGGGTCGAGCTGGTAGAGCTCGGGACGAGATGAAGTTTGGCAGTGTCGATTTGTCAAACGGTTGAACGGGGGAGGAGCGGTGGCCAGTTGAAGTTGCAGCCACAGTGGATTTTTCGACTATAGAAGCATGTCGAGGAAGCTTACGTTTTGATTGGGGATCCCAAGGTTGTCGCAAATGGTATGGAGAGATTGAAATTTCAGAGAGGAGCGGAACCGCGAAGTCGATTCGTGAAATGGAGCATCGGAGCTCTGTATCGCCAGTGTGGGTGCACTGTCATATCTCTATGCATGGTCGTTTAGGTGAGAAGAAAGAAGGATACCATTTTGGTAATGTAAGTGAAGTTGGATTTAGTTTAACTTATTTAATTTAAATGTTTCGATAATTTCTTGAATTCATATTTCCCTCATACGAGGTGAGATTAAGACGAAACTTTTTGCATTATGATCGCAATGATGAGAGCTTCGAAATAAAATTAGTTTGGATGGATTTTGGAGATAGTCAAAATTAGGGCTAAAATTAGGCATCGTTCGATTTTAGTTCCAAGCTGGAACGTCTCGGCGACAATAAAAATCAATATGAGTAAATCTCGCTCATTTTTAGATTGCTAGTTTAATTTAAAATGTTGAAAATTAAATTATTGGTTGATTGGATGATTTGATAATTTTTATATCAGTTGGATGTTATAATATATATTTGTATTATATCTATTAATAGTTGGATTGATATTCCCGCATATTTTTAGTGGATGAGACCCTATGTGCCCGCATAACAGCGGATGACCCTATACTACTGCAATCTCCCACCTCGAAGTGGGATTGGTATTTTATGTTGTATTAACATCTATGGTTGCAGGGAAACAGGTTAAAGGGATGAAACTGGATTCCTAAAAAATGTAAAATTTAATTTTCATGTATAGTGATATATGATCTGTTGAATAATCCGTGATGGATTATAGTGTGATTTGAATATATTGGATGTTGTGGTAGTACTGACCTAGATTTTGGTATTTTAAAAACACAATATATATATATATATATATATATATATATATATATATATTGAATTTGAAAAGAAATTAAAAAGGGAATTTTGGAAGTGAAATATTATACGGAGTTTTGGAATTAACAAAAAAAGGGTATTGTTTTGGATAACAATGAATAATTTGAATTTTTAAATTTATGATTAATGATTTCATGAAATAATTTTAAATAGAGATTTTAAATTAATGTGTATAAAGGATTTTAAACAATAAACTCAAGTGCTATGTGTTTAAAAAAGAAAAGGGGTTTAAAAATCGATATTCAAATAGTTGGGGAAAATGAAAAAGCAAATTGGAAATAAAGGCAAAATGGGGTATACTGGATCTTAAATAAGATTCTAAATTATGGAATGGAAATTGAAACGGAATTTAGTTTGGGTTTTGAAATAGAGGTTGGGTTATTTGAGAAATTGAGTTATAAATGGAATTTAATTTACAAATCCATTTATAAATGGATTTAGGCGACGCGAAACCATTGTAAACGGGAGATGATATTCATGGGATTTATTGGTTATAAATAAAATGAAGTGACTATCAGCTGACAAATTGAAGATATAAATTCATGGTAAGAATTTATAATGAGATAGGCAAATGGTTTAAAGACAAATGTAGATTTATTTTTAGAAATGTTAAAAGGGGATTTGCAAAATTGGACATAAATCAGTTGGTGATAAATCAAGAGAGATTTATAAATATTAGACCGGCTATATTGGAATTGAAAAATATATTGTTATCGAGAAGTTGAGTGTGTTTTAAAAAGTGGTTTATTATTATTAAACTAAATAATTTAAAAATGTTTTAGCATAGAAATATTACAGAAAAATTAGTTATTTAAATATTTTTAAATTGTCAAAAGAATTATATGTCTTATAAACAAGTCTGATAAAACGATTTGAACCTTGGAAATGAGTCTAAATTGATTATTGTTTCAAAGTTATGAATTATTTTAGTTATTCTAAAAGTATATTTAACTATCAAATAATTTTCAGAAAGTGGTGGTATAATTTCATGGTGAAATCGAAGGTAGAGATTGCTTGTAGTTAATTTTAGATTTCTTCGGGATAGAGACATAATCTTGAGTTGTGAATCCATGGTTGATACCGCGTGGTGCTTTCCATATTTATTTTGAAAGGTTTTTAAAATATCTTTGAAAGAAAGGTTTGTGAATATACTTACTTCGGTGAGATAAGTACACATCTTTTGAATAAAGAGATTTTATTAAGGAACCCTGAACTTATAGTATTCGTTATAAAACAAGTTAAGGGATTTACAATATAAATTATGAAGGGTTTTTGAGAAATGAGAAGTAAATGGAACTTTCCTATGTATTAGGAAGTAAGGGGTTTAGAAAAAATATTATTTTTAAATATTTTTCTAAGTGTTGAAATAAGAGATGGTTTGAAATATCCTGATATGGATATAAGTATTTGAGTTGTCTCAATTATTGAAAATTTGGAAGGGATTTGAATATATATCTTATAAAGATATTTTGGAAATAAAATTTTGGAAAATTACAATATAGGCCTAGTGACTGCTTATCGATATTATTTGATAGTTAAATAACCGAATATCAAGTATTTAGCCAATTTCGTTTGATCATTTCAGAGAGACCGGGATCAGATTTAATTTTCCGAAACCAGTTCGATTTGTTTTGAGCATTACGAATGGATTCATGAAGACGGTGATTTGGTTTGTCTAGACCCAGGACAACTTGTATGGACGAATGCTATCTGAACATCATCATTGGAGGATGATGAGCTTTCTAAGTGAAATTGTTCTTGAAAGGTAATCATCGCCTCAAGCCCCATCAACCAGAATGACTGAAAATCAAGGGATATGCAGCAAGGTAAAGTGGGTCATTTCCAATTAGGGTATGTTATCACCTTTTGAGATACCCTCGGATATATTATTAATTATGGATATGGTGGTGCTTGAAAAGAGCTCTCGATAAGGGGGGAACAACCGATGTGATAACATATTCGGTTCTATCAAGGTTAGATATAAGTCCGGTATTGTGTTGTAGGGGAACCTGGCTAGGTCCTCGGTACATTTTTCTAGACGTGTAACGTGATAGGTGATACCCCAGTTCCCATTCATTGTATGGAATCCATTTTCCAATAAGCGCCGTACGGTTTTGATTGTGCCCAACTATGCTGAAACATGAGATGCAAGCATTTTAGCTATTTTCTATTTACTTTGTTTAGACACTATTATAATATTAGACTATTTTGATATAAAATATTTTAGTTATCGTAAGGTAAAAAACCCATCATATTTATATGTGACGCGGTCTTATGAGATACCTTTGTTTTTCAAAGGATTTTGTTAAACTTTAATAATTCAAATTGATTGTGTTTTCTCACGCTGGTTTTCCTAATAGACTCGTTATTATTTTATAACAATGCTCGAGTCAAATCGAGTATCACAGATTCAAGATAGGATGCTATGGAGCTCAGAAGACGGGCTCGATGACAGACACGTATTCCACGTACTTGATTATATTTCGCTTTGTATTGTAGGCTGTACATTCAACACTTGCGAGGACAAGTTACTATAATTGTCCGGTATTGATTTGTTGATTGTTGTACTCTGATGATTGGTATGTATATTAATAGTTACAATTTTTCTTTGTACAAGATCTGTTGATATACATTATATTTTGTTCCGCTGCGATTGTGAGATTCTGTGTTGTTAATTATATCTTCTTCTACCTCTTTCTTCTTTCTCTAATGTCTGGTATTTCTGACAATCGATTGCTTGGCATGCCATAGAGTAAACGTACTAATGTTGATTTTTGAGCGTCGAAAATCTGCATTCGTTACATTTAATGCAATGGTAGCATTGGGCCTTATCTTTTTATATTCCAAAATATTAGAATGATGATGATTTGAAAAGGATTTCGATGTGATATTGGAAGTATATAAGTTATATGATTTTTAAATCATTAAAAGAAAGAAATTTGTTTTTTAAGAAAAATATGGTTTTTGATGTTATAAAAGTATAGTTTTATGAAATACTTTGATTTGAGATCTTTTAAATATGTTTATATAAAAGATTAATAAAGGCCAAATTTTTATAAATAAAGTTGTTGATTTATAGTTGGAATTTATGAATGTTAGTAAATGGTTTTGAAGATGATTTGGTAAATGAATTTACAAATGATTTTATAAATGAATTTGGTTCATAAAGAAATGGATTCATAAATGGATTTTGATAGTAGAATTAGTTTTTATAAAAGAATGGATTTATAAATGAAATTTTGTAAAATACAAATTCTATAAAATTGAAGTAGATTTGTAAAAATAGTTTTATAAATATAGAAATAACTTATGTTGAGATTTAATTATGGAATTTTATTTAAAGGAGTTTTGAAAGGAACGGTTTGATGAAGTTAAATGTTTTAAAAGTAATTTATCTTTTGGAATCAAAGGTTTTGGGAAGTAATGGTTTTAAATGGAATAAATGGTTTGGAAATGTTTTAAAATGTGATAAGTATCGAAAACATAGATTTCAGCATTTATTGTTGTAATAGACGTTTATGGGGAAGTAAGGAAGGCATGGACTATAACACTGTTGTTATAGTAAATAATTTCCGAAAGGAAATGTTTATATAGTATATGGGATTTATCTATATATTTAATTGCCAAATTCTTATACCAATGTTTTGGGTTGCCGTAACAATATTTTGCGCAACATTCTTTTTGACCTAATAAATTATGTTTAGATCTTCCACCGTGAAATACACAAATTTATTCTTATGATCGTACTAAATGCTTAGTAGTGCAAGATAGCGATAATGACTTAATTAATTAAAGTCTAATTAAATGGGCCTAGTGATTGCTTATGGAACTGGATATTGTTAATTACTTTGATAGTTAAATAATCGACTATCAAATATTTGGCCTGTTAATCGTTGTTGATCCAGAGAAACCGGGGTCGGATTTATCCGGGAACCACTTCAGACCGATGTATATGTGTTCGATTGCGTAGGTTTGGAAGACTATGATATTTGAGATTTTCGTAATGAAGAACTGCTTGTTGATCATTTGGGCATAAACTCCCAATGTACGTATAGTAGAAGTGGTCTCTTCATTATAAAATATCCAATGCAAGGTCTATTCGCTACTAATTCTAGGGGTAACCCTGGCAGGATGTGGTAGGGGAAGTGCTTTCGGTTTATCCTGTTTCTGGACAACTTGTATGGATGGATGTCTAACGTTGCATTTTTGAGATTACATCGTTGACTGTTATAAATGTACGTCTGTTTGGTGGTGGAGAATGCAACTTCTCTTAGCTTAACACCCTTCTCTGAGTTGTATGGGCTTGGAAGTTGTATGTTTGTGAAAGTCAAAGTGATTGATGGAATGGCAATGTGGCATTTAATGAATGATGATGTGTTATGTGAAAGGTAATCATTGCCTTTGGCCTCACATCCAAAAATGGCTGAAACAGGGTAGATGCAGCAAGGCTGTGTAGTTTGCAACAATTAAGGTATGATCATCCTCTTTTAGATATATTTCTTTCTGCTATGACGTTCGGGATGTAAATTATTGTAGATGTATGCTATAAGAGCCCTTTGATAGGTCGGTAACGATTGGGGTGATGACATATTCGGTACTATCTTGTCAGAACGGTAGGTCGATCTTGTGTCGGTAGAGGTGCAGATGTTCCGTCTACCATTTTGTTTGTACAACCCGCATTTGTGGCAAGTATTGCTGGAATTTAATCAATGTAACAATTTCGGCAATGATTCTTGTTGTTTGTATAATAGACACTAGTATAATATAACAGGAATCGATATAAAAGGTTTTGGTTCTCGTAAGGTAAAAACCCATCCATGTTAATGTGTGGGTGTGTCTTACGAGATGCCATTGTTTTGATAAAGGTACGTTTTTATAAATTTAAAACAAATTCGGCTGAGATGTATTTTGTCCCGCTGGTTCACCAGAGCGTTGTTCCCTTTCATTGCTCGGGTCAGACCGAGTATATTTACAAGTTCAGATTTGGTGCTTTGGAGCTTCAGCAGACGAGTTGGAAGTCTTCTAGTCATATGTTATGTATATGTTTATTTTCCACGGCATTATTATTGTTAAATTATCAGCAATCGTAAGGAAATGTCATTATAACTATCCATGCTGATGATTGGTGTTTGATTGTTATACTCTTATGGATGTATGTATATTATATTACGGTTTCTGTTTTATAAAGATCATTGATATGATATGTTTTTCCACTGTGATTGTGAGATTATGTAATTGTTTTAGTTTCTTCTATTTTGTCTTCTCTTCTTTCGTCTTCTTTTTTCTTCTTATTTTCTCTTCTTCTCTTTTCACTTTTCCTTCTTCTTCTTTTTTTCTTCTCTCTCTTTCTTTCTTTCTATTTTTCTCTTTCTTTCTCCCTTCTGTTCTCTTCTTCTCTCTTCTTTCTTTCTCATGATTATCCGTATTTCCATTTGGTTTGAAGTTGGACATGTGCGGTAATTGTCAGCTCCAGATGGGGTGGATTTGTGGGTCGTCACATGTAGTATCAGAGCTTAGGATTTTGCAGACACCTAGGCTTTGGTATGAGTACTCATCATAGATAGGGTCAGTAGCACCCTAGATTGAGTTCGAGTGTATTACATATATATAAGCGCATATTTGTTAGTGATATAAAAAAAGTTTTGTATTGTGTTACTTTATCTGTCGAAGTGGCTTATGAATTCTAGTTGATATGCGGGATGCCATGTTATAGATAAGGGTTTTTAACACTTGAACAAGGCAAACTGACATAGTATTGTTTGAAAGTGGGTAAACGAAATAATTTTACCTGAATCATATTTTATATATAAAGGAATAATTTTTCAAAGATAATTATTTCTGTTATATATGGATTGTTTGATTGTTAGTGAATGGTAATATTTGATTATTATCATTTGTTGTTTGTGTTTTAATAAAAGTTATTATAATTATAAAATAAACGAAGATAAAATAATAAGAAATGGTTTTATATAACCAAAGTGAAATTATATGTAAGTATAAATTTATAAATAAGATTTATAAATAAAAAGGGGATTTACATTAAAAGGGGAATTTAAAAGATATAAATAGCACTAAACTCACTTTAGTCGCTATAAAATAATTCGAGTGATGGTTGTAGCATCATCAATATTCATTTCGAGTCTCTAAGTGATGAATTGTTACCATTAATAATTTTCTATTGAAGTTTTTGTTTTGATAAAACAAGTTTTGATTTTAATAATTCCATTTTTTGATTTTGATTTGAATATATGAAAAGTGTTTTTGAACTTATGATTTAGAAATAGTATAGATAAAAATAAATTTACAACTTACGAGTTTAAACAGGAAAGTAAAACCAAATTTTAAAATGGTTGAACATTTTGATTAAACAAGAAAAAGAAAAATTTGAATTTGAGATATATGATATAATAAAAGAATTAATTAGGTAAGGTTAAATAATGTAAAGTAAATTGTGATGACCAGGAATTTTAGACATTTGAAATTGGAGTATTTAATTGATTTTAAATATTTAAAAGGTTAATTTTAACTTAAATTTCAAATATCTCCATTTATTGGATAATTAAATTATTAAATTTTAATAAGTGGGAATCGGTTAAAGTATTGAATCTAGAATTTAAAGCTTGTTAAAAATATTTCACTAGCTTATAAAATTTATATTGATAATACTAAAGATAATAGAAGTGTTAAAATTGAATTTTAAGGTGATTTGTGCAGTTTTAAAAATATATAGTCTAAATTGACGTTTAAAAATAGCCTTCCAAAGCACAGTCTCGGAATTCAACGAAACCAGTCCCATTGGATCTGTAATAGTATATACTATCGGATTTCAAATTTCGTAGCGTTTGGAGTTATCGTATGGTCGTACAGTAGGTAAACACGTTGAAATCTATATCGAAAATTGAATATAATAATTGGGATCAAAAAGCTATCTTCTCCATACGATCGAGTTAGGACTTGAAACCTTTTCCATTGCGTTCGAAATAGGGGTATAACATTATGAACGCCTAGCGGCATGCCTCGGTTAGAGGTCAGGGTTTCAAGTTGCATTTATCGAGACATTTTGAATTTAAATTATTTTAATTATTGGTCAAACCTCTTTTCAGCGGTAGCTTTATCTTTCACTGTGCCATTCTTCCCTTCATCACATGGCATCCTTTCTGCCTTTTCTATAACCACACGTCCCCTCTTCCTCATCTTTTTCAAAATAAAAAAATAAAAATAAAGCAGCTGAGCCTTTCTTCTTGATTTCAAAACTTAAAGAAAAAAGGGGGAATTGAGAGCTTCAGATAAAAATGGCCAAAGCCTCTATCATTTAAAAAAATAAATTAAAATCTTCGTTTAAAATCGATTCGGCCTCAATCCGAAAATGGTGATTCGAGATTCAAAAAAAATCTCGAAAGCGATTCGTATTAATTCATATTCCCTTCCTCGCTCGAGTCAGTAGCGGGGTCGATTCAATCGATCGAAGAAATCGTCATTGAGTCGAGTGAAGATTATCGATCATCGGTAGGGATGACATGATGTTGTTGAGCTCGAATTGCTGGCGATGGTCGCTGTTTGGTCTTAACCAAGGTCACAATGTTGAGGACCGGACATTCAAGGAAGCGGTTGTCTATGAGCGGCAGCTCCGGCGAAGTCGAGGTCGCAAGCTGCTCACGATGGTCGTAGTCAACTGAGGAGGAAAGGTATATGTTGTTCCTCAATTTAAAATTTATAAATATATATATATATATATATATACACAGAAAAAATATAATTACTACTAGGTATATACATATAATTTATTTATTTTAATTTAAAATTTGATCTGATAATATATATATATGTGTGTGTGTGAGCATATATACAGTAAAGCAGAATAGAAAAACCCTATTTTAAAATAAAAATATATGTATACAATTACACACACATATTAATATATATAGTAAAACAAAAAATATGTATATATGTAAGATTTTTAAAAAACAAAAGGGAATTTTTCTGGACTCAATGTGTATATAAACAGAAAATTAGTTTATATACGAATTTGGAAAGTATAGGAATTTAAAAAATGGTGTAGGGTTTATAAAGATTAGATTTTTAAAAATGTATATAGGTCATTTTGGTACAAGTAGTTTCAAAGAAAAATAAAATAAAATAAATATACATATATACCTATTTTCATTTATAAGTTTAAGTTTAAAAATAATGTATTATGGTTGTTAATCTATCTAATAAACTTATTTAATTATTTTAGTTGCGAAAAATATTTTATTTAAAGAAAATTATTTTAAAATTTAAATTAGTAGTTTAAAACAAAATTATGAGTTTAAATTAAATAAATAAATATTAATTAATTGATTGATTAATTCAGATAGTAATATATTGTGAATTTTTTATACAAGGTCAAAACCGTGAAACCAAGCCAGAATGGAAGTGGGTTGCAAAACCAAAATCAAAGGCGAGATTTTCTCACTCATATGGACAACCTTATTTTAATTCAAATGTTAAATTTAAATCACTGGATGTTGATTGATAAATTATGATTTATCTGTAGATGTTATATATATAGTAGCATATAAATATATATATTGGAGTGATTGATATTCCCAAATTATATAGCAGATGAGACCTTATGCTCCCCGCATAATAGCGGATGACCCTTTATACCACGATATCCCCCTCGAAGTGGGATTGATATTATTATATTATGCTAACATCTATGGATGCTGGGAAATAGGTTGGAGGGATCCAACTAGATTCCTCGAAATATTGAAATTATTTTCATAATCTATGATATGTTTTATTGATATCCTATAATAGATTATATAGGAAATCTAAGTTATTCGGTGCTATAGTTTGGATGAATCTATTTTTGTATTTTAAATATAGAAATATGATGAATTGGGTTCTTAAACGAAATAAAAAGACAATTTTTGGAATAAAGAATGAAATTGATGTTTCAAATTTAAATAAGTTTTTTAAATCATAATAAAGGTGGAATTTGGTGTTAATGGATTTTGGAATTGATTTTGGATAAATCAAGAGATAAATTTTAAAGCGAATTTAATTCAAGAAATCGGTTTGAAATCGATTAGGTGTTTTGGAAACTGTGATTTAAAAGGATAAATTGAGGAATGAAAATTTATAAATTAGGTTTATAAATAAAGCGAAATATTTATCAGTGGATAAATTTGAAAGTATGAATTCACGGTGGGAATTTATAAGAAAAGGTAATTCGTTTTAAAAATAAAAAGGGAGATTTTATTTTTAAAGAGTGGAAAAGAAAATTTATGGGATTGGGACGTAAATTTAACTGGAAATAAATCGAGAAAGATTTATAAATGGTTAGACAGTTATATTGGAATGGAAACCGTAATCTCTTGAAAGGCTAAGCGTATTTCAAAAGAAGATTTCCAATTTAAGTTAAAGGTTTAAAGTTGTTTTTAAAAGAATGTTTTTAGAGAAATTATTATTTAGTTGTTTTAAACTTTTAAAAGTAAATATTTATCAAATTAATTATATAAGAAAATTATTTTAAAAGGTTTAACAAGTATTATGATTTAAAAGATAATTATTTAATATTTATACCTTATAGAACAACTTTTATTTAAATTTAGTTTTGGGTTAAGTTTTACATGAGAAATTGTTTATAAAATTTCATAACTAGTATTTTAAATAAAGTGTTATGAGTAGTTTTTATTTTAAATGTATTAAAGTATATATTTTTGGATAAAGTGATTTAAATTATTTAAAAATTTAAAGTATTAGGACTTGGTGATTTTCAAGGAAAATAAAACAATTGGTGAATGATTGTTTGAATTGGTAGTTAAATAACCGATATCAATATCGGCCAATGCGCTGATCGTTTCGAAGAGACTGGGATCGGGTTTAATTATCCAAAACCACTTCGATCCGGTTTGAACGTAGCGAACGAATACCGTGAAGATGATGAAGACAGTGATTCAGTGTGTCCAGACCCAGGACAACTTGTATGGACGAATGCTATCAGAACATCGTCAAGATGATGGTGAGCATTCTAAGTGAATGCGTTCTGAAAAGGTAACGCATAGCCTCGAGCCTGATCAACCGGGAATGGCTAAAACAGGGGAGGTGCAACAAGGCTAAGTGGTTAGCAACCAATTAGGATAAGGTCATCCTTGTCTAGATGTCCCTTTTATTTCGGCTGCGTGGGCGGTTGTTGATCCCAACCACGGGGTGATTTTATTCGGCCTATCCAGTAAGGTGTAGCTCCAATATTGTGTTGCAGGGGATCGGGATGGATCCTCCGTACTTTGATCTAGATCAGATACTATGAAGGGCGGTACCCAGTAGCCCTGCCATTGTATGGAATCTAATCTCCAATAAGCGCATGTACGGTTTTGATTACGTCCAACTATGCTGGAACGTGAGATGCAAGCATTTCAGCTAGATTCTATTTTACTTTCTATAGACACTATTATAATATCAGATGAATTTGATAAAAATATTTTGGTTATCGTAAGGTAAAAATCCGGCATGTTTATTTTGGCGGGGTCTTACGAGATACCTTTGATTTCAAAGGATTTTGAAAATTTTAATAATCCAACTGAGCATGTTTTCTCACGCTAGTTTTCCAGACTGACTTGGGTGTTATTTCACTATAATGCTTGGTCAGACCGAGTATTACAGAATGCAGATTCTGGATGGACTTCTATGGAGCTCAAGGGATGCGCTGGATGGCGAGATGTATCAAATGTATTTGATGTATTTTCCATTGTATATGGCTTGCTGCATAGTCAGCTTTAGTGAGGACGAGTTATGATAACTGTCTAGTTGTGTGCTATGGATTGTGTTGTGCTCTGATGATTGTAATTATTATACAGTTACAAATTCCTTTGTATAAAAATCTATTGTTATATATTATATGTTTTTCCGCTGTGGTTGTGAGATTCTGTGTTAATGTTCTATCTTCTTCTTCTTCTATCTCATTCTTCTTTAACCCTAATGGTTCGTATTTCCCTCCACTTAGAGTTGAACTGATAGAGAATATTGCAGACTCTAAGGGGTACGGATTTGCGGGTCGTTACACTTGGTATCATAGTCAGGTTAAGCGAGAACCTTGGCTTTGATGAGGATTACACATTAGAAATAGAGTCCATAGTACTCTAGAATGAGTTTGAGTGTATTAATAGATATGATAACGTATTTATTAGTGAATATAAAATTATTTTATATTGTGTTGATTGGTTTGTTGAGTGGTTTATGGATTTTGGTCAATAGGAGTAATGAACGTTATTGATTGGGATCTTTAAATACTTGAGTAGAACAATTCGACATAGTAGTTTTAAAATAGGGTAAATGAAATAATCTTTCCCAAACTATTTTCATATATATAAAAGGAAAAAAATTCGTAAATTATTATAAGTATATATGGTTGCTTGGTTGTTAGGAAGTGATAATATTAAATTATTATCATTGTTGTGTGGAAATTGAACTAAGAATTGAAATTATAACCAAAGGATAAGAAAAAAAATTCATATAACAGAATGGAATTTATAAATGTGAATTATAAATATGGTTATAATTGGAAATGAAATGAATTCTAGAGTAATATTTGAATGTGAGTTGAAAGGTTTTGGAATTTGAAAAAAATTAATTTCCTTTGGGTTTGAAAATGGTTTTCAAAGGTTTCGAGGAATAATAGTAATATTATTCGAAAATATTTTTAAACTGAACATGAAATCTGGTGAGATATGGAATTAAAAATATTTAAAAATGTTTTTGTAAAGAATAAAAGCACTAAACTCACTTCGGTCGCTGGAAAATAACTTCGATGATGACTGTAGCATCATCGATGTTCATTTTCGAGTTTCCAATGGAGGTATTGCTACCTAAATGTTTTAAATTGGAATTGTTTGCAAAACTATGTTTTTTTCAAATTCAAAGGATGATTTAATATGCAAATGAATTATGCATATATAATTGATTTCAAAAATGATTTTGAAATTTTGAGTAATTATTTAAAAGACTCTGGAATCTTATTTAAAATGTTCATGGAACATAAATGGATTTGATAGCTGATGGAACTTGAAATTTGTTAGAATAAAATTCAACTTGGAAAGAGTTAAATAAAAGTAAGTGTGATAATAAAAGGAAGTAAATTGGAAGAGATTAGTAAATGGAATTTAAACTGAAATTGTAGAATTTGTTCGAAGGAACTAAAAGAAGTAAAGGTTTTGAAATAAACTTTTTATCGAAACTTGGAATTAAAATTGGAAATGAAGCGATTAATTAAATTAGTAAGTTGAACAGATTTAAAATTGAATTTAATTGGAAGGTAACTGAATAAGAATATTGAAATAAAACTTATTAAGTTGGAAATAAGATTGTGAATGAACAAACTAATTTACATTTGTAAGTAAATGAGATTGAAACTGAATATTGGAATTTAATTTGAATTTTGTGAAATGGGAAATTAGTCAAGTTGGACTAAATAAAACGAAGGATTGAAAAAAAAAACTAGTAAGTAAACTAATTGTTTTAAGTGGGTAAGAAAATGAATTGGAATTGAATATTGGGATGACATTTAATTTTGTGTAATGTAAAGTGAAGTTGAAGGATTAATTCGAAGTGGACTAAGAATAATTAGGGTTTGGAAATAAAATCCATTTAGATTTTAGCAAGTGAAACTAATTAAAGAAATGGTTAATTAAATATGGATTGAGATATGGTGAATAGAATTCAATACTTAACTTGACTTGGAAGTAAATTAAGAATTGAAGATAAAATGAATTTAGAATGGAATTAGAAATTTAAGTTAAATGAGAGTAGATGTGAAAGATTAAGTAATGAAGTAGAAATAAATCTTTAAGTGTGTAAAATAGTTATATTGAACTTAAGAAATGTAAGATGTAACAACCTGGGATTTCGCATCAATTAATTATCGTCATTAAACGATTAAAATTGCTTACTAATTAATATTGGGAGTTTTTAATTGGGCTGAAATTCTTTTTAAACATTCAGATAAGGGTTTGTGGGCTTTAAAATCATTTTGGCCGACGTTTTATTCTGGTTGCTGTGTTGTATCAAGGTACAGACTCGATCCCCCTTCATTCATTCGTTCGAAAACTCTAAGCAAAAACAAACGAGAAAAAAATGGTGGCTCTCGTTCGTTGTTCGATCCTCTTCTTCAAATAACTAGAGTTTTCGTGTAATTTTTGGTAGTCGACTTTTGTTCGATCGTTGCCTCTTGATATGCTTTCGGCTTCAATTCCGATGTTCGATCTTTGGATTTGGATTCTCCGAAGCAAGGTGAGTGACCCTCACATCTAATTCAAATTTTAGTGGTTTCTGACTTGTTCAAATTCACGACTTTTGTTGCTTTGATTTCTTGACAACTACTATTTTGAATTCTGATTTGAAACTTGTAAGCTTGACTTGTTCAATTCTTTGCTTTGAAACTGCTGTGACTTTTTCATTGCTTTTGACCTGATGTTTGATTAGTTGTAGTTGCCGTAGTGTTGCAGACTTTGACTTGCTTTATACATTTACTGTATACTAATAAATGTTGTCCACAATATTCACGATTGAAGTTATAGCCTTGCATTTACACATACTCTATTTGCATCGAGTACATGTTGTCTTAGTTCTAGTTCACGAAATTGAGTCTGGGTTGCACTGTGTTTGCATTGAGCTTTGTCCACTGCTCTTCGAGGCATGTAGTTCGCGTGTGTATTTGTATTTGCTGTCTTCGTGTACATGTATACATGTGGTTGCTGCTCATTTGTAGTTGAATTGTGTTGTACTCCTGCCTTTGTTCACGAGTCTGATACTGGCACTGCCCAGTTTCATAGTTGCAAACATGTTGTCTCTTTGGTGCACTAGGTTTGTGATTCACTATTGCATTCCTGTATATACACTTGAGTTCGTGTTGCATTAAGCTCATGTGGTCTTCACTTATGTGTAGTCCGCACTTGCATCTGTTTTGGTTTCTGGCACTTTGTTCATTAGCTGGTCCACTGCTTCGTTTCGGGTTCTGGTTGCACTCGAGTCTTCTTGCATCGAGCTCTGTCCACTATTCTAGTCGAGTTGCTCTGAGACAGTGTTTTTCACTGTTTTGGTTACCTTGCATTGTATTTGAGTCTTGTTCAAGTCTTCATGCATTTTTCACTGATACATTACATTGATGCATTGTATTCATTTGCATTTGGTCACTGTGTTTCACTGGGGACAGTATTTTTAATTGGAGCTGCTCTGTGTCTTTTACTGTTGTGTGTTGAGGTGCCATATTTTTGGTGCTCTCACCTTCATTCTGCTGTGTTCATGTAGTTTATACCACTACCTTTGTGCACTGGGTCATTCGAACCTTTATGCTTTGGTGTTGTGTTGCCATATCATTGTCGCATCTGGACTTATACTTATAGTCTTCATTGTTGTGTGGCTTTGGGCTTCACTTAGTTTGTTTCTCTCCATTGATGTGTTTGTTTTGGTTGCAGCAGTTGAGTTGTTTGCGTGAGACTTGAACTGGGTTTGGATTTTTGTTTCTTTGAGTTTGGCAGTTTGTATACTTCATGTGTACTGCCAGTTATAGTTGTGCTTGCTCTTGAGTTTCAAAACTATGACATGCAGGATGCCATCCCTTTGGTGCAGTTTCATTTTGTTGCCGTTTTGCCCTTGAGTTCATGTGGTAGCCGCAGTTCTTATTGCAGTTTTTCCCTTGTATTCATGTGGTGTTATCTCGAAGTCTGTACATTGCTATGTTGTATTTATATCCGTGCTTGAACTTGACTGGATATTGAACTTTATTGTTTGGTCAGAGCTGTTGCAGTCTCTGTTTTATGTTGGTGGATTTGAACTATGGTCGAGGCTTGATTTTATGTCTTGAACATTTAATTTGAATTTATACCTGTGTTGAACCCAGCTAATAGCTCGGGTTTGACCTTGTACTCGTTTGTAAATTTTCATTGGGCATTCATGTGCACTTTGTTCATTTAATGGTTACTGGATGGATGTTGTGCTTGCTGTTACAGTTGCATCTGGTTCATTTTGATTTGAGTTGCTGAATTTGATTTTGGTTCATTTAGCTTTTGTGTGATTCATCACTATAGTGGCGAGGCAGTGCACGTGAGCGTGTACTTCAGCCAAAACAGTATTTACTCTTTAAGTGATATTTCAATTGTTTGAATTGTTTTGTATGTTCAATTCAATATTTTGAAATGCTATTTTGATTTTATTTAATTTGATCATTTTGTGATATTTAATTATCTACTAGATAATTAGATTATGCGTTTTCTAATTATCGTATCGATAATTAGATTTTGTTGTTTCTGTTGTTCACTGGCTAGGGTTTTGCTTTGGCCACTAGTGTTAATTGTCGTTTAGGCAATTCTGTTGTTTTCAAATTATCTTCATTGATAATCCTTTTATTTATCTTTGTTGATGATTTGGTTTTGCTGATTCGCTGTTTATTGCTGTGACGTATTATTTCTACCGTTATCCAATTCTCTTGCGAAGGATTGGATAGGTGAGATTTTTGTGACTGTCGTCTATTTGTTATTTAATTATTATTGCTTCCGTGTATTATAACTGAGTTTGAATTAGACTGACCCACGTATTATTTTCTTTTGAATTAACAATGGGTCAGACCGAGTTATTTCAGGTTGTTGATATCTTGCTTTGGGTTGCTGCTTGAGCTGTGAAGTCTCTTCATATCTTTTGGAGTAGTCGTTGTCATTTCATAGGATGATATGTATTCATGTATATTATATATAATAATGTACTTGTATATGTAACTTCCAGTGTCGACAGTTGTAGTTGTATCGTATGTATTGTATCACATGTATTGTAACCGACTTCAGTTATATATATATGAGATTTTATACTATCTGTGTTTTGTGGTTAACTTATCCGTGTTATTATTATATGTATTGCCCTAAACTATTATGAACCATCGTAGTTCGTTTTATGCTGGAATTGGGTATGTCAATGGGGTAAGTAAACAAAGAGAGGAAAATAATTATATATACCACTCCTATCGAGATAACCAATACTAGTGTAAGGCCTAACTACGGATGGCTACTCATATCCATCCTTATTCTTCGTAATAACAGACATTATTTTCTCTTAATACTCTTTGTTATTGTGAGCATAGAGGTGGGGCGTCACAGCTGGTATCAGAGCGAGGGGTTTATGGACATAGTATAGAACATAACTTAGATGGAAGATGTGTTACAACTATTCACTGATGTTTTAATTGTGCCTTGAGTCAAAACTAAAGTTTTGAAATTATGATGAAATTTTTTAAATATCTTTATTTTAAAATAAAAGTGAAATTGTGTGCTGATGATTGAGAAATTTGTGTTCTGTTTATCAAAGTGCGCAGCGGAAACAGTGAGACTGTCATCGCTGAGTGCAGCTGGTAACCCTTTTGATTTAATAATCAAAAATATGAAAATGAAATTAAATTCATTATGTTATTACATTGAATACAGATGGTAACCCTTTTGATTTAATAATCAAAAATATGAAAATGAAATTAAATTCATTGTGTTATTACATTGATGTGTTTATATTTGTTTTCTTTTTAAATTTCGAATCCAATTTGAGGATCCAAAGCGATTGAAGTTATGTGATTTTGTTGAGATTTTTGATGTTTTAAATTATCTTCATTGAAGATATATTCGAGTGATTTCTTTGTTCATCTTGTAGTGTACGTGAAAATATGAGTTGCATGTTACTGCATTAATTTTACGTTGAACCGATGTTTACTTTTAAACGTATTTTGTTGCCGTTATTTTTGTAACGGGATTTTTACACCGGCGCTAAATTTTTGAAGCACGGTGTTTTGTTGACATTTTTAATGAATGAAAATTCACCGGTATTATATTTTGATGCGAACAATTTTGATGAGATTTTGACGTATGAAAATTACTGTCGCTTTGACTTCAGTAATCGTCAAATTTAAAGTGGATTTTCAAGCGGTTAGCCCGCAATGCTGATTTGATACCCGTTTTTACGGTGTTTTGAGAAGTGCAATTTCCTTATCGAATTTTCTACAGATGTTGCTGTTTTAATCACATGTTTTAAAAATCGTTTTAAAATAAAAAAATTTCAAAAATTTCTACAGTTTGCACTTTCAAAAGAATGAGGAAGCGATTTAAACGCTTCAGCAAAATTGAGGACTATGAACCCACACTTTTACTGATTCGCTTAATTCTGGACTTGTCCGTTTGAGAACGTAAAATGTTATTAATTTAAAATACACGATTTTGCACTTTCAAGGAAACGTTGAAGAGAATTAAACGATTTAGTAAAAATCGTGGTATGGGACATGTGCGTTTGCTATTTCGATTAGTTAAGGACTCGTTAATTGAAATATTTGCTGTTTGATGATTTTGATGGCTTTCGTGTGCTTTCGAGCCACTATGTTGGACCTTCGGGTCATATGATGGACCTTCGTGTCAAATACCAGTACCAGACCTTCAGGTCATATGTTGGACCTTCGGGTCATTTGTTGGGCACCAAAATTATGATGACGGTACTTGGTAGGCTTTGGCCATATGTTGTTGCACGTGCGGCGTAGCTTAGGCTCTCCATATGATGGGATCGATCCACCTTTTATGTTGATTTTCTAGATTACCTTAATTGATTTCTAGATATTTGTTGTTTCTAATTATCTGCAGGTAATTAGATATTTGTTGTTATGAGCTCTAATTATCTTTGTTGATAATTAGATATTTGTTGTTATGAGTTCTAATTATCTTTGTTGATAATTAGATATTTGATGTTTCTGATTATCTTTGTTGATAATTAGATATTTGATTTTTTCTGATTATCGTTTTTGATAATTAGATATTTGAGGTTTCTGATTATCTTTGTTGATAATTAGATATTTGATGTTTTTTTATTATCGTTTTTGATAATTAGATATTTGTTGTTTTCTGATTATCATTTTTTGATAATTAGATATTTGTTGATTTGAGAGATCTAATTATCTTTGTTGCTAATTAGATATTTGTTGATTTGAGATTTCTAATTATCTTTGTTGATAAATAGATATTTGAGTAATCTGATTATCGTTTTTGATAATTAGATATTTGAAGATATTTGAGTTTTCTGATTATCGTTTTTGATAATTAGATATTTGTTGATTTGAGATTTCTGATTATCGTTTTTGATAATTAGATATTTGTTGATTTTTGATTTCTGATTTTTGATTATAGTTTTTGATAATTAGATATTTTTTGTTTTCTGATTATCGTTTTTGATAATTAGATATTTGTTGATTTGAGAGTTCTAATTATCTTTGTTGATAATTAGATATTTGAGTTTTCTGATTATCGTTTTTGATAATTAGATATTTGTAGATATTTGAGTTTTCTGATTATCGTTTTTGATAATTAGATATTTGTTGATTTGAGATTGCACATTATCGTTTTTGGTAATTAGATATACGTCGATTTGAGATTTCTGATTATCGTTTTTGATCATTAGATATTTGTTGTTTTCTAATTATCGTTTTTGATAATTAGATATTTGTTGATATGAGATTTCTGATTATCGTTTTTGATAATTAGATATTTGCTGATTTGAGTTCTAATTGTCTTTGTTGATAATTAGATATTTGTGATTTCTGATTATCGTTTTTGATAATTAGATATTTGTGATTTTTGATTATCGTTTTTGATAATTAGATATTTGTTGATTTGAGATTTCTGATTATCGTTTTTAATAATTGGATATTTGTTGTTTTTCGATTATCGTTTTTGATAATTGGATATTTGCTAATTTTGCTGATTATGAGATTTTCTAGTCTCTAATTGATTCTAGATTATGTTGATTATATTGAATTGCTGTTTTCTATCTATCTCTGTTGATAGTTAGCATTTGCTGATTATGAAGTTCGTGTTTTCTAATTATCTGTTGGGTAATTAGATATTTGCGGTTTTGCATTTGTGATTTGTGATTTCTAATTGTCTTTGTTGATAATTAGATTTTGCTGTTTTCCAATTATCATATCGATAATTAGATATTGTTGTTTTGTGATTTCTGTATTCTAATTATCTAATTGATAATTGAATATTGCTGATAATTGTATATATTCATTTTTGTTGATTTCTGATTATCTATTTGATAATTAGATTTTGTTGAGAATTTGTGAATTTCTTATATGAAATTAAAAGATTTCCTTGGCGTTTGTATTCTTGACCTTTATTTTCCTAGCTTAACCAGTTTATGTTAGAGAAATAATTATTATTGACGACTTTAATTATGAAAATTGCGGGGATGCAATTTTTATAAGGAGGGGGCTCTGTAACAACCAGAGATTTCGCATCAATTAATTATCATCATTAAACGATTAAACTTGCTTACTAATTAATATTGGGAGTTTTTAATTGGGCTAAAATTCTTTTTAAACATTCAGTTAAGGGTTTGTGGGCTTTATAATCATTTTGGCCCACGATTTTATTCTGGGTGCTGTGTTGTATCAAGGCAGAGACCCGATCCCCCTTCAATCATTTGTTCGAATTCCCTAAGAAAAAACAAACGAAAAAAGTGGCGGCTCTCATTCATTGTTCGTTCCTCTTCTTCAAATAATTAGAGTTTTCGTGTAATTTGTGGTAGCCGACTTTTCTTCGATCGTTGCCACTTGATATGCTTTCGGTTTCAATTTCGATGTTCGATCTTTGGATTTGGATTACTCGAAGCAAGGTGAGTGACCCTTACATCTAATTCAAATTTTAGTGGTTTCTGACTTGTTCAAATTCACAACTTTTGTTGCTTTGATTTCTTGACAACTACTGTTTTGAATTCTGATTTGAAACTTGTAAGCTTGACTGTTGGATTCTTTGCTTTGAAACTGCTATGATTTTTTCATTGCTTTTGACCTGATGTTTGATTAGTTGTAGTTGTTGTAGTGTTGCAGACTTTGACTTGCTTTATACATTCACTGTATACTAATAAACATTGTCCACAGTATTCACGATTGAAGTTATAGCCTTCATTTACATATACTCTATTTTCATCGAGTACATGTTGTCTTAGTTTTGGCTCACGAAATTGAGTCTGGGTTGCATTGAGTTTGCATTGAGCTTTGTCCACTGCTCTTCGAGGCATGTAGTTCACGTGTGTATTTGTATTTGCTGTCTTCATGTACATGTATACATGTGGTTGCTGCTCATTTGTAGTTGAATTGTGTTGTACTCATGCCTTTGTTCACGAGTCTGATACTTGCACTGCCCAGTTTCACAGTTGCAAACATGTTGTCTCTTTGGTGCACTTGGTTTGTGATTCACTGTTGCATTCCCGTATATACACTTGAGTATTCATGTTGCATTAAGCTCATGTGGTCTTCACTTATGTGTAATCTGCACTTGCATCTTTTTTGGTTTCTGGCACTTTGTTCATTAGCTGGTTTACTGCTTGGTTTCGGGTTCTGGTAGCACTCGAGTCTTCTTGCATCAAGCTCTGTCCAATGTTCTAGTCGAGTTGCTCTGAGACAGTGTGTTTCACTGTTTTGGTTACTGTGCATTGTTTTGACTTTGAGTCTTGTTCAAGTCTTCATGCATTTTTCATTGATACATTACATTGATGCATTGTATTCATTTGCATTTGGTCATTGTGTTTCACTGGGGACATTATTTTCAGTTGGAGCTGCTCTGTGTCTTTTACTATTGTGTGTTGAGGTGCCATATTTTTGTTGCTCTCACCTTCATTCTGCTGTGTTCATGTAGTTTGTACCACTGCCTTTGTGCACTGGGTCATTCGAACCTTCGTGCTTTGGTGCTGTGTTGCCATATCATTGTCGCATCTGGACTTGTACTTATAGTCTTCATTGTTGTGTGGCTTTGGGCTTCACTGAGTTTATTGCTCTGCATTGATGTATTTGTTTTGGTTGCAGCAGTTGATTTGTTTGTGTGAGACTTGAACTGGGTTTGGATTTTTGCTTCTTTGAGTTTGGCAGTTTGTATACTTCATGTGTACTGCCAGTTAGAGTTGTGCTTGCCTTATAGTTTCAAAACTGTGACATGCATGTTGCCATCCCTTTGGTGCAGTTTCATTTTGTTGCCGTTTTGCCCTTGAATTCATGTGGTGGCCGCAGTTTTTGTTGCAGTGATGCCCTTGTATTCATGTGGTGTTATCTCGAAGTCTGTACATTGCTATGTTGTATTTATATCCATGCTTGAACTTGACTGGATATTGAACTTTATTGTTTGGTCAGAGCTGTTACAGTCTCTGTTTTCTGTTGGTGGATTTGAACTATGATCGAGGCTTGATTTTATGTCTTGACCATTTCATTTGAATTTATACCTGTGTTGAACCCATCTAATAGCACGGGTTTGACCTTGTGCGTGTTTGTAAATTTTCATTGGGCATTCATGTGCACTTTATTCATTTGATGGTCACTGGATGGATGACGTGCTTGCTGTTGCAGTTCCATCTGGTTCGTTTTGATTTGAGTCGGTGCATTTGCTTTTGATTCATTGAGCTTTTGTGTGATTCATCACTGTAGTGGCGAGGCAGTGCACGTGAGCGTGTACTGCAACCATAACAGTATTGACTCTTTGAGAGATATTTCAATTGTTTGAATTGTTTTGTATGTTTAATTCAATATTTTGAAATTGTATTTTGATTTGATTTAATTTGATCATTTTGTGATATCTGATTATCTACTAGATAATTAGATTATGCGTTTTCTAATTATCGTATCGATGATTAGATTTTGTTGTTTCTGTTGTTCACTAGCTAGGGTTTTGCTTTGGCCACTTATGTTAATTGCCGTTTAGGCAATTCTGTGGTTTTCAAATTATCTTCATTGATAATCCTTTTATTTATCTTTGTTGATGATTTGGTTTTGCTGATTTGCTGTTTATTGCTGTTACGTATTATTTCTACCGTTATCCAATTCTCTTACGAAGGATTGTATAGGTGAGATTTTTGTGATTGTCGTCTATTTGTTATTTAATTATTATTGCTTCCGTGCATTAATAACTGAGTTAGAATTAGATTGGCCCGCGTATTATTTTCTTTTGAGTTAATACTCGGGTCAGACCGAGTTATTTCAGGTTGTTGATATCTTGCTTTGGGTTGCTGCTTGAGCTATAAAGTCTCTTCATATCTTTTGGAGTAGTCGTTGTCATTTCATAGGATGATATGTATTCATGTATATTATATATAATAATGTACTTGTATATGTAACTTCCAGTGTCGACAGTTGTAGTTGTATCATATGTATTGTATTACATGTATTATATCTAACTTCAGTTATATATATATGAGATTTTATACTATCTATGTTCCGTGGTTAACTTATTTGTGTTATTATTACATATATTGTCCTAATCTATTATGAACCATCGTAGTTCGTTTTATACTGGAATTGGGTACGTCGATGGGAGTAAGTAAACAAAGAGAGGAAAATAATTATATATACCACTCCTATCGAGATAACCAATACTAATGTAAGGCCTAATTACGGATGGCCACTCCTATCCAGCTTTATTCTTCTGTCCTTTTGGTACTCTTTGTTATTGTGAGCATAGAGGTGGGGCGTCACGTAAGAAATGGGTGGTAAGATTCTTAAGTAAAAATTTGGAATTGGAAAAATATACCAAATTAGTATTTGAATAAAGATTAAGTGAAATTATGAAATGGGATAATTGTGAATAAATGAATAGAAATCAAAATGAATGTGAATAAAAAGAGAATTGATATAGCTAATAATCAATTAAGATAAATACATAGGATGTACGTATATTGTTTTATCTGCATAACGATTTGATCTAGATTCGAGCACAAAATTTCGAGTTAGTTATTCCAATCCGAGTTGGGATTATTCACTCAATTTTCTATGGCGAATCCTGGATATGGATTTTTGATTGACTCTGAAATCCTTTGTCATAGTTATGGCTATGCAAGGAGAATGACAGTTTCTGATCAAGAAACCAGATCCGAGTACGCACTAGGAGGTCGGGTGAACGATACTAGTTCGGAAGTAGAACTGTATGGTCGAGTGAGTGATCAGATTTGTATTGCGCACAGTTGATATATGGACATCGTACGGGCTTAAGTAAAGCTAATACTGAAAATATTGAAAGAAACGTATAAAATGATTTTGAATTCTGTGATTGGATATTATTGCTAAGTAGGATATATAGGTGTTTTAAAAGTAAAGGAAAATTGGTGTTTTTGATTTCAGAAGGTAAAAATTTAATTGCCGAAAAAAGGTATGTATTTAAAATGGCATATGAAATTTGATGATTTTCTAATCTTGCCCCTTGGCTTTTATTTTCTTTTGAAAATTTGGGGCCCGTAGAGGCGTTTTGTAGTTGTGCCGAGCTAGCCGCGCAAAGGAGATGCTGGCGATATTTTTCAAAAATTTAGAGAGTCAGAAAAATTTTGATAGTTTCAAATTTGGTTTCAAATTAAAATTTGAAATGATTGAGTAAGTGATACTGTTTGGAACTTATGGATAAGTTTAGGAAGTTAGGAAGAGTGATAGTGTCTTTAATAAAAAGATTGTTTTGGGTGAGAATTGTTTGGTTTTTGGAAGTTGTTAAAAACTATTTGGGTCGGAAAATATTTAACGAGTTATGGATCATTCCTCTTAACTAGTAATTTCGGGGACGAAATTCTTTTAAGGGGAAAGGAATGTGACGACCCAGAATTTTGGACATTTGAAATTGGAATATTTAATCGATTTTAAATATTTAAAAGGTTAATTTTGACTTAAATTTCAAATATCTCCATTTATTGGATAATTAAATTATTGAATTTAATAAGTGGAAATTGGATACAGTATTGAATCTGGAATTTAAAGTTTGTTAAAAATATTTCACTGGCTTATAAAATTTATATTGATAATATTAAAGATAATAGAAGTGTTAAAATTGAATTTTAAGGTGATTTGTTCGGTTTTAAAAATATATAGTTTAAATTGACATTTAAAAATAGCCTTCCGGGACACAGTCTCGGAATTCAACAAAACTAGTCTCATTAGATCCGTAATAGTGTATTATTATCGGATTCCAAATTTGGTAGTTTTTGGAGTTATCGTATGGCTGTACGATAGGTAAACGCACAAAAATCTATATCGAAAATTCAATATAATAATTTGGAACAAAAAGCTATCTTCTCCATACGATCGAGTTAGGACTCGAAACCTTTTCCATTGCATTTAGAATAGGGGTATAACATTGTGAATGCCTAGCGGCATGCCTCGGAAGGAGGTCAGGGTTTTAAGTTGCGTTTATCGAGACATTTTGAAATTTAAATTATTTTAATTATTGGTCAAACCTGTTTTCAGCGGTGCTTTATCTTTCACTGTGACATTCTTCCCTTCAACACATCGCATCCTTTTTATCTTTTCTATATCCACGCATCCCCTCTGCCTCAACTTTTTAAAAATAAAAAAATAAAAATAAAGCAGCCGAGCCTTTCTTCTCGATTTCAAAACTTAAAGAAAAAAGGGGAAATTGAGAGCTTCAAATAAAAATGGCCGAAGACCCTTCCATTTTTTAAAAAAAATAAATTAAAATCCTCGTTCAAAATCGATTCGGCCTCACTTCAAAAATGGTGATTCGGGATTCAAACAAAATCTCAAAAGCGGTTCGTATTAAACCATGTTCCTTTCCTCATTCGAGTCAATAGCAAGATCGATTCAATCGATCGAAGAAATCGACATCGAGTCGAGTGAAGATTACCAATCATCGGCAGGGACGATGTGATGTTGTTGAGCTCGAATTCCCGACGACGGTCGCTGATTGGTCTTAACCAAGGTCATGATGTAGAGGACCGAGCGTTCAGGGAAGCATGTCGATTGTTTGACTTGGAGTCGCGGCTGTCTACGAGCGACAGCTCGAAGCGAAGTCAAGGTCGCAAGCTGCTCGTGATGGTCGTGGTCAACTGAGGAGGAAAGGTACATGCTGTTTCTCAATTTAAAATTTATAAATAAATAAATAAATATATACAGAAAAAATATAATTACTACTAGGTATATACATATAATTTATTTATTTTAATTTAAAAATTGATTTGATAATATATTTATATATATATATGAGTATATATATACAGTAAAGCAAAACAGGAAAACCCTATTTTTAAATAAAAATATATGTACACAAATATGCACACATTTTAATATATATAGTAAAACAGAAAATATGTATATAGGTAAGATTTTGATAAAACAAAAGGGAATTTTTCTACATTGAATTTGTATATAAACAGAAAATTAGTTTATATGTGATTTTGGAAAGCATAGGAATTTTAAAAATGGTGTAGGGTTTATAAAGATTTGATTTTTAAAAATGTATGTAGGTAATTTTGGTATAAGTGGTTTTAATGAAAAATAAAATAAAATAAATATACATTTATACCTATTTTCATTTACTAGTTTAATTTAAAAATAATGTAAAATGGTGATTAATCTATTTAATAAACTTATTTAATTATTTTAGTCGTTAAAAATATTTTATTGAAAGAAAATTAGTTTGAAGTTTAAATTAGTAGTTTAAAACCAAATTGTTAGTTCAAATTAAATAAATAAATAGTAATTGATTGATTGATTGATTCAAATGGTAATAAATCGTGAATTGTTTGTACAAGGTCAAAACCGTGAAACCAAGCCGAAATGGAAGTGGGTTGCAAAACAAAAATCCAAGGTGAGATTTTCTCACTCATTTGGATAACCTTATTTAAATTCAAATGCTAAATTTAAATCATTGGATGTTGATTGATAAATTATGATTTATCTATGGAAGTTATATATGTAGTAGTATATAAATATATATACTAGAGTGATTGATATTCCGGCATTATATAGCAGGTGAGACCCTATGCGCCCCGCATAATAGCGAATGACCCTTTATACCGCGATATCCCCCTCGAAGTGAGATTGGTATTATTATATTGTGCTAACATCTGTGGATGTAGGAAAACAGGTTGGAGGGATCCAACTGGATTTCTCAAAAAATTGAAATTATTTTCATAATCGGTGATATGTTTTATTGATATCCTATGATAGATTATATTGGAAATCTAAGTTATTCGGTGCTACGGTTTGGATGAATCTATTTTGGTATTTTAAATATAGAAATATAATGAATTGAGTTCTTAAAGGAAATGAAAAAAGAATTTTTGGAATAAAAATGAAATTAATGTTTTAGATTTAAATAAGGATTTTAAATCATAATAAAGGGTGAATTTGGTGTTAATGGATTTTGGATTTGATTTTGGATAAATCAAGAGATAAATTTTAAAGAGAATTTAACTCAGGAAATCGGTTTGAAATCGATTAAGTGTTTTGGAAACTGTGATATAAAAGGATAATGAGGAATGGAAATTTATAAACTAGGTTTATAAATAAAGTGAAATATTTATCAGTGGATAAATTTAAAAGTATAATTTCACGGTGGAAATTTAAAAGAAAAGTTAATTCGTTCTAATAATAAAAAGGGTGGTTTTATATTTAAAGAGTGGAAAAGAAAATTTACGGGATTGGGACGTAAATTTGACTGGAAATAAATCGAGAAAGATTTATAAATGGTTAGACAGTTATATTGGAATGGAAACTGTATTTTCCTGAAAGACTAAGTATATTTTAAAAGAAGATTTCTAAGTATAAGTTAAAGGTTTGAAGTTGTTTTTAAAAGAATGTTTTTGGAGAAATTATTATTTAGTTGTTTTAAATTTTTAAAAGTAAATATTTATTAAGTTAATTAAATAAGTAAATTATTTTAAAAGGTTTAACGTGCATTATGATTTAAAAGATAATTACTTAATATTCATACCTTATAGAATAACTTTTATTTAAATTTAGTTTTGGCTTAAGTTTTACATGAGAAAATTTTACAAAATTTCTCATGTAAAACTTTTTTCAATAAAGTGTTATGAGTAGTTTTTTAAATGTTTTAAAGTATATATTTTTGGATAAAGTGATTTAAATTATTTAAAAATCTAAAGTATTAAGACTTGGTGATTTTCAAGGGAAATAAAACAATTGGTGAATGATTATTTGAATTGATAGTTAAATAACCGACTATCAATATTGGCCAATGCGCCGATCGTTTCAAAGAGATCGGGACCGGATTTAATTATCCGAAAACCACTTTGATCTGGTTTGAACGCAGCGAATGAATACCGTGAAGATAATAAAGACGATGATTCGGTTTGTCCAGACCCAGGACAACTTGTGTGGACGAATGCTATCTGAACATCGTTAGGAGGACGGTGAGCATTCTAAGTGAATGTGTTCTAAAAATGTAACGCATAGCCTCGAGCCTCATCAACGGGGAACGACTAAAACAGAAGAGGTGCAGCAAGGGTAAGTGGCTAGCAACCAGCAACCAATTAGGGTAAGGTCATGTAATATCCCGCCTTTTCGTACGCTTTAAATCTTCGATAAACCACACACGTCAGACTTAAACCATACAGAAGGGAGGATTATTATGGGGTAAATAAGAAAAAGCAGGGAAAGGAAAAAAAAAATAGAATCTTACAGCGGAACGCTAAAATATAAAAATCAAATATATAGTTCATGAAGCTGTTTTATAAACATTTGATTATATTTATACAATACATATCAGAGTTGCACATACCAACGAATATTAATCGATACAGCGGAATACAGTGTAGTGGAACAATATGGTATATAATAATAATAATAATAATAATGAAATCTTCGTCTTCGTCCTCTAGAGAAAAAGTCTTCCAATCTTGAAATGCTCAGGCTAACCCGAGCGAACTTAAAAGACAAAACACTCGAGTCAGAGCTAAAAGATCTTATGTAAGTTAAATTAACTGAAATAAATATGAGTGTAACGGCGTCGGAGATGTTTGCGGGATTTGACATCTCCTACCCAGTGTCTAACGTGAGTGCAGTAACTCAAAAGATGCTCGGGAGTCACATCTCCTAAGGATTCGTTAAACTATTTACTATGTAGTAATATTTCGCTATTATAATAATGTCTATTAGTAAAATAAACTTACTTTTTTCTTAGCATTAAGGGGTTACCCATATAGCCCTTAACACATAATAGTCCCAGTAGTCCATCCAATATCATGGTCCCTCCTGATCGGGAAGCCACCAGAGGATAGCACATGGGCTAGGGGAGAAATCCAAACTCGTACAAGGCACGATTGGGTAGGTGAAACGGCACAACTAGGCAATGCCAGGGTAGATATACCAATTACGCTTCCGGGTCGGTGGTAACGCGTAGCAGCTACTACCGCCCACCTCGATCCACACCCCAAATTAGAAAAACAGAAGTGGCCACCGAATCAATCCAAAAGTCGAAGTATAATATCGAAGGGATGTGTTCGATCAAAGGCGCTACCTCAATTAACCCGTCGATCGCTCCTCTTTTAGCCACCTTATGCCAACTCACGGGAATTAGGTCCACGTATTTACCTCAAAGGAAATGCCGCCACCATCCTACTTTATTCTGAAATCTCCACCGCGTACACGGTTGTTAAAGTGGTTTTCGGGGTGGGCAGAGAGTATGACAACTTCCGATCCCGGTCTCTTCAACAACCAAATGTTATTATAACACCGCGGTCAATTTAAAATAATTATACTTCAAAACCAGAATAAATATTTCATTTCAAAACCATTAAAATACGCTACCATTTTCATTTTAAAATCCAAAACAATATGATATCATTTTTGTTTCACATATACCATTTTTCTAAAATCATAACACTTTCAAATCTATATACCTTGATAACCCAAAGCTTTGAAACATAACTTCAATTACTTAAATGGTTTAAATATTAAATTAGTTTATATAATAAAATAGCTTCTTTAATTTCATAAATAAATTCCAAATTCAAATTTGAACCTCCAAATAAACCATTTCAAATTCCTATATATTTCAAAGCTTTAAATATTCCACCATTTCAAAACTAATTCTTTGATAATTCCATATATATCAAATTCAATTGCTATTATTTTGATTTGAAATGTTTACTTAATAAATCCCATATAATTTAAGTAAAACTTTTAACTTCAAACAACTGGATATTCTTTCAATTTATTGAACTTAATAAATTCGTTATCTCAACTTTATATTCATTTAAATTACTTTAAACCAAATCAAGTTATAAGAATCATATCCATTTAAAGTCTCCATTTTTATTTAAATTCCAGATCAAAATTTATTCAAGTACAATTCTTAAATAATTCAATGTAAACCAATTTCATATTTATCTCCCAACTTAAATTTCATTTAAGTCAATTTAAAAACTCTATATATACAATATCTCAAATTGGTACTAAACCATAGAATATAAAACAATCAAACTCCATTATTAAACTCATTTTTTATTGATCAATTTTATACATAGCTTAAATTCCAGGATTTAACTATATATATATATATATATATAAAATAATATTTATATAACATCAAAATTTAATATTTATTAAACCGCATATTCCTTTTCGAAGCCATAGAAAATCATTTCAAAATATTATATATATATATATATATATATATATATATATATATATATATAGACCGCGGTGTCTGTATATAACTTTCTACCCTAGGGTCAAGTGATACGGATATTTATCATTTCAATCCGTAATTTAAAAATAAAATACGGTTATATATCATTTCAAACTGCAATCCCGAATGAAACGAAAATGCATAATAACTTGCAGTTTATAGCAATATAAAATACAACATCCATTCATCCAATATCAACCATCAACCATTTATCACAATCACCATCCAATTCAAACAATAGCATCAATATAAAACGAATAATAAACAACAGGTATTAACTATCAGTTTAGATTCAATAATAAATTAAATAACTGTTTAGCTGGTAGTTTATATGCAAAAATAAATAAATAAAAATTTAACTGGCAGTTTATATACAATGAAAAATTTAAATAACGATTTAATTAAATAAATGCAATTTAACCGAGATGATGATTAAAAATATGGCAAACAGTCATAAATAAATTTCTAATCACATCAACAATTAATTTAACAAACATAAGAAATTTTATAAGTTGTGAGTGGGTTAAAACACTCACCTTTTGAATTTTAATTGAATTTAAATTCAATTTAAACCCAAAAATTTGATAGTCTCAGAATTTGTCCAAACCAGCGTCACAATGTCTGGAATTTCAATATGGTCCTAACAAAAAAATGCGCGTGAAACGGAGTTCGTATGTGAAAAATATAGCGAAAATAATGATTGAATTTCAATTTATAAAAAAAGAACACAATTATTCTCACTTAGCTGCCACGTCATCACATCCTTTTTCCAGAGCCCATCATGTTCGCACGCACCCTACAGCACAGAAACACACGTGACCTAATCTCCCCTATTTGACCAAAGTTTGACCATGGGAAATGCCCACCTCCGGCCGTGGGTCGCCACGCCGACCACCTTGGTCGAACTCCCCTCGACGCCCCTTCGAAACCGCCCAAGTCCGAGCTCCTCCAATGAAGCCACCACCGCCGATGTACTATGGGTTCCAAATCCTAATTGAATTTTTAACGATGATCTGACCGTTGATTCGCCAAATAAACTTCATGGATGAAGTCCCCTCGGTCCTCTCTTCCAAACCCAGAAATGGTTCGTCGATCCGTCGAGTTTCATCGACGCGCGATTAACGGCCGTAAATTGTTCTTCGATTTATCGACAAACAGTGCGTCGAATCGAAAAACGAGTTGCAGATCTGAGTTACGCACTTCAAGAGCTTCGCTATGTGTTTTTTTTCAAATTTTTCTGAGGAGTTTGAATTTTCAGCTTTGCATTTGATTTGGGATTGCAATTGATATTAGGGTTTGTCTGCCATTGAAGTGAGGAGGTGAATAGAACGTATAGAAATGAGAAACAGAGCCCGCTAGGTGTTATAGCAGGATATATATATATATATATATATATATATATATGCAGGGTTGACATTTGAATGGATGGATAAGATAGATTTACGCGCTAACGCCAAAGTGGCCCAAAAAGCCCGTTTCGACTCCGGAATGAAATTTGGTCAACCCATATTTCAAAATAGATGTTTTAAATATTTTAAACATGATGGAACAAGTTTCAAGTCTAAATTCCATCGTATGAAAAAGTTCTGCTCAAATCAATATTTTTCAAATTATTTCAATTGATTTCAATTTCATTAATTTCAAGGCGTTTCGAGTCCGTACGATCAAACGACAAGTCCTATCGCTACGAAACTTGAAACCCTACAATAATTTACCGTTACAGATCAGATGAAACTAGTTTCGTCGAAATCCGAGTCAGTGGCCACAGTGGCTATTTTTCCCTTAATTAAATAAATTTATAAATTAGCTCATTAAATTAAATTTCAAAATTTAAATTCTTAAATTGACAAATTTCATCACTTTTGATTTCTTAATCATTCACAAAAATTTAAACAAGTTTAGATGTCAAATTTAAAGTTGATTAATTTATAAATTTCCGTACTAACTTTAATTTTTATTGAATTCAGGATTTATAAGAAAATTCCCAATAGTTCCATATAATTATATGAATTAACAATTACTCCATTCATTATTGTCAAACGGATGAAATTAACCTTGGATCATGGTTTATTACATTATTATCCTTAAATTTCATCTTAATTTCAATAACGTAATATTTAAACGTTTAATTTCATTTATTTTGCAACAACTTCAATTATTGAATTTTATACTTCAATTAAATAAACAAAAATCGCTTCTATACTTTAAATCAACCAATAGTCATATTATAGATGGATTAAGAATTGGATTCAAAACTATTACATATTTTTCCTCCTATTATCTTTATTTCAAATTGCATAACCTTTAATTTCAATTTCTACAAAAATCACACTTATTAAAATTTTGGATTTCAATGGATTGATTTGTCTCAATTCAAATCTTTTATTAAGTTTACTGTAAACTTAGTTACCTTGTGTCTCTTCCATTCATTACCTTAATATACCAAATTTGACAACCTCTACCCATTGTATTACATTTCACATTAATGTGACATTTATTAAAATTAATTTCCAATAAACGTACTACTAAATTTCCCTTAATTGCAATTTGGTTTCCAAATTTTATTTAACATACTAAATAAAATAAATACCATATATAGATTGTTACCTATTTTCCTTTACTTGCATTTATAAGTTTTATTACTTAACAACACAGGTTAAAATTCCATATATACATAAGTTTTAATTAATTGTCATTAACACTGTATTATTTTATTAATTAATCAAAAACTTTCATTAACACTATTTCACTTAGTTTGGTCGTTATTCCAAGCATAGGTCGCAAGTTTTTCATTTCTTTATATTATCCTATGGAAACAATATACATTTCAATACTTTATTACATTTATTGAGATATGTTTTCCAAAATTACTAGATACCACAAATTATGACCTTACAGTTATTTCAATTAATTTGGATTGCGCTAAACTAATTATTTATTAACTTACCTTAACATAATTTCATTAATTTACATTCAGTAACAAATAAATCAATATATTATTTCACACATTAATACACTGATTGCATTTGTTAATACTATATTTCATTTAAAACTAAGTCATAACATTTGAATTATTATATTAAATTGGAATGTTCGTTCAAGTTCATTAATTATTAACTTGCAATAACATATTTCCTAAAGTTACATCCAATTTCTGTTAACCATGTTTTATTACATTAATCAATTCAATGCTTACCTCTAATTTCTTATAATCAATTTATATCCAGGTATAATACTTACACCATTTCATTTGTTTAAATTTTATTCAAATTACAAATAAATAGGTTTTAAATTACTACTTATACATTTTATTTTAGCGTTCATTTCAATATTAATTTATAAAGTTTTATTTCTATTAAATTTAATTACAAAAATATCATTAATTTAACCAATTTGGATTGTCGAAAATTACGGGTCCTTACACTCTCCCTCACTCAAAACTTTTCGTCCCCGAAAAGGAAAAGAAGGATTTAGAAATCAATATGTCTTATTCAAAACATTAGCTTTATAAACAATTAAATTTACAAAATTAATTACTTTAAATAAAATATACAAATTTACAACCATGAAATCTTTTTATACTTAAATCAATAAAGTTTGGAAAATATTTTCAAAAAATTTCTATGTCCAAAATTTACGGAAAATTTCGGTAGAGTCTCCTTTGTACGGAGAGGCTCGGGAGAAAATATAATATCAAAATAATAATATATAACATATACTTTCCAAAATAATATATCCCAACACGGGAAAATAATAATAAAATAGGGTTATAAACCGTAATCCGAAAACGTACCTATTTATCGGGCAACTAACACTTAATTATGAAATCAAAAGCAGTAGCAATTGCTTCCATAACCTGAATTTCACTTACATAATCCAAAAAGGTTAACAATTATATAAAATGAAATATTTAAGGTTGTTTCAACTACAAACAAACAATTCAATGCAATCAACAATCACTTGCAACAAGGAAACCATCACATAGAACCCATACAAATCAATCTTTCATCCATAACAAAAAAACAAATAGTTATTCGGGTTCAAAACTTCAAATTGTTCATGATGAAAAATAAACCACTAAGCGCATCATTTACTCAACAGTCTCTGATGAAGCTAAATAGATTATTCATTAATCCAACCAATTTTGAAGTATTCTTGCCCAAACAACCATGAACAAAAACAATAACAGCAAATTTCAAACAATGATTAAGTTCATTCTTATTAGTTTCATTTCATACTATTTGTTGTTTGATTTCCTTTTTATTTATATAATGGTTTATCCTTTTTATTTTCATTTATTTCTTGCAGTTTCATTTAGAAATAACTTCAACTTATTTACTTAAGTTTAAAATTTCTTACTTATATTTTCTTATAATTCTCATTTATTTATAGTATCCGTCTTTAATTCAACTTCTTTGCATATTAATTCATTTAATTAAGCGTACAATCTTATGCTTACAATACTTACTTCCTATTTCCTTAATTTTATTACTTGTATAATATCCATTACAATTTCTTTTAACATTCTAACTTTTCATAATTGGTAAGTTATATACATGCTTTTAAGGATGTAATAGAAAGTTACACAAGTTTATTTCTATTTCTTTAAAATTACTAAATATTATTCTTTGTTTCATAGGTTACAGTTCCAACTTACCTTTAATTTCATTCATAACCTAGTATTAAATTTCTTATTTTAATTAAAGGCTCAAATTATCTATTAGTTTCATTACGTTTCACTACTATACTTGAACTATTAATTATCGAAAACTTAAGAATTAAATACCGGGTTTTTATTAAAAATCATTTAAAAATAATAGATAAATGTATATACTTACAGTCTATATATCCAATTATATTTAAAACAATTTAAAATTTATATTTGTTTATCAAAATAAATCTGCAGTAAAACTACTATAATGGCCTTCCCACTTCGAAACCCGAAAATGAATGTCGATGATGCGGCTGCCATCACCGAAATTATTTTCCAGCTATAGAGAGGGGAGTACAACTTATTTCTTTCCAAAAATTTATTTAAAAATAATTCTTTCAAATCATATTGAAATATTTATATCAGAAAATACTTCTAATATATTATTATTATATTCCAAATCATTTGAAAGAAATTTTCAAACCCCGGAACTTAAGTTCTAAATTCCTAAATTCTTCATTTTTTTTATTTTCAATCTCATTTCAACTATTATTTATAAATTTTATTACCTATCAACCAATCAATTGCAACCAAATGTATATATCATTTATAAAATTTTATTTTATATATATATAGAAAATATAATAGGAAAAATTATTTCATTCACCTATATTCAAAACAAATATTGTGTCGGTCTGTCCTTTTAAGTGTTTAGAAATCCCTATTGATGTCATAGCGTCCCATGCATCAACCAGAATTTATAAATACAAAATGGAACAAATCAACATAATATAAGAACTTTTTATAACACTAACAAATACGCTCTCTCATATATATACGCTCAGTGACTCATCATAGGGTATTACTACACTTTAACAAAGAGTCAAACTCCACAAGCTAAGGTTTATCGCTAAACCAAAGCTCTGATACCAGATGTAACATCCCGCCTTTTCGTACGCTTTAAATCGATGATAAACCGCATACGTCAGACTTAAACCATACAGAAGAGCGGATTGTAATGGGGTAAATAAGAAAACGCAGGGAAAGAAAAAAAACAAAATAGAATCTTACAGCGGAATGATAAAATATAAAAATCAAATATACAGTTCATGAAGCTGTTTTATAAACATTTGATTATATTTGTACAATACATATCAGAGTTGCACATACCAACGAATAGTAATCGACGCAGCGGAATATAGTGTAGTGGAACAATATGGTATATAATAATAATAATAACAACAACAAAATCTTCGTCTTAGTCCTCCAGAAAAAAGTCTTCGAATACTGAAATGCACAGGCTGACCCGAGCGAATTGAAAAGACAAAACACTCGAGTCAGAACTAAAAGATCTTATGTAAGTTGAATTAACTGAAAAAGTATGAGAGTAACGGCGTCGGAGATGTTTACGGGATTTGACATCTCCTATCCAGTGTCTAACGTGAGTGCAGTAACTCAAGAGATGCTCGTGATTCACATCTCTTGAGGATGCGTTAAACTATTTACTATATAATAATATTCCGCTATTATAATAGTGTTTATTAGTAAAATAAACTTACTTTTTTCTTAGCATTAAGGGAGTACCCATATAGCCCTTAACACGTAATAGTCCCAGTAGTCCATCCAATATCATGGTCCCTCCTGATCGGGAAGCAACTAGAGGATACCACACGGGCTAGGGGAGAAATCCAAACTCATACAAGGTGCGATTGGGTAGGTGACACGACACAACTAGGCAATGCCAGGGTAGATATACCAATTACGCTTCCGGGTCGGCGGTAACGCGTAGCAGCTACTACCGCCCACCTCGAGCCACACCTCCAAATTAAAAAAACAAAAGTGGCCATTGAATCAATCCAAAAGTCAAAGTATAATATCGAAGGATGTGTCCGATCAAAGGTGCTACCTCAATTAACCCGTCGATCGCTCCTGTTTTAGCCACCTTATGCTAACTCACGGGAGTTGGGTCCACGTATTTACCTCAAAGGAAACGCCGCCACCATCCTACTTCATTCTGGAATCTCCACCGCGTACACGGTTGTTAAAGTGGTTTTCGGGGTTGGCAGAGAGTATGGCAACTTCCGATCCCGGTCTCTTCAACAACCAAACGTTATTATAACACCGCAGTCAATTTAAAATAATTATTCTTCAAAACCAGAATAAATATTTAATTTCAAAACCATTAAAATACGTTACCTTTTTCGTTTTAAAACCCAAATCAATATGATATCATTTTTATTCCACACATACCATTTTTTCTAAAATCATAGCACTTTCAAATCTATATACCTTGAAAACCCATAGCTTTGGAGCACAACATCAATTACTTAAATGGTTTAAATATTAAATTACTTTATATAATAAAATAGCTTCTTTAGTTTCATAAATAAATTTCAAATTCAAATTTGAACCTCTAAATAAACTATTTCAAATTTCCATATATTGCAAAGCTTTAAATATTCTACCATTTCAAAACTAATTCTTTGATGATTCCATATATATCAAATTCAGTTGCTATTATTTAGATTTGAAACGTTTACTTAATAAATCTCATATAAGTTAAGTAAAACTTTTAACTTCAAACAACTGGATATTCTTTCAATTTATTTAACTTGATAAATTCATTTATCTCAACTTTATATTCATTAAATTACTTTAAACCAAATCAAGTTATAAGAATCATATCCATTTAAAATCTCCATTTTTATTTAAATTCCAGATCAAAATTTATTTAAGTACAATTCTTAAATAATTTAATTTAAACCAATTTCATATTTATCTCCCAACTTAAATTTTAGTTAAGTCAATTTAAAAACTCTATATATATAATATCTCAAATAGGTACTAAACCATAGAATATAAAACAATCAAACTCCATTATTAAACTCATTTTTTATTGATCAATTTTATACATTGCTTAAATTCCAGGATTTAACTATATATATATATATATAACATTTATATAACATTAAAATTCAATATTTATTAAACCGTATGTTCCTTTCCAAAACCATAGAAAATCATTTCAAAATATTATATATATATATATATATATATATAGACCGTGGTGTCTGTATATAATTTTCTACCATATGGTCAGATGATACGTATATTTACCATTTCAATGCGTAATTTAAAAATAAGATACGGTTATATATCATTTCGAACTGCAATCCCGAATGAAATGAAAATGCGTAATAACTTACAGTTTATATCAATATAAAATACAGCATCCATTCATCCAATATCAACCATCAACCATTTATCACAATCACCACCCAATTCAAACAAGAACATCAATATAGAACGAATAATAAACAACAGGTATTAACTAGCAGTTTATATTTAATAATAAATTAAATAACTGTTTAACTCGTATTTTATATACAAAAATAAATAAATAACAATTTAACTGGCAGTTTATATAAAATGAAAATTTTAAATAATGATTTAATTAAATAAATGCAATTTAACTGAGATGATGATTAAAAATATGGCAAACAGTCATAAATAAATTTCTAATCACATCAACAATAAATTTAACAAACATAAGAAATTTTAGAGGTTGTGAGTGGGTTAAAACACTCACCTTTTGAATTTAAATTCAATTTAAACCCAAAAATTTGACAGTCTCAGAATTTGTCCAAACTAGTGTCACAATGTCTGGAATTTCAATACTATCCTAACAAAAAAACAGCGCGTGAAACGGAGTTCGTATATGAAAATTATAGCGAAAATTGTGATTGAATTTGGTTTATAAAAAAAAGAACACAATTACTCTCACTTAGCCGCCACGTCATCATATCCTTCTTCCAGAATGCCCATCGTGTTCGCACGCACCCTACAGCACAGAAACGCATGCTACCTAATCTCCCCTGTTTGACTGAAGTTTGACCATGGAAAACGCCCACCTCCGGCCGCCCATCGCCATGCCGACCACCTTGGTCAAACTCCCCTCGGCGCCCCTTTCGAAACAGCCCAAGTCCGAGCTCCTCCAGTGAAGCCACCGTCGCCGATGTACTATGGGATCCAAACCCCAATTGAATTCTTAACGACGATCTGACCGTAGTGTGATGCCCCACCTCTATACCCACGCCAGCCAAGGACACTACGGTGTAATGCCGTCAACTAGCATGGAGAATAAGGCTGTTGAGGAGCAACCATCCATGTAATTGCTTTGTGCGAGCATCGATATGCCTAGATAGAATAACATGCATTTCATTTCAAGAGGGAATCCGACATGCCGATACAAACTCAAAGCTACTACACAGTGGCTGTATAATCTTCGAAAACAAATATAGAAATAAACATAACTTAAATCAGTCACAGATAATTCATATCACAAAGGCGGAAATAGATATGAATATTACACATGAAAGTGTATATCAGGTCAAACAAGACTCACAATATCACAAAAGAATAGTTACTAGTGCTACAAATAAGAATAAGTATACATCAATGAGACTATATCCCAAATGTATACAACCAAAAACTACTAATCTAAGTAGTTAGCCAAAAGTCGGGATAATAATCCCAGATGAGAAGTCAAGCAGAAGCACCTGTAATATCTCAGTCTGACCCGAGTATTATTTAATAAGAAAATAATAAACGGATCAGTCTAACTGTGATGACCCGGTATTTTGGCCATATTATTTTAATAGATATTTAATCTAATTAAATAAAAAGTGAACTTATCATTTTAAAATAAATATTAAACATAAATATAAAATCATATATGGTTATAAACATAAATATATAAACATAAGGAAAATGTAAATATAAGATATAAATAGAAATATAAGATATCTAAATACAAACATATGTTATAAATCAAAGGTTTGAAAATTTAATTACAAATAGAAAATAAAACTAAGAAGTTATGTAAACAATAACTATCATGATCTTACATAAACATAAAGGAAAATAATAACAAGCTTGTTGTATTTACGTTGTACAAAGCAAAAGAAGACAAACTATTCATAATACACAAAATATCTTGGTACAAATAAACAAAAAAATAAAATAAAGATTAGCAATCATAATTAGGTGTAAACATATTTGAAGACATACGCATTTAATTGGCACACAAATATTGTATCAGGTCAAAGCAAACATCTCTAAAACAACACTAAAGCTTTTATAAAACACCAAGGTCAGAATAAAAAATATATCATCTAAAATCAAAATCAGGTCTGCATATGTATATATGCAGCCACCTTCTTGCCTGTACATCACATAGCAGCCACCTTTCTGCCATGTACAACAAAGAATTGTAGCCTACAATATATCATCTCAGCCCAATTTCAGTCATTTCAAAAGTTTTACAAATCTTATACTTCAGTAATAAAATCTGATCAAGATAAAAACAAATTGAAGAAAACAGCTAAACTAGATAACACCTTCCCATATTACAACTGTTTTCTCTTATAAATATATTTGTAGGCATCTTACTATTTCAAAATTTATTCAGTAACAACTGAAGTATACCAGAGAAAACTAAAATAAGAAAAAGGAAGTAAACTAATTTTTTATTCAAATTAGAAACTGACAAGAATTCAAAACAGAAATTCAAGCAGATTCATACTGCAGATTCAAAAACAAGATTGTTCTTTGTTCAGCAACCTTGCACGTGAGTAAATCTTGCATTTAAAAACAGTTTAAATCTGGTTGATGCTTGTGATGAATATTGATTACAGGGATGTTTGATTTGAATGCATGTCTGAAATAAGATAAATGCCTATACAAAGTCTCAATATAATATGCAATCTCTGTTATTTCCAGATTCAAGTTTACTCAAAATTTAGTATCTCTTGGTCCAATTACTGTTAGGATTTAGGATTTAAACTGAAGTTGTTTGTTTAATCATGAATTAGAGTTCAAATTTCTATTTAAAGAGAAAAAAAATGAAACTGCTTTGGAAAACAAATCAGAACAGGAAAGGGTGAGTGTTGTAAAAATCCAAATATCTTAAAACATTGTTTCAGGTATATGATTGGAAACGTCACTCAAAATCATGACTTTTAAACAAAAATTATAATTTTAGTGTTAGCATTTGAGAGCAGTTCGAGTTGATTTGGATTGGGTATTTCGAGTTGCCTCTGATGATCTATTTGTTCGGAATATTTGTGGTTCTCCCTAAGGATGGAAGAATGATCGCAAAATCAAGGAAAAATACCAAAAAGGCGATCAGGGGTTGGTAGCGTGGGTGGTGGATCTGGAAAGTGTGTAAACCTAGTTTGGTTAGATCGAATAGAATTGATCGGGGCATTATCTATGATGGATCGAGTGCCACCATATCTTGGGAAATTGGAGTAGGTGGGTTGACGGAGGTTTGACCGAAGTTGCAGAGTCTTCGGTGGTCGGAGGCGCACGAACGACGATGTTTCAGGTTGATGTGGTGGGTTCAAGTTCTGGTTCCAGTGTGGTTTGAACAGATCGAATTTGTTTTCGAACTTGAATCGGTGGTGATGGGGTTTTGATGGTCTGTGATTGGGGTTGTCGACATGTGGGGATCGCCATTGTTGATCGGAAGCGACGGCGTCGATGGGACATGTGCATGGTGCACATGTTAAGTGTTGTTGCAATGTTGGGTGGAGGCAGGAATGGACTCGAGTTTTTCTCGAGTAAGTTCAGAGATGGCTCGAAGAATGGTGGGTAGTGACTCGAAGCGAATTAGGGTGCCTCGTTCATTTTGGATTTGTTACTGGTTTCTTTAAACCTGACTGTGGATGTTAAAAACAAATTTTAAAATTTTAAGTAGGAAGTTTAAAGGCAGAATTTGAAGATGGGGTTCAACTTTACTTTTGAGTCCTAGTTTGAAAAAAAATGAAGTCTTATAAAACTCAAATTAGTTAATAATTTTAAAAGGTTAAGGAAGGATTTAAATGAGTTTGATTTTAAATGATTTGGTTTAAAAAAATTTTTTAAAGCGGATTTACTTTAGATAAATTTGAGTTAAATTGTTAGATTATTTCGAATTCTTGAAATTGAAAGGTGTTCAAGTGCGAATATAAGGCAAGTGTTTCCAAAGATTTTGAAAGGGTGATTGGATCGTTCACAAAGAAAATAGTTCTTCTTAAGGTAAGTTAGATTTAATGATTCGAGGTTTTATTAAATTAATAAATCTAGAATTTAATTAACAAAGTTATAAAGGTGTTTTAAAATTTGTTGACTAAGAATTAAGTTAATTAATAAGTTTAATTACTTAGAAAAGTAATTAGAGAGTTATTGATGGTTAATGAAATCATTAGTTAGGAATTAGTCTAACAATTAATAAATAACTAGTTTTAAAATTTTATTTGATTAATTAATTAAGGAAATCATTTATGAAATTTGGTTAGTGTAATTGTTGAATGAAAACACTTAAGGAATTAATTACTCAAAGTAATTAATTGAGTTAATATGATTAGTTTAAGATAATTAATTAAGATAATTAATTAAGATAATTACTTTAAGATGATTACTGGATGATTTGATAAGTTATTCTTAATGTGATATAGGAAGTATAACCACCTAGGGAAGTAATTACTGGTTAATTACTGAATGAAATCAATTGAGGGTGGTTTATACATGGAAGTACTTTGAGTTTAAATTATTTTGCTTAATTAGTCAAGGGGTTAATTAAGTTAATTAATTAAGGAGCAAATTTGTAACGTACTCGATATTTCGTTGCCGAAAAACCGAATAGTTAGGGTTTTAAGAAAAAGAAAAAGACAGAAGAAGAGAGAAAAGATAGAAAAGATAGAAAATAGAGAGAAAAGAAAATAGAACGGAAAGAAAACAACAGAACAATAACAGAATCTCACAATTCGCAGCGGAACAACATATAATAAATAAATGAATAATCTTTAAACAAAGAACTATATCAGTTATTACATTTCATACATTACATTTCATTACATCATATCATCAGAGTGTACAACAACAACAACATCAAACAGCGGAAAAGAAATACTATATACTAGTAATACGCCATGCCATCCAGCTTGCCTCCAGCAACTCCAGAAATATCCTGATAAACCTTAACTCTTGACTTCCCGTGTGGAAATTGGTGGGCACCCACAGTTTAGGAAGGAAAACAATAAACTCCGAGTCAGTCATGTGACTGGTGTGAGAACTCAAAACAGTTTATTTATCTTTAAAAACTAAATAGAGGAATATTTTTAAAGTCAATTCGCAATGCTTTTTAAAAATGAGACTACCATAAGGCCTCCCGCACACACACAATGCAAATGCAGAATCGGAGGAGATTTCTCCTTATGATAGTCAAAGATGCTTGATACGCATTTAAAAAGAACATTTGATATTATTACTAGTGCATAGTGTAGGAAAATATTTCGAAAGTAGAATATAAATCTTAGCCAACATACGACCATTATCGTATGCCTACTATAGGTACCATCCAAATAGTGGGGCGCCACCATAAGTGAATGATAGGTTCTACAACTAATACCGTACATGGTTTCGTATTGTTTCTTTGGATTTCCAACGAATGGTCAGGCCAAGGAACTTCCCATTGCCACATGAGAATGCCTCTGGAAGGACATCCCCGAGAACCAAATCGGATCTCTGCCAACACAAGGTCGGGTTACCCCTAACTGGGTAACAACTGACCGAGTATGCCATCCCCCGGTCCTTTGGGACCTTTAACCGAGCGCTCGTAATCAATTCACACAATCATAAAGTGTTTTCAACATGAGTAAGTATCTGGGCTCCATACCATGATACCACCCTTTTCCAGAAGGAAATGCACATACCCTAAAGGGCGCTACCCCTCATAACCTTGCTGCATCTTTCCTGTTTTGACCATTCCGGGGTGTGAGGCTCGACGAAGTCACGTCCACAAAAACATACTTTATACAAAAGCCATGCTTTGGGTCAACAAATGATCATAGAAATGATCACTAAGATAGACGATCAAATAAATGATCCTATCACAAATAATCAACACATTGATCATTTCACAGCAACACTCAGCATGTCACATTACCAAATTGGGAATATATCGCTGATAACATTCAACTACATAACCTCTGAGCTCGTACGTCTCAGAGAAGGGTGTTAAGCTAAAAGAATAAATTCTCCGCCACCAACAGAAATATATTTGAAAGAAATCGGCTTTACATCTCAATTTGTAATGTCAGACACACAATCCATACAAGTCTGTTCCGGGCTCGAACAGAACCTAAGGCACTTACAAAGAAGTCCTTGCAATCCGGATATCCACAATCCTGATCGGATTTCCAATCACATATGGAGAACTCTATACCGGAGCAACTCGGTGCAGAGTCAATCGACAGGTCATCCTATCGCTCTCGCAAATACCGGGTCTTCAACACCGATCTTCAATGCTATCCATTACGTCGTATCACTATTCGGAATGGGTAATCCGAATAACGAGCGCAATAATTTAAAAATAAGTGTAGCATTCAAATTCAACAAATCACAACAAATACCTTTCAAAGGTAAATATTGATAGTCGGTTATTGAACTATCAATGGATATGCACACATCACCAGATTCCAAATAATTTTCCAAATTATTTATTTTCCAAAATATCTTTACAAGATATATAATTTCAATATGTAAAAACCAAATCAATATTTATCTTTAAACAACTTCTCCTTTTCATTTATAAATTCCATAATGAATTTATATTCCAAAATGTCTATGAATATACGATATCAATTATTCATTTTCAATTTATCTTCAAAAAGATAAATCTCAAAATATTCACTTTATATTGGAAAACATTTCCATACTTACTTAATAAGTTATTCTCAAATCCATTTATTTTCAACACTTGGAAAATATTCAATATACTTAAATCGAGATTAAGTATATATTTCATTCTTTAAGGAAATCATTCTCTTAAACGTATTTATTTGGGCCAAAACGAATGTTGCGTAAAACATCGTTACGACAACCCAAAATCACTAGTATAGGGATTCAAAATTAAAATAGATATATAAATCCCAATACTATACAAAACATTTCCATTCGGAAATCATTTACTATAACAACAGTGTTATAGTCCACCATTTCCTTCTATTTCTCGAAAACGTCTATTTCAACAATGAATGTTGAAATCTATGGTTTCGAACCATAACAAATTTAAAAACATCGTTAGATCGTTTTAATTCTATTTAAAATATCACATTCTAAACATTTTCTTTAACATATTATTCACTATTCAAAAACGTGAATATACTACGTTAACAAATTTCATCCTTTTATTCATTTTATTTCAAAGGATTATTCATAGTCAAAAACGTGAATATAACTCCATTAATAGGTTTCAACAATTTGCTTATCAAAATAAGTCGTTTGCGAATTTATAAAACAACGTTTATAAATTCCATTTCTATTTATTTTGTAACTACTTCCTTTTACAAATTTCTTTATTAACTTATTCAATTCATAACTCAATTATAAACCAAAGGTTCATATTATAAGTGAAATACTTATAATTTATTTGTTTGCAAAATCATTCCTTTGAACTTCATAATTATAAATCTTATAACTTATAAGATTCAATTATTTATCCAAAACCATTCTTTTAACAACTTTATAAATTTTATAAACCTACTGCTTATAAAATTCCATTTATAACTTCACCGTTTATGATTCTATAAATTTCATTCATTTATGAAATTCATTCACAATTCATTCTAACACTTATAAAAACTCGTTTTATAATTCAAATATTTTAATTTACAAATTATCAATTTATAAATCTCTTATATAAATCAATTCATATTATTATTTTAAAACATCCTTAATCTCCTTTATAATTTCACCGTTTTTATTTATAAAATAATTAATTTTATAAATCCTATTTTTTCAACTATGTATAATAAATTCAAAAATCCCAATTTAAACTATTTTATAAAATTATTAAGCCATATTTTCAAAAATCAACTTTTAACTATATTTCTCAAAAATCATAATTTTCATAACATTAAAATTATAACGTTTGTTTATTTAAAATGGATCAATTCCAAAAATATAGTATATTTTCAAAAATTATTTTAAAAATCATTTTAAAGTTTCAAAATTTGGTTCAATGATGCTACATACCAAATAGTCAATTACGACAACAACGATATCATATATCGATATGATAATCCATCAAATATCAAAATATCTGAAATCAAATAAAAACTGTTGAGGAATCCAGTTGGATCCCTCCAACCTGTTTCCCTGCATCCACAAACATTAGCACAATACCAATTCCGCTCCAGTACGGAATTATCGCGGTATATGGGATTTAAAATATTATCCGCTTAATAGACGGCGCAATAGGGTCTCATCCGCTATACAATGCGGGAAATCAATAACTGCAATATATACATATGCCAATATATATGTATTGCTATTATATATAATACCAATTTCACTGTTTATGAAATATTCGCGGTATATGTTTTTAATAAATAACCTCCGCTTACTAACGGCGCATAATGTCTATTTAACAATCAATAGATAACAATCATCATTCAAACATGCATTCAAATATTTTAAATCTAACTATTTAAAATAAAAATCGAAACTGATTCGATTGAGTGAGAAGTTCTCACCTTGATTTCAATTTCGTTTTAGCGATTTATTTCGAATAAAATTAAACGGACGTTTAATTTTACCCGAAATTCTCACTAACTCCAAACAACTCCAATCCAATTCCATCACGTAGTGCTCGTCCATACGATTCCAACGCTTCTTGTTTCGAACGTTTTCGACCTCGTATGAAAAAGTTATGCATTTTCAAAGTTTACACGAATTAAACTATAATTTATTTACAATTTATTTTATATTTTTAAACCTACACTCAATCCTAGCCACTGTATCCATCATCTGCAGATCACCACCGCACGTCCCTTTCTTCCATCTCTTCGTTCACGTGCGTGAACTCCTGAAGCAAGGCCGAACCCATTATCATTTTTAGGGTTAATTTATACAACCTCTTCGACGAACTATAGCACGATCAGGAGACGCCACTTCGTAGCCACGACCAAGAGCCACCTTCGGCCAAAGCAACATGGAGCTCGGCCCCCCTATAGCATGGAAAACCGTGTGCAACATCAGGAGGACGGGGCCTATTATCTCACAATTTTTAGCTCCATTTCACATCTTAACCGTTGGATACGTAGAACGTGTTGTGCTCTACAAGATTGTAGTTGGGGGTTTCTGACGATTGTTGATGGATTGAGAGATCGGAGGGGAAGAAGTTGAGAAAATTTCGGCCTTTCATTTGTTGGTGGCAGCGGCTCTGTTAGGTTTAGGGTTTAGTTTTTTTTTTTTAATTTGTGAATGGTTGGTCTATTTATAGGAAAACGAACGAAACACTATTCATTCCGGAAATTCCGAACTCCGATTTACGCGCCGTAACCAGCGTTTCTAGGGTTTACCCCGCGTTTCGGACACAATGGAACAGGTTTCGAAAGCTAATTCGGACATCTGTGCGAGTTATGGCTATAAATATTCAATTTAAATTAAACCGATTTAAACGATTTTCTAGGCGTTTTAGCTTGCACCAGACAAACGGTAAATCCGATTGACACGAAATTTGAAACAATACAATAATATCACATTACGGATCCGATGAAACTGGGTTCGTCGAAATCCGAGGCGTTTTGAAAAATGGCTATTTTAACTCGCCAAATTAATCTTAAAAATAATTCGATGCGTTTCGAGCTGCCACGATCAAACGATAAATCCGATTGCTACGAAAATTGAAATCCGGTAATAACAAACTATTACGGATCCAATGGAACTGGTCTCGTCCAATTCTGAGACTGTTCGAAAATTGTCTAATTTCACTAGTCGATTAAATATTAAAATATTCAATTTTCACAAATAAACTCTTAATTCGATTTTAAAAGTTCTAAAATATCATTCTAACTCCAATATGATAAAATAAAATTTTACAAATCATTTTCAATCATATTTAACTCAATTTTCAATTATTTCCATAATTTCACATATTAAATTATCGATTTAATTATCCAATAAAATCCAATTATTCGAATTAAAATTTATTCGACTTATAAATTCACTTATTAATATTTAAAATTAATTAAATATTCAAATTTTAATTACTAAAAATCCTGGGTCGTTACAATCTTCCCCCCTTAAAAGAATTTCGTCCTCGAAATTAACAAGTAAGAAAAGTTACAGAATCTATTAACTTTCCCAAAACAAATTTAAACTTCTTACAATAACCTTACTAAGTTTTCAAATCATACTTAGTTATCTTTTCAAAACAACTACTATTGTTTAACTTTCAATTCCAAATCAAAGTTAAAATTCTAAAAAAATTTCAATTTTCCTCAAATTTTTTCTAACGCCTTAAATTTTCAGAAAAATTCGCCATAGTCTCCTTTGCGTGGCTCGATCCGAAAAAAAAAATGACAGTATATATATCACAAATATACATCTCATCAAGTAATGAGGCATCTCGATGGGAAAAAATTGTAAAAGTACGGTATGTAATCCGAGATATGTACCTTATATTTTATTAGCGAGCATATACGGCTAATATAGCGCGAAAGCGAGCTCCAGATGCGAAGCAAACGTGATCCGCACCTACTAAACACTCAACAACAACATGAGAAACATGTATATAGACAATAGTATCAATATACAACATATAGCAACATAATAACTATATATGTCAACATAGTAATTGAAACAAAAGCAATATATTCAACCATCAACCAACTAGCATTCATAACCAATAAATATTCATTCATATTCTCATTAATATTCAATGAAATAGGTTTTCAATTTAAATCACATTTGATTCATTAACAGTGGATGTTCTTACTAACATTCATTTTCAATTTTAATTAGTTTGCATTCACTAATTCATATTCAAGTTGGTTCACTTCCAATTCAAATTCAATTCTATTTAAGATTCACTTAACTTCCAATTGAATTTCAATTACTTTAGCTTTCAATTTCATTAACACTTAATGAATTATATACAATCAACTAACAACCACATAACAACCAACGAATATTAATTGCAACCAAATTCCTTTACTTGTATTCATTCAATTTGGTTTAACAGCATCACTTGGTTTTACATAACTTACATTCCACTTATAAATCCAATTCAGCTTCCAATTCTAAAGTAAATTTCCATTTAACTTTAAATTCATTTTTATTTACAACTCATATTCATAAAAATATTCATATAGTTTCACTTCTCATATATATAAGTTTATTTCACAATTGTAAATCACTTTAATTATAATTCAATTCTTATAATTCTTTTTGCTTAGATTATTCAAACAACTAAACAATCAACTTACATACACTTTAATAATTCTGAAAAATTATTCCTTTATATATAAAATATAATCAAGGTAAAATTATTTCATTTACCCAATTTTAAAACAATATCGTGTCGGTTTATCTTGTTTAAGAGTTTAGAAACCCCTATCTACGATAGTTAGCTAGACTACATCGACTGGAATCTATAAACAATCAACCGATAAGTCAACACAATACAAAACAATTTATATTCACTAACAAATACGCTCTCATAGCTATTATTACACTCAAACTCATTCTAGAGCACTACTGACTCTATCTCTAATGAGTAATACCCAAAAGAACCATGGTTATTGCTTAACCATATGCTCTGATACCAGATGTAACGTACTCGATATTTCGTAGCCGAAAAACCGAATAGTTAGGGTTTTAAGAAAAAGAAAAAGACAGAAGAAGAGAGAAAAGATAGAAAATAGAGAGAAAAGAAAATAGAACGGAAAGAAAACAACAGAACAATAACAGAATCTCACAATTCGCAGCGGAACAACATATAATAAATAAATGAATAATCTTTAAACAAAGAACTATATCAGTTATTACATTTCATACATTACATTTCATTACATCATATCATCAGAGTGTACAACAACAACAACATCAAACAGCGGAAAAGAAATACTATATACTAGTAATACGCCATGCCATCCAGCTTGCCTCCAGCAACTCCAGAAATATCCTGATAAACCTTAACTCTTGACTGCCCGTGTGGAAATTGGTGGGCACCCACAGTTTAGGAAGGAAAACAATAAACTCCGAGTCAGTCATGTGACTGGTGTGAGAACTCAAAACAGTTTATTTATCTTTAAAAACTAAATAGAGGAATATTTTTAAAGTCAATTCGCAATGCTTTTTAAAAATGAGACTACCATAAGGCCTCCCGCACACACACAATGCAAACGCAGAATCGGAGGAGATTTCTCCTTATGATAGTCAAAGATGCTTAATATGCATTTAAAAAGAACATTTGATATTATTACTAGTGCATAGTGTAGGAAAATATTTCGAAAGTAGAATATAAATCTTAGCCTACATACGACCATTATCGTATGCCAACTATAGCTACCATCCAAACAGTGGGGCGCCACCATAAGTGAATGATAGGTTCTACAACTAATACTGTACAAGGTTTCGTATTGTTTCTTTGGATTTCCAACGAATGGTTAGGCCAAGGAACTTCCCATTGCCACATGAGAATGCCTCTGGAAGGGCATCCCCGAGAACCAAACCGGATCTCTGCCAACACAAGGCCGGGTTACCCCTAACTGGGTAACAACTGACCGAGTATGCCATCCCCCGGTCCTTTGGGACCTTTAACCGAGCGCTCGTAATCAATTCACACAATCATAAAGTGTTTTCAACATGAGTAAGTATCTGGGCTCCATACCATGATACCACCCTTTTCCAGAAGGAAATGCACATACCCTAAAGGGCGCTACCCCTCATAACCTTGCTGCATCTTTCCTGTTTTGACCATTCCGGGGTGTGAGGCTCGACGAAGTCACGTCCACAAAAACATACTTAATACAAAAGCCATGCTTTGGGTCAACAAATGATCATAGAAATGATCACCAAGATAGACGATCAAATAAATGATCCTATCACAAATAATCAACACAATGATCATTTCACAGCAACACTCAGCATGTCACATTACCAAATTGGGAATATATCGCTGATAACATTCAACTACATAACCTCTGAGCTCGTACGTCTCAGAGAAGGGTGTTAAGCTAAAAGAATAAATTCTCCGCCACCAACAGAAATATATTTGAAAGAAATCGGCTTTACATCTCAATTTATAATGTCAGACACACAATCCATACAAGTCTGTTCCGGGCTCGAACAGAACCGAAGGCACTTACAAAGAAGTCCTTGCAATCCGGATGTCCACAATCCTGATCGGATTTCCCATCACATATGGAGAACTCTATACCGGAGCAACTCGGTGCAGAGTCAATCGACAGGTCATCCTATCGCTCTCGCAAATACCGGGTCTTCAACACCGATCTTCAATGCTATCCATTACGTCGTATCACTATTCGGAATGGGTAATCCGAATAACGAGCGCAATAATTTAAAAATAAGTGTAGCATTCAAATTCAACAAATCACAACAAATACCTTTCAAAGGTAAATATTGATAGTCGGTTATTGAACTATCAATGGATATGCACACATCACCATATTCCAAATAATTTTTCAAATTATTTATTTTCCAAAATATCTTTACAAGATATATAATTTCAATATGTAAAAAACAAATCAATATTTATCTTTAGACAACTTCTCCTTTTCATTTATAAATTCCATAATGAATTTATATACCAAAATGTCTATGAATATACGATATCAATTATTCATTTTCAATTTATCTTCAAAAAGATAAATCTCAAAATATTCACTTTATATTGGAAAACATTTCCATACTTACTTAATAAGTTATTCTCAAATCCATTTATTTTCAACACTTGGAAAATATTCAATATACTTAAATCGAGATTAAGTATATATTTCATTCTTTAAGGAAATCATTCTCTTAAACGTATTTATTTGGGCCAAAACGAATGTTGCGTAAAACATCGTTACGACAACCCAAAATCACTAGTATAGGGATTCAAAATTAAAATAGATATATAAATCCCAATACTATACAAAACATTTCCTTTCGGAAATCATTTACTATAACAACAGTGTTATAGTCCACCATTTCCTTCTATTTCTCGAAAACGTCTATTTCAACAATGAATGTTGAAATATATGGTTTCGAACCATAACAAATTTAAAAACATCGTTAGATCGTTTTAATTCTATTTAAAATATCACATTCTAAACATTTTCTTTAACATATTATTCACTATTCAAAAACGTGAATATACTACGTTAACAAATTTCATCCTTTTATTCATTTTATTTCAAAGGATTATTCACAGTCAAAAACGTGAATATAACTCCATTAATAGGTTTCAACAATTTGCTTATCAAAATAAGTCGTTTGCGAATTTATAAAACAACGTTTATAAATTCCATTTCTATTTATTTTGTAACTACTTCCTTTTATAAATTCCTTTATTAACTTTTTCAATTCATAACTCAATTATAAACCAAAGGTTCATATTATAAGTGAAATACTTATAATTTATTTGTTTGCAAAATTGTTCCTTCGAACTTCATAATTATAAATCTTATAACTTATAAGATTCAATTATTTATCCAAAACCATTCTTTTAACAACTTTATAAATTTTATAAACCTACTGCTTATAAAATTCCATTTATAACTTCACCGTTTATAATTCTATAAATTTCATTCATTTATGAAATTCATTCACAATTCATTCTAACACTTATAAAAACTCGTTTTATAACTCAAATATTTTAATTTACAAATTATCAATTTATAAATCTCTTATATAAATCAATTCATATTATTATTTTAAAACATCTTTAATCTCCTTTATAATTTCACCGTTTTTATTTATAAAATAATTAAATTTTATAAATCCTATTTTTTCAACTTTGTATAATAAATTCAAAAATCCCAATTTAAACTATTTTATAAAATTATTAACCCATATTTTCAAAAATCAACTTTTAACTATATTTCTCAAAAATCATAATTTTCATAACATTAAAATTATAACGTTTGTTTATTTAAAATGGATCAATTCCAAAAATATAGTATATTTTCAAAAATCATTTTAAAAATCATTTTAAAGTTCCAAAATTTGGTCCAATGATGCTACATATCAAATAGTCAATACGACAACAACGATATCATATATTGATATGATAATCCATCAAATATCAAAATATCTGAAATCAAATAAAAACTGTTGAGGAATCCAGTTGGATCCCTCCAACCTGTTTCCCTGCATCCACAAACATTAGCACAATACCAATTCCGCTCCAGTACGGAATTATCGCGGTATATGGGATTTAAAATATTATCCGCTTAATAGACGGAGCAATAGGGTCTCATCCGCTATACAATGCGGGAAATCAATAACTGCAATATATACATATGCCAATATATATGTATTGCTATTATATATAATACCAATTTCACTGTTTATGAAATATTCGCGGTATATGTTTTTAATAAATAACCTCCGCTTACTAACGGCGCATAATGTATATTTTAACAATCAATAGATAACAATCATCATTCAAACATGCATTCAAATATTTTAAATCTAACTATTTAAAATAAAATCGAAGCTGATTCGATTGAGTGAGAAGTTCTCACCTTGATTTCAATTTCGTTTTAGCGATTTATTTCGACGTTTAATTTTACCCGAAATTCTCACTAACTCCAAACGACTCTAATCCAATTCCATTGCGTAGTACTCATCCATACGATTCCAATGCTTCTTGTTTCGCGCGTTTTCGACCTCGTATGAAAATGTTATGCATTTTCAAAGTTTACACGAATTAAACTATAATTTATTTACAATTTATTTTATATTTTTAAACCTACACTCAATCCTAGCCACTGGATCCATCATCCGCAGATCACCACCGCACGTCCCTTTTCCATCTCTTCGTTCACGCGTGTGAACTCCTGAAGCAAGGCCGAACCCATTATCATTTTTAGGGTTAATTTATACAACCTCTTCGACGAACTATAGCACGATCAGGAGACGCCACTTCGTAGCCACGACCAAGAGCCACCTTCGGCCAAAGCAACATGGAGCTCGGCCCCCCCTATAGCATGGAAAACCGTGCGCAACATCAGGAGGACGCGGCCTATTATCTCACAATTTTTAGCTCCATTTCACATCTTAACCGTTGGATACGTAGAACGTGTTGTGCTCTACAAGATTGTAGTTGGGGGTTTCTGATGATTGTTGATGGATTGAGAGATCGGAGGGGAAGAAGTTGAGAAAATTTCGGCCTTTCATTTGTTGGTGGCGGCGGCTCTGTTAGGTTTAGGCTTTAGTTTATTTTATTTTTTTTATTTGTGAATGGTTGGTCTATTTATAGGAAAACGAACGAAACACTATTCATTCTGAAAATTCCGAACTCCGATTTACGCTCCGTAACCAGCGTTTCTAGGGTTTACCCTGCGTTCTGGACACAATGGAACAGGTTTCGAAAGCTAATTGAGACATCTGTGCGAGTTATGGCTATAAACGTTCAATTTAAATTAAACCGATTTAAACGATTTTCTAGGCGTTTTAGCTTGCACCGAACAAACGGTAAATCCGATTGACACGCAATTTGAAACCATACAATAATATCAAATTACGGATCCGATGAAACTGGTTTCGTCGAAATTCGAGACTTTTTGAAAAATGGCTATTTTAACTCGCCAAATTAATATTAAAAATAATTCGATGCGTTTCGAGCTGCCACGATCAAACGATAACTCCGATTGCTACGAAAATTGAAATCAGGTAATAACAAACTATTACGGATCCAATGGAACTGGTCTCGTCCAATTCTGAGACTGTTCGAAAATTGGCTAATTTCACTAGTCGATTAAATATTAAAATATTCAATTTTCACAAATAAACTCTTAATTCGATTTTAAAAGTTCTAAAATATCATTCTAACTCCAATATGATAAAATAAAATTTTAAAAATCATTTTCAATCATATTTAACTCAATTTTCAATTATTTCCATAATTTCACATATTAAATTATCGATTTAATTATCCAATAAAATCCAATTATTCAAATTAAAATTTATTTGACTTATAAATTCACTTATTAATATTTAAAATTAATTAAATATTCAAATTTTAATTACTAAAAATCCTGGGTTGTTACAAAATTAAACCAGCAATTAAGGGAGGATCGTTGATGTAATTAATGTTCGTAATTAAAGGCGTAATTGTTTAAATAAAATGAGGATTGTGTGAATTTGTAAGTGATGAATGAGTTACCCCGGGTTTTAAGTGAGTATGTTTACTGGAATTTGATGTTGGATGGGTTTTACTCACGCTGGTTTCTAGCCTGACCCGGGTGTTACTTTGATGTAATGCTCGGGTCAGACCGAGTATTACAGATTTTCAGGTAGGTAAGTTCTGAAGTTCAGGAGGCGAGCTGGATTGCAGGAGCGTATAGAGTATTTCCGCTGTATTCATATTATTGTTAATCTAAGACATGTAATTGTAAATATTCAGCGACTGTGTATAAATGTGAAACTTTGATGTATTAGATTGTAAGCGACAGATATAGTATTCTTTTGTAAACTGTTATTATTTGTTTATTATATTTTATCCGCTGCGAATGCGAGATGTTATTGATTTTGTTCTTCTTCTTCTATCTCTTTCTTCTTTTCATAACTATCTGGAATTTTCGGGATCGAAGATTTCGGGTCGTTGCATTTGGTATCAGAGCCGAAAGGTTATGCGAGAACCTTGGCTCTGGTAGGAATTACTCTTTTAATAGAATCTGTAGTACTCTAGAATGAGTTGAGAATACACACACACACACACACGAGAGCATACTTGTTATTTTCTTATATAAAATTTTTAAATGATTTTATATAAATATATATTTTGATATATAAGGCAATATTTCCTTCTAATAAATATTAAGGTGATTGATTATTAAATTATTGGAATTAAATTAAGTGATAATGGAAATACAACCAAAATTGACATTTAATAAAGATAAGTTTGAAATGAATTCAAACTGAAATTAAAATCTTGCATCTGGAAAAAAGATCAAAATAAGATAATAATGAATTACTTCTCAAATACGATAATCTTGGGTATTATCAGAAATGATTAATAAGAAGAGTAGGTAAAATAAAATGTTGGAAAGTAAATCACAGGTAAATATGATTTATGAACTCGAACTAAAGATGATCTAAATTGTGGAGTTTTAAATCTAGGTCTAGAAATTAGAACTTTGTTTCAAAATGAAGTAATAAATAATATTCAATGTATTTAAATAAAAGGGTCATATTTTAAATAAGAATTGTTGGAAGTTTTAAAGGAAACTAGTTTCAATTAAAACACAAGGTGTTAAAATATGGGGTATAATTTGGTAAGAAAATTAATATATATATATATATATATATAAGAGTTAAAGTTGAATTCTTCTGATTAAGTCAAATCTATAGGTTAGGAAGTACCTCTAGAATTCAGTCTTCGAGAGAGATGGCTGAGAGTGAAGAAGGGAAGGATAGATGTTGAGAGCAGAGAGCAGCTGGATGTAGGGATCGAGAGGAAGAAAATCAAGAGCATGAAAAAGGGGTTAAGGAAAGAGAGAAACCGGGACCTTATGATAATGTCACCTGCTACAGATGTTTCAATAAAGGTCATTATGCAGCCAAGTGCAGTAAAACAAGGGAAGAATTGAAGGGTACATTTCATCGGTTTCGCTCTGAGATCGCGTGCTTTAAGTGTCATAAGAAAGGACATTTCTTAAGTCATTGCCTGAAAGTGAGGAGGGCGAAGCGTAAACTAGTTGAACCGTTCAAGGAGTCGACTATTTGCTATCATTGTAAGAAGACGGGACACATTGCTAGAAATTTTCCTAAGAGGCAGAAAAGGAGTAAAGCTATGGAACATACTGTTGGAGGTGTGAAGGTTATCCAGATTGATGACAGGATAGAAACATTTTGTGGTAAATGTTATAAGTGGGGACACCCTGTTGAGAAGTGTATGTTAGGGCTTTGCCCTTTGGGAGGAAGTCCGTAGAAAGGATTCTTGTAAGAACATTAGGGCTTTGATCTTTCCGAACCTTTAGGTAATAGAAAGGCAACGGGAGTTATGACTTGTGTAAGACTCTTATTTTGGATAGATGAATGCAATGTATGAACTACTTGTATGTAGTCGATTAATGTATGGGATATTTTGTGGTAGTAAAATCTAATATAATGTTTTCTTTATCTATAGAGAGTTTAATCCAGAGATTAATTGTTTAAAGATTTGGATTTTGAATTTTTAAACAAGGATAATCTAATTTAAGAGGTTAATCCAACATTGGGAAAGTTAACTCAAATTTATATAATTCGAGATGGTTTAAATTGAGATTCAATTAAATCAGGTCAAGTTAAATTGGTTTGAATTAGTTAAAAATTGAAAATGAATAAGGATTAAAATTCAAATTTGAATTGGGAATTCGTGTGGTCTCAAAACGGGTTTGAGATTTAAAAATTGAAAATGGATGGACGTTTTAAAATAAATTGGATGATATCATCCCATTGTTAATGAAAATATTTAAATTGAGAATGGTATTGTATAAATAAAATAAATTTGAATAATTGAATTATAAATTAAACTTGTCTAAGGACCGGCTTTAAACTGGAAGATAAAATTGAGTAATAAATTAAAATTTTAAAATAAAATTGTGTTGAATTTTTTTTTATTTGAACCTTGAAATACATAAGTGAAGATAATATAAAATGGAATTTTGAGAATTGGACTCTGAATTAAATTGATTATAAACTTTGAATAAAAGTTAATTTGGTTTAAAAAGTTAAACCAATCTTTGAGAATTTAACTCGAATTTATATGATTCTAGATAGTTTAAAATTCAAGATTGAAATTGAATTGGTGATTAAAGATGCATAAGTTTAAGAATTTAAATGGGAAATTGAATTGGATTATGTTGAAATAGTTTGAATTTGAAATGGATTAAATTGATAATAATTCAAATTGATTGGAATAATATGAAATTATAATTAAAGTTGAACAGGATTAAAATCAAATGGAATTTGATTTAAATTGGGAAGGGAATCAAGGTTGATTCAACTTGAATTGGGTGTAAATAAATTTCAATAGAAATTGAAGTTATTCAAGTTAGAATTGGGTCAATTAAATGGAAGTGGAAATTTAAGATTGAATTGTTGGGAATGTGAACAGTTGACTATGGCCTATTTTCAGTATAAATTGTTTTAATATAAATAAATTTTTCCAAGCTATTTAATATATACAACCTTTCTTATTAAACCCAAAATTATTTTATACTTATATTATATCTACTTTTGGAGTTATTTAACTATTTTGTAGCTGTTATATAAACTAATTACTATTTTTCAACTATTTACAAATAAATTAATATTTTCCAACTATTTTGCAATTATCTAAAATTTCTGAAACTATTTAGCTATTTCTCAACTATTTTACAGTTATTTACCTATTTTATAGATATCTTCAACTACTTATCTATTTTTAAAAATTTTGAGCTATTTTCTAAATATAAACTGGTCGGAGTTCAAACTGTTATTGGTTTGAATACCCAACTGAGATAAGAATTGAAGTGATAATTCAATGGAATTGAAGCAATTATAGATAAGTGAACGGAAATTTAAGGAAGTGTGAATAGAAAGGAACTTGATTTGGATAATAATCAATGAAGTTAAATAAGTAGGATGTACGTATATTATTCTATTCGCATAGTGATTTGATCCAGATTTGAGCACAGAATTTCGAGATAGTTTATCGATCCGAGTTGGGATTTTTTTCACTCGATTTTCGATGGTGAACCTGGATATGGATTATTGATTGGTTCTGGATATTCTCTATCATAGTTATGTCTATGCAAGGAGAATGACGGTTTCTGATTAAAAAACCAGATCTGAGTCCGCACTAGGAAGTCGGGTGGACGATACTAGTTCGGAAGTGAAATTGTGTGATCGAATGAGCGATCAGGTTGATATAGTGTACCGATGATATGTGTACATCGTACGGATTTGAACGAAATTGATATTGAAAAAAAAGAGTAGTCAAATTAGAATATTTGATTTTGAATAAACAAAATTATATATATCTTTGTTATATAAGATAAATCTTTCCTTGTTAAATCTATTGCTGAAAGGAAAGGATTTTTGAAGGTGTTTGAAGTATAAAGGGATTTTATACAAATTTGAAATGATCCAAAGTTTTAAAAATTATATATATTTTTGAATATATATACAAAGGATCTTATGAAGATTTTGGAAAGGATTTTGGGAACCTTTGAATTTGGAAAGGCTTTTGATTTTTGGGTAAAAGCAATATTGAAATTTGAAAAAGCTTAGCCTGAAAATTATCGATTTTGGGATAATCGATTTTGTGTAAAGAAACTTTGTATGATATCATACTAGGTGTATGATTTGAAAGATACTATATATGTATAGTATAAAGTGTTTTGATGATGGCTCTGGGGAAAAAGGCGCTCCCTTGAAATGAACTTCTCAGGAGTGCCAACGGGTGGTGCTTCCTTGAGCCTCGGGGGGAGGGGGGTTCTAAAGTTGATCCTGTGAGGAGTCCGGACAAAACTAGTTCCTAAGGATTATGAGTTGAGTATACCATAGCGAAAGTCGTGTGTGCCGCTGAGAGCCAACAGTTACATGGACTTTTGCTGCGACGACAATGTTACCCAGGATGTAACTGCGACCTATGGTATAACATAGCGAGAGTTGTGTGTGTCGCTGAGAGCCAACAGTGTGCATTTGATTTTATATCGGTAGACTGTGACCTATTAGGAGTGGAGAAGTTTCATTTCGACAACGAAAATCAGAGGCCACGGAGAGCCTGCAGTTACATGGACTTTTGCTGTGACGGCAACGTAACCCTGGATGTAACTGTGATCTATTGTGTGGGATCAATGGCGTAATCGAGAGGCCGCGGAGAGCCTGCAGTTACATGGACTTTTGCTGCGATGGCAACATAACACTGGAATGTAACTGTGACCATGGATGGAAGTGATGATTTCAAGAGCATTCTCACCAAAGATATTTCCTCTATTTTCAAAAACTGTTTTCTATATTTTCAATAAAATTATTTTCCAAGTATTTTCACTGGATGTTGAAAACGGGTTTACCAAGTACTTATAGATTTTCAGTCTTACGCCTGATCAACATATAACTAAAATTCTATGAGAACAAGGATGGACTTGTTGAAACATCGAGTTATAAAAGTATTTTTGTAAACACTATTTTAGAAATATTATATAGATTTTTAAAGTAGTTTAAGAATGATAAAATAAATTTATATGATTTTAAGCATTTTAATAAATCTGGCCTCGTTCCTTTTCGAGGACGAAAAGATTCAAAGGGGGGAGGAATGTGATGACCCGGTATTGTGGCCATATTATTTTAATAGATATTTAATCTAATTAAATAAAAAGTGAACTTATCATTTTAAAATAAATATTAAACATAAGTATAAAATCATATATGGTTATAAACAGAAATATATAAACATAAGGAAAATGTAAATATAAGATATAAATAGAAATATAAAAGATCTAAATACAAACATATGTTATAAATCAAAGGTTTGAAAATTTAATTACAAATAGAAAATAAAACTAAGAAGTTATGTAAACAATAACTATCATGATCTTACATAAACATAAAGGAAAATAAAAGCAAGCTTGCTGTATTAACGTTGTACAAAGCAAAAGAAGACAAACTATTCATAATACACAAAATATCTTGGTACAAATAAACAAAAAAATATAAAGATTAGCAATCATAATTAGGTGTAAACATATTTGAAGACATACGCATTTAATTGGCACACAAATATTGTATTAGGTCAAAACAAACATCTCTAAAACAACACCAAAGCTTTTATAAAACATCAAGGTCAGAATAAAAAAAATATCATCTGAAATCAAAATCAGGTCTACATATGTATATATGCAGCCACCTTCTTGCCTGTACAACACATAGCAGCCACCTTTCTGCCATGTACAACAAAGAATTGTAGCCTACAATATATCATCTCAGCCCAATTTTAGTCATTTCAAAAGTTTTACAAATCATTATACTTCAGTAATAAAATCTGATCAAGATAAAAACAAACTGAAGAAAACAGCTAAACTAGATAACACCTACCCATATTACAACAGTTTTCTCTTATAAATATATTTGCAGGCATCTTACTATTTTAAAGTTTATTCAGTAACAACTGAAGTATACCAGAGAAAACTAAAATAAGAAAAAGGAAGTAAACTAATTTTTTATTCAAATTAGAAACTGACAAGAATTCAAAACAGAAATTCAAGCAGATTCATACTGCAGATTCAAAAACAAGATTGTTCTTTGTTCAGCTACCTTACAAGTGAGTAAATCTTGCATTTAAAAATAGTTTAAATCTGGTTGATGCTTGTGATGAATATTGATTACAGGGATGTTTGATTTGAATGCATGTTTGAAATAAGATAAATGCCCATACAAATTCTCAGTATAATATGCAACCACTGTTATTTCCATATTCGAGTTTACTCAAAATTTAGTATCTCTTGGTCCAATTACTCTTAGGATATAGGATTTAAACTGAAGTTGTTTGTTTAATCATGAATTAGAGTTCAAATTTCTATTTAAAGGGAAAAAAAATTGAAACTGCTCAAACAAATCAGAACAGGAAAGGGTGAGTTTTGTAAAAATCCAAATATCTTAAAAACATTATCTCAGGTATATGATTGGAAACGTCACTCAAAATCATGACTTTTAAACAAAAATTATAATTTTTAGTGTTAGCATTTGAGAGCAGTTCGAGTTGAACTGGATTGGGTATTTCGAGTTGCCTCTGATGATCTATTTGTTCGGAATGTTTGTGGTTCTCCCTAAGGATGGTAGAATGATTGAAAAATCAAGGAAAAATACCAAAAAGGCGATCAGGGGTTGGTAGCATGGGTTGTGGATCTGGAAAGAGTGTAAACCTAGTTTGGTTAGATCGAACAGAATTGATCAGGGCGTTATCTATGATGGACCGAGTGCCACCATATCTTGGGAAATGGGAGTAGGTGGGTTGACGGAGGATTGGTCGAAGTTGCAGAGTCTTCGGTGGTCGAAGGCGCACGAACGACGATGTTTCAGGTTGATGTGGTGGGTTCAAGTTCTGGTTCAAGTGTGGTTTGAACAGCTCGAATTTGTTTTCGAACTTGAATTGATGGTGATGGTGTTTTGATGGTCTGTGATTGGGGTTGTCGATATGTGGGGATCGCCATTGTTGATCGAAGCGACGGCATCGATGGGACATGTTCACGGTGCACATGTTAAGTGCTGTTGCAATGTTGGGTGGAGGCAAGAATGACTCGAGTTTTTCTCGAGTAAGTTCAGAGATGGCTCGAAGAATGGTGGGTAGTGACTTGAAGTGAATTAGGGTGCCTCGTTCATTTTGGATTTGTTACACGTTTCTTTAAACCTGACTGTGGATGTTAAAAACTAATTTTAAAATTTTAAGTAGGAAGTTAAAAGGCAGAATTTGAAGATGGGGTTCAACTTTACTTTTGAGTCCTAGTTTGAAAAAAAAATGAAGTCTTATAAAATTCAAATTAATTAACAATTTTAAAAGGTTAAGGAAGGATTTAAATGAGTTTGATTTTAAATGATTTGGTTTTAAAAAAAAAATTAAAGCGAATTTACTTTAGATAAATTTGTTAAAGTTAAATTGTTAGATTATTTCGAATTCTTGAAATTGAAAGGTGTTCAAGTGCGAATATAAGGCAAGTGTTTCCAAAGATTTTGAAAGGGTGATTGAATCATTCACAAAGAAAATGGTTCTTCTTAGGCGAAGTTAGATTTAATGATTCGAGGTTTTATTAAATTAATAAATCCAGAATTTAATTAACAAAGTTATAAAGGTGTTTTAAAATTTGTTGACTAAGAATTAAGTTAGTTAATAAGTTTAATTACTTAGAAAAGTAATTAGAGAGTTATTGATGGTTAATGAAATCATTAGTTGGGAATTAGTCTAACAATTAATTAAATAACTAATTTTAAAATTTTATTTGATTAATTAGTTAAGGAAATCATTTATGAAATTTGGTTAGTATAATTGTTGAATGAAAACACTTAAGTAATTAATTACTCAAAGTAATTAATTGAGTTAATATGATTAGTTTAAGATAATTAATTAAGATAATTAATTTAAGATGATCACTGGATGATTTGATAAGTTATTACTTAATGTGATATAGGAAGTATAACCTCCTAGGGAAGTAATTACTGGTTAATTACTGAATGAAATCAATTGAGGGTGGTTTATGCATGGAAGTACTTTGAGTTTAAATTATTTTTATTAATCAATCAAGGAGTTAATTAAGTTAATTAATTAAGGAGCAAATTAAACCAGCAATTAAGGGAGGATCGTTAATGTAATTAATGTTCGTAATTAAAGGCGTAATTGTTTAAATAAAATGAGGATTGTGTGAATTTGTAAGTGATGAATGAGTTACCCCGGGTTTTAAGTGAGTATGTTTACTGGAATTTTATGTTGGATGGGTTTTACTCACGCTGGTTTCTAGCCTGACCCGGGTGTTACTTTGATGTAATGCTCGGGTCAGACCGAGTATTACAGATTTTCAGGTAGGTAAGTTCTGAAGTTCAGGAGGCGAGCTGGATTGCAGGAGCGTATAGAGTATTTCCGCTGTATTCATATTATTGTTAATCTAAGACATGTAATTGTAAATATTCAGCGACTGTGTATAAATGTGAAACTTTGATGTATTAGATTGTAAGCGACAGATATAGTATTCTTTTGTAAACTGTTATTATTTGTTTATTATATTTTATCCGCTGCGAATGCGAGATGTTATTGATTTTGTTCTTCTTCTTCTATCTCTTTCTTCTTTTCATAACTATCTGGAATTTTCGGGATCGAAAATTTCGGATCGTTACACTAACTATAAATATCAGATAAAATGATATAGAATAAGAGATATGACAAAACGTAAGATAAGCATAAAGCCATACTATGATAAGTATGTAATTGAAAATCAACAAGAGATTAATCAGTATCACAAGAATCTTCTCAAAAATAAAAAGGATTGTCATACTCTTTATTTCATTTACCACCATAAATATTGACAATTATACCGATGCCAATCACAGAAGTTAATGACACACAAATTCATTAATGCACAAATATTGATAAAACTTATCAATGTAAATCACGAAAATTGATGAAAACACAAATTCTAGGAATCATCAATGGAAATCCAGAAATCACGAAAAAGGGGAGGCCTATCAAAAACGGGAGTATCAAAATTCACCAACACGTGTATCACAAAATGGAAAGCTATTCCATGGTTGCTAACCATTAATTTTTAGTCGAGGCTCCACAAAACGGCCCAAAGATCTTTGAGCCGAAGCTCCACTAAAACGTTATGAAGACCATGGGTCGCTACTGTAACAACCCGTATATTTGGACCATTTAAATTGACACTAATCCTCACATGTCAATTTAAATAATACAAACACGAATCATTATGGGATTATAAATACATAAATGTAAATGAGAATCAATACAACATCACAGTCACAGAACAGTCACAGAATAATGCAGCGGAAATACATCGTCATAATAGCAGTTCATGAAGCTACTACATATAGTACAACAATGTCTATACAAAAGGTGACTGCAAGGAAATACATAAATGTCCAACAGACACGGACATCAAAATAGACAGATAAAGATAAATACTAAGTCTTCAGCATCTTCAACCAACCTTGATCAGCAAACTGGATAGCTTCAGACTGACCCGAGCATATACAAAAAGAAACACTCGAGTCAGGACTCAAAATCTTATGCAGGATAATCAATGCAGGAAATAAAGTTCATAACTCAAAGATGAATAAAATAACATCTCTAAGGATCCGATAAACTATCTATATATACAATAGAATACGGTATGTAGGTAATGTCTATTCAGTAATATAGAATATTAAAATAGCGTTAAGGCGTTACCATAATTCCCCTTAACACATTTTATATTCCCAAAAGCATATACAAGACCGTAGTTTCCCCAAAACCGGAAGTCACCAGAGGGCAATCCATATACTCAAGGTACAAATCAAAACGTAGTGGTCGCGAATAGGATAATCAGTATGACAAGGTACATGAGGCAATACCAACTAGGATACTAGTAGTTGCGTGATCCGGACTGATGTTGAGCATAGTAGCTACTATCTCAACACCGCGAAACAACACTCCCAAATCAAAGGGTGCACCCAAATCGAATTACAAAAGTAATAGATATGGTATCGAAGAAGTGTGTCCGCTAGAGGTGGCGATCCTCAATGGCCCGGCGCGGCTCCTGTTTTAGTCATGTCAGAGGTCATCCAATATCGTTCTCTTTCTTTAGTCAACGCGTTCACCAAACCATCCCCTTCATTCTGGATCAACACTCCGCGTATAATAGTTATTAAAGTGGTTTTCGGTATCGACAGAGAGTATGTCCATATCCGATCCCGACCTCTTCAACAAATACGTATTTATTACCCGATGGTCGATTAAATTAACGTTTAAACAAATCAAAGTCCAAAAGTCAAGGTGCAAATTTGACTTCCAAAATTTGACATTTTACGATTCAATTTATTTTAAACATATTTCCAAATGAAATTTTCGCTCAAACGTTGAGTTGACAATTTAAAATTTAGTAATCAAGTTTGATTTAAGGTCTAAAAGTCGCTTATTAAATTTAGTTCAAAATCAATGGATTCAATTTAAAGGTAAACTTAGTTAAAATACTAACTCAAGTTCAATTCATGTCACTTTATGTTTATATCCACTGTTATCATACATTCAATTAAATCAACTTTATTAACTAAATTTCCCCTTTCAAACTTCATTGGTTTATTTACCGATTCAATTACATTTCAAATCAAAGAAGTTCATTTCCATATACAATGTCCTGATTTGGTAAATTCGTTAATATTTAAAATCCTTTAATTCAAATTATCCCTAATTTAAATTCATTAAATTAGTAAGTCAAAATTTCCTAAATCTCAATATAATATATACAAGTTCAATTTATTACATTAAAGCCTGAGTTTAAAACTAGAGCTAACAAATCTTTGAATCTTTAAATTATTAAATTCTAAACTTACTTGCTTCTAAATCTTATTTCACTTAAAATTTCAATTCATTTTATCCAATTTGGTAAGTTATTAATCCGTTTCAAATTTAAATCCGCTAATTTATTCCAACTTAAATTCCTAAGTTCGTTATTAAATTTCCAAACAAATTGTTAAGTTCATTCCTTAAATCAAAATATATTTTAATTTCGAAAGTGGTTTTGTTGACCAATCGGGTTTCTTATTTTATTTTCTATCCTAGGCCAAATTATTTAAATGGGGTATTTATCATTTCAACCCAATATTATTCAATATAAAACAAAGCATAGCAAAGGGAACTTGCAGTGTGATAACTGGGATGGTGTCAAAGTAAATAAACAAGCAATAACAACCATACATAACAATTTGACAATTTATCAAATAATCCCGAAATAATCGTATTAACTTACATTTGTCGTTAATGCAAATTAATCCAATTATTCCTAGAATCTACACTACCGTTTCATGTAGATTAAAGATTATTACATTATGGTTTCACTTGGTGTCTATTACCACATTTCTACATCAATCGTACATACAATGGTTCAAAGTGTAGTTAATACTATTTCTACGCGACGGTTAATTTAACAGTTGAAGGGTCAAGTTTAACATATATAGTCCGTTTAAAATTTGTCGACTATCCTATATCCATTTCAATTTCATATTTAAAATTTACTTATATTAACAACCAAATTCAACATCACATAACAATTTTAGTGTCACACTTGTTTGTCGTGAACTAACAATATTCAATTTTTAACTTGCATAGTGGTTTATAATCCTTATTCCAACAATTCTAACAATCAACAATTTTACGTCCAAACTAACAACTTAAGTGTCACAATTGTTTGTCGTGCGCTAACCATATTCAAATTTTAACTTGCATAGTGATTTACAATCTTAATTTCAACAATTTTAACAATCAACAATCTAACATCCAAATTAACATAAACAACAATTTCATCACTTGGTCATCATAGCATAATAGATTTTTGAGTCGTGAATAAAATATTCACCTTGCGTGGTTGAAGAAGATGATGGCGAAGCACGAAGACGAATAGATAAAATAGACCCTAACGAGCACGACGCAAAATGAACACAACTGCAATCAACAAATAATTAATCAAAAATTTGTTTATTGCAATATATATCGATTGAATATGCATATATAACCATACCGATCCACGGAGCAAAATAGATTCGACAAGCGGGGTGGAAATAGCCTATGTTTTCGGATCAATAGCGGGAGCTGGAATAAAACGCAGCACAAGATCATGAGCAACCAGAATCTTACCTTACTCTACTATGCACGTACAGACATAAAACAAATAGTAGTAACTTTGTAACTATGATTTATAAAACTGCACCTTATAAGTTAAATTTTTATATAAAATTTTTATATAATTTTATACTGCATACTACAAATGAAACAACAAAGACATATACTTTATATTAAACTTTATAAACAACATAGGGGGCTAAATCATCAGCCAAACTTGTATACATCAAAACAAAACATGTACACTTACACTTTCATTTTTTTTCAACTGAAATATGTACCACCAAACTGCTGTATAAACTTTTACTGTACAACTAACGTTCTATAAAATAACGACTCATAAATAGGATATATTACTTTATACTGTAACCACTATTCATATACAGCAGCATATAACTATTATAAATTTACACATTCAAAACTCAACAGCTATATAAACTAATATACACACACATCTTATATGCTTAACAAAATTTATTCTTTAAAACATACTGCAACATAAAATTATGAACAGGATAAGCTTTGAAACATTAAACTAAAACCAACAGCTGGGAAAACAATATTTGAAAAAAAAAAAAAAAAAACTATAAATATATGTATAAGAGAACAAGGTGGCTAGGCGGGAGAAGATGGCTATGGGTTGGTTGCATGGAGCGGTGGAGGTAGAGATGGGGTCGGCTGATGGGCGTGACTGCATGGGCGGGTCGTGTGTTATGGGAGGATGGCAGGAGGCGGGCTAGTGGAAGGCGGGCTTTGGACATGGCGTGGGTGCAATGGGGCTCTCATGGGGTCGGTAGGTGACTGGGTATGGTGAAGTGGGGAAGGCGGTTTGCGGGGCTTCATTGGAGGGGAGGCGGACCGCATGGGGAGGCCGAGCAACTGAGGTTGGGCGTGGCAGAAGGTGGCGGCTTGTGGGCTGGTGGCGCGGGGGGGGGGGGGGGGGTCTGGGTCGGTTGTGGTAGGACGTAGGGAAGGAGAAAGGCGGAGGGGAGAGGAGCAGGCCGTGGGCTGGGTGTTTTGGAGGCTGGAGGCGGAGGGTATTGCCGTGGTGGCGGCTGGATGGGGTGGAACTGATGGGTTGGGTAGCATGGCGGAGGCGGAGGTGAGGGGAGGGTCTGGGTTTCATGAATTGCAGTAAAATAAATAAAAAATAAAAAAAATAAAAAAAATATAAAGATAAAAGAGGAGTGGTTGGCATGCCTGTAGGTGACCGGTTAAAGTAAACAAAGAAAATGTGAAAGAAGAAGAGAGGTTGGGTTCTCTTTGCTGGGAAGTATAATTAAATAGTGGAAGGATGTGGGTGGCGTGGAATAAGAGAAAAAGAATATAATTTGCAGAGAAGATGGGGACGTGCCATCACGTAAGGGGCAGGACGCAATTAATGAAGGGTTCTGTGCGCACAGTAATGATGTCTTCAAAATGGGGGCTATTTGGGTTCCCAAGGTCAGCTGGATGGCTCCTATATTTTAAATGTTGAACTGATATGCACCGGCTTGTGCTGCGTTACAATTTATCGTTTGCAATCCCGAACTCCGATTGACACAAACAAATATACCGTTTTGATCAGCGCGGCGAGACGGACACAACGGTATAAAAATATTTATGGTTTGACAATTTCGCCAAGTGATAATCCTTATTTAACCATTTGCCCGAGTGTATATTTTACTAGCAATTAAAAGCGAAATTTGACGAAACGAAATGCGCCGTCCAGTTCAGAATATTTTTCATATGCAACACCGAGAAAATATTTGAATTCGGACGATAGGAATTTTATACGTAAGATTTAAACTGATATGTCAACGCGACGAGCGAAATTTACTTCAATATTTTTCAACGAAATTTGGCGCACGCCTATGTCTACCTAGACGCATTCCAAATGTGAAGTTTGGTTGGCAACGGAAATCGTTTGTGAAAATCTGAATTTCTACATCAAAGAAGCGATTTAAAATTTTTAAACTGGGTCTGAATTTCAGGGTCGTTACATTCTCCCCTACTCAAAACTTTTCGTCCCCGAAAAGGAACAAAGGAAAGAGTGGAAGAACAATAAAAGAGGTACGATAGATATAGAATAGATTATTGAATAAAGAAGAGGATATAGAGTGGAATTTACCTTCAACAAACAATTCTGGATTAGAATCTCGGATAGTCTCCTCGGTTTCCCAAGTACAATCACGATCATCGGGACTCCATTGGACTTTGACTAGGCTAACAGTCTTCCTTCTAAGCTGCTTCGTATCCCTATCGACAATACGAAGTGGTCTCCTCTCTATAGTCAAATCTGGCTCAATATCAACCTCATCCAACTGAGCAATAGGAATGGTCATGGATGGGTCATGTACAACCTTCCGAAGATGTGAAACATGGAATACGTTGTGCACGCCCTCAAACTTCTCCGGCAGCGCAACTCTGTAGGCTAGTGTACCAATCCTCTCAGTGATAGGGAATGGTCCAACAAATCTAGGAGCGAGCTTCCCTCTACGACCAAATCGAATAACATTTTTTAAAGGTGATACTTTAAGAAATACCTCATCTCCAACCTGGAATTTTAACTCTCTTCTACGCCTATCGGCATAGCTCTTCTGCCTATCCTGTGCGGTCTTCATCTTCCTTCTGATCTCATTGACCTTCTCGGATGCTTCCATAATCATCTCTGGGCCAAGAACTAATCGGTCACCAGGCTCAATCCAACAAGCTGGCGATTTGCATGGCCGTCCATATAAAGCTTCGAACGGTGCCATATCAATACTCGCCTGATTATAAAGATAGTTATATTTCAATTCAAATTTTACTTATTCAAATTGAAAATTTTGGATTACCTGATAGCTGTTATTATAAGTGAATTCAACCAAATGAAGGTGGTCTTCCCAAGATCCACCGAAATCAATGATGCAAGCTCGGAGTAGATCTTCCAAAATCCGATTTACCCTCTCAGTTTGGCCATCTATTTGAGGATGATAGGCCGTGCTCAGATTCAGTTTAGTGCCTAAGACGTCCTGAAATGCCTTCCAGAATTTACTAGTGAATAAAGGATCTCTATCGCATACAATACTAGATGGAACTCCATGAAGTCTGACAATCTCTCTCATATAAATCTCGGCCAAACTCGAAGCAGTACGAGTGGTCTTTACAGGAATAAAGTGAGCAGATTTTGTCAACCTATCAACAATCACCCATATACTCTCGTTCCCTTTTCTGGTCCTTGGTAATCCGTCAACGAAGTCCATAGAAATTTGGTCCCATTTCCAACACGGAATCTCTAGGGGTTGAAGTAATCCCGCCGTCTTCAGGTGATCGGCCTTGACTTGCTGGCAAGTGGTGCATCTACTGATATATATGGAAATATCTCTCTTCATCCCACTCCACCAATATAAACGTTTCATATTTCGATACATCTTGGTGACACCAGGATGGAATGAAAGTGATGATTGATGGTTATCCCTAAGCACTTCTTGTCTCAATCCATCAACATTAGGAACACAAATACGGTTGTCAATCTTCAGAACTCCATTACTATCTATCTGTGCTCCCACTTTGCTGTCAGCATTTCCGACTCTACCAAGAACTAACTCCTTCATGCGATAGAGCAAGGTGTCCTCATATTGCTTAGCTTTGATGCGATCCAAAAGAGATGGGGAGATAACAAGCTGAAAAAGCATGCTTTCTACAAGGTTACAACATGACAATGCTCTGCTACGGCTCAAAGCATCAGCTACAACATTTGCCTTCCCAGGAGTATAATTGATGTCGAGATCATATGCGGCTAAGAATTCAAGCCATCGAACTTGTCTCTGGTTCAAGTCCTTCTGAGAGAAAATATACCGCAAGGACTTATGATCTGTGAATAATTCAAATTTTGTCCCCAAAAGATGATGCCTCCATAATTTCAAAGCAAACACAACCGCAAGAAGTTCTAAATCATGAGTTGCATAATTTACTTCATGAGTCTTTAACTGACGACCTGCATAAGCAATAACCTTTCCATTTTGCATAAGGACAGCACCCAAACCTTCTCGACATGCATCAGTATAGACAGTCAATCCTTCACTCCCGTCAATTACCGCAAGAACTGGGGCTGAAGTTAACTTACGCTTCAACTCATTAAAAGCTGATTCACACTTCTCACTCCAAATAAACTTGACATCCTTTCGAGTTAAAGCAGTGAGTGGGGCAGAAATCCGGGCAAAGCGCTCAATGAATCTGCGATAATAACCGGCTAGGCCCAAGAAGCTACGGATATCAGTAGGAGTTTTAGGGGTCTCCCAATCCTGTAGATAAATTTCAAATTAGAAAGGAATAAGATGGATCGAATAGAATTTATGAATAGGATAGAACTTACATTGATTACGGCGATCTTAGCTGGATCGACCGAAATCCCGTTTTCAGAAACAATATGGCCAAGGAATCGTACTTCGTCTCGCCAGAAGTGGCATTTAGAGAACTTGGCTTTAAGCTGATGGTTTCGGAGAGTTCCCAGAACATAAGCGAGATGGGTTTCATGCTCTTTCTCATCTTTGGAGAAGACGAGAATATCATCAATGAAGACAAGAACAAACTTGTTAAGGACATCACGGAAGACTCTATTCATCAAGTCGACGAAATAAGCAGGTGCGTTAGTCAAACCAAATGGCATAACCAACCATTCATAGAATCCATTCTCGGTACGAAAAGCTGTTTTATGAATACTATCTTCTGCTACTCTGAGTTGGTGGAACCCAGTGGCTAGATCAAGTTGTGAGAAAACTTTAGCTCCATGGAGCTGATCGAATAAATCATTGATGCGAGGCATCGGATAGCGGTTCTTGAGAGTGCGCTTGTTTAATTCTCGGTAATCAACACACATGCGAAGAGATCCATCCGATTTTATGACAAAGACGACTGCGGCGCCCCATTCAGAACAACTTCTCCTGATCAAACCCTTAGTAAATAGATCATCAATTTGGGTTTTAAGTTCAGCTTTTTCTTTAGGAGCCATCCTTCTGTGAGGGAGAACTACGGGAGTAGCTCCGGGAATAAGGTCAATGCGGAAATCGATCTCTCGCTTTGGTGGTAGAGAGTCGACCTCTCCAAACACATCGGGAAATTTCTGAACAACAGGAGTAGTACTAAGGTCATCCGAGTGAGCATCAAGAGAAAATATGAAGCTTCCGGCATATTTCTGAGGTGATTTGCATTCGATGACAAGCGGTAGACCCTTGTCATTGACCAGAGAAATAGATCGAGCTTTGCAAGAAATAATAGCATTGAATTTTCTTAACCAATCAGCACCCAACAAAATGTCAAATGCTTCGAAGCCAAGCACATAAAAATCCCAAGTGAATCGATATCTTCCATACAAAAGCGCAACCTCTTTACAAATTCTACTAAGGTTGGCAAGTCCTCCAATAGGGTTGGAGACACATAAGGAAGTAGTAGCAAGAGTAGGCTCTAATTTGAGCTTATTACAAAGATCAATAGATATGAAGCTATGAGATGCACCAGTATCGAATAATACCCGAACAGGTAAATTATGAAATGTAAATGTACTTCGTAAGGTACCTCGGTCATCCTGAGCAGGTGGTGGAGGTGGTGCAGGAGTGGTGACAGCATATACTCCTGATGGTGTGCCTTTCTTCCTCAATGGGCAATCTCTCTTGAAGTGACCTGGCTGGAGGCAAACATGGCATAAATCATTCCTCATCTGAGAAGGTGGTGGAATAGCAGCTCCGGTGGATGGACAACTGTTAGCATAATGGCCCTTCTTGTCGCATTTGAAGCAAGTGATCTTAGCAAGGTCGATTGGGCTTTTCTGGGCATATCCTAATCCTGTAGTCTTTTGCCAAGCTTTCTTTTGTTGATCAAAGTTCATCTTCCTCTTTCCGAGCTGGCTGGAAGAGGGCTGAGTAGGTGTGGCCTTGGCAGTGGGTCCTTTAGGCTTTGCTTCATATCGAAGAGCATAGTCGACAAGCTCGGTGAAGGTGCAGTGAGTGTGGCCAGTAAGCAAGTCATAATACTCTGGTCTAGCTCCCATAATGAACTTCTCATTCTTAAGAAGTGGTGTGTCGATCAATCCCGGGCCAAATTTGGACAGTTCGTTGAATTTCCTCTCGTACTCAGAAATAGTCATACTGCCTTGCTTAAGATCCATAAAAGCCCTATAAAGTTGGGTTTTCCCAGCAGAGGGCATCCATTGTGCCGAGAAAGTATCCCTAATCAAAAGATAGACTGGATGAGTACCATTCTAAAGATTGAACGAAGAATTTAGACTACGAAAATCCAAACAAATTTATACCTAAACTGGGCCCATGTTATGGTGTTCTCCTCGATGCGGGAAGTAACAGATTCCCACCAATCTTGCGCGGCATCTTGAAGTTGCCACGCAGCAAGCTGACGCTTCTGAGCATCAGTGATCTCCAATCCAGAAAATATCTTCTCTAAGCCTTTGAGCCATTGCTGAGCCTCAATAATTCCCTCGGATCCAGAAAACTTAGTACCACCTAGCTGTGTATACTCCTTACTAAGAGTGGTGAATTTGACTGGAGCTAGAACGGCGGGTGCATCCCGGGCAGGGCCATGACCTCTTCCTCCTCTATTGTTTCTTCCGGTGCTCATCCTGAAACATCGAAAGAGATTTAGAACCAAGGATAGAAAATCATACAGCTTGAAGAAAATCTAATGAACGAATCAAAGAAGTTGAAATTTTTAAAGGATAGGGATATTGAATCGATTCTTCTCATTCTAGGGTATTGCTACCCTATATCTAATGAGTTTATATAATCCCAAACTAAGGTTTTTAGGGAAACCAAAGCTCTGATACCAACTGTAACAACCCGTATATTTGGACCATTTAAATTGACACTAATCCTCACATGTCAATTTAAATAATACAAACACGAATCATTATGGGATTATAAATACATAAATGTAAATGAGAATCAATACAACATCACAGTCACAGAACAGTCACAGAATAATGCAGCGGAAATACATCGTCATAATAGCAGTTCATGAAGCTACTACATATAGTACAACAATGTCTATACAAAAGGTGACTGCAAGGAAATACATAAATGTCCAACAGACACGGACATCAAAATAGACAGATAAAGATAAATACTAAGTCTTCAGCATCTTCAACCAACCTTGATCAGCAAACTGGATAGCTTCAGACTGACCCGAGCATATACAAAAAGAAACACTCGAGTCAGGACTCAAAATCTTGTGCAGGATAATCAATGCAGGAAATAAAGTTCATAACTCAAAGATGAATAAAATAACATCTCTAAGGATCCGATAAACTATCTATATATACAATAGAATACGGTATGTAGGTAATGTCTATTCAGTAATATAGAATATTAAAATAGCGTTAAGGCGTTACCATAATTCCCCTTAACACATTTTATATTCCCAAAAGCATATACAAGACCGTAGTTTCCCCAAAACCGGAAGTCACCAGAGGGCAATCCATATACTCAAGGTACAAATCAAAACGTAGTGGTCGCGAATAGGATAATCAGTATGACAAGGTACATGAGGCAATACCAACTAGGATACTAGTAGTTGCGTGATCCGGACTGATGTTGAGCATAGTAGCTACTATCTCAACACCGCGAAACAACACTCCCAAATCAAAGGGTGCACCCAAATCGAATCACAAAAGTAATAGATATGGTATCGAAGAAGTGTGTCCGCTAGAGGTGGCGATCCTCAATGGCCCGGCGCGGCTCCTGTTTTAGTCATGTCAGAGGTCATCCAATATCGTTCTCTTTCTTTAGTCAACGCGTTCACCAAACCATCCCCTTCATTCTGGATCAACACTCTGCGTATAATAGTTATTAAAGTGGTTTTCGGTATCGACAGAGAGTATGTCCATATCCGATCCCGGTCTCTTCAACAACTACGTATTTATTACCCGATGGTCGATTAAATTAACGTTTAAACAAATCAAAGTCCAAAAGTCAAGGTGCAAATTTGACTTCCAAAATTTGACATTTTACGATTCAATTTATTTTAAACATATTTCCAAATGAAATTTTCGCTCAAACGTTGAGTTGACAATTTAAAATTTAGTAATCAAGTTTGATTTAAGGTCTAAAAGTCGCTTATTAAATTTAGTTCAAAATCAATGGATTCAATTTAAAGGTAAACTTAGTTAAAATACTAACTCAAGTTCAATTCATGTCACTTTATGTTTATATCCACTGTTATCATACATTCAATTAAATCAACTTTATTAACTAAATTTCCCCTTTCAAACTTCATTGGTTTATTTACCGATTCAATTACATTTCAAATCAAAGAAGTTCATTTCCATATACAATGTCCTGATTTGGTAAATTCGTTAATATTTAAAATTCTTTAATTCAAATTATCCCTAATTTAAATTCATTAAATTAGTAAGTCAAAATTTCCTAAATCTCAATATAATATATACAAGTTCAATTTATTACATTAAAGCCTGAGTTTAAAACTAGAGCTAACAAATCTTTGAATCTTTAAATTATTAAATTCTAAACTTACTTGCTTCTAAATCTTATTTCACTTAAAATTTCAATTCATTTTATCCAATTTGGTAAGTTATTAATCCGTTTCAAATTTAAATCCGCTAATTTATTCCAACTTAAATTCCTAAGTTCGTTATTAAATTTCCAAACAAATTGTTAAGTTCATTCCTTAAATCAAAATATATTTTAATTTCGAAAGTGGTTTTGTTGACCAATCGGGTTTCTTATTTTATTTTCTATCCTAGGCCAAATTGTTTAAATGGGGTATTTATCATTTCAACCCAATATTATTCAATATAAAACAAAGCATAGCAAAGGGAACTTGCAGTGTGATAACTGGGATGGTGTCAAAGTAAATAAACAAGCAATAACAACCATACATAACAATTTGACAATTTATCAAATAATCCCGAAATAATCGTATTAACTTACATTTGTCGTTAATGCAAATTAATCCAATTATTCCTAGAATCTACACTACCGTTTCATGTAGATTAAAGATTATTACATTATGGTTTCACTTGGTGTCTATTACCACATTTCTACATCAATCGTACATACAATGGTTCAAAGTGTAGTTAATACTATTTCTACGCGACGGTTAATTTAACAGTTGAAGGGTCAAGTTTAACATATATAGTCCGTTTAAAATTTGTCGACTATCCTATATCCATTTCAATTTCATATTTAAAATTTACTTATATTAACAACCAAATTCAACATCACATAACAATTTTAGTGTCACACTTGTTTGTCGTGAACTAACAATATTCAATTTTTAACTTGCATAGTGGTTTATAATCCTTATTCCAACAATTCTAACAATCAACAATTTTACGTCCAAACTAACAACTTAAGTGTCACAATTGTTTGTCGTGCGCTAACCATATTCAAATTTTAACTTGCATAGTGATTTACAATCTTAATTTCAACAATTTTAACAATCAACAATCTAACATCCAAATTAACATAAACAACAATTTCATCACTTGGTCATCATAGCATAATAGATTTTTGAGTCGTGAATAAAATATTCACCTTGCGTGGTTGAAGAAGATGATGGCGAAGCACGAAGACGAATAGATAAAATAGACCCTAACGAGCACGACGCAAAATGAACACAACTGCAATCAACAAATAATTAATCAAAAATTTGTTTATTGCAATATATATCGATTGAATATGCATATATAACCATACCGATCCACGGAGCAAAATAGATTCGACAAGCGGGGTGGAAATAGCCTATGTTTTCGGATCAATAGCGGGAGCTGGAATAAAACGCAGCACAAGATCATGAGCAACCAGAATCTTACCTTACTCTACTATGCACGTACAGACATAAAACAAATAGTAGTAACTTTGTAACTATGATTTATAAAACTGCACCTTATAAGTTAAATTTTTATATAAAATTTTTATATAATTTTATACTGCATACTACAAATGAAACAACAAAGACATATACTTTATATTAAACTTTATAAACAACATAGGGGGCTAAATCATCAGCCAAACTTGTATACATCAAAACAAAACATGTACACTTACACTTTATTTTTTTTCAACTGAAATATGTACCACCAAACTGCTGTATAAACTTTTACTGTACAACTAACGTTCTATAAAATAACGACTCATAAATAGGATATATTACTTTATACTGTAACCACTATTCATATACAGCAGCATATAACTATTATAAATTTACACATTCAAAACTCAACAGCTATATAAACTAATATACACACACATCTTATATGCTTAACAAAATTTATTCTTTAAAACACACTGCAACATAAAATTATGAACAGGATAAGCTTTGAAACATTAAACTAAAACCAACAGCTGGGAAAACAATATTTGAAAAAAAAAAAAAAACTATAAATATATGTATAAGAGAACAAGGTGGCTAGGCGGGAGAAGATGGCTATGGGTTGGTTGCATGGAGTGGTGGAGGTAGAGATGGGGTCGGCTGATGGGCGTGACTGCATGGGCGGGTCATGTGTTATGGGAGGATGGCAGGAGGCGGGCTAGTGGAAGGCGGGCTTTGGACATGGCGTGGGTGCAATGGGGCTCTCATGGGGTCGGTAGGTGACTGGGTATGGTGAAGTGGGGAAGGCGGTTTGCGGGGCTTCATTGGAGGGGAGGCGGACCGCATGGGGAGGCCGAGCAACTGAGGTTGGGCGTGGCAGAAGGTGGCGGCTTGTGGGCTGGTGGCGCGGGGGGGGGGGGGGGGGTCTGGGTCGGTTGTGGTAGGACGTGGGGAAGGAGAAAGGCGGAGGGGAGAGGAGCGGGCCGTGGGCTGGGTGTTTTGGAGGCTGGAGGCGGAGGGTATTGCCGTGGTGGCGGCTGGATGGGGTGGAACTGATGGGTTGGGTAGCATGGCGGAGGCGGAGGTGAGGGGAGGGTCTGGGTTTCATGAATTGCAGTAAAATAAATAAAAAATAAAAAAAATAAAAAAGATATAAAGAGAAAAGAGGAGTGGTTGGCATGCCTGTAGGTGACCGGTTAAAGTAAACAAAGAAAATGTGAAAGAAGAAGAGAGGTTGGGTTCTCTTTGCTGGGAAGTATAATTAAATAGTGGAAGGATGTGGGTGGCGTGGAATAAGAGAAAAAGAATATAATTTGCAGAGAAGATGGGGACGTGCCATCACGTAAGGGGCAGGACGCAATTAATGAAGGGTTCTGTGCGCACAGTAATGATGTCTTCAAAATGGGGGCTATTTGGGTTCCCAAGGTCAGCTGGATGGCTCCTATATTTTAAATGTTGAACTGATATGCACCGGCTTGTGCTGCGTTACAATTTATCGTTTGCAATCCCGAACTCCGATTGACACAAACAAATATACCGTTTTGATCAGAGCGGCGAGACGGACACAACGGTATAAAAATATTTATGGTTTGACAATTTCGCCAAGTGATAATCCTTATTTAACCATTTGCCCGAGTGTATATTTTACTAGCAATTAAAAGCGAAATTTGACGAAACGAAATGCGCCGTCAAGTTCAGAATATTTTTCATATGCAACACCTAGAAAATATTTGAATTCGGACGATAGGAATTTTATACGTAAGATTTAAACTGATATGTCAACGCGATGAGCGAAATTTACTTCAATATTTTTCAACGAAATTTGGCGCACGCCTATGTCTACCTAGACGCATTCCAAATGTGAAGTTTGGTTGGCAACGGAAATCGTTTGTGAAAATCCGAATTTCTACATCAAAGAAGCGATTTAAAATTTTTAAACTGGGTCTGAATTTCAGGGTCGTTACAGCTACCCCACCAAGCCGAAGCTCCACTAAAAATGGGGTTTAGTCTCCCTTGCAGACAAAGAGACCTCGCACATTGCTAGTCTAAATCACAAAAAAGATCATCACCGATCGTCAAGAAGTGTCAATTACACTAAGCTAGTAAATATATGAGCTTAGCTTCATGTCCAATAACCACTACCTTAACTTAAATATTTACGAACAAATTGTAGATCTACACTATAAAATTGTCAGAAGAAATTCAATCGAACAAGTCCAAGAATTAACTGACGAAGTAAATGCAAGCGTTTCATACCACTTGTTTTACTAAGCTGTTTAATTAGATTTCTCATACGAGTGAGGTAAAGGTTTGTATATACTAGTAAATTGGAAAACGGTTTAAGAAACAAGCTTGATATTTAAAATAGAGTTGAAATCATTTTGGTATAAGAGTTGTGATATTTACTACTAGTATTGAAACCTTTATATTTTTAAAGTGACAAACCACAAAAATGATTGTAGAAACAATCAATCACCCAAATTCACATACGAAGACGTGAATTAATTCCAAAGAAATCGATATCAAATCCATCAAAATGGATATTCCCAAAAATCCCAAAATAGAAGTCATCAAAGTCGAATAACAATTGATACAACAAGTAGGAATAAACTCGAATCGATTAAATTTGGAAACACAAGAGAAATAGACAAAAATAGGCATAATAGGCATTTAAGAGCAGGTCAGTCGACTGGCTCACTGAGTTCAGTCGACTGAACTCAGTCCCGGAATATTCGCGGGATGTTGATCAGTCAACTGGACTCAGTACGCCAGTCGACTGGACCAGAACATAGGATGTGCTCAAGTAGCAGGTCAGTCGACTGGACCAAAATTCCAGTCGACTGGAACCTGTTTACTGCACTTCCGAGCCTATCCAAATGAAGGGAATTTCCTTCTAAAATGCATTCGGTCGAGAAATGGCCCTAGGGATTTACGCGAATCGGCTACCTAGCCCAATAGGCTCTTCGATGCATCACCAAAAGCATGTTCAAACAACAAAGCTATGATTTTTGAAGATTTGAACCCAAAACACTAAAAATTGGAATATTCACAAAACCAATCCAAATAAAAATCAAATGCACATGAATAAGTGTTAGGAATTCATACCTAACAATCAAAGATAATCATAGACTTAGATGTGAGATAAAAATCTCACCTTTTCACAAAAATAAGGAAGGAGAAGCTTTAAAGGAAAGGAAGAATCAACCACACTTCAACACAACCCAAATGAGCTTGAATCTAAGCTCAAAAGAAGAACATTCCCAAAGTTAGGTTCAGGAATTTTTTGAAATTGAAAGGAGAATGAGTTGGATAAGAAGAAGATGATGCTTACCAATGGCTTCTCTTTGGATTTGGAGCTAGAACTTGATTTGCAAATGAAAACGAGGGCTTGGAGTTTTAATTTCCTATTCCTCTATCCATTGTTCCTAAAGCTTGAGTATAAGGAAATAGAAATGAAGTAATGAAGAGGAGAGGGGTGAAGCTTGGGTCTAATGGGCTAAAACAAAACCAAAGCCCTAAGTGAAAAAGTAGTAAAATTCAACTAACTCCAAACATATCAAAGTTTGTACTCAAAAAGGTCGCAAACATCATTTTGAACTCAATGCGGGTAGTCTCGAGTCCTAATTCGACTGTTTGCAAAAATAGCTTTTCGGACTAAAATCTGACTAACGACGAAATATTTAAATAAAATATTTAAATACTCAATCGTAAAATATGCGGGTTGTTATAGACTCCCCTCCTTAAAGAAATTGCGTCCTCGCAATATTTATGAAGAAAATATGAAGTAACAACCATAAAAGAATATTCAACACAAAAGAAATTTGAAATAAAAAGTTCACCTCAAAGAGCACGAGAAAGTAAGTCCGGATGTATTCGCTCGATGAATTTTCTAGATTCCCAAGAGCAATCCTTAGGATTTGAGGACCATTGAACTTTTACAAGAGGAACATATTTATTTCGAAGGCATTTGACCTCCGAAGCAATAATACGAATAGGACGTTGCTCATAAATTAAATTAGGAGAAACCCTAATTTCTTCCACAACACCGGGCTCAAGAATAGAATCGGAGTCTCAAAGGCATTTCCGTAATTGAGAAACGTGAAACACGTCACGAATAGCAGCAAATTGAGCCGGTAATAAGAGGCGATAAGCCACGGAACCAATACGTTCGGTGATAGGAAATGGACCAATATATCGAGGTGCTAACTTTCCCGATCGACTGAAACGCACAACACCCTTCATAGGTGAAACACGAACAAACACAAAATCTCCCACAGAAAATTCTAATTTCCTTCTTCGGTTATCGGCATAGGATTTTTGTCTACTTTGGGCTTCTTTCATCCTATGACGAATAAGGTCGATCTTTTCTGTGGAATCACGAATAAAATCTGGACCTAAATCCAGCTTCTCACCGGCCTCAAGCCAACAAGAAGGAGATCGGCATGGCCTTCCATAGAGTGCCTCAAAAGGTGCCATACCAATAGTAGATTGGAAGCTATTATTATAGGAAAACTCGACAAGAGAAATATGATCTTCCCAACTTCCACCAAAATCAAGAACACAAGAACGAAGAAGATCTTCAAAAGTTTGATTCACACCCTCGGTTTGTCCATCGGACTGAGCATGATAAGCGGTGCTAAAATTAAGCTTCGTTCCCAAAGCTTTTTGAAGGCTCTTACAAAATCCACTAGTAAATAATGGATCACGATCACTAACAATAGAATTAGGAATCCTACTCCATGCAATTTTACAATTTCTTTAATAAAGAGTTTGGCCAAAAGAGGAACGGTTCGATTAGACCAAACGGGAATAAAATGGGCGGATTTAGTAAGTCTATCAACTATCACCCACAAGCTATCATGATCCGAACGAGAACGGGGAAGTCCGTCTGTAAAATCCATGGAAATTTGGTCCCACTTCCAAATTGGAATTTCTAAAGGTTGCAATAACCCACCGGGCCTTTGATGCTCGGCCTTGACAAGTTGGCAAGTCATGCAACACTTAACAAAGTTAGTAATATCAGATTTCATTCCATCCCAATAATAAAGTCGCTTCATATCCACGTACATTTTACTACTACCGAGATGAATGGTAAATTTAGAATGATGAGAATCTTATAAAATGTCTTTACGAAGATCACTAATATTTGGCACGATAAGTCTACCAAATTTTCGAATACCGCCACGAGAATCAATATCAAAGTCTTTCAAACCTTCAATATCAATTTTATCCCTAAAATTTTGTCAAGAAGAGCCGATTCGGGATCTAGCTTTTAAGCTTCAAAAATGCGGTCTAAAAGAGAAGGATGAGCCTTAAGGCTACATAAAACAAGAGATGAACATAAATCAGAAACACTATCTCGAATCTCACAAGTGGATAAAACCCCGAGATCATTCCATTTGGATATCATCATAGAAACAACCGTTTGTTGCTTGCGACTAAGTGCATCGGCAACACGATTTCCCTTTCCGGGAGTATAAACAATATCAAGATCATAAGATGCAAGAAATTTGAGCCAACGTTGTTGACGCAAATTAAGTTCCTTTTGGGAAAATAAATACATCAAAGATTTATGATAGGTATAGAGAATAAATTTCTCTCCCAAAAGATAATGACGCAAAATTTTAAGAGCGAAAACAATAGCCGCGAGCTCTAAATCATGAGTGGCATACCTAGACTAGGCTGGCTTCAATTTCCTAGAAGCATAAGCAATAACACATTCTCTTTGCATAAGAACGGCACCCAAACCAACGCCACTAACATCAATATAAACAACAAAATCTTGATTCCCCTCGGGAATAACAAATATAGGAGTATCGGAAAGGAGTTCTTTTAGTTTCTTAAAAGAAGCTTCACATTTGTCCGACCAAATGTATTTAACACCTTTCTTTGTTAAGCTAGTAAGAGGCACAGAAATTTTTGAAAAGTCTTTTATAAAACGACAGTAATAACCCACCAATCCGAGAAAACTACGGATTTCCGTCACGCTTTCTGGTCTCTTCCAGTTTTGAATCGCTTCGATATTTAAAGGATCCACGGAAATTCCGGATTCGAAAATAATATGACCAAGAAACTTCACACGAGATTGCCAAAAGTGGCATTTAGAAAATTTTGCTTTCAATTGATTTCTCCTAAGAGTTTCCAACACAATCTGAAGATGCTTTTCATGTTCCTCCTCGGTTTTAGAATACATATGAATATCATCAATAAAGATGAGAACAAATAGATCGAGGAAGTCTTTGAAAACTCTATTTATAAGATCAACGAAATAAGCCGGAGCATTCGTTAAACCAAATTGCATAACAAGCCATTCATAAGATCCATAACGAGTATGGAACGAGGTCAAAGAATTCTATCCTCTGCAATACGAAGCTGATGAAAACCGGTTGCCAAGTCCAATTGTGAAAAGACTCTAGCACCACTAAGTTGATCGAATAGATAATCAATCCGAGGTAAAGGGTATTTATTCTTGATAGTAAGATCATTAAGCTTGCGGTAGTCAACGCCAAGCCTAAGGGTACCATCGGATTTCTTCACAAAAATAGCAGAAGATCCCCAAGGAGAGGAACTAGAACGAATAAAATGCTTTGTCTCCAATTTGGATAATTGTTTGCGCATCTCCTCATTTTCTTTATTGGACATACGATAAGGAGGACGAGTGATAGGTTGAGCTCCAGGGATGAGATTAGTTTTGAACTCAATTGCTCACTTAGGTGGTAATCCTAAAATGGGCTCAAATATGTCGAAAAATTCACGAACAATGTGAATAAGAGAAATGACATCTTCCTCATCATCATCATCATCATCATGAGGATTTAAAGAATATAAAGATGCTGCCAACCTGGAATCCGAATCTTTAAGATCAATAGAAATCTGCTCAATAGATTGAGGATGTCGAAGATGAATAGTCCGCTCAGGGCACAGGATTTGAGGTTCATAACGGTTATGCCAATCCATTCCCAAAATCATTCCGATGCCAATGTAACGCATAACATGCAAATCGGTACGGAAAGAGTAATCACACAAAATAATTTCGACATCTTTACACAATAAACTGATTGTTGCGGATCCACCAACCGGATTCGCAATTCTCAAAGTAGTCAATAAAGCAACAACACTTAAAGAAAAAGTATCAACAAGTTCTTTCGATGTAAAAGAATGGGACGCGCCCGTATCAAAAAGAACTCGAATATGTTTATCACGAAATAAAATAATGCCATCAAGGATAGAATAAGAAATACCTTGACCACGAGAAGTGTTACTAGGAGTTTGCGCCACATTAAGCTTTCCCTCCTTCCTGCCTTGAAGTTTGGGACACGAAGATATATAATGGTCCGGGCTTTTGCAATAGCGACAAGCACGAGGCTTTGAACACTTATTCGCATAATGGTCCTTAAAACCACAGTTGTAGCATTGCCCACCACTTGAGGTAGAAGTCTTAGTTGTCGGAGAGGCTTGCTTCTCTCTCTTATTGTTGGGATAAGGACCCTTGAACTTATTAGGTATTTTCTTGTTGGTGAAGTTCGGTTTAGCACTCCCAACCTCAACATCACTCACTCTATCATCCTCTTCAAGTCGAAGAGCGATATCAATGAGTTGATCAAAAGAAACTTCTAATTTTAGAAGTAATGGCTTCTTGAGATTTTTTTTCAAGTCATAGACAAATCTTTGGTTCTTCTTCAATGGGGTGTTTATGTATTCGACCCCGTATTTAGAAAGTGACTTGAATGATGCGACATAATCTGCCACAGAGGATTCACCTTGAACAAGGTCAATGAAGCGACGAGCCAATGTTACTTTCTCAGCTTCTGGTTTAAACATAAATTCGAATCACTCCCGGAATTTCTCCCAAGTAAGATCCGCTTCATTTATTTCAGAAATCAGAAGCTCGTACCAGTCTAATGCTCTTTTATGGAGCATACTAGAGGCCACCTGAACTCGGTGAAGATCAATAAGATTCATGCGAGAAAAGATTCGATCGGATGATCTAAGCCAAGCCTGGACCTCAATAATGGTTTCAAAACCTTTGAATGGCTTCCCACCCAAATGGGTATAATCGTTGTATAAACGTGCAAATCCAGAGTTAGGGTGAGTAGACTCCGGATTAGAATTCGTTGCTTGAGCATTCTTTACTAGATCAAGAAGCTACGGGCAGACATAAATACTCCATCTTAGGGAGTAACACTAGATTGACCTGTGCTGGGATGGCCAGATCTAACCATTTCTCTTCATTAAGAAAGAAAGAAGAAGAAGAAAAAGGTTATTCACAAAATGAATATCAAGCAATAATGATTGATAAAATAAGGTATCACAAAAGAAAATAGGATAGGACGGTTCGAAGACTCGAATAAAATCCTAAGGCACGACTCCTAAGATGGACTTAGGACGATGATCCTTGTTAAATTATTCTATGTTGTTCCGAAGTTTAGCTCTGATACCAAGCTGTGACGCCCCATCTCTTTACCCATGCTAGCCAAGGATACTACGGTGTAATGCCGTCAACTAGCACGGAGAATAAGGTTGTTGAGGAGCGACTATCCGTGTAATTGCTTTGTGCGAGCGTCAGATAGAATAACATGCATTTCATTTCAAGAGGGAATCCGACATGCCGATACAAGCTCAAAGCTACTACGCAGTGGCTATATAATCATCGAAAACAAATATAGAAATAAACATAACTTAAATCAATCACAGATAATTCATATCACAAAGGCGGAAATAGATATGAATATTACACATGAAAGTGTATATCAGAGTAGTTGTCAAATAAGACCCACAATATAACAAAAGAATAGTTACAAGTGCTACACAAAAGAATAAGTATACATCAATGAGTCTATATCCCAAATGTATACAACCAAAAACTACTAATCTAAGTAGTTAGCCAAAAGTCGGGATAATAATCCCAGATGAGAGTCAAGCAGAAGCACCTGTAATATCTCGGTCTAACCCGAGTATTATTTAATAAGAAAATAATAAACGGATCAGTCTAACTATAAATATCAAATAAAATGATATAGAATAAGAGATATGACAAAAACGTAAGATAAGCATAAAGCCATACTATGATAAGTATGTAATTGAAAATCAACAAGAAATTAATCAGTATCACAAGAATCTTCTCAAAGATAAAAAGGATTGTCATACTCTTTATTTCATTTACCACCATAAATATTGACAATTATACCAATGCCAATCACAAAAGTTAATGATACACAAATTCACCAATGCACAAATATTGATAAAACTTATCAATGTAAATCATGAAAATTGGTGAAAACACAAATTCTAGGAATCATCAATGGAAATCCAGAAATCACAAAAACGGGGAGGCCTATCACAAAGTAGGAGTATGAAAACTCACCAACACGTGTATCACAAAATGGAAAGCTATTCCATGGTTGCTAACCATTAATTTTGAGCCGAGGCTCCACAAAATGGCCCGAAGACCTTTGAGCCGAAGCTCCACTAAAACGGTCTGAAGACCATGGGTCGCTACCCCACCAAGCCGAAGCTCCACTAAAAACGGGGTTTAGTCTCCCTCGCAGACAAAGAGACATCGTACATTGCTAGTCTAAATCACAAAAATGATCATCATCGATCATCAAGAAGTGTCAATTACACTAAGCTAGTAAATATATGAGCTTAGCTTCATGTCCCATAACCACTAGCTTAACTTAAGTATTTACGAACAAATTGTAGATCTCCACTATAAAATTGCCACAAGAAATTCAATCGAACAAGTCCAAGAATTTAGAGACGAAGTAAATGCAAGTGTTTCATACCACTTGGTTTACTAAGCTGTTTAATTAGATTTCTCATACGAGTGAGGTAAAGGTTTGTATATACTAGTAAATTGGAAAACGGTTTAAGAAACGAGCTTGATATTTAAAATAGAGTTGAAATCATTTTGATATAAGGGTTGTGATATTTACTACTAGTATTGAAACCTTTATATTTTTAAGGTGACAAAGCACAAAAATGATTGTAGAAACAATCAATCACCCAAATTCACATACGAAGACGTGAATTAATTCCAAAGAAATCGATATCAAATCCATCAAAATGGATATTCCCAAAAATCCGAAAATAGTAGTCATCAAAGTCGAATAACAATTGATACAACAAGTAGGAATAAACCCGAATCGATTAAATTTGGAAACACAAGAAAAATAGACAAAAATAGGCATTTAAGAGCAGGTCAGTCGACTGGCTCACTGAGTTCAGTCGACTGAACTCAGTCCCGGAATATTCGCGGGATGTTGGGCAGTCGACTGGACTCAGTATGCCAGTCGACTGGACCAGAACCTGGGATGTGCTCAGGTAGCAGATCAGTCGACTGGACAAAAATTCCAGTCGAATGGAACCTGTTTATTGCACTTCCAAGCCTATCTAAATGAAGGCAAATTCCTTCCAAAATGCATTTGGTCGAGCAACGGCCCTAGGGATTTACGCGAATCAGCTACCTAGCCCAATAGGCTCTTCGATGCATCACCAAAAGCATGTTCAAACAAAAAAGCTATGATTTTTTAAGATTTGAACCCAAAAACACTAAAAATTGGAATATTCACAAAACCAATCCAAATAAAAATCAAATGCACATGAATAAGTGATAGGAATTCATACCTAACAATCAAAGGTAATCATAGACTTAGATGTGAGATAAAAATCTCACCTTTTCACAAAAATAAGGTAGGAGATGCTTGAAAGCAAAGGAAGAATCAACCACACTTCAGCATAACCCAAATGAGCTTGAATCTATGCTCAAAAGAATAACATTCCCAAAGTTAGGTTTAGGAATTTTCTGAAATTGAAAGGAGAATGAGTTGGAGAAGAAGGAGATGATGCTTACCAATAGCTTCTCTTTGTATTTGGAGCTAGAACTTGATTTGCAAATGAAAACTAGGGCTTGGAGTTTTAATTTCCCATTCCTCTCTCCATTGTTGCTAAAGCTTGAGTATAAGGAAATAGAAATCAAGTAATGAAGAGGAGAGGGGTGAAGCTTGGGTCGAATGGGCTGAAACAAAACCAAAGCCCTAAGTGAAAAAGTAGCAAAATTCCACTAACTCCAAACATATTAAAGTTTATACTCAAAAAGGTCGCAAACGTTATTTTGAACTCAATGGGGGTGGTCTTGAGTCCTAATTCGACTATTTGCAAAAGGTAGCTTTTCGGACTAAAATCCGACTAACGATGAAATATTCAAATAAAATATTTAAATACTCAATCACAAAATATGCGGGTTGTTACACGTTGATTCGTCAAATAAACTGCGTGGATGAAGTCCCCTCGGTCCTCTCTACAAAACCAAGAAATGGTTCGTCGATCCGTCGAGTTTCATCGACGCGCGATGAACGACCGTAAATTGTTCTTCGATTTATGGACAAACAATGCGTCGAATCGAAAAACGAGTTGCAGATTTGAGTTAGGCTCTTCGAGAATTTTGATATATGTTTTTTTCAAATTTTTCTGAGGAGTTTGAACTTTCAGCTTTGGATTTGATTTGGGATTGCAATTGATATTAGGGTTTGTCTGCCATTGAAGTGAGGAGGTGAATAAAATGATAGAAATGAGGAACAGAGGCTGCTAGGGTTTATAGCAGGATATATATATATATATAGGCAGGGTTGACATTTGAATGGATGGATAAGATAGATTTACGCGCTAACGCCAAAGTGGCCCAAAAAGCCCGTTTTGACTCCGGAAATGTTGGGCACGTTTTTACCTACTACCGAACCATCCCTATAACAACCCGCATATTTATCGGTTGTATATTTAAAAAATTTATTTAAATATAACGTCGTTTGTCGGATTATAGTCCGAAAAGTTACTTTCTGCAAACGGTCGAATTGGGTCTCAAGACCACTTCCATTGAGTTCAAAACGTCGTTTGCGATCTTTTTGAATATAAGATTCGATATGTTTGGAGTAAGTTGAATTTTGCTACTTTTCCTATTGGGTTTTGGGTTTGGGTTCAGCCCACTAGCAACTAAATACCCTAACTCAGCCCTCTCCTCTTCATTCACTCATTTCCACTCCTCAAACTCAAGCTCCAACTGAAAATGGTGGAAAGGAAAGGGAATTAGAAACACCAAGCCCTAGTTCCATTTGCAAACTCCAAATTCTTGCTTGAAATTCAAGGAGAAGGATAGGTAGGCCTCCTCTTCATCTTCTCCAACTCTTCTCCTCTTCAATTTCAGAAAATTTCCTAAACCTAACTTTGGGAAATATGTGTTTTATTCTTAGATTGAAGCTAGTAGATTTGAAGTAGAGATTGGTTGGTCTTCTCCTTGCTATTGAGCTTCTTCTTCTTTGTTTTTGGGTTAAAGGTGAGATTTTTATCTCACATCTTCTACCTCTCTTGATTTCATTGATGTTGGGTATCGATTCCTAACACTTGTTCATATGCACTTGCTTTTGGTTTGGATTGAATTGGAGAATTTTCAAATTTTTAGCGTTTGGGTTCAATTCTTTAAAGATCCTAACTTTGATGTTTGAACATATTTTTGATGGCGAATCGAAGAGCTAATGGAGCCGGGGTATCAATTGGCTAAGGCTCCTTAGGTCCATTGCTCGAACGGTCGCGTTTTGGAGGAATTTGCACTTCATTGAAAAAGGGCAGGAACTGTAGAAATTTGCAGTTCGGCCGACCGAACCCTGTAGCCGGTCGACCGACCTGCTATCCCGAGCTTTTTTTTTATTTTCTGCATCTAGCCAGCCGACCGAGCCCTGTAGTCCGGTTGACCGACCTGCTCCTATTTTGCTGTTTTGCCTATTTTTGCTCATTTTGATTGGTTTTCCAAATTTTATTGATTCAAGTTGGTTTTTAGTGGTTGTCATTGCATTTTTGGCTTTGATAACTTATTTTAACTTCATTCACGGGTTTTCATAAATAATCCCTCTAAATCGCATTAAAAGCTCGTTTCTCCAATTTATAAATTCTATTTAAAACTCACACAGTTTCGCACTCCAAGCGAAGTGGGAGGAGAATCAAATGATTAGATAAAACACGTGCAATGAACACGTGCGTTCATCTTCTCAGTTAATTCCCAATCTATTCGTTTGAACGTTTTGACCTTTGTGTCTGGTTTACCGATGAGATGAGGTGAACTTTGCACTGCTTTAAGTGTGAAATTAACTAACGGATAGTAAACCGTTTAGTGCGAACGAGTGGTTATGGGACTCACGTTACCACTTTTCGGATTCCTTTCCGGGAGTTTGTGACACATGTTGCTTTGGGATAGTGTCTTCGGAGTGTCTCCTTCTGGCTTGTTGCCTTTAATATCGGTTTTGGAGTTGGTCCTTTGCCCCGGCTCGAGAGATATTTAGGGTTGTGGTTTACCTTTAGTATTGCTTCCAGAGTGGTTTCTTCACCACCGCTCGAGAGATATTGGAGTGGTTTCTTCACCACCGCTCGAGAGATGTCCTTTGCCCCGGCTCGAGAGATATTTAGGGTTGTGGTTTACCTTTAGTATTGCTTCCGGAGTGGTTTCTTCACCACCGCTCGAGAGATATTGGAGTGGTTTCTTCACCACCGCTCATGAGATATTTGGGTTTGTTGCAGTTAGTAATTGTTATTCGCCTTTTTGGCTTGTTTTGGGATATTGATATCCTTTGTTTAATTGAGTTGCCAATGATAAGAGGCTTGTTATGTTATGATTCATCTTATGTTAGATGATTGAGTTATTCCTTTAGAGATAATTGTTATACTATATGATCTTGCAGGTGCATTATCGTTCAGTTTATCTAACTGATTTATTTAACTAGACTGACCCGTGTATTTTATACTCGGGTCAGACCGAGATGTTTCAGGTTAGGTGCTTTTGGACTTAGCCTATTTTGCTTCCGCATGGACTATTCAACTTGTTCCATTTTGTTAAAGCTTTTTGTGTAGTCCTTTTTATGTAACTCTGATATGTATTCTTTTGGTTCGTCTGTATATTGTGGTTTGCTATACCACTTGACATGTATTATTTTGTATACTCTGTTATGTATCAATATATGTGTATATGATGATCTACTGTTATGTGATGTATATTACATTTGAGTTGTTATATTCTGTTCTGATAGATCCTCCAACCACCTATGGTTTTGTTTTAAGTATTCATTGGATATGTCGATCTGCTTTACATGATTATTGTCGATGTATTCAATAGATAGTTAGAGCAAGGCTATAGATGGTCGCTCCTAACCAGCCTTATTCTCCGTGTTAGTTGACAGCATTACCTTGTAGTGTCCTTGGCTAGCGTGGGTATAGAGGTGGGGCGTCAAAGCGTGGTATCAAAGCTGAGTTCAGGACAAAATATGATAAACACAGAATAGATGCACATATTACGGTACATCAAAGTGTATAAGTGATAAAAATCTTTGAATCATCGTGTCTTTCTATTCCTTCTTCCATCAAGGGTTAGATAGAATGTGGGAATACGTCTAGGAATGCATTTAAATTCCGTAGTATTCCATATTGAAGTATCTACCTTGTGATTAATCTTGTTCTTATCTAACTTTCAACGTATGGTTGGAAGAGGAGGGGACGACGTTCGGATGTTGGGCAATCCAGTGGCTCACATCCGGATGGCGTTTATATGTCTGCCGATCAGTTTTTGGAGTTGTTTAGGATCACTCAGCCTCCAGTTCCTCCTCGAGTGTCTCCACCTCACAAGTCTGCTTTTGCATGTCTGTGGAGTGATTCTGCTTATCTTAGAGGAAAGTCGTTTAAGGGCTCTGAATCTGTTCTTGAAGTCCAAGCATGGCTTCGCACGTGCGAGCGTATTTTCTCTCGTATGGATCTTTCTGATCATGATAGGGTTCTTGTAACTTCTAGCTTATTACAAGAGCGTGCTCTTGATTGGTATGAGCTTCTTGTAGCCGAAATTGATGAGTCTACTCTTTCTTGGACTCAGTTTCGGGGACGATTCGAACTCAAGTTCGTTCCTGAGTCTGAAAAAGTTTTATTGACCCGTCGCTTCCTTGAGTTGAAGCAAGGGAAGTCTTCTGTTTCTGAGTATGCTGCATCATTCAAGGCTTTATCTATGTATGGTCTTGAATTTATTAGCACTTCTTATAAGAAGAATCTGAAGTTTGTCTCTGGTCTTAAGAAATATCTTAAGAAGTCTTTGTTGCTCCAGCTTAAGCTTTCTTTTGAGGAGTTGGTAGATTCTGCACTTCATCTTGAAACCGTCGAGAAGGAGTGTGATAGTGGTGATGATGTTGAGGTTCGCAAGAACCCCAACAAAAAGAAGTCTCCATTGGATGAGCGAGAATTTTTCCCTTCCAAGAAGAAAAAGCCTGTTGAATCTGATTCTCAGTCTCGGCCTGCTGGAACACCTTCCATTCGGAAGTGTTTCAATTGTGGTTCTCCTGATCATATGATTCGAGATTGTCCTAAGCCTCTCTTCTTCCGCTATTTCAAGAAGGAAGGCCATCGCTGTTCCACTTGTCCCATTGCTCCGAACAATTCTCCATATGGCAAGTTAAATGTAACAGGTGCTTCTGGAGGTTCTTCTCAGGGATAAGGTATGTCTCCATCTATTTTGGTAGGTTTCTACTTTTCTTTGTGATTCGATTTCCAATTTGATGGCATCATTTTATTTCTTTAATCCCTCATGATGAGGAAAGTGTTGTTTCTCTCATTTTTATAGTTTGAGAATTTTCTGGTATTTTGGGTCTTGTCTTAGGATTATCACCTAAGCAATCCTTTGTGTGGTATTAAGGTCTTTTCAGCTCGACCTTGCCACCGGTTTTGATTTAGCTACGAGTTGCAAAAGTTAGCACTCCACTTACCGCATTTCGCGCTCATTGTGATTCTTATGAATGATTTATTATGTCATTCAATTCGTTTAGCTCATTTCATCCATTTTATGAATCAAGTATTTTGTGAATATCTCGATGATTCTATTTTAGTATTTATTGGTTTTGGATGGAAATTAGCAATTCAAAATTTTTGCAAATCTTTTTCATAAGATTTATTTATAAGTATAAATGGGATTTTTGTTCTTAAAACAAACAAAGAGAATTTTAAAAAGTTTTTAGAAATATGTTTATCATATAGAAGATTGTTTTGTGATTGTATTGCCCATTATGTGCTTTAAGAATTCTGGTCGATGCGCTTGATCAACGTTATCGATAGGAATCTCCTAAACACTTTGATGAGACAATCAGATACAATGAATTGATTTGAAATAAGAAAAATTTTCTAGAAAAATAATTACATAAAGATAATTGTGATTTTTAAAGTTTTAGCTTTTCGGGAAAGTTGATTATTTAAAAGAACTCTTTTCCGATACTCTCATTCTTTTTATTCCCGAAAGGGGGATCGTGTTGCGATGCATTTAGTTGTAAGCAACAAGTGATTATTTCTTTGTTCATGTCTGAATGGAATGATCTTTTTATCAAATTCATCGGACGTTTTGTCGTATTTCATTTTGTTGAGCTTTGGTTCATCTGACGTATTGTTGCACCACGTCGGTGTTCCGAATTATTTTGAGCTTAGAAATCCATAGAATTCTCCGAGCAAACAAGTTAGGGCTTATCCTTTCGTGCACTTTATGGTGAACTTCTTATTCTGTTATTCTTATGAGTTGATATGTTTTTGGGTTGTTATTCTTTATTTTCTTCTTAAGAATTGCGAGGACGCAATTTCTTTAAGGAGGGGAGTTTGTAACAAGCCGCATATTTATCGGTTGTATATTTAAATATTTTGATTTAAATATAACGTCGTTTGTCGGATTATAGTCCGAAAAGTTACTTTCTGCAAATGGTCGAATTGGGTCTCAAGACCACTTCCATTGAGTTCAAAACGTCGTTTGCGATCTTTTTTAGTATAAGATTCGATATGTTTGGAGTAAGTTGAATTTTGCTACTTTTTCTATTGGGTTTTGGGTTTGGGTTCAGCCCACTAGCAACTAAATACCCTAACTCAGTCCTCTCCCTTCATTAACTCATTTCCACTCCTCAAACTCAAGCTCCAACTGAAAATGGTGGAAAGGAAAGGGAATTAGAAACTCGAAGCCCTGGTTCCATCTGCTTTGAGCGTGAAATTAACTAACGGATAGCAAACTGTTTAGTGCGAACGTGTGGTTATGGGACTCACGTTATCACTTTTCGGATTCTTTTCTGGGAGTTTGTGACGCATGTTGCCTTTGGGATAGTGTCTTTGGACTGTCTCCTTCTGGCTTGTTGCCTATAATATCGCTTTTGGAGTTGGTCCTTTGCCCCGGCTCAAGAGATATTTAGGGTTGTGGGTTACCTTTAGTATTGCTTCCGGAGTGGTTTCTTCACCACCGCTTGAGAGATATTGGAGTGGTTTCTTCACCACCGCTCATGAGATATTTAGGTTTGTTGCAGTTAGTAATTGTTATTCGCCTTTTTGGCTTGTTTTGGGATATTGATATCCTTTGTTTAATTGAGTTGCCAATGATATGAGGCTTGTTCTGTTATGATTCATCTTATGTTAGATGATTGAGTTATCTCCTTTAGAGATAATTGTTATACTATATGATCTTGCAGGTGCATTATCGTTCAGTTTATCTAACTGATTTGTTTAGCTAGACTGACCCGTGTATTTTATACTCAGGTCAGACCGAGATGTTTCAGGTAGGTGCTTTTGGACTCAGCCTATTTTGCTTCCGCATGGACTATTCATCTTGTTCCATTTTGTTAAAGCTTTTTGTGTAGTCCTTTTTATGTAACTCTGATATGTATTCTTTTGGTTCGTCTGTATATTATGGTTTGCTATACCACTTGACATGTATTATTCTGTATACTCTGTTATGTATCAATATATGTGTATATGATGATCTACTGTTCTGTGACGTATATTACATTTGAGCTGTTATATTCTGTTCTGATAGATCCTCCAACCACCTATGGTTTTGTTTTAAGTATTCATTGGATATGTCGATCTGCTTTGTATGGTTATTGTCGATGTATTCAATAGATAGTTAGAGCAAGGCTATAGATGGTCGCTCCTAACCAGCCTTATTCTCCGTGTTAGTTGACGGCATTCCCCTGTAGTGTCCTTGGCTAGCGTGGGTATTGAGGTGGGGCATCACAATCCCTCTCTAAACAATGCCGGACCAAACCATCTCCAAACAATACCGGTCCAAACCTCCATCCCATGCCCACCGAACCAATTCTCTCCCAAGCCACCACCGGTCCAATTCCTCTCACTACCGAACCACCTACTACTGAACCAACCTACTTCCTCGTGCTACCGAACCAAATTTCAACCAACCATCACCGGACCAAGTTCCGCTGAACCAAGGCCTTACCGAACCAACTTTGCCAGGCTAGATTACATCAGCCCAGGCCCACCAGCAGCTATATACATCCAAGATCCCTGCCCCCAGCCTCACTCTATAAATAGAGGGGCAGGGGTACAGCAATGGCAGACAAGTTTGAGAGCTCAAGCACGGATAGAACTTTCATACAACTTTCAGTTACTTGTAATCAAAGCTTTGTACTTATAATCTGAATAGAAGAGGAGAATTAACATATAAAGTGGACGTAGGCACGTTCTGGCCGAACCACTATAAATCTGTGTGTCTTTTACAATTTAGCCCCTCCTTTTTATATATTTGCATAAATCACCCAAATCACTATGAACAACGTATAATCAACTACATCATACGACTTGGAGGTGTTTGCCCATTTTTTGTGCAAACATTTTTGGTGCTTTCACTGAGAACAGGAGCTCAAGCTTCAACTTCTCCCACTTAACCCCTTTTCCTATCAGCGTCATTCATTGCTTGGAAAACATGCCTCCCAGACGGAAGAAAGATGCTAACAAAGGAAAGGACATCGCAACTGGCAGTATCCCAGATCCAGTGATCAGAGACCAAAGCAATCGTCCGGTTCCAACAGAAAATGTAGATCAGGCGAATCCAATAGCCCCTGCTACGGAACAACCAATTACAAGGGCAGATCTGGACAGGGTTGTGGCTGAAGTAAATAACCGCTTCGCATCTCAACAAGAAGCCTTGGTGGATCAACTCATGTCACGCTTAAGGGATGCTGAAGAAACCAACCGCAACACTGAATCATGGGGTGAGTCCCGGTCTGGAGGATCGGGGAGATGACAGAGGTCTTTCTTCTTCGAAGAGGCTAACAACAGAAACAACTATGGTAGGAGCCGAGCCCGGACTCAGCCCGAATTCCGACTCGAGGAAACGCTTGGAACCGAACCCAACGGGGGAGGTACCAGGCAAGGGTCGGATGTAGCTGAGCCCGCCATGCTACCTAACCATGGAAACACCAAGGGACGGGGCCGAGCTGGAGTCCTGCCCGAAGTTGGACCCGAGGAAGTGCTGAGAAGAGAACCCAACAGGGAAAGATCAAGGCAAGGGCCAATTGTGGCTGACCCCAGCATGCTCCCGGAAGACCAAAGGCAGCCATTGGAGAATGTTAGGAGTGATAGACGATACCATCCCTACAGGTCATCTGGACGGAATCAATCCCGCAGGGAAGAACCAAACTCATTTCTATCCGCTCCAAGTTCTGATGAAAGGATGGCGCGATTGTTCAGAGTGTGCGTCCAACGGAAACAAAGGGATCGGGGGATAGGTGCTAGGGTAAACAGCCCCTTCACCCGCAATATCGAAACTGCCATCACCCCCCGGGAATGGAAAATGCCAACAATGGAACCTTACAAGGGAACCTCTGACCCCGTTGTACACTTGCAGAGATACACACAGCATATGCTAATGAGCGGAGTAACAGAGGGAGTGTTGTGTAAGTGCTTTCCACTATTCTTGGTAGATCTAGCTACCTCCTGGTTCTGCCAACTGCCCCAGGGATCCATCAGCTCATGGGAAATGTTGAAAGAAAAGTTCATCAGCCAGTTCCACATTCATGTGGGACAACCCAAGGACGCTTATTCCCTATCTAATATCAAACAGAAACCCGGGGAGACAGTGCAACAATATCTAACCCGATTCAACGCCGCAGCAGCCGCAGTCCAAGATGCCGACGAGAAACTTATCCTAATGGCCCTCTGCAGCGGTGTGCATCCGGATAATAAGTTTGCTAGGAGATAAACGAAGAAAAAGCCAACTACCTTACCCGATTTCTTCCATGAAGCCAGGAAATATATGAGACTTGAAGATGCCGCCATTGAAAGGCAGACAGGGCAACAATCCAAGGCAGCTCATGGCAACACATCCGCAGTAGCAAAGGACGTTTGAAGAAATGACTCCAGAGATAGTGCTGTGGGCAAGAAGGGGGAAAAGCGCTTATATAGGCCAGGACCGAGATTCGACTCTTACATTCCTCTAAATGAGACAATCGAAAACATCTTCTTGGCCACCCAAGACGAAGTTAGATATAAGCGCCCCTCGACAAGAAGGAATCAGACAATGCAATTAAGTCCGAAAAGTTCTACCGATTCCACGAATCTCATGGGCATGACACCAATGAATGCCATCATCTTCGGGACTTAATTGAAGAACACATCAGAAGGAAGAGACTAGAGCGCTATGTGAAAGGTCAGAACAGGACTTCAACTCCTGCCAATGAGAACCCAGGGCTGCCCCTCCCAGAAGTAGGTGGAGGAAATCGCAACACCAGCGGCTCCAGTCAAGAGAAGATAGTGGTCCTTACCATATCAGGAGGACCACACATCACCGACGAAAGATGGGAAGAGATGGAGAGATACGGTAAGTCACTTAGAAACAGTGAAGGCTATGTTAATTCTGTTACAGAAGAACGCCACCCGAAACGGAAAGAGAATGATGACATCACATTCAGTAGGCGTGATCTAGAGGGAAGGCAATACCCTCACATGGATCCTATGGTCGTCTCTGCCTGGTTCGGTCCAGCCAAGGTTTTCCGAATTCTAATAGACATTGGAAGCTCAGTAAATATCCTATTCAAACATGCTTTTGACAAAATGAAGCTTTCAATGAAGGATGTGTCTCCCTGTAGCAAACCTCTACATGGCTTCACTGGAGATGTGAAGATGCCCCTCGGGCAACTGGACCTCTTTGTCGAAATAAGAAGTCATCCCCGCTCCGTTGTGCGAAAACAAACATTTGTGCTAATAGAGAACCACTCGGCCTACAACGCCTTTTTGGAAAGGCCAGCCTTATCTGACTTCCAAATTGTCCTAGACCCGTGGTGCTTGAAGATGAAATTTCCAACGGACAACGGAATAGGAGAAATAGAGGAAGATCAAGACGCCGCCCGAGATTGCTATGTGACTGAACTTCGCAATAACCGCAGGAAGGATAAAGGGAAGGATGCAGAGACTTCTCTCTGCAAGAAAAACTTGGAAGCATAGCAATTAAAGAAAGCCCCTCCTCTTCGATATACCAACGATCCTTTCAACGAATTTGACCCCAGGGATAAGGAGGAGGAGGCCACCATCGAGCCTGTAGAGGGTATGGAATTTGTATCTGTAGACAAACACGATCCAAATAAACTGCTGAGAGTCGGGTCTCAGTTAAGAACGGAATTGAAGGATCAACTCGTCGATTTTCTTCACCACAACATGGATGTATTTGCATGGACGCACGCTGACATGACTGGAATCTTCCTAGACGTAGCATGCCATGTACTGAACATCGATCCCACCAAGGTGCCAGTAAAACAGAAAAAGAGAAGCATGGGGCCGAATGATCAGCAGCCCTCGAGGAAGGAGTAAAGAATCTACTTGCCAATAACTTCATACGAGAAACCATCTACCCAGAATGGATCGCCAAACCGGTACTGGTAAAGAAGGCTAATGGGAAGTGGCGAACATGCATCGACTTCTCCAACTTAAATGACGCTTGCCCGAAGGACTGCTTCCCACTCCTCCGAATCGACCAACTCGTGGACAGCACAGCCGAACACGAACTCTTATCCTTTATGGATGCATACTCAGGATATAACCAGATCCCTATGCACGCCCCTGATCGAGACCACACTAGTTTCATCACTAACCGGGGATTGTACTGCTACAGAGTAATGCCTTTTGGACTTAAAAAAGCTGGAGCTACTTATCAGCGCCTCGTCAACAAGATGTTTGCAGAATTAATAGGACGAACTATGGAAGTTTATGTGGATGACATGCTGGTAAAATCAAGAAAAGCCAACGATCATATAAACCACCTGGACGAGATGTTCCAAGTACTTCGCCAATACGGAATGAAGCTGAATCCTCTAAAGTGCTCCTTCAGAGTATCGTCGGGAAAGTTCTTGGGATTCATCGTCCATTCCCAGGGGATTGAAGCAAACCCTGAACAAGTCCGGGCTTTGCAAGATATCAAGATACCATCCACTCGAAGAGAGGTGCAAAGCCTAAATGGGAAAGTGGCCGCCCTAAGCAGGTTCATCTCTAAAGAAACCGACAAATGCATCCCTTTCTTTGAAGCTCTAAAGAAAGACAAAGGAAAGTTCGAATGGACTGACGAATGCTCAACAGCCTTCCTTAACTTAATCGAACACCTCCAGAGACCACCAGTACTCCAAACTCCAAATGAAGGCGAAGAACTATACCAATACCTTGCTGTATCGTCCCATGCTTTAAGCGCCGCTTTGGTGAGAGAAGACAACCACGTGCAGCGACCCGTATACTTTGTAAGCAAGAGATTTACAGGGGCAGAAGCCAGGTACCCTAAACTTGAGAAGCTAGCATACTGTCTGCTAATCACGTCACGGAAGCTGCGACACTATTTCGAATCTCATTCCATCAGAGTTTTAACCGATCAGCCGCTAAGGCAGGTACTCCATCGCCCCGACAATTCTGGGCGACTACTTAAGTGGTGCATTGAACTGAGTCAATATGATATCACCTACCACCCTCGCACCGCCATCAAGGGACAAGCCATGGCCGATTTCATTGTCGAATTCACTATCAACTAAGGTAAAGATCGATCTGAAATAACAAAAGATATCAAGTGGAATCTCTTTGTGGATGGAGCATCGAACGAACAGGGCTCGGGGGCAGGTATTGTGATAATAACCCTAGGGGAAGGAAGTTGCACTATGCCCTAAGGTTGGAATTCGCTGCCACCAACAACGATACAGAGTATGAAGCAGTAATAGCAGGATTGGAACTTGCCTTAGAAATTGGTGTCAGTTCTTTATGTCTCCATAGCGATTCTCAACTTATTATAAATCAAATACTGGGAGAATTCCAGACTCAAGGAGAACGACTCACAGCATATCTAAAGAAGACCAAGCTGCTGCTCAATCAATTGGATCACTATTTAATCAAACCGTTCGTCGAGAAGAGAACCGAGAGGCCGACGGACTAGCAAAGCAAGCTAGCATGAAGAACAGCACCATTTCTGGAACGGTAGCCATCTCAAAACAACTAGCCCCAAGTTTCGAACAAGAGGATCTAATAGCTGCAATCGAAGAAGAAACTTGGATGACTCCTATCCGAAAATACTTTCAAGATGGTATACTACCCAACGAGCATAACGAAGTCAGTAAAATCTTAAGGAGTTGTTCCCGCTACACAATACAAGAAGGCATCCTCTATCGGCGCGGCTTCTCCAACACCTTATTAAGGTGTGTCGCTGGAAGGGAAGCCAAGGAAGTCCTGTCCAATATCCGTCAAGGAAGTTGCGGAGATCACACTGGACGGCAGACTCTAGCAAAGAAAATACTCCGATATGGGTATCACTGGCCCACTTTAAACAAAGACGCCCTAGACTTCGTCAAGAGATGTGATAGATGTCAGAAATTTGCTAAGATTCCTCGACTGCCAACAAACGAAATTACTCAAATGACCAGCCCTTGGCCATTTGTAGTATGGGGAATTGACTTGATTGGCGAACTGCCGATGGGCCGAGGAGGAGCCAAATATGCCATAGTGGCAGTTGACTATTTCACCAAATGGGTAGAAGCGGAGCCTCTAAATAAAATATCTTCGGCAAAAGTTATTAACTTTTTGATCAAAAATGTTTTATGCAGTTACGGGATTCCACTCAAAATCTTATCGGACAATGGACTTCAATTTGACAGCGAGGAATTCACCGACTGGTGCCGAGAGCACGGAATTCACAGAAGCTTCTCAACTGTAGCTTATCCCCAGGCAAATGGACAAGTCGAACCTGTCAACAAAATTCTCAAACTCTAATCAAGAAAAAACTTGAAAAGTCAAAAGGCGCTTGGGTGGATGAACTTCCTACGGCACTTTGGGCCTACCGCACATCTTACAGAACATCAACAGAACATACTCCTTTCTCTTTGGCATACGGATCGAAGGTCATGCTCCCAGTTGAAACTGTAGTGCCCTCCCATCGTAGGATCCACTACAACCCAGAAGAGAACGAAGAACTCCTCCACATGTCTTTGGATCTAATTGAAGAGAGAAGAAACGATGCGGCACTCAAAGCGGCAGCTCATAAGAAAAAAGTGGCAGCACAATACAACTCCAAAGTCAAACACCGCAGCTTACAAGAAGGAGATCTTGTCCTCAAACGGATCTTTCCGCGCCCCGGAGCGCTAGATCCAATCTAGGACGGACCCTATGTAATTCATAAAGATCTCCACAACGGAGCTTATATTTTGTCAACAGTGGACAGAGAGGTGTTCCAGAGGGCATGGAACATCCAACACCTTCGTGGATACTTTTCTTAACTTGTACTGCCCATATGAAGTGAATTAATAAAGAGAATCAGTGGACGTAGGCATTTTCGTGCCGAACCACTCTAAAAATCTTGTCTCTTTTTTTAACTTCTTCCTTTATATCTTGGCTGCTTGTTAAGCTTTATCCTTTTCTGTTGAACAAAATCATGTATGACGGCATTTCCATTCTGGACACTTCACGGCACAACCCAACCTGGACAAGACCTAACAGGTACTATACGAATCTATGCCCTCATCAATGAGACATTTTTGCTCCAGCATCCCTCTGCTACGGGTTAACTCATTCCTCGCGACGGCCCTCAAAGCCAACTGTAATGAGCCGATCATAAGCCACCGAGAAGGCCGACTATAGCCGAGGCAGCTCATTACGGCGTTCGGCTCGCCGACGACTGTGTACCGATTATAAGCCCCAACATAGGGTGTGGCCAGCCAGGGCCAGTTCACAGTTGACGATCGGCACCCACGCTAACCGGCCATGGTAAATCGAATAATACCCACGATTACGGGCCATAATGGCCCCGGTAGTTACTGTGCGCGATCTCGGCTCCGATGTGTCTTAAGTACGGCTGCGGTAAAAAAGAAAACTCCCCGCGGAGGCGTAAGATGGGTGACGAATGTCTCCAAGACCCACAGCTAGGGAAAGTGAATACAAAACCCGTTTGCCACGAACTTAAGCACATCGAAGGCCTTCCGTGATTGGAAGTTTTACTATTTCTTATATTTCCATTTTATTTATAAAAACATTCCTCCTATCCTCTGTAACGATCACTAAAGTACAGAACACAAAATGGGGGACACTCGCTAGTGGAAATGAGAACTCAAAACTGGATAACAAGTCACTCAGCTGCATTCCATCCTCAGTCACACAAGACATTCAAAGCTACCGTCTACAACTAAAACATAAAGGGCGGTACTTCCTTTACTTGTACATAAACATGTAGCTATAGCCTATTCACACATCACACTAACATTGCAAGACATGAAATTATATTTTAAGCAAGAGCTTAGCATCAAACACGATTAAAGCACTTGCATATACATAGCTATATTTCTTATGCAACACATCAAAATAACGACAGCATTCAAATATGACAGAATCAGCTTATGTTATAAAATTATATAAGAATGTAGTCATTCGCTACAATGACATAATTACATAATTACAGCCTGAAAGTACATTAATGTTTTGGACTAGTATATTCAGGAATGCCAAGTAAACCAAAAAAAGTTATCAGCTGCAGCAGGGCTCCGCCTCTATCCCGCTAGTCCTCCGAGACCTACTTGACCGCTAGATCAGAGCCCCTAGCATGCTGGCCAGAGGTCCCACCTGTCCGATTCAGAAGAAGAATCCATCAGATAAATGACACGCAATCAGGTTAAGAAAAGATAGAGAGGGAAGACTTACCGGCATCTGCTCCCTGATCATCATCCCCCAACTGCACACCCACTTCCTCGGCGGTGAGCAGCCGCATGCCTTCCTTCACTGCCACTTTCTCCTCCTCAGTAAACTGGGCCGTGACCACATCCATTCTGAAAGCTACACCACCCTCCTTATCCGCCTCAGCCTTGGCCTCCTCCAATGCCCGGAGATATATCCTAGCCATGACCCGGGGATAATCGTCCATCCAGGACAGGTTGCCCTGCTTCCAAGTAAGGAAGTACATGTCTTGGAGCATCTCATCCATCATCCCCTAGTTCTCCTCAAACTCCCTCATCCGGGCCTCGAAAGCCGACAGCCTTGCAACGGCAGCATCTCTCTCCAATCGGTATCTTGAGCAGTCAGCCTGAAGGGATTTCCGCATCGCCTCCATCTCCTCCATCATCTTGGCTTGAGCAAGCTCCACGGCCTCAAGCCTCCCAGATAACTCCTCTTTCTGCTCAAGACCCGCTCTCCGAACCTCATCCACCGTGGCAATGGACATATCGATTCGTTCCTTGTAGGTGGCCTCCATTTTTCGCAGCTCGGCTCTGCTAGCCTCCTCCATAGTTTTCTTTAGTCGCCTGGAGGCCGCCTCATGCTGGGAGATCTGAATGGCCTGATCGGCAAGCTGTTTGTCCTGATCGAAAAGCATTAGCCGCAGCCGAATGTTAGCACTTCCGATTTCCTCTCCATCCTTGACCAGTTGGACGTGATGCCCCATCAACTTCTTGGTCTCTTTAGCCAGCCGATCGATGTTTTCCTTGGCCTCATCCCCCATAGTCACAATCCGAGTGGTCAACAAGTCGAGATCCAAAGACTTAGCCTCATCAAGCACCCTTACCATAGGATTGCAGGGTAGGAGGTGCTCACCGGTAACCTCATCGAAGGAAATATCATGAGAACTCGGGTCCAGATCTGGATGACCCGCAAATGGGTTACGAGCCAAGCCGGGACGATCAACATGAGTAACGAAAGGATTCTCTGATGGATGCGGAGATGGTATGGACTCAGTATCCTCCCCCGTGATGTCATGAATAGGCTGGGTTGGGGGATGAAGTCCAAGTGAAGGTTCGAACATGGAACGCCTCCTCTTTCTCTTTTGGATATCCTCTTCAATGACTCCGAGAAGAGGATGGTAGCCGACTACGCCCCCGGAATGGTCAGTCGAGGGCTTCGGTTTAGCAGAAGCTTTGAAGAGTTTGAATTGCTCGAGGCGGTGCCGAATGTCTGATGTCTTGGCTGCCTTACCCATTCCTGGAATAAAAACCAAGTGTTACAAGCGTGCATGAGGCTATAATCCAAGAAACATGTGAAGTTAAAAGAGGAGTCGAAAATTCACCTTGAACCGCCGGAGTTGACCTGGCTGAAATGCTCTCAGAAGATGGACTGGCACCAGTCCCGGCCTTATCAGACTTCTTCGATTTCTCCACCAAGGCCGGCCAGACTTCTTCGATTTCTCCACCAAGGCCGGCCCTTCCTCCAACCCCTCAAAGGCTTGGCGGAAAGCATCATCCGTCCACTCTTGAATCTCACCCGCTTGCCCAGAGGTCAAAGCACCAACGCCACTACCACTCTGCCCTTCGCCACCGTTACCACTGTTACCTTCTCCATCACCTCCGCTCTCCTCCTCGCCTCTTTCCTCCTCTCCACTTTCCTCGTCCGGAACATCTGGGCATGTGCTGGGAGAGGGTCCATCAGATTTTTGAAGCTTCTTCCCTCCGACGACTGGAGGAATCGAGAAGGGCCTCCTCTTGCTACTCTTTGTCGTGGCCCCTCCTTTGGCTTTGGCAGCTCTTTCCTCAGCCGTATCCCTCTGCTTGACCACAGACTGATGTGGTAGGATTAAGTTGTGTTCCAGGAGGGTGGCATTCCTGATTAGGTAAGAAGCTGACCTATCCCTTCCCGAAATGGCCTCTATCTCCGTGGCCATCCGAACCAGGTGATCATTCTCCACGACCACAAAGCCACCTGCTGCTAGCAAGAAATAAAAACACATAAGAAGAAGCATCTCAGTTCAAGAAATAAAAACACATAAGAAGAAGCATCTCAGTCAGAACGGAAATTATAAATAAGCTTCAACTTACATCCAGAGGTGAAGCGGTGGATCGAAATGGTGTCATCTCGGATGAAGAATCATTCCTTCTTGAACATGGTGAACTTTGAATACAAGTCCAGGACCGGCTTGAAGGACACGGCCGATTCCAAGCTGATGTATGGAGACCCGTTCTTGTAACCCCTCAAGTTATATAGATATCGAATTTCCCGGTTAGAAGGGGGCGCCCGTACTTTCTCTGGAAAATCACGAATAGGCACACCAAGATAGCATAGGAGTTGGGCTGAAGCTGGAAAGGGGCCACCTTCAAATAAGTAACGAAGCTAACTATCCAGACATTGATTGGAGGAATGGCCCCACACATGCAGTGGTACCTACTATAAGCAAAGTACCCTTCAGGGGGATTATATGGCATGACTCCCTTCTCTGGCGGCAGCATGCGCGCTCTATCAATCCCAAAGGAACGGGAGATAACATCAAGCTGCTCCTCTCTGAGAGAACTCGGAAAGCAATAAGGAGGAGAGTTAAGAAGCTCTTGAGGACCATATCCGTCCACTAATGACCTCGGGGTGGGTCCCTGTCGTCCCGGTCCTGGCTGAGCTGGGGGCACCACAGGGGACTCTCTTCCGTCCGTAGATTTTCTCTTTTCTGATCGAGTTTCCACTTTACGAGACATTATCTGCAACACCAAAAACTAACACGTCGTTAGAAGTAGAGATATAAAAAAACAAGTTTCATTCGGTAATTCAAATACGAGAGTGTCATTCGGTACTTGCAACCCCTCAAGTTCGTTCGGTAAATCGAAGTTATCAAGTTCACTCGGTATGAGTCCATTCGGTGGTTCAATCATAAAAGTCGTTCGACAGAGGAACACTCACCTGGTCCGGGAGTTGAGTTGATTCGACAGCTAATTGGTTCGGCTATTCGAAGCAATCAAGTTAGTTCGGTATTCAGTTGATTCGGCCGATGAGGAAAAACGAAGGTGTTAGGCCCCTATTTATAAGCAAAAACAATGACCGGACTAGTTGGTTCGGCATAAGAGACCAGATGATAGAAAAACAAAGCACGCCATATACAGGCATATGCCCTACTTTGGGGGGCAAATGTTGGGCACGTTTTTACCTACTACCGAACCATTCCTTTCCAAACAATGCCGGTCCAAACCCTCTCCAAACAATGCCGGTCCAAACCTCCATCCCATGCCCACCGAACCGATTCTCTCCCAAGCCACCACCGGTCCAATTCCTCTCACTACCGAACCACCTACTACCGAACCACCTACTACCGAACCAACCTACTTCCTCATGCTACCGAACCAAATTTCAACCAACCATCACCGGACCAAGTTCCGCCGAACCAAGGCCTTGCCGAACCAACTTTGCCAGGCCAGATTGCATCAGCCCAGGCCCACCAGCAGCTATATACATCCAAGACCCCTGCCCCCAGCCTCACTCTATAAATAGAGGTGCAGGGGTACAGCAATGGCAGACAAGTTTGAGAGCTCAAGCACGGATAGAACTTTCAAACAACTTTCACTTACTTGTAATCAAAGCTTTGTACTTGCAATCTGAATAGAAGAGGAGAATAACATATAAAGTGGACGTAGGCACGTTCTGGCCGAACCACTATAAATCTGTGTGTCTTTTACAATTTAGCCATTACTTTTTATATATTTGCATAAATCACACAAATCACTAAGAACAACGTATAATCAACTACATCATACGACTTGGAGGTGTTTGCCCATTTTTTGTGCAAACAGGAATGAAATTGGTTCAACTCATATATCAAAATAGATGTTTTTAAATATTTTAAACGTGATGAAACAAGTTTCAAGTCCAAATTCCATCGTATGAAAAAGTTATGCTCAAATCAATATTTTTCAAATAGATTTCAAATGATTTCAATTTCATTAATTTCAAGGCGTTTTGAGTCCGTACAATCAAACGACAAGTCCGATCGCTACGAAACTTGAAACCCTACAATAATTCACCGTTACGGATCCGATGAAACTGGTTTCGTCGAAATCCGAGTTAGTAGCCACAATGGCTATTTTTCCCTTAGTTGAATAAATTTATAAATTGGCGAATTAAATCAAATTTCAAAGTTTAAATTTTAAATTGACAAATTTCATCCTTTTTTATTTCTAAATCATTCGCAATAATTTAAACAAGTTCAGATGTCAAATTTAAAGTTGATTAATTTATAAATTTCCATACTAACCTTAATTTTTATTGAATTCAGGATTTATAAGAAAATTCCCAATAATTCCATATAATTATATAAATTAACAATTACCCCATTCGTTATTGTCAAATGGATGACCTTGGATCATGGTTTATTACATTATTATCCTCAAATTTCATCCTAATTTCAATAACGTAATATTTAGACGTCTAGTTTCATTTATTTTGCAATAACTTCAATTATTGAATTTTATACTTCACTTGAATTAATAAATCTCGCTTCTATACTTTAAATCAACCAATAGTCATATTATAGATGGATTAAGCATTGGATTCAAAACTATTACATATTTTTCCTCCTATTATCTTTATTTCAAATTGCATAACCTTTAATTTAAATTTATACAAAAATCACACTTATTAAAATTTTGGATTTCAATGGATTGATTTGTCTCAATTCAAATCTTTTATTAAGTTTACTGTAAACTTAGTTACCTTGTGTCTCTTTCATTCATTACCTTAATATACCAAATTTGACAACTTCTACCCATTGTATTACATTTCACATTAATGTGACATTTATTAAAATTAATTTCCAATAAACGTACTACTAAATTTTCCTTAATTGCAATTTGGTTTCCAAATTTTATTTAACATACTAAACAAAATAAATACCATATATAGATTGTTACCTATTTTCCTTTACTAGCATTTATAAGTTTTATTACTTAACAACACAGGTTAAAATTCCATATATACACAAATTTTAATAATTGTCATTAACACTGTATTATTTCATTAATTAATCAAAAACTTTCATTAACACTATTTCACTTATTTTAGTCGTTATTCCAAGCATAGGTCGCAAGTTTTTCATTTCTTTATATTATCCTATAGGAACAATATACATTTCAATACTTTATTACATTTATTGAGATTTATTTTCCAAATTTACTAGATACCACATATTATGACCTTACGTTATTTCAATTAATTTGAATTGCGCTAAACTAATTATTTATTAATTTACCTTAACATAATTTCATTAATTTACATTCAGTAACAAATAAATCAATATATTATTTCACACATTAATACACTATTTGCATTTGTTAATACTATATTTCATTTAAAATTAAGTCATAACATTTGAATTATTATATTAAATTGGAATTTTTAATCAAGTTCATTAATTATTAACTTGCAATAACATATTTCCTAAATTTACATCCAATTTCTGTTAACCATGTTTTACTACATTAATCAATTTAATACTTACCTCTAATTTCTCATATTCAATTTATATCCAGGTTATCATAAGATAAAAACCCGTCCGTGTTTATGTGTGAGCGTGTCTTACGAGTATCTTTGTTTTGATAAAGTAATGTTTTTATAACTTTAAAATAAATTCAGGTAAGATGTGTTTTCTCACGCCTATTTACCAAAATTATCTAATCCTTCTTCCCTTTCAATGCTCGGGTTAGACCGGGTATATTTACAGGTTCAGATTTGATGCTTTGGAGCTTCAGCGGATGAGCTGGAAATCTTCTGGTTGTATTCCACATATATGTTTATTTTCCGCTGCATTATTATTGTTAAATTATCAATAATTGTAAGGACAAGTTATTCTTTCCAGGCTGATGATTAGTGTTTGATTGTTATACTCTAATGGATATATGTATATTATATTACAGTTCTATTTTGCAAAGATCATTGATATGATATTATATGTTTTCCCATTTCGTTTGCGAGATTGTGTAATTATTCTAGTTTCTTTTGTTTTGCCTTCTCTTTCTCCTCTTTCTTCTTCTTCTTTTCCCTTCATCTATCATCTCTTTTCTTTCTTCTTCTTTCTTTCTTTCTTTCTTCTTTCTCCCTCTTTCTTTCTTTGTTTTCTCCTTCTTTCTTTCTTCTCTTCTCTTCTTTTCTCTTCTTTCATTCTCATGATTATCAGTGTTTCTGTTCGATTTAGGGCCGGACATGTCTGGTTATTGTCAGTTCTAGATGGGATGGATTTGCGGCTCGTCACATTTACACTAGAATGTTATCATATGAACACATTAACAAGTATTAGCACATCTCTTTTCCTAAGAAAACTAATTAAGTAAAGAGGATTTAATTGAGGGGACAAACCCCTAAATCAATCCTTAAATCAAGGAGTGATTTATAGAAGGAATGTTTGTATAAGGGCATGGTGTGCATGTTCTCATGCATGGAAGAGGAGGGGATTTTGTAAGCTTTGCCACACATTTCCTAACTCTACAAATACACGCACACATTTACTTCATTTCTCACAAATTCATAAATCAAAAATCAATGTTCTACACTTCTTCCTCGTCTCTAATTTTCTAAAAATCTAATCAAACCAACTCCTTTCTCCACCAAACTTTCCCAAAGTTTTCATATCAATTAGAAAACATGATTTAGCACCTAAGAAGCAAAGAAATGATGGAGCAAGGGGGAATGAGGCCTTAGGCCAAGAGATTTGGGGGTGGCCTTTATAGGCTTAGCCGTGAGCCAATGGAGGAAAGGAGAGTTCTTGGCCATAGGCTAGGTGCAAGTGGAAGTGATCGAAGGAGTGTTTGATTGTTTGAATGTTGGTAGGAAGTGTTTGGGTTGAAAAAAAGAGTTATTCTCACTTTGAATGAGGTTAATTACTTGATATTAATGCTTTTTGAAATTACATGCTACTACATATAATAATAAACACTAACTACTTAAAGTTATAACCTTTTAATATATGCTTCCCAAAGCATATAATTTGTTAAAGTAGTTTCCAAAGATAATGGAATTATGTTATTTAAATTAAGCACATTTAAACATCTAAGATAGACATGATTACTAGTACATATGTTAATACTTGTTTGGTGGTGATATGGCTTGATTTTTGAATCATATATGTGTATAAAATGGAATGACAATAAATATGGAACTGGATATGGAATTGTCCTCATAGCGATAGTCGCTATAAACGCACTTTGAAATCCCTTGGCTTTAATTTGTGAAATGGGGTGATTTAAGAACATACTTTGATAAAAAAATTGGTGGATTTAGACACTTATATAGGTGTCTGGAAAAGTAAAGTAAATGTTTTGAAAAGTTATAGAAAATATAAACAAAGCTAAGAAAGTTTGAAGTAAAAAGGTCGCTATAATGAGATTATAAGTAACTTATTTTGGGAAAATTATGTTTATTTTTGTAGAAACTTTATTAAAGTTTTCTTTCCTTTTTAAAAATTTAATAATATAATATTCGTATTGGGAAAGTTTTGAAGTTAAAATCATTTGATAGTAGTTGAACAAAGAAGCAAAATTTATAGCGAAACAGTCGCTATATGAGCACTTTGGAAAGATGCTTTGTTTTTGGAAATTTATATAAATAATAATAGATATTCTTTAGGATTTTTTCATGTTTTTCAAGTACCTAAAGTATAATAACTTGGGTAAATATAATGGATCTAAAATCATTTGCTAAGGCGTCAAAAAATACACACAAAGTTGTAGCAAATTCACCTTAAGAGAACAGCCCTGACTTTTGCTGCCGAAGTGTTATCTTTGCTTCTAAAACACCTTTTTCTATTGCAAATTGTTTTGCTAACATTTTCTGAAATGCGATCTTTGTTGTTTGAAAACATAAATTATTTAAAAATGATTCTAAATTATGTACTTTTATTTAAACATTTTAGGTTTATTTCTGTTTTACAATTAATTTCAAGTTTAAGTATATTCTTAACAATTAATAATGAATTTTTAAACTAACTGTCTTTCAAAAAAAATTGTTTTTCCTCTCCAAAATTCCTTATTTTTACATAGTATTCTATATGAATAATTTTCATATAATTTTAGTAGTTTTAAAAAAAATTAACATATTAATAATAAGTATTCTAATGATATATATGTATATATGTATATATAATTTAAATAATGAGTTGAGTATTTTATAAATAGTATAAATGAAGTATGGATGTTAACATTTAAGTTAAAATAAATGGTTTTGTATAGTTATTTAAAAATGTATCACCATAATTAATAAGTTTTAGATATGCTTTGAACTTTAAAGAAATGTTTTAAGGTTAATGGTAAGCATACAAATGTATTGCGTCTATTAGGATAATGTTTTAAACAACACTTATCTTTAACCTATAAATATAATTAAATCTTTAAAAGGGAGTTTTAAATAAAAAGTTTTCAAAGTACAAAATAGATTTGGGTTTATTATAACAAAGGTTTGAGTAAGATATTTAATGATGGATACTTAGAGGTAAAGTATAGTTGAATGTTTTGGTTTTGTTGTGACAATGTTTTAAACAACCTATCTTTAACCCTTAAATATAAATGAAATATTTTATAAAAATAAGGAAAAAGTTATATGTTTAATTTATAAAAGGGAAGGGGTTTATGGTAACAATGTTTTAGTAACATTTGTTATTAAGCTCTTTAATTATATTTAAGTAAGGAAAAACTTTGTTAAGTGGTTTGTGAATAATGGAAGTTTTGATTAATGAAAGAAGTTTTATTAGATAAAAAGGCGTTTTATTAGTAAAAAGGGATTAATTAATAAAGGATAAATTTAAAGGGATTAAAAGTCGTTTATGTGACTTGATTATGCTTTAAATGAATTGATAGTGTCGGTATATTTACTTGCTTGTGGGGAGTATACGGGAATTAATTCCCTTGTGTGATCATTCACATTAATGCTGAAATAAGACCAAGTTCATCGATTTATTCTTGGAGAGACTATGATTAGTAAGTGTTCTACTTATCAAAATCCACATCAAGACTGAGATATGTGTTTTATGTTTTGGAAGTGAATGATATGGTCCAAACAAGGATTTTTCACTAGATTTGATGGCGAACACTCGATATGGATTTTCGATATGATTCCTGAGTTTTCTATCGTAGTTTATTGCTATGTAAGGAGAATAGAGTTGTCTAATCAAGGAACCAGATCGAAGTCTGCACTAAAGAAGTCAAGTGAGCTATGTTAGTTTAAAACTGAAATTTATGTTATCAAGCAATAATCGGTTCTGATATTGTGTACGGAGGATGTATGTAGATCATATGAGCTTTAGTGTATTTGAATACTATGTTTATTTGGCTTATGAAGAGTTTGGGAAAAGACTCTTGGAATTGTTTGAGGTTGTATGAATAACCGACTAAGCATTAACCTAAGGCTATTGAGGGAACGATACAATTAGAAGTTTATTTATCATCCTTGTGTGATGAGAAGTTTTTGAACCTGGGCAAACCATGAGCTTTGTTTGCTAGTAGCTATTACACAGTTAAGTATTAATGTGTGATTGTTGCTTGGGTTGCTCTTGTTGGAATTTTGAGGACAAATTATTCCGGGGGGAGAATGTAACGACACTAAATTTCGAACACTTTGTGTTTAAATATCTAAATTATTTAAATATTTGTGTCTAAGATTTAATGTGATTAAATATGATTTAATAACCTTGTCAACACTTTTTAATTAATAACTAATGTTAGAAAACTTATTTTTGAAACATGTTTACAAAAATATACACTTTTAAATACTGAAAATGTGATCGGAAAATATTTTTGAAAATCAAATTTTTATTAAGTAAAAGTTGTTTGGATATTTGCACACCAGAATGTTATCATTTGAACACATTAACAAGTATTAGCACATCTCTTTTCCTAAGCAAACTACTAAAGTAAAGAGTATTTGATTAAGGGGACAAAAGGACCCAAAATCAAGCCTTAAATCAAGGAGTGATTTGAGGAAGGCATGTTTCTGTAAGGTTATGGTGTGCATGTTCTCATGCATGGAAGAAGAGGGTGTTTTGTAAACTTTGCCACACATTTCCTAACTCTATACACAAACACACACAATCACTTCATTTCTCACAAATTCATATACCAAAAATCAATGTTCTACACTTCTTCCTCCTCTTTAAGTTTCTAAAAATATAATCAAACCAAATCCTTTCTACACCAAACTTTGCCAAAGTCATTATATAATTGATGTGCACGTAAAAGTGAATATTTTTACATCCATATTTAATATACTTTTATTTAAATAAATGTCATAATTGGTTATTTTTATATGTTTTTACCAAAATCCAAATGTTATCAAATCATCATTCATTCATCTTTATTTAGGGGTAAAATGGTAATTTTGTGCATGTATTAATTTTGAGAATGTTTATTTTACATTAGTTTTATTTGTGGGAATGTGGATGGAAAATGGAAGAAACTTTCATGAAAATATGCATGCATAAGAGTTAGAAGGCAAATAAAGACGGAAATAAATGAATTCACGTAATCATGGAGACCCCACCAACCCACTTACCATGATTTTCAATTAAGTGCTCATGCAAAAGTCAGTGGGGATTAACATCACATGCACATTTGAAGGAGGATTAAGCTCATGCTAATGACTACTTTGAGGTTACACTTCCTAAAGGGCATTTTAGGTAGTCTCCTAAAATATGGATTAGGATTTTAGGCATGTATAAATAACCCTCTTATTTTCATATAATGGAGCTTTAGATCTTCTTGTCATATTATGCAAGTTGTAGCTACAAATTAAATGAGAAATAAAATAGCTTTCTAATCCTCTTCTTCTTTGTTTTCTTCTTTGCTTTTATTTTATTTTCATGCCAATTTTTTTACATGCTCTCTTTCCTTTTATGTTGGTAGCTTAGTTTTATTATCATGCAAGTAGTTCCATTTTATTTTAATTAGCCTGCACTTTCCATTTATCTTCTATGTTGAAACTTGCATGTGTTGAAATGATAACACAAATGAGATGCTAAACCCGTTCAATTTAGGGGTAATGAAGCTCTCTAAAATTATGTAAATTCAACATATTTTATTATTTATGATCTCCTTTTATGCTTCATGAAGAACTAGATTATGATGTAAGTTTATTAGGGAATTTGATAGCCTATGTTGTAATCACAAATTGGCTATGCTTCATCCAACATAAACACAATTTACATCATCATGTAACTTAGTGATTTTGATATGGAACTAAAGGAGAAAGAAAATTTGATGATCTATGTTACTAAACAAAATAGTAAATAGATCAAAATAGCTTTTGCTTTGACTTCATGATCATTTTCATGACAATTGATAAGTGATGTTAGTTGTTGCATTAAAATTTGATGGTCTAAGTTATGTTAATTAATAACAAAAATAGACCATACTTATGATAAATACATCACTAATTCTACTTAGTTCAAAATAGAGAGATCATAGATTCTTCTTATGTTGATTTACGTAAAAATATGAGAGTGAAATTGCCTCTAAATTGTCTTCTAATCACATATTTTTAATCACTTTTGTTCTAGTTTAGCTTTTTCTATATTTCTTAGTTTAAACAAACTTGCAAATTTGGGTTAATTTGACTGAGTAGAATTTAAAATCAATTAAATTTCCTACGGATCGACTCATACTCGTCTCGTACTAAAATTGTATGCCATGTGCTTGCGGTTATTTTTATTTTACATTTTTCGATGATTTTCTAATCGAAAGAAAATTTGTCGTCAAACAATCATTTACAAAACATGGTTTAGCACCTAAGAAGGGAGATATGATGGAGCAAAGGGGAATGAGGTCTTAGGCCATAAGTTTTAGTGGCTAGGCTTTCTAGGCTTGGTGTGAGCCAATGGAGGAAAGAAGAGGTCTTAGTCATAAGCTAGGAGCAAGTGGAAGTAATTGAAAGTGTATTTGATTGTTTGAATGTTGGTAGGAAGTGTTTGGTTTGAATAAAAGTGAGTTATTCTCACTTTGAATGAAGTAAATTACTTGATATTAATGCTTGTTGAAATTGCTTGCTATTATATATGATAATAAACACTAACTACTTAAAGTTATAACCTTTTACTATATGCTTTCAAAAGCATATGTCTTGTTAAAGTAGTTCCCTTAAAAGAGAATGAAATTATGTTATTTAAATTAAGCACATTTAAACATCTAAATGGAGATGATTATAAGTACATATGTTAATACATGTTTACTGGTGACATGTTTGAGTTTAGAATCATATATGAATGAAATGAAATGACAATAAATATGGAATTGAATAAAAAGTTGACCGTATAGCAATAGTAGCTATAAACGCACTTTGAAATCCTTTACCTTTAATTTGTGAACAGGGATGATTTAAGAGCATATTTTGGTAAAACTTGTTTTGGTTGATTTATACACTTGTATATAAGTGTTTGTAAAAGTAAGAGTATATGTTTTGAAGGGTTATAGGAAATATAAACAAAGCTAATAAAGTTTGAAGTAAAAAGGTAGCTATATCGACACGTATAAATAACTTGTTTTGGGAAAATAACATTTAGTTTTGTAGAAACTTTCTTAAGGTTTTCATTATCCTTTTAAAAATTTAATAATATATTATTCTTATTGGGGAAGTTTTGAAGTTAAAATAATTTGATAGGCAGTTGAGCGAAGAAGCAACAATTATAATGAAATAGTCGCTATATGAGCACTTTGGAAAAATACCTTAATTCTAGAAATTTATATAAAATAATTAATAGATGTTATTTAGTATTTTTCTTCATGTTTTACAAGTTTCCAAAGTGTAATAACTATTGCAAAAAGAATGGATCTAAAACCATTTGCTAAGGCGTCGAAAACTTGGCGCAAAGTTGAAGCAAATTCACCTTAAAAGAACAGCCTGGACTTTTGGAATCGTTGCCGAAGTGCTGTCTTTGAATCTGAAAACTTTTTTGCTATTGCGAATTTTTTTGTAATATTTGCTAAAACGCTATCTTTGCAATGCTGTCCTTACTTTTGAAAATATTAATTGTTTAAAATGATTCTAGATTATGTATTTTTCTCTATTCTTTTTAGGTTTTTTTCCAACTTATAATAGACTATTTTAAAATTAGTTTCAAGTTTAAATATGTTATTGATGCTTAATTATGAATTTTTAAACTAAGTAGCTTTTAAAATAAAGCTTGTTTTTCTATTTTAAAATTCCTTTTTTTTACATAATATTTTAAGTAACGACCCAGATTTTCCGTCGTTTGATTTTTTAATCTTTGAATAGTTTTAATATTGATTTGGAATATACGTTCATTTTTGAATATGAAGATTCTGGTTGAAATTATAGAATGAATTTAAATTCCAAAATATAGCGATTTATCATAATACGGAAATGGTGAATAACTTAAATTTGAGTTGAATATGAATCAAAATGATTACTAATATTGATATAAATTCTACTTGAATTACAATTGAACTAGTAAGTTTTTAAAACTTAAATTCCATGAGGTTTTGCCAACTTTTAAAATCGTCGATTTAATCGACGTATTAAAATAGCGATCTGAGGCACAGTCTCAGAATTCAATGAAACTAGTTCCATTAGATCTACAATAGAGTATTTTTATCAGATTTCAAATTTCGTAGTGTTTGGAGGTAACGTTTGATCATATGGGATAGAAACGCGTTGAAATTAAAATCGAAAATTTAATATTATAACTGAGTTCAAAAGGCTATCTTCTACATACGATCGAATTAGGTCCTGAAAACTTGTTCCAATGGGTTCGGGTAGGGGTATAACATTGTGAATGCTAGGCGGCATGCCTCGATAAGAGTTCGAAATTTCATAGTACATAATTCAAAATATTTGAAAATAAAATAAATGGAAAATCAAGTCAGCCTCTATTTTATCCAGCCACCCTAACACGTACTGACGCAGCGGATTAATCAAACAAAACTTCAATCGATGGATTGTAGCAATCGGTGAGTTGAAGATACCAAAAATGCCCAAGTTCGTTGATCCAAAGATACCGAACTCTAGCTATCTCAAACACGTTGATAGCGCACTATACCGTGTTCAAAGATCTACGATTCTTCGCACGTTGATCTAGCGCACTAGATTCCGTGAATCGGCTTCAACAAACGTGGATTCGAGCGCACTCGAATGACGTAAGTGGAGATAGGAGATTACACTCAACTACCAATTGGTATGAAAGCACAAAGCTAACAAAAGAGAAATTTTATTCAAAATCAACAACCAAAAAATGTACAACACATACGCTATTTATAGACTTTTCTGACCCAGTGCCTTAAGTCGGCAAGCGACTTACGACTCAACTTAAGTCGTGACCGACTTAACACATGCGCCTCCACCCTTTTACAACAGACCGAACTACAAGCGACTCATACAAGGTCGGCACCGACTTAACTACACCACTCCGCTTACACGACTCAGCAAGCCCAACACCAATACAACTCCTCCGACTCAAGACCCGACGACTCAACACATTACAACACTGTACAAAGTGACCGACTCAACCAAGTACGACTCATCATACATGCCGACTTAAGAAACTCACTACATACGACTCAAGAAAAACATAACGACTCACGACTCAAACTACAGCAGTTAGGTCGTTGCCGACCTAACGACTCAAGGCCAACAACCATCTGCTTCTATGGCCGACTCATCTCCTTGCCGCTTCCTGTTAAGTCGTAGACGACTTATGCGAATGTCTTTAGGTCGTAGCATCTTCTCCTGATCTTGGTTAACTCGTATACGACTCAAGCCCTCTTCGTTAAGTCGTATACGACTCAAATCTGCCTCCTTTATACAGCTTGAATTGTTGTTAACTCGGACCTTGCTATCTCGTGCCCCATTAAGTCGTAGACGACTCAATCTCGATGCCTCATCTCCCCTTTTGTTAAGTCGTAGCTCGTTCCTCCAAGTTTTGTTAGGTCGGAAACGACTCATGCATCTATTAACCCGTGAACGACTCATCCAACTCGAACTCTTCCAAGCTTTGTTAAACCGGCTCCGACTCATGCTTCCTTTATCTCGTGTCCGACTCAACAAGCATGCCGACTCATGAGTTAAATCCGAAGCTCCTTGACTCGTGCACGATTGAATATGGTTTAACTTCTGAATTCCTATATGCCTTGCTGCATCATCCTCCCCTGGTTGAGAAAAATTCGACCTCGAATTTGCAAATTCTTTCTCATCAAAATGTTCATTTCTACGATACGGAATTAAATGTTTAACGTTAAACACATCAGAAGTATAAACATCATCTGGTAATTGTAATCGATAAGCATTCTCGTTAATCTTCTTCAAAACTTCAACTGGACCAATTTTTCGCGCTTTCAACTTGTTATAAGCACCCACTGGAAATCGATCCTTTGTTAACACAGCATAAACTAAATCACCTTCTTTAATTTCAACATTTCGTCGTTTCGAATCTGCAAACTTCTTATATTTCTCATTCGATTTCTCCAATCGTTCCTGAACGACTTTATGACATTCCGTCAGCTCATCAACAAAATCAGCAGCTCGTTTAACTGTTTTCTTTGACTGTGGTACAACTGCTAAATCCAACGGTCCCCTGGGTAAACATGAATAAACAATCTGAAACGGACTGAATCCAGTGCTTCGATTAACTGCATGATTGTGAGCAAATTCTGCCTGACATAGTTTCAGGTCCCAACTTCTCAAATTATCCTGTATAAGACAACGCAACAAATTTCCCAATGACCTGTTAACAACTTCTGTCTGTCCATCGGTTTGTGGATGATAAGCACTGCTGAAATTCAACTTCGTTCCCACCATTTTCCACAAACTCAACCAAAAGTGACTCAGAAAACGAGTATCTCGATCAGAAACAATAGATTCTGGTAAACCATGAAGTCGATAAATCTCTTTGAAAAATAACTGTGCTACTCGAACTGCATCTGCTGTCTTCTTGCAAGCAACAAAATGTGCCATCTTCGAAAACCTGTCCACCACAACAAATATCGAATCATTTCCCCTTTGAGTTCTCGGCAAACCCAAAACGAAATCCATGCTGATATCAACCCATGGCTTAGATGGTACTGGTAATGGCATATACAATCCTGCATTCGTCGCTGTTCCTTTTGAAACTTGGCAAATATGACATCGCTCCACGAATCTTTCAACCTCTTTCCTCATCGATGGCCAAAAATAAGATTGTGAAATCAACTGCAAAGTACGATCACGGCCCACATGCCCTTCTTCATGTAATTCCTTCACAATCTTCATCCTCAAACTACAGTCCGGTATGCATAAACGATTCCCTTTAAACAGAAAACCATCAACCAACATGAATTCATCGGTACTCCCATCCTTCACTTTCTCCACATATTTCACAAAGTAAGGATCTTCTTCAATAATTTCTGGCAACATTTCAAACCCGGTCACTTCAACCTTCATTGTCGTTAACAAATGACTCCTCCTACTTAAAGCATCAGCTACTCGATTCGTCACCCCAGATTTGTGCTTAACGACAAAAGTAAACTGCTGTAAATATGCAATCCACGATGCATGTCTTGCTGAAATTTTATCCTGTCCCTGTAAATGCTTCAATGCTTCATGATCAGTGTAAAGAACAAATTCCTTCTGAAATAAGTAATGTCTCCAATGCTTAACAGCCTGAACAACAGCATGAAATTCAACGTCATATGTACTGTATCTCATCTTTGCCCCTGACAGTTTCTCACTAAAATAAGCGACTGGCTTTCCATTCTGGCTCAGAACTCCTCCAATACCAACCTTCGAAGCATCAGTATGCAATTCGAACAATAACTGAAAATTAGGTAGAACAAGAATTGGTGCAGACGTCAACAATTCCTTGATCTTCTCAAAGGCAACCCCCGCTTCTTCTGACCACACAAATTGTTTCCCTTTCATGCAATCAGTCACTGGAGCCATCACGCTACTGAAGTGTGGTATGAACCTTCGGTAGAATGACGCTAGCCCATGAAAACTTCTCACTTCTGTAATTGTCTTTGGCTGTGGCCAATTCTTGACTGCTTCAACTTTGCTCTGGTCAACTTGAATACCTTTCCCTGAAACAACATACCCCAGGAATAAAACACTAGGTGTCATAAACACACATTTCTTTGTAGCAGCATAAAATTGTTCTTCACGAAGAATAAACAACACTTCTCTCAGATGTAGAACATGTTCCTCCGTACTCCTGCTATAAATCAAAATATCATCGAAATAAACCACGACGAACTTTCCAATGAATGGTCTAAAGATTTGATTCATCACCCGCATGAATGTACTAGGTGCATTAGACAAACCAAATGGCATAACCAACCATTCGTACAACCCCTCTCTAGTTTTGAAAGCTGTCTTCCATTCGTCTCCAGGTCTGATACGAATTTGATGATAACCACTCTTCAAATCAATTTTCGAGAATATAGTTGCCCCACTCAACTGATCCAACAAATCATCCAACCTCGGCATAGGAAATCTGTAACGAACAGTGATCTTATTCAAAGCTCTACTATCAGTGCACATTCTCCAAGTTCCGTCCTTCTTTGGTACTAACAATGCAGGTACAGCACACGGACTCAAACTTTCCTGAATACGACCCTGTTCAAGTAATTCTTCCACCTGCCTTCGTAACTCCTCATGTTCCTTCGGACTCATTCTGTAATGTGGTCGGTGTGGTAACACTGCTCCGGGAACAAGATCAATCTGATGTTGAATGTCTCTAAGTGGTGGTAACTCCTTCGGTAACTCCTCTGGAAAGACATCTTCAAACCCTTCCAAAACTGGCTTTGCTTCTTCGGGAATCTCAACTTCTTCACTACTCTCTCTCCCAATCAACAAAAACACTTCCGGTTCTTCCTCCACTTCTTTAACAAACTCCTTCAAAGTCAACAGAGTTTTCAATTCTTCAATCTCCTCCAGTTTGTTCTCCTTCTGCTGTTGCTTCTTAGGAACCAAAGTGATTTTAGTACCCTCGAACATGAAACTGTAACTGTTGGCACGACCGTCATGCTGAACTGCTCTATCAAACTGCCATGGTCTGCCCAACAATAAGTGACAAACATCCATATCTACGACATCACACCAGATTTCATCTTTGTACTTCTTTCCGATTGAAAAATTCACACAAGCTCTTCGACACACTTTCACTTCACCTCCTTTCCTTAACCATGCTAACTTGTACGGTTTAGGATGCTTCTCAGTTTTCAAGTTCAACTTCCTTACTGCTTCTGTAGAAATAATATTATCACAGCTCCCAGCATCAATAACGAACTTGCAAACTTTTCCCAGAATAGTACATGTCGACTGAAAAATATTGCTTCTCAACCAACTACAATCCTCCTCTTGCTTAGGTGTCAAACAACTTCTCCTCATCATAAGATTACAACCTTCATCACCCGACACTTCTTCTTCCTCCTCAACATAAGATACATTTGAATACTCTTCCTCCTCACCATCATCTGCCTCAACCTCTGCAACCATGGTTCTCTTCTTCGGCTTCGGACATTCGTTGCTTTTGTGACCCAACTCCTGACAATTATAACATTTGAAAACACTACTAGCCTTCGCCTTTTCAGCCTCCTTCACCACTGGCTTTGTAACAGGTTTAGGAACGCTAGAACTTCCACCGGCACCTTTCACTGGATTATTAGAATTAGTAAACACACCACCTCCACGCCTTCCTTGTTTCTCCCAAGCTAACGCTTTCTGATGTGCCTCCGCAACGGATCTAGGATCGAACATATTAACCATATCCTGGATCTGCATTCTCAAACCCCCAATGAATCTAGCCGTCAGCTGTTCTTCTGTTTCCATAATATCATTCCTGGCAATGAGTTGGTAAAATTCATCTGCATAATCACTAACAGACTTCGTTCCTTGCCTCAAATTCTGCAACCTTTGATACATAAGTGACTGGTAGTTGTAAGGTAAGAAAGTAGATCTCATCAACTTTTTCATCTTCTCCCAAGATTCTATCTTTGATTTTCCCATTCGTTCTCGAGTAAGTTTAGTTTGCTGCCACCACGCCAATGCTCTCCCCCTCAGCCTTGTAGCAACTAACTTCACCCTTCTATTCTCCGGCACCTCCTTGAAATCAAAGATTTCCTCCACATTAGACAACCAATCTAAAAACTCCTCAGCAACCATTCCGCCTTTAAATTCTGGAATTTCCATTTTCATACCCGACTCCCAACGACGATCATCCTCCACATCACGGTAAGAATTTCGAATTTGGTCTCGATCTCTATAAGGAATACTTGCTCTATCACCCTCTTCAACAAAATCAAAGGTACGCCTACATCGATCTCGACTAACATCATCCCTTTTCTCATGCATGCTTCTTTGACTATGTCTCTCTTCATCTCTATATACTTCATGGTCAAATTCTCGATGACTTCTTCTTTCTTCATGTGCATAGTCATGATGATCTCTTCGTGATGAAATTGATGTTTCTCTTCTATCTCTACAAGAATGTGGTGATACCCTCCTCGCTTCCGTAACCAATGGCGAAACTCGGTTTCCTCCATGGTTCGAGTTTGGTGATCTCCTCCTTTGATTCAAATCAGTCATCAATCTCTCCAATTTACCAATGCCTTCATCAAACTTTTCATTAATACGTTGTTCCATAAGCTCGGCTTCTTCTCTACGATACAAAGCTTCAACGTTTTGATGTCGGTTAGCTCTCCTTGGTGGCATGGTTGTAAACTTCACAAGACTTCAAAAATTCAACACAAGGCTTCAATCAACAAGTCACGGTTCAACAATGTCTCGGCTCCAACTGGTCTCGGCCTTGACACTTCACGGTTCAACTTAGGTCGATTTCAACAATGCACAACTCAATCACTTGGCACGGCTCAAACTAGCTCGCACCAATCTATCTCGGTTCACTTGCTTAGCTCGGCCTACAACTCCAAAACCCTTCAAAATTTGGCGCGCAAAACTCCAATTCAAAATCCAACAAAGTCCAACTCCTCGATCCAAAATGAAATGGATCAAACACCCCAAACTTGTTGCAACTTCAATATGAACAAAATGAACAACTCCTAACTTCAAAAACTTCAAAAAACTTGGCTCCAAGAATCAAACTTAGCTATGATTGGCTAAGTATGGCTCTGATACCAAAACTGACGCAGCGGATTAATCAAACAAAACTTCAATCGATGGATTGTAGCAATCGGTGAGTTGAAGATACCAAAAATGCCCAAGTTCGTTGATCCAAAGATACCGAACTCTAGCTATCTCAAACACGTTGATAGCGCACTATACCGTGTTCAAAGATCTACGATTCTTCGCACGTTGATCTAGCGCACTAGATTCCGTGAATCGGCTTCAACAAACGTGGATTCGAGCGCACTCGAATGACGTAAGTGGAGATAGGAGATTACACTCAACTACCAATTGGTATGAAAGCACAAAGCTAACAAAAGAGAAATTTTATTCAAAATCAACAACCAAAAAATGTACAACACATACGCTATTTATAGACTTTTCTGACCCAGTGCCTTAAGTCGGCAAGCGACTTACGACTCAACTTAAGTCGTGACCGACTTAACACATGCGCCTCCACCCTTTTACAACAGACCGAACTACAAGCGACTCATACAAGGTCGGCACCGACTTAACTACACCACTCCGCTTACACGACTCAGCAAGCCCAACACCAATACAACTCCTCCGACTCAAGACCCGACGACTCAACACATTACAACACTGTACAAAGTGACCGACTCAACCAAGTACGACTCATCATACATGCCGACTTAAGAAACTCACTACATACGACTCAAGAAAAACATAACGACTCACGACTCAAACTACAGCAGTTAGGTCGTTGCCGACCTAACGACTCAAGGCCAACAACCATCTGCTTCTATGGCCGACTCATCTCCTTGCCGCTTCCTGTTAAGTCGTAGACGACTTATGCGAATGTCTTTAGGTCGTAGCATCTTCTCCTGATCTTGGTTAACTCGTATACGACTCAAGCCCTCTTCGTTAAGTCGTATACGACTCAAATCTGCCTCCTTTATACAGCTTGAATTGTTGTTAACTCGGACCTTGCTATCTCGTGCCCCATTAAGTCGTAGACGACTCAATCTCGATGCCTCATCTCCCCTTTTGTTAAGTCGTAGCTCGTTCCTCCAAGTTTTGTTAGGTCGGAAACGACTCATGCATCTATTAACCCGTGAACGACTCATCCAACTCGAACTCTTCCAAGCTTTGTTAAACCGGCTCCGACTCATGCTTCCTTTATCTCGTGTCCGACTCAACAAGCATGCCGACTCATGAGTTAAATCCGAAGCTCCTTGACTCGTGCACGATTGAATATGGTTTAACTTCTGAATTCCTATATGCCTTGCTGCATCACGTACCTATAGCCACCCTATACATCTGGTTCAGCCACCTTCACCACAGTTTAAAATGGCGACATCCCCTTTCCTTTTCTCTTCAGTTGGAATCTCGAAAGAAAGAAAAAAAATATCACGCGATAAAAAATTACGATGGCACTTACGCTAGAGACCTAAGCGAAAGGGCGGAGCAGGTCGACGTTGGTTGTTGGAGCTCTAAAGCTTTAGCACGAAGCGCGACAGTTGCAGGGACATTCTAGGGCACAGTGTCATGATTCTCAAAGCGTGATCGTAGAAGTCGAGTCTGGTATGTTCGGGTGGAGGTCGAGGCGGTGGAGCATTAGGTGAAGTCATTGTTGAAAGTCATCGAGGGATGGAGGTGCATTCGGTGGATGAAGGAATGTGCGCTTTGACTTTTGCATGCGGCTCTTAAAATGAGGGTAGAGGTGGAGCTAGTGCCTGGTTGCACCTCGTTGGTGCTTCGACGGTCTTAGGGTGGTGTAGTGATGAGATGGAAGTGGTTTAGGGGTCTCGGGTTAGTGCTAGGTGTTGTCGTTGGATCTAGATTTGAGAAGAAGCTTAGTTAAATTTGTTAATAGGTAATTTAGATTTTGAAATTTAAGGTTAATTAAGTTCGTTAATAAGTAATTAGTTGATTAATTATAATTAAAATTTTAACCCTTAATTTATATTGTTTGAAATTTGCTTATACGAGGTTCAATCGAACGAAATCAGTCGTGTGGGGGTTTGGAGCTATGGAATCTGTGCAAAGGAATCAAATTGGAAAGAATAGCAAATTAAAAATCAAGGTGAGTAAATCTCACTCATTTGGATTACCATATTTAATTTAAAATAGTTAAAATTAACTATTAATAGACTGGATGAATTGATAATTATTTATAGTTTGATGCTATATTATTTATAGTAGTATATATATTAGTAGTTAGCTATATTCCCACCGATTGGAGCGGATGAGACCGTATGCACCCTGCATAATAACGAATGATCCTATGTTACTGTGATATCCTGCCTTGTAGAAGGATTGGTATTTTATGTTATATACCATCTGTTGGTGCATGACAAACAGGTTAGAGGGATCCGACTAGATTCCTCAAATATATTGATTGTTTTTCCATATATAAAGGTATATAATGTGATTGAATAATCTGTTATGGATTGTTGTGTCATTTGTTTTATTGGATATTATAGTAGCACTGGCCTGAATTTTAATATTTTAAAAATAATATTTTGAATTTAAATAGGAATTCAAAGACGATTGTGGAAATAAAACATTTACATTGAATTTTGGAATTTTTAAAACAGAATTGAATTGGATAAAATGAATGATTGGATTTTGGATATTTAATTAGTTATTTCATAAATGGTTTCAACTAGAGAATTTTAAATTGAGGATTTTAAAACAATGGTTTTAAATAAGACTTTTAAAAGAACAAAATGGAAATAGAAATCTAGATTTGATTTGTTTTGGAATATAGTTTGGGTAATTTAAGAAATTGATTTATAAACGGGATTTTAATTAGAAATTGATTTATAAATAGATTTTTGTAATTTAAACCTGTATAAGCTGGGGAATGAGATTATGAAATTTATAAACAAGTTTTATGAATAAAGTTATGATTATCGTTTGATAAATTGGAGATATAAATTCACAGTGAGAATTTATAATGGGATGGGGTAATCGGTTTAAAAAGAAAGCGTAAAGACTATTTTTGGAATGTGAAAAAGGTTATGACATTGGGAAAGTGGTCGATGTGTTATGAATCGAGAGAGAGATCTATAAATTGAATAGGTTATATTGGAATTTTAGAAATATATTTTTATCAAGAAGTTAAGTTTGTTTTGAAAAGAGGTTTTTTAATTATTAAACTATGCAATTTAAAAAAAAATTAGCATTGGAATATTTCAAAAGGTTGGTTATTTAAATATTTAAATTGGTTGAAGTGAATTCTAAGATTTAAACAAAGTTTTATAAATCAATTAGTAATTTTATAAATGAATTGGAATTTGTTATTAACATTATTTTAAAGGTGCTTGATATTTTTAAATAATTATTAAACCATGATCTTGGAATCTATTATTATATATATACATAGAATTTAAAAGTAAGTAATTGGAATTTATTAATGCTCCCGAGATTGTAAACTGGATTTTATTAAGCAGATGTGATTGGATAAGTGAAATGTTATAATGGAATTTTTGGAAATTTTGGGGAGTTCCCAAATAGTTGGAATCGGGAACTTAAGATGAATCTGAATTCATTAAAGGAGTTATAAATTGTTAGTTGGATTATAAATAAGTATAATCGATAATTTTTGGAAATTGTAAAAAGAGATTAATAGAATTCCAAAGATTTATAAGATAAGTATGGAATATTTCCTAAGTACGGATATTAGAAATGATTTTGGAAAATAAACTTATAATATTTTCCTAAGTATTGAAATCAAAGGTTTGGAGATATTTTAGCGACGAAATGGTTTTATAGGAATATTTTTGTAACAACCGTGATTTATTAAAAATCACGGTTGTTACAATTTTTCTAAGTAATGGAATACTAGGTTGGACTTGGAAATTATTTCTAAGTATTGGTATGATTCGGAAATATCATGTAATAGATATAAGTATTTGAAATTATTTTCAATTATTGAATATACTAGAAGAGATTTGAATACATATTTCTTGGTAAATATATTTTGAAATGAGTGTTGTGGAAGATTTATAAAATTAGGCATTGTGACTGCTTTTGTGTGAAGTTTGATAGCTAAATAACCGACTATCAAATCTGGACCAAAATGTAACTTTGGAAATATCCACGAGAAACATGGGAATTATATGATACGGTTACCATCGGTGGTGCTATACTGTATGTATAATCTCGTTTCGTTCTCTTAGGATGATAATAAGGAAATCCTTCCACTAACGATTAGGAGGCGATCTCCGATCATATCTTCATCTCTTTATTTTCTTGAGAACCGGGGTTGAGTTTACTAGAAATTATCGAACATTTTTTTGAAGAGACCGGGATCGGATTTAATTATTCGAAAAACACTTCATTCTGATTCTACATTATGAGTTGTGATATCATGAATATAATGAAGATGGTGACTTGGAAATTCGGTTTGTTCAGACCCAGAACAATTTTTATGGATGAATGCTATCATTTGCAACGTGGTCTGGAAGGCAGTGTTATCATTCAAAGTATGAATGTTATTCTAAAGGTAAAACTTAGCCTCAAGTTCCATCAACCAGGAATGACTAAAACAGAGGAGATGCAGCAGGGCTTAGTGGGTCGCACCCAAGTAGGGTATGTTATCAATTGTTCTAGATACCCTCGGATGTATTATAATTATGGATATAGTTGTGCTTGGAAAGAGAGCGCTCGATTAGAGTGGGAACACCCAAGGTGATAACATATTTGTGACTGTCCAGTAAGGGGTCAGTAGGTCCCGTGTTGGAAGGGATCATTAGGTACGATCGCGGCACATTTTTCTATAGGTGTACTGTGGTGGGCGGTACCCCAGTAGCCCAGTTATTATATGGAATCTATTTTCCAATACGTACCTATACGGTTTTAGATGTGCCCTACTATGCTGAAATGTGAGACGCAAGCATTTTAACTATTTTATAGTTTATTTTCTATAGACACCATTATAATATCATATGATTTTGATATAAATTGTTTTGGTTATCGTAAGTTAAAAACCCGTCATATTTATGTATGGCATGGTCTTATGAGATACCTTTGTTTTTCAAAGGATTTTGATAACAGTAATAATTCAAATTGAGAGTGTTTTCTCACGCTGGTTTTCCAGACCGACTCGGGTGTTATTTTATTATAATGTCCGGTTCAGACCAAGTAATACATATTCAGGTTAGGATGTTATGGAGCTCAAGAGACGAGTTGGAGGAGTCTCGGGCGTATTCCACGTACTTTATTAGATTCCACTATGTGTGTATGCTGTATATTCAGCATTTGTGAGGAAAAGTTATTATAACTGTCCAGCTTGATTGTTAACTGTTGTACTCTGATGACTGTGTGTATATAAATAGCTACAGATTCTTTTATATAAAAATCAGTTATTATATATTATATTTTGTTCCGCCGTGATTGTGAGATTCTGTGTATTGTTGTTTCTATTTTCTTCTATCCCTTTCCTTCTTCACCCTTAAAGATTTGTGTTTCCATTCAATTTGAGTTGGACACGTTGGATTTATTGTCAACTAAAAGGGTATGGAGATACAAGCCTTTACATTTTATATAAATAATTACCATATATTTTAAGTAGTTTTAAAAGTGTTTTAACATATTAATAATAAGTATCCTAATGATATTTCTGTGTGTGTGTGTATATATATATATATATAATTTTTAAATAATAAGGTGAGTATTTTATAAATATAATAAATAAAGTACAGATTTTAACGCTTAAGTTAAAATAAATGGTTTTGTGGAATTACTTAAAAGTATATTACCTTAATTTATCAGTGTGGATATTCTTTGAACTTTAAAGAAATGTTTTAAATTTAATGATAAGCATTGAAATGTTTCGGTTTTGTTGTGATAATGTTTTAAACAACATTTGTCTTTAACTCTTAATATAATTGAATATGTGAAAAGGAGTTTTAAAGAAGAAGGTTTTTAAAGTATGAAATTTGGGTTTCTTATGACAATTTTTTGAGTAAGATATTTTAATAATGTATACTTAAAAGTTAAGTATAAATGAATGTTTTAGGTTTGTTGTGACAATGTTTTAAACAACACTTGCCTTTAACCCTTAAATATAATTGAAATATTTTACAAAAAGATGGAAAAGGTTATATGTTTAATATATATATATATATATATATATATATATATATATATATATATAGACACACACTTTAACCCTTACCATGCTAACTATTTATGCCATAATCATATCCTTTATGTTGACAAAAAATATTTTTATATCTTAATATATACACACACACACTTTTTATCAGAAAATCTACGTTTATCTTATACATAAAGACTTAAAGTGGGCAAATATATACAGACATATATAGGTGTATTCATTTTGCTAAATTAGTTTGTAATATTTATATATGTGTTTATAATAGTGCAATGGCATTTTAGATAACTTTTAACTAATGAAAAATCAAAATTTTGAAAAATAATTTCTGATCACATTTTCTATTTTTCTAAACTATATATATTGGTAAACAAAATTTGAAACGACTTTATCATCATCAGCAAAAAATTAAAACAATTTTATTATTCAATTAAAATCCATTTTTTTTAAGAATATATTTAGATATTCAATTATTCGGTGATTAAATTTTGAGTCGTTGCACTCTTCCCTCTAAAAAGAATTTCGTCCCGAAATTAGCAAATAAGGAGATTGTTCAAACTATGCAAAAAGGCATATATTCATATCATAAAATCCATACAAAGATAGATACTAAGCATCCATAGAAAACATGCATACATTATGCCTATAACCCATGATTAGCTATCCTAACATCTACTTGGGATGGGCTCCTCTCATATGATCCACCACCTCCTAAGTGTCGTCTCTTGGATCCTCACTCCACTGAATCTTGACTAGTCACACCACCTTGTTACGCAGTCTCTTTTCATCTTGATGCATAACATAAACTAAATGTCTAACCAATGTTAATTTTGATTTTATCTCTAATTTATCTTGAACCAACGGCTCCACGATCAAAGAAGGGTCATGAACATAGTTTCTCAAATGAGACACATGGAACATATTATGAACACCCGCCAAATCTCTTTGGTAACTAGACCTTATAAGCAAGCAATCCTATCTCTCAAGAATATGAAAAGGTCCAATATACCCTAGCGCTAACTTTCCTGCTTTTCCAAATCTAACAGCTCCTCTTATTGGGTGAAATCTTTATGAACACCAAGTCTTCAACCAAAAAATATAAATCTCTTTACCTCTCATCAGCATAACTCTTTTAGCGATCTTGGGCTTCCTTTATTCTTTTTTAAATCACTGCTACTTTTTAGTAACCTCTAAGATCATATCCGGCCCAAGTACTAGTTTATCTCTCGTCTTAACCCAACACGTTGGTGACTTGCATGACCTTCCAATAGGGCTTCATAAGGTGTCATACCGATGCTCGCTTGGAACCTATTATTGTAGGAGACTCAACTAAATGCAGATGATCCTCCCATGATCCACCAAAATCCATAAACATACTCCAAGAGAACTTCTAGAGTCTGATTTAGTAGCTCTGTTTATCCATCTATTTGGGGTGATATGTTGTGCTTAAGCTCAATTTTCCTCCAAGAGTTTTTTCCAATGCTACCCAAAATTGACTCGTAAATACGGGGTCTCGATGACTTAAAATACTCATAGGGACTCCATGCAACCTGATTATCTTTCTCATAATTTTTTTTGTTAAAGAAGCAGTGGTTGTTGTTGGTTTTACCAGAATAAAATGTGCTCTCTTTGTCAACCTATCCACGATGACCATATTCCTTCATTTCCTTTTCTGGTTCTGCGTAAACAGTCGATAAATTCTATAACATTCCCTATCTTGAGGCCGCAAGCTAAGTCTATAGATGCTGCAGTAATTTGTAGTATTAACTTCTGGTGACAAAATATGGTAATGCTAGATTCATATCCAACAGAAACACATAGATATGAAATAAAACACAGGTTACAAAAAATATATTTCATTACGTAATCCCACAATCGTATCCACGTTCAGAAAAATATAATTATTTAATAGACGCCAAGAGCGAAATATGAAGATGCCCCCTTGGTTGATCAGAGTATATAATAAGGCAAGTAAACAACTTTGCCATTATTACAAAAACACAGCGGAATAAAAGAGCTCTTATTAACTAGCTTGCCTCATGCACGTCTTTGGAAGAATTATTCGTCTAAAATAAAAGCTGAAAACCTTAAAGCTCAAACTACTCAAAATCAATTGAGCACCGGAGAGTTTAAGGGGAAAACATAAACTTTGAGTCGGACATAAAGCCTGGTGTGGATAATAATCTACCATCTCAAACCATCTAGATATCTAATGAGACCACACCGCTTAGAGAAACAGATTTTCCCCTCACTAGTATCCTAAAACTTTATAAAAACATATACTGTGCTCTAGCATCCACAATGGTCAAAAAAATTCCAAATAATATGATGATATACATATAAGTTAATGCATTTTGGATTTCCCATCCCTTGTTTAATTGACTATCTGTCATATTTATAGTTTCTAGGGTCACTGTTAACCTATTAGTTTTCATGGGCTGACTAATAACCTGTTTAATAATTATGGAATCCCTGTTCATTTCCATAGTTTTCATGGGCTCACTATTAACCTATTTAAATCAGTGGACTCCCTGTCCAATTTCATAGTTTTCATAGAATCGCTAAGAACCTATTGGCTTCTACCAATAACTTTATCTATACATAGTTTTCCTGGGTTTACTATGAACCTACTAGCACCTTCCAGTAACTTTCTCTAAGTATAGTTTTCATCGATGCATTACGAACCTGTCTATATGACAATTTATTTAATCAGTATTTAAGCATCCTATATTATGATCTATCTGACCTCTTGGATGCAATTCTACTCATTTAGGAATTATTCAATTTATATTCACTACTGGATCAACCTAGCTGGTTATTCTGCCCTTTCTTCCCAAAATAGGGTTATGGGTCCCTGTTAAAGAGAATATGTATGTGAAGAAGCAAACATAATAACAAAATAGTACCAACACATATGGTTTAATATCCTTGAAGTCATTTTCATACAAAACATAGTTAATCCCTTTAACCTATTACTATACCACGGAAAGCTTCTTCAAAACCATATACTCAAAACAATTTTAAAACTCATTTATTTATGCCATTGTTTTCCTTTAAAAAATTTAGATTGGGTTCTTTGTTTAGAAAGCTAGGCATTCGAAACCGCTGGATAACCTCCTTTAAAAGCTATGAAATCTTCTTTTCAATACACCTTAAACATACATTTCGAAAACATTAGGGTAACTCCCCTTCGAAACCTTCATTTAAAGACCTTTCGAAAACATTGGGATATCTCCCATTTGAAACCATTGGAAAGCACCTCTTTCGAAACCATCAGGTTTAATTTAAAAATATCTTTTGGGTCAAAGTGAATATATACGAAATAATTTATTTTGAAACCATTAATCTTTATATAAAATTGTTAAGGAAAATCTTGATGGCGTTGTCACCATCCTTTCGAAAGCATCAAAATACTTAAGTAAAACATTGAACGAAAGCATCGAAACCGCCTTTCGACGGCATTGCCTTCGAAACCCTTGACTCATTCGAAAGCACTTAGGAAGTGACTTAGTATAAGTGTGAACAAAAGCTACCCTTTGAAAGCATTGATGACTTCAATACACTCGAAAGGTAAAAGAACGGTAGTTGGGTTTTGACCAGGTCAGAACCACTTATTTCGAAAGCTTTGTTTTATAAATAAGGTAACTCCTTCAAAAAATTATACTTTAAAACATAAGATGGCAACATCCTTCGAAAGCATTCTTGGGAACCCCTCTCGAAAGCAAATGTTTCGACTCCTCGAAAGAGTTTATGAAGACAAGGCAAGCGCTTAGCAATGGAAAACAAAACTAAGGTCTCGACCCAATCAGAAACTTTTCTTTCGACCCCATTACTTCTGCCTTTCCTCCAATCCACTACGTACCATCTAAGTTATACCTTGTGTATTGGTATCGACTAGGTGGGTTTTAGCATGGCTGGTTTCGACTGAGTCAAGGTAAAAGCATTAGGTAGAAGGCCACTTCCCAAAGAGGCGGAACCAACTTGTTATTGAAAATGCTGAATTAATGCTAAGTTTAGTAATTGCTTTATAACTAACCTTCCTATTTGTAAGCATATGATTGGTTACCTTAATATTTCAAATTCTTTACAAAAATAACTACCACTTAATTCCAGATTTAAATCAAGATTAATTTAACAAATAAGCCCTTCCATTAAGCAAAACAAATATTGCAAATAATTCCTTTTTCCAAAATAATTTTATTTCCATAGCAAATTACATAGGAAAAATCCCCAAAAATCAAAAAATTCATTTTTAACATGTTATCTAACATATCTAAATTTTAGACCCAAATTCTCAATATAATTTCTGAAATAAATTTCTAAACCCAACGAACCATATTTTCCTTTGAAAATTCATATTAAATCTTCCATAGCTTGGAATATTACAAAATTTGTAAACCATCTCCAAAATCATTTTTTACATATAATATAATTTTTCCATGGCACTAGAAAATCATGAACAAACAGTTTTGCCCTAAAACCGTATAAACCCTTATTTAAATATTTTGATTTAAATCAAACATATTATAATTCAAGCATCCATCGTCCAAAACATCATAGTAATAAATTTAATCTTAAATTTGAAAACATATGTTCATAAAAAAAATAGAGATAGTATAATTATTATTCACCTTTATTAGGATAAGGAGATTGGATTGAGATTAATTTCCCCTAAGCTTGAATCCCTAGCTTTTGATTGAATTTCTCTTTTCTTTCTTTGTTAATGACCAGCTCCTTTATTAGTTGCGTTTTATTCTTGTGAAAATGAGAAATGAATGTGGATGGCATAAGGAACGGAAATATATAACAGTTATGGTAACAAGTGCGGCTAATTCCGAATATGCCCTTGTGTAAATTAATTAATTAACTTAGAAACCATTGTTAATCCCATTTAAGTTATTAAGCTCGGCCTCAATGTTTATTTGCAAATCTCCCACATTTCGGAAGGTTTGAATCGACATTAATCCACACATGTCCAACATAAACAATCTGGAATGTAGATAACCATTGGGGTTAAATGAGAAAATAAGAAGAGAAGAAGAAAACAAATCATAGAATCTCACAGTGGAAACGATAAAATATAATAATCAAATAAACAATTGATGAAGGTGTTTACTATACATGTGATTATAATCTATGCACATTTATCAGAGTTATATATATACATCAGGGATAATTAATTAATACAATAGAATAGCATGATGCAGGAGATAATAATAATAGTAATATACCGAAACTCCGTCTTTGTCCTCCAGAGAATGGTCCTCAATACGCTGAAACACTTAGGACTGACCCGAGCATAATGAAAAGACAAAACACTTGAGTCGGGACTAAAATACTCATAAGTCAAATCAATATCACAAACATGAGTGCAATAACTTAAGAGATGTTACGGGTTTTTCAATCTCCTAAGGATCCGTTAAACTATTTATATATAATATTATGTGCTATAATAGATAATGTCTATTAGTAAAATAAATATCAAATAGCATTAAGTCTTTACATTGATCCACCTTAAAACATTTGTATAGTTCTAAACCAAAGTCGTAATGACTCGTTTAGGAATAAATATGACAAGGCACGTGAGGCAATGTCCAAAGTAGGATTCCACCAGTTTACGCTTACTGGCTGGTCGTAACCCATCCTTGGCCGACCACGGTAATCAATCCAACCGAAAAAAGGTGCACCCATCGAATACGAAATCACAATAATAATACGAGGGATCAACGTCGCTAGAGTTAGCTAACCTCACTAGCCATACATAGACTCATATTTTAGTCATTTTAATTATGACACGAGTATCAAAGCTATCCATCATCATTCTCTTACTTTATTTTAGTAAACGTTGCTAATTCAAGCATTACAATCTGGATATCAACCACCGCATACACAGTTGTTAAAGTGGTTCCAATATTGACAAAGAGTATGCTTAAAAGAGGCCCCGCTCTCTATAACAACCAAAAGGCGTTTTACATACCGGTTGGTACTTTTACATTCCAAAAACAGTTCGTATTTGATATCAAAATATCATATTAGCTTCGAAATCAAATCCATTTCGAAATTTACCATATTCGCTTCAAAATTCATATTTTACTTCAAAATGTCAGTTCACTTTGATACATCGATTTCACTTCGAAATTTGATTCGAATTACAACTTAGGCTACAACTTCACTTTAACATAACTCGTATTTATATCCAAGGTTTAAATATAAACATACCACCCTTTTAACTAGTCTGAATTTTAGAAAATAGTTTTAAAATAGTTAAATAGTTAAAATAGTTTAATAGAAAACAATTTGAGCAATAAAAATAGTTTATATAGTAAAATAGTTTAGAAAATCAAAAAAAATTGAATATCTAAAGAACATAGATTTTAGTCCGTTAATTCTCACAATATTCATTGAAAATAGTTTCAAAGTCAAACCAGTTCAGTTTTCAAATTTCCCAATTCAAATCAATTCCAATTTCCATTTTGATTTAATCAATTCAATTCCAATTTCAAGTCGAATTTTTTTCGGTTTCAAACTAATTTCAATGTCAATTCCAAATTAATTTCATTCCAAATTAATTTAAAATTCCTATTCCAAACTAATTTAAATTCCATTCTCAAATTAATATCAAATCCGATTCCAATTTTAAACCGTTTCGATTTATATCAATCACGAGTTCGATTTTCAGAATATCGATTCAAAACACTTAAATCAAATTTTCCATAAATATTCAATTTAAAATCCAATTCTTTAAATATAACTGAATTTCAATCTCAATTTCGAAATATCATTCTACATCACCTTTTCTTAGAAATATTCAAAGTTCGAATAAAAGTCCAATCTTTTAAAACAAATCAATTTTCTGAAATTCACATCATATTTCGATTATAACATAAAAATCTCAACTTCAATTATTTAAACAATTCCTATTGTCAAATTTAAATTTTAGCTTTCCGAGCTCAAATTCGAAAATAATTTGATTTCCAAAAGTTCGATTTTATTTCTTAAATCAAATCATTTTAAATAATTCCAAATCGAAAAAAATTCAAAACCAGTTTATTTAGCCAAACATGTGTCCGTATATAGTTTTCTATCCTATGGTTAAGTGAATCAATTATTTCAATTTGATTGCAGGAATGAATACATGTCATTTCAATCCAAATCAAAGTGTTATAGTAATATATCATTTCAATATATTCCTTAATTTATTCGACAAAAAATTCAATTTACAGTGATAACAATAAGATATATGTGAAATAATTAAGCACCCAATCTAGCACATATCAATCAATATCATCCATTTGCAACCAATATCCAAACAGCCAATGTATCACAACAATTAAATAATTATCAATATCAGGTGTTTACAAGTAATTCAATTCGATTTCAATTTAACTGTCAATTTAAATTCTATCAGGTAATTTAGATGTCAATTTAAATGTCAATTAAATTTATCAACCTAAAATCAATCAATTGAAATCATTTTGTAACGACCCAGAAATTTTAACAATTTAAATTGAAAATATTTAATTAATTTTAAATATTTGAATGATGGTTTGGATTGAATTTTCAATATAACTTTGAATTTGGCGATTAAATTATAGAATTTAATCTATTGAAAGCTGAATAAAAATTTGAAACTTCAATTCTAAGCCAATTAAAAATATTTCAAAGGCTTGTAAAATTCATATTGATAATATTGAAGATTATAGAAGCTTCAGAATTTGATTTGAAACTGCTTTGTTCAGTTTTGAAATTTTAAATCGTTTGAATCGATATTTAAAAATAGCCGTCCGAGGCACAGTCTCGGAATTCGACAAAACCAGTTCCATTGGGTCTGTAATATTGTATTATTGCTGGATTTCAAATTTCGTATTTTTCGGAGTTAATATGTGAGCATACGACACGTAAACGCATTGAAATTTAAGTTGAATTCAATTTAAATTTAAATTTAAATTGAGTCAAACTTCACCACGTTCTCCCTAAATCAACGCCTAGTATCACGCCTAAGATCACGACACTGAATCGTGTAGCCCATGTTCTTCTCAATATTAAATACGTCCTCTCCCTCTTCCTTTATTCACAATCGAATCTCAGAGGAAAAAAAAAATAATGGCCGAAGCCCTAAATCCAATCGCGCGAGCGATAGAGGCGCGCGAGCACGATGTCGCGGTGGCGCTCGACCTGGGGATGCGCGCGATTTCGTGAAGGCATCGATTGGGGAACTCGCGATGATGGTGGCGCGGCGCGAGGCACGGCACGCGAGGCGACGACGACTGTGGCATGCGACGCAATGGAGATTGGTGCAGCGGCGACTTCAATGGTACTCGTGGCGATGAATTGGGGAAGTGGAGTGGGTGCGCGCGATTGGAGACAACGGCGGCAGCGTGTAGGAAATGGTGAAGCGTGCGCGCGGCAGTTGGGGCGATTCAAGGAGGCGATGTCGCGGCATCGCGATGATGGGGGGCGCAGGCGCTCGCGCGTGGAGGCGATGGTGGATGCGCGCGATTCGATGGAAGCGGCGCGCGATGGTTCTGGGTTTCTTGCTTTACAGAAAGGTAATTTTATTTTATTTTATTTTATTTTATTATTATTATTATTATTTTACGTATATGTATTGAAAAAAAAAAAGAAAAAAAAAGAAGTGAAATCAGTATTTAAAATTTTATGACAGTAAAGTAATTTTCGAGTTGTAAAATTTTAATGATTTCAAATTTAATTTAATTTTAATAAATGTATAGATAGATTTAAAATCTACTAAGTTTATATTAAAATAATACATAATATGAGGATTAATTATTTTAACAAAATTTATCTGTTTATTTTAAATAACTAAAGGATATTTTATCAAAGGAAAATTTATTTAAATAAATAGTTAGTTAAGAAAGTTATTAAAAGAAATTTAAATTTTTAGTCAAAATAAATTTATTAAAGAAGAAAATTTCTAGTTAAAATTATTTTAAAAGTAAAATAATTAGTTAAATAAATTTATTAAACGAGAAATTGGTTTAAACAAAACTATGAGTTAATTTAACTATTAAAATGAAATCACCAATGAATCGAAATTATCTAATGAAAATTATTAAACGGAAATTAACAGTTCGATTAATTTAAATATTAACAAACTGTGTAAATATTTATACTAAGTATAAATGAAGAAAACAAGTTGAATTGGAAGTGGATTGCAAACAGGAATAAAGGTGAGAACTTCTCACTCAAAAGGAATTTTATTGTTTATTTAAATTTTAAATAGATAGATTTAAAATTTGCTTGACTGTGTTGATTGAATGATTGAATATATATTGGATGTGAATAGACCCTATACGCCGTTAGTAAGCGGAGGTTATTTATTACACACATATACCGCGATATTCCACCTTGAAGTGGAATTGGTATTATATTATATATAGCAATATATATATATTGGCATATGTATATATTGCAGTTGATTGATTTCCCGCATTTTCTTTTAGCGGATGAGACCCTATTGCGCCGTTAGTAAGCGGATATATATTTATAAAATCCCATGTACCGCGATATTCCATCTTGAAACGGAATGGTATTGTGCTAATGTCTGTGGATGCAGGGAAACAGGTTGGAGGGATCCAACTGGATTCCTCACAAATATTTGTTTGATTTCATATATTGTGATATTTGATTTGTTATCATGGATGATATATGATGTTTGAAAGTTGTGATTGAATATTGATGTGTTTCATCATCGGATCCAATTTTTGAAGTTAAAACAACGATTTTAATTTCTAAAGTGATTTTTGGAAATATACGTTTATAAAATATTTTTGGAATTGATTCATCTTAAATAAATAAACGTTATAATTTTAATATTATAAAAAATTTGATTTTTGAGAAATACAGTTAAAAGTTAATTTTTGAAAATATGGGATTAGTGATTTTATAAAATAGTTTGAACTGGGATTTCTGAATTTATTATAAGAAGTTTAAAAATAGGATTTATAAAATTTTTATTTTATAAATCAGAATGATGAAATTATAAAAGAGTTTAAAGATGTTTAAAGTAATAATATAAATTGATTTATATTAAAAGATTTATAAGTTGATATTTATAAATTTAGAATATCTTAAATTATAAAACGAGCTTTTATAGGTGATAGAATGATTTGTAAATGAATTTCATAAAGGAATGAAATCTATAGAATTTATGAAATTTGATTATTTCATAAATTAAAATGATGAAATTATAAGGAGTTGAAAGACGTTTTAAAGTAATAATATAAATTGTTTTATATTAAAAGATTTATAAATTGATATTTATAAATTAAAAATATTGGAATTATAAAACGAGCTTTTATAAGTATTAGAAAGAATTGTGAATGAATTTCACTAATGAATGAAACTTATAGAATTATAACGGTGAAGTTATAAATAGAATTTTATAAATAAAATTTATAAAGTTATTTAGGAAATAGATGTGGATAAATAAATGAATCTTAGAAGTTATAAGATTTATAGATTTGGGAAGTTTGAAGGAATGATTTTGTAAATAAATAAATTATAAGTATTTGACTTATAATATGAAATTTTAGTATATTATTGAGATATGAAATTGAATAGATTTATAAAGGAAATTTATAAAAGGAAGTTGTTATAAAAATAAATAGAAATAGAATTTATAAACGTTGTTTTATAAATCCGCAACGACTTATTTTGATAAGGAATTGTTGTAATTTATTTATGGAATTATATTCATGTTTTAGACAGTGAATAATTCTTTAAAATAAAATGAATAGAAGTGATGAAATTTATTAACAAGTGTATTCACGTTTTTGAATAGTGAATATTATGTTAAAGAAATTATTTTAGATGTGATGTTTTAAATAGAATTAAAACGATCTAAAGATGTTTTAAACTGTATTGAGATTCGAAACCATAGATTTCAACATTTATTGTTGTAATAGATGCTTTCGAGAAATAAAAGGAAATGGTGGACTATAACACTGTTGTTATATTAAATGATTTCCGAAAGGAAATGTTTTTGTATAGTATTGGGATTTATATGTCTATTTTAATTTCGAATCCCTATACTAGTGATTTTGGGTTGTCGTAACGATGTTTTACGCGACATTCGTTTTGACCCAAATGAATATGATTAAGTGAATGATTTCCTTAAAAGAATGAAATATATACTTAATTTCGATTAGGGTATATTAAATATTTTCTCGGTATAGAAAATAAAAAGATCTGTGAATTACTTATTTTATAAGTATAGAAATGCTTTTCCAATATTAAGTGAATATTTGGAATTTATCTTTTTGAAGATAAATTGAAAATGAATATTAGAAATTTAATGGAAATCGTATATTCATAAATATTTTGGAATGTAAATTCAATATAGAATTTATAAATGAAATTGGGAAATTAGATTTAAAATTAAATATTGATTTATTTTTTAAGTATGGAAATTATGTTTATATCTTTTAAAGATATTTTTGTGAAATAAATAATTTGGAAAATTATTTGGAATCTGGTGATGTTGGCATTTCTATTGATAGTTCAATGACCGACTATCAATATTTACCTTTAAATAGGCATTTGTTGTGAATTGTTTGAAATTGAATGCCACACTTGTTTTTTTAAAATAAGCGCTCACTATTCGGGTTAACCGGGAAAGGACCTTGGGGTCGTATAACCCATTCCGAATATGTGATACGTCGTTATGAATTGCATTCGAAGATCGGTGTTGAAGACCGGATATTTTCGAAAGCGAAAGGGTTTCTTGTTGATTGTCTCTGCACTGGCTGATCCCTGGTATTGAGATCTCCATATGTGATGGGAAATCCGAACGTGATTAGAGATTATTCGGATTGCAAGGACTTCTTTGTAAGTGCCTTCGGTTCTGTTCGAGCCCGGAACAGACTTGTATGGATTGTGTGTCTGACATTACAAGTTGAGATGTAAAGCCGATTTCTTTCAAATATATTTCTGTGGTGGCGGAGAATTTATTCTTTTAGCTTAACACCCTTCTCTGAGACGTACGAGCTCAGAGGTTATGTAGTTGAATGTTATCAGCGATATATTCCCAATTTGGTAATGTGATATGCTGAGTGATGCTGTAAATGATCATTGTGTTGATTATTGTGATAGGATCGTTTATTTGATCATCTATCTTGGTGATCATTGTGTTGATCATTTGTTGACCCAAAGCATGGCTTTTGTATAAAGTATGTTTTTGTGGACGTGACTTCGTCGAGCCTCACACCCCGGAAATGGTCAAAACAGGAAAGATGCGGCAAGGTTATGAGGGGTAGCACCCTTTAGGGTATGTACATTTCCTTCTGGATAGAGGTGGTATCATGGTATGGAGCCCAGATATTTAACCTATGTGGTTACTACGAATTTATTACTTTGTGGTTGTTGGTTATCGGGATCCCGTGAGAAAGGTCGTTTACGATCGGGGAATGGCGTGCTCGTGTCAGTAGTTACCCAGTTAGGGGTAACCCGGCCTTGTGTTGGCAGAGTTCCGGTTTGGTTCTCGGGGATGTCTTTCCAGAGGCATTCTCATGTGGCAATGGGAAGTTCCTTGGCCTGACCATTTGTTGGAAATCCAAAGAAACAATACGTGACTTGTACGGTTTTAGTTGTATAACCTGCTATGGAATGTGGCGGTAACCTGCTATTGAACATAGTTAGCTATAGTAGGCATAGTTCGAAATGTCTATGCTGGCTAAGATTTATATTCTATTTTAGAAATGATTTTCCTCTACACTATGCACTAATAATAATATCAAATGTTATTTTAAATGCGTATCAAGCATCTTTGACTATCATAAGGAGAAATCTCCTTCGATTCTGCGTTTGCATTGTGTGTGTGTGCGGGAGGCCTTATGGTAGTCTCGTTTTTAAAAGCATTGCGAATTGAATTTAAAAATATCTCTCTATTTTGATTTTAAAGTTAAATAAACTGTTTTGAGTTCTCACACCAGTCTTGTTAAGCTTTGGGCTATGTGATGGGGGGTTCTCGCTTCGCGGTTTGGTGGCGAACGGGAGACTCTTACTCCCACACATCCTCTTTTAGGGGGTTGGTTAGGTGTAACCTGAGACAGTCGAGAGGCTGGCCGTAAAAGCAAGTCCGGGGTACCAGTGTAAGCCACGGTGGGGCTGGGATGGTTGAAAAGCCTACCGATTGTGACCGCTGACGGTATCGTTTGTTACATTTGGTATCAGAGCTTATGGTTAAGCGACAACCATGGTTCTGTTGGGTGTTACTCGTTAGAGATAGAGTCAGCAGTACTCTAGAATGAGTTTGAGTGTAATAATAGATATGAGAGCGTATTTGTTAGTGAATATAAAATTGTTTTTGAATCGAGTAAATAAGATAATTTTGCCCAAAACTATTTTGTATAGAAAAGAAATGGTTTTCTATGAATTATTATAGTATATGGTTGCATGATTGTTAGAAGTGATAATATAGAATTATTATCACTAGTATATGGAATAAAATAAGATGGATTGGATTCAAGAAAATTAACTTGATAATTTATTCATTTGTGAAATAATTTCAATTGGAATGAATTGAATATGGAAATTGAAATGTAATATGAATTAGCAAATGAAAGTTAATCGATAGAATTCAATATTTAGAATTGTGAATTGAATTCAAATGGAATTTAAATAGTGAATGAAATTGAATTGAAATGTAAAATTGAATAAGAAATGAATATGCAACTTCAATAGTGAAGTAAAATTTTATAAGAAACATATATCGAAATTTTGCAATAGAATTGGCAAATTGGTTTGAATATTGTATTTGGATTTGTATGCTACTACTACTAGCAGGTTATACAGGTGTATAAAGGAATTGAGATTTTGATTTCAAAGTTAAAATTGAATTGCTCGACAAAAAGGTACGTATTTGAATTTCAGTATGAAATTTGATGACTTTCTTCTCTAGCCACTTGGCTTTCTCTTTTATTTTTGATTCTGAGGGGCCGTGGTGCCATTTTGTAGTCGTACCGAGCTAGTCGCGCAAAGGAAACGCTGGCGAAATTTTTCGAAAATTTAGGGTGTTAGAAAATTTTTGAGAAAATTTGAAAGTCTGAAATTTAAATTTGAATTGTTAGGAGAACAATGTTGATTGAAACCTATAATTGAAGTTGGAAAGCTAGTTGAAATGATAATGAATCTCTAGTAAAAAGATTTAGGCTAGAAAGTTGATAAAACTATTTGGATTGTGAAAAATGATAGACGGGATAAGGGCATTCTTCTTAACTTGTAATTTCGGGACGAAATTCTTTTAAGGGGAAAGATTGTAACGACCCAGAAATTTTAACAATTTAAATTGAAAATATTTAATTAATTTTAAATATTTGAATGATGGTTTGGATTGAATTTTCAATATAACTTTGAATTTGGCGATTAAATTATAGAATTTAATCTATTGAAAGCTGAATAAAAATTTGAAACTTCAATTCTAAGCCAATTAAAAATATTTCAAAGGCTTGTAAAATTCATATTGATAATATTGAAGATTATAGAAGCTTCAGAATTTAATTTGAAACTGCTTTGTTCAGTTTTGAAATTTTAAATCGTTTGAATCGATATTTAAAAATAGCCGTTCGAGGCACAGTCTCGGAATTCGACGAAACCAGTTCCATTGGGTCCGTAATATTGTATTATTGCTGGATTTCAAATTTCGTATTTTTCGGAGTTAATATGTGAGCATACGACACGTAAACGCATTGAAATTTAAGTTGAATTCAATTTAAATTTAAATTTAAATTGAGTCAAACTTCACCATGTTCTCCCTAAATCAACGCCTAGTATCACGCCTAAGATCACGACACTGAATCGTGCAGCCCATGTTCTTCTCAATATTAAATACGTCCTCTCCCTCTTCCTTTATTCACAATCGAATCTCAGAGGAAAAAAATAATAATAATGGCCGAAGCCCTAAATCCAATCGCGCGAGCGATAGAGGCGCGCGAGCACGATGTCGTGGTGGCGCTCGACCTGGGGATGCGCGCGATTTCGTGAAGGCATCGATTGGGGAACTCGCGATGATGGTGGCGCGGCGCGAGGCACGGCACGCGAGGCGACGACGACTGTGGCATGCGACGCAATGGAGATTGGTGCGGCGACGACTTCAATGGTACTCGTGGCGATGAATTGGGGAAGTGGAGTGGGTGCGCGCGATTGGAGGCAACGGCGGCAGCATGTAGGAAATGGTGAAGCGTGCGCGCGGCAGTTGGGGCGATTCAAGGAGGCGATGTCGCGGCATCGCGATGATGGGGGGCGCAGGCGCTCGCGCGTGGAGGCGAGGGTGGATGCGCGCGATTCGATGGAAGCGGCGCGCGATGGTTCTGGGTTTCTTGCTTTACAGAAAGGTAATTTTATTTTATTTTATTTTATTTTATTATTATTATTATTTTTTTACGTATATGTATTGAAAAAAAAAAGAAAAAAAAAAGAAGTGAAATCGGTATTTAAAATTTTATGACAGTAAAGTAATTTTCGAGTTGTAAAATTTTAATGATTTCAAATTTAATTTAATTTTAATAAATGTATAGATAGATTTAAAATCTACTAAGTTTATATTAAAATAATACATAATATGAGGATTAATTATTTTAACTAAATTTATCTGTTTATTTTATATAACTAAAGGATATTTTATCAAAGGAAAATTTATTTAAATAAATAGTTAGTTAAGAAAGTTATTAAAATAAATTTAAATTTTTAGTCAAAATAAATTTATTAAAGAAGAAAATTTCTAGTTAAAATTATTTTAAAAGTAAAATAATTAGTTAAATAAATTTATTAAACGAGAAATTGGTTTAAACAAAACTATGAGTTAATTTAACTATTAAAATGAAATCACCAATGAATCGAAATTATCTAATGAAAATTATTAAACGGAAATTAACAGTTCGATTAATTCAAATATTAACAAACTGTGTAAATATTTATACTAGGTATAAATGAAGAAAACAAGTTGAATTGGAAGTGGATTGCAAACAGGAATAAAGGTGAGAACTTCTCACTCAAAAGGAATTTTGTTGTTTATTTAAATTTTAAATAGTTAGATTTAAAATTTGCTTGACTGTGTTGATTGAATGATTGAATATATATTGGATGTGAATAGACCCTATACGCCGTTAGTAAGCGGAGGTTATTTATTACACACATATACCGCGATATTCCACCTTGAAGTGGAATTGGTATTATATTATATATAGCAATATATATATATATTGGCATATGTATATATTGCAGTTGATTGATTTCCCGCATTTTCTTTTAGCGGATGAGACTCTATTGCGCCGTTAGTAAGCGGATATATATTTATAAAATCCCATGTACCGCGATATTCCGTCTTGAAACGGAATGGTATTGTGCTAATGTCTGTGGATGCAGGGAAACAGGTTGGAGGGATCCAACTGGATTCCTCACAAATATTTGTTTGATTTCATATATTGTGATATTTGATTTGTTATCATGGATGATATATGATGTTTGAAAGTTGTGATTGAATATTGATGTATTGCATCATCGGATCCAATTTTTGAAGTTAAAACAACGATTTTAATTTCTAAAGTGATTTTTGGAAATATACGTTTATAAAATATTTTTGGAATTGATTCATCTTAAATAAATAAACGCTATAATTTTAATATTATAAAAATTTTGATTTTTGAGAAATACAGTTAAAAGTTAATTTTTGAAAATATGGGATTAGTGATTTTATAAAATAGTTTGAACTGGGATTTCTGAATTTATTATAAGAAGTTTAAAAATAGGATTTATAAAATTTTTATTTTATAAATAAGAATGATGAAATTATAAAAGAGTTTAAAGATGTTTAAAGTAATAATATAAATTGATTTATATTAAAAGATTTATAAGTTGATATTTATAAATTTAGAATATCTTAAATTATAAAACGAGCTTTTATAGGTGATAGAATGATTTGTAAATGAATTTCATAAAGGAATGAAATCTATAGAATTTATGAAATTTGATTATTTCATAAATTAAAATGATGAAATTATAAGGAGCTGAAAGACGTTTTAAAGTAATAATATAAATTGTTTTATATTAAAAGATTTATAAATTGATATTTATAAATTAAAAATATTGGAATTATAAAACGAGCTTTTATAAGTATTAGAAAGAATTGTGAATGAATTTCACTAATGAATGAAACTTATAGAATTATAACGGTGAAGTTATAAATAAAATTTTATAAATAAAATTTATAAATTTATTTAGGAAATAGATGTGGATAAATAAATGAATCTTAGAAGTTATAAGATTTATAGATTTGGGAAGTTTGAAGGAATGATTTTGTAAATAAATAAATTATAAGTATTTGACTTATAATATGAAATTTTAGTATATTATTGAGATATGAAATTGAATAGATTTATAAAGGAAATTTATAAAAGGAAGTTGTTATAAAAATAAATAGAAATAGAATTTATAAACGTTGTTTTATAAATCCGCAACGACTTATTTTGATAAGGAATTGTTGTAATTTATTTATGGAATTATATTCATGTTTTAGACAGTGAATAATTCTTTAAAATAAAATGAATAGAAGTGATGAAATTTATTAACAAGTGTATTCACGTTTTTGAATAGTGAATATTATGTTAAAGAAATTATTTTAGATGTGATGTTTTAAATAGAATTAAAACGATCTAAAGATGTTTTAAACTGTATTGAGATTCGAAACCATAGATTTCAACATTTATTGTTGAAATAGATGCTTTCGAGAAATAAAAGGAAATGGTGGACTATAACACTATTGTTATATTAAATGATTTCCGAAAGGAAATGTTTTTGTATAGTATTGGGATTTATATATCTATTTTAATTTCGAATCCCTATACTAGTGATTTTGGGTTGTCGTAACGATGTTTTACGCGACATTCATTTTGACCCAAATGAATATGATTAAGTGAATGATTTCCTTAAAAGAATGAAATATATACTTAATTTCGATTAGGGTATATTAAATATTTTCTCAGTATAGAAAATAAAAAGATCTGTGAATTACTTATTTTATAAGTATAGAAATGCTTTTCCAATATTAAGTGAATATTTGGAATTTATCTTTTTGAAGATAAATTGAAAATGAATATTAGAAATTGAATGAAAATCGTATATTCATAAATATTTTGGAATGTAAATTCAATATAGAATTTATAAATGAAATTGGGAAATTAGATTTAAAAATAAATATTGATTTATTTTTTAAGTATGGAAATTATGTTTATATCTTGTAAAGATATTTTTGTGAAATAAATAATTTGGAAAATTATTTGGAATCTGGTGATGTTGGCATATCTATTGATAGTTCAATGACCGACTATCAATATTTACCTTTAAATAGGCATTTGTTGTGAATTGTTTGAAATTGAATGCCACACTTGATTTTTTAAAATAAGCGCTCACTGTTCGGGTTAACCGGGAAAGGACCTTGGGGTCGTATAACCCATTCCGAATATGTGATACGTCATTATGAATTGCATTCGAAGATCGGTGTTGAAGACCGGATATTTTCGAAAGCGAAAGGGTTTCTTGTTGATTGTCTCTGCACTGGCTGATCCCTGGTATTGAGATCTCCATATGTGATGGGAAATCCGAACGTGATTAGAGATTATTCGGATTGCAAGGACTTCTTTGTAAGTGCCTTCGGTTCTGTTCGAGCCCGGAACAGACTTGTATGGATTGTGTGTCTGACATTACAAGTTGAGATGTAAAGCCGATTTCTTTCAAATATATTTCTGTGGTGGCGGAGAATTTATTCTTTTAGCTTAACACCCTTCTCTGAGACGTACGAGCTCAGAGGTTGTGTAGTTGAATGTTATCAGCGATATATTCCCAATTTGGTAATGTGATATGCTGAGTGATGCTGTAAATGATCATTGTGTTGATTATTGTGATAGGATCGTTTATTTGATCGTCTATCTTGGTGATCATTGTGTTGATTATTGTGATAGGATCGTTTATTTGATCATCTATCTTGGTGATCATTGTGTTGATCATTTGTTGACCCAAAGCATGGCTTTTGTATAAAGTATGTTTTTGTGGACGTGACTTCGTCGAGCCTCACACCCCGGAAATGGTCAAAACAAGAAAGATGCGGCAAGGTTATGAGGGGTAGAACCCTTTAGGGTATGTACATTTCCTTCTGGAGAGAGGTGGTATCATGGTATGTGTAACGACCCAGAATTTTTATAAATTAAAATTTGGATATTTAATTAATTTTAAATATTAATAAGTGAATTTATAAGTCAAATAAATTTTATTTTGATTTATTGGATTTAATTGAATTATTAAATCGATAATTTAATATGTTAAATTATGGAAATAATTGAAATTTGAGTTAAATATGATAGAAAATGATTTGTAAAATTTTATTTTATCATGTTAGAGTTAGAATGATATTTTAGAACTTTTAAAATCGAATTAAAAGTTTATTTGTGAAAATTGAATATTTTAATATTTAATTATCGACTGTAAAATAGTCAATTTTTGAACAGTCTCAGAATTGAACGAAACCAGTTCCATTGGATCCGTAATAGTTAGTTATTACCGGATTTCAATTTTCGTGTCAATCGGAGCTATTGTTTGATCGTGGCAGCTCGAAACGCATCGATTTATTTTTAATTTAAATTTGGCGAGTCAAAATAGCCATTTTTCAAAAAGTCTCGGATTTCGACGAAACCAGTTTCATTGGATCCGTAATGTGATATTATTGTAAGGTTTCAAATTTCAAGTCGATTGGATTTACCGTTTGTCCGGTACAAATTAAAACGCCTAGAAATCGACTTAAATCGGTTTAATTTAAATTGAGCGTTTTCAGCCATAACTCGCACATACTTCTGAATTAGCTTCCGAAACATGTTCCATTGTGTCCGGAACGCGGGATAAACCCTAGGTACGCTGGTTACGGCGTCTAAATCGGAGTTCGGAATTCCCGGGATGAATAGTGTTTACGCTTGCTTTTTCTATAAATACACCACACACACAAATAAAAAAATATATATATTCAAAACCCTAATCTAATTTGCAGCCGCCACCCATGTTTTCAACGGCCAGGAAACGATCTCGTTTCTCCTCGATTTTCTCTTCATCCACTCTCCGATAGACTTCGACTTCAACTAGAAACTTGTAGATCTCGTCAAGACGAAGAGATTCAACGGTGGAGATGCGTTTTGGAGCGATGTGGTGGCGTATAGGGGGCCGCGTTTACTGGAGCTGCGCACGCAAAACGAGAGCATATAGGGAGGCCGAGCTTCTCATCCTTGGGGCCGAGTGTAGCTAGTGGTGAGGGCTTCGATATGGAGCAAGTTGATCGTGTTCGTGTTGCTCGTGGAAATCGAATAATTAAACCCTAATTTGCTTTGTTATGGGTTCGGCCGTGTTCTTATTATCCTGAAGCTTTTGCGTGAAAGATGGAAGAAGCTGGGTACGGTGGAGATGCAGGGAGGTGTAGATCTAAGGGTTGTGAATGGTTAAGGTTAATATTATAAAGGTTTTGTTAAAATTTAGTTATTAAAATCGTGTACGAACTTTAAAAAATCATAACTTTTTCATACGAGGTCGAAAAAATGCAAACTCAGTTGCGTTGGAATCGTATGGACGAGCACTACGCGATGGAGTTGGTTTGGAGTCGTTTGGAGTTAGTGAGAATTTCGGGTAAAATTAAACGCGCGTTTAATTTTATTCGAAATAAAAGCTAAAACGGAAAATAAAACCAAGGTGAGAATTTCTCACTCAATCGAATAGATTTCGATTTTATTTTAAATAGTTAGATTTAAAATATTTGAATGCGTGTTTGAATGATGACTGTAAATTATTGATTGTTAAAATAGACATTATGCGCCGTTAGTAAGCGGATGTTATTTAATATAAACATATACCGCGAATATTTCATAAACAGTGAAATTGGTATTATATATAATATCAATATATATATATTGGCATATGTATATATTGCAGTTGATTGATTTCCCGCATTTATTTGTTTAGCGGATGAGACCCTATTACGCCGTTATTAAGCGGATAATATTTAATAAGAACATATACCGCGATAATTTCGTACTGGAGCGAAATTGGTATTGTGCTAATGTTTTTGGATGCAGGAAACAGGTTGGAGGGATCCAACTGGATTCCTCAACAGTATTTATTTTATTTCAGATATTTTGATATTTGATGGATTATCATATCGATATATGATATCGTTGTTAGTCGTGATTGACTATTTGGTGTGTAGCATCATTGGACCCAGATTTTGGGATTTTAAAATGATTTTAAAAGTGATTTTGAAAATATACTATATTTTTGGAATTGATCCATTATAAATAAATAAACGTTATAATTTTTAAAGTTATAAAAATTATGGTTTTTGTGAAATATAGTTAAAAAGCTGATTTTTAGAAATACGATTAAAAGTCGATTTTTGAGAAATATGAACTAATGATTTTATAAAATAATTTAGATTGGATTTTTGAATATATGATAAAAGTTTAAATATAGGATTTATAAAATTTGATTATTTTATAAATCGAAATGATGAAATTATAAAGGAAATTAAAGACGTTTTAGAATAATAATATAAACTGATTTATATTAAGAGATTTATAAATGGATATTTATAAATTGGAATATAGACATTATAAAACGAGTTTTTATAAGTGTTTGAATGTAGTGAAAATGAATTTCATAATAGAATGAAATTTATAGAATTATAAACTGTGAAGTTATAAACGAAATTTATAAATAGTAAGATTTATAAATTTGGTGAAATTATTTGAAGAATAGATTTATTAAATAAATAAATTTTATAAGTTATAAGGTTTATAAATTGAAAAGTCTTTAAAAAGAACGATTTTGTAAAATAATCGTTTTATAAGCAATTGACTTATAATATGAACTTTTAGTTTATAATTGAGATATGAAATCAAAAATGTTAATAAAGGAATTTATAAAAAGGAAGTTTTTATAAATAAAAAGAAACGGAATTTATAAACGTTGTTTTATAAATCCGCAAATAACTTATTTTGATAAGTTAATTGTTATAACTTATAAATGGAGTTATATTCACGTTTAGACAGTGAATAATTCTTTAAGTTAAAGTGAATAGAAATGATGAAATTTGTTAACGAAGTTTATTCACGTTTTTGAATAGTGAATAACACGTTAAAGAAATTGTTTAGAATGTGAATGTTTTAAATAGAATTAAAACGATCCAACGATGTTTTAAAAGGTATTGAGATTCGAAACCATAGATTTCAACATTTATTGTTGAAATAGATGTTTCGAGAGATAAAAGGAAATAGTGGACTATAACACTGTTGTTATAGTAAATGATTTCCGAATGGAAATATTTTTGAATAATATTGGGATTTATATATCTATTTTAATTTCGAATCCCTATACTAGTGATTTTGGGTTGTAGTAACGATGTTTTACGCAACATTCGTTTTGGCCCAAATAAATATGTTAAGTGAATGATTTCCTTAAAGAAAGAAATATATACTTAATTCGGTTTAAGTATATTGAATATTTTCTAAGTGTTGAAAATAAAAGATTGTGAATTACTTATTTAATAAGTATGGAATTGTTTTCCAGTATGAAGTGAATATTTAGAATTTATCTTTTTAAAGATAAATTGAAAATGAATAATTGAAATTGTATATGCATGAATATTTTGGAAATATAAATTCATTATGGAAATTATATGTGAAAGTGAAATCGGTTAAAAATAAATATTGATTTATTTTTGAAGTGTTGAAACTTTATATCTTGTAAAGATATTTTGGAAAATAAATAATTTGGAAAATTATTTAGAATCTGATGATGTATGCATATCCATTGATAGTTCGATAGCCGACTATCAATATTTCCCTTTGAATGGGTATTTGATGTGATTTGTTTGAATATGAATGCACACTTATTTTTGAATAAGCGCTCACTATTCGGGTTAACCGGGAAAGGACCATGGGGTCGTATAACCCATTCCGAATATGTGATACGTCGTTATGAATTGCATTTGAAGATCGGTGTTGAAGACCGAGTATTTGTGAAAGCGATAGGATGACCTATCGATTGTCTCTGCACTGGGTAGCTCCTGGTATAGAGATTCCTTAAGTGATGGGAAATTCGATCGGGATTGTGAATACCCGTATTTCAAGGGCTTCGTAAGAAGTGCCTTCGGTTTTGTTCGAGCCCGGAACAGACTTGTATGGATTGTATGCCTGACATTACAATTTGAGATATAAAGCCGATTTCTTTCAAATATATTTCTGTTGGTGGCGGAGAATTTATTCTTTGCTTAACACCCTTCTTTGAGACGTACGAGCCCAAAGGTTATATAGTTGAAGTTATCAGCGATATATCCCAGTTTGGTAATGTGACATGCTGAGTGATGCTGAAATGATCATTGTGTTGATTATTGTGATAGGATCATTTATTTGATCTTCTATCTTAGTGATCATTGTGTTGATCATTTGTTGACCCAAAGCATGGCTTTTGTATAAAGTATGTTTTTGTGGACGTGACTTCGTCGAGCCTCACACCCCGTGAATGGTCAAAACAGGAAAGAAGCAGCAAGGTTATGAGGGGTAGCACCCTTTAGGATGTGTCCATTTCCTTCTGGAAAAGGGTGGTATCATGGTATGGAGCCCAGATACTTACTCATGTTGAAAACACTTTATGATTGTGTGAATTGATTACGAGCGCTCGGTGATAAAGGTCCCAAAGGACCGGGGGATGGCATATTCGGTCAGTTGTTACTCAGTTAGGAGTAACCCGGCCTTGTGTTGGTAGAGATCCGGTTTGGTTCTCGGGGATGTCCATCCAGAGGCATTCTCATGTGGCAATGGGAAGTTCCTTGGCCTGATCATTCGTTGGAAAATCCAATTCCCAATACGAAACTTGTACGGTATTAGTTGTAGAACCTGCTATTCACTTATGGTGGTCACCACTGTTTGGATGGTAGCTATAGTAGGCATAGTTCGAAATGTCTATGTTGGCTAAGATTTATATTCTACTTTCGAAATGAATTTTTCCTACACTATGCACTAGTAATAATATAAAATGTTATTTTAAATGCGTATCAAGCATCTTTGACTATCATAAGGAGAAATCTCCTCCGATTCTGCGTTTGCATGTGTGTGTGTGCGGGAGGCCTTATGGTAGTCTCATTTTTAAAAGCATTGCGAATTGAATTTAAAAATATTCCTCTATTTGATTTTTAAAGATAAATAAACTGTTTTGAGTTCTCACACCAGTCACATGACTGACTCGGAGTTTATTGTTTTCCTTCCTAAACTCTGGGTGCCCACCAATTTCCACACGGGCAGTCAAGAGTAAGGTTTATCAGGATATTCTGGATATTCTGGAGTTGCTGGAGGCAAGCTGGATGGCATGGCGTATTACTAGTTTATATAGTATTTCTTTTCCGCTGCACTATTTGTTGTTGTATGATGTTGTACACTCTGATATGATATGATGTAATGAAATATGATGAAATGTAATAACTGATATAGTTCTTTGTTTAAAGATTATTCATTTATTATTATATGTTGTTCCGCTGCGAATTGTGAGATTCTGTTGTTGTTCTGTTGTTTTCTGTTCCGTCCTATTTTCTTCTGTTTCTCTTTTTCCTCTATATTCTATTTTCTTCTATTTTAAAATTCTCTATCTTCTATTTTTAAAATTCTCTGTTTTCTAAAAAATTATGTATTTTCTTTTCCCTCTATTTTTCTTTTTCTTTCTTCTTTTCCTCTCTTCTTTCTTTTCTTTTCTTTTTAAAACCCATAACATCTCGGTTTTTCGGCCTTTGATTTCTCGGCAGTCGATAAAGTGAGTGTCGATGTTGGATTTCCGAAGAACGAAAATCCGCGGTCGTTACATTTGGTATCAGAGCTCTGATGGTTAAGCGAGAACCATGGTTCTGTTGGGTATAATTCATTAGAGATAGAGTCAGTAGTACTCTAGAATGAGTTCGAGTGTAATAATAGCTATGAGAGCGTATTTGTTAGTGAATATAAAATTGTTTTATATTGTGATGATTGGTTTATTGAGTGGTATATGAACTTTCGTCAGCACAGCCTCGAAACTGAGCCGAAGGGGTTTCTAAACACTTGAATAGAACAATTCGACATAATATTGTTTTAAATGTGGTAAATGAAATAATTTTGCCTTGATTATATTTTTATATATAAAGGAATAATTTTTCAGAATTATTAAAGTGTATATAAGTTGATTGTTAGGTTGTTTGAATAATCTAAATTAAAGAATAATTGTATAAGCAAATGAATTATAAGAATTGAATTATAATTAAAGTGTTTACAATTGTGAAATAAACTTATATATATAAGAAGTGAAACTATATGAATATGAGTTGTAAATGAATCAAGTGGATTAAAAGAAATATGAACTTAAGTTATGTAAATGAAAATTCAACTTTTGTAATTGAATGAATAAATTGAATGTTAATCAATTGAATGTGAATAAATTGGAATGGAATAATTAATGAAAGTGTTAATTCATTAAAATCTAATTTTATTGGAAGTTGAATAAAATTGAATGAAAATCAATTTAATAAAACCAATTGGAAAGTAAAGATGTTAAACCAAAATGAATGTAAGTGAAGCGAAGAAATTTGGTTGTAATCAATATACTTTAGTTGTTATATGGATGTTGATTGATTGTATATAAGTTCATTAAGTGTTAATGAAATTGAAAGCTATGTAATTGAATTCAAATGGAAAGTAAATAAATTTGAATAGAATTGAATGTGAATGGGATTTAATTAGTGAATGTTAACAAATTGAAACTAATTAGAATTGAGAATGAATGTTAGTAAATCCAATGTAAACAAATCAAATGTGATTTAAAGTGAAAACCAATTCATTGTATATGAATGAAAATATGAATGAATATATTGGTTATGAATTTGTTGAATGGTAATTGGATGATGGTTGAATATATATTGCTATTGTTGCATTTGCTATGTGATATATATAGTTGATATGTTGCTATATGTTGTATATTGAGATTATTTTCATATATGCATGATTCTCATGTTGTTTGTTGAGTTTAGTAGGTGCGTATCGCGTTTGCTTCGCATTTGGAGTTCGCTTTTGCGCTATATTAGCTGTATATGCTTGCTAATAAAATATAAGGTACATATCTCGGATTAAATATCGCACTTTTACACTTTTTTTTCCCTTCGGGATGCCTCATTACTTGATGAGATGTATATTTGTGATATATATACTGTCATTTTTTTTTTCGGATCGAGCCGCGCAAAGGAGACTATGGCGAATTTTTCCGAAAATTTAAGGCGTTAGAAAAATTTGAGAAAAATTGGGAAAATTTTGAAAACTTTAACTTTGATTTTGGAATTAAAGTTAAATGATATAGTTTGTTTTTGAAAAGATAACTAAGTATGATTTGAAAACTTAGTAAAGATTTGAAAGAAGTTTAATTATGAATTTTGGAAAATTAATAGATTCTATAACTTTTCTTACTTATAATTTCGAGGACGAAATTCTTTTAAGGGGGAAAGATTGTAACGACCCAGAATTTTTATAAATTAAAATTTGGATATTTAATTAATTTTAAATATTAATAAGTGAATTTATAAGTCAAATAAATTTTATTTTGATTTATTGGATTTAATTGAATTATTAAATCGATAATTTAATATGTTAAATTATGGAAATAATTGAAATTTGAGTTAAATATGATAGAAAATGATTTGTAAAATTTTATTTTATCATGTTAGAGTTAGAATGATATTTTAGAACTTTTAAAATCGAATTAAAAGTTTATTTGTGAAAATTGAATATTTTAATATTTAATTATCGACTGTAAAATAGTCAATTTTTGAACAGTCTCAGAATTGAACGAAACCAGTTCCATTGGATCCGTAATAGTTAGTTATTACCGGATTTCAATTTTCGTGTCAATCGGAGCTATTGTTTGATCGTGGCAGCTCGAAACGCATCGATTTATTTTTAATTTAAATTTGGCGAGTCAAAATAGCCATTTTTCAAAAAGTCTCGGATTTCGACGAAACCAGTTTCATTGGATCCGTAATGTGATATTATTGTAAGGTTTCAAATTTCAAGTCGATTGGATTTACCGTTTGTCCGGTACAAATTAAAACGCCTAGAAATCGACTTAAATCGGTTTAATTTAAATTGAGCGTTTTCAGCCATAACTCGCACATACTTCCGAATTAGCTTCCGAAACCTGTTCCATTGTGTCCGGAACGCGGGATAAACCCTAGGTACGCTGGTTACGGCGTCTAAATCGGAGTTCGGAATTCCCGGGATGAATAGTGTTTACGCTTGCTTTTTCTATAAATACACCACACACACAAATAAAAAAAAATATATATTCAAAACCCTAATCTAATTTGCAGCCGCCACCCATGTTTTCAACGGCCAGGAAACGATCTCGTTTCTCCTCGATTTTCTCTTCATCCACTCTCCGATAGACTTCGACTTCAACTAGAAACTTGTAGATCTCGTCAAGACGAAGAGATTCAACGGTGGAGATGCGTTTTGGAGCGATGTGGTGGCGTATAGGGGGCCGCGTTTACTGGAGCTGCGCACGCAAAACGAGAGCATATAGGGAGGCCGAGCTTCTCATCCTTGGGGCCGAGTGTAGCTAGTGGTGAGGGCTTCGATATGGAGCAAGTTGATCGTGTTCGTGTTGCTCGTGGAAATCGAATAATTAAACCCTAATTTGCTTTGTTATGGGTTCGGCCGTGTTCTTATTATCCTGAAGCTTTTGCGTGAAAGATGGAAGAAGCTGGGTACGGTGGAGATGCAGGGAGGTGTAGATCTAAGGGTTGTGAATGGTTAAGGTTAATATTATAAAGGTTTTGTTAAAATTTAGTTATTAAAATCGTGTACGAACTTTAAAAAATCATAACTTTTTCATACGAGGTCGAAAAAATGCAAACTCAGTTGCGTTGGAATCGTATGGACGAGCACTACGCGATGGAGTTGGTTTGGAGTCGTTTGGAGTTAGTGAGAATTTCGGGTAAAATTAAACGCGCGTTTAATTTTATTCGAAATAAAAGCTAAAACGGAAAATAAAACCAAGGTGAGAATTTCTCACTCAATCGAATAGATTTCGATTTTATTTTAAATAGTTAGATTTAAAATATTTGAATGCGTGTTTGAATGATGACTGTAAATTATTGATTGTTAAAATAGACATTATGCGCCGTTAGTAAGCGGATGTTATTTAATATAAACATATACCGCGAATATTTCATAAACAGTGAAATTGGTATTATATATAATATCAATATATATATATTGGCATATGTATATATTGCAGTTGATTGATTTCCCGCATTTATTTGTTTAGCGGATGAGACCCTATTACGCCGTTATTAAGCGGATAATATTTAATAAGAACATATACCGCGATAATTTCGTACTGGAGCGAAATTGGTATTGTGCTAATGTTTTTGGATGCAGGAAACAGGTTGGAGGGATCCAACTGGATTCCTCAACAGTATTTATTTTATTTCAGATATTTTGATATTTGATGGATTATCATATCGATATATGATATCGTTGTTAGTCGTGATTGACTATTTGGTGTGTAGCATCATTGGACCCAGATTTTGGGATTTTAAAATGATTTTAAAAGTGATTTTGAAAATATACTATATTTTTGGAATTGATCCATTATAAATAAATAAACGTTATAATTTTTAAAGTTATAAAAATTATGGTTTTTGTGAAATATAGTTAAAAAGCTGATTTTTAGAAATACGATTAAAAGTCGATTTTTGAGAAATATGAACTAATGATTTTATAAAATAATTTAGATTGGATTTTTGAATATATGATAAAAGTTTAAATATAGGATTTATAAAATTTGATTATTTTATAAATCGAAATGATGAAATTATAAAGGAAATTAAAGACGTTTTAGAATAATAATATAAACTGATTTATATTAAGAGATTTATAAATGGATATTTATAAATTGGAATATAGACATTATAAAACGAGTTTTTATAAGTGTTTGAATGTAGTGAAAATGAATTTCATAATAGAATGAAATTTATAGAATTATAAACTGTGAAGTTATAAACGAAATTTATAAATAGTAAGATTTATAAATTTGGTGAAATTATTTGAAGAATAGATTTATTAAATAAATAAATTTTATAAGTTATAAGGTTTATAAATTGAAAAGTCTTTAAAAAGAACGATTTTGTAAAATAATCGTTTTATAAGCAATTGACTTATAATATGAACTTTTAGTTTATAATTGAGATATGAAATCAAAAATGTTAATAAAGGAATTTATAAAAAGGAAGTTTTTATAAATAAAAAGAAACGGAATTTATAAACGTTGTTTTATAAATCCGCAAATAACTTATTTTGATAAGTTAATTGTTATAACTTATAAATGGAGTTATATTCACGTTTAGACAGTGAATAATTCTTTAAGTTAAAGTGAATAGAAATGATGAAATTTGTTAACGAAGTTTATTCACGTTTTTGAATAGTGAATAACACGTTAAAGAAATTGTTTAGAATGTGAATGTTTTAAATAGAATTAAAACGATCCAACGATGTTTTAAAAGGTATTGAGATTCGAAACCATAGATTTCAACATTTATTGTTGAAATAGATGTTTCGAGAGATAAAAGGAAATAGTGGACTATAACACTGTTGTTATAGTAAATGATTTCCGAATGGAAATATTTTTGAATAATATTGGGATTTATATATCTATTTTAATTTCGAATCCCTATACTAGTGATTTTGGGTTGTAGTAACGATGTTTTACGCAACATTCGTTTTGGCCCAAATAAATATGTTAAGTGAATGATTTCCTTAAAGAAAGAAATATATACTTAATTCGGTTTAAGTATATTGAATATTTTCTAAGTGTTGAAAATAAAAGATTGTGAATTACTTATTTAATAAGTATGGAATTGTTTTCCAGTATGAAGTGAATATTTAGAATTTATCTTTTTAAAGATAAATTGAAAATGAATAATTGAAATTGTATATGCATGAATATTTTGGAAATATAAATTCATTATGGAAATTATATGTGAAAGTGAAATCGGTTAAAAATAAATATTGATTTATTTTTGAAGTGTTGAAACTTTATATCTTGTAAAGATATTTTGGAAAATAAATAATTTGGAAAATTATTTGGAATCTGATGATGTATGCATATCCATTGATAGTTCGATAGCCGACTATCAATATTTCCCTTTGAATGGGTATTTGATGTGATTTGTTTGAATATGAATGCACACTTATTTTTGAATAAGCGCTCACTATTCGGGTTAACCGGGAAAGGACCATGGGGTCGTATAACCCATTCCGAATATGTGATACGTCGTTATGAATTGCATTTGAAGATCGGTGTTGAAGACCGAGTATTTGTGAAAGCGATAGGATGACCTATCGATTGTCTCTGCACTGGGTAGCTCCTGGTATAGAGATTCCTTAAGTGATGGGAAATTCGATCGGGATTGTGAATACCCGTATTTCAAGGGCTTCGTAAGAAGTGCCTTCGGTTTTGTTCGAGCCCGGAACAGACTTGTATGGATTGTATGCCTGACATTACAATTTGAGATATAAAGCCGATTTCTTTCAAATATATTTCTGTTGGTGGCGGAGAATTTATTCTTTGCTTAACACCCTTCTTTGAGACGTACGAGCCCAAAGGTTATATAGTTGAAGTTATCAGCGATATATCCCAGTTTGGTAATGTGACATGCTGAGTGATGCTGAAATGATCATTGTGTTGATTATTGTGATAGGATCATTTATTTGATCGTCTATCTTAGTGATCATTGTGTTGATCATTTGTTGACCCAAAGCATGGCTTTTGTATAAAGTATGTTTTTGTGGACGTGACTTCGTCGAGCCTCACACCCCGTGAATGGTCAAAACAGGAAAGAAGCAGCAAGGTTATGAGGGGTAGCACCCTTTAGGATGTGTCCATTTCCTTCTGGAAAAGGGTGGTATCATGGTATGGAGCCCAGATACTTACTCATGTTGAAAACACTTTATGATTGTGTGAATTGATTACGAGCGCTCGGTGATAAAGGTCCCAAAGGACCGGGGGATGGCATATTCGGTCAGTTGTTACTCAGTTAGGAGTAACCCGGCCTTGTGTTGGTAGAGATCCGGTTTGGTTCTCGGGGATGTCCATCCAGAGGCATTCTCATGTGGCAATGGGAAGTTCCTTGGCCTGATCATTCGTTGGAAAATCCAATTCCCAATACGAAACTTGTACGGTATTAGTTGTAGAACCTGCTATTCACTTATGGTGGTCACCACTGTTTGGATGGTAGCTATAGTAGGCATAGTTCGAAATGTCTATGTTGGCTAAGATTTATATTCTACTTTCGAAATGAATTTTTCCTACACTATGCACTAGTAATAATATAAAATGTTATTTTAAATGCGTATCAAGCATCTTTGACTATCATAAGGAGAAATCTCCTCCGATTCTGCGTTTGCATGTGTGTGTGTGCGGGAGGCCTTATGGTAGTCTCATTTTTAAAAGCATTGCGAATTGAATTTAAAAATATTCCTCTATTTGATTTTTAAAGATAAATAAACTGTTTTGAGTTCTCACACCAGTCACATGACTGACTCGGAGTTTATTGTTTTCCTTCCTAAACTCTGGGTGCCCACCAATTTCCACACGGGCAGTCAAGAGTAAGGTTTATCAGGATATTCTGGATATTCTGGAGTTGCTGGAGGCAAGCTGGATGGCATGGCGTATTACTAGTTTATATAGTATTTCTTTTCCGCTGCACTGTTTGTTGTTGTATGATGTTGTACACTCTGATATGATATGATGTAATGAAATATGATGAAATGTAATAACTGATATAGTTCTTTGTTTAAAGATTATTCATTTATTATTATATGTTGTTCCGCTGCGAATTGTGAGATTCTGTTGTTGTTCTGTTGTTTTCTGTTCCGTCCTATTTTCTTCTGTTTCTCTTTTTCCTCTATATTCTATTTTCTTCTATTTTAAAATTCTCTATCTTCTATTTTTAAAATTCTCTGTTTTCTAAAAAATTATGTATTTTCTTTTCCCTCTATTTTTCTTTTTCTTTCTTCTTTTCCTCTCTTCTTTCTTTTCTTTTCTTTTTAAAACCCATAACATCTCGGTTTTTCGGCCTTTGATTTCTCGGCAGTCGATAAAGTGAGTGTCGATGTTGGATTTCTGAAGAACGAAAATCCGCGGTCGTTACAGTATGGAGCCCAGATATTTAACCTATGTGGTTACTACGAATTTATTACTTTGTGGTTGTTGGTTATCGGGATCCCGTGAGAAAGGTCGTTTACGATCGGGGAATGGCGTGCTCGTGTCAGTAGTTACCCAGTTAGGGGTAACCCGGCCTTGTGTTGGCAGAGTTCCGGTTTGGTTCTCGGGGATGTCTTTCCAGAGGCATTCTCATGTGGCAATGGGAAGTTCCTTGGCCTGACCATTTGTTGAAAATCCAAAGAAACAATACGTGACTTGTACGGTTTTAGTTGTATAACCTGCTATGGAATGTGGCGGTAACCTGCTATTGAACATAGTTAGCTATAGTAGGCATAGTTCGAAATGTCTATGCTGGCTAAGATTTATATTCTATTTTCGAAATGATTTTCCTCTACACTATGCACTAATAATAATATCAAATGTTATTTTAAATGCGTATCAAGCATCTTTGACTATCATAAGGAGAAATCTCCTCCGATTCTGCGTTTGCATTGTGTGTGTGCGGGAGGCCTTATGGTAGTCTCATTTTTAAAAGCATTGCGAATTGAATTTAAAAATATCTCTCTATTTTGATTTTAAAGTTAAATAAACTGTTTTGAGTTCTCACACCATTCACATGACTGACTCGGAGTTTATTGTTTTCCTTCCTAAACTCTGGGTGCCCACCAATTTTCCACACGGAAAGTTAAGAGTTAGGTTTATCAGGATATTCTGGATATTCAGGAGTTGCTGGTGGCAAGCTGGATGGCATGGCGTATTATTAGTATATAGTATCTCTTTTTCCGCTGCATTGTTTGATGTTGTACACTCTGATGATTTGATGTAATGTAAGATGTAATAACTGATATAGTTCTTTGTTTAAAGATTATTCATTTACTTATTATATGTTGTTCCGCTGCGAATTGTGAGATTCTGTTATTGTTCTGTTGTTTTCTGTTCCGTTCTATCTTTTCTATCTCTTCTCTATTCTCTTTTCCTTCTATTTTAAAATTTTCTATTCTTTCTTCTCTCCATCTTATACCTTCTTCTCTTCTTCTTTCTTTCTTCTTTCTTAAACCCATAACATTTCGGTTTTTCGGCCTTCGATTTCTCGGCAGTCGATAAAGTGAGTATCGATGTTGAATTTTCGAAAGTCGAAAAATTCCGTTTGTTACACATTTCATAATTTCAATTCAACTATCATAAAAAATATTTTTATTAAATTATGAGCGTATAAAAAACTCACCTTTTTATTTGAATCAGAAAATTCAAACTCTCCAACAACGGCGCATCCAACCCCACCATGCTAAAGGTTTAGACACGATTCCAATGTGACAAACGACATATAACACGGTATGAATTAATAAACATTTGGATTAAATTATAAACTTAATTAGCACTTAAATATCAAGAAAATTACCCATCTTAATTTAATCACGTGATTAGTTCTCCCTCTCATTTTCACACTCGTGCTCCACGATCATGCATAAATCTATAGTCGTGTTCTTCCTTCACTGTACGCTCAGCCAAGGACAACCGGAGATCCACCTAGGCATGCCATCGCACGCGCCTTTGCGATGCTCCACCAACGGTCGCGCAGTCCTAAAACGCAGACGACCTGAAAACTAAATTGACAAAAGTGACCTCCTAGAACAGCCTTCAATCTCTTACCCTCGTGCTCTACGATGAACGCCGTCAAATCTTCCTTTGGGCAATGTGCCTAAACCCTAGAACACGATGATAACGATAAGTGAGCCTCCCTATCGCCATCGCACATCCCCTTCCTGACCGCCGCTGCGGGTCGCTCGACCTCCTCGGGCGATACGCGACTCCATTGTTTTTTTTTTCAAGTAGTTTTTTTTAGTAAATCCGAAGATTTTGTTTTTGAAATGAGAGATAAGAGAAGAAGTAGGTATAGGCTGAAACATATGAGAAATGAAGGGAGTTTGACCTTTTATTTTATTATTTATATAAGAAATATCTCGCCTGATTGGCCTGCGCAAATCCGAACAGTAATGACCTGAAATTTTCGATCTCGAAAATTCCAAGTAGTTAGAAAAAAGAAGAAAGAGACAGAAGAATAAGAAGAACAGAAACACCAATACCTCACATTCGCAGAGGATAAACTACAATAACAAATAATAACAGTTATACAAAGGAAAACTGTACTTGTCAATTTCACCTTTATACATCAGAGTTACAACATATATACAAACACTGGACAGATAAAAATCAACATGTCTCATATATATGCAATTATATATATATAGGAAACACTCCATACATCCCTGCCATCCAACTCGTCTCCTGAGCCCTCAGAACGTCCTTACCTGAAAATCTGTAATACTCAGTCTGACCCGAGCATTACATCAAAGTAACACCCGGGTCAGGCTGGAAACCAGCGTGAACCCATCTAACATGGATTACAAAGCATACAACTTATATAAAACCCGGGTAACTCATATCAGTCTACAAATTCACCAATTGTTATAGACATCGCTTATTTCACACATCAGTTTTCTAAGTACCCAAAATATAGTATAAATAGTCCCATTCACTTAAATCATTCCATACGTGCCTATTGATTTCACACATCAATTTATAAAGAATCAAAGTGGTTACGGGTATTTACTAATACCTGACTCCAGTCTCTTCAAATTTAATAACATCTTAGCCCAAGTTATTTAAGTGAACCATAATTCAACTCTAAATGCAAGATGTCACCCTTTTACACAGAAATTCATTATCATAAATAACCACATTTTAAATGTCCATCCAAACATTTCATGTCACAAAACACTTCATATCACAGAATAACAAAGCATATCATCCAATATATATCATCCAATTCAGATATTTTACTCAAACAATCATTCATAAGCAATCATTGTTAATTCCTATTATAATTAATTTAATTTACTTAAGTTAAATCAGTTACTTAAGAATAAATCATCTAACTTTGCTTAATCAACCATTAATTAATTTCAACCATTTAATTAATCAATCATTCTTCAAATAAACATCTTAATTAATCACCATGATTAATTATCTTCAATTATATAGAGTAATTATCCTTCAATTAATTTCATGAATTAACTATCCTTAACCATTTACAGTAATTAACCTTTAATTACACTCATTTTTAACCATCCTGTAATTACTCATCTTAAATAATTAATTCCTTAACTAATTATATTAATCCTTTAATTAATTACTCCCAGTAATTAATCCTTAATTACTTCTCCTAAGTAATTAACCTTTAGTTTAATTTATTAATTAATTATCTTTAATTAATTTTGACTTAACTTGTTAAGAATAAACTTGTATTTGTATTAAATACTTACTCAATCATTTACTTCTTTAAAACCAATTTAGAATTCAATTTGAAATATAATTTTACTTTAAACAAAGCAATTCAACATTTAATTTTAATATACTTTAAATCTTTGAAAACCCTTTTCAAATATACTTAATTAAATTAAATAAATATTTATCTTTGGAAATATAAATTTTCATATTCTTTAAACTTATTCATTTAAAACATATTTGAAATATAGTTTAAACATTACTTATATAATTACTTTGGATATAACTTAACAACTTAAAACATGCTTATTTAAACTTATTAAATTTCTTAAACTTGATCTAATGTTTACATTGAACATTCTTTTGAATTATAATTTCAAAATCAATTTAGTTAATTACTTTAAAATCAATTATCTTAACACGTAAATTTGAAACTATATTAGATTAAACACCCTTAAAATCTTTGATTTTCATTTGTTTGAAAAACATGCTTTTACAATGTAATTGATTTCATTTGCAAACATTCTTCTCTCAAAACCAAAACAACAGAACCCCGAGACACTCATGAGTCTCTCCTACTTCCACTTCGAGTCGCACACGAGAAAAATTTCAGAAATGTCCGAGCCCAAACTCTTCTTCCCCAAACCAGATTCTTACGTCTGATCACAACATGCACGTGCATGTGCACCGACAACTCCGCCCATCGACAATAGGCGCGACAGTCCTCAGCAACTCCACAAACCCACGCGAACACAAATGCAAGCCCAGGCCGCAAAAAAATCCAACGAGACGAAATCAAGATAAAAACTCGACCAAACTGAAACGCCATGGCTGGGAAAACTGCTCGCCTTCGACGATTCCTCTGACTGGAGACTCTAGTACGCCTTCCAAAGCACCGACGCATCACCATGCCACCATCCCTAACTCGCGATCACCTACAGTGAGCCACAGACGTCGAACTTCCTTCGAGAACAATGACAGCACATCAGGTTGATAAACCCTACTTCATCCAATTCCAACCACCACGGCGAAAGATAAAAACCAACGACATTTTTCCCTTGTTCGACAACCCTAAAACCATCCTCGGCCACAACCCCGACTCCCAAATCATTCACGATCGCCAGTGATCGAAGAAATACCCAAAACCAATCATCTCTGATTTACTCCTCAAATTCCTATCTAAAAATCAAGTAACTCCTATCATAATTCATCATTTTGTTAAATGAATCAGATTTTAAAATCAAAGATTGAATTTAACTCGATCAATTTTAACCCATATTTTAATATTCACCGCATATTCTATTTTTTTGAGACAAAAACATAATATAACTTACTAAGCTTATCTTTATAATTAATATCACATTGTTATCAACATTTTCTTTTTAGAAATCAATGTCTAAAATTGAATACAAGAGAAGATAAAAAAATTTAGAAGCTTGTTTCAATCCTGTAAAATAACAGAGGCCAAACCTTATATACGCACAAACACTTCATATATTCATAGATGCATCAACATTCAGGTACATATACAAAAAAAAATTTGTCACACCAATTCTATCACAAGCATTTAATTAAAATCACAGGTTTAAACTGTTTTTAAGAAACGTTTGAAAGAAATGCAGGGAACTAAAGCAGTTTTTGACAGAGCTTGAAAAACTGGAAACATTGGAACTGAATACCTTGATTTCCTCTAAAAATTGACAAGCTTTGAATAACTTGAGATGCTTCGAAAACTTTTTCTTTGGCTTACTTCGGATTAACTTGCATGCCTACTTGAAATTGATTACAGGCTTTGGTCTAGTACTTGCAAATGGGTTAAGATTTGCTTTTGAAACAGAAAGATAGTTGCAGGGTTTGGTTGTTTACAAAGCTTGATGGATGTTTACAGGCTTGAGGATAAATGTTTACAGGTTTGAAGAATCATTTCAGATTAGTTTTGAGGAGTGTTTTGCAAGCTGAAGATTAAAAGGATTCACAAGTTTTGAACTTGAAATTTGAGAAGGGTTACAGGTTTTTCTTTTACTTTTTTTCATGAATATGAACTATAGAACCATCTATATAAGAGATGGCAAAGAGTACGGTGTAAGCTATAGGTGCTGAAATTTTGTATAGTGTAAGCTATAGGTTTTTAACTTTATTTTGATAAGTTGTTTTGTGTTCCTAGATTTGATATTTTATGAGCTTGCATTAAATGCTTGCCCCCCTTCTTGTCTACAAACATTTTCATGTGAGTTGATATATGTATATAGTTATGTATTATTATATATATATATATATATATATTTCCATGCTTATCTATACATTGCTTTATTATATATGCATTCACATTCATACTTTTACAAACCCTCCTATACTTACTTCATGTTTCATACAACAATGTATAACCACTTATATTCTTTTACTCCTATTTCATAATCATAGTTTTATTTTTATTTTTATTTTAAGCTTAAGTATCATCACTATTCATACACACACACACACACACACACACACACACACTTATATTTAGTGTTCAAAGGTAGAGTTTTATTTTTAATTATCAAAAATTCAATGGTTAAATCCATTAAAATTAATATTACGATAAATTTAAATCAGATAATCACCCGATTATCCGACACCAAAAACCCGGGTCGTCACATTCCTCCCCCCCTTTGAATCTTTTCGTCCTCGAAAAGGAACGAGGCCAGAGTTATTAAAATGCTTAAAATTGGATAAATTTTCTTTAATCATTTTTAAACTACTTTAAAAATCTATATAATATTACTAAAATAGTTTTTATACAAATACTTTTATAACTCGATGTTTCGACAAGTCCATCCTTGTTCTTACAGAAATTCGATCATACGTTGATCAGGCATATGGCTGAAAATCTATAAGTGCTTGGAAGACTTGTTTCCAATATCCAGTGAAAATATTTTGGAAAATAATTTTATTAAAATATAGAAAACGGTTTTGAAATCGAGGAATTATCTTTGGTGAGAATGCTCTGGAAATCATCACCCCATCCATGGTCGCAGTTACATCCTGGGTTACGTTGCCATCGCAGCAAAAGTCCATGTAACTGTAGGCACTCCGCGCCCCTCGATTACGCCATGGAACCCACAGAAGATCGCAGTTACATTCCAGGGTTATGTTGCCATCGCAGCAAAAGTCCATGTAACTGTAGGCATCAGTGCCCTCGATTTTCGTTGTCGAAAATGATACTTCTCCACTCCCATAAAGGTCACAGTCTACCGATATAAAATCAAATGTAGACTGTTGGCTCTCAGAGGCACACACGACTTTTGCTATGTTACCATAGGTCGCAGTCTACCGATATAAAATCAAACGTAGACTGTTGGCTCCCAGCGGTACACATGACTTTCGCTATGTTACCATAGGTCGAAGTCTACCGATATAAAATCAAACGTAGACTGTTAGCTCTCAGCGGCACACACTACTTTTGCTATGGTCTGTAATAGATCGCAGTGACATCAAGTTACACTGTCGTCACAGCATAACCCAAATGCCTCTATAGGCATCAACGCCCTCGACTTTCGCTACACACTACTCATAATCCTCAGGAACTAGTTTTGTCCGGACTCCTCACGGGATCAACTTTAGAACCTCCCCCTTAGAGGCTCAAGGAAGTACCAACCTATGGTACTCCTAAGAAGTTCATTTCAAGGGAACACTATTTTCCCCAGAGCTATTTTCAAAACACTTTATACTATACACATATAGTATCGTCCAAATCATACACCTAGTATGATCTCATACAAAGCTCCTTTACACAAAATCGATTATCCCAAAATCGATAATTCTCAAATTAGGCTTTCCAAATTCCAATATTGATTTTACCCAAAAATCAAAAGCCTTTCCAAATCCAAAGGTTCCCAAAAGCTTTTTCCAAAATCCTCATAAGATCCTTCATATATATAGATATATAAAAAAAATAAAAAAAAACTTTGGATCATTTCAAACTTGTATAAAACTCCTTTTATTCTTCAAACACTTTCAAAATCCTTTTCTTCCGGCAATAGATTCAACAAGGGGAGATTTATCTTATATAACAAAGATATATAACTTTGTTTATTCAAAATCAAATATTCAAATTTGATTACTCTTTTTTTCTCTTTTTTTTATAAAGTTGTTTCCATCTTATTTATCATCATAAAAATATCCAACTTTCACTTTTATCCATTATATATTTCACAAAATATACTTTCATTTCAAAGAAATAATTTCACATTTCTTATTCACAAATTTTCAATATCAATTTTATTTAAACCCGTACGATGTACATCTATCATCCGTGCGATATACCAATCTGATCGCTCACTCGATCACATAATTTCACTTCCGAACTAGTATCGTCCATCCAACTTCCTAGTGCGTACACTGATCTGGTTTCTTGATCAGAAACTGTCATTCTCCTTGCATAGCCTTAACTATGATAGAGAATATCCAGAACCAATCAACAATCCATATCTAGGTTCGCCGTCGAAAATCGAGTGAAAATCCCAACTTGGATCAATATAACTATCTCGAAATTATATGCTCGAATCTATATCAAATCACTATGCGAATAGAGTAATATACTTACATCCTACGTATTTATCTTCACCGATTATCAACTAAATCAATTTCTCTTTCTATTCACATTTCCTTTAATTTCTATCCACATAACCACAATTATTTCAATTCCATTGGATTATCACTTTAATCCTTATCCCAAATGGATATTCAATTATAAACAGTTTGAACTCTGTCCAGCTTAGATTCGGAAAATAGCTTGAAAAGTTTAAAATAGATAAGTCGTTGAAAAATAATTATTAGTTTGCAAAATAGCTGTAAAATAGTTGGAAAATAGTTAAATAGTTTCAAAAATTTTAGATAATTGCAAAATAGTTGTAAAATAGTAATTAATTTGTAAAATAGTTGAAAAATAGCCATTAGTTTATAAAACAGTTGAAAAATTGTCAAATAGTTCCAAAATAATTATAGAATAAGTATAAAATAGTTTGGGGTTTAAAATGAAAAGTTGTATAGTACATAGTTTGGAAAAATAGATTTATATTATAACAATTTATTTTAAAAATAGTCCAGAGCCAAACTGTTCAACTCCCAATCAATTCAATTTAAATTTCCACTTCCATTTAAATTGGCTCAATTCTAACTTGAATAACTTCAATTTCCCTTGAAATTGACTTAACCCCAATTCAAGTTGACTCAATCATGATTTCTTTATAAATTCAAATCAAATTCCATTTGATTTTAAACCTACTTAACTTTAATTACAATTCCAAATTATTCCTATCAATTTGGACTAATATCAATTGAACCCGCTTCAATTTCAAATCATCTCAATTTCTATTTGAATTAGTCCCAGATCCCATTTTAATTTGAACCTATTCAACCTCAATTTCATTTCAAATCAATACAACTCAAATTTTCCATTTAAAATTTTAAACTTATCCATCTTCAATCATAATTCTAATTAATTTAAATCAAATTTAATTTGGAATAATTCAATTCAAATTTCCAAATTTAAACCATCTCGAATTATATAAATTCGAGTTAAATTTTTAAATGTTGATTTAATCTTTTAAATCAAATCAACTTATATCTTTAAACCATTTAATTTTGAATCCAAATTCCATTTTTGACCTATTTCAAGGTTCAAATAGTAATTCAAATCCAATTCACAATTTAAAGATTATTATTGTCCAAATTATTTTAAAACAGCCATACATTTCAAATTTACAGATCTCAAACCTATTTTGAGATCACACAAACTCCCAATTAAATTAACATTTAACTTCCCAAGTTAAATCCCAATTTCATCTTCAAATTTTCAAATCAGGTTGTTTATTAATCTATTTAACTTTTCCAAAGTTAAACTTAATTCAACCAACTTTATCCAATCTGAATTTCCATTTCAAATTTTAAACTTCACTTTAATAATCTTCCCACTTATAAGTTCAAAAATTTATCATTTTGGGATCACATCACATTCCAAGGAAAACTCAAAACTCAACCTTAGTGTTTATTTCATATTTATTTCCTTTACATACCAGGTTACTTTTAAATTTTAAACCACCTTTTGTTTTAAATTTAAACAAATTTCTTTTAGAACTTTGAAACAATTCAAATGTTTCTAGACTTAGGTTTTTAAAACTTCACAATTTAAAACCCGCTTTAATTCACAAGTTATACTCAACTAAGTTTACTTCCTTAAAACCTATCATTATTTTAGGATAATAATCAAGGTTATTACAACTGGAAACCAATTCACTATTATCTTATTTTGAAAACTCTTCTCCAGATTTAAGATTTTAATTTCAGTTTGAATTTATTTCAAACTTATCTTCATTTGATTTCAATTTGGTTGTATTGCCATTACCACTTAATTTAATCCCAATAATTTAACAACCAATTACCTTAATATTTATTAGGAAGATATATTGCTTTATATATACAAAATATATTTTTATATAAGATCATTTAAAACCTTTATATAAGGAAATAACAAGTACGCGCTCATATATATACACACACTCAACTCATTCTAGGGTTCCATTGGCCCTATCCTTATTGAGTATTCTCAACAGAGCCAAGGTTCTCGCTTAACCTTCAGCTCTGATACCAACTATAACGACCCAAAATTTTCGATACCGAAAATTCCAGATAGTTAGGAAAAAGAAGAAAGAGATAGAAGAATAAGAAGAACAGAAACACCAACACCTCACATTCACAGCGGATAAACTATAATAACAAATAATAAGAGTTATACAAAGAAAAACTGTACTTGTCATTTTCACCTTTATATATCAGAGTTACAACATATATACAAACAATGGACAGATAAAATCAACATGTCTCGGATATATACAATAATATATACAGCGGAAACACTCCATACGTCCCTGCCATCCGGCTCGTCTCCTGAGCCCCTAGAATGTCCTTACCTAAAAATCTGTAATACTCGGTCTGACCTGAGCATTACATCAAAGTAACACCCGGGTCAGGCTGGAAACCAGCGTGAGTAAACCCATCTAACATGGAATACAAAGCATACAACTTATATAAAATCAGGGTAACTTGTATCAATCTACAAATTCACCATTTGTTACAGACATCACTTATTTCACACATCAGTTTTCTAAGTACCCAAAATCTAGTTTAAATAGTCCCCTTCACTTAAATCATTTCATACATGCCTATTGATTTCACACATCAATTTATAAAGAATCGTAGTGGTTTCGGGTATTTACTAATACCCGACTCCGGTCTCTTCGAATTTAATACCATCTTATCCCGAGTTATTTAAGTGAACCACAATTCAATTCTAAATGCAAGATGTCATCCTTTTACACAGAAATTCATCATCATAAATAACCACATTTTAAATGTCCATCCAAACATTTCATGTGACAAAACACTTCATATCATAGAATAACACAGCATATCATCCAATAGATATAATCCAATTCAGATATTTTACTCAAACAATCATTTATAAGCAATCATTATTAATTACTATTATAATTAATTTAATTTACTTAAATTAAATCAACTACTTAAGAATAAATCACCTAACTTTGCTTAGTCAACCATTAATTATTTTCAACCTTTTAATTAATCAATCATTCTTCTAATATCCATCTTAATTAATCATCATGATTAATTATCTTCAATTACATAGAGTAATTATCCTTCAATTAATTTCACACATTAACTATCCTTAACCATTTACAGTAATTAACCTTTAATTACTCTCATTTATTACATTAATTAATTACATTAATTAATGATCTTTAATTAATTACTTCCACTAATCAGTCTTATTCAATCATAAATAGTGATTAACCATCATGTAATTACTCATCTTAATTAATTAATTCTTTAATTAATTATGTTAATCCTTTAATTAATTACTCCCGGTAATTAATCCTTAATTACTTCTCCTAAGTAATTAACCTTTAATTTAATTTATTAATTAATTATCTTTAATTAATTTCAACTTAACTTATTCAGAATAAACTTGTATTTGTATTAAATACATACTCAATCATTTACTTCTTTAAAACCAATTTAGAATTCAATTTAAAATATAATTTTACTTTAAACAAAGCAATTCAACATTTAATTTTAATATGCTTAAAATCTTTGAAAACCCTTTTCAAATATACTTATTTAAATTAAACAAATATTTACCTTTGGAAATCTAAATTTTCATATTCTTTAAACTTATTCATTTAAAACATATTTGAAATATATTTTAAACATTACTTATATAATTACTTTGGATATATCTTAACAACTTAAAACATGCTTATTTAAACTTATTAAATTTCTTAAACTTGATCTAATGTTTACATTGAACATTCTTTTGAATTACAATTTCAAAATCAATTTAGTTAGTTACTTTAAAATCAATTATCTTAACACTTAAATTTGAAAATATATTAGATTAAACACCCTTAAAATCTTTGATTTTCATTTATTTGAAAAACTTGCTTTTACAATGTACTTGATTTCATTTGCAAACATTCTTCGCTCAAAACCAAAACAACAGAACCCCGAGACACTCACGATTCTCTCCTACTTCCACTTCGAGTCGCACACGAGAAAAATTCCAGAAATGCCGGAGCCCATACTCTTCTTCCCCAAATCAGATACATCTGATCACAACGTGCACGTGCACGTGCACCGGCAACTCCGGTCATCGACAATCGGCGCGACAGTCCTTAACAACTCCACGAACCCACGCGAACATAAATGCGAGCCTAGACCGCACAAAAATCCAACGAGACGAAATCAAGACAAAAAATGGACCAAACTGAAATGCCGTGGCCGAAAAAACTGCTCGCCTTCGATGATCCCTCTGACTGGAGACTCTAGTACGCCTTCCAGAGCATCGACGCATCACCACGCCACCATCCCCAACTTGCGATCACCTACGGTGAGCCACTGACGTCGAGCTTCCTTCGAGAACAATGACAGCACATCAGGTTGATAAACCCTACTTCATCCAATTCCAACCACCATGGCGAATGATAAAAACCAACGACATTTTTCCCATGGTCGACAACCCTAAAACCATCCTCGACGACAACCCCGAGTCCCAAATCATTCACGATCGCCAGTGATCGAAGAAATACCAAAAACCAATCATCCCAGATTTACTCCTCAAATTCCCATATAAAAATCAAGATACTCCCATCATAATTCATCATTTTGTTTAATGAATCAGATTTTAAAATCAAAGATTGAATTTAACTCGATCAATTTTAACCCATATTTTAATATTCACTGTATATTTTAATTTTTTTGAGGCAAAAACATAATATAACTTCCTGTTCTTATCTTTATAATTAATATCATATTGTTATACACATTTTCTTTTTAGAAATCAATGTCTAAAATTGAATACAAGAGAAGATAAAAAAATTAGAAGCTTATTTCAGTCCTGTAAAATAATAGAGGCCAAACTTTATATACACATAAACACTTCATATATTCATACATGCATCAACATTCAGATACATATACAAAAAAAATGTGACAACACCAATCTATCACAACCATTTAATTAAAATCACAGTTTTAAACTGTTTTTAGGAAAAATATATGTTTACTCACCATTGAAAGAAATGCAGAGAACTAAAGCAGTTTTTGACAGAGCTTGAAAAATTGGAAACCTTGGAAATGAAGACCTTGATTTCCTCTAAAAATTGACAAGCTTCGAATAATTTGAGATGCTTTGAAAACTTTTGCTTTGGCTTACTTCAGATTTACATGGATGCCTTCTTGAAATTGATTACAGGCTTTGGTCTAGTACTTGCAAAAGGGTTACAGATTTGATTTTGAAACAGAAAGATGGTTGCAGGCTTTGGTTGTTTGCAAAGCTTGATGGATGTATATAGGCTTGAGGAATAAATGTTTACATGTTTGAAGAATCATTTCAGATTAGTTTTGAGGAGTGTTTTGCAAGCTGAAGATTAAAAGGATTCACAAGTTTTGAACTTGAAATTTTAGAAGGGTTATAGGTTTTTATTTTACTTTTTTTCGTGAATATGAACTATAGAACCATCTATATAAGAGATGGTAAAGAGTACAGTGTAAGCTATAGGGGCTGATATTTTGTACAGTGTATGTGACGACCCGGAATTTTCTAGCAATATCAATTTAATAATCTGCATTAAATATTAAATTGATTTGCTATATTTTTATTAATTAAATCTGAATTGATACTTTTCTTTTAATAAATATCTAACTGGTAAATTTTATCTGTTAGAAATTAATTGTTTGCTTTCTATTTATATATGTATATATTTGTATACATTGTAAATAGATGAATTTGTTTTAAACTTTAATAAATAAAATATGTTTAAATACTAATGTATATATTTTAGTGAATTAGAAATTATGTTTTATTTAATATAAACTTTTCAAAAGCTAAATAAATAAATACAGGAGTTTCAATACATAAGTAAATGTTTAAATAGTTCAAGACTCATTTTAACTTAAGTTTAAATTTAGAATTATTAACAAAATGATTTCTTTTCTTTTCTTTTAGTATAGTTTGATTTAAATTATGAATTTAAAATGATATATGAGTTTTAACATACATTAATAAAATATGTAGTTTATTTTATCTATCTTTTCAAATTGATCATGTGTTTTATAATATAAATAGAATGAAATGTATAAATAAAAATACAAGATACAAGATAAATTGGGAAAAGAGATATAAGTTAGTGCATTAGTTAAATTACAATAATATAACAACTATACAGTTTAATTAGTTTTCAAACAACAAAACAAAAATGCTAACATTCACATACTTTTCAAATATAAGTATAAACCAATATGACCAAACTGCAACCTATATAATATGTTTAAAATATCAAGAACAAAAGAAATTTCAAAGTTGTAAGCTAACATAAAAACTGAACTGCAATATACATATGTATATGTTTAAGCATCTAGATAAATATGCAGGCCAATGAGCAAATATATATATGTGCAGGCCAGATTGTATGAAACTAAGCAAATGACAGTAATAAAACCAAAACAAAATGCAAGATATAAAAATATCTATGTGTGCAGGCCAAATAAATACACAGCTGTATATGTGTATGAAGCTTGCTTAGGAAGACATCATCAAATATCTTAAGCTAACAAACAAAAAGTAATTAATGTAAAAATCTTTTAGTACACTTAAGTATTCATATCAGCCACCCTAAATAAAATATCTCTGGAAACATTTGTACAAACAAAGATTTATGCACATATTTATACACTGTCTTCTTTTCTTTCCATAAAGCAGTTTCATTTTTATTCAATTCGAAATAATTAAAAAGTAAAGTAAACTTCGTTTCAAACTCAAACAAGCAAAGCCTCAGTTTAACAACAACAACTTAAAATCAATTAACCTGAGGATCAAAGGAGAGAGTTCAAACTGGTACATTGCAAGTCTGTTGCAAAGCAAAGGGGCCTCTGTTCTTCCACTTTGTGGTGAGTAACACTTTTAACATTTACTTAAGTTTAAATTCTGATGCATGCCAATCTTTGAATGCTTAAATAAATTGTGTGAACAATTATATACTCATTTTCTCTGGATATTTGTAAGATGGAGTTCTGCATATCTCAAGCCTGCATACTGTGTTTTATTTGCTGTGAGTAATATTTTTGTCAAACTCAAATATAAAAATGGTTGCTCTATTTATTCCTGAAATAAGTTTGTATGTGTACATGTTTGAGAGTATCTCAGTGTATGTTTGGATGTGTGATGCATTTGGGTATGTGATGCATATATAATACCTGAAGAAACACCTCTGTTCTAAAAATTTTCAAACCCATATTGGTTTAAAAATCCTTTCTGCTTGATCCATTTATTTTTATGACTTAGGATCAAAACAAGATTTGATTGTTAGGTTATAAAAGAGATGTTAAAAATTTATTTAAGCTTAAAAAAATTTAAACTTGCTCTGAAAGGATAATAAAGACAGTGAAACTCAAATTTTGATAAAACCCAAACCTCAAAAATTCTTAGTTCAGGCATATAAACTAAAACATTAAACAAAAACATGATTTTTAAGGCCTGAATCAGAATTTTTAGGTAAAGCTTGGAGGAGCAGTTTGTACTTTATTGTTTGAGGCATTTTGAGTTGCTGTGTACGAACGCGTGGATGGGGGAGGTCGTGACTGGAACTGGAGATGCAGGGGTGATCGTGGGGTCTGGGAAAAATAGTGGGTGACGGCGAATTGGGTTGTGGAAGCGTCGGCATGGATTTTAAGTTCCTAAACCTAATTTTACTGCATTTCAAGTTTGGGATCACCGCGGCTAGCACAGGCGACCGAGTGTCGCGTGTTTTTGCAGGGAGGTAGGGGAGAGATGGTCGATGTGATGACCGGAGTTTAGTGGCCTCCGGTGGTGGGACCGCCGCGTGCGTGGCGTTGTCAGGTATGGAGGGGTGTATGGGTTAGTGTTTTCCAGGTTTTGAGTTGTATTCCTCTTTTTGTTTTACGCGCATAGAAGAACTCGAAGAAGTTTGAGTTTTTGCTCGGGGGAACTCGCGTATAACTCGGAGAGAATGCAGGGGTGCTCGGGTTTTAGTGTACAGGTTGGTGTACAGGTTTGAAAACCTGAAACTGTTTTAACAGTTTCAACTGTTTTAGAACTTTTGTTTTAAAATTTAAATCAAAGTTAAAATTAGTACTTAATCAAAGTTTGAAAAGTGAATTTATGTTTGTTTTTGAATATAGTTGGAAATATTAAATTTTCATAATTTAAATTATTGAATAACTTAAAAGTGTTTAATGCTTAAGCATATTTAAAAGAGTCTAATGTAAAAATGAAAGTTAAATTGGTAAGAAAAGATTTAAAAGTGAGGTTAGGTTCAGTTTTGAAGGTTGTTCAAGATTTTAATCTGTACTAGCTACAGTTTTTAAAATCTTAGTTTCTTTAAAATTTAATCATGATTAACTAAGTCTAAGTAAAGGTTTAAGTATGATTCAAGTTGGAGTGACAATTAGATTTTTGATAAAATAAAGTTTGATAATTTAAAATTTATTCAAATAAATTTTAGGTATAATTAAATATGTAAGTTTAAAAAGGGGTTTTTGAAATAAATTAGTGTAAACATTGTATTAAGATAAAATTTAAATTATTGAAATAAATGTTTAAACATATTGGAAATAAGAATTTAACTCAATTATAAGAAAAATTTACTTTAATTCATGAAGTTTGGAATTTTATATGTTTTAATCTTTAAGTTAATTAGGCAAGAATTCTTAATGATGAATATTAGTTAATTTAGTAATTAATAGTTTAAATGTAGTAATTAAAGTTAACTAATGAATTAATTAACTAAGGTGTGATTTAGAACTATAGATTAGATTTTTAAATGGTTAATTAACTTAAAATCAATAATAATTAATATAAGTTGATTATGTTAGAAGGAAATAATTAAATAATTACTAATGAAGTTCATTAACCAGATTATGTTATAATTAATTAATATGGTTGATTTTGTAATAAATTAATTAGATTATTTAATTCAATAGTTTAATTATAAATTATTTATTGAAAAGTAATTAGGAAATTAATTACTTATTAATTATGTAAATTGATTCGAGTTAATTAATTTAGTTTAATTAACTGATAATTTGGAATTGAATTACTTAGAGAAGTAACTGAAGGATAATTACGGGATGTAATTAATTGGGTGATGTTATTAATGGAAGTAATTGAAATATAATTACTTAAAATTAATCAGGGGATTAATTTAGAGTGTTATTGAGAAGTAATTAATATTGAATGATTAATTACTGTTTGTTATTAATCAAGAGGATTAATATTTATGATTTGAAGATGTGTATTCTTAATATAAATTAACAAATGAAGATGTAATTAGAAATCATTAATTAATAATTAATGATGATATTGATTTATTTGAGAATAATAAATTAACAAGATAATTAGAAAGGTAATAAATCTATATAAATGTAATTAATTAATGGATTTATTCAAGATTTATTTTTGTAAATAAATTAAGGAAATTATTGGGATGTTGCAAAAGATATTTAAAGCAAAGATGATTAATTTGATTATATATATAAGTAATGGATAATAAGATTTAAATTAAGAAATCATTTAATGATTTGATATATGTGAATATAAGTGTAATTAATGGAGCATAATTACTTAGGAAAGTAATTAGATGATAATTACTTGATGAAATTCATACAAGATGATTTGTAAGTAAAGTAATTTGAGTAATTTCTTTTGTAATTAATCAAAGGATTAATTTATGGAAATAATTAATCATGGAATGATTAATTTGTTAATAAGTAATTAAGGATAGTTAATTACTGGTTTGTTATTAATCAAGGGGGTGATTAATAATTGTGTTTAAGTAAAGATTAATCACTTAATTAATTTAAATTGAAGATCATAATTACTATAATTAATGATGTAATTAAGAATTGTTTAATTAAGGAATAATTAATAGGAAAGTAATTAAATGTTAAATTGCTATGAATGATTTATAATAATTCATTTTAATTAAACAAAGCCTAAATTATTCTTGTAATTAGAGAATGATTTAGTAATTTGATTTATAAGCAATTATTGATTATGAGAGCGGGATTTATGGAATGAGTAATTAATTTAATTTATTTTAAATTAATTAAAATTGGAAGTGGTTAATTTAATTCATTTTAAATAACTATAGCTTATGATTCATAAATCATTGCTTATGGATGATATGGATATTTCACTGATTGATTGTAATCTCAGGAATGAGATGGGTAATGTCTATGTGATATGGATGTATGTTTTAAGTATGATAATATTTAATTATCTGTTTGGATGATGATATTAGTTATCTGTTTATGATGATGATGTGATTATCTATTATGAGATGTGAATTATCTATCTGTGCATATTGATGATATTGAATTCACTGTTAAGACTAAATAGACAACTTGGCCCTAAAAGACACGTTTTGGATTTCGATGAGACCGGGATCAGGTTTTCCGCATTAGGAACATCCGAAAACCACATCGTTTCCAAATTAACGATAGGTCGTGAATCTGAAGTGAAGATGAAGGTTCAGAATGCAAGGGTTATCGTCGTTAACTCTGAGGGTGATTCCAAAATGAGTGTAACGAGATGATGCCTTCGGTTTCGTTCGAACCCGGAACGAACTTGTATGGATTGAATGCTTTCAACACATCGTCAGGCGGACGATGAGCATTCTAAGAAATATGTCCTATAAAGGTAAACGTAACCTCAAGCCTCATCAACCGGGAATGGCTAAAACAGGGGAGGTGCAGCAAGGTTAGGTGGGTCATGCCCAAGCAGGACAAGGATATTCCCCTGTCTAGATGTCCCTTTTTATTCGGCTTAGTGGGCGGTTGGTCTGCAGCCAACTGCGGGGTGTATCTTGTTCGGGACTGTTCAGTAAGGAATGGTTCCGGCCTTGTGTTGCAGGGGATGAAGGGAGTAATCCTCGGTACGGTGATCTAGGCCCCGTACTGTGACGGGCGGTACCCCAGTAGCCCTGCCATTGTATGGAATCCAAAATCCAATAAGTGCCTACGGTTTTGATTGTATTACCCACTTTTGTGGCTAGTAGCTGGAATTTAATAGATGTAACAATTTCGGCTATTTTCTATTTACTTGAAAACCCTAGACCTATTATAATATCACAGAATTTCCTATCAAATGTTTTGGTTAGCGTAAGGTAAAAACTTTTCCATGTTTATGTGTGGGAAGTCTTACGTGATACCTTTTGTTTTCAAAAGATTTTCAAAATTAAGCAACTTTAGCCTGTTACTCATACCAGACCCATGTCTGACCCGAAGTTTATTTTTGTTTTTCATAAACTCTCGGGTACCCAAATTTTTACGGGTAGCCAAGGGATTCAAGTTTAGGTTTGACGAAGTCTGGAGGAGCAATGGAGCAGGAGGCTTCAGCGTTTTAGATATATTTAGTTCCGCTGTGTGGTATCTCTGTGATGTATTGTGTATTGAGTTGTATTAACTAGACAGGTGTTTATAACTGTCTAGTATGTGATGTATTATCTGTATAGCTCCGATTGACGTATATATTATGTAAATACTTATGTAATTAATATATTTTATTCGTTCCGCTGTGAGATTCTGATGTTGTTGTTCTTTCTTCTCTATCTTTTCTATTTTCTCACCCTTTTCTTTCTTATTAACGATGTTACTTCCTGGGAGTAGGAAGTGGGGTCGTTACAGTGTAAGCTATAGGTTTTTAACTTGATTTTGATAATTGTTTTGTGTGCCTAGATTTGATACTTTATGAGCTTGCATTAAATGCTTGCCCCCCTTCTTGTCTACAAACATTTTCATGTGAGTTGATATATGTATATAGTTATGTATTATTATATATATATATTTTTTCCATGCTAATCTATACATTGCTTTATTATATATACATTCACATTCATACTTTTACAAAACCTCTTATACTTACTTCATGTTTCATACAACAATGTATAACCACTTATATTCTTTTACTCCTATTTCATAATCATATATTTATTTTTATTTTTATTTTAAGCTTAAGTATCATCACTATTCATATATATATATATACATGCATACATACTTATATTTAGTGTTCAAAGGTAGAGTTTTTTTTTAATTAACAAAAATTCAGTGATTAGATACATTAAAATTAATATTACGATAAATTTAAATCCGTTAATCATCCGATTATCCGACACCAAAAACCCGGGTCATCACACGAACACTAAGTGAAGCATGCCGTGAGGCGTCCGTAATGTTTTACCTCTATTCCGAACACAACGGAACTAGTCCCGAGGTCCAATTCGATCGTATGCGAAAGATAGCTTTTCAAGTCAATTATTTTAATTAAGTTCCAAAATTAAATTTCTATGAGTTTCAAGCTCACATGGCCAAACAACAAGTCCAACCACTATGAAAATTGAAATCCTACAATTAATTGCTATTACAGATCCGATGTAACTGGTTTCATTAAAATCCGAGATAGTGGCCCAAAATGGCTATTTTTACTCGTCAATTAATATATAAAATTTTCGAATTCTAATTATTGACATTTTAATTTAATTTTGAAAGTAAATGATCCTTATTCATATTTATATAAAATTTGAATCAATTTCCGATTCTATTTTTATTCACATTAAACCCAAAATTTCATTATTTAAATAATTGCAACATAATTAAAACTATTTAATTACCCGACAAATTTAGAATAATAAATCATTAAATCTTTTCTCTAACCATTTTTATTCAATAATTATATCAAATTCTATAATTTAAAATAGTTAAAATACGGGTCGTTACATACTCCTCCAGTCAAAACATTTCGTCCTCGAAAAGGCGTTAAGTAGAGAATTTAACATATAGTATAATTTATTCAAACTATCAACTTATAAAATTTAAACATCTTATTTTCAAAACTACTAATATGCTTCTACGCCACTCCGATATTGGTTTTACCAAAATATAACTTCTACATAGAATAAGTTATAAAAAAAATTCTAAAACTTCAAAAAATTTCTAACACCCGGATTGACGGAAAATTTCAGCAGAGTCTCCTTTGCGTGGTTGATCGAAAAAAATTTACAATTCAATATATAACTCAAATATAACCAATATATATCAAATATACATCTCATCTCAATGATGAGGCATCCCGAAAGGAAAATATAAAATCGCGGTATGTAATTCGAGATACGTACCTTATTATTTATAATACGAGAGAGTTCGCTCGTGTTAAGCAAGCAAAGCATATAAGTCCTCATATGCGCTCCAAATGGTCTTCATATGTACCTATCTCAAATCAAATTAAGATATTAGTTGCATACAAAGATATAGAAGCATGTATAAGTTTAATATAACCATATAACATGGATTTTAAATCCAAACCATAAATATAAGCACAAATACACAACATACAACAATCATATGCAATCAAAACAGCAATAACAATGGTTTGCAACAAAAGAAACCATCCAACCATCAATGTCCATCCAATTATTCCAATTAATTCATAACCATATGAAATTACTTTAGCCAATGTCAATTTTAAATTTATACCCTTCATTTCTTATTAACATTCATTTCATTAAAAAATTAATTGATTCATTTCAATTTATTTACGTTCAACCAACTTTTATTCAATTAGATTCACATTCAGTTGATTTTTCATTCATTTTATTTACTTCCAATTGATTTTCATGCACTTATCAACATTAATAAATTCGCATTCTATTAATTTACACTCGTTTATAGTTACATTCTTTTTTCTCTCTACACTTCCATTATTTCAATATAATTAATTACACTTAAGTAATTTAATTCCATGCCACACTCCATATATTTTAAATTGATTCACATCCACTAACAAAAATTCATTTCGTTAATCATACATGGATTTATATTCAATTCATTCATTTTTAATTGATTTACATTCAACTAATTTGGTTTCAATTCATTCTTATTCGGTCAACCAATATTCATTTCATTCACATTTGATTGATTATAATTTAATGTATTTACATTCGATCAATTTGTTTCAATTATTTACATTTGTCTCACCCACGTTTAGTTGGTTTGCATTCCATTGATTTCTTTTAATTTATTAACATTCGTTACAAATTCATTATATTCAATTTTATTTAATTCAACCAGTTGTTTCATTTTCTTCTTTGACCTATTTCATATAAATTCAATGGTGAATCATTTATAAAATTATTCCACTTAACCTTGCTTAAGTTAAATTTTGTTTCCACTTATTTTATTCTCTCTCCTTTTCTTTTTTTGTACTAACATCATTTATAAACCATCTAAATTCATTATAAATAATTTATTCGGCACAATCACATTTATTATTATTACTTCATATCTTAAGTTATTATTAACTCATTGATTTACTTTATTTATTCAAATTCATATTATTAATTTACTAAAGTAAATTTTATTTTATAACTCAGTTTATATTAATAAAAAAATTCCGTAGTTTATTTCATTCAATTTTCTTAAGTTGCTTCCATCCTTTAATATGTTTCATTAACTTATTTCATATGCAATTAGCTAACATGTAATTTGTAAAAAATCATTTCATTTGTATTTAACTTATTTTAATCAAATTTTAAATTAAATCCAATTACTCACACTAATTTTTTTTCTTCACACTTTATATACATTTCATTTTAAAAATTCAAGTTCATATTTATTTGATTAATTCATTTTTATAGCTTAAATGAAATTAGTTCACTTTACTAATTTAACTAGTTTCACTTACTATCTAATTCAATTTTATTCAATATTGTGTTAAACTTTATTTTATTTTAATCCATTATCATTTTATTTAACTTTATTCAAGTAAATTTTTCTTATCATTCACATTCAACAAATTTAAATTTGTTTTAGCTTACTTATTCTCAAATCGATAAATTATACAAATTAATTTAAAATTTCATTTCGTTATTTTCTCAACTTCTTTTCAAATGCAATTTATTTTTATTTAAGCTTTCATGGTTTAACTATATTTTGTTTACTTCATTTCACTAACTCGATTAATTTAACATTTCTTAAGTCGATTACTTTATTTCGTTTCTCGAATTCAAATTTCTTTTATCTGCTTAATTAAAATGTTCAACCAATTAATTTATTTTTACTTCCCTGTTCAAATCTACAAGTTATAACTTATTTTTTTCTATTCAAATTTATAAGTTACAAAAATATTTCTTATATACTATATTCAATTTTAAGTTCAAAACTATCTTCATATACTTATTAAATCACACTTAGAATATATTTTTCTTCACAATCAAAACTTGTTTTAATCGAAAATAATTTTTTTGGTAGAAATTCTCACTTTGAAACTCAAAAATGAACATAGGCGTTGCTACAGTCATCCCCAAAATTATTTCCCAGGGACCAAGTGAGTTAAATGCTTTTATTTCTTCAAAAATCCTTCTAAAATATTTTTCTAGACAAAACACTTTCAACTAATACAATTATTAATTTTTAAGGCTTTGAAAAAAAATTGAAAACAAAAGGATTTTAAATTCGAAAATTCCTAATTTTCAAAATCATTTTTGTATATAAGCTATATTATAAATATACATACAAATTTCCTTACCTTATTACCAAAATATTTCATTAATTTACAACTTTTTCATTTTAATCAATTCTTATTTTATTTTATTTCAATACAATTTAATTATCAAATTCTACCTAAAATAAATCATTAATTATTTTTTTATTTTTTCAATGAATAATTGATGATAATTAGACATCTCCTAATGAAAGTTTCATTGAAAATGTATCATTTTATGTACATAAAATACAATTTAGGTAAAATTATTTTATTTACCCGATTTTAAAACTATATTATGTTGACTTGCCTCGTTTAAATGTTTAGAAATCCCTATCTATAACACGGTGTCCTGCGCATTGACCAGAATTCATAAACAACTCAATGGATAAGTAAACACAACATAAAATAATTTATAACACTAACGAGTACACTCTCTCATATATATACACACACACACACGTAGACACACTCAAATAGACTCATTCTAGGGTATTTCTACCCTATCTCTATTGATTCAAATCCCATAAAGCCAAGGTCATCGCTAAACCTGGCTCTGATACCAACTGTGACGACCGACATTTCGGAAGGTTTCCAAATTAAAAAATCCGAAACATAGATAACCAATGGGGTTAAATAAGAAAATAAGAAGAGAAGAAGAAAAAACATAGAATCTCACAGCGGAAACAATAAAATATAATAACTAAATAAACAATTCATGAAGTTGTTTACTATACATTTGATTATAATCCATACACATTTATCAGAGTTATATATATATATACATCAAGGATAAATAATCTATACGACTGAATAGGATGATGTAGGAGATAATAATAATAATGGTGATATAACAAAACTCTGTCTTCATCCTCTAGAGAATGGTTTTCAATATACTGAAAAACTCAGGACTGACCCGAGCGTAATGAAAAGACAAAACCATCAAGTTAAGACTAAAATAATCTTATTTAAGTCAAAACAATATCATAAATATGAGTGCAATAACTTAAGAGATGCTATGGGTTTTTCCATCTTCTAATGATCCGTTAAAATATTAATATATAATAGTATACGCTATAATTGATAATGTCTATCAGTAAAATAAATATTAAAATAGCATTAAGGCTTTACATTGATCCACCTTAACACATTTGTACAGTTCTAAAGTAAAGTCGTAATGGCTTGTATAGGGATAAATATGACAAGGCATATGAGGCAATTCCCAAGATAGGATTCTACCAGTTTACCCTTTCTTGCTGGTCATAACCCATCCGTAGCCGACCGCGATAATCAATCCAACTGACAAAAGGTGCACCCATCGAATACGAAATCACAATAGTAATACGAGGGATCAACGTCGCTAGAGGTAACTAACCTCATTGGCTGGACATAGGCTCTTGTTTTAGTCATTTTAATTATAACACGAGTATCAAAGCTATCCATCTTCGTTCTCTTACTTCAATCCAGTAAACATTGCTAATTCAACCACTACAATCTGTATATCATCCACAGCGTACATAGTTGTTAAAGTGGTTCCAATATTGACAAAGAGTATGCCAATAAGAGGCCCCAGTCTCTTTAACGACCAAACGTCGTTTTGCACACCAGTTGGTACTTTTACATTTCGAAAACAGTTCATACTTGATATCAAAATATCATATTCGCTTCAAAATTAAATCCATTTCAAAATTTACCATATTCGCTTCAAAAATCATATTTGACTTCGAAATGTCAATTCATTTTGATATATCGATTTCACTTTGAACTTTGACTCAAATTACAATTTAGGTTATAACTCACTTTAACGCAATTCATATTTAAATCCAAGATTTAAATATAAACATACCACCATTTTATCCATTTTGAATTTCAGTAAATAATTTTATATAGTTTAAAAATAGTTAAATAATTAGAATAATTTAACAGAAAATAGTTTGAGTAGTAAAAATTGTTTATATAGTAAAATTGTTTAGAAAATAAAAAAAAATTGAATATCTAAAGAATATAGATCTTAAACTGTTAATACTAAAAATATTCATTTAAAATAGTTTCAAAGTCAAACTAGTTCACTTTCAAAATTTTCTAATTCAAATCAGTTCCAATTTTCATTCCGATTTAATCGATTCAATTCCAATTTCAAGTCGAATTATATTTCGATTTCAAATCAATTTTAACGTCAATTCCAAATTAATTTCAACTCCAATCCCAAATTAATTTAAAATTCCAATCTCAAATTAATATCAACTCCGATTCCAATTTTAAAACGTTTCGATTTATATCGATCAGGAGTTCGATTTTCAGAATATCGATTTAAGACATTTAAATCAAATTTTCCACAAATATTCAATTAAAAATCCAAATCTTTAAATATAATTGAATTCCGATCTCAATTAATATCATTCTAAATCACCTTTCCTTAGAAATATTCGAAGTTCAAATAAAAGTCCATTCTTTTAAAACAAATCAATTTTTTGAAATTCACATCATATTTCCATTATAACTTAAAAATCTCAGCTTTAATTGTTTAAACAATTCCTGTTGTCAGATTTAAATTTCAGCATCTCGAGCTCATATTCAAAATTAAATCAATTTCCAAAACTTCGATTTTATTTCTTAAATCAAATCATTTCAAACAATTAAAAATCGAAAAAAATTTCAAAACCATTTTATTTAACGAAACCGGTGTCCGTATATAATTTTCTGTCTTATGGCCAAGTTAATCAATTATTTCAATTTAATTCCAAGGATGGATATATATTATTTCGACCCAAATCAAGTGCCATAGGTATATATCATTTCAACTTATTCCTTAATTTATTTGAAAAAACTCATTTTACAGTTTCATATACTGTAAATAACATACAGGATAACAATAGGATACATGTGAAATAATTAAACACCCAATCAACCACACATCAATCAATATCATCCATTTGCAACGAATATCCAAAGAGCCAATGTATCATAACAATTAAATAATTATTAATATCAGCTGTTTTACGAGCAATTCAATTCCAATTCAATTTAACTGTCAAATTAAATTATATCGGGTAATTTAGATGTCAATCTAAATGTCAATTAAATTTATCAACCTAAAATCAGTCAATAGAAATCTTTTCAGAATTTCAATTCGATTATCATAAAAAATATTTTTATTCAATCATGAGCGTATAAAACACTTACAGTTTTGTTTGAATCAAAAAATTCAAACTCACCAACAATGGTTATCCAACGCTGCCACTCAGACGGTTTTGACACAATTCTAACATGATAAACGACACTCAAGTCCAACTTCGTATGAACACAGTACATATTAATAAACATTTGAAATAAATTATAAACATAATTAACACTTAAATATCAAGAAAATTAACTATCTTAGTTTAATCATGTGATTAGTTCTCCCTCTCATCTTCACATTCGTGCTCCAGGATCATGCATAAATCCATAATCGTGTTCGTCCCTTCACCGTACACTCAGCCAAAGACCATCGAAGATGTAAAAGCCCACAAGGCAGTATCGACTGGTAGGCTTTTTCAACCATCCCAGCCAACCTTGCTCTGGTGGGGATTACTCATTAGAGATAGAGTCGGTAATACTCTAACAATGAGTTGAGTGTATTAATAGATATGAGCGCGTATTTGTTAGTGAGTATAAATAATATTTTATATTGTATTGACTTATCGGTTGAGTGTTTATGAATTATGGTCGATACAGTGTAGACAACTATATCGGTAGGGATTTCTAAACTCTTGAACTAGGAAAACCGACACAACATTGTTTTAAATAGGGTAGATAAATAATTTTACCCAAATTATTTTTATATATATGAAAGCAATAATTTTCGTAAATTGTTATAGTTATATATGGTTGCTTGGTAGTTAGGAAGTGATAATATTAAAATATTATCATTGTTCTATGGAAATTGAAAATAAGAAACTAACGTTATGACCAAAGTTAAGGAATAATTTGTATAACAGAATGAGATTTATAAATGTGAATTATAAATATGATTTATAACTTGAGATAAAAGTCCAGAGTAATGTTTGAATATAAATGGGAAGGATTTGAAATTAGAAATTTTGGGAAAAGTTTAAATTCCTTTAGGTTTGAAAATGGTTTTTAAAGGTTTTGGAGAAATAGTAGTGATATTATTTCATAAATATTTTTGAATTGGATATGAAATATGGTGGGATTTGGAATTTAAAATATTTGAAAAGGTTTTTAAAAAAGTAAAAGCATTGGACTCTTTTCGGTTACTGGAAAATAACTTCAATGATGACTACAGCATCATCGATGTTCATTTTCAAGTTTTCAAGAAAGGAATTGCTACCAAAATGTTTTAAATTGGAGTTGCTTGCAAAACTAGATTTGGCTTTGAAATTCAAAGAAATAATTTACGTTAGGTATATATGGTTTCAAAAATGTTTTTGAATGTTTATGCGATTGTTTAAACTCAGGAGTCTGAATTTTAATAGTAAAAATGCGTAGTAAAGCAGGAAATTTTACATAGATAAGATTTTGGGAAGAGTGGTAATTTTTAAAATGTTTAAATTTTATGAGAATTGGATTTTAAAACCTATATGGATTATTTTTCATATGCAGTTTAAAATGAAGAAAAGAAAGATTCAATTTACTAGGCTATGTTAAAAATAATTTATTAAGCTGTTTAATTTGTTTAATTAAATTATTTAATTATTTTAGAAATTGTTAAAGGAAAATTAGTTAAAAGTAAAATATTAGTTAGTTAAATTCATTAAATGAAATTAATTGTTCGATTAGTTCAAATGTTATAAATCGTATAAAATTTATACAAGGTCTGAAATTATGGAGAGACAAGCCGGTTTGGATCGGATTGCAAATTAAAATCAAAGGTGAGTTAATCTCAATCATTTGGATTACCGGTAATTTAAATAGTTAAATTTAAATTTGTGGATTGATTGCTTGAATTTGATTTATTATCAGTCTGGATGTGGTATATTATATATATATATATATTGAAGTAATTAATATTCCCAGATTATATAGCGGATGAGACCCTATGCGCTCCGAATAATAGCGGATGACCCTTTATACCACGATATCTCCCTTAAAGTGGGATTGGTATTTTTATATTGTGCTAACATATGTGGATGCAGGGAAACAGGTTGGAGGGATCCAACTGGATTCCTCAAAATATTGGAATTTATTTTCATATTCGATGATATGTTTATTTGATAATCTATGACAGATTATATTGATTATATTGGGAATTGAAAATATTGAATGATATGGTTTGACTGAATATATTTTGGGTATATTGAGATATCAAAGATATAAAGATTGGATTTAAAGGAAAATAAAAGAGGGAATTCTAAGTAAAATAAATATAGTGAAATTGGATAAATTAAAAGAATGAATTTGGGAAAGGATAAAGAGTTTGACTTAGAATCCTATCAAATAAATTTCGAGTATGGGGAAAGAGGTTTTTGAATAAATAGGAATAAACGAATTTGGAAATTTAAGTGATATTGTTTAAAGAAACAAAGATTTATTTTTAAATTCAAGGTTTAAAATGATTTGGAAAAATTTTAATGGGGTAATTTTAAAATGAAGTGTGAAGCTGATAATGTCAGATTTAAATAAGATTTTTAAATCATAATAAAAGGATGAATCTGAAATTAATGATTTTGGAATAGTTTTGGATCACTAATGGAATTTATTCTAAAATGGAGTAAATTTTGAACATCGATTTGGAAATCGATTAATTGTTGAAACTGTGATTAAAAAGTGAATGAGATTATGGAATTTATAAACAGGGTTTATAAATAAGGTGAATATTTATCAGTGGATACTTTGGAAGTATAAATTCACGATAGGAATTTATAAGGAAACGGTGATTTGCTTTAAAAATATATAGTGGCTTATTTTTAAAAACGTGGAAAAGAACATTTACGGGTTTGCGGCGTAAATTAAACCAAAATAAATCGAGAAGGATTTATAAATGGTTAGACGGTTATATTGGAATGGAAAGTATATTTTCCTGAAAGACTAAGTACATTTTCAAAAGAAGATTTCTAAGTATAAGTTAAAGGTTTAAAGTTGTTTTTAAAAGAATGTATTTAAAGAAATTATTATTTAGTTGTTTTAATTTTTTAAAAGTAAATATTTATTAAGTTAATTATGTAAGTAAATTATTCTAAAAGTTTAAGTAGTATTATGATTTAAAAGACAAATTATTTAATATTTATACCTTATAGGATAACTTTTATTTAAATTTAGTTTTGGCTTAAGTTTATATGAGAAATTGTTATAAAATTTCATAACTAGTATTTTTAAATAAAGTGTTTTCAAGTAGTTTTATTCTAAATGTTTTAAGTGTATATTTTGGGGAAAAAGCGATTTAAATTGTTTAAATTTAAATTATTTAGACTTGGTCCTTTTCAGTGGAAATAAAACTATTGTTGGAAATTTATCTACGAGAGAAAGAGTGATTTGAAAACTATTTCAAAGCGTAAAGTGTAGAAAAATATCCTACGAAGATATTTTGAAATAAATAAATAATTTGAGAAATTATTAAGGCCTGATGGTTGTTTGTGGATGTTATTTTATGGTTAGATAACTGACTATCAATATTGGCCAATGCGCTGATCGTTTCAAAGAGACCGGGATCGGGCTTAATTATCCAAAAACCACTTCGATCCGATTTGAACGTTTACGAATGAATAACGTGAAGATGATGAAGATGGTGATTTGGTTTGTCCAGACCCAGGGCAACTTGTATGGATGAACTCTATCAGAACATCGTCAGGAGGACGGTGAGCATTCTAAGTGAATGTGTGTTAAAAGGCAACGCATAGCCTCGAGCCTCATCAACCGGGAATGGCTAAAACAAGGGAGGTGCAGCAAGTGTAAAGGTTGCGATTTTTCGTCCATGAAGGTCGACATTAATACGTCCACTGTATCAACTACCGAGTAATCGAAGGCCGGAAAACCGTACCGTTGGGGTTAAAGAAAGGTAGAAGGTAGAAGAAAGGAGAAAGAAAAAGCAACAGAACAATATCAGAATCTCACAATCGCAGCGGAACAACATATAATAGATAAATGAATATTTTAATCAAAAGAACTCATATCAGTTATTACATTACATCACATTACATTACATTATCAGAGTTTACAACAAAAACAGCAGAAAAAAAATACTATATAATAGTTGATACACCATGCCATCCAGCTTGCTCCTGATCTCACAGCAACTCCTGAATTTCCAAAATAACCTGATAATCTGACTCTTGACTGTCTGTGTGGAAATTTATGGACACCCAGAGTTTAGAAAGGAAACAACAAACTCCAGGTCAGTCATGGGACTGGTGTGAGAACTTAAAACAGATTATCTTTAAAAATAAACCAAGAATTATTTTAAATTAGATTCGCAATGCTTTTTAGAAATGAAACTACCATAAGGTCTCCCGCACACACACACACACAATGCAAAAGTAGAATTGGAGGAGATTTCTCCTTATGATAGTCAAACATGCTTGATACGCAAATTTTCTTTGATATTATTATTATAAGTGCAAGGTGTAGGAAAACATTTCGAATGTATAATATAAATCTTAGCAAGCATAGACATTTCGCATTTATGCCTACTATAGCTACCATCTAAACAGTGGTAATCACCATAAGTAAATGGCAGGTTCTACAACTAAAACCGTAAAGTGCTCGTATTGTTTCTTTGGATTTCCAACTAATGGTCAGGCCAAGGAACTTCCTATTTCCACTTGGGTACGCCTCTGGAAAGACGCCCTGAGAACCTAACCGGATCTCTGCCAACACAAGGTCGGGTTACCCCTAGCTGGGTAACTACTGACACGAATATGTCATCCCCCAGTCGTAATCGACCTAAATCCTGGGATTCACCAACAACCACAAAATAATAAGTTTGCAGCAACAACATAGGTTAAGTATCAGGCTCCATACATAATACCACCTCTATCCAGAAGTAAGTGACATACACTAAGGGGGCGTGATCCCCTAATAACCTTGCCGCATCCTTCCTGTTTTGACCATTATCGGGTGTGAGGTCCGACGAAGTCTCGCCCACAAAGCAACACTTTATACAAAAGCCACGCTTTGATCAACAAATGCTCAACAGCACTTCGTATGCCACATTACCAATTTGGGAATATATCACTAGTAACCATCAACTACATAACCTCTGAGCTCGTACGTCTCAGAGAAGGGTGTTAAGCTAAGAGAATAAATTCTCCGCCACCAACAGAAATATATTAGATAGAAACCAGCTTTACATCTTAAATAGTAATGTCAGACACACAACCATACAAGTCCGTTCCGGGATCGAACGGAACTGAAGGCACTTCTAAAGAAGCCCTTGCAATCCGGATATTCACTAATCGCGACCGGACTTCCCGTCACAATGGGTATAAAATCTCTATATCAGAGATCAGCCAATGCAGAGTCATTCGACAGTAATCCTTCCGTTTTCAAAAATATCTGGTCTTTAACATTGATCTTCAAATGTTATCCATTATGACATATCGCTATTCGAAATGGGATTTACGACACAAAGGTCCTCTCCCGGCTAAACCGAATAACGAGCGCTTATCTTAAAATAAGTGTAGCATTCAAATTCAAGCAAATCACAACAAACACCCATTTAAAGGTAAATATTGATAGTCGGTTATTTAACTATCAATAGATATGCACAACATCACCAAATCCTAAATAATTTCCCAAATTATTTATTTTCCAAAAATATCTTTACAAGACATATAATTTTCCACACTTCAAAAATAAATCAATGTTTATTTTTAAAACAATTTTCCCTTTCCTTTAAAATTTCCATGGTGAATTCACATTTCCAAAATATCTATTAATATATGATTCTCAAATCGATTTCAAATATTCACTTTCAATTTATCTTTAAAGGATAAAATCTCAAAACATTTCACTTCATATTGGAAAACATCTCCATACTTATATAACAATAAGTAATTCACAATCTATTTATTTTCAATACTTGGAAAATATTCAATATACTTAAATTACAATTTAAGTATATATTTTATTCTTTAAGGAATACATTCTCTTAAACACATTCATTTGAGTCAAAACGAATGTTGCGTAAAACATCGTTACGACAACTCAAAATCACTAGTATAGGGATTCAAAATTAAGAAAGATATATAAATCCCAATACTATACAAAAATATTTCCTTTCGGAAATCATTTACTATAACGACAGTGTTATAGTCCATCTTTTCCTTATTTCTCGAAAATGTCTATTTCAATAATGATTGTTGAAATCTATGGTTTCGATCCTTAACACATTTTAAAACAACTTCAAATCTTTTAATTTTATTTAAAACATCACCTCCCCAAAATATTTCTTTAACATATTATTCACTGTCCAAAATCGTGAATATACTTCGTTAACCAAATTCATCCTTTCTACTCATTTTATTTTAAAGGATTATCCACCATCCAAAATCGTGAATATGTCTCCTTTAATAAGCTATAACAATTAACTTATCAAAATAAGTCGATTTCGGATTTATAAAACAACGTTTATAAATTCACATTTATATATTTTATAAAAAAACTTCAACTTATAAAATCCCTTAATTAACAAATTCTATTTATATCTCATTTAAATGCCAAAATCCAATTTATAAGTTAATTTCTTATAAATCTTTTATTTTACAAAATCTATTCGTTTTATAACTTCACAATTTATAAATCTATAAATTTCATTCTCTTATGAAATCCATTTATACTTCATTCTAACACTTATAAAACACTCGTTTTATAATTCCAATATTTTAATTACAAATATCAATTTTATAAACCTTTTATATAAACCGTTTATAATAATTCAAAAACCCCAATGTAAACTATTTTATAAAATCATTAACTCCACATTTCCAAATTAAAAACCAATTTTCAACTATATTTTCTCAAAAATCCTAAATTTTATAACATTAAAATTTTAACGTTTATTTATTTAAAATGAACCAATTTCCAAAATTCAATAAAACGTATACTTTCAAAAAACACTTTAAAAATCTTTTTAGACATGAAATCGTTACTTTTAACATGTTTAAAACTCCAAAAATAGGCCCAATGCTGCAACAACACTAAATATAACAATCACGACATCCAAAACATCATATATCATATGATACAGAATATATCACAATATCTGTAAATAAATCAATACGAGTGAGGAATCCAGTTGGAATCCATATGGATGAGGGCAAAGAGACGCTGAAGCTAAATTTGAAGCACAGCAGCAAGTTGTAGAAAGCTACCGAACTGACGTTGCTCAGTTGCGAGAAAAAACCAGCTCCCAGAATTTGGAAATTGAAATGTTAAAAGCTCGACTTTCTAAAGTTGAAAAAAAGCATGATGAGGCTATTGCCGGCAAAGCAGCAGCCGAAGAGTCTCATGAAGCGACCAAGGCCAACATTAGCTGTACCATATTCGAGTTTTACATTCATAGTGTTTTAGGGCGCGGTAGCCTTTCGTTTTTGGGTCCGAAATACGAAATCACTTTGGCTGAAGTGTGGGAGGCCGCAATTGATATGCTTGGAGGTGCTGGCTATGCTGAAGCAGACCTTGAGGCGCATTATCTGGATGATGATGCACGTGCCGCCCTTGCAAAGGGGAAGGAGCAACTTGCTAAACAACGAGTCAGAACGACGGAAGGAGAACCTTTAGGGAGGGCACATTCGACCGACCCGACTCTTCCTTCAGTTTTGGTCGACATTGATATCATCGGCCCCAGTTCCCATTCCTCGCCACCTGCCAAAGTTGACATCGAAAGTGTAACCGCTCACACTGGAGATGAGGCTCAAGAAAGCACTGAAGCACAAGGCTTTGAAGTTGACATTATAAAGCCAATTTCTCCAGGTAACTTCAACGTTGATTTAGCTGAAGTGGATTGCTTGTTCACTTCACATGAACTTGACGAACTTTTTGATTATTACTTAAGTCTTGATGTGCCACTATCTCCTCTCTTTGCGGGGAACACTGACTTTAACTTCTCTTCTTCTGTAGTGAAAACGCCAAGTGCCGCACAGACTTCTCCTCTTCCAGCTGTTCCACCTCCATCTCTTCAAGTTGCGCCTCCTTCTGCTTCTCAACCGGTGTCACAAGAAGAATTAATAGAAGCACTTCAAGGCTAGGATGACCCAGCCGCTTCGCAGGAGCAAAAGGCTGAGGAACTTGAAGAAGGCAAAAAGACTCCGGAGCAATTTCATGACGACACAAAACTGTCTGCACTTATCACTCCAGGCAGTGAGTCTTCTTCAAGGAAGAAGAGGAAGCGTGCAATTTCAAAGAGGAGAAGGAAGAGCACTTCTGCTGGCGAAGAAAAGGCGGAAGTAGACCCGGCTGCACCTTTATCTCCTTCTTCCCCGACTCGTCCAGGCCGGCTTCCAAAGTTAACCATTAGTCCACGCAAGGGCTCTAAAGGTGGAGGGAAGAAGAAATAATGAGTCTCACTCTACTCTTCTGTTTTGCTTTTTGTTACTACATAAAGGCTTATATTGACCGGAATTTGTGCGGGCACCTGTCCCCGCTCTTTTTGAAACCTGCACATGTACAAAAAATTTATAGTATGGAATGAAATGATTCTTTTTACTTGTACAATCTTTGACTATATTTATGAATGCATTTATTCCTTATTTTCGCACAAGTTTCTTCACTGTGATATTGCAATAAGATTGCAATAAGTTCGTGGTATGTTGTTTGAGCATTGCTTTTATTAATATTGCTATGTTGTATTGTATTGCCCCCATACCACACTTATTGCAATTTCTTTCATTTGATAAAACTTTAGAGAATAGTTCTTCTGAGAAGACTTGCACTCTTAAGTTGGAGAACAATTCTTCTGTTTCGAGAAGACTTGTACTCTTAAGTTGGAGAATAATTCTTCTGTTTCGAGAAGACTTGTACTCTTAAGTTGGAGAACAACTCTTCCATTTTGAAGAGGCTTGCACTCTTTCTTTAGAGGATAATTTTTCCATTTTGAGGAAATGCTATTCTGGTTTAGTAGAGTGTGCCTTGTATTGGAGAATTCTTCTCTCTCTTTTGTTTGGAAATATTACACTTCACTTTCGGATATAGTCACTTTTATTTTTTGATAAGTGTACTCTCCTACGCGATGAAGCGAGTTTCCAAAAAAGGCTTTGAATTGGCACTACAACTTTTGCGGAAGAATATTTTCAAGCTGGGAAAACTGATCTTCCTTTGTTAGCTGCAGTGTGCCTCCGAAGAGGGCTTTCTTTTTTTTTCTTGGTGTGCCTTGTTGGATGGCTTTTTTGCTTTATTCGCTTGAAAGTTCTTTTCTTGGGACGTGCCTCCGAAGAGGTCTTGTGCCTCTGAAGAGGGCTTGTGCCTCCGAAGAGGTATTTTTCCTCCGAAGAGGTTTTTATCCTCCAAAGAGTTGTGCCTCCGAAGAGTGCTTTTGCCTCCGAAGAGGTCTTCTACCTCCGAAGAGGTTTTTATCCTCCGAAGAGTTGTGCCTCCGAAGAGGGCTTATGCCTTCGAAGAGGTATTTTGCCTCCTAAGAGGTCTTGTGCCTCCTAAGAGGTCTTGTGGTGCCTCGGGAGAGGGCTTATGCCTCCGAAGAGGGCAGGTGTGTGCCTTTGGTGTAGGCGATGCCTCCGAAGAGGGCTTATGGTGCCTCGGGAGAGGGCTTCTACCTCCGAAGAGGGCATGTGTGTGCCTTTGATGAAGGCGATGCCTTCGAAGAGGTCTTTTGCCTGGAAGTCACTCTCTTATGGTTGAATGGATTCACGGGACAAACGCAAGTTACTTAATTGGATGTCCGTTTGCACAAACGATCGCAACTAGTTAACAAGGGCCCTCGGTGATTCCACCAATCTTTTTTGGTAGAGTAGAGAACTTTCGTTTTTCGGCGTGCCTCGTTAGAGGGCTTTAACCTCCGAAGAGTTGTGCCTCCAAAGAGGGCTTGTGTCTCCGAAGAGGTCTTTTGCCTCCGAAGAGGTCTTTGGGGTAGTTGGCTTGCCATGAAGGTTGCGTCTCATGGTTAAGTGGATCCACGGGGCAGACGCAAGCTATCCAACCGGATGTTCATTTGTACAAACGGTCGTAATTAGCTAGTAAGGGCCTGGTGCCTTCATTTTGAGAAGGTGCTTCTCCGGTGGTTCAACCAACCTTTTTGTTGAGAGGCATGACTCCTTTTTGGCTGTTTTTTGTCTGCTCGCCCTTGTCTGTTTGTCATTTGCTCATCAGCGATTCCCTGTTATCATTTCCAAGCACATGTTCCTTTCCTTTGGAAGTAGTTTATTTTTAACCAAAGAAGTATACTTCATTGTTAAGCGAGTCCGACGGAATCACTAACTGTTTGCATGAAGCTCTCCTTATATAGGATTTGGAATCTGGAATTTTTGTGGCTTGACATTTGTTTATTGAATGATTTCAGGGATCGCTTGGCTTTATGATAAGTAAGCTTTGTTTTAAGAGCCTGCAATGTTAAATCGACATTTTAGCAATACATTTAAAGTATTTACATATCGAAATAAAACAGGCATAATAGTAGAGAACACAAGATTTATAGTGGTTCGGCCAATAACTGGGCCTACATCCACTTTATAGTTCTTATTATTCATTTGCACTTTGTTTTACAATAGCTTGCAATACAGGAATTATTCATCCATAATCATTTTACAAGTTTAAGCAAAGCTTTTAAGTAAAATATGGACGCAAGTGATTGCTGTTCCAAGCTCTTGGAATTGGATCTCCTTCGACAGTTGTCAGTTTGAAAGTGCCGTCAAGAAGTTTTTTGCCTATGACATATGTCCCTTCCCAGTTTGGCGCAAACACTCATGTTGCTGTCATAATCCTTTTTAAGACTAGATCCCCAATCTCAAAGCTGCGTTGGCGAACTTTCGAATTGAAGTGCCTGGCAATCCTTTGCTGATGAGCTGCAACTCTGAGTTGAGCCTCTTCCCTTCTTTCATCAAGGAAGTCAAGTGCTTCACGTTGCAATTCTTCATTTTCAGCTTGGTTGAAATGAATTCTTCTGTGTGAAGGGACTTCTATTTCCACCGGAATCATTGCTTCTGATCCATACGCTAATGAGAACGGAGTGTGCCCAGTCGCAGTTTTGTGGGTAGTTCTGTATGTCCATAGTGCTAGTGATAGCTTATCGATCCAACCACCTTTTGCTTTTTCCAGCTGTTTTTTGATGGTTGATTTGATAATTTTGTTTACTGCTTCCACTTGCCCGTTTGCCTGCGGATGAGCCACTGCTGAAAAGCCTTTTTTGATCTTGAATCGCTTGCAAAAAACTTGGAACTCTTCACTTTAGAATTGGGTTTCATTTTCTGTGATTATCTTTTAGGCACACCATACTTGCAAATGATATTCTTAGTTAAAAAGTTTATCATCTTTTTAGAGGTAATAGTAGCTAATGGTTCAGATTCAGCCCATTTAGTGAAATGATCAACACCAACAATAGAATATCTGATTCTAGACTTGGCAGTTGGCAAAGGCCCAATGAGATCTATTCCCCAAATAGCAAATGGCCATGGACTGACCATCTGCGTTATCTCGTTGGAAGGTGCTCTTGGGATTTTTGCAAATCTCTGGCATCGGTAACATTTTCGGGCGTAGCTAGCAGCATCATGATTAGTGTCTGGCCAAAAATACCCATAACGGAGAATTTTCTTTGCTAGAGTTTGACCACCCGAATGATCCTCACACTCTCCTCCGTATACTTCAGCTAGAATTGTCTTAGCCTCTTCCTTGGTTACACACCGGAGTAATGGCATTGAGAATCCTCGTCTGTACAACCGACCATCTTGCATTACGTATCTTGAGGCTTTCCTTAACAGCTTCTGACGCTCCTTTGAATTTTCTAGAAGGGTGCCGTTAAGCAGATATTCCTTGGTTGGAGTCATCCACGACTCCTGTTCTTGAGAAACAGTCATGATCCAATCAATCTCCACTTCATCAATACCGGGGCTGACAAGACTTCTACAAAAACCAATCACAATAATTGAGCTTCGCCAGTGCTTGCGTACTTTGCGAGAGAATCTGCCTTCATGTTTCTTCCCAGGGTATATGTAACATCCACCTTTTCGCACGATTTAAACAGACACACATGCCAATTCAAACCATACGTAAGGGCGGATTGTTATGGGATAAATAAGAAAACAGAGAAGAAAGAAAAATAAACAGAATCTCACAACAGAAGGATAAAATATAATAATCAAAATATACAGTTCATGAAGCTGTTTTACAAAACCTTTGATTTTATCTATACAATACATATCAGAGTACACATACTATATAACAATGCAGCGGAACAATATGAGTGTAGTGGAATATAATTAATAATAATAATAGAAATCTCCGTCTACGTCCTCCAAAGCTAAAGTCTTTGATCCTGAAACGCTCGGACTGACCCAAGCGAATTTGAAAAGACAAAAACACTCGAGTCAGACTTAAAAGATCTTATGTGAGTTAAATTAACAGAAATAGGTATGAGTGCAGTAACTCAAGAGATGCTCGGGATTTACATCTCCTAAGGATCCGTTAAACTATTTACTATATAGTATATTTCGCTATTATAATAGTGTCTAATTGTAAAATAAACTTACTTTTTAATAGCGTTAAGGGGTTACCCATATAGCCCTTAACACAAATAATGCCAATAGTCTATACAGTGCCTGCATATCTCCTGATCGGGAGACTACGAGAAGACACTCTATAGGTACAACACAAATAGAAACTCGTACAAGGCGCGATAGGGTAGGTGACACGGCACAACTAGGCAATGCCAGAGTAGATATACCAATTACGCTTCCGGGTCGGTGGTAACGCGTAGCGTGCAGCTACCGCCCACCTTGAGCCACACCCCCAAATAAAATCAAAAGTGGCCACCGAATCAATCCAAAAGTCAAAGTATAATATCGAAGGGATGTGTCCGATTAAAGGTGCTACCTTATTAACCCGTCAATCGCTCATGTTTTAGCCTCCTTATGCCAACTCACGGGAGTTGGGTCCACGTATTTACCTTACAGGAAACGCCGCCGCCAACCTACTTCATTCTGGAATCTCCACCGCGTACACGGTTGTTAAAGTGGTTTTCGGAGTTGGCAAAGAGTATGACAACTTCCGATCCCGGTCTCTTCAACAACCAAACATTATTATAACACCGCTGTCATTTAAAAATTAATTATACTTTCAAAAACCAGAATATAATTATCCATTTAAAAACCCATAAATACGATATCATTTTCTTTCCGAAACAAACTCATTTGATATTATTTTTATAAAAACCCAAATTAATATAATATCATTTTATTTCAAATATATATTTCTTTTCCGAAATTATATTGTTTTCAAACTTATAATAATCGAAAACCAAACATTGAATTATAACTTTCAAACTTAATACTTCGAAAATTCATAGCTTAAACCATAATTTCTAAAACTTAAATGGTTTGGATATTCAAACAGTATATAGCATCAATAGTTTGGATTCAAAATTTCTTTATAAAAAAAATAATTTCTGCGACTTACAATTTATTTCATTTAAGATTAAGTCAAAATCCATAAATTTTAAAATCGCTTTCAGTTTAAATAAACCACTTCAGTTTCAATATATTTCAAACTATGAATATTAAACAATTGAAACTAAGGTTGGAAATTTCTATTTCGCCAATTTAAAGTCCTATTATTTAGTTTGAAATAATAATAGCATAATAAACCCGTAATCATTTAAGTAAAACTCAAATTACTTATAAGAGAAAATTTCCTTAAATTTTTATACTAGAAATATTCGTTTAATTCACCTTGAACAGAATTCAGTTATAAATATCATACCCTTTTTAAAATTTCAAGTTAATAAATTTTACATCAACTTATGAAGTTAACTTCTTAATTAAGCTCAATTCCAAATAAATTTTTCAATTTAACTCCAAATCTTAATTAATTTAAATCCTTTAAAATTATATGAAATTACAATATCTTAACATGTACTTAACCATATAATATAAAATAATCAAACCCCGTCATTCAACTTATTTATTTTATTTAACAAATCCATACATAGCTTATCTTCAATACTTTAACTATAGATGTATATATAAAATAAGATTTTATATAATATCAAAATCTATATTCATTAACTGTATCATATCCAAACCATAGAAAAATCATTTCAAAAATAATTTTTATATATATACCGCGATGCCTGTATATAATTTTCTATCCTATGGTCAAGTGATATGGATATTTATCATTTCAATCCGCAATTTAAAAAAATGTGGTTGTATATCTGTGACGCCCCACCTCTATATTCAAGCTAACCAAGGACACTACGAAGTAATGCTGTCAACTAGCACGGAGAATAAGGCTGTTGAGGAGCGACATTCCGTGTAATTGCTTTGTGCGAGCACCGATATGCCAGATAGAATAACATGCAATTCATTTCGAGAGGAAATCCGACATATCGATACAAACTCAAAGCTACTACACAGTGGCTATAATATCTTCGGAAACAAATATAGAAATAAGCATAACATAAATCAGTCACAGATAATTCATATCACAAAGGCGAAAGAAGATATGAATATATAACTAACACGTGAAAGTGTACATCAGAGTAGTGGTCAAAAAGATCCACAATAATACAAAAGAATAGCAACACGCGCTATACAAAAGAATACAACTATGAGTATATGTCTCAAGTGTAAACAACAAAAACTGCTAATCTAAATAGTTAGCCAAAAGTCAGAGTAGGAAATCCCAGAAGAGAAGTCAAACAGAAGCACCTGTAACATCTCGGTCTGACCCGAGTATTATTTAAGAAGAAAATAATAAACGGATCAGTCTAGCTATAATTATCAGATAAAATGAGATATAAGAAGAGATGTAGCAAAAACGTATGATAACCAAAAATGTCATACTGCGACAAGTATACATAGAAAAATCAACAAGGAAAATCATACAAATATCTCAAGAATCTCATAGCATCAAAAAGAATATCATATTCTTTATTTGCTTCACCAAGACACAATAAATGACATACATATCAATGCCAATCGAAAAAGGTGGTGAAACATAAATTCCAGAAATCAACACAAGAAATCCAGAAATCAAATAATTCAGAGCATCGATGTCGTACAGCGTGACATCCGATGATCCAGAAACACAATAGAACAACGACGCCGTACAGCGTGACGCCCGATGAACCAAAGCACAATAAAAGGAAACAACGACGTCGTACAGCGTAACGTCCGATGAACCAAAGCAGAATAAAAAGGAACAACGACATCGTACAGCGTAACGTCCGATTAACCAAAGCAGAATAAAAAGGAACAACGACGTCGTACAGCATAACGTCCGATGAACCAAAGCAGAATAAAAAGGAACATCGACGTCGTACAGCGTAACGTCCGATGAACCAAAGCACAATAAATAGGAACATCGACGTCGTACAGCGTAACGTCCAATGAACCAAAGCAGAATAAAAAGGAACAAAGACGTCGTACAGCGTAATGTCCGATGAACCAAAGCAGAATAAAAAGGAACATCGACGTCGTACAACGTAACGTCCGATGAACTAAAGCAAAATAAAAAGGAACAACGACGTCGTACAGCGTAACGTCCGATGAACCAAAGAAGAATAAAAAGGAACAACGACGTCGTACAGCGTAACGTCCGATGAACCAAAGCAGAATAAAAAGGAACATCGACGTCGTACAGCGTAACGTCCGATGAACCAAATCACAATTAAAATGGAACAACGACGTCGTACAGCGTAACGTCCGATGAACCAAATAAGAATAAAAAGGAACAACGACGTCGTACAGCGTAACGTCCGATGAACCAAAGCAGAATAAAAAAGAACATCGACGTCGTACAGCGTAACATCGGATGAACCAAAGCAAAATAAAAAGGAACAACGACATCGTACAGCGTAACGTCCGATAAACCAACACATAGTAAAATGGAACAACGACGTTGTACAGCGTAACGCCCGATGAACCAAATCACAATTAAAACGGAACAACGACGTCGTACAGCGTAACGTCCGATGAACCGAATCAGAATAAAAAGGAACAACGACGCCATACAGTGTAACGTCCGATGAACCAAAGCAGAATAAAAAGGAACATCGACGTCGTACAGCGTAACGTCCGATGAACCAAAGCACAATAAAAAGGAACAACGACGTCGTACAGCGTAACGTCCGATGAACCAAATCACAATTAAAACGGAACAACGACGTCGTACAGCGTAATGTCCGATGAACCAAATCACAATTAAAACGGAACAACGACGTCGTACATCGTAACGTCCGATGAACCGAATCGAAAAGACATCGCACAATTGCTAGTCTAAATCATAAAATAATCGTCATGATCATCAAGAAGTGTCAATTACACTAAGCTAGTAAATATAGAAGTTTAGCTTCATGTCCCATAACCACTTGCTTAACTCAAATATTTACGAACAAACTGTAGATCTTCACTAGAAAATTGTCACAAAAAGGTTCAGTCGAACAAGTCCAAGAGTTAACCGACGAAGCAAGCGCAAGCGTTTCATACCACTTGTTTTACTAAGTCGTTTAATTCAATTTCTCATACGAGTGAGGTAAAGGTTTGTATATACTAATAGATTGGAAATCGGTTTGAGAAAACGAGCTTTGTAGTAAAATAGTGTTGAAATCATTTAAAGAAAGAGTTTTGATATTTACTACTAGTATTGAAACCTTTATTTTTTTAAAGTGACAAATCATAGAAAGGATTGTTGAAACAATCAATCATCAAAATTCACATTCGAAGACGTGAATAAAATCCAAAGAAATCGATTACGGAATCTATCGAAATGGATATTCCCTAAAATCACGAAGAAAATGTCATCAAAGTCGATAATAAGTGATAATAACAAAAGGGAATCAACACGAATCGATTAAAGTTGGAATTCTCAAGCGAATAGGAAAATAGGCAAAAGACTGCAGATTCAGACGTCTGAAATCAAGGATTCAGACGTCTGAATCTGGAAAACAAAATATTTTCCAGAACAGAATTCAGACGTCTGAATCAATAAATTCAGACGTTTGGAAATGCTAAATTTTAGCCTATTTCCTTTCGGGTTCAATTCAAACCAATTCAGACGTCTGGAAGTTTGGATTAAGACGTCTGAATACTAGGGATTAAAAATTCCCAGTATGATATTCAAATGTCTGAAAATACATATTCAGACGTCTGAAAACTGAATTTCAGGCATTCCATGAACCTAGGCCAAAGATGGCCAAATGATTATCGGGAGCGATCGGACAAGCAAAGACGGCTACGGATTTATGTCAAGCGACAACCCAGCCTTAATGGCTCTTTGATACGCCTCGAATATCAATGTCCAAAGATCCATAATAGGATTTTCATAAAATTAGACCAAAACACCAAAAATTGGAATTTACACCAAATCAATCCAAACCAAAATCAAATGCACATGAATAAGTGTTACGAATTCATACCTAACAATCCTTGATAATTATAGACGAAGATGTGAGATAAAATCTCACCTTTGAACCCAAATCAATGAAGGAGAAGCTTATAAAACAAGCTAAGATCAATTCCTCTTTAATAACAACTCAAGAAGCTTCAATCTAAGCTTACAAGCAAAATATTTCCTATGTTAGGTTTAGGAATTTCTGAAATGGAATGGAGAAAGAGTTGGAGAAGATGACGAGGATGCTTACCAATGGGTTCTCTTAGAATTTGGAGCTAGATCTTGGATTTTGCAAATGAACTAGGGTTTTGGATTTCTATTTTCCATTCTCTTCCACCATTTTTTGCTTTAGAACTGAAAAGAGGAGGAAGTGAGAGTGAATGGGGAGAAGTGGTTTCAGTTTGGGGTATTAAGTTGGCTAGTGGGCTGAACCCAACCCAAAGCCCTAAGTGAAAAGGTAGCAAAATTCAACTTACTCCAAACATATCGAAGCTTATACTCAAAAAGGTTGCAAACGACATTTTGAACTCAATGGAAGGGGTCTGGAGTCCTAATTCGACTGTTTGCAAAAAGTAGGTTTTCGGGCAATAATCCGACCAACGATGAAATATTTAAATAAAATATTTAAATATACGATCGATAAATATGCGGGTTGTTACAATATCATTTCAAACCGCAATCCCGAATGAATGAAATACATGATAACTTGCAGATTTTAAAATATAGTACACATCATCCATTCACAAAACATCAATCATCAATCATTAATTATAATCCTCATCAATTTATTTCAATCATCATCAATTTAAACAAACATCAATATATGGCATATACAATATAACAGGAAATAAATGACAGTTATTAACTAACAGTTTATATTCAAAATAAATTTATTAACTGTTTAGCTATCAGTTTATATGCAAAATAAATAAATTTAACTGTCAATTTATATGCAATAATAAAATTAATTAATAGTTATATTAAATAAATGCGATTTAATAGAGATAATGAATAAAACATGCCAAACAGTCATAAATAAATTTATACACATATCTAAAATCAATTTAAAAGACATAGGAAATTTTAGAAATTTTGAGTGGGTTAAAACACTCACCTTTTGAATTTAAATCGAATTTAAATCCGATTTAAATCCAAAAATTTGACGGTCTCCAAATCTGTCCAAACCAGCGTCAACGCGTCTGGAATTTTATTACGATCCTAACAAAAAAAATTTCGCATGAAAACAAGGTCGTATGAGAAAGTCATTTGATTTAAACTAGTTTAAAACAAAAAAAAACAAACTAACTAACCCAAACACACGTCCACGTCATCACCTATTCTCCTCCCTCTCTCACGCGTTCTTCATCTTTAGGAACACGCGACCGAAACAAGCACGCATGCAAATCACTACAGGCCGCCACCCTCCTTGGCCATCGCAGCCGCCCAGACCGCCTCCCCTCGCTCCTCTGGCCGCTCTACGCCCTCTGACCATCACAACGTGACCGCCATCCCATCGACGCGTCCAAAAACACCCAACCGTCGCCCCTATAAGTAAACCCTAATCTAATTTTAGCTTCGAATCCAACCGTCGAAATCCCAAACGAACCATACCGATCGACTTCCCCTGGTGCTCTCTACGATACCCAGAAGGGGTTTCTCGATCAGATTCTGTCTTATTCCGGCACGATGAACGGCCGAAAACAATTTGAAGTTTTCTGGACGAAAAATAGCTCCAATCGAAAAACGAACAGTACCAGCAGATTATGCTCTTCGAGAACTATGACATATAATTTTTGTGAATTTTTCTGGAGACTTTGAATTTTGACTTTTGAATTGAAATTGGATCTAGGGTTTCTAGCCGTTGGAAGAAGAGAAGGAACTGATGAAATGAACGCACAAACAAATGAGAATAGATGGGGCTAGGGTTTATAACCGGGTTTATACAGATAGGTTATAGATTTGAATAGATAGATCGGATAAACAAATGTGCTAACGCTAACGTGGCCCAAAAAGCCCGTTCTGACCCCGGAACGAAATTGGGTAAACCCATATATCAAAATAAGTATTTTAGAATATTCTGAATGCGATGGAAAAAGTTTCACGTCCAAATTCGATCGTATGAAGAAGTTATGATCAATTCAATATTTCCAAATTGATTTCAAATTGATTTCAATTAAATCGATTTCAAGGCGTTTCGCGTTCGTACGATCAAACGACAAGTCCGAACGCTACGAAACTTGAAACCCTACAATAATTCACTGATACGGATCCGATGAAACTGGTTTCGTCAAAATCCGAGTCCGTGCCCAAAATGGCCATTTTTATATTAATTAAATAAATTTAAAATAAATAAATAAAATCAAATTTTATATTTAGATTCTAAAATTGACCCATTTTATCACTTTAAAAAAAAATTCAATCATTTACAAAATTTCAACATGTTTAGATGTCAATTTAAAGAAGGTGAATTTATAAATTTCAATATAAATCCTTAATTCATTAAATACCCAAATTATAAATAATATCCTAAAATTTCGTTTAGTTAAATAAATTAGTTCGTATTCCATTCATTCCTGTCAAACGGATGGATTAAATATTGGATTACAAATTATCACACAAATTTCTCACATTATCTTTATTTCAAATAACAAATTATTTAACTATATTCAATCTCATTTAATTGCAATTAAATTCAATTATTAGACTTTAAGTTTCCATATAAATAAATCCTGATTCTCATTCTTAAATTCACTATTTATCATATTACCATCCTGGGTACCATATATATATATATATATATATATATATATATATCCAAATACTTTAACATTTTCCAATTGTTTATCTCAATTGCATAACATTAAATTTATATTTATTACAATGGTTCTGATTTAATTGAACGAACTAAGTATATAACTCATAATAGTTGTGGTAAAACTCTCAATCCTACATTTATAAGTTTGTTATTTCCACTCAAATATTATAGATATTTACAGGTATAGGTTTTTTTTTATTGAGTCATTATTTATTAAATAGTAATTAGATAAATTCACTATTTAAGTCTGTTTTAAATTTATTACCAAATACCCATTTACCTTTCCCATCAAATTTGAATTCCATTCAATTAATATAACAATCACTTTCCCATTCACACCTTATTATCAACCCACAATTATTGCAATTCATTATCTTATATTGATTTTATACAATTACCATTAACTTTACATTTAATTACTATTCAATGTATATTTATTCATCAATCAATTCGATATTTACTGTTCTTTACTTTTATTTGATAAATAACCTAGTATACATTTTCATACACTCATTTCATTACATTCATTTATGGGTATTGCATTGAAATTTAATTTATTAGCTAATACCAACATTATTACCATTAATTACAATTGGATTCCCAATTTTTTTATTCAATACCATGAATGAATAACATATATATTAACCAAATCCTTACATTTGTTTTTCTCATATTTAAAATCAAATCATAACATTTAAATGATTTTACTGAATTGGAATTTCATTCGAGTCATAAATTATTAACTTGCATTAACATGATTCCTAAATTTATTCCAATTTCCGTTTACACTCTTTTATTGCATTAAATCAATTTAATACTTTCATTAATTTCTCGTATTAAATTTTATATCCAGGTAGGAATCTTTTTCTACTTACTTCATTTGGATTTTATGCAAATTTCTATAAATAGGTTTTAAGTCACCATTTACATAATTTATTTTAGCCTTCATTTTAATATTTGTTTTACCCCCTTTATTATTTCTACTAAAAATTAATTACAAAAATCCTATTAAATAAACAAATTAAATTGTCACAATTTACGGGTCGTTACAGTATATGACTTATCGTATAATGGTCAAGATCATCGAGAAGTTCCCAGGCCCTTTACAAGTAAGCAGGCAAATTTCCTCCTTTAGTTTGAAACTCTTTCTTGACCTGGCTACAATAAGCTGTGAATCACTGAAGATTTGCAACACTTTGACATTCAGTTCTTTAGCAATCTTCAAGCCGGCAATAAGAGCTTCATACTCTGCTTCATTATTTGTCGAAGGAAATTCCAATCTCAATGCGTAGCACAATGATCGCCCTTCGGGGGTTTCAAGCACGATCCCAGCTCCAGAACAATTGTCGTTTCTTGCGCCATCAACATATAGTTTCCATCGAGTCGGGATGTCATTAGTAACTTCTTCCTCGCTGTCATCTTTATCTGTGTATTCTGTAACGAAATCTGCTAAAGCTTGTCCATTGATTGCTCTTCGAGGATGGTAAGTGGCATCATATTGGCTGAGTTCAATATTCCACATCAGAAGATGACCCGAAGTCTCAGGGCGAAATAGGACTTGCTTTAGAGGCTGGTCAGTGAGGACTTTGATAGGATGATCTTGAAAATATGGCCTCAACTTTCTGGAAGCTATCAGTAGGCAATAGGCGAGCTTTTCCAGCTTTGAATAATTCATCTCTGCCCCAGTAAATCTCTTGCTGATGTAGTAGACCAAACGCTGAATTCTTGCATCTTCACGTACTAATGCTGCACTGAGAGCATGAGACGAAATTGCTAAATATATGAAAAGATCTTCACCGCTGCTAAGCTTAGAAAATATTGGAGGCGCTTCCATATGATGAATTAGTTCATCGAAAGCTTTCTAACATTCCGGAGTCCATTCAAAAAAATTCCTTCCTTACTTTAGAGCGTCAAAGAATGGAATGCATTTATCCGTGGCCTTGGAAATAAACCGACTCAAAGCAACAACTTTTCCATTGAGGCACTGCAATTCCTTCTTTGTCCTAGGGGCTTTGACTTCCCTCAGAGAAGTGATTTGAGCAGGATTAGCTTCAATGCCCCTATCACTCACAATGAAACCCAAGAATTTCCCAGACTCTACCCCGAATGAACATTTCAAAGGATTAAGCTTCATTCCATACTTTCGGAGGACTGCGAACATTTCTGCCAAGTGATCCATATGGTCCACTGCTTTCCTTGACTTTACCAACATATATCAACGTATGGCTTGAACATAGCATTAACAAGTCTTTGGTAAGTTGCCCCTGCATTCTTCGGTCCAAAGGGCATGACTTTGTAGAAGTAAAGACCGACATCGGTGATGAAGCTTGTGTCCTCCTGATCTGGCTCATGCATCATGATTTGGTTATATTCGGAGTAAGCATCCATGAAAGACATTAATTCATGCCCAGCTGTTCCATCCACCAACTGATCAATCCTGGGCAACGGGAAGCAGTCTTTGGGGCAGGCTTTGTTTAAATCTGGAAAATTGATGCATACTCTCCACTTTCCATTTGCTTTTTTAACCAGCACCGGACTAGAAACCCAATTTGGATAAGTGGACTCTCTGATGAAACCATTCTCCATGAGCCGATCTACTTCTTCTTTCAATGTCGCTGACCTTTCTGGACCCTGGGTTCTTCTTTTCTGCTTCACAGGCGTAAATTTCGGATCAATATTCAGAGTATGTACCGCGATTTCTGGAGATATTCCACACATATCGGCATGAACCCAAGCGAATACATCTAGATTTGCTTTCAGAAATGATATCAAAATAATCTGAAACTTCACACTAAGTTGCGAACCCACATTCAGCACTTTGTTCGGATCATTCGGGTGAACAGGTACTGGCACCGTTACCTCTACTGGCACCACTCTATTCTCCCCCATACTAGCTTTTCTGGGATCCATTTCTTTTCGTGCTCCACTATGCCCGCCAGTGTAGGATCCACCCTGTAATTGCTACAAGGTTGGTTCTTTGATGCGGAGTGGAGCTGCCGCATCCTTTCCCATCTCTCTCTTTCTTGCTTCCCGCAACTCTATTAGATAACATTGTCGCCCAGCATTCTGATCCCCTTTAATAACACCAACTCCATTATCCCTGGGGAACTTCATAGTGAGGCACCACGGGGCGAGAATTGCCTTGAATGCTGCAAGAGTTGGCCGGCCTAGGAAGGCATTGTAAGCAGGAAATCCGTCAACAATCACAAATGTCTGCTTTCGAACCACCTTCTTCTGCCCCTCTCCAAGTTCAAAAAATAAGTCAATAGTTCCAATTGGTTGTTTTGGTTCCCCAGTGAACCCAGCATTCTTCTGCGATGAAGCCTGAACATCTGCCATAGGAATCTTCATTTGATCGAATGTCTTTTTGAAGAGGATATTGCAAGAGGCGCCGCAATCAACAAGCACTCTTCTTACAATAGCAGGTCTGATGCCGCAGAAATGACTAAGGAATCCATGGTAGGAGCTTCAACACCCATAGAGTCCCTGGCCCTGAACACAATATCAACATTAAAAGTTTTCTGCTGCTTCAAAGGTGCAATGTCTTCCAACACAAAAACATTCTCTTCTACTGGGGTGTATTTCAAAGCATGAGCATATCTTTCCATCTCGCCCCAGCTTCTGCCTACCGGGTGAGGACCTCCCATGATTACATTTATAACAGGCCTTTATGATTCATGTGCAGTAGTACTTTCACCCGAGCCAGATGGATGAGCAGGAAGTTGTTGGGCCTCAGTAGATGAAGCTAGGTTGTTCCTATTTCTCTAAACATATTGTTGTAGCTTGTTTTCTCTCAGCGGCTCTTCAATCAAACTTTTCAAATGACGACATTCGTTAGTATCATGACTGGGTTGATTATGAAACCGACAAAATCTCCCACTTTGAATAGCCTTTTTCCCAAGCTTTATCATAGGTGGTTTAGGATATTCCACGGTATCTTTGGTAGCGAAAAAGATATTCTCCGGAGTATCATTTAAAGGAGTGAAATCTGAGGGCCTTAAGAAGCGAGGTTTCTTCCCATCCTTCTGCTTCTTGCCACTGTTATTCTCCCTCTTCTAACTTCCGGATTCCTTTTTGGTAGGAGCAGCAGTGTTATTCTTAACCTCTGTCAATGCCGCTTTCGTCGGCGCAGGAAGGCTTTCCAAGCGCATGAATTCGTCAGCTTTCTTGTAGAATTTCTCAAGCGAGTTTGGTTCCTTCATCTTCAACCATTTCCCAAATTCACTCGATTTGTCGATTGCCCTCATTAAGTAAGTCAAGACCATCCGTGGCTCCGCATTGTCCACTTCAGCTAAGGCTATGTTGAAGCAGTTAAGAAAGATCTAATAGATTCTCTGAGATTCTGTTCCAGGCTGGACAATGACATAATATCCTTCGCCTTTGAAGCATACAACCTGAATTGTTCTTTAAACTTCCGAGTTAAATCGGAGAACTGGTCCACAGATCGGACCGATAGTTTTGTGAAGCAGAGTAGAGCCACTCCTTCCAAGTATACCGGAAAGTACCGGCATTTGATCTCATCCGATGCCCTAGCACCAGTCATGTGCCAGTCATACTTATATAGGAATTGGTTAGGGTCGCTTGTTCCCTTATAAGCCAGAATGGTAGGGGGAACAAATTTCCTTAGGAATTCTGCCTTCAGAATCCTTTTATTGAACGGAATTTTGCTTGGAGCGAACCCTCATTCCTTTTCATATTCTTCCCTTTGCGGACTTTCTTTCATAATTTGTCGTACCATGCCCGAAAGGTATTCCTCATCGTTTAAAGGCTCTGTAGGACAGACTTCGGCCATTTTCTCGGAAGTTTGCCTGGACAAACGTTCGTAGAGAGTTGGCTGCGGTCTTGATCCTCCAGCTTGGGGAGGTGTTTCTTTTGCGGGGCTATCTGCCTTTAGAGGAGTATTCCTCTCTTCAGGATTATGAACATCATCAGCAAGGTTTTCCTCATTATTCACTGGTTGACGGTTAGCTCCGAGCAAAGCGTTCAACCTATCAAGCATTAAAGGTTCTGGGCTTCCATCTGTTGATATAGCCCAAACACTACAGCATCCAACTCTGCACGTGTAATTCCAACACTTGGAGCTGCTTGACTTGATGAAGGATAAGTGGCAGTATTTTCATGGACATCGCCGGGTCTAGCAGATCTGCGCTTTCTTCCAGGAGCCATAATCTTTGATAGAGTTCTGGTTTTGAGAGAGATTCTTTCAACAAACTTTTGCGAATCAATGATGAAAACACCCTGAGTTCGATGTTCTCAGTGAAAGCACCAAAAATATTAACGCTAAAATTGAATGCTAACACCCCGATGTAAGTAGAGATAAAGTGAAAGCACCACCCGTTAATACAGGAATTAGAAATAAGTAGAAAAGTCACAGAAAAAAAGTAAAGAGACAACAGTTTTATAGTGGTTTGGCTACGAGTTAAGCCTACGTCCACTTTAATCTCTTTTATTGCTGATTCGGTTACAATTTATACAACAATCTTCGATTACAACACCACTTAGACAAATAACTAGAACTCCGATGTAGAAGAATTCTTCAAATTCATGTTGAATGTATTAGATCTCTTCTTGAAGTTCGTTGAAGTGTCTTTCCTGTTTGAAGTGTTGAATGAGTCGAGAAATCAGCAGAGTATAGGTGTTCCAGAAATGAGCCAAAAGGTCCCCTCTTTGGTGGAGTAGGCATGGTATTTATAGGAGATTTCTGGAGTAAGTCGTAGGTCGTGGGCGACCTAGGGATAGGTCATAGGTCGTGGGCGACCTAGGGGTCAGATTGGCCATGTTCTAGGTCGTGGGCGACCTAGGTAGTAGCAGGAGAGGGAGTGGCGACCTAAGGCACTACGGCATAAAGAAGGTTGCCTTGGTCTGCATAGGTCGCGCGCGACCTAATGGAGGATGAGGGATGTAGCTTAGGTGTAACATCCCGCCTTTTCGCACGATTTAAACCGACACACATGCCGATTCAAACCATACGGAAGGGCGGATTTGTTATGGGGTAAATAAGAAAAAAAACAGAGAAGAAATAAACAAATAGAATCTCACAGCGGAAGGATAAAATATAATAAGAAAATATACAGTTTATAAAAAAACTGTTTACAAACATTTATATAATACATATCAGAGTTACACATACCAATAACAATGCAGCGGAACAGTGTGAGTGTAGTGCAATACTATAAATAATAATAATACAAATTCTTCGTCTTCGTCCTCCAAAGCTAAAGTCTTCGATCCTGAAACGCTCGGACTGACCCGAGCGAATTTGAAAAAAACAAAAACACTCGAGTCAGAACTAAAAGATCTTATGTGAGTTAAATTAACAAAAATAAATATGAGTACAGTAACTCAAGAGATGCTCGGGATTTACATCTCCTAAGGATCCGTTAAACTATTTACTATATAGTATATTGCGCTATTATAATAGTGTCTAATTGTAAAATAAACTTACTTTTAAATAGCGTTAAGGCTTTACATTTTCCACCTTAACACAGTTATATATTCCCATAGTCTATACAGTACCGTAATCTCCCCCGTACTGGGCGTCGTCAGAGGGCACTCCATAGGTATGGTACAAAGCCAAAATCGTATAAGGCGCGCTAGGGTAGGTGACACGGCACAACTAGGCAATGCCAGGGTAGATATACCAATTACGCTTCCGGGTCGATGGTAACGCGTAGCCGCAGCTACCGCCCACCTCGAACAACTCCCCCAAAATCAAAATATAGAAGTGGCCACTGAATCAATCCAAAGTCAAAGTATAATATCGAAGAGGAGTGTCCGATCAGAGGAATGACCTCATTAACCCGTCAATCGCTCCTGTTTTAGCCACCTTATGCCAACTCACGGGAGTCGGGTCCACGTATTTACCTTACAGGAAACGTCGCCCCAACCTACTTCATTCTGGAATCTCCACCGCGTACACGGTTAGTCAAAGTGGTTTTCGGTATCGACAGAGAGTATGTCCATATCCGATCCCGGTCTCTTTGCCAACCAATCGTTATTATAACACCGCGGTCATTTAAAAATAGTTTATACTTTAAAACCAGAATATAATCCATTTCAAAACCATAATATTACGATATCATTTCTTCTTTAAAACCCAAAAAGATTCATTTTGATATTATTTTATAAAACCCAAATCAATGATATCATTTCCCAAATATAAATCTTTTCCAAAAATTATGCCACTTTTAAAATTTATAATTCCTTGTAACCAAATATTTGAATATTAACTTTCAACATAATACTTCGAAATCCATAGTTTTTAAAACCATTACTTTCAAAACTAAATGGTTTGGATATTCAACAGTATATAAAATAAGTGGTTTAACTTAAATGTTACTTTGAAAAGAAATATTTCTCGTGGCTTTACAATACATTTCTTTATTTAAAGTTAAAACCAAAATTTAATATCGCTTCAAGTTCCAAAACCATTTCAATAAATTCATATATATACGTATATCCATTTTGAGTATAAATATTTCAACTAAAGTTGGATTTTATTCTTTCAAATCAAATGTTCTATTAATTAGCCTTGAATATTCACATAGAATCCATAATTTATAAGACTTCAATTTCTAGTAATAAATTATATATATTTTCCAATTCAAGTTATACTAGAATATTCATTTAATTTATTTTGGGAAAATCCAATTATAAATATCATATCTTAAAATTTCCAACTTAACATTTAAACATAGGATATAAATTATCAAACTCCATTTACTAAATTTTCTTCCATTTTAATAAAGGGATTTATACACCTTTTTATTTCAAATTTTTCAACTTCATATGTATATAAATATGGAAGAAAACATTTATTCAGTATAAAATTTAAGATTTTTATAAACCGTATTCCATCCAAACCATAGAAATCACATTAAAAATAGTTATATATAGACCGCGGTGCCTGTATATAGTTTTCTATCCTATGGTCAAGTGATATGGATATTTATCATTTCAATCCGCAATTTAAAAAAAAAACTACGGTTGTATATCATTTCAAACCGCAATCCCGAATGAAATGTAAATGCATACTAACTTGCAGTTTAATGATATCCAAATAAAACATTCATTCAACAACACATCCATCATCCAATCACAACATCGATCAATATCAATCAATAACAATTATATATATGATCATATATAACAGGTGATAACTGGCAGTTTATTCAAATTAAATTTATCAACTATTAATCTAACAGTTTATTCAGTAATAATTTATACAACTGTTAACTAGCAATTCATATGCAACAAAAATTTTCAACAGTCAATTAATACACAATAAATCAATTAAATTAACAGTTAAATTTAATAAAATGCAATTCAACAGATATGAATGAAATAAACATGCCAAATACTCATAAATAAATTTCTATTCATTTCTAAAATTTATTTAACAAACATAAAAGCTTCTAGAAGTTGTGAGTGGGTTAAAACACTTACCTTTTGAATTTAAATCGAATGTAAATCCGATTTAAACCCAAAATTTGACGGTCTCTAAATTTATCCAAACCAGCGTCATCAGATCCGGAATTTAATTACGATCCTAACAAAAGAAATTTCGTGTGAAACGGAGTTCGTATGTGAAAGTTATCACAATTAAACGATTTGCAATTGAAATAAAAAAAATTAAAAATAAACAAAACAAAAATAAAATACTGTGCCGCATCCACCTTCCCTCGTGAAAAACGCATATGCTTCTTCTTGATTGCTAACTTTGTTCCGTAATTTTTCTTTTATTTCGATTTACTTTAATTTTCCTCCTTATTATATGAATGTATGTATTTTAAAAGGTTTGAAAGAAAAAGAAGATTTGAAAAAGAAGAATTGAAAAAAAATGATTAAAATAAGAACTGAAAACGGAAGAGAAGATCTAGATTTGAAAAGAAGAAAGTTTGAAATAGAAGTAAATTTGAAGAAGAAGAAGAAGAATATTTGAAGAGAAAGAAAAAAAATTAAAATGAGAGATAATAAGGAGCTTTGAGAAAAACAAGAAAAAAGAAGAAGAAGAAGAAGAAGAAGAAGAAGAATAGCATGGAGGCTAGGGTTAGAGTTAGGAGAAACAAAATGTAATAGAAGAATAAGAAGTAGGTTATTTATAAGGTTAGAGTTAGGTTTAGGGACAAATAGATTTGAAAGGAGAGGCTGCTATTAATTAGAAATAAAGTGAATATGAACACTTGGTATTGAAATATAGCAAATATGAACAGTCCTTTTTTTTTTTTAAAGTAGCAGGTATTAAAAAGAGGTATTTATTAATTAGAAAGAAAATGAATATGGAGGGACAAAAATAAATGACACGTTTCGTTAGTTTGATTCTAAATTAATTAAGTGCTAGATACAGAAAAATTTGAATACATCATATATATATTCATACTTTAACTGTGTGACAAAATTGCTAAACATACATCAAGTACGATTAATTGGTGACAATATATAGGAATAATCAACAATAAATGTGGATGCAATCACATAAGGATCTAATAGGGAAGGAGATAAAAGTAACAACGTTGATTAATTCCACTTTCCCACTTTAGCCAATCCAATTACAAAATTTAAAATTTTATAAAATTTCTCTCCTTTGATTTCTTAAACAATTTTAATAACTAACAACAAGTTCTATGTTAATTCAATCATTAATCATTTCGCCAATTACCAAATTAAATTTCAATTATTCGCAATAAATCAAATTATAAATTTTTCATTCCAATAAATAAAATAAATCTTGATTTTTTTTTCTTCCATCCTTATTAATTCCACAACTTGTTCAATTTGAAAATCATTATCATATTTTCCAAATGTTACCTTAATTTAACACTTATGTAACGTATTATTAGATGCGTTGCAAGATTTCAATTTCAATCCCCATTTCTTAATATACTCAAATTCTGGACATTTTTATTTCCTTACCCATAAGTGTAACATTTATTGCCAATTCCATCCAAATTTAATAGGTAACCCTTAACAATATTTTCAATCCAAAGGTTATACTTAAGTTTACGTTGTATTCTACAACTTATCATATTATGAAGAAAATTCACATTATTCCCCAATATTACCTTAATTCATATTAACTTAACATTAAATTTACTCTTCATTCTATTATTAACCTATTAGTATTAAATAGATGAAATTAACATTGGTTTTACACTCTATTACGTAGATATCCTTAAATTTTATCTAAGTTTATATTTACATAATATTCCAACATTAAATTTCATCCAATTTTTTTTCTTCCTTTTTATTTTAATTAAATCCAATTTCCCTAAAGTTACATTCAAACAAGTAAATTTTGATTTCCAATCAATCATTATACTATAACGTTCTTAACATTTTTTCATTACACTACTAAATTCTACCTTGATAAGTTTACGCTTCTATTGCTTTACTTTCACACTTCCGTTAAAATATAAATTAATTCTAAAGTAACGTTTATTGTTGACCCCGCCATTTTAATTACTCATATTTAGATGAACGTTATTTCAAATAAGTTCATTGACTCATTTAAATTAGGTAGTTTATAGTAGTTGTTATCCCACCCTTACAGTTATTTCCTACTAACGTGCTACCAACTCCTTTAATTAAAATTTGAATTCCAAACCTTATTTAATATACTAAGTAAGATAAATAACATATATAGATTGCTACCAACTTTCCTTTTCTTGCATCTATGTTTTTATTACTTGACACACCAGTAAATATTACATATACACAAAATTCCGTTATCACTTGCCTAACAAGGTTATTATCACTTAAGATCTCACTGCATCCACATTTTCACATTTTCATTTCCTAGTTTCTTTACTTTATTCTACATAATTTATTACAAATGGGATTTTCTTTGGTTTACATCTTATTTGTATTTAACATTTCTCAATCACCAATTCATTTCACTTTAACTGCGGTAAATTGGCGGATAAATTGAATTTGATTCCCAAAATCTAAATTAACAAGAAACAAGGGTAGGTAACATACAATAGTCATTACTCCAAATTCTAGTCACCTAAATAGTCTTTTATTCCTTGCAAATAAATGTTACTATTTATTTTCATAGTACAAATCTCAATGATTATTCCATTTTATATTTGCTTAGGCCATTTATAGTCCACTATACATATCTACAAAAATGGGTAATTTATTCAATTCATTAAGTGTCAATTCTATTAAGCCCTGTTTATATCTTTATGCATTCTTCTATTACTTTACAAAAGGGAATAACTTTTAAACTCATACACTTGATAACAAAACCGTTATAAATCCAATAAACTTCCAAATCCAAGTTTGTACACATTTTACACAACTATTATGATTTCTCACAAACGTTGAATTTATTAAATGACCATTTATTAAAATTTAATTCCCTTAATTGAATCAAATGCTTATTATTATATATATTCTTTTCATTCTACCATTCCTTCCCATTATAAATTCATTAACGTATTTACACATCTCTATCTTTCAAATATAAAATAACCAAACTGATTACAAACACTGTTTCTATCAATTTTCATAAGTTTGTTCAAAACTATACTTTTGTTTACATAAAATAAATTTTATGTTTCTATTAGTTTTCTTTTCCTTTCACTACAGGCATAAATTATTACTATCTACACTAATTACATCTTTGTATTAATGAACACCATTTAAGTTAATATTTATACTACCATTCACAAATTCAACATTTATTTGTTTCTTCAAAATTACTTTAAATCAAGTTGTGAAAATTTACATTATCCACATCTATTATCATAAAATTTTATAGTTACACTAAATTGCAACCACTATACCAAATTTCTACATTTATTCTTAACCAAATTAGAAATTATATTAATTCATTTTATTAAATATCATAAATTTAACGGGTCGTTACATTAGGTCGGGGGCGACCTAATGGAAGAGGTCATGTTTGCTAGTAGAAGGTACTAGGTCGCAACTTGTTAAGCCGCTAACCCATTAGCTCGCTGACTCTTTTCATGCTTTAGGTCGCTAGGTCGCTTAATGCTATAGGTCGCTAGGTCGCTTAATGTTTTAGGTCGCTAGGTCGCTTAATGCTTAAGGTCGCTATGTCGCTTAATGCTTTAGGTCGCTAGGTCATCATTTGTTGTAGGTCGTTGAGTCCTGTGCCCTTAGGTCGCTAGGATCTTTAAACTGTTAGGTCGCTAAGTCATGGAAAAAAGGAGTTAACATATTTGAAATTTGAGATGTAGGTTTATGGAAGCAAAGACTAGTTTGACACCTTTGGTTTTATGAGTTGAGTTATTTGCCCGTCAAATATGTATGTGTTTATATTGTTGTTTGGATTGATGATTTTATGCCTCGGATATGGGAGGCCACTTGGCTTTTATTTTCTTTTGATTGATTTTAGCACGTAGTGGCGCTTTGTAGTTTTTTCGATCGAACCGCACAAAGTAGACGTTGCCGAAATTTTCATTAGTTTTAGGACTTAGAAAATTTACTGACATATTCCAACTGATTGATTTTGAAATGTTAATGGGTTTGGAGGCATTTTCCTTACCATGGTAATTTCGAGGACGAAAATCTTTTAAGGGGGAAGATGTAACAACCCGAAATTTTTGGTCATTTAATTTTACATATTTAGTTAATTTTGAAATGTTAATGGGTTTGGAGGCATTCTTCTACTTGCATACTCCTTCATTCATTCCAGCTGTACAAAAAATGGTAAGCTTTCTTAAAAAAAGCTCTAAAAAATAAAGAAAAATCAAAATAATTTTAAGCCTATATCTTTGCATTTGTGGATAGTAGTTCATTGATCTGGTATAAGAATGGAGGATGCGGCATTGCTTTTTTTAATCGTGTTTAATAGTTTTACTGAGCTTATGGAACTAGGGTTCCATTTTCTTGGCCACTCATCGACGATTGGGGATGTGGGTTGTTTCGTTGAGATCTTGTGTCGTGTAGCAGCTCCATGCCTAGTCTTGTGAGGCTTGATGGTGAAATGGAAGGGTCAATGTCGTGTTTGGTCGAGAAAATCTATAGTCGTATTTTTGGGGAAATTGCAACGGTGGATGACTTGAAGCTTGGACGACTCGGTAGCAGTTTGGGAAATTGGAGGAGGCGGGCTCATCATCGATGGTCGCGACCTGTTTCTTGGTCACGTGCAGGGGAAATGTTGCTCATTGATTGTGTGCAACAGACTTCAGTTTTTGGGGTGAAGCTCGAAGAGGAAGTGGAGATCTAGGATCGCAATATAGCATCTTGAAATGCTATTAAACTATTTGAGTTTTAAATTTGTATTCAAACTTTTTTAAATTACTAGATCATATATATGTGGTGATAAATTGATATTGATCTTGATTAATATGATTACGTTGTTAAAAATTATGACGTAGTTAATGTAAGTATACTACTTGGTGTTATCTATTTGGCCAAATAGACATTGTTTAATAAATGTAAGGGTTACCTTTAAATGACATTGATTAGCAGAATAAATCCCCGTTCTGCTATCTTATAGCTTTGGATATTTTTATTATATATCATTAATTGATATGCTACTTTGAATAAGTGATATGGTAACCAATGACGGTAAAATGTTAAATTATTTATATAATTGCCGATTATGTGAATATTAATTATTAACTTGGAAAGTTAAGTTTGAATAACATGGTAGCTTGTTCAAGTACCATGGTGATCATTAGGCCCCTCTCAAATTTGAAAAGCTAATTATTGATTTGGAAATTGTTTTAAGAAAAATTATCTTTATTATAAGATTTAAAGATAATTGCTATTTAATAATAAGATTTAAAAACGTAATAACTTATTAATAACTTATTAATAACAATATTTTAAAATTGATTAATAATTGATTTAAGTATTAAAGTTAATTATTTTATCAATATGATTTTTAAAAGTTATTTCTTAAAGGTTGTTTAAGAATGTTTAATTATTTTTTCAAAATTATTTAGTTATGGTTTTAAAATATTTTTATTATTTATTTAAAGTGATTATTTATACTTTAAAATTAAATTAACTTTATTTATTTATAGTGATTTAAATTTTTAATTTATAAGCTTATTAATTATCATGTCAAAATTAGTTTAAAGTTAATTAATTATTGTTATAATAATGTTTTAAAGTTAATAAATTATTATCCTAATATTGTTTTAAAGTTTAAATTATTACTATAACAACAGTGTTGAAATTAATTTAATACATTATTAGTGAGATTTTAAGTTATTATTTTCAATGAGATTTTAATTTAAATGAAAAGAAGGGTGTGTAAATAATAACTTATTATTTTAAGTTATTTAAAGTTAATTTTGTTAGCAATGGAACTTGAGGGATTTAAAGAGTCCATTACATAAGCTGTTGTTAAATATGGGAGATGTTTATAAATGGTTGTGGATATTTATAAAGGAATTTATAAATGAGTTAAAGATTTGAAAAGGGAAAAGTTTTATAACTGGAGTTTGAATATATATATATCTATATATATATAATTATATCACCTAGTGACACTTTCAAAAATCTTTCTAAGTGTTTGACGAATGTACTATATCATTGTATAAGTATACGGAAAAAAATTCCAAGTTTTGAAATGTGAAATGGATTGTGAATATACTTATCCTGTTGAGATAAGTATATGGAAGTGATTTCCAAGTATTTGAAATGTGATTTTGAAATAATGGAAATTTAATTAAAATGAGGCTTAGCGATTTCTATGGAAAATGTAATCCTGATTAAAATGATTGTTTATTTGATATTTAAATAACCAAATAACGAATTTGGACCCAAATGTAACTTTGGAAATATATAGGAGAAACACGTGAGTCATATGGCACAGTCATCTCCGATGATGCTCTATAGTGCATATAAATCTCGTTTCATTCTTCTAGGACGAATGATAAATAAATCCATCCACAAATGGTTAGGAGGTGATCTCTGATCTTTTCTTTGTCTATTTATTTCCTAAAGAACCGGGGTTGAGTTTACCGGGGACTGTCAAATGTTGTTTCGATGAGACCAAGGTTGGATATGTTATCTGAAAACCTCTTCGACTGAACTTAAGCATTGCGAAGTGAATACATTTTGACGATGATGGGAATCCAGAGATGAAGCTGTCATGTATTTCATTCAGTCCCAGAACAAACTTTATGGATTAATGCTGGCATTGCATTGTTGCCTGGAGGGAAATGTTCGCATTCCAAGAGGGAAGTGCTATATAAAAGGTAATCGCAGCCTCAAGCCTCATCAACCGAGAATGACTAAAATAAGGGAGATGCTTCAAGGCTATGTGGTTCACTACCATTACGCTATGGTCATCACCCGAGCTAAATCGATATTATAGCTCATGTATGCTCGGGACCCATTTAGTTTGTTGATACAAACCAGGGTGATGATATATTCGGCGCTACCCAGTAAGGGTTAGGGCTGGTCTTGACCAACAGGGAGTCCATGTGAGGCTCTCGGTGTACTTTATCTAGAGATGCACCGTGACAGGCAGCACCCCAATAGCTGAGTCATTGTATGGAAACCAATCTCCAATACGAGCCATTACGATTTTGATTGTACCCAACTATGTTGGAATGAGAGATGTAAGCATTTTAGCTATTTTATATATTTACTTTGAACCCTTAGACATTATTATAATATCATTGGATTTCAAGTGAAATGTTTTGATCACCGTAAGGTAAAAACTCATCCATGTTTATATGTGGCATGGTCTTATGAGATACCTTTGTTTTCAAAGGTTTTTATAACTTTATAATCCAGTTAGGTGTGTTATTCTTATGTTGGTTTTCCAGACTGACTCAGGTGTTATTTTATAATAATGCTTAGGTCAGACCAAGCATATTTATAGATTGCTTTGGATGCATTGGAGCTCAGTGGACGAGTTGGAAGTCTTCAAGTCGTATTCTCGTATTTGGTTATTTTCTGCTGTTTTGCTGTTGAAATTATCAGAAATTGTGAGGAAAGGCTGATAATTGTAACATCCCAAAATCTATTAATTTGAATTTGGTAACTTATTTGAACTTTTGAAATTTAATTTGAAAAGTTTAAAAGAAATAAAATATTATTAATACTAAATACCATAAAAATATATGGATGTAAATAAAGTATTTGGTAGTTTAAGCTTTAAATAAATGATAATAGAAATTATAAAAACAGGAATATGTCTTAAACCATAAATAAATGCATAAGGAAATTCATGTGTGAATGAAGACAAAGACAAGAAAAAAATGTGAATTTTATATAAGCAAGGCAAAAGAAAAACAAGAGAAGAAACCAAAAATATTTATGTATAAAACAAAATGTACTTACAAAAATCAAATAGGATTACATGTAAACTTAGATGGGAACATAAGCATTAAATGCTTTCTTCTCAGCATAAATATAGGGTCGTTCAAAATGTGAAAAAAATATCATTTCAGCTGAAAATAAATCTTGCTTAGTCAAAGCAAGAAGATTAAAAAATCCGACTAAAAGAAGTTAACTAAACCGGATAACACCTACTTATACTAAAACTGCTTTCTTTATATATATATCTACATCTATACCTGTTCATTCAATAATATAGTAAACCAGAAAATATAAACATCACTATTCTTATAAACTCAAGATCATTCAACAAAAAAAAGGTGATACCGGAAGATCAATACTGCAGTTTCAAAACAAGTCTTTGTTCAAACCTTTGTCAAGTGAGTAAACATACAACTTTAAAAATTTAAATTTGTGTATTGATTCATGAATAGCTTTGTATTTGCTGTATATTTTTAAATAGTTGGTTTTGTATATGTAGATGTTGTATTGTGTAGTTTTAATGGCATGTTCTTCCTGTTTCTGGTTATAGAGTAAAGTGAATTAGAAAAAAATTAACATATCTTCATACAAACTATATTAAGCTTGGGGATTCAAACATAATAGGTTTGTTTAAATTTAATTTAAGGCATGGAATTTGATTCAGGCTTGATATAAAAATATTGGCTCTGTAAATTTGATTTTAGAGTAAAAAGTAAATTTTTGGATAAATTTGAATATTGTTAAATATTAATTCGATTTTATAGCTTGAATCAACATTCAAAAACAAGATTTTTAAAACAAAAATGGTAATTTTTAGTGGAGTATTCTGAGTGCAGTTCACATTTGAAACAAATATGTATTTTGATCATTTTCTGATGATCGATTCAATTTTGAATGTTGAAACTTTCCGCGGAGTAGGTTTGTTCATCGATGATTCTAGAAAAATTGTAACGATCCTGAATTTTAATTAATTTTAAATTGATGATTTATTTTAAATTTGAATAAAAATTTGTGCAATTTATTGGAAATTGATATAGATTACATTAACAAATAAGTAGTTATAGGCAAGAACATAGTAAAGTAGAACATAGAAACAAATTAATTAAATCTAACAACATGTTATTCATCAAAATTACAAAGCAATATATATACTCAGCTGAAAATAAGAAGTAAGTAAATACATTAACTAATAACTTAACAACACAATTAAAATAGAAACTTATTTACATTATAAAGTGTTAATTTATAACCAATATATGAAGTGTGGTATTAACAATTGTATACAACAAGACAGTAAAACATGTTTATGCAGGCAAGTAAAATAAAAGATCCATCTACATACACAAATAAAATAAAAACATGTACAAATGGAAAAGTAGTCAGTTTAAACTTTGAATAGAAATCTACAAAATATATGCAAACTATCTATGTACAAAAAAATTTCAAGAAAAGACTTGAAGTATGAAGCAAGATGTAAATAAGAAGCAAAGAAATTCAAAGCCTGCAAAAGTAGATTTGTGTACATGGCAAAAGTACGTATGAATATGCTTACAAAACAAAGCAGAACTGTGCATATACATACATAACAAATAGTATAAGTTGTAAACAAATAGGACATTGCATTTAATGCAACATACCAAGGCAATTAATGCAAGCCTCTACAGCATGCTTTCTGTACAAATAATAAACTGCACATCTCTTTATATATATGAGTTGCCTCCAATTTGTTCAAAACCTTTTGCTGAAGAAAGAAGAAAAAATATAAACATCATCATCTAAACTCCATAACTAATCATTCAAGTTCAAAGCAAAGCAGGGTTAAAAGGAAAAATAAATATTGTAGCTTCCAAACAACAACTCTCTGTTCTTTCCTGGAAATCAGGTGAGCAACTTTAAATTTTTTTTAAAAAAAAAAAAGACATTTCTTTGAATCCATGCATGAGAATTTGTGAGTAAACATCCTACTTGAAAAAAAATCTTAAATCTGTGTAAGTAATTCATGAATAACCTTGTGTTGGATTGCATATTTTCAGTTCTGTATAAGTATGTGAAATATACTGTATATTTTGATAATTCTGTCTTCTTGCTTCTGGTTACAGAGTAATCCTAAACAAGAAAATTTTTATAAAATTTCATACAAACATCCTTAACTTAGGATTTTTGAACAAAAATAGTTGTTTAAACTTGAAACCATGGTCTAGAAAGTTTTTTTTGTTTGAGAATAGAAAATTTTGAACCTGTAAACTTCAAATTTACTGTAAAAAGGAAATCAATGGCAAAAATTCGAATACTTTAAATTGTTAATTTGACTTTATATCTTGAAGTACTACCACAAGTTATGATTTTTAAAAGTTGAATGAAGATTTTAAGTTCAGTAATTCAAAAGCTGTTCGCGTCGGAATAAAAATTGAACTTTTACCAATTTCTTGAAATTGAATCAATTTAAATTTGTTGGAACATGAGATGAAGCAAGCATAACCCTTTATGATGTCAGGAAAAATGTGAATTAATTTTTCTATCGTGTGAAATTGGAGTACGAGGTCATACTAGGGTTTTGCTGGCGTTTTTGTTCGTCTCTGTAACGTTACGCGTACGGCTCCTATGAGCGATCAAGCTTTACGCGAATCAAGTGGATGGAAGCTTATCGTGTTGCGATGTTGTGGCCGAAATTTCATGGCACACGGTGGTCAGAGTTGTTTGGTTGGGTGAGTTTTCCGATGAAGGGTTAGTCCCAGTTTCACCCGTGTATGCTCGATTTTGACGTGGGGACAATTTCAAAATTTTGGTTGTGTGCCTGATATGGGGTGGTCGGCGGCGACATGAGGGGGGTCTCGGCAGTCGCCAGATTACTGGCGAGCAACGGTGCACGTGCACACGTCGCCCTGCGTATCAGTGTGAGTTGTGAAAAGGGGAAGACTTAGGCATGTCTCGGGTATATTCAATTGATTTGTTCGAGTAGGTTTGGGAGCGTGATTATGTTACCCAGTATAAAGTTTAAATTTTAAACTTAGTAGAAAAGAAAGAAAAAAAAAGAAACTGGAAGAAGAAAAGAAACTGGAAGAAGAAGAGAACACGGGGAAGAAGAAGGGGACTCGGGGTCGAGTGCGTGAGAACGACGAATAGACTCGAAGCAGAAGATAATGTGAAAAGCCCTGGGTCAAGCACGGGTGAAACAAGCATTTACTCGGGTATTTTAATTTTGGGCTCAGATCTTTGGGTGTTGTCAATCTGTCCTTGAAATTTAGAATAGAAACCATATCCATATTTATTTTTTACAAAAGAAAATGCTTCTGTAAATTTATAAAATGAAATTTAGTTGAAAGAATATTGAAGATAAAATTAATAAGTTTCAAAGGTATATTAATTAAGTTTTCAAATCAAGCTTTATTACCAATTAATGAATTTAGTAAACACTTAACAAAGTTTTGGGAATTAATTAATATTTTAATCAAGTAATTAATATACAACAAGTGTTGGAATTTAATTAACATCAAAATTCTCAAATTTGTAATAAACTGATTTCAAAGTTTAAAGAAGATTTCTTTGAAAATGTTAAATAGTGAATAATTAATATTAAGTAATTATTTTAGGAAGTAATTAAGAATAATTTCATTTTAATTATAATTAGAGTTTGAATTAATTTATGTTTAAGTGATAAGTAAATTGTAATTAACTACTCAAGTTAATTAATTAAGGAATTTAATTAAGAACTAATAATTGATTAACTAAGTAGTTAATGGCAAATAAATTAATAATTAAAGTTATTAATTTATGGTAAAAAAAATAGTTAATCAAGGTTAAATAAATTGATTATGAAGTAATTAATTTAATAGAGTGAATAAAGGAATTAAGTAATTAAGACTTAATGATTGATTAAGAATTTATTGGTTAATTGACTAATTTGAAATGAAGTATGTAATTAATTGATAATGAATTAACGATTGATTATACAGGGCTAAGTAATTAATTCCCAAGAAATTATTTTTAACTGAATTTATCATAATAAGAATTAAAGATGATTACTTATGGATTATGTAGGATATCTGATTTGTTGTAAAATGAATTGATATTTCTGTTTTGAAATTGTGATGTGTGAGATTTGATTTACCCTGTGCTGGATTATGATTTGGTGATTTTATTCTGTAAACCCTTGACCTGTATACGACATTTGAATTTCGATGCGACAGGGAATCAGATTCCAGTTGGTTATCCGAAACCCACATCGAATTGTAATGATGAATCTTCGTGATTGATGAATTTATTTTATCTGTGAAACTGTGAATGAAGATAAACGTTATTGGTTATACCGCTTATCGATATTGATATATTTGTGATGATTGATGTTGTGCACTATTGTGTTAAACCCTTGGACCACACTTATACACACACAAATATGGATTTCATGTGGAAATCGGTTAAGTCACAGATTTTTAAATAAGTTTTGAAATTGAATTTTTTTTAATTCAAATATTTTTTGGTAATAAATTAAGTTTAATATGAAAAGCTTTTGAAAAGCTGTTTTAAGAATAAAAGTTATTTTTGAATAACTAATAAAGATTTGGAATTTAAATAATCGGATTTAGATTGAAATTCAAAAGAAATCTGAAATTGAATTCTATATTCAGTATTTATGTTTTAAAAAGGGACTTTACAAGTTATACGGGTTTAAACCGTTTTTAAGCATTGATTTGGAAATTTGAATTAAAGATTGTAACTTGTATAAATGGAATTGGGGTTTTTCCAAAAAAAAAACTATTGTTTCTAAGTGATAAAAAGCTTTCATATGAGTAATGAACTTCCAATTAATAGTAAAGAGATTACAAGTTTGAATCGAAAATGATTTTCCAAGTTATGAATGAATCTTTGGAAACAAGTTTTGAAAGCTATGAGATAAATCTTTGATTTAAAGATTTAAATGAGTTAATGCATATTGAAATGGAAATTGTTTTGAAATCCGTAAATGAATCTTTGTGAAACTGAGTGAACTTTGTGAAATAAATCTTTTTGTTTAAAAGATTTGAAATGGTAATTGGTTTAAACCATTTGAAAAGAAAGTTTGGAATTATTAAGTTGTGACTTAATTGAAATCTTGTATCCATATGTTTTAAATGTTGCGCTCACTATTCGGGTTAGCCGGGAAAGGACCTTTGGGTCGTATAACCCATTCCGAGTATGTGATACGTCGTTATGGATAGCATTTGAAGACCGGTGTTGAAGACCGGGTATTTGCGAGAGCGATGGGATGGCCTATCGATTGACTCTGCACCGAGTTTCTCCGGTATAGAGTTCTCCATATGTGATGGGGAATCCGATCAGGATTGTGGATATCCGGATTGCAAGGATTTCTTTGTAAGTGCCTTCGGTTCTATTCGAGCCCGGAACAGACTTGTATGGATAGTATGTCTGACATTACAAATTGAGATATAAAGCCGATTTCTTTCAAATATATTTCTGTTGGTGGCGGAGAATTTATTCTTTTAGCTTAACACCCTTCTCTAAGACGTACGAGCTCAGAGGTTATGTAGTTGATGGTTATCAGCGATATATTCCCAATTTGGTAATGTGACATGCTGAGTGTTGCTGTGAAATGATCATTGTGTTGATCATTTGTGATATGATCATTTGTTTGATCGTTTATCTTTGTGATCATTTCTATGATCATTTGTTGACCCAAAGCACAGCTTTTGCATAAAGCGTGGCTTTGTGGACTGACTTCGTCGAACCTCACACCCGGAATGGTCAAAACAGGAAAGATGCGGCAAGGTTATGAGGGGTAGCTCCCTTTAGGGTATGTGCATTTCCTTCTGGAAAAGGGTGGTATCATGGTATGGAGCGCAGATACTTACTCATGTTGAACACTTTATTTATTATGGTGTGATGTTGATTAGAGAGCTTTCGGTTAAAGGTCCCAAAGGACCGGGGGATGGCATACTCGTGTCAGTAGTTACCCAGTTAGGGGTAACCCGGCCTTGTGTTGGCAGAGATCCGGTGTGGTTCTCGGGGACGTCCTTCCAGAGGCATTCTCATGTGGCAATGGGAAGTTCCTTGGCCTGAGCATTCGTTGGAAATCCACAAAAACAATACAATCTTGTACGGATTAGTTGTAGAACCTATCATTCACTTATGGTGGCGCCCCACTGTTTGGATGGTAGCTATAGTAGGCATAGTTCGAAATGTCTATGCTGGCTAAGATTTATATCTTTATTTTCGAAATGAATTTTTCCTACACTATGCACTAGTAATAATATCAAATGTTCTTTTAATGCATATCAAGCATCTTTGACTATTATAAGGAGAAATCTCCTCCGATTCTGCGTTTGCATTGTGTGTGTGTGCGGAAGGCCTTATGGTAGTCTCATTTTTAAAAAGCATTGCGAATTGACTTTGAAAATCTTTTGTTGAATGTTTTAAAAAAAATAAACTATTTTTGTTGCTCACACCAGTCCCACGACTGATCCGGAGTTTATTGTTCTTTCCTAAACTCTGGGTGCTCATTATTTTCTACACGAGCAGTCTAGAGTTTGGGTTTTTCAGATAGTCAGATGTAGTGGATTATCTGGAGTTGGTTCAGTCTCTGGACCACACCGCACTTGCTTATCTTTGTGCATCGTTATTGGGAGTTCGAGCTATTGCTGGATTGGTTCTTGGAGATGGAGTTGCAGTTCTCGGAGTTCTCTTTTGAAGACTATCTTAGAGTTATATTGTTCCGCTGCTATTTATTGTATCATATCTCTGATGTATATTGATATCTATTGGATCATCTGTTGTATCAGATATTGTATCAAAGCTGTATATCAATGTATTATTCTTTTATTCCGCTGTGTTGTTTACTTAATGTTATTATAAGCTCCGACGAATCGGATTTGAACGGTCGAATCTACGGCATTCGAGTACGATGTAAAGTATGGATGTCGATTTTCGAGCGGGCAAAATCTGTCTCGTTACATTTGGTATCAGAGCTAAGGTTAAACTTTAGCTCAGGAGTATAACACATTAAGTAGCTCATTAGAGATAGGGTGAAGTATGCCCTAGAATGAGTAATCCCTAAGATATCCGTTTGAACGTCTCAGTAAATTCTATTACTATCCACTGATAGTGAGTATGAGTGCAAGAAGAGGACGAGATAGGGGACAGGAAAATACGACTATAAATGGTCAATGCCCTGCAACAGTGGAAACAAACTTTCTCTATCAATTTTCCTTTGATTCGTTTCCAAATTCTTTTGATTGCTTCGTGACAGCTCCAGAAGTAGTTCGGTGCGATGATGGCCCTATGAATTGTTGTAGGAAATTCTTACTTCGTATCTTCATCGGTTTCTTATTGGCTTTTCGATTTAAACCTTAATGAATATAAATTGGAAATTTTAAATTGAGGTTAATTGATTAATAGAATATGAAGGCTAAATTGAATTATATCAATAAAACGATTTTGTTTAAAACCAAATTTGAAATTCTATTTTAATTTCTCGTGAATACCAAAAGTCCAAAGAGGGACAAAATGGTATGTATTCTGAGTTATTCCGACTTGAGTTTGGAATTCATATCTTAAGTTTGAGGAATTATAGGAGATCGAATCTGTCTATCTCTGAGTTGTTTTCGTGCCTGCAAATTTCGAGGGCGAAATTCTTTTAAGGGGGAAATCTGTAACGATCCTGAATTTTAATTAATTTTAAATTGATGATTTATTTTAAATTTGAATAAAAATTTGTGCAATTTATTGGAAATTGATATAGATTACATTAACAAATAAGTAGTTATAGGCAAGAACATAGTAAAGTAGAACATAGAAACAAATTAATTAAATCTAACAACATGTGATTCATCAAAATTACAAATCAATATATATACTCAGCTGAAAATAAGAAGTAAGTAAATACATTAACTAATAACTTAACAACATAATTAAAATAGAAACTTATTTACATTATAAAGTGCTAATTTATAACCAATATATGAAGTGTGGTATTAACAATTGTATACAACAAGACAGTAAAACATGTTTATGCAGGCAAGTAAAATAAAAGATCCATCTACATACACAAATAAAATAAAAACATGTACAAATGGAAAAGTAGTCAGTTTAAACTTTGAATAGAAATCTACAAAATATATGCAAACTATCTATGTACAAAAGAATTTAAAGAAAAGACTTGAAGTATGAAGCAAGATGTAAATAAGAAGCAAAGAAATTCAAAGCCTGCAAAAGTAGATTTGTGTACATGGCAAAAGTACATATGAATATGCTTACAAAACAAAGCAGAACTGTGCATATACATACATAACAAATAGTATAAGTTGTAAACAAATAGGACATGGCATTTAATGCAACATACCAAGGCAATTAATGCAAGCCTCTACAGCATGCTTTCTGTACAAATAATAAACTGCACATCTCTTTATATATATGAGTTGCCTCCAATTTGTTCAAAACCTTTTACTGAAGAAAGAAGAAAAAAATATAAACATCATCATCTAAACTCCATAACTAATCATTCAAGTTCAAAGCAAAGCAGGGCTAAAAGGAAAAATAAATATTGCAGCTTCCAAACAACAACTCTCTGTTCTTTCCTGGAAATCAGGTGAGCAACTTTAAATTTTTTTTTTAAAAAAAAAAGACATTTCTTTGAATCCATGCATGAGAATTTGTGAGTAAACATCCTACTTGAAAAAAAATCTTAAATCTGTGTAAGTAATTCATGAATAACCTTGTGTTGGATTGCATATTTTCAGTTCTGTATAAGTATGTGAAATATACTGTATATTTTGATAATTCTGTCTTCTTGCTTCTGGTTACAGAGTAATCCTAAACAAGAAAATTTTTATAAAATTTCATACAAACATCCTTAACTTAGGATTTTTGAACAAAAATAGTTGTTTAAACTTGAAACCATGGTCCAGAAAGTTTTTTTTGTTTGAGAATAGAAAATTTTGAACCTGTAAACTTCAAATTTACTGTAAAAAGGAAATCAATGGCAAAAATTCGAATACTTTAAATTGTTAATTTGACTTTATATCTTGAATGACTACCACAAGTTATGATTTTTAAAAGTTGAATGAAGATTTTAAGTTCAGTAATTCAAAAGCAGTTCGCGTCGGAATAAAAATTGAACTTTTACCAATTTCTTGAAATTGAATCAATTTAAATTTGTTGGAACATGAGATGAAGCAAGCATAACCCTTTATGATGTCAGGAAAAATGTGAATTAATTTTTCTATCGTGTGAAATTGGAGTACGAGGTCGTATTAGGGTTTTGCTGGCGTTTTTGTTCGTCTCTGTAACGTTACGCGTACGCCTCCTATGAGCGATCAAGCTTTACGCGAATCAAGTTGATGAAAGCTTATCGTGTTGCGATGTTGTGGCCGAAATTTCATGGCACACGGTGGTCAGAGTTGTTTGGTTGGTTGAGTTTTCCGATGAAGGGTTAGTCCCAGTTTCACCCGTGTATGCTCGATTTTGACGTGGGGACAATTTCGAAATTTTGGTTGTGTGCCTGATATGGGGTGGTCGGCGGCGACATGAGGGGGGTCTCGACAGTGGCCAGATTACTGGCGAGCAACGGTGCACGTGCACACGTCGCCCTGCGTATCAGCGTGAGTTGTGAAAGGGGGAAGACGCAGGCATGTCTCGGGTGTATTCAATTGATTTGTTCGAGTAGGTTTGGGAGCGTGATTATGTTACCCAGTATAAAGTTTTAATTTTAAACTTAGTCGAAAAGAAAGAAAAAAAAGAAACTGGAAGAAGAAAAGAAACTGGAAGAAGAAGAGAACACGGGGAAGAAGAAGGGGACTCGGGGTCGAGTGCGTGAGAACGACGAATAGACTCGAAGCAGAATATAATGTGAAAAGCCCTGGGTCAAGCACGGGTGAAACAAGCATTTACTCGGGTATTTTAATTTTGGGCTCAGGTCTTTGGGTGTTGTCAATCTGTGCTTGAAATTTAGACTAGAAACCATATCCAGATTTATTTTTTTGCAAAAGAAAATGCTTCTGTAAATTTATAAAATGAAATTTAGTTGAAAGAATATTGAAGATAAAATTAATAAGTTTCAAAGGTATATTCATTAAGTTTTCAAATCAAGCTTTATTACCAATTAATGAATTAAGTAAACACTTAACAAAGTTTTGGGAATTAATTAATATTTTAATCAAGTAATTAATATACAACAAGTGTTGGAATTTAATTAACATCAAAATTCTCAAATTTGTAATAAATTGATTTCAAAGTTTAAAGAAGATTTCTTTGAAAATGTTAATTAGTGAATAACTAATATTAAGTAATTATTTTAGGAAGTAATTAAGAATAATTTCATTTTAATTATAATTAGAGTTTGAATTAATTTATGTTTAAGTGATAAGTAAATTGTAATTAACTACTCAAGTTAATTAATTAAGGAATTTAATTAAGAACTAATAATTGATTAACTAAGTAGTTAATGGAAAATAAATTAATAATTAAAGTTATTAATTTATGGTAAAAAAAATAGTTAATCAAGGTTAAATAAATTGATTATGAAGTAATTAATTTAATAGAGTGAATAAAGGAATTAAGTAATTAAGACTTAATGATTGATTAGGAATTTATTGGTTAATTAACTAATTTGAAATGAAGTATGTAATTAATTGATAATGAATTAACGATTGATTATACAGGGCTAAGTAATTAATTCCCAAGAAATTATTTTTAAATGAATTTATCATAATAAGAATTAAAGATGATTACTTATGGATTATGTAGGATATCTGATTTGTTGTAAAATGAATTGATATTTCTGTTTTGAAATTGTGATGTGTGAGATTTGATTTACCCTGTGCAGGATTATGATTTGGTGATTTTATTCTGTAAACCCTTGACCTGTATACGACATTTGAATTTCTATGCGACAGGAATCAGATTCCAGTTGGTTATCCGAAACCCACATCGAATTGTAATGATGAATCTTCGTGATTGATGAATTTATTTTATCTGTGAAACTGTGAATGAAGAAAAGCATTATTGGTTATACCGCTTATCGATATTGATATATTTGTGATGATTGATGTTGTGCACTATTGTGTTAAACCCTTGGACCACACTTACACACACACAAATATGGATTTCACGTGGAAATCGGTTAAGTCACAGATTTTTAAATAAGTTTTGAAATTGAATTTTTTTTAATTCAAATATTTTTTGGTAATAAATTAAGTTTAATATGAAAAGCTTTTGAAAAGCTGTTTTAAGAATAAAAGTTATTTTTGAATAACTAATAAAGATTTGGAATTTAAATAATCGGATTTAGATTGAAATTCAAAAGAAATCTGAAATTGAATTCTATATTCAGTATTTATGTTTTAAAAAGGGACTTTACAAGTTATACGGGTTTAAACCGTTTTTAAGCATTGATTTGGAAATTTGAATTAAAGATTGTAACTTGTATAAATGGAATCGAGGTTTTTCCAAAAAAAACTATTGTTTCTAAGTGATAAAAAGCTTTCATATGAGTAATGAACTTCCAATTAATATTAAAGAGATTTCAAGTTTGAATCGAAAATGATTTTCCAAGTTATGAATGAATCTTTGGAAACAAGTTTTGAAAGCTATGAGATAAATCTTTGATTTAAAGATTTAAATGAGTTAATGCATATTGAAACGGAAATTGTTTTGAAATCCGTAAATGAATCTTTGTGAAACTGAGTGAACTTTGTGAAATAAATCTTTTGTTTAAAAGATTTGAAATGGTAATTGGTTTAAACCATTTGAAAAGAAAGTTTGGAATTATTAAGTTGTGACTTTATTGAAATCTTGTATCCATATGTTTTAAATGTTGCGCTCACTATTCGGGTTAGCCGGGAAAGGACCTTTGGGTCGTATAACCCATTCCGAGTATGTGATACGTCGTTATGGATAGCATTTGAAGACCGGTGTTGAAGACCGGGTATTTGCGAGAGCGATAAGATGGCCTATCGATTGACTCTGCACCGAGTTGCTCCGGTATAGAGTTCTCCATATGTGATGGGGAATCCAATCAGGATTGTGGATATCCGGATTGCAAGGACTTCTTTGTAAGTGCCTTCGGTTCTGTTCGAGCCCGGAACAGACTTGTATGGATAGTAAGTCTGACATTACAAATTGAGATATAAAGCCGATTTCTTTCAAATATATTTATGTTGGTGGAGGAGAATTTATTCTTTTAGCTTAACACCCTTCTCTGAGACATACGAGCTCAGAGGTTATGTAGTTGATGGTTATCAGCGATATATTCCCAGTTTGGTAATGTGGCATTCTGAGTGTTGCTGTGAAATGATCATTGTGTTGATCATTTGTGATATGATCATTTGTTTGATCGTTTATCTTTGTGATCATTTCTATGATCATTTGTTGACCCAAATCACAGCTTTTGTATAAAGCGTGGCTTTGTGGACGTGACTTCGTCGAACCTCACACCTCGGAATGGTAAAAACAGGAAAGATGCGGCAAGGTTATGAGGGGTAGCTCCCTTTAGGGTATGTGCATTTCCTTCTTGAAAAGGGTGGTATCATGGTATGGAGCCCAGATACTTACTCATGTTGAACACTTTATTTATTATGGTGTGATGTTGATTAGAGAGCTCTCGGTTAAAGGTCCCAAAGGACCGGGGGATGGCATACTCATGTCAATAGTTACCCAGTTAGGGGTAACCCGGCCTTGTGTTGGCAGAGATCCGGTTTGGTTCTCGGGGACGTCCTTCCAAAGGCGTTCTCATGTGGCAATGGGAAGTTCCTTGGCCTGACCATTCGTTGGAATTCCAAAGAAACAATATGATCTTGTACGGTATTAGTTGTAGAACCTATCATTCACTTATGGTGGCGCCCCACTGTTTGGATGGTAGCTATAGTAGGCATAGTTCGAAATGTCTATGCTGGCTAAGATTTATATCTTTATTTTCGAAATGAATTTTTCCTACACTATGCACTAGTAATAATATCAAATGTTCTTTTAATGCGTATCAAGCATCTTTGACTATCATAAGGAGAAATCTCCTCCGATTCTGCGTTTGCATTGTGTGTGTGTGCGGGAGGCCTTATGGTAGTCTCATTTTTAAAAAGCATTGCGAATTGACTTTGAAAATCTTTTGTTGAATGTTTTAAAAAAAATAAACTGTTTTTATTGCTCACACCAGTCCCACGACTGATCGGGGTTTATTGTTCTTTCCTAAACTCTGGGTGCTCATTATTTTCTACACGAGCAGTCTAGAGTTTGGGTTTTTCAGATAGTCATATGTAGTGGATTATCTGGAGTTGGTTCAGTCTCTGGACCACACCGCACTTGCTTATCTTTGTGCATCGTTATTGGGAGTTCAAGCTATTGCTGGATTGGTTCTTGGAGATGGAGTTGCAGTTCTCGGAGTTCTCTTTTGAAGACTATCTTAGAGTTATATTGTTCCGCTGCTATTTATTGTATCATATCTATGATGTATATTGATATCTATTGGATCATCTGTTGTATCAGATATTGTATCAAAGCTGCATATCAATGTATTATTCTTTTATTCCGCTGTGTTGTTTACTTAATGTTGTTATAAGCTCCGGCGAATCGGATTTGAACGGTCGAAGCTACGGCATTCGAGTACGATGTAAAGTATGGATGTCGATTTTCGAGCTGGAAAAATCCGTCTCGTTACAAAAATTGTCAAAAAAAATTTCTATTGCACGATTCGGTTGGACTAGGCCAATTTAGGGTTTGTATTTAATGTTTTGAACATGGTTGGTGGAAAGATGATTGCGTCTTCTTGGAGTGATCGAGCTGCACGAAATTGAGAGGGAGCGTAGAGTGGCGTATCAGCAACATGCAGCCGGAGTCATGGATTTTCTGACGAACGGCGCGAGGGGAACAAAGCGTTTTCTTGTTGGTGAGTTCGAGTTATAGTGTCGAGTGAAAGGCTAAATTTCGGTTTTGAGTTTTTGGCTTCAAATCGAACATTGATTTTGAGTGTATGTAAGTTTCGTGACTTGCCGAAGGTCGCGAAGTCCATCGAAGCGGCGGCGCGATGCCGTGCACGTGCACGACGTTGATTCTGTATCGGGAGGTTTTGAGCTTGGGAAGGAAACTCGAAGGAGCGCTCGAGTAGGAGATGGGTTGGCTCGGGTTTTCTCGCGTTCGTGTGCATTTTTTCAACAGTTTAAACTTAAGTTTTAAAAGAACAGAGAAGAAGGAGTATACATGAGGGAGAGAGACGGCTTCGGGGAAATGCAAGGGAATCTCGAGTGTTTACTCAAGTAAAACCTGGGTATGCTCGGGTTGTTTTCGAAAAATAGGTTAATCCTAATAAATTTAAAGTTTATAATGTTAAAGTAAATAATGCTGACTATTTTAAGTTAAGAATTTGTTTCAAGTTAATCAACTAAGTGAGTACATAACAATCTAAAACCTTAATTAATATTTTGATTAAGTAATTAACTTAAGTTAAGTATTTAATTTGATTAACGCTAAAGTTTTCAAGTTAGAAATAAATTGATTTCAAAGTTTAAAGAAGATTTTTAAATGTTAATTTAGATAAATGATTATTATTAATCAATTGTTTTGGAAAGCAATAAAGAATGATTAAATTTTAATTAACTAAGTAATTAAGGATTTATAAATTATAATTAAAAAAATTGGTTAATTCATAATTAAGTGCCTAATTTATTTGTAATTAAGAATTGTTAATTAGATAATTTAAGTTGATTAATTTATAATTAGTAATTAATTAAGTTAATTAATTAAGGGAAAATTAATTAATAAAGTGAATTAAGATTTAATTTATTTATTTATCATTAATACTAATTAATCATTGATTTAAAATAATCAATAAAAATAGTTATGTGGTTAATTCATTTAAATCACATTTACCTTGACTGAGAATAATTAACTATTGTTGTGCACTGAATTGATATTGGTGTTGTGATACTGTGTGAAGTGAGTTACACTGTGCTGGATCGTGATTGGTGATTTTATTCTGTATTGATGTGAAAACCCTTTTTGCCCGTAAAACGACATTTAAACTTCGATGCGACAAGGAGTCGGATTTCAGTTAGTTATCCAAAACCCACATCGAACCCTGAATATGAACCTTTGTAATTGATACATCCACGTGTTTCAAAATTAAACGCCCACTATTCAAATTAGCCGGAAGAGGACCTTTGTGTCATATAACCCATTCCGAATAGTGATACGTCGAAATGAATAGCATTTGAAGATGGTGTTGAAGACCGGGTGTCTTCGAAAACAATAGGATAACCTATCGAATGTCTATGCACTGAGTTGCTCCGGTATACAGATTTCCACATGTGATGGGAAGTCCGATCGGGATTGTGGATACCCGGATTTACAAGGGCTTCTTCCTTTATTGGACGAAGTGCCTTCGGTTCTGTTTGAACCCGGAACAAACTTGTATGGTTGTGTGTCTGACATTACACTTTGAGATATAAAGCGGATTTCTTTCAAATACATATCTGTTGGTGGCGGAGAATTTATTCTCTTAGCTTAACACCCTTCTCTGAGACGTACGAGCTCAGTGGTCATGTAATTGAAGGTTATCAGCGATATACACCCAATTTGGTAGTGTGGCATGCTAAGTGTTGTTGTGTGTTGTTGATCATTTGTGATCAAAGCATGGCTTTCGTGTAAAGCGTAGCTTTGTGGACGATACCTCATCGAACCTCACACCGCGGAAATGGTCGAAACAGGAAAGATGCGGCAAGGTTATGAGGGTCGCACCCTTTAGGGTATGTCATTTCCTTCTGGAAAAAGGTGGTACCATGGTATGGAGCCCAGATACTTTACCTATGTGGTTGCTGCAATCTCATTTACTGTGTGGTTGTTGCTTTGTGGTAGAGGGCCCTCGGATAAAGGTCGCAAACGACCGGGGAGTGGCATACTCGAGTGGTAGTTACCTAGTTACAGAGGTAACCCGGCCTTGTGTTGGCATAGAGCCGGGTAAGTTCTCGGGACTTCCCTCCAGAGGCATACCCATGTGGCAGTAGGAAGTTCCTTAGCCTGACCATTTGTTGGAAATCCAAAAAAATAATACGAGCCTGTACGATTTTAGTTATATAACTTGCCATGCAGCGTGACGGTAACCTGCCACAAAACATGGTAGCTATAATAGGCATACAATAATGGTTGTATGCTGCCTAAGATTAAGATTATACTTTCAACATGGTTTTCCACACGCACTAGTAATAATATCAAAGAATTTTTCCCGTATCAAGCATTTTTGACTACCATAAGAAGAAATCTCCTCCAATTCTACGATTGCATTATGTGTGTGGCGGGAGGTCTTATGGTAGTTTCATTTTCCAAAAGCATAACGAATTTTTATTTTATAAAATTTGTCTTATTTAAAAGAAACTATTTTTGTTTACTCATACCAGTCCCATGACTGACCTGGAGTTTATTGTTTCTTTCTAAACTCTGGGTGCCCATCATTTCCACACGGGCAGCCTAGTAGCAGGTTTCTGTGTTCTGGTGTTAGCAGTATTTTGGAAGCTTTTTTCTTGGTGATATTTTGGAAGCTCTGGATATCAAGGTTCTTAGTTTTTGGAAGTTCACTATCGCTTCATTCCTTTGAAGACTTTTTGGATACATGATCACTTGTTGTTCTATTATGATGTTCTATTTGGAGTTGTGACATATGTATTATGATACTCTGATGTAGTAATGGATATTATGTTGATGTTATATCTGTGATGTAATGCATGATATTCATTTTGTTTCTACTGTTTTATATTTATCTAATGTTGTTATAAGCTCCATCCGACTGGAGTTTGATGTTTGAATTTTCGGCAGTCGAATACAAGTGAATTATTTAGTGTCAATTTTCGAACATTGGATTTCGGATCGTGACAATAACTGTCCAGGCTGATAATTGTGATTGTTGTTATAATCTGATGGATGTATGTATATAATAGTTTATCTTTTGTAAAAATATTTGACATTATATTATATGTTGTTCCGTTGCGATTTTGAGATTCTGTGTTATTTTTAGTTTCTTTTTTCTTCTTCTCTTCTTCTTTCTTCTTTCTTTCCATTAACTATCCATCTTATCATTCTATTTGGGTTGGACATGTATGGTTTATTGTCAGCTTGAAGGGTATGGAAAAGCGAGTCATTACACCTTTGGTTACGACTACCAAAATCATATTTTGATAGCATACTTGGAATTCTTTCGGATTTGTGCATCATATAATATCATAGATTCAACACACTTAATGGTTTAATTAAACAAACGAGGATTGTATATTTTCGACGTTGGTTAGAAACTCATAGTTTTTATCCATGTGCGAGAGTACTTATTAGACACTCTAATGCGATGTGTTTGCTTAGGTTAGTCAATTTTATTTCATCCCAACTAATCGGTTCTATCAATGATCATATCCAATTCCGTTTTACTACTAATAATTTATCAAAGAAATTCCTTCACAATGAAGTTGGTATTTTTTGAAACAACAATTGTTTCCCAATGCAACAGAATAAGTATTCATAAACATTTTATGAATTTATTTATTTATAAAATTGATTTTGTTTTAGTTTACAAAACCTATGTTCAAAACATAAATATGTCATCCAATGATAGCCTATCCCAAAGTCCTTTTGGGGAGATTCATACAAGATCCTTCATGAACAATTATTACGTGCAATCTTTTGACTCACATAACCTACAAACTCCTTGGCTTAGGATATGTTGGAGTTTCTTATAAACCTATATTGTGTGATTTTGTAAATTGTTATTTGGGCGAGATACTATTAACCTTATGTACTATACTTAAGTACACGACCTTATAGAATGAAACTAACTTAACTTCACTCATACTTAGTCGTACATTATCCAACAAAGTTCAATTATTCCTTATCGATGCATCATTATGTATCACATGAAGGAGTGACTTCTAAGATTGAATCTTTATTCATTTTGGGTACGTTTGGAATCTTTTCCAATATGCTCACTCATTCGATCAAATCAAATCATTTCTATTGCATGTTATTTTATTTACTTCTGTTTTATACTCTGTGAGTTTACCGCAGACATGTTACATGTGTATCAACTACACATGTCTCTATTTGTGATAACTCATCGGTGAATATGAAAAAGTTCACGGAACTGTTTTTATATTAATGGACTTACGACTGCATGCATCAATATGTATCAATCTGAAGAGTTTATCAAGTCTTATGATGCTCCCACTGAATGTGCATAAGCCCTAATTGTTTGAGATATAATTAACTAGTATCACATGATTCGAAATCATATAATAAAATTATTTTCTCAAAACTATTATTTAGTATATAATTCTAAAATAACTATAAATGTAGGTACTTCTGTATTTTCCAATGCATCACTTTTATTATAAAAACAAATACCACATTATAGTTTTATTTCACAACGAGTATTCATAATATTTATATTAAAATATAGCTACGTCTATTTCTCAGTCGATACAAAAAAAAGTCAATAATTCATAAATAATGTTCAACACGTTTTACGAAAATTTCGTAATATAATGTAATCAATAAGTGTTACATGGTATGCTCCCACTATTTCCGCCATTACTATAATAGCGTATATTCAGAGCTCCATCATTCAAATTAATATAGATTTAATAATTTCACATACTGCAACAATTTTACCATGGAAATTCTTCGATTAAATATCTTGAACTAAAAAGATATAAATATCATAGAAAACAATTTTCAACGTGAAAATATATTTCGCAATAGAAATCATATTTCTTATTCCAACGTTAAGTACCGATCATTATTACTACAAATCTCATTTTCGGTGTTTCTTTGTGACGTAGCAGTGACCGTTCACTCTCTTCGTCCCAACTGTCTGTAATCACATCTACTCTTGTACATTCATTTTTATTTCTAAATGGCTAAAACATTCAAAAGAAATCCTTACTATAATATCCTAATAAACCCTTTACAAAAGCACACTCGATTGTCCTTAACTTTTAAGAACATCAAATGTGTCGTGCTTTGCGAAAACTGATCAAACTAACATTTCAGTGATTGAATTCTTAGAATTATGCTATAGCTTTGGCCTGGCGTTATAGTTAACACAATAAGATCCTTTTATAATCAATCAAATTGAACACTTGATCTCACACTATAAAGTTTAATTAATTAAAACACAGATGTATAAGATTTATAACATAATGTGGATTGTTTTTCGAACATTCTCGAAAATTATGTTATATTATAACTTTTACAATAAACATATTTTATTTTAAATTTAATAGTTTAAAATCTTTAACTTTAATTCTCGGAACATTTTGAAAATTAACCCAATGCCTAATTCAAGTTGGGCCTTTTTATTAGGGACAACCTTTGGGCTCACATTACCTTGGAGGCTATGTTAGTAACCAGGTAGGACAGGGTACTTGATTACCCAATTTCAATCTTAGACATTACCTTTCTAAACACCGTACTAAGTGGGCAAGCTTAATTAGTTAGCCTTAATACGACTAATTTAAACTACATAGGCTATTAAACTCTGATACCATTGAAGGAACCGGGCTGACACGGCGAAAGAAATGGATGAATTTCAAATTTTTTTACCTTATTGGATCTTAGTTGGGCTTCATGAAGCCTAATTTATTTAGAACATTTCTAATTTGTTTTAAATAAAATCATTTATTTTATTTAAATTGGTTAAAGAGAAGTTTTTAATTTCAAATGTATAGTATACGAAATACACCTAACAATTAGTTATTGTATAGGAAATGAAATCTTTCATTTCTTTCCCTAAAAACAATAATTAATCGAGAGAATTAATTGCATTAAATGAAGAGGGAAACCTTTGCTTTTCTCTCTTTAATTTGTATTGATTGATACATCAAATGTCATTAACTAATAGTTTATTTATGGCAAGATTTTACTATGTCCATATGTATTCTAACTGTACAAATTATAGTTTGAGATTTAATTAATTTTGTTTAATTTATTTATATAAGTATTAATATATATATATGAACCATATATATACACAGACATATGTGTGTTGCATGTGTAACATCATAATCCGTGAAGGGTATAATGTGCCTTATACAGATGTTGGGATTTACATTGCAACGGACACATTGGCTCATTTTGTGTGTATAATTTGTTCAAATATATGCTTGTATAATATATTAAAACGGAATATTAATATATGTATATGAATATATATAGTACTGAATAAAACAGTTTCTGCCATAATAAATTAATATAAAATAATCACATGATAAAAATACAAGTTTTTTAATTTTAGAAAATCTAGAAACATATATCAGGATTAAGATTAATTTACGTAATTTGTTAATGTTAAAATAATATTTATTATTAAATAGTTGATAATAGCCCTTAATCAAATTAATTCTTAAAAATATGAAGTCAAGTTGAAAAATTATGAAACTTTTTCGGAAGGTAGATGAAACATATTTTGGGCTTAGAAAAATTATTTAGAATTTTCTCAATATAAATTTAATTTTATTTAAATAATTAGCTGTAATTCAAAAATAAATTAAGTTATATAAATCTAAATTTTTTTCTAGAGGTACCTGTGAAAAATCTAATGCTTATGAATAATTTTTAGAATTTTATCAATTGATTTACATGTATAATTAAATAATTGATTATAGGCCAAAAGTTAATTAATTTCAAAAATAATAAATGAAGTTCAAAAAATCTTAAAATTTTATAATAAGCATCTTACATGGTGTAGAAAATATAAAAAACATAAAATTGAAATTTTGAACCAGTGATTATTTTACACATAATAAACAATTCACAAAATCGTTAAATAATAATAAAATATGTATATACATATCTAAAAAAATAATTTATATTTTATGATTCACAATAGGTATAAAACATCGTAAGAAATTCTTTAGATTTAATATATAAAAGATATAAACATATGTACAATCATACATATAGACAATTTGCGAACCTGTATACACTTAATCCAGATTATTTATATATATTAATATAAATCAAAATTAATTTTTTCTAAAAGTAATTAAAACATAAACCAATAAACAAAATACTACAATAAGCACATAACTAATCGATTATAACAAACCCATTTACCCACAAAAATCTTACCTAATCTAAACAATAAACAAATCTGAATACAAACAAGTGATTTGGACGTAAATCAACGTTCATATGATAAGCATGAAATCAAAACAATAATAATAAAAAAAACATCTCCTAATGAAGCCTTTGAGTCTATTACCCGGCACCTTGGGCCGGCTACGAAACGACAGGTGAAGATATTATTATTAGCACTAGACAAAATTCTGACCAAGAAGATCTTGGAGGTATAAGGGTTTGATGCAATCAACATGTTTCGGCATTCCTGGCACGGTGCAGACTGGAGGTGTTAACAAGTTGTCAGGCCGACAACAAAGCAGAAGCGTTTGGCCTATCGGGCCCGGTGCACAGAAGTCACCTATTATGGGCCGAGGTACCTTGTTCCTAAGCCCGTAAGGGAAGTCCAACCCATCTTCGTCTATAAACAGAAGGGCAGGGGCATGGTGAAATGGACCTTTTTTCGGGAACACTGGGGAGACTCTACCATTTTTTATACTCTCCTCTTTTTAATTCAAACTTGTATTCAAGTGATTGATTTACGGATTGTATTTGTATTCAAGTAATGGAGAAAGCAATAAAGATTAAACTCAAAGTGGACGTAGGCAATTACGCCGAACCACTATAAATCCGGTGTTCTCTTTTTTGTTGTTCTTTTTGTATTGAATTACACTATTCTTCTGTTCTAATTTACTCTCTTCATTAATCTCTCTATATAACTCTACTCAAGGCATATGCAGATCGCCCAGAAAAGGCATATGCCGACCGCCCCAGAAAACGCGTATGCTGATCGCCCAGATAAGGCATATGCCAATCACCCTAGAAATGCCGAACACCCAGAAATGCCGATTGCCTAGAAATTCTGATCGCCAAGAAATGCCGATCGCCCAGAAATGCCGATCGTCCAGAAATGCCGAACGCCTAGAATTGCCGATCGCCCAGAATTGCCGATCGCCCAGAAATGTCGAAGGCTCAGAAATCCCGAACGCCAAGAAATGCCGAACGCCCAGAAATGCCGATCGCCCAGAAATGCCGAACGCCCGGAAATGCCGATCGCCCAGAAATGCCGAACGCCCAGAAATGTCGATCGCCCAGAAATACCGATCGCCCAGAAATGTCGGACGCCCAGAAATGCCGATCGCCTAGAAATACCGATCGCCCAGAAATGCCGAACGGCCGGATGCCCAGAAACACCGATCCGCATTCCTATGCCAAGCGGTAACTAGGCCGAGCCGCATGCCTATATCGAACAGCATCAACACCGATCTGCATTCCTATGCCGAGCGGCATCCAGGCCGATCCAATGATCAACCAGGACATAGAGGATCTAGCGGCAGCTTCTGAATGGCAACAAGGGAACGGACAAACAACCGCTACTCAAATGATACTCTCAAAGGGATATCATACTGATCACCCTTGAGGAGAATCGACCTCCATATATATTTTGGAAGCTAGTTAGCTCGAGAGCCTCCTATGACCATGGATCATTTCTACTACAAAAATAAATCTAAACCGAAGTGTGGAGGAGCGGAACAGACTAAGAAAAATAGCAATGAAGGCCCGTTAACTAAGGATGCAGATCCCAGTAGCCAAAACAAGACCTAAAAATTCGGCTCATATGCTCTTTGAAAGATTTAATTGACAACCTCTACTTGAAGACTCGCGACTCGGAGTGGTACTAGAAACCAACGAGAGAGTACACCAAAGTCTAAAGAAAATCAGGGGAATGTTGTATATTTCCAGATTCCCACTGATCCTAACACAAGCGATTACAAACACCTCCGAGGTGTGATCGAAAAGCCAATCTGGAAAGGAAAGCTTCAATAGTATATACAAGTCCTACAGAATGGCGGGCAGCGAACATCCGATGCCTATTAATAAAGGGCTATGATTATCAATTGGACTGCTGACGGCCGACATCCCTTTGGAAGGAGCTAGGGGCAAAGTCGAATAGCGAGCATAGGATGCTGCTTCACTTATCAATGAGATTTATCCTAATTTTCTTTGAATTATTTCCATTTCTATTTCAATTGTTCTATGAACTACGACTAACTTGAACTAAACTACTTTCAAAACAATGCAGGTGACTAGGTACTCAGATTTGGTCGCCAACCAATCCACGCAGACCATGATCGGACGTGTGGAGTTATATATAGACGAGCATAATTCAATCGCTCATCAACAATCATGTGCCTAATTTGGGGCCAAGAACTAGAGATTGAAAAGCTCATTACGATCAGAGCCCAATACAAAGTCAACATGACCGACCATCCATTCATCGACCTCCACGTTTGACTTAGAGACCTAAGCAAGGCTTGGAATGAGTATGGCCTGATCATCCACTCAAATCGAGTCATAGAACAAAGTTCAACAAAATACTGATGCCTTTCCTGAAGCCCAGTGACGTCGGGATCTATCTAGAATAGATGTGATTTGATCATCTACACATCAAATCCTACCTTGAACACAAAAGTTTGTTCGAAAGCCCGACTTGGAGTAGCTGTGATGGACTACCTACTCATCAATCATCGCTCTCAATACATGGACATGACTGCACCTTGAAACATATGCAACTTATTGTGTCTATTCAATAATCCATTATTCTTAGTTTCTAGAAAGAGATACGAAAAAATTGTGTGAGATTTGACTATCTAACCCAACATGGATGTGATCCAACCATCTGTCATATACCTCCTTCCTTGACTTGATTGGAAGAGCTATAATCACCAAGCAGATGAGAATTGGTCGTCCATTCTTCAAGTTTCGTCCTTCATGCTGGGGACAGAATCCTATTCCATGAGCAAACATGGTTCGATCGTTTATTCGACAACATTATCCTCGATACGGTAGATGAAATACAAATTAAAGAGTCAAAACACGTCCGCTTTCACTCAAAATCTACAAGTCCCCAGAGTGCGGACTGGAGTACTCTGAGTTCCCAGAGTGCGGACCAGAGTACAAACGACTCAAAATCTCTAACCCCCCAGAGTGCGGACTGGAGTACTCTGAGTCCCCAGAGTGCGGACCAGAGTATAAACGAATCAAAATCTCCAAGTCCCCAAAGTGTGGACTGGAGTACTCTGAGTCCCCAGAGTGTGGACCAGAGTATAAACGACTAAAAATCTCCAAGTCCCTAGAGTGCGGACTGAAGTACTCTGGGTCCCCAGAGTGCGGACCAGAGTATTAACGACTCAAAATCTCCAAGTCCCCAGAGTGCGGACTGGAGTACTCTAAGTCTCTAGAGTGCGGACCAGAGTATAAACGACTCAAAATCTCCAAGTCCCCAGAGTGCGGACTGGAGTACTCTGGGTCCCCAAAGTGTGGACCAGAGTATAAACGACTCAAAATCTCTAAGTCCCCAGAGTGCGGACTTGAGTACTCTGAGTCCCCAAAGTGCGGACCAGAGTACAAACGACTCAAAATCCCCAAGTCCCCAGAGTGCGGACTGGAGTACTCTGAGTCCTCAGAGTGCGGACCAGAGTATAAACGACTCAAAATCTCCAAGTCCCCAGTGTGCGGACTGGAGTACTCTGAGTCCCCAAGTTGTGGATCAGAGTGTAAACGACTCAAAATATCCAAGTCCCTAGAGTGCGGACTAGGGTACTCTAAGTCCGCTAAGTGCGGACTAGAGTATAAATGACTTAAACCTCTATGTCCCCAGAGTGCAGACTAGAGTACTCTATGTCCCCTGAGTGTGGACTAGAGTATAAATGACTTAAAAATCTATAAGTCCCTGAAGCGGACTAGAGTGCTCTTAGTCCCTTGAGCATCGACTAGAGTATAAATGACTTAAATACCCCTAAGTTCCTGAAGTGGACTAGAGTACTCTCAGTACCCCGAATGTGGACTAGAGTATAAACGAATTGACGAAAATCTCTGCGTCCTAAACTGTGGACTAAAGCATAAACTGTTCGACAAATCTCTAAGTCCCTAGAGCGTGGATCGAATCACGAACACAAATTGGGCGCGAGTCGAACGAGGGGAGAATAACACTAAGTCACCAGAATGCAGAGTGGTGTATAAACATCGACAAATAGACGAGTGGATTCTGACCATTCTCTATTCCGCAAACTTCAGCCTAAAATAGACAGGAGGATTATTAACTCGCTAAGGATGGAGCTCGACAATCCAACTAGTGGCCTGGCTAAATCAATGCTGGGAGCAGGGGTACGAATCACTAAAAGCTGAATACGATAGCTTACTATAGCTCTAGCTTGGCGTTCTTTATAACTTAAGTCAATGACTACATGAAGGCCTCAAAACAGAACTAATCGAAATGACATCCAAAGCTACAAGTAACCGACTATATCATACCTCAGATCGAGGGTCAATACCGATTCGGACTAAGCACATACGAATATGACTGGGATGTTCCTTGAAAAACTATGATCTCCAGAGTGTGGAAAGGAGAGTAAACCGTGAAGACTTGGTCAAAAATTCTCCAGCACCTTCCTTCGATCCATTAGGAGGAGTATGAAACTGGATGGGCATGACCCGACTGCATTTGTAGCCAACTTTACCTCGAGATCTGATTACAGAACATGAACCAAAGTGGACGTGGATGACCATCCAGTGTCCAAATTACGCCCTAAAACTGACGAGGCATCGAAGTATTCCTCTTGGAATGAAAAACCACGATAAAATCCAAGATAGGAAAGACCCCGTCTCCAGTCGACTGACCTGATCCCGGATTCAACGGGAAAGAGAGTATTGCTAAAGTGGGTATGGCTGACCTTCCTACTTATCGGTATATATGCCCCAGAACTGAGGGTATGAGCTAGAAACAAGATGAATGTGAACCGACTATTCATCGATCAACTCTATGTTTTCGAAGTTTAGGTGGGAATATGAACATAGCAAGGACGAGACTCAACCATCCATGCAGTACATTTATCAACCCGAGACTTGGAGAAGACGCATGGTCATCCAAAGACTGGCTGCGATAGCTCAATATTGAAACTTATATATAATGTTTACAACTACTCAAGGCTACGGCCGAAAGAATGCCTAGGGATAGAATCACTAAATCGATACCTAAGCTAGTGGGCAACTAAATGTCACTCCAACCCAAGGCATGCGAATCATAAATGTTGCTCGAATGTGGAAGATGGAACCCCTACAGAACAACAACGCATGATGGCAAACGATATGGTGTTTAGAAGTCAAGATGCAGACAAGGTGGATAGCTCCATTCTCATCCAAAACACTGACAATTGGCAAGTAGTGCCCGAGCCCTGGCTCGGGCAGCATTCTCGGATCTATAGAGACATAGATCCGAGAGATGATGATGGGGGACTTAGGGAAACGAATGCAGCACTGGCTGAGCTGACAATTGACATACTAGTCAGCCGAGATGACCCATCACGAGTCCTTAAGATTGGATCGCAACTTGACCCATCATTGGCCGAAGATCTTACAGATTTCCTCCGAGCGAACCTAGACGTTTAAGCTTGGACACATTCTGATATGTGCGGGATTTCTCCCGCTATTTCGAGTCATATGTTGAACATATACCCGAAATACGTCCCTGTAAAATAAAAAAGGAGAGGCATGGCCCTGAGAGGTCCGCTGCTCTCAGAGAGGAGGTGGGCAAACTCAAAGCCAATGGGTTCATCCACGATGCCCTCTACCTTTAATGGATTTCTAACCCTGTGCTTGTGAGGAAAGAAAACGTGAAGAGGAGAATTTGTGTTGATTACTCTGATCTGAATAAAGCATGCCCGAAGGATAGTTTCCTTTTACCTATAATCGACCAGCTCGTCGACTCTACGGCCGGACACGAATTATTGTTGTAACAACCCGCATATTTATCGATTTTATATTTAAATATTTTATCGTTAATCGGATTTTAGTCCGAAAAGCTACTTTTTGCATACGGTCGAATTAGGACTCGGGACCACTCCCATTGAGTTTAAAATGTCGTTTGCGACCTTTTTGAGTATAAGCTTCGATATGTTTGGAGAAAGTCGATTTTTGCTACTTTTCACTTTGGGTTTGGTTTTTGGGCTCAGCCCTATGTTTTACTTATGCTCAAATCTGAGCCACTCTTCCCCATTCACTCTCATTCTCTTCTCTTTTCAGTTTTCTTAGCTTTAATGGTGGGAGAGATTGGAAATTAAAACTCCAAAACCCTAGTTTCTCTTGCAAATCAAATTCCTAGCTCCAAACTCAAGAAGAACCCATTGGTAAGCTTCTCTTCTTCTTCTCCAACTTATCCTCTTACCAGTTTCAGAAATTCCTAAACCTAATTTCGGGAATGTTCTTGTTTTTGAGCTTAGATTCAAGCTCAATTGGGTTGTGTTGAAGAGAGGTTGATTCTCCATTTGCTTTTAAGCTTCTTCTTGTTCGATTTTGTGAAAAGGTGAGATTTTTATCTCATATCTATGCTTATATTTATCTTCGATTGTTAGGTATGAATTCCTAACACTTATTCGTGTGCATTTGCTTTTGGTTTGGATTGATTTGGTGAATATTCCAATTTTTAATGTTTGGGTTCAATTCCTTAAAAATCATAGCTTTGATCTTTGATCATGTTTTTGGAGATGCATCGAAGAGCTTATAGGGCCGGGTAGTCGATTGGCATAATCCCTTAGCGCCGTTGCTCGAGAGAATGCAATTTGGTCAAGATTGTACCTCATTTGTAATAGGCAGGGAAGAGGCTGGAAACAGGTCCGGCCGACCGACCCCCCTGGTTCGGTCGACCAACCTGCTTCCAAATGTGCAGTTGCACTTTTGTGTCTGGTTCGGCCGAACGACCCCTCTGGTCCGGTCGACCGACCTGCTTCCAAGTGCATAAGCACTTTCTGTTTTAGGTTCGGTCGATCGACTCAGGGAGTCCGGCCGACCGACCTGATGATTTTTGCCTGCTTTGCCTTGTTGCTTAAATATCCAACTCTAATCGATTTGTGTTGTTTCCCTATTTGTTGTTATCAGTTGTTGTTGACTTTGATGACTTATTTTCTTTGGGAATTCTGTGAATATCCGTTTCGATGGATTCGGTATCGATTTCTTTGGATTTTTATTCACATCTTCGTATGTGAATTTTAGTGATTGATTGTTCCTACAATCTTCTTTGTGTTTTGTCACTTTAAAAATATAAAGGTTTTCTATACTAGTAGTAAATATCAAAACTCTTTTCTCAAACGATTTCAATACTATTTTAATACCAAATTCGTTTATAAAACCGTTTTCCAATCTATTAGTATATATATAAACCTTTACCTCACTCGTATGAGAAATCTAATTAAACGACTTAGTAAAACAAGTGGTATGAAACGCTTGCGTTCACTTTGTCGGTTAATTCTTGGACTTGTTCGATTGAATCTCTTGTGACAATTTTATAGTGGAGATCTACAGTTTGTTCGTAAATATTTAAGTTAAGCAAGTGGTTATGGGACATGAAGCTAAACTCATATATTTACTAGCTTAGTGTAATTGACACTTCTCGATGATCATGACGATCATTTTTGTGATTTAGACTAGCAATGTGCGATGTCTCTTTGACTGCGTGGGAGATTAAACCCCGTTTTGTGGAGTTTCGACTCAAATTGGTGGGGTAGCAACCCACGGTCTTTGGACTATTCGTGTGTCAGGTCTTCGGACCATTCGTGTGTCAAATTAATGGCTAGCTACCATGAGATAGCTTCTCGTTCATGTGTTACAGTTGTTGGTGAGTTTTCATGCTCCCGTTCATGTGAGAGGCCTCCCCCCTTATTCTGTGTGATTTCTGGATTTCGTATGTCGAATTCTGGAATTTTCTTCTTCACCTATTTTTGTGATTTCTATTGATATGATTTATCAATTCTTGTGCATAGGTGAATTTGTGTGTCATTGACTGGATTTCTTGTGTTGAATTCTAGAATTTATGCTTCACCAATTTTAGTGATTTTCATTGATATGATTTATCAATTTTTGTGCATTGGTGAATTCGTGTGTCATTAACTTATTGTGAATACAAGTTTTGGGTATGATACCCTTTTTGGATCTTTGAGAAGATTCTTTGATATTGATTAATCGTTTGTTGATTATTATTTACATACTTATAGTAGTATGTCGTTATGGATATTATACGTCTATGCCATATCTTATATGTCATTTATTGTGGCTTGGTGAATGAAATTAGGAGTATGACATTCCTTTTTATCTTGAGTAGATTATCGTGTTATTGATTAATCTCTTGTTGATTTTCAATTACTTATATATATCACAGCTTGGCATTGTGATTATTATGTGTTTAGTCATATCTCCTATTCTATATCATGTTATCTGATATTTATAGTTAGACTGATCCGTTTATTATTTTCTTATAAATAATACTCGGGTCAGACCGAGATGTTGCAGGTGCTGTAACGACCCGGGATTTTGGGTCGCCAAAATTTAACATTTAATTCATTTTAAATGTTGGATATGGATTCTAATTTGAATCTTGATAATAGAAGACTATGGTTGAGTTAATAAGATGAGTTATAGTTTCAAAATATGGTGATTCCATTTGAATTGGAGTAATAATAATAATTATTAGAACTGAGAATAAATTGGAAATTGAATGGGAATTGTTATAAAATTGATGTTTAAATGCATTTTTAAGTTCCATAGGTTATAAATGATATTGTTAGATTTTTGGAAGAATTTAAAAGTTAATAGATTATTATTTGGAATTTTATATGAATTTAAAATGAATTTAATATTATTAAATATTGCAATTAATCTGATTTAAGCCCAGAATGAGCCAGAATGATTTTTAATGTGCTTATAAATTTTATATGAATTATTGTTAAGCTAATAAAATTTTAAAAGTGAAAATTTAAAGCGTTTTGATAATTTCAGTAAATCGCTTAATTAAATAGACGAGTTAAAATAGCCTTCCGGGGCACAGTCTCGGAATTCGACGAAACCAGTTTCATTGGATCCGTAATAGTTAGTTATTATCGGATTTCAATTTTCGTAGCAATCGGAGTTGTCGTTTGACCCCGGCAGCTCGAAACGTGTCGAAATCGTTTTAATCGATTTAATTTCAAATTGAACGTTTAATTCCGTAACTCGTGCATACGACCGAATTAGCTTACGAAACCTGTTCCATTGTGTCCGGAACGCGGAAAAACCCCAGGATAGCCTGTCGGATCGTGAGAATTGGAGTTCGTTTGCTTAAGTTGTTAAATTGAGAATATATTAATAAAAATAATATATATATATATATATATATATTAACATTTCTAATTCACTAAACCCTAGCTTCAAGGAGCCGCCGGCTTTCATCCTTCAATGGCCGATATTCATTTTGTTTCTCCTTCAGAAAACTCTCAATCCAAGCTTTAAAATCAAAAACTTTCTAAATGAAAGTTGTAAATTATGAAGGGATCTACATATCCTACGGGTGAGATCGTGTATAGCGGTGTATGTTGGCCAGAATCGTGACCGAAAGGGGGCCGGTTCGTGCTCAGTTTTGGGGCAGAGTGGACGACCGAGCCTGATGGTGCTCCGGCCGGTGGCGAGGTTCGTGATGCTTGACGCGGTGGTAGGTTTTGATCGAACCCTAGGTGCTTGTAGTGGAGTGCGATTTTGGTCAAGGAGGTCGTGTGATGGGTTCGGCCGACCTGGAGTTGCTCGCATATAGGAACGAAGAGGAGCGGGCCGCATTCTTTTTGGTATAATAATAAAAAAAAAAAGAAATTTGTTTGAATTTCAAATTGGAAACTTATAAATTTCGTAACTCATTCATATTGTATCAGAAATTAATGAACTTGGTAGCGCCGGAATCGCAGAGGAACGTACTACGCGGTGGTACAGATCCGGATCCATTCCGGGCAAGTAGGAATTTAGGTTAAATCGAACGTCGTTCGGTTTAATTTGAATTTCGAACGCTCGCCGAAACTCAAGGTGAGTTATTCTCACTCACATCTGGATACTAGTAAAGTAGACAGTTAGTATTGATTGGTTGTTTGGATGTTTAGCTGAATATGTTAGTTATTATCAAATTGAATTGATATATATACTGTTGTGCTAATATTTGTGGATGCAGGGAAAACAGGTTGGAGGGATCCAACGGGATTCCTCACAAAGTAGTAATATTTTTATATTGATGATTATGCCTGTTTATATATTGTGATTGATAAGTTGGAATTTAATTGCATTGTGATATTGTGGTTTAAACTATAAACCCAGAATATTAGTTATAAAGAAAATTGCAGTTTTAATTATAAAGAAATTAAATTGGGTTTCAAAGAAATTGAGAAATGGTTAAATAAGAAATTAAAAGAATATAAATATTTGAAACCTGATTTGGATGGAAAACTGAAATAAATTTGTATAGAAATATTACTGGATAAATTATAAATCCAAAATTAATTATATTTGATAAATTGAATTTAGAGAAATAAAAGATAGAGTTAAATAATGAATTTAAAGGATTAAAATTTGAAATCTATTTAGAATGGAAATTGGAAGTTGTAAAATCTGGAATGATAATTAAAGATAAATGTTATTAGATGAAGTTTTGGGAAATAAATTTATGTTATAAAATCATTAAACTAAATTTAATGAATGAACAGAAATCGTGAGAAGGATTTCTGGGATGTGGAAATGGGATTTCCTGGGAAAAACCAAGTTCGAGTTTTAAATTGATTTTTATAAAAAGGAAATTTTAAAATCCTTAAACTGGTTTTAAAGAATGTTTTAAAAAAAAAATTTATTTTAAAGTGATTTTTTATAAATTAGCGATAGTAAAATTTTATAAATATTTTAATAATTATGTTTACAAATGGATTTGTTTTAAAAGCTAGTTTTGACCTAAGTATATTGAAATAAGAGTTAATCTTTTTACCACTTTATTTTAAAACATAGTATAACTTAACCTTAATTTAAATTAAGCTATATCTTTTAAACAGTTTTGCTTTAAATATTTTGGAATTATATTTTGATTAAATAATTAGTAGTAAATTTATCTATTTAAAGTATACTTTAAATTAAAATGTTTTTAACTGTTTTAAATCTAAACTGTTTTGAACTTGGATATTTCCAATGGAAATATATGGTAAATGATTTACCTTGTAAAGGAGGAATTTTGAGAAATGTTTTCAAATGAGATTTGGAAATTTGGTAATATATCTTTTAAAGATATTTGAGGTAAATAAATAGTATGGAATATTATTTATTGTGTGATGGATGCTATGGATGTTTATGAATATAAATTGATAGTTAAATCACCGACTATCAATATTGGACAAATGCGTTGATCGTTTCGAAGAGACCGGGATCGAGATTTATTTCTCGAAAACCACTTCGATCCGGTTTGTACGTTTTCGTGCGATAAACGTTTTTCGGAGTCGAAGATGGAGCAGTGAAGTGCAAGGGCTAGTCGCTACTAATCCTGAGGATATTTCCAAAATGGATGTAGTAGGAATAGTGCCTTCGGTTCCGTTCGAACCCGGGACGGACTTGTATGGACGAATGCTTCGTGACATCGTCAGCGGACGATGGGCATTCTAAGGGACATGTGCTATAAAGGTATCGTTTAGCCTCGAGCCTCATCAACCAGGAATGACTGAAAATCAGGGGATATGCAGCAAGGCTTCGTGGGTAGCCCCCACTGGAGAGTAAGGTCATCCCTGTCTAGAGGTTCCTTTTTATTTCGGCTTAGTGGTGCGGTTGCTGATCCCAACCGCGGGGTGATCTTATTCGGAATTGCCCATAGGTGATTCCGGTCTTGTGTTGCAGGGGACGAAGGGAGTAGTCCTCGGTACTGTGATCTAGACCACGTACTGTGACAGGTGGTACCCCAGTGCCTAGTCATTGTTGGAAATCCATTTTCCCTACGAGCCTTTTACGAGTTTTGTTTGTATTACCCACTTCAGTGGCTAGTAGCTGGAATTTAATAATGTAACAATTTCGGCTATTTTATAAGTATTTGTAAATAGACCCTATTATAATATCAGAGGATTTCTATAAAAAGTGTTTTAGCTATCGTAAGGTAAAAACCCGACATGTTTATTTGTGGCGTGGTCTTACGAGATGCTTTTGTTTTCAAAAGGATTTTTGAAACTTTAATAATCAATTGTGTGCATTATTATCAGCTGGTATGCCAGACTGACTCGGGTGATATTTCATTATAATGCTCGGGTCAGACCGAGTATTATATGTTCAGGATAGGTTGCTATGGAGCAGGAGAGGAGCTGGAGTTCGAGACGTATTATATGTACCTATATATATATCCGCTGCTATGTTGTATGGTATGTCTGTTATGTGATGATTGATGTATGAGTTACTCTGATGATATGTTGTATAAACAGTTATAGATTTTATTTTGTGTAAAGATATATAGTTGCTATTATATTTTATTCCGCTGCGACTGTGAGATTCTGATATTGTTTAGTTTCTTCTTCTTCTATCTCTTTTCTTTAACCTCAATGGTTCGTATTTCTGTTCCACTTGAGTCAATTAGGGTAGAATAATGTTGATTCAAGGGGTACGGATTTGCGGGCTGTGACACTTGGTATCAGAGCTTAGGTTGGCGACAACCTAGGCTTTGGTGGGGTAATTACTCATTTAATAGAGTCGATAGTACTCTATAATGAGCTGAACGTATTTATAGATATGAGAGCGTACTTGTTAGTGTTTATAAAATTGTTTTTATACTGTGTTGACTTATCGGTTGAGTGTTTATGAATTCTGGTCGGTGCGGGAAGTACAACCGTATCGATAGGGGTTTCTAAACTCTTAAACAAGATAAACCGACATAGTATTGTTTTTAAAGTGGGTAAATGAAATAATTTTACCCAAAATTATATTTTGATATAAAAGAAATGATTTTCTAGCTTATTATGTATTGGGTGTTTGTTGGATGTTAATACCAAATCAAATAAGAATCTTGAATTTGATCAAAATTTGAAATAATAAGCTAATAAGAATATAAGATATGAAAATGGTCTATACCAAATAGAGTTAATTAAATATGTTGTAAATAAGAAAGTGAAATTAAAATTTGAAATTTAAACCAGAATTTTAACCCGGAGGTTTTGGAAAGGATTTTAATTGTATTGAAAATAAAAGTTTGGAAATTTAAAATCCTGGGAAAGTTTGGGAATGTTTTCCAATATATTTGGAGGCAATAATGGAATATTGTTTTGGGTAATATTTTTGAATGGAAACTGTTTGAAATGAAATTGGGAAAGTTAAGAAGCATTGAACTCACTGTGGTCGCTGGAAAATAATCCTGATGATGCTGGCCACATCATTAGAATTCATTTTCGAGTTTCTAAAGTGATGGATTGCTTCCCTAGTAATTGGTTATGGTATTGTTTGGATTTGTTGGGGATAACAGTTGTTTTGGATATTTCAAAAATGGAAATTTGTTTGGGATATGAACAAATTGTTTTGGGTACAAACAAATTGGTTTGGAAAACATGGAAATTTGATTTGATATACCAAATGAGTATATATATTTGATATATTTCAAAATGGTTTTGAGATAAAACCGGGTAAATTGAATTCTGGGAAAGTTCTTATTAAATAATGAGTAAAGTTGAAATGAATCAACTATTGAATTTGTTAAGTGGAGCTAATGCTAATAAGAAGGAAATGAGAAATTTTAATCTTGGAATTAAAATTTAATTTGAGAAATTGAAAGTGAATAACATATATTGAAGTAAATAAAATAGGTTGAAGTTAATTGAAATTTGAATTTTACTTGGATAAGTAAATAAGTTGGACTTAAAATAAAATTGATTTGGATAAAATTGAAAGGTAAGTTGATTTTGAGATTTGGGTCATTGAGTAATGGATTATACCCATAAGCTATTAAGTATTATACTTATAAATTGAGGTTGTGGATTTGAAGTTTGCAAAGAAATAAATTAAGGGAATTTGTATCCTTAAGAATTCAGATGTATATACATTTGCATATGGAATTTAGAATTGTGATTATAAAATGTTGGTGATATTATGAATGAATTTAGAGTAAATTAAGAAAGTGGAGTGAAAACTAATATGGATTATGTTATTGACTGAATTAAATTACAAATTAACTGGGATTTGTATTGTAATGGAGAATTTTGATAGTTTAGTCAAGTTTGGAAAGTAAATAGAAATCCTGATTTGAATTGGGATTCAATTATGGAAATGAATATTGGAGGTGTGAATGAATAATGGAATTTGAATATATTTATGATGATTTGGATTGTAAATAAAATTCAAATGAGTAAAATAATTTAAATGGCCTCTTTGTAAATAAAATAAGTTTAATATGAATTGGATAACTAAACAAAGAGCATTAAATTTGTATATGAATGGAAATTTGATTTGAATGAGAATCAAATGAAATAAAATTTGATTTATAAGGAAATAATGAGAATATTGTTGGACTTGAATAGATAATAATTGCAAGAAATGATATTAATAAGTTATTGTGATAAATTAAGGATGTATGGGTTGTAAATAATCCAGGAGGGAGAGATATTAATATAAACTTGGATTGGTTAATGAAACTAATATAAATCCAAGTTGGAATTAATTTTAAAGGGTTATAAGCTTAAGTGGCAATTGTTTTGCTTGAATGACTTGAATATTTGAATGTATTTAGAATTGAGTTGTTTAACAACTAAATTGGTTTTGGATAAATTAGAATTTGATTAAGTGAAGTCAAATTAAAATGAAACTAAATTTGGTATGCAAGAAAGAATTGAGATATTATGCAATTGAATTGATGTTTGAATAAATTGATATGGATTAGGATCCAATTCAAAGAGTTGGTAAATGAATGCAAGTAAATTGGTTTCAAGTTGCAAATGGAATTGAGTTGGAATCAATTGGGATGAATTAACATTTTAATAAGCAATGTTTGCATATATATGGAAATAAATCATGAAAGAATTGCAAATGTTTCAAGTTTAAATAAAATTTGATTTAAAATCAAATTTGGGAATGTAAGTTAAAATAAAATTTGATTACAAATCAAATTGGAAGGGTAAGTTAAAAAAAAAAGTGTGAACAAGGCATATGTTAATTATTTTGAAATAGAAATAAATTGGTTATAAGAAATATGAATGGTGTATAGAAAGCTTGAATGTAAATCATTCAAGTGAAGTAAAGTGAGGTTAGTTGGAGGAAACTAAAATGTGCGAAATTTTAATAAAGGAATGTGAGTGCTTCAAATTGGAAATAAGGATTTGATTGAAAATCAAATTAAATAATGTTGCATATAAATGAATTAAAGCACCTATTCATAATATTGAAGTGAATATGAATGAGTTGTCTTAGTGTATTCAACACTGAACTTGGTTTTGAATTAATTGGAATGCATTGAAATGTTATTAAGTAATTTTGCATAAGAATGAAGATGCTTCTACCCTGAAGATAAAGGTGGTTTGTAAATCAATTAGGAATTGTATTGAAATAGATTGCTATTAGTGAAGCATATGTTAATCCTATTGAGATAAATATGAATTGTATATGGTGGATTTGAGTATAAATCATTCATGTGAAATAAAATGGAATTTGGCATTAGAAAATGAACTTTGTGCATGTCATAAAATATGGATTTACTTATGAAATCATGCAAAGTGTTGTTTGGAATGGAAATGGATATGTTAGCTTGCATTTACATTGAAATGTTGCTTAAAATACTCATATCTTTGAAAACTAATATGTTTGTTGAGTATAGCCCAGGTGCGGGAGGCGTTCGAGAGGTTTGGAGCGAGTATATGCGATATATTAGCTGATTGCTATTAAAATTTGCTAAAAGGTACGCCTACGCAAATATAATTGGGAAATGGTATATATATATATTGTGATATATTTTGGCTTCCGGCCGTGTGGGCCGATGTATATATATTTGTGTATCCTGCGATATCGCAGAAGCTTCTCCGTACAGGGAGACTCTGCCAAAATTTTCCGTAAATTTTGAGAGTTAGAAAATTTTTGGGTTTTGGGAAAAGTTAAGTAACTTATGAAGTTATAAGTTAAAATTAAGCTTTAGAGTTAATAAAGCAAATAGGTTTGGGAATTGAGAAAAAAGATTTTGTGAAGTATATATAAGCTTTTAACTAAGCAAATGGGATAAGTAAATGGGATTGAGAGTATGTTCTACCTTATACAAATTTCGGGGACGAAATTTTTATAAGGGGGGAGGAATGTAACGACCCGGGATTTTGGGTCGCCAAAATTTAACATTTAATTCATTTTAAATGTTGGATATGGATTCTAATTTGAATCTTGATAATAGAAGACTATGGTTGAGTTAATAAGATGAGTTATAGTTTCAAAATATGGTGATTCCATTTGAATTGGAGTAATAATAATAATTATTAGAACTGAGAATAAATTGGAAATTGAATGGGAATTGTTATAAAATTGATGTTTAAATGCATTTTTAAGTTCCATAGGTTATAAATGATATTGTTAGATTTTTGGAAGAATTTAAAAGTTAATAGATTATTATTTGGAATTTTATATGAATTTAAAATGAATTTAATATTATTAAATATTGCAATTAATCTGATTTAAGCCCAGAATGAGCCAGAATGATTTTTAATGTGCTTATAAATTTTATATGAATTATTGTTAAGCTAATAAAATTTTAAAAGTGAAAATTTAAAGCGTTTTGATAATTTCAGTAAATCGCTTAATTAAATAGACGAGTTAAAATAGCCTTCCGGGGCACAGTCTCGGAATTCGACGAAACCAGTTTCATTGGATCCGTAATAGTTAGTTATTATCGGATTTCAATTTTCGTAGCAATCGGAGTTGTCGTTTGACCCCGGCAGCTCGAAACGTGTCGAAATCGTTTTAATCGATTTAATTTCAAATTGAACGTTTAATTCCGTAACTCGTGCATACGACCGAATTAGCTTACGAAACCTGTTCCATTGTGTCCGGAACGCGGAAAAACCCCAGGATAGCCTGTCGGATCGTGAGAATTGGAGTTCGTTTGCTTAAGTTGTTAAATTGAGAATATATTAATAAAAATAATATATATATATATATTAACATTTCTAATTCACTAAACCCTAGCTTCAAGGAGCCGCCGGCTTTCATCCTTCAATGGCCGATATTCATTTTGTTTCTCCTTCAGAAAACTCTCAATCCAAGCTTTAAAATCAAAAACTTTCTAAATGAAAGTTGTAAATTATGAAGGGATCTACATATCCTACGGGTGAGATCGTGTATAGCGGTGTATGTTGGCCAGAATCGTGACCGAAAGGGGGCCGGTTCGTGCTCAGTTTTGGGGCAGAGTGGACGACCGAGCCTGATGGTGCTCCGGCCGGTGGCGAGGTTCGTGATGCTTGACGCGGTGGTAGGTTTTGATCGAACCCTAGGTGCTTGTAGTGGAGTGCGATTTTGGTCAAGGAGGTCGTGTGATGGGTTCGGCCGACCTGGAGTTGCTCGCATATAGGAACGAAGAGGAGCGGGCCGCATTCTTTTTGGTATAATAATAAAAAAAAAAGAAATTTGTTTGAATTTCAAATTGGAAACTTATAAATTTCGTAACTCATTCATATTGTATCAGAAATTAATGAACTTGGTAGCGCCGGAATCGCAGAGGAACGTACTACGCGGTGGTACAGATCCGGATCCATTCCGGGCAAGTAGGAATTTAGGTTAAATCGAACGTCGTTCGGTTTAATTTGAATTTCGAACGCTCGCCGAAACTCAAGGTGAGTTATTCTCACTCACATCTGGATACTAGTAAAGTAGACAGTTAGTATTGATTGGTTGTTTGGATGTTTAGCTGAATATGTTAGTTATTATCAAATTGAATTGATATATATACTGTTGTGCTAATATTTGTGGATGCAGGGAAAACAGGTTGGAGGGATCCAACGGGATTCCTCACAAAGTAGTAATATTTTTATATTGATGATTATGCCTGTTTATATATTGTGATTGATAAGTTGGAATTTAATTGCATTGTGATATTGTGGTTTAAACTATAAACCCAGAATATTAGTTATAAAGAAAATTGCAGTTTTAATTATAAAGAAATTAAATTGGGTTTCAAAGAAATTGAGAAATGGTTAAATAAGAAATTAAAAGAATATAAATATTTGAAACCTAATTTGGATGGAAAACTGAAATAAATTTGTATAGAAATATTACTGGATAAATTATAAATCCAAAATTAATTATATTTGATAAATTGAATTTAGAGAAATAAAAGATAGAGTTAAATAATGAATTTAAAGGATTAAAATTTGAAATCTATTTAGAATGGAAATTGGAAGTTGTAAAATCTGGAATGATAATTAAAGATAAATGTTATTAGATGAAGTTTTGGGAAATAAATTTATGTTATAAAATCATTAAACTAAATTTAATGAATGAACAGAAATCGTGAGAAGGATTTCTGGGATGTGGAAATGGGATTTCCTGGGAAAAACCAAGTTCGAGTTTTAAATTGATTTTTATAAAAAGGAAATTTTAAAATCCTTAAACTGGTTTTAAAGAATGTTTTAAAAAAAAAATTATTTTAAAGTGATTTTTTATAAATTAGCAATAGTAAAATTTTATAAATATTTTAATAATTATGTTTACAAATGGATTTGTTTTAAAAGCTAGTTTTGACCTAAGTATATTGAAATAAGAGTTAATCTTTTTACCACTTTATTTTAATACATAGTATAACTTAACCTTAATTTAAATTAAGCTATATCTTTTAAACAGTTTTGCTTTAAGTATTTTGGAATTATATTTTGATTAAATAATTAGTAGTAAATTTATCTATTTAAAGTATACTTTAAATTAAAATGTTTTTAACTGTTTTAAATCTAAACTGTTTTGAACTTGGATATTTCCAATGGAAATATATGGTAAATGATTTACCTTGTAAAGGAGGAATTTTGAGAAATGTTTTCAAATGAGATTTGGAAATTTGGTAATATATCTTTTAAAGATATTTGAGGTAAATAAATAGTATGGAATATTATTTATTGTGTGATGGATGCTATGGATGTTTATGAATATAAATTGATAGTTAAATCACTGACTATCAATATTGGACAAATGCGTTGATCGTTTCGAAGAGACCGGGATCGAGATTTATTTCTCGAAAACCACTTCGATCCGGTTTGTACGTTTTCGTGCGATAAACGTTTTTCGGAGTCGAAGATGGAGCAGTGAAGTGCAAGGGCTAGTCGCTACTAATCCTGAGGATATTTCCAAAATGGATGTAGTAGGAATAGTGCCTTCGGTTCCGTTCGAACCCGGGACGGACTTGTATGGACGAATGCTTCGTGACATCGTCAGCGGACGATGGGCATTCTAAGGGACATGTGCTATAAAGGTATCGTTTAGCCTCGAGCCTCATCAACCGGGAATGACTGAAAATCAGGGGATACGCAGCAAGGCTTCGTGGGTAGCCCCCACTGGAGAGTAAGGTCATCCCTGTCTAGAGGTTCCTTTTTATTTCGGCTTAGTGGTGCGGTTGCTGATCCCAACCGCGGGGTGATCTTATTCGGAATTGCCCATAGGTGATTCCGGTCTTGTGTTGCAGGGGACGAAGGGAGTAGTCCTCGGTACTGTGATCTAGACCACGTACTGTGACAGGTGGTACCCCAGTGCCTAGTCATTGTTGGAAATCCATTTTCCCTACGAGCCTTTTACGAGTTTTGTTTGTATTACCCACTTCAGTGGCTAGTAGCTGGAATTTAATAATGTAACAATTTCGGCTATTTTATAAGTATTTGTAAATAGACCCTATTATAATATCAGAGGATTTCTATAAAAAGTGTTTTAGCTATCGTAAGGTAAAAACCCGACATGTTTATTTGTGGCGTGGTCTTACGAGATGCTTTTGTTTTCAAAAGGATTTTTGAAACTTTAATAATCAATTGTGTGCATTATTATCAGCTGGTATGCCAGACTGACTCGGGTGTTATTTCATTATAATGCTCGGGTCAGACCGAGTATTATATGTTCAGGATAGGTTGCTATGGAGCAGGAGAGGAGCTGGAGTTCGAGACGTATTATATGTACCTATATATATATCCGCTGCTATGTTGTATGGTATGTCTGTTATGTGATGATTGATGTATGAGTTACTCTGATGATATGTTGTATAAACAGTTATAGATTTCATTTTGTGTAAAGATATATAGTTGCTATTATATTTTATTCCGCTGCGACTGTGAGATTCTGATATTGTTTAGTTTCTTCTTCTTCTATCTCTTTTCTTTAACCTCAATGGTTCGTATTTCTGTTCCACTTGAGTCAATTAGGGTAGAATAATGTTGATTCAAGGGGTACGGATTTGCGGGCTGTTACAGGTGCATCGACCTGACTTCTCTCTGGGGATCCATTACTCTGACCTTTTTCTTACTACTTAGATTAGTAGTTTTCGTTGTATACATTTGAGATACAGACTCCATAATGTATACTTATTCCTTTGTGTAGTTCATGTAACTCTTTTGGGATATTGTGGATCTTTTTAGACCACTACTCTGATGAACACTTTCATGTGTTATATTCATATCTATTTCCACCTTTGTGATATGAATTGTCTGTGACTGATTTATGTTATGTTTACTTGTATATTTGTTTCCGAAGATATAATAGCCACTGTGTAGTAGCTTTGAGTTTGTGTCGGCATGTCGGATTTCCACTTGAAAAGAATTGCATGCTATACTATCTGACATATCGATGCTCGCACAAAGCAATTACACGGATGGTCGCTCCTCAACAGCCTTATTCTCCGTGCTAGTTGACAGCATTCACCGTGATGTTCTTGGCTAGCGTGGGTATAGAGGTGGGGCGTCACAATTGTCTTTTATGGATGCATATTCGGGATATAATCAGATCTCGATGCACATTCCAGACCAAGAACACACAAGTTTTGTCACAGATGTGGGGCTATATTACTATGTAGTAATGCCTTTTGGATTGAAAAAGGCGGGAGCAACTTATCGACGTCTGGTGAATTGAATGTTTGAAGACCATATTGGTAGAACGATGAAAGTCTATGTGGATGACATGCTCGTGAAGTCATGGCAGTCAAACGACCACATCCGAGAACTAGCGGAGAAGTTTGATATACTCAGGCATTATGGAATGAAAATCAATCCCTTGAAGTGTTCATTTGGCGTAGCGATGGGAAAGTTTTTGGGTTTCATTGTGAATGCGTGGGGAATCGAAGCTAACCCGGAGAAGATTCAAGCTATCCGAGACATACAAGTGCCCAGAACTATAAAGCAGGTACGAAGCTTGAATGGAAAGGTGGTTGCGCTGAGTCGATTCATATCTAGAGCTACAGACAAGTGTATTCCTCCCTTCGATGTGATAAAGAAAGGAAGGATGAATTTCGAGTGGACATCCGATTGTGAGGAAGCATTCCGATCATTGGTAAGGCATTTGGAAAGTCTGCCGGTGCTATCGAAACCAATAGACCACGAAATGTTGTATGTGTACTTGGCAGTATCCCAGCATGCTATCAGTACGGCTTTGGTTCGCGAAGAGGACCAAGTTCAAAAGCCAATTTACTATGTTAGTAAACGTCTGACGGGGGCAGAAAGAAATTAGTCCAAGATCGAGAAATTAGTCTATTGCTTGGTGATTGCATCACCCAAGCTTCGCCCATATTTTCAGGCACACTCAATCAGTGTTTACACTGATCAACCCTTACGACATGTATTGCAACGACCGGAAACTTCTGGAAGGATGTTAAAATGGGATATCGAGTTGAGTCAGTTTGATATTACCTGCCTTCCATGAAGGGCCATACAAGGGCAAACACTAGCAGACTTCATTGCTGAATTCACTGTATCAGACGACTCAAACGGCCACAATGTCATACCTTCCATTCAATGGAAGATGTACACCGTTGGGGCATCTAACGACCGTTGTTTAGGGGCTGGCGTAGTTCTTGTAACTCCTGAAAACCGATCAGTTTGTTATGCTTTGAAGGTTAAATTTCCAACAACAAATAACGAAGCCCAGTATGAAGCATTGATTGCTGGCTTGAGACTTATCAAAGAACAGGGAGTAAAATCGGTTGAAATCTTTGTGACTCGCAACTGGTGGTGTACCAAGTGCGGGGAGACTATCAAGCAAAGGGATAGAGACTTGCCCCGTATCTTGAATGGGTTTAGGAGCTGTTAGCAAATCTGGAATATTATGATATTTCGCGTGTCCCGCATGAACAAAACAAAGAAGCTGATTCATTGGCCAAATTTGCGAGCACTAGCGATGCCCAGCAAATGGGATTGGTTCCCATTGAAACCTTACATACTCCGAGTATAAATATGATGGAGGTAGATTTCGTGTTAGAAATCGAAATCGATAAGGAGTCATGGATGACCCCATTTAAGCAATACTTACTACATGGGGTCTTACCCAAAAGAAGAAGCGAAAGACGACAAGTCGTTCGTAAGGCTTCGTGATATGTAATGGAGAGCGGAATAATGTATCGAAGGGGATTCTTGACCCCCTTACTCTGGTGCATGGCCCATGGTGAGATAAAACTAGTCCTGAAGGAAGTCCATGAAGGAGAGTGCGGTGACCATATTGGGGGGCAGACGTTAGCGAAGAAAATACTTCACTATGGATACTATTGGCCAACTGTAAACCGGGATGCCACAGACTATGTGAGGAGAAGTGACAAATGCCAGAAATATGCAAAAGTCCCGAGAGCTCTGCCAACGGAACTCACACAAATGGTTAGTCCCTGGCCGTTTGCAATGTGGGGGATCGACATAGTTGGTTCCTTACCTATATCCAAAGGTGGTGCAAAATACGCGATAATTGCGGTCGATTACTTTACTAAGTGGGCAGAAGCAGAGCCTTTGGCCACTATCACCACCAAAAAGGTCATTAATTTCGTTGTACGAAATATTATATGCCGTTTTGGCCTTCCACGAACTACCATTACAGATAATGGAACTCAATTTGAAAGCAAGGAGTTCAAAGAATTTTGCCAAAAATATGGCATTGAGAAAAAGTTTGCAGCGGTTGCTCATCCGAAAGCCAATGGACAAGTGGAAGCCATGAACAAAATAATCAAATTCATATTGAAGCATTTGGAAAAGGCTACAGGCAAGTGGGTGGATGAATTCCAACAGCACTATAGGGTTATAGTACTACCCATGAGTCCATAACTGGTCATACTCCATTCGCCCTTGCTTACAGCTCTGAGGTCATCATCCATGTAAAAGTTGAAGTCCCCTCTCATCAAGTGGCTGATTACAACCCTTATTTCAAAAAAAACAAATCAGGAATCGCAATTGAATTATAATTAAACTAGATGGAATTGGCGATGACTTACGAGCATATAAAACGCATCCGACAGCCACTGGCAAGAACATGTACCCGAACATGCATGCGTACATCCGAAAAAAAAAGTTCGACTTCTTGAAATCAACAGGGAATTGAACTCTCACTTAAGGTTATTAAGAAGAGACTAGATCAAATAACCGAAGCTTATTGGCCCTGTAGAACCAGACATGGATGGCCACTGATGAACTACAACCCAGGATTTATAATATTAGGAATCGACCAAGCGTTATGACGACCAAAGAAGGATACGAAACCTTGGGAGGATAAAATTGAAGAATAATGACTATTCAGGAAGCATGTCATGTTGCTTCACATGACACACTTTGGGGGCAAGTGTTACCCGACACCTTGGGCCGACTACAAAACGACAGGTGAAGATATTATTATTAGCGCTAGACAAGATTCTGACCAAGAAGATCCTGGAGGTATAAGTGTTTGATGCAATCGACATGTTTCGGCATCCCTGGCACGGTGCAGACTGGAGGTGTTAGCAAGTTGTCAGGCCCACAACAAAGCAAGAGTGTTTGGCCTGCCTGGCCCGGTGCACAGAAGCCACCTACTATGGGTCGAGGTACCTTGTTCCTAAGCCCATGAGGGAAGTCCAACCCATCTTCGTCCATAAATAGAAGGGCAGGGGCATAGTGAAATGGACCTTTTTCCGAGAACACTAAGGAGACTCTGCCCTTTGTACTCTCCTTTTTTAATTCAAACTTGTATTCAAGTGATTGATTTACGGATTGTATATGTATTCAAGTAATGGAGAAAGCAATAAAAATTAAACTCAAAGTGGACGTAGGCAATTACGCCGAACCACTATAAATCCGGTGTTCTCGTTTTTGTTATTCTTTTTGTATTGAATTACACTATTCTTCTATTCTAATTTACCATCTTCATTAACCTCTCTATATAGCTCTACTCAAGGGTGTTAGTGACCAATTTTAGTGCTAACAGAGTCCACGTTGAACAATAAATTCTCTACTAAGAACAGTTCCCAATCCATCAGGTCGCTAATCCAGGATTGAAGACCTTCTACTACAGATTAGTATTTTTTAATTTAAATGGGATTTAAGAATATTTGGGATGATTTAAGAGGAGAGTTGCTTCCATTAAAAGAAGGAGGAAGAAGAAGAAAGTGGTAGCTCAAAAATGAATTAACTTTGACTAGGGTTTTGAGATTATCTTTTATATAGGTAGGATAAGAATGCAAATAATGGTCTTGACCACACATCTCAAAACTCTATCTCATACATAGTAGCTGCCCTCTTTCTCTATCAAAACCAGCGACTTTCACCTCTAAAATTTATGGACCGTGAGCCCATTTAATGCCATTTAAATATATATAATTACATTCTACTTAATTTTTTATCGATATCACATATCGATCAACATGTTTATAACTTTTTATAAATACATGCAACAAATTTAATTGATATCCTAATTTTTAATTAATATTTCATAAATATTAATTAATTTAATCGAGTTATAACAATTATAAATTAATTAATCATTGGTCTTAAGAGAATTCATCGATTCGGTTTTGTGACTTTTGGGTGTAAATTTGGTCAGCGATTAACGTCGAACTATTCGAACGTTAACGCTCACACTTCACTTAGCAAGTGATGCGACATTATGACTAAATTTATCGCTTACTTATTTTTGGAGAAATATTATTTTAATTTAATAAGTGTTGCCCATTTGTGATAATTATTTACACCGATTCTCTTCGTCAAAAACTATATCACTTTGGACTTATTGAATTTGGTAATGATCAAAAATTCCAACACCATCACGTTCAAATTTATAATTCAATCACAAATTCATTAGTTCAGTAATAACAACTATTTTTAGCCGAACTACTCTGGCTAGAGATTTTGACTTTGGGTTGACTTGAATTGACTATGATACTAACCTCATATAACTGAGGAGACGAATCTTCTATTGAATAGTGATTCACGTCCAATATTTCCACTCGACCCAACTATAGTCACTCGATGGACGCCATGCCATGATATGACTATAATCAAATCGAAGCTTTCATATTGAAGATACACATTATTATCAAGTCAAAAGAACTGCGTAAGTTATTCACATTGATAATTTCCGTTTGACCTTAGTTATATTACCAACAAAAAATTATTTAATGAGTTGTTCCATATTTATCCAATAACTATTAGTAGATAATCATTAGGTGCCCTCCAGAAGTCATGAGTAATACACTGTCCAACATTTAGAAAGCATTACGTACTCTAGTCTCAACGGATACATCGGTATCCAGTCTTGATGTATCTTAACTAGGAACATTTAAAATGGTATATTTATTTTTATTGTGATAAATTACTCATGGTTATAACACTTTGTAATGACCATCACAAAACATATCATTTATGGATTTTCTATTAAGTATACTTTTAATTAATTAATTAATATGACCACATTATACTAAGTATATAATAGAAAGGAAACACATTTATTTCGAACAAGGTTAGTCAACGAGTCAGATATATGTAACAAATTACATAATTGGCCCTAGGGCCCTCAAACTCTATAATGTTTTACTTAGGTGTTCCTTAACTCAAGCTCACCATTTCAAGACCCAAAAATTAACAACAATGATGCAGTAGGCATCAAGAGAATCATTTTCATACGATAAAATAAGATAATTATTTCTTTCAAAATAATAAGTAAATGGAGAAGCTAAGTAAATTTCGTTACACCACTAGTCCTCTACAGATTTATTTCCCAAAACGATCCCATGTAGGGACAAATATAATAGAACATAAGTATGAGTGACGTGCCTGAAATATAGAGATTCCAACATGTTCACTAATAGACCATGGTTTTACAGACAACGAAGTATGAAACATTAAATAATTAAATAAGCTTTCCGCTTTGTCTTCATTGCTTATTCGTCCTCAAAATAATTCATCCAACCCTATAAAATCAATCTACCCAAATGAGCATAGATGAATTTATGGAAAACCAAAGAAATACATGGGTTGGACATAAAGTCCAGTATGAGTAATATTTCACCTTAAAACATATAACATAGTGATATCATGTTCCATTATGGAATGTTTTTCCCCGTTTTAGTTAATCAACAATAATTACATCATGTCATGTGTAACGAACCGGGGTTTTCGACCCTCGAAAATCCATATTAATACTTCCACTGTATTACACGCCTGGGAATCGAATGCCGGAAAAGTCGATTGTTAGTGAAAAGTTAAAGAAGATGGATAAGAAGAAAACTAAACAATAGCACAGAATTTCACAACCGTTGCAGAACAAAATATAATATATAATAACAAATTTTATACAAATGAAACTGTGTCTATTAATATACAAACAATCATCAGAGTACAACAATCAATACATCAATATGGACAGTTATTATAACTTGTCCTTACCAGAGCTGACCATATAGACACACAGCGGAATATAAGCAAATACATGAAATATGCTTGAACTCCAGCTCGTCCCCTAAGCTCCATAGTGTTCTAACCTGAATCTGTAATACTTGATTTGACTCGGGCATTATAATAAAATAACATCCGAGTCAGTCTGGAAAACCAACGTGAGAAAACACACTCAATTTGAATTATTACTATTTCAAAAATCCTTTGAAAAACAAAGGTATCTCATAAGTCCACGTCACAGATAAATATGATGAATTTTCACCTTTTGGTAATCAAAACACTTTATATCAAAATCATTTGATATTAAAATAGTGTCCATAGAAAATAAATTAGAAAATAGCTGAAATGCTTGCATCTTACGATTCAGCATAGTTGGTATACAATCAAAACCATACAGGCTCGTAGTGGATATTGGACTCTATATAATGACTGGGATACTGGCATACCGTCCATCATAGTACACCTCTAGAAAAATGTACCGAGGACCTCACCTGGATCCCCTGCCAACACGGGACGGACCTAACCTTGACTTAGATAGTACCAAATATGTTATCACCTAGGTGTTCCCATCCTAATCGAGCGCTCTCTTTTTCTTTTTTCATGCACAACCATATCCATAATTTATAATATATATTTTCAAGGGTATCTAGAAGAGTGATAATATACCATACTTGTGTGCGACCCACTTAGCCCTGTTGCATCTCAATTGTTTTAGTCATTCGCTACTGATGAGGCTTGAGGCTATGTTTTACCATTATAATAGCAATCATACATGGAATGCTAACACTTCTTTGTAGGAAAGCAATGCGATGATAGCATTCAACCATACAAGTTGTTCTAGGTCTGAACAAATCGAATCTCCTTCCAAATCACCATCTCCATTATCTTCGAGATATCCCAATTCGTAACGCACAAATCGGATCAAAGTGGTTTTTGGATAATTAAATCTGATCCCAATCTCTTCGAAACGATCAACGAATTTGGCCAGATTTTGATAGTCCATTATTGAACTATCAAATTACGCACATAAGTAGTCACTAGGCCCAGATTATAAATGTTTCAACATTTATTTTAAAATATCTTTACAAAGATATATATTTAAAACTCTTCCAACATATTCAATAATTGAAAACAATTCAAATTCTTGTATCCATAAAAGGATATTTAAATCCAAATCCACATTTAGAATATTTATTCAATCCCATTTATAATTCAACCTTTTGGGAATTATTTCTAAAAAATAATCTCGTAATTAAATATTTCAAATCCTCCCAGTTTAAAACTTAAAAAATATTTATAAGTATATTTTCCTAAAATTACTTTATTTCCACTACTTAGGGAAATGTTCCCTTTTATTTCATACTTCTCAAAATCCTTATAATCACTTGAAATTTCCTTAACCCATTTATAACGGATTCGATAAGTTTCTGGAATTCATTAATTACTCCCCTTTAAAATTCCCAAAATCGATTATACTCGTCTATAATCTTAACTACCCATTTCTAATTCCTATTAATGAATTTTAATTCATCTTCGAATTTCTATATTTAAATACTTCGGAAATTTCCCTAAGTCCCAAAAATTTCACTATAATATTTCTCTTATAAAAATCATCTCCGTTAAATAAACTCTGTTTACAAATCACGAGAGGATTTATAAATAAATTTTAATCATTTCAAAACTATATATAATAAGTATTTTTAAATAATAATTCATTTTTAAAACATATTTAAGTAATTACTTAAAATATTAAAACACTTTATATAACATCGATAATTAATTCCCGATCCATTTTTTAAATAAATTAATTGATTTCAAGGCTAATATAAAAATAGAATTTATTTAAATAAATATTAAATATTTGAATAACTAACTTTTCTGAAATATTTAATCTAAATAATATTTTTTTAAGCTACATAGTTTAATAAATAAAAATCCCATTTAAAAAAATTTAATTTCTTGACAAAAATCTATTTTAAGATCCAATATTGCCAATTTCAATTTATAAATCCCTCTCAATTCATATCACATCGACTACATTTCCAATTTCATAATCATTTCCCCCTTTCAAAGTAGAATCCACTATTTTTCCAAAACACGATTCCCATATCTCGATATAAGTTCAAACTATTAATTTATATTCCAATTTATCAACTGATATCATTTTCCCTTATTTAAAAACATTGTTTATATACTTACAAACTTCCCTGAGATTCACTTGCCTATAAACTAATCTCTTTTATAAAATTTCATTTTATGAATCCATTACTTACAAATCCTATTTATTTTACAAATCTACTTTTAAATATCAATTTTCAACTTCTCTTCCAAATTTCAGAAATGTCATTTTAAAAGATCATTATTAAAAAATCCTTTGTATAAATTATCAAAATTTATATTTTAGACATTTTACTAATAGATAAGTACAAACCCCAATATTAAATCATTTATTTTATCCAAATCAATTTTCTTTAAAATAATCCAAATTTTGATATAAATATTTTTAATTTCAAAATATTCTTTTTAAATTACTTCAAATTCCAAAAATATTATTTAGGATATTTAAAATACTAAAATTTAGGCCAGTGCTACTATAGCATCCAATAATTCAAATCACCACAAAATCTATATCAGATTATTCATACAAATCATAAGTTACTATATATGAAATTAAAATAACATTTTCGGAGAATTCATCTGGATCCCTCCAACTTGTTTTCCTACATATATGGAAGTTAGATCGCATAAAATACCAATCTCACTTCGAGGCGGGCTATCGTAGTAATATATGGTCATCCCCTATTATTCGGGGCGCATAGGGTCTCATCCGCTCCAATCGATGGGAAATATATCCAACTACAAATATGTATTCTACTATATATATAATATAACAACCAATTGATAGTAATAATCATCAATTCTTCTGATCAATCAATAAATGGTTTTTAATATTAAAATAAAAAAATACTAGAAATCCAAATGAGTGTTACTCACCTTGATTTTAAATTACAACCTATTTAAATCGAACAACATTATATTTAAATTTAAAATTTCAGTTGACTCCAAAAATCCCAAACCGATTTCATTGTAAAGCTTTAGTCATCACGATCATAACACAACTTGTTTGTTTAATTTGTACCTTGTATGAGTTCGATATGAACTTATGAACAGTGAATTAATTAGATAAATTGAACTTAAATAAAAAAAATTAAAAATAAACCTTATCATCTCATTCGCGAACAGCTTAAATGACACACGAATGATCAACTCGCTCGGTTACTCACCACGCATGCAACTGCCGATGCCACCACGCAACACCCTACGCCATCGACCGCCCTGCCAATCCATCGCGTTCATTATTAGCTTCTACCCGACAATTCACATGTGCGTCGCACATCTACCACTATCAATTGCTCCTTCCTCCTTCTTCATCGACATCGAATGATGTCTGAACCTGTCGTATCATCTTCCATACATTGCGACATCGACTACGGAAAACCCATCACCGTCGTCTTTTACGAGTTGCCCAGATCGAACGCGACAGCCTCCCTTTGTTGTATCCAGAGTCGTGACAACCACTAGCCTACGGCCTTGAAACCCAAGTGAGCAACCATCTCAACTGTCGCTCCCCTCCTCCTTCCACCTTGGTTGTGAATGTCGCAGTCAAAGCCACCACTACTTCAATCCATTTCTATTTTATTCGACAACATTACAAAATATATTTAATTCGCTTATATTTAGGTCGAATTTTATTTATAAATCAAATCCCATTTCCACATTCAACTTACTAACTAATTCATCTAATTAGTTACTTCCATTTTCCAATTTACCATTAGATTTTTATTTCAAAAATCTTCATTTTGTTGGCTTGAGTTTAAATCCATTTTATAATTCAAATTTGGATTTCCATTTTGAAGTTTAAGCTCACCTCCCTTAATTCATCCATCAAAATTATTTCTTATTATAAACATTTTATACAATTACTTGAGTTTATATATACAACTTTAAACCTAAGTTCATATTCACTTTAATCACTCAATATTTAAATTCAAATTCAATTCACTAATTTATTAGTCTATTTAGTTCACTTCAAATTTACTCAAGACAAATTTCTATTCAAATATTTCAATTAGTTTAAGTTAATCTGTTATCGTATAAACACTTCAACTATACTTAAGCTCATTTTAATTGTAGTCAATTTCCATTCCATTTAATTTTACTTAAGTTCGATTCTTTTCCACTTAATCACAAATCATATCCAATTCCGTTTACGTGCTCCCAAATTCGAATTTTCACTCCAGGAATTTTTTTTAATTTAACCTAACTTGAGTTAATTCCATTTTATAATCCAAACCTAGATTCATTTCTATTAATCCAAATATTAAAACATTTAATTTTGGTTACCACTTCATTCCTCAATTTAATAAGTTGTACAACTTATTATTCACAATTTCATAAATTCGATATTTGAGTTTATTCCGTTGAAAATTTATAACTTATAGTTATATTACAATTTCACCATCCAAATTTATATTGAATTCAATTTGTTATTGTCTCAATTTCAATTAAATTTTTATTTAAATTTCCTTAAGTTAAATTTAAATTCATACAATTCGCTTTCCCTATCTCAAGTAAACTTCATTCACTACTATTTTAATTACAAGTTCAAAAGCTTATTCATTCTGGTTTCATAATCATTCAAATGAATTTTTCTAGAATTCACACCAAATTAATTTTCATTTAATTAATTCACATTCATTGTTTCACGTTTACATCCATTTGCATATTCCTTTATAAATCTCCTTTATGTTCTCCATATTCAATTAGTTTCATTCAACTAATTCACATTCAATCTATTTAATTAATTCATTAATTATTTTCACTATCATAATCACTTCATTTATTTATTCCATTTAACTTTGCTTAAGTTAAGTCACCATTTTGTTAATTTACCTCATTAATTCCATTCAAATCATAATCAATTAAATTTCTTAAAATTTAATTCATTCACTTAACCTAAGTTGAATTCCATTTAATTTTATATCACAATCCAATAGACATCATTTCTAATCCAATTCAATTTTATCTAACTTAGCTCAAGTTAAATTTTAAATTTCATATCTAACTTTGAAATTTCCAAGATATAAGTTCAAAAACTTATCTTCTTTTGGTTTCATTAATCATTTGAAATTCAAACACCCGTTTTTATTTCAAATCATTTGAAATAATATATACATAAAGGCATGACTCTGTTTTAAAAAACCATTTCCTTGGAATTTTAAACTCAAACTTGGTTTTATCCAAAATAAACTCTCTTGGAATTTTAAAACGACATTTGTTTTTCAACAAAAATATCCCTTTCCTTGGAATTTTAAACTCAAACTTGGTTTTATCCAAAATAAACTCTCTTGGAATTTTTAAAATGACATTTGCTTTTCAACAAAAATATCCCTATCAAATTACTACGGTAGCAATCCGTCACATAGAAATTCAAAAATGAAGACTGATGATGCGGCCGTCATCACCAGAATTATTTTCTAGTGATTGATGTGAGTTTAATGCTTTCTTACTTCCAAAATCTATCTAAAACCAATTTTCTATTAAAAAATATCTCCAAAATAATATTCCAGTATTCTTTCAACCACTTTGGAAAAGATTTCCAAAACTTCTGAGATTTCAAAATTCCCAAACACTCAAACCCATTTAAAACATTTCTCAAAGTTTCTAGGATTTTAAATTTTCAAATTCTAGTTTAAATCCATTTTGAATATAATCAACTAATAAATTTTTCTATAAAATTTCTTTTGGTTATATAAACCATTTCTTGTTTGGATCATAATAATAACAACCAAACATACCAATATACTAAGATAGTTTCTAGAAATTTTTTTCTTTTATATCAAAATATAGTATGGGTAAAATTATTTCATTTACCCGCTTCAAAACCATACTATGTCGTTTTACCGTGTTCAAGTTTTTAGAAACCCCTATTAAGTTTGTGGCGTTCCACTATTCGACCAGAATTTATAAGCCACTCAACAGATAAATCAACACAATATAAACACTTTATCTTGACTAACAAATACGTGCTCATATCTATTAATACAATCAAACTCATTCGAAGGTACTACTGACCCTATCTCTAATGAGTATTCCCCACCAAAGCCAAGGTTCTCGCTTAACCTTCAGCTCTGATACCAACTGCAACGAACCAGGTTTTTCGACCCTCGAAAATTGACACCGATACTTCCACTGTATTATATGCCGAGGAATCGAATGCCAGAAAGCCCGATTGATAGGGAAAAATAGAAGAAGATGGATAAGAAGAAAATAAACAATAACACAGAATCTCACAATCGCAGCAGAACAAAATATAATATATAATAACAGATTTTTATACCAAAGAAACAGTATCTGTTAATATACATAAAATCATCGGAGTATAACAATCAATACATCAATATGGACAATTATTATAATTTGTCCTCGCCAGTGCTGACTACGCAATCTACACACAGTGGAATATAAACAAATACATGAAATACACTTTAAATCCTCCATCTTGCACCCTAACCTCTATGGCATCCTAACTTGAATTTGTAATATTCAGTCTGACCCAAGCATTATAATAAAATAACACCCCTATTAGTTTGAAAAACTAGCATTAGAAAACACACTCAATTTGAATTATTACTATTTCAACCTTCGAAAAATAAGGGTATCTCATAAGACCATGTCATAAATAAACACGACGGGGTTTTATCTTACGATAACCAAAACATTTTATATCAAAATCATCTGATATTATAGTAGTGTCTATAGAAAATAAATTAGAAAATAGCTAAAATGCTTGCATCTCATGTTTATAGTTGGTGTACAATCAAAATTGTACGGGTTCTTAGTGGATATTGGATTCCATACAATGAATGGGCTACTGGGGTACTATCCGTCACAGTACCCCTCTAGAAAAATGAACCGAGAACCTCGCATGGATCCCCTACCAAACGCAGGACCGGCTTACCCCTAACCTGGATAGTACCGAGTATGTTATCACCCCAGGGGTTCCACCCTAATCAAGCGCTCTCTTTTTCTTTTTTCATGCACAACCATATTCATAATTTATAATATATATTTTTCAGGGTATCTAAAAGAGTGATAACATGCCCTACTTGGGTGCGACCCACTTAGCCCTGCTGCATCTCCCCTATTTTAGTCATCCTCGGTTGATGAGGCTTGAGGCTACATTTTACCTAATAGCATTCATACTTGGAATGCTAACATTGCCTTCTAGGCAAGCAATGCAATGAAAGCATTCATCCATACAAGTTATTTTGGGTCTAAAAAAAATCAAATCTCCATCCAAATCACCATCTCCATTATCTTCAAGATATCCCAATTCGTAACGCACAAATCGGATCGAAGTAGTTTTCGGATAATTAAATCTGATCCCAGTCTCTTTAAAACTATCAACGAATTTGGCCAGATTTTGATAGTCGGTTATTTAACTATCAAATTACACACATAAGTAGTCACTAGGCCAAGATTATAAATCTTTCAACATTTATTTAAAAATATCTTTACAAAGATACATACATACATACATGTATATATATTTAAAACTCTTCCAGCATATTCAGTTTGAAAACAATTCAAATTATTATATCCATAATAGGATATTTAAATCTGTATCAACGCTTAGAATATTTCTTCAATCCCATTTATAATTCGACCTTCTGAAAAATATTTTAAGATAATAATCTCTTAGTTAAGTATTTCAAATCCTCCCAGTTTAATACTTAGAAAATATTTATAAGTATATTTTTCTAAAATCACTCTATTTCCACTACTTAGGAAATATTCCCTTTTGCTTCATACTTCCCAAAATCCTTATAATCCACTTGAAATTTCCTTAAACCATTTATAATGGATTCGATAAGTTTTCGAAATTCATTAATTAATCCCCTTTAAAATTTCCAAAATCGATTATACTCGTCTGTAATCTCAACTAACCATTTCTAGCTTCATTTTCATGAATTTAGCTCATTTCCGAAGTTTCTATATTTAAATACTTTGGAAATTTCTCTAAGACCCCGGAATTTCACTATAAGATTTCTCTTATAAAAATCATCTCCGTTAAATAAACTCTATTTACAAATCTTGAGAGGATATAAATAAATTTCAATCATTTCAAAACTATATATATAATAAGTACTTTTAAATAATAATTCATTTTTAAAACATATTCATGTACTTATTTAAAATATTAAAACACTTCATATAACATCAATAATTAATTTCCTGTTCGTTTTTTAAAAAACTAATTGATTTCAAGACTGATTATAAAAATTAGAATTTATTTCAATAAATATTAAATACTTGATAACTAACCTTTTCAAAATATTTAATATAAATAATAGTTTTAAAACTACATAGTATAATAAATAAAAATCCCATTTAAACAATTTTAATTTCTCAACAAAAATCTATTTTAAAAATCCAATACTGCCAATTTCAATTTATAATTCCCACTCGATTCATATCACATTGACTACGTTTCCAATTTCATAATCATTTCCACCCTTCAAAGTAGAATCCACTATTATTTCAAAACCTGAATCCCATATCTCGATATAAACTCATACTGTAAATTTATATTCCAATTTATCAACGGATATCATTTTCCCTTATTTATAAACATCGTTTATAAATTTACAAACTTCCCTGAGATTCACTTGTTTATAAACTAATCTCATTTATAAAATCTCATTTTGTGAATCCATTATTTATGTATCCCATTTATTTTACAAATCTACTTTGAAAAATTGATTTTAAACTTCTCTTCCAAATTTTAGAAATATTATTTTAAAATCCCATTATTAAAAATCCTTTATATAACTTATTAAAATTTCTATTTTAAACATTTTACTAATAGATAAGTCCAAACTCCAATATCAAATCATTTATTTTATCTAAATAATTTTTCTTTAAAATAATACAAATTTCGATATAAATATTTTTATATTCAAAATTTCCCTTTTAAATTACTTTAAATTATAAAAATATCTTTTATGGTATTTAAAATACCAAAATTTAGACCAGTGCTACTCAAGCATCCAATAATTCAAATCATCACAAAATATATATCAGATTATTCACACAAATCATCTATCACTAAATATGAAATTAAAATAACATATTTGGGGAATCCAGCTGGATCTCTCCAACCTGTTTCCCTGCATCCATAGATGTTAAATCAAATAAAATACCAATCCCGAGGTTATCATGGTAATATATGGTCAACCGCTATTATGCGGGGTGCGTAGGGTCTCATCCACTCCAATCGGCTAGATATATATCCAACTGCTAATACACATACTACTACATATATATATATAATATAAAATCTAACTAATAGTAAGAATCATCAATTCATCCAATCGATCAATAAATTATTTTTAATATTTCAAATGAAAAATACTAGCAATCCAAAAGAGTGAGATTTACTCACCTTAATTTTAAATTGCAACCCGTTCCAATTTTAAATTTGTAAGACCAAGATTTTTGACAGATGTTAATTGGATAATTAGCTAATTTTGATCAATTGGATATAAAATTTTATTCGTCAAATAACTGAGTTTTCTTTATATTAAAAATACCTGAATCTATATATTGATTGAAAGCTATGTTAATTTTAAATATAAATTCCTATATATAATAAATATTTTCGAAATGTGTATATAAAACTTCACCATTTTAAATTAAGATAAAATATCCATAAATATGTATATACAGATAAACCTATATGATGGTTGAAAATATATATAAGTATACGGTTATACGAATGTATGCGGATATGGAATAATATATATATGAAAATTTGTATCATAGGAGAATATACATATATAATGATAAAATGTACACAAGTAATGTATATGGAAAAATTATATGTAATAAGAAAATATGTATAAATGAAGATGTGTGTGTATGATAACAAACACAAGCAAATGAAAGATATGCATATGTGTAAGAATAGTACATATAAGATAGATATATATATATATATATATATATATGGATATGTGCATATAAAAGATTCATGGTGGAGAAATAAAAATAAGATAAGTATACATAAGTCAAGATGTACATAATATGTGTAAATGTGTATAAAAATAAGTGTGAACAGATGGAATATGATGGAAAATACATTTATACATAAGTAAATATATGTATACGATGTGTATATGTATGTACACAAGGGGACAACCTCATAAATGCATATTCTCTCAACATATAATAAATCAAATCATCTTATAATCAAATCACTTGAATTTAGGAAATCAAATCAGGTCTATATATTTTCAAATCATATCAAGGCAAAGCATTGGTTCAAATAAAAAAATGCAAAGCCTGTACAAGGCTTCAGCCCCTAAGGCTTACCTTGTAATCTTTGCCTTCTGTTATATATACAAAGCCTATTTACTCATGCATAGAGAAGAATAAATTAAAAGGGTAAAGTCTGTACAAAATAAAAAGAAGAAAATCTGTCATTAAGCAAACAAAAAGGAGATCAAAGCCTGAAGAAGTGGAAAAAGCAAGCAGTGTTCGTTTTCTTTTAATAACAGTGAGTACAATACTTATATCTTCAACTGGTTATAGATACATAAACATACAATTGTGGCTGTGAAAAATTTGTTGATCTAGGCTTAATGTTTTTGCTGGGTACATATGCATATGTATAGGAGTTATACATGAAGGAGTTTCACTTACAGAAAAAAAATATGCTCTGTTCATTGTTTAATTAAACCAGCTAATCACTCTTTTCAAAAATTAATATCTTCTTGTCCATTTAGTTTTGAACTTTGATTTCAAAGAAGAATTTGTTTGTTTCTGAATATAAAATATTCTAAAATTTGTTCCACTAAAATTCATCAAGCAGAGTGAGTGAATCTTCCTTATAACTGCAGGTAAGTCATTTTGGTCAAGATTTCACCTATCATAATTATACGAATGGACTACATAACCTGGTTCGCGGTTGAAATTCATGATTTTTAGAAGAATTTTGGAGATGTTTAGTTACGTGAGGGTTGAGATAAAGAAAGATGATCGGAATTGGGTGATAAGCAAAATTTCGGTCCCATGATGGTTTTAGAGTTAGCTATTTAGCATAGAGGGGCATTAGACTGTGACGCATAGGGGAGAAATAGTGGGATAATTTTTAGTGACTTGTGGTGGTGGGTCGTGGTCGGACTAGGGCTTCGAGGTGGGTTGTTCTAGTCTTGGGTTCGAGAGGAATAGCGGAGTCGTCGGTTGACAGGGGCGTGCGGACTGGGGAAAAGAGGTGGCAGAGGTTATGGCGCACCTGCCGGCATAGTTTGATGGTGGAGCATTAAGTACGGTGGCGAGGCGAGGCATTTTCGTTTAGGGTTGGTTGTTTCCAGGCGTGTGCGTTAAGTTCGAATTTTTGAACTGAGGTGCCACCGTGGTTTTAGGGGATCGAGCATGTTGAGGAGGAAAGCGACTTGGAGGGAAGGTCGGCGGTGAGTGGCGACGTCGGGGCGAGTGTGCACATGCACACATACGTGCACGGTGACTTGAGAATTGGAAGAAGGCAAAGCGAAGTGTAGGAGCTGGAAGAAAAGGAAATGGGCCAGAGAAAAAAAAAAGAAAAAGAATAAAGAAAGGAAAAGAATAAGAATAAAAGAAATGAAAGAGAAGAAAAGAAGGGAAGAAATGGAATTTTACATATATATTTATAAGCTGATTTATATTTTCTTTCTTCAATCAAAAGGCTATTGAAATTTGGTATTAATTTTAAGTCCAATAGTATTTATAAATTAATGGGTAACTAATTATACTATTACTATTTGACTTAAACCTACGAGAAATTAATGATATTTTATGAATTTATCATTAGTTAATAAATTCGTTTAATTTGTAATTAATTTGATAAAAATATAAATGAAAAAGGCTTGGTAAAGTTAATAGAATCCTGAGGCGTGAACTATTTTTAAAATTAATTATTGATCGATAAATTAGTTAATGATCCATATCTTGGCTTAACCCTATGAACATTTATTTCAATTATTTTGTTCGTACCGTCAAGTGGTCATACAAGTTAATAGTAAATTAAATGATGATATGGTTTATTGAAAATAAACGACTGTAATAAATTCCCTTTTTGTGAATATTGTCACTCTAAATAGAAATCATTTATTTTAAACAGTTTACCCGGTAAATTTATTACTTGGATTCGAAGAGGCCGGGGTCGGATATCATTGATATCCGAAACCACTTCGATTTAATAATCACTACAAATCATTACGGGTTTGATCATAAAGTTAAATGGACTGGAATTGGATGGATTAAACAATTCTACTATTTTAAATAAGTAACGTTATGCGGACACTACCATAATATTGATGGTCATCTATAAAATGGTTTGGGTTAAAATGGGGTGATAACTCACAGTTTTGTACGAGTTATCTTGGGTTTTCAAAGAGTTTTCTAACTTGAGTATTTCAAATTAAGTGGTCTACTCACGCTGGTTTCTAGCCTGACTCGGTGTTAATTTATTGTAATGCTCGGGCCAAACCGAGTATTACAGTTTAAGGTTAGGACGTTCTGGAGCTCAAGAGACGGGCTGGGTGGTAGAGACATATTGATTATTTTCCACTGTGTATTGTAGGCTGTATAGATAGCAGTTGAGGCCAAGTTATTATAACTGTCCGGATTTGTTGTACTCTGATATCTTGCATGTATATTGACAGTTACAGCTTTTCTTTCTATAAAATGTTGTTCTTTCATATTATATTTTGTTCCACTGCGATTGTGGGATTATATGCTTATGTTTTCTGTTTCTTATTTTATCTCCTTTTCTTCTGTACCCTAACAGCCTAGTATTTTCGGCATCCGATTGCTCAGCACTCTATATAGTGAACGCATTAGTGTCGATTTTAGGGGTCGAAAATCTCCCGGCCGTTACACTTGATACTAGAGCTGAAGGTAAGCGAGAACCTTGGCTCTAGTGGGGATTGCTCATTAGAGATAGGGTCAGTAGTACCCTAGAATGAGTTGAGAGTATATATGAGGGCGTACTTGTTATTTTCATATATGATGATTTTAAAAATGGTTCTTTTAAGGTAATTTAAACACAAGGTTATATTTTAATATAAAAGAAAATAATTTTGTGCCCTGTGCTTATAAGTGTCTTTTTATAGATTAATGGCCTCCAGATCTGGAGACTAGGGTTTCATCCACAATTCTCTTTTTTCTATTTCGATTCTCCCTTGCCCCGTCTTTTCTCTTATTTCTGTCTTCAATTCTTTCTCCTCAAATGGGATCTCTGCGTGATGAAGCAAGATGGGAGGAGGTTAGAAGGAAGAGGGGCAAAAATACGGCTCCTGTAGGACCGGAAATCAGACTCAATTTGGGTGGAAGTAACGTGCGAAACACAGACCGGAATCTGAGTAGGAAGCCTTTGACGTCTGCAGATGTACAAGTAGCAACAAAACATTCAAAAAATTTGCAGATTAATAATTCTCAATCAGGAAGGCAGCCGAAGATTAAATTCACAGTTTCGGAGAACGCAAAAAAATTCTCTTACAGCGAGGCAGTCAAGATAGGAGCGATTGGGGACCTAGGTAATCTAGATCTTGAATTCATTGAGCCTAAAATAATAGATGGTAAAAGAGTAGGATCCCTCTCGACTGATGCTATTAAAGAAGCGGAAAGTGGCTAGGAATTATGTTTATTACTGTATGTTGTTGGATATAAACCGTGGCTTAAAACGTTTGAAGGGTATGCCAACAGAGTTTGGTCTACACAGAAACCGTTTTCTGTTCATTAAAGGAACAATGGTTTTTTTGTAGTGAGATTTGGTTCGGAGGAGGACTGCAATAAGATTTTGAAATCAGGCCCTTGGTTTATGGATCGGAACCTGATAATCATGAAACGTCTAACCCCAGACATGAAAACTGACAGAGACCTCTTAACTTCTCTGCCTATATGGGTTAGACCTCTGGGTCTAAGCTTCAAGCTATGGGGTAATAAGGCTATTAGTGCTTTAACAAGTACAATAGGAATTCCTATTAAGATGGATGAGGCTACGAAGAATAAATCACGATTAGCTTATGCCAGAGTATTAATAGAGGTCAATGCAACCTATGGTATGCCTAAAGCTATCTCAAGAATGGATGAAGAAGGGAGAAACTTTACTCAGGAAGTGGAATATGAGAACCCTCCTCCCATATGTGAAAAGTGCGTATGTTTTGGACATGTTTCTAAAGAATGCCCATTGATTAAAACATGGGTTCCAAAACAGACATCAGTAGAGGTTTCGGAGGAACAAAATCAAGTAGAACCAAATCTGACAGTGTGTTCGGGTAAAGAAAGAGAGGAAGATGGTAACATTATCTTAGAAAATCAGGGAACTCTACTTCCCAGTGATTCTTTAAATTCAGAGAACATGTCTGACAGTTATTTGCCCGTAGATCAGAACGGCAAGGAATCTTCAGTAGGAGAGGATGGAAACCTGATTAATTCCAATACGAAGGCGATAGAGGAGAGAGGAATATCTATGTTAAATAATGCGCCAAGAATAGATTCTGAATTAAGTAATGATGTAGCATCCTCCCCAGTGAGATTGACTCCTTCAGGAGATAAAGATTTGAGCTTATCACCTCGAAGAACACCTTCGCCCCAAATCACAATCCTCGAACGCACCTCGCCAATACAGGATTCTTCTAATACTAATATATCTACTGACATTTGTATTGATGATTGTACTATTAATAATGTTAATTTTAAGAGAGGTACTGAACTTTGTATTAATTTACAGGTACAGGAGAATCTGAATCAAGAAAAAGAACTGACAGAAGGAGGAGTAGATCAAAATACATATGATAATGCAGAGTCGGCCCATGATAAGCAGCCCTCTCCCAGTCGAGCCCCTACCCTTGAGGTCCAGAATAAGGTTTTTGAGAATCTTCAAGAGGACAGACTAGTTCATAGGAACCCTAAGTGGGTACAGATGTTAGGCATTGCTGTGGAGGACAAAGGGGAGTCCTCTAATAGGAGATCACAGAGGTCTCGCAATAGCAAAGTAACATAATGACTTTTTCTTGCTGGAATGTTAGGGGGTTTCATAACCCCAACAGAAGGAAAGAAATGAGAAATCTCATTGATAAATATAAAATTAGTTGTTTTGGTGTGTTAGAAAACAAGTTGTTATTCTTAGAAATTGTGAAATTAGAAAGAGATTTGGAAGACGGATGGAAAATCGTTAGCAATGTTTCATGCTATTATAAGTGTAGAATATTCGTCCTCATCGACGGGAATTCCTGGAACTTTAACTTTGTTAGTATGAGCGACCAACATATCACTATTGAATTAATCAACAATTTGAATTTCAAATGTAATTTATCTTTTGTTTATGCTCATAATTTCGTTCAGTTAAGGAAAATACTGTGGATGAATTTATAGGAAGATGCTATCAGCATTTATAGACCATGGTTGGTTCTTGGTGATTTTAATTGTATCCGAAGTCCTTCAGAACGAAAGGGAGGTAATCCAGTATCTTTTGGAAACTTGTTTGAATTAGATGATTTGTCCAACCACACAGGTCTTAAAGAGATTGAAGTTAAAGGTTTTGAATTTTCATGGTGGTCTGGTCCTAGCCGCAACATATTTTCAAAAATTGACAGAGTCTTTGCCAACCTAGACTGGATCAACATCTTTCCAGATCTCTCATCAGTATATTTACCTCCCACTGTAAGTGACCATAATGCTATTATGGTTTCTCTGTTTTCCATTGCTAGAAACAAGAACAGACCTTTTAGATTTATGAACCACTGGCCGTTGTGTGAACATTACTTTCAGATTATTGAGAAGAATTGGATAACCAAACAGGAAGATCGTCCTTTGTTTCAAATTTTGAACATTCTCAAGAACGTCAAGAGAGAATTAAAAATTTGGAGTACGAATATTCGAAATACTAAACAAGAGGTTATAGTGCAGAGAGAGAATTGTTCTAGGCTTCAAAAACTCCTCGAAACTTCAAATGATCACAACTTAGTCATAGAGTTTCATAACGCCAAAGCAAAACTGGAAACGGCTATTAATAAAGAATATTTGGACACAAAACAAAAGGCTAAATGTGACTGGCTGAGGATGGGTGATGAAGCATTTGCGTTCTTTTATGCTAAAATGTCGAGCAGAAGAAGTAGCAAATGTTTGACGAAAATTGTGGTAGATGGCAAGGAGATGACGGAAGACTCAATTATAGAATCGGCGATCAACTTTTATACAAAATTGCTTAATCGATCGTTCGATAATCAATTCCCAGAAGTCATATGTAAATCGATTATTTCTGACTATGGTGCAAATTTTTTGAATGAAGATATATCCATGGAAGAAATTAAATTTGCACTTTGGGACATTAAAGATGATTCTTCTCCTGGGTCGGACGGTTTTAACTCTAAATTTTTTAAAATCCATTGGAATCTTTCGAAAGAGTTGATCTACAAAACTTTAAATGACATATTTCTGAAGGGATTAATAATCAATGAATGGAACCATACATTTCTGCATCTGATTCCTAAAAATGCCCACTCCACTAGAATTCAATATTTCAGACCAATTGCATGCTGTAACACTTTGTATAAGGTTTTCTCCAAAGTTCTTTGTAACAGACTAGCCCCTTTCTTGGGAAAGTTGGTGTCCCTTAATCAAACGGCCTTTATCAAAGGTAGATCAATAGGAGATGGTATATTATATGCCCATGAAATTTGCAGAGGTCTTGGCAGAAAGGATAATAAAAATATGTGTATTAAAGTGGATTTAAAGAAAGCATATGATTCGATTAATCGAGAATTTGTTATACACATGCTAGTCAGTCTGGGATTTCCAGATAAATGGGTGAAAGTTATAAAGAATATCTTAAAGAACCCAGTGTTTTCTATCATAGTTAATGGGGAATCGCACGGTTATTTCAAGAGTTCAAATGGTCTTAGACAAGGGGACCCCATTTCTCCAATCTTATTCACTTTGGTCATGGAGTATTTCACGTTAATAATGGAGGAAAAAGTCAGAAAAGGTTTAATTTCCCCTATCACAGATTATAATAACTATTTGACTCACCTTGTCTATGCTGACGATATTATCATCTTTACTAAAGCTAATGTTCAAACTGCAACCGCGATTCGCGATGTATTCCAAACCATGCAAAGAGTTACTGATCTGGAATTAAGCTGTGAGAAATCCAATGTTTTCTTTGGTAAAGGGGTTGAGAATAGTACTGATATTAGTACTATATTGAATATTCAGCAGGCGGATCTCCCAGTAAGGTACTTGGGAATTCCTTTAACAAGCACTAACTTGAGGGATAAAGATTGTTCTCTGTTGTTAGAGAAGATCAAGTTAAGAATTGGAGGATGGGAAACAAGAATGCTTAGTCTAGCTGGAAGACTTGAACTTATTAAATCTACCATTTATCCAACAATTCAATTTTGGATGCAATGCTTCTGTCTCCCAGTTTCTACATTTCAAAAAATCAAACATTTGATTCTTAGTTTCTTTGGAAAAGTCGAAGTAGTAAGATTCCTTGGGATGTTCTATGTAGACAAAAAGAAGAAGGAGGTATGGGGCTGAAAAATTTAGAAGAGATGAATCAAGCGTTATATATAAAATTGATAAGGAAAATAATCAATGTTGAAGGAATATGGGCAAACCTTATGCATTGTAAATATATTGGTCAAAAGAGTTTTTGGGAATTGAATCAGCGATCAGATGACTCTGGAGTGTGGAAATTCATCTTGAAAAATAGAAATGTAGCTTTGAAATGCCTATCTCTCAACATAGCAGATGGCAAAACCACTTCTCTATGGTTTGACCCATGGTTAAATGGTAGTTCTATTTTGGAATGCATTGGGAGAGATACAGCATTCAGGACTAGTACGGAAGATCTGATCCTTAGTAGGATCTTAAAGAACGGAGAATGGAAATGGGACTCATGCAGTTTTTTGTTTCAAATCCATGCAGAAATAGAAGGTGTCAAAATTCATAAAGAAAGGGAAAGGGACTTTTGGACTTGGAAATGTTCGAAGAATGGCTTATATCAATTCAAAAATGTTTGGAATGCAGTAAGAACTAGATTCGAAAATAAATCTTGGTCATCCTTAGTTTGGAACAAAATTCATGTTCCAAAAATGGCGATATGTCTTTATAAAGCCATAAACGATTATTTATTGACTAAAGACAGACTAATACAGAAATAGATAATGGTAGATCCCATTTGTGTTTTCTGTAACAATCAAAGTGAATCGGTAGATCATTTATTTTTTCAATGTGAGTTCACTGAAAAAATATGGCATTGGAGCTGTAAAAAAAATTCACAGCTCCAAAAAATTTGTTATCATTCAAATTAAAAGAAGACATTCAGCAAATTGTGTCGTGTTCAAGACTAATAGTCTTTACTCAGATTTGTTCCAATTATCACTATCTACTTATGTCTGGCATATATGGCAAGAAAGGAATGAAAGGATTTTTCAAAACTGCAGTTCAGATATAGCACAGATTTGCAAAAGAATCCATCAGACCATGAACATAAGAATGACTAGATCTAAACATTTCAAACACATCACAGACAAGAATGAAATAATAGCAAAGAAATGGGGATTTACCTCCCAATGCTGAATTGGGGTAACTACTGCATTATCATATGTTGCGTTCTTCCTCTGGCTTTCTGTATCTCTGACTCTTGATTCAGGTTCTATTATACCTGTCTTATTTTACAATTTCCTCACACTCTCTCTTTATTTACATATTAATTTTCAACTATCAAAACGAATTGACATCGATTGTTTAGTTGCAGAATGAAGGTTCTACGGGATTAATGACAGCTGAAAGCCATACTACTACAAATACATCAAAAGGAGATTATGATTAGCTTTTTATCAGTAGTAGCAGTTTGGAAAGTTTAATCGAAGCTTTCCAAGCTTGTGGTTTCAGGCTTGTCTCTGATCTAGATTGAAACAATTCTCGTGCTTTCTGTTGGTTAACATTTTTATTAGTCTCAATGTCAAAACTTAAAATCATAGTTTTTGAGAAACCAGTAACTTATCTGACTTAGATCTGGGCCTAATTTGGTAAAAGTAGTTGCTGTTGGATAAGCTGTTATAAGTTAGAAGCTCAGTTCTTGACGAAGAAGCCTGAGAAACCTATATTCAACAAACATCAAAAATTAGCAGGCCTTTCTTTAATAGAAAGATTAAAGACTTCACCTTTTGAAGTTTTGTTACTTATCTTGTTCAGATCTGGGACATTAGAGACGAAGAGATTCCTAGTTGCTAGAGCTTAACTCTCTGTTCAGTATGAAGTCTCGACCAGAAAGCAGGAACAGATGAGTTGAGTTGTAACTCTGAATGAAGAGTATTTTGAAGAGAATCATTTCTGATTTTTTCTTTCTGCCATTAAAGTGTTTTTTTTGTCGGAGTTAGTTTAATGAAGTAGAAGGAAGTAAAAACATGCCTTATCTGTGAGTGAGTTTCGCGAACATTCTACCGCATGGGCTTTACAATTAGCAGGCCATGGTGTTAATATGTATCGATATGTTAGGTCTGCTTTGTTATGTTTTAGATATGAACGGTTGTGATCTTTGCCCTTCGGCAATTGTACTTTGATTTTTATAGTTATTAATAGAAAATGTTGAACCCGATTTCAAAAAAAAAATTGTAGATTATTATAGTGTGTTAAGGGAATTGGTTGTTGTTATTAAAATTAAATAAGATTATAAGATTTAAGTGGTAAAACACATATAATCAAACAGAAATTTGGGTGAGGATTAACTATACAAATAAGTTAAGCTAAAAATCGATTCAACCCTAAATTTAAATCCTGGAAATATTCAAAAGAATTTTCAGTGTTTGAGATAAGTTACCTTGATCATGTTTTTGCAGTGAATTATGATGGATTATATGGTGTGTTTAATTTCCATGTATGATAATATTGATTATTATCATTGTTTGCGCCAAAATTAGCCACAAACCTCAAATACCGTGAAAGCACCAGTGTATGAATACAACTCAGCAATATTCAAACACAAATTACAGATCTCAGCAAATAACCCAAAAATGTTTGCACAAGAAATGGGCAAACACCTCCAAGTCGTATGAGTTAGTTGATTTTATGTTGTTTTTAGTGATTTGGGTAAGTTATGCAAATATATGAAAAGCAGGGACTAAATTATAAAATACACACAGATTTATAGTGGTTCGGCCAGAACGTGCCTACGTCCACTTTATATGTTATTCTCCTTTTTTCCTCAAATTACAAGTACAAAGATTTGGTTACAAGTAACTGAAAGTTGTTTGAAAGTTCTTTCCGTGCTTGAGCTCTCAAACTTCTCTGCCATTGTTGTACCCCTGCCCCTCTATTTATAGAGTGAGGCTGGGGGTAGGGGTTCTGAATGTATATAGCTGCTGGTGGGCCTGGGCTGATGCAATCTGGCATGGCAAAGTTGGTTCGGCAATGCTTTGGTCCGGCGTTGCCTTGGTTCGGCAGTGGATGGAGAATGAGTTGGTTCGGTAGGCGTGGGAAGAGTGTTGGTTCGGTGGGATTTGGTCCGGTAGGAGCATGGAGATGGAGCTGGACCGGTAGTGGCACGGTTCAGTGGAGAGTGGTTCGGCTAGGAGTTGGTTCGGCAGGCATGGGAGGTGGGTTGGTTCGGTAGGAACATGGAGAGGGCGTTGGATCGGTGGTGGCCTCCTTCATCTTGGTTCGGCGGTAGCACCGGTCTAGTGAAAACACACCCAACACCGATTGATACGAATATGCTGCTAATCTTCACCATCCCATTGGTATGAAGTGCATCGATACGAACTCCTAAGTGCCTGATCGATTCGAACCATCCTTGCCAATTTGTTAATATTCCAGTTTTGACCAAAAATGGGATAACACTTTGCCCCTCAAAACATGCCTTGTGATAGGAAGGCGTGTTTTGTAATGCCATGAGCTGGATGTTCATATCCTGTTGATGTCCTGCAAAGGAATTTACAGTTTTATGTGACCTCAAATGTCGACCGCTCGGGATCGAGATATTTGAGATGAAGTGCGACCGTTCACGGTCAAGTGCCTAACTTCAAATGACGATCGTTCGGGATCGAGCCATTTGAGGCGAAGTGCGACCGCGCGTGGTCAAGTGGCGGACCTCAAATGACGACCGTTCGTGATCGAGCCATTTGAGGTAAGGTGAGTTGTGCCGTTCGGGGCGAGTTGTGCCGTTCGAGGCGAGTTGTGACCGTTCGAGGTCGGGTTGTGCCGTTCGAGGCGAGTTGTGACCGTTCGAGGTCGGGTTGTGCCGTTCGAGGCGAGTTGTGACCGTTCGAGGTCGGGTTGTGCCGTTCGAGGCGAGTTGTGACCGTTCGAGGTCGGGTGCCGTTCGAGGCGAATTGTGACCGTTCGAGGTCGAGTGCCGTTCGAGGCGAATTGTGACCGTTCGAGGTCGGGTGCCGTTCGAGGCGAATTGTGTGTGCCCGGGGGGGACTTAATATTATCAGTGCCGGAGTTATTGTTTGAGGGAGTTTACGAATCAAAGACTTCGACAGTTCGCTGCCATGCAAGAGGTGCTCGTGGACCGTTCGCGATCCAACGGGCATACAAGTAAATTTTTCCATAGAATTGTAAATGCTAAAGAAATAATCATATGAACCTTACAGCAGACATGTCCAAACAGGAAGAATTTAAATGTTCAAATCAAAATCAAAGCAAAAAGCAGAATGAAGATGTCAAAGCGTAAACTCTTACTATAACGCGGCTGGTAGTCATTCAGAGCATGTCTATGGATCGTGCACGATCGCTCACATGTGTAGGTTTACAACTTGTTCATCGTTATTTTAATCAAGCAATCAATGGATAATCAAATGGTGCCCCGATCCAGGGTCACCTCTAGCCGATGTAGACGGTGGTCGCTTTGGCTCCACTGCTGGAGTTCGCCTCCTCACATACTGAAGGAGCATACCGTTCCTGATATGCCCTTCCACCTCGTCCTTCAAATGCCTACAATCATTAGTGTTATGACCGTTTAATTCATGGAATACACAAAACTTATCTGATTTTCTTTCGTCAGAGGTTGGATCCCTTCGCATTGGTTTACGATACGGAACCTGCTCCTTGGTATCCTGATAAATTCGTTCCAGACTCTCATTCAGCTCAGTGTGAGTGATGAATCGTGGCTCCCTCCATTTCCGCTTTGATCTGTCCCCGTCATTCTCAGCCTTTCTTTTACCTCTGCTAGTTTCCGCGCCTTTCTCAGGGGGATTTCCTCCTTTGAATGCATAAATATCAATTCCTTCTCCTTCTTCTCTTTCGGCATTCGCATCCTCCAATCGTAGAAACTTTTCCGCCTCATGATAGAATTCTCCTAGATCCACGGGTGGATCCTTAGTTAATGAATTTTTGAACTCTGTTCCGTCAGCTATCCCGGACACAGCCGCTATCAAAACCATGGATGGATCTGGTCGATCCACCGAAGCTGCTGCCGCATTGAATCGCGTTAGGTAACTCCTCAAAGTCTCTCCGGTTTTCTGCTTTAGGGTTGCCAAAGTCATCACATTCTTGGGTCTTGTAATGTGGACCCTGAATTGCCTCATAAATCTCTCAATTAAATCATTCCACGTTCCGATGGATCTATTCTCCAATTGTCTAAACCACAATGCTGCAATATCCGCCAAGTACAATGGAAAGCACCGAGCCATAACCTCCTCTGATGCCCCTAGCACTTCCATATGCCTCATATACTTCGTTAGATGAACCGCGGGGTCCGTTCTCCCGTCATACATGTCCAGCGATCGTAACTTGAAATTTGGTGGGTTCCTAGCTTGTCTGATTGCTGGAGTAAAAGGACTCCTATTAACATCCTCTAAATCTTTGTTTATCAAACCGCCTCTCATAGCTTTTCTAACCATCTCCGCCAACCTGTCATTGTCTCCGAGATGCAATCTTTGTTCATTACTTTCGACCTGCCCCCCGAGTCCACGAGGGAATCCCGGGATCTGCCCCCTTGATTGAGCGTTCACTCCTCTGCTGCTCCCAGGTTGTGTAGATGCTCCTCTTTCTCTCTCCGAAATTGGATCTATGTTCTCCATGGATGTGCCTCCTAATCCAGGTGCTACACCGGATGGTCGTGCTCCGTTTCGGACTCCATCCGCTTCCCTATTCTGCGCTCCAAGTTGCCCAATCTGCTGAAACAAATTCTGAATCAACTCCTCTTGTCTTTTCATCATTGTCTCCATCTCATCCCTGGTGATGAAGACTGAAGTTTGGTTCTCTCCTGAGGAGGCCCCTTGACTCCCTTCGTGCTGACTTCTTTCTGGTCTCTGTCTTCTACTTGTTTTCCTTCCAAGAGCCATAATCTCGGATAGACTTTTGGTTCTTAAAGAGAGTCTCTCAACAAATCTTTGCGAGGCAATGATTAAAACGCTCCTTGAGTTCAGTTCTCAGCAAAAGCACCAAAGTGTTTGCGCCAAAATTGGCCACAAACCCCAAATACCGTGAAAGCACCAGTGTATGAATACAACTCAGCAATATTCAAACACAAATTACAGATCTCAGCAAATAACCCAAAAATGTTTGCACAAGAAATGGGCAAACACCTCCAAGTCGTATGAGTTAGTTGATTTTATGTTGTTTTAGTGATTTGGGTAAGTTATGCAAATATATGAAAAGCAGGGACTAAACTGTAAAATACACACAGATTTATAGTGGTTCGGCCAGAACGTGCCTACGTCCACTTTATATGTTATTCTCCTTTTTTCCTCAGATTACAAGTACAAAGCTTTGGTTACAAGTAACTGAAAGTTGTTTGAAAGTTCTTTCCGTGCTTGTGCTCTCAAACTTCTCTGCCATTGTTGTACCCCTGCCCCTCTATTTATAGAGTAAGGCTGGGGGTAGGGGTTCTGAATGTATATAGCTGCTGGTGGGCCTGGGCTGATGCAATCTAGCATGGCAAAGTTGGTTTGGCAATGCTTTGGTGTTACCTTGGTTCGGCAGTGGATGGAGAATGAGTTGGTTCGGTAGGCGTGGGAAGAGTGTTGGTTCGGTGGGATTTGGTCCGGTAGGAGCATGGAGATGGAGTTGGACCGGTAATGGCAAGGTTCGGTGGAGAGTGGTTCGGCTAGGAGTTGGTTCGGCAGGCATGGGAGGTGGGTTGGTTCGGTAGGAACATGGAGAGGGTGTTGGTTCGGTGGTGGCCTCCTTCATCTTGGTTCGGCAGTAGCACCGGTCTAGTGAAAACACGCCCAACACCGATTGATACGAATATACTGCTAACCTTCACCATCCCATTGGTACGAAGTGCATCGATACGAACTCCTAAGTTCCTGATCGATTCGAACCATCCTTGCCAATTTTTTAATATTCCAGTTTTGACCAAAAATGGGATAACAATCATAAATTGGTTGTTGTATCTAAATAATGGTATTTATTACCGAATAAACAATAATAAAACAAAGTGAAATGTTCTAAGGAAGTGAAAAATTTATACAAGTATGACTTATAAATTGAAATGGATTTAAAATGTGAATTTTTAAATCTAAGCCTAGAAGGATTTTGGAATTGTTCAGAGCATTATGGAAATAATAAATGATATTATTTAGAATATTTTTGAACGTACGAATCTTTATTTTAAAACAAGGGTTGTTGAAGATGAATTTGTTTTGGATTAAAAAATAAGAATGGTTTAAAATTTAAAAGTTTGAGTTGATATGTAAATGGGATATGTGTGTGTGTGTGTGTGTGTGTGGATATATATGATTTCGAAGTTGATTTGAAATAACACAGGAAGTAGAATTCTAAAATCCCCCTTAAAACGAAATGTATAACCCAAAGAGAAATACTTTTTGAACTTATAAGTAAGAAATTTAAATTTGGATGTAAAATTTAAATTGAGTAAAACTGAATGGATTGAAATTTAACTCAGGGCAAGTTAACTAAGTTTTGAGCTTATAATTAGAAATTGGAAATTTCAAGGTGAAATTGGAATTTAACTTATAGAAGTTAAATGAATTAAATTGTAAAAGAAAAAGGTATAGGTTTGATAAGGGGTGCAAAAGAAGTCATGTATACATGAATGGTTACAAAATGATTTTTGAAATATAAACGGGTTTCGAATTCTGGAAATTTATGATGGATACTATTGAATGGTGTTTTAAATATTTTAAAGGTTTATTTACTTTGATATATCCTGCTATCATTCTGTATATTATTTACAGTATATAATGAAAGTCTATATGAATGGGTCGTATATGATATATATGCAAGTATGAACAGCTAACTATATAATATAACTAGATAGATAATAATAGCAATGTAAATTAAAATAATCACACCAGGATTTTATACTGGTTCGGACCTCCCGTCCTACATCCAGTCCCGAAGCTCCTCTTCGGATTTTCCTTTCAACTAACCCTCATTTGACCCGGAGGAACAGGTTTACAATAGTAGAGTTTCTTTGTCAAGAATGTGTTCTATAACACTGATGTTGACTATTGAGTACAAGTGCTTCCAATATATATATATATATATATATATATATATATGTATATATATATATATAGAGGATATTGAATGATGAATTTCGAATATATGGAAGTGTTAAATACAAGTAGTTGATTGCTAGAAAACAGGTATAAGACAGAGTATAGAAAATAAGAGCATAAGTAGGCAAGGTGAGAAAACTCTTTGCATTCCTGATGCTATTTATAATGATGAAGAGTTTTCTTGTATAGTTGCATCTGTTGTAATCTTCCTAAAATCGCTTCTGATGGTGATGAAGGATTGCGATAAAGAGAAGTAGATGTGTCCTTTCGAATGTGACAGTTGCTCTTGAAATTGCTCGGCCAAGTTAAAATTCAGACGTCTAGAGGAATGTTTCAGACGTCTGGTCTTCATATGTTTTTTTGTGTCTGGTTGCTATTAAGACGTCTGAGTTTATTATCAGACGTCTGGTTCCTTCTGAATTGTGAACCAGAGAGTTTAACCAAACGTCTGAGCTTATTTCCAGACGTCTGTTTCCTTTTGAATTATATACCAGAGAATTTATCCAGACGTCTGAGCATATGTACCAGACGTTTGAATTTTTTTTATTTGCACTCAGACGTCTGAAAATGTATATGATGCTTTATTTGTGTCTGTGCCATTTCTTTTCAACTTCTACCGATTTGACGTCTTTTGATACTTCTCTTGAGTCTCGTTTTTGCCTCTTTGGAGATGTTACTCTATCATCTGCCTGTAAATATAGATATATATATATACGTTCGATTTCCATTGTATAGTTGTTGTCATCGAAACCATAGAGTTGATTTCCTAACAATCTCCCCATTTTTGATGATGACAACTATTCAATGTACTTATATATAGATTAAAAATCTCCCCCTGAATATATGCTTATTTTTATTGTTTTATGCTTATATTTAAATTTCTCCCCCTTTGACATTATCAAAAAGAATTCGTAATAATTAAGCTAATCGTCAAAAAAGAAAATTTTCATTAATAGCATAAAGGAGTTACATTCAAGGATGTGTAAAAAAATATAAACAACACGATTCCTAATTTTTAGAGTTTCTTTGGAGAAGATTGATTTGGATCATCCTCCTTTGGTGAAGCTTGATTTGTATCACTCTCCTTTGGTGATGCTTGATTTGTATCATCTTCATTTGGTTCTTCTTTGGTAGAAGTGCTAGCTTTTGAAGGAGATGTTAAAGCTTCCTTTGGAGGTTCATCCTCAAATAATTTAGAATGTTTTGCATAATACAGGGGTTGCCCAATCGTCAGAAGGTGGAGTTGGACCACAAACCCTTTGTAACACTTCTTTAAGAATCGATAGAACAGTTGAAAGAGAATCTTCAACTGTGGCTAGTCGTGTTGTGAACGAAGTTTCAAAGCTCTCAATTCGGTTAGCCAAATACTTTCGATTTAGAGATAGTATATGTTGGTTTCGGAGAGTAAGATCTCGAATACTTTCATTTGGATTTGTTTCTAATCGAGTTTCTAAAATTTCTTCTTGTCCCGGATAATCAAAAGGTTTAGGAGTAGGAAGAGAAATTTCTCGTTGTTGCTCTTCTTGTTGAGATGGAACAATGGGTGGTTGAGGAGGATTTTCAACTCTTCTAGATTGTCGATGATGCATCCAATCTTCAAAAAACATGAGTTCCGGAGGAATTTCAGGTAAGTGCATCAAGAAAAAGAATTTTGTGGAAGCGTATTTTGGCAAAATTTCTTCGAACGTCGAGAGATAAGAATGAATATTATGTGAACGAAGAATTCTCGTAATGTAGGTAGGATAGATGATCGACGGCCTTGATCGAGTCCAAAAGTGTTTGAGCTCGTCGAAGATAAATTTTGCCCAATTTACTCTTGTCCTACTAAATATAGCACATAATGCTTTATGCTCCAATTCAATAATTTGCTCGTGACTACCCATTCTTTCAATAATTGTATTAATTAACACCCCTGTTAGGAGTCAAGCTTTCGGACATAAATACTTTGAAGCAAACTTGGGCATTTCGTCTTCCTAGATTTGGTGAGTAGTAGTATTTCGAGGCTTGAATCTCATATCTGGTATGTTGTGTAAGTCTTCCCCGGTGTCGGAGCAACCTAGGGTTCATCCTATCAAACCAGGGGTCAATCAAATCGTATTCCCACATATACTAGACCAAAGCCAATTGTACTCGTCCTCAGTGTTCCATACTGAGGTACTATCTAGATTCGCATAAAATAGAAAAATGGATAATTAGTCTATTTGGATATCATTTGATGTAAAGTTAATTAGAGTTTCTAATCCGGCATCTTCACATAACTCATCCAATTCATACATAGGGAATTTTAAGAGATTGTAAAACGGTCCTATGTGAAGTTTCTTTTTTGGATATCTTCCTACCTTTTTATAGAATGTGGAGCTCTATTCATACACTGTTCAATTTAGTCGTCCGAGCAAACCTGGGGATTCGAAGATGTAGTCGGTTGATCTTGCTTTCTTTTGGACATTTTAGGATTCTTAGTACAAGGCGCATCGTGGTAATATTTGGTGTAGGATAGTAAATTGGAGCGAAAATTTTCTTTGAGAAAATCGTAGGAAGTAATAATTTTGAGATAAAAGAAAAAAGTGACGTTATCTGATCGATTTTAAATGGTCGATTGGGAACCAGACGTCTGGATTAGAAATCAGACGTCTGGTTTGGCCTAATTTTTGTCCAGAGGATAAAATCAGACGTCTGTTTTGTGACCCAGACGTCTGGTTTTGAGCAAGGTTATAAAATTGTAGATACAGTGAGATTTTTCAGACGTTTGGAATTGAAAACAAACGTCTGTTTTTATTTAATTTCGAAACAGAAAACTAAGGCAGACATCTGGATCTTATTTCAAACTCTGGATTGTTCTGAATTTTATTTGAAGGAGACAGAACAACATTTCAGACGTCTGAGGGGTATATCAGATGTCTGATATATGCACACTCCTAAATTTTCAATAGTATATCCTTGTGTCAGACGTCTGGAAGTTGTTGATAGACGTCTGAAAATTGCAGATGGGCTAAAAATGACTTAAAGTGTGATGATTTCACTTATATATCGAATGTAGATAACAAATAACTTTATTGTTGTAAAAATATAATAACAAATAAGTTTTAGATGCATTCAATAATTAATACCATTTATTTATTTAGATGGAGATGGAGATGGAGTTTTTGGATTTTCTGACTCATTATCCTTCCATGGTCTAAGTGGAGACCATATATTTCCACGTTCGTGAGTCCTTGGAGAGCTAGAAAATCATCTTGGTGAGGGATCTGAAGAAGAACAATACGAAGAAGATGGATCCAATGAACTACAAGGTTTTGGTAGAGGTTCATGAACATCTTTCTTTCGAGACGAACACAACTTCATCGCCACTTGCTCGAGAAAGCTTAACCTTCGTGCTGTAAGTTTATGTTCGAAATAAAGCTCTCATTGAAGATCCATCTGTTGTTTTTGGTAATGATGGATTTCATCAATTTTATCCTTTGTGTTAGGGGAAATAAATAGATAACTTTAAGTTTTCTTATTATCCAGAGTAAAACCCTTACGATACGAAGACCACCTATATGCTGGCTCTTGCTTTGGTGTAGGTGTCGGAAGTCATTGTAGGGTGTCAACTGAGTTGTCCATTGTTGGCGTTGAGATGGAGATAGATATATAGGAATCTTCTGACGACATTGTTATATTTTTTTTCTTCCTTTTTATTAAAAAATTCAATTGTTTGAATGTAGTTTATCTATTTGGCTATATTTATATGCTGAAAATATTAAATATAGGCAAATTAATTTTCTAAAAGTTTAAAGGTACAGAAATCAATGATATAGATTGTGGTGATTACTTTGGTGACTAATTTTAGCCTTAAAAAAATTATTATATATATATATATTATTAAGGAAGAAGGTCATTTAGCAAGCAAATACCTAAACTTCGTCGGAGTTTAGAGAAAGTGTGTTCATTTAATGGTTTTGTAAAAATACCGGCTACTTGATTTTCGGCATTTACGTATTCTAATGAAATGGTTCCTTTTTCAACATTGTCTCGTAGAAAATGATGTCGTATATCTATATGTTTGGTTCGTGAGTGATTAACAGGGTTTTTTGACAAATTAATTGCACTTATGTTATCATAATACATTGGAGATTTGGTGATAATTTTACCAAAATCCGTTAATGTTTGTTGCATGTATATTACTTGCGCACATGCTAGAGCGGCAGAGATGTATTCGGCTTCGCAAGTAGATAGAGAAACATAATTTTGTTTTTCACTAAACCATGAAACTAAAGATTGTCTAATAAAATGACAAGTTCCACTAGTACTCTTATAATCTGTTCTACATCCACCGAAATCCGCATCACTATATGAAACAAGTTCAAACGATGATCCTTTAGGGTAGAACAAACCATAATCTTTAGTGCTAGATAGATAACGTAAAATTTGCTTAACCGCTCTTAGATGAGATTCTTTTGGTTTTGCTTGAAATCGAGCACAAAGACATACACTCATCATAATATCCAGTCGACTAGCCGTCAAATAAAGTAGAGAACCAAACATGCTACAATATAATTTTTCATCAAAATCTTTTCCGTTTTCATCTTTTTCTAAGTGAATAGTGGTGCTCATTGGTGTTGGTTTGCTTGATGTTTTATCCATTTCAAATCGTCGTAATAAATCGTTACAATATTTTTCTTGATGAATGAAGATTCCATTTTCGAGTTGTTTTATTTGTAAACCTAAGAAGAAATTTAATTCTCCCATGTGTGACATTTCAAATTCATAATATTAGAAAATTGATTACATGGTTTTTCGTTGGTTGAACCAAAGATGATATCATCAGCATAGATTTGTACAACTAAAATATCGTTATCTTCTCTTTTAATAAATAAAGTTGTATCTATTTTCCTATATGAAAACTAGATGTTATTAAGTGATTTTTAAGACGTTCGTACCATGCACGAGGTGCTTGTTTCAATCCATATAATGCTTTATGTAATGTAAAAACATGATCTGGATATTTTTCGTGAACAAATAGTGGTGGTTGTTCGACGTATACATTTTCCTTAATAAAACCATTCAAAAAGGCACTTTTGACATTCATTTGAAATAGTTTAAAATTGTTATGAGTTGCAAAGGCGAGTAATGTACGAATGGCTTCTAATCTTGCTACTGGAGAAAACGTTTCATCGTAATCTATGCCTTCTTATTGATTATAGCCTTGAGCAACCAAATGTGCTTTATTTCTAACAATATTTCCATTCTCGTCTGCTTTGTTTTTAAATACCCATTTTGTTCCTATTACCGATTGATCTTCAGCTCTTGGTACTAATTACCATACGTTATTATGTTCAAATTGATTTAATTCTTCTTGCGTAGCTATTATCCAAAAATTACCATTTGATGCTTCTTTATAATTCTTTGGTTCAAAGTTTAACACAAATGCTATATGGCTTATATGATTGAGTTGATTTCTAGTTACTCTTGAATTAAGATCTCCAATAATATTATCTATTGGATGATCCTTAAGAATTCTAGGACATGATATCAAAGTGTTATTTTGACTATTTGTTTCATTAGTAATAGAGTTTGTTGAATTTCTTAGTGGAATAATTTCTTCTTCATCATTAGTATGATGTTTAAAAAGATTTACGTCGAATGGGACATGTAAGCTTTCTTCAATAGTATTATTTCGTTTATTAAAACTTTTATATGCTTTGCTACGTTCTGAATATCCAACAAAGACACCTTCATCGGCTTTTGGATCAAACTTTCCTAAATTATCTTTTGTATTTAATATAAAACATTTTGAACCAAAAGTTTTAAAGTATGATACTTTAGGTTTTTTACCAAAAAAAATTCAAAACAAGTTTGTTTAGTCATGGGGCGAATAGCTACTCGATTTAGTACATAACAGGATGTTGCACTAGCTTCAGCCCAAAAGTGTTTTGGTAATCCACTATTATTTAGTAATGTTCGTGCACATTCTTGTAATGTACGATTTTTTCTTTCTACGACACCATTTTGTTGAAGTGTACGAGGAAAAGAAAAATTATGAGTTATACCTTTCTTATTGCAAAAGTTTGTAAAAAGATCATTTTCAAATTCTCCTTCGTGATCACTGCTAATATTTTTAATTTTTAAATTCATTTGAGTTTTAATTATTTTAACAAATATTTTAAACATACCAAAAGTATCGCTTTTATGTTTTAAAGATAAAGTCCATGTATATTTTGAAAAATCATCGACTATTACGTACACATATTTGTTGTGATTTATAGACCGCACTTGTGTTGGACCAAATAAATCTAAATGTAATAATTATAATGGTTGTTTTGTAGAAGTATTATTTTTAGATTCAAACGAGCTTTTCTTTAGTTTTCCAATTTGACAATCATCACATAAATTTTCTACTTTGTAATTTATTTTAGCTAATCCTCTTACTAACTCATATTTTGCCAATTTATTAATACTTTTAAAATTGATATGACAAAATCGTTTATGCCATACCCATGGATCATCATGTTTGACAGTTAATCATAAGTTTGAATTTTTATTTATATTCATGTTTAATACATAAATACTTTTGTTTCTAAATCCCTTAAAAATGAGTTGTTTGTTATTATCTAAAATATTACATCTATCTTTTTCAACATTTATTTGAAAACCTTTATCACATAATTGACTAATGCTTAGCAAGTTATGTTTTAAATTTTCTACTAATAAAACATTTGCAATAATATGAGAGTTAGATATACCAGAGTTGATGATTTCTCCAATTCCTATAACATATCCTTTTGAATTGTCTCCAAAGGTTACCGTTCCACCATCGATGTATGCTATATTTGATAACATTTCTAAATTTCCGTTCATATGCTTGGAGCAACCGCTATCTAGTATCCATTTCTCCTTATTTTTTATTTTGGGTACCTGTAAAATAGAAAATATTTTAATTGGTACCCATATATTTTATTAGGGTCCTATTTGTTAGAGGAAGGTAGCCATACACAAGATGGTTTGGTACCTCTATAAATATAATTTTCATTATAGACTACATTTTCTAAGTAATTATTTATATGCTTTTGTCTAATCAAATTATTATTTGTTTTGGGAATCCAAATTTTCATATTATTGGTATTCAATTTAGTTTTAGACAAACTTCTAGCTTTTATATGTCTAATATTTTAGCATTATTTTCTTTCTGTTTAAAAGAATTTTTGAATCCTATTCCATTTCTATTACCTGATGGTTTTGAGGTTTTGATAAGATTTTCCAAATCTTGTTTACCGTTATTAAATTTTGACACATTATTGGTAATTTTATCTAATTTGTGACGCCCCACCTCTATACCCACGCTAGCCAAGAACACTACGGTGTAGTGCTGTCAACTAGCGCGGAGAATAAGGTTGTTGAGGAGCGACCATCCATGTAATTTCTTATCACATGGTGGCTATAAAATAATCTTCAGAAACAAATATAGAAGTAAGCATAACATGCGAATCAATCACAGATATCCATATCACAAAGGCGGAAAGAGATATGAATAAATATCACATAAAAGTGTACATCAGAGTACTGGGCTAAAAAGATCCACGATAATACAAAAGAATAGCAACGCATGCTATACAAAAGAATAGCAACGCGTGCTATACAAAAGAATACAACTATGAGTCTATATCTCAAGTGTAAACAACAAAAGCTGCTAATCTAAACAAGTAGCCAAAAGTCTGAGTAGTGAATCACTGGGGGAGGAGTCAAGCAGTAGCACCTGTAACATCTCGGTCTGACCTGAGTATTATTTATAAGAAAATAATAAACGGATCAGTCTAGCTATAAATATCAGATGACATGATATAAAATAAAAGATATGGCATAAACATAAAATATCCGTACTGACATACTACTATAAGTATGCAAATAATGATCAACAGGAGATCAACCGATAAGAGATAAATCAATATCACAAGAATCTTCTCAAAGATCCAAAGAGGGCATCATACCCTAAACTTGTACTCATGACAAGTCAAATAGATAAATTCCAGAAATCAACACAAGAAATCCAGAAATCATAAAAAGGGAAAGAGGCCTATCACATGACGGTCCGAAGACCATGGGGAGCTACCCCGCATGTGTGAATGGAATCACACAGATTGAGGTCAAGACTAACCAAAAAGCAGAAAGGTATGTGTGAATGGAATCACACAAGTGGTGTCTAGTCTAACCTTGCAATGAAAGAGACATCGCGCAATTGCTAGTCTAATTCATAAAGCGATCATCAAGATCAACGAGAAGTGTCAATTACACTAAGCTAGTAAATATAGAAGTTTAGCTTCATGTCCCATAACCACTTGCTTAACTTAAATATTTACGAACAAACTGTAAATCTTCACTAATAAAATTGTCACAAGAGGTTCAATCGAACAAGTCCAAGAGTTAACCGACGAAGTGAACGCAAGCGTTTCATACCACTTGTTTTACTAAGTCGTTTAATTAGATTTCTCATCCGAGTGAGGTAAAGGCTTGTATATACTAATAGATTGGAAAACGGTTTAAGAAAAGAGCTTTGTTATTAAAAATAGAGTTGAAATTGTTTGTTAAAAGAGTTTTGATATTTACTACTAGTATTGAAACCTTTATATTATAAAGTGACAAAACACAGAAGCAATTGTAGAAACAATCAGTCACAAAAATCGCATACGGAGATGTGAATAAAATCCAAGGAAATCAGCTCAATGTTTTTCAGATAAGATCCCCTACGGAGGGGGGGTCCAGCGGGGGTGGCAACCCCCCAAGGTGGGGGTGCGGGGGCAACGCCACCGCTTACGGGGTTCGACCTGCCCGGTCAGGTCGCGGGGGTCCAGGGGGCAGCGCCCTCGGCGGGGTGCGGGGCAGCGCCCCGACCAAAACGGTACGACCTAGTGAAGACAAAATAAGGTCTAACGACCTAAGGGGAATAGGGTCGAGCGACCTAAGGGTTGCGACCTAGGGGTCCAAGGGGTCAAGCGACCTATCGGGATAAGGTCCAACGACCTACGAGTCATATAAGGTCATGCGACCTAACGAGCTATGGCCAAACGACCTAGTAATGGTAGTAGGGTTGAGCGACCTAAAGGTTTAACCGGTCAAGCGACCTAAGGAAGGTAAGGTCTAACGACCTAACGCTCGCGACCTAACGGTCTAAAGGCCATGCGACCTAGAGGAAAACAAGGTCAAGCGACCTAAAACGTCGCGACCTAGCGACCTAAAACGTCACAACCTAGCGACCTAAAGCCATACGACCTAACGACCTAAGGTCATACGACCTAGTGCAACACGCGACCTAAAAGGTACGCGACCTAATGTGGCCGAGTGGTTTAAGGTCGGAGACGACCTACGACCTATAAAGGTAGACGGTTGAGCGAGCTAATGAGGTGCAGAGTCGAGCGACCTAGCGACACGGTGTGTTGAGCGACCTAACGAGGTCAATGTTGAGCGACCTAACAAGGTCCAGAGAAGGGCGACTTAAAAGAGGCGCAACCTAAAAGAGCGCGACTTAGTGGGTTATATGACCCAACGACCTAAGCCACTAACTCGCGAGCGACCTAAGTCCTAGGTCGTGAGCGACCTAACTGCGAGTGAGCAAAAATGGCCAGAGTCAAAGCAGAGCGACCTAACGACCATACGACCTACGACCTAAAAGGCTTGCGACCTACGACCTAAAACCGAGTGAGTCAAATACGAAGGCCGTGACTTTTCCACCCCGAGCGACCTAATGAAGACAGAACGACCTAAGAGCGGTTTTTTCACCAAAAACACTAAAAATTGGAGTTTTTCGCCAATCCAATCGAAACCAAATGCAAATGTGCATGCAAAAGTGATAGGGAATCATTCCCAACAGTCCAATATAGTTATAGACTAGAATTGTGAGATAAAAATCTCACCTTTGCTCCAAAACCCAATGAAAATGAAGAACAAAGCTTGAAGGCAAATGGAGAAGCAACCACAAGCTTGAATCCGATGTCTTCTTCTTGAATTTGGAGTTGAATGTTGGAGTTGCAATAAAAAAAGACTTTGGAGTTTTAATTTCTCATTCCATTCACCATTTTTGTTGAAGCTTTAGTGTTAGGAAATGAAATGAAGCAATGAAGAAGAAGGGGGGTGGAACTTGGGCCTAATGGGCTAAAAGTCCAAACCAAAGGCTCGAGTGAAAAAGTGGTGAAATTCCACTAACCCCAAACATATTAATGTTTATACTTAGAAGATTGCAAACGACGTTTCGAACTCAATGGAAGTGGTCTCGAGTCCTAATTTGACCGTTTGCAAAAAGTAGCTTCGGACCAAAATCCGATTAACGATAAAATATTTAAATATAAAAATCGATAAATATGCGGGTTGTTACATAATTTTTCTCTCAACTCTATATTTTCAATTTTTGTAACGAACGCGATTTTTTGTTGACGAAAACCGACATCAATACGTCCACTGTATCAACTGCCGAGCAATCGAAAGCCGAAAAACCATACCGTTAGGGTTTTAGAAAAAGAAAACGTAGAAGAAGATAGAAAAAGATAGAACAGAACAGAAGAAATAACAGAACAACATCAGAATCTCACAATTCGCAGCGGAACAACATATAATAAATAAATGAATAATCTTTAAACAAAGAACTATATCAGTTATTACATTACATTACATTTCATTACATCATCAGAGTGTACAACAACAAACAACATCAACAGCGGAAAAGAAATACTATATACTAGTAATACGCCATGCCATCCATCTTGCCTCCAGCAACTCCTGAATATCCTGAATAAACCTTAACTCTTGACTGCCCGTGTGGAAATTGGTGGGCACCCAGAGTTTAGGAAGGAAAACAATAAACTCCGAGTCAGTCATGTGACTGGTGTGAGAACTCAAAACAGTTTATTTATCTTTAAAATCAAAATAGAAGAATATTTTTAAAGACAATTCGCAATGCTTTTAAAAAGAGACTACCATAAGGCCTCCCGCACACACACACAATGCAAACGCAGAATCGGAGGAGATTTCTCCTTATGATAGTCAAAGATGCTTGATACGCATTAAAAAGAAACATTTGATACTATTACTAGTGCATAGTGTAGGAAAACATTTCAAAAGTAGAATATTAATCTTAGCCAGCATAGACATTTCGAACTATGCCTACTATAGCTACTATCTAAACAGTGGTGACCACCATAAGTAAATGGCAGGTTCTACAACTAAAACCGTACAGGATTTCGTATTGGGAATTGGATTTCCAACAAATGGTCAGGCCAAGGAACTTCCCATTGCCACATGGAAACGCCTCTGGAATGACGTCCCGAGAACCAAACCGGATCTCTGCCAACACAAGGTCGGGTTACCCCTAGCTGGGTAACTACTGACACGAATATGTCATCCCCCGATCGTAACCGATCTATCCGAGGATCCTCGATTTCCAACAACCACAAAATTTGCAGCAACAACATAGGTTAAATATCTGGGCTCCATACCATGATACCACCTCTATCCAGAAGGAATGACATACACTAAAGGGGCGCTACCCCCTAATAACCTTGCTGCATCCTTCCTGTTTTGACCATTTTCGAGGTGTGAGGTCCGACGAAGTCTCGTCCACAAAGCCACACTTTATACAAAAGCCGTGCTTTGGGTCAACAAATGATCATAGAAATGATCACCAAGATAAATGATCAAATAAATGATCCTATCACCAATGATCAAATAATGATCATTTCACAGCAACACTCAGCATGCCACACTACCAAATTGGGAGTATATCACTAATAACCTTCAACTATATAACCTCTGAGCTCGTACGTCTCAGAGAAGGGTGTTAAGCTAAGAGAATAAATTCTCCGCCACCAACAGAAATATATTTGAAAGAAATCAGCTTTATATCTCAATTTGTAATGTCAGACATACAATCCATACAAGTCTGTTCCGAGATCGAACAGAACCGAAGGCACTTCCAAAGAAGTCCTTGCAATCCGGATATTCACTAATCACGATGGGACTTCCCGTCACTAAGGGTGATAAAACCTCTATATCGGAGATCAGTCGATGTGGAGTAACTCGACGGTAATCCTTCCATTTTCACAAATATCCGGTCTTCAACACCGGTCATCAAATGCAATCCATAACGACGTATCACATATTCGGAATGGGTTATACGACCCCAAGGTCCTTTCCCGGATAACCCGAATAGTGAGCGCTTATTCAAAAATAAGTGTGGCATTCAAATTCAAACAATCACAACAAATACCTATTTAAAGGTAAATATTGATAGTCGGATTATTTAACTATCAATAGGCATGCTCAACATCACCAAATTCCGAATAATTTTCCAAATTATTTACTTTCAAAAATATCTTTACTAGATATAAAATTTCCCACACATCAACATTTGAAAACTAATTTTCAAATCACTTTTCACCTTTACCACTTTTTGAAAACAAATTTCAAACATTTTCCTTACGCGAAATACTTTCATTTCAACATGGTTCATTTAAACCAATCAAATAAATCCTTAACGATTTACTTTATATTTACGTTCCAAATCCGTAAATTAATTCCCACACTTCAAAAATAAATCAACATTTATTTTTAAACAAATTCCCCTTTTCATTTATAAATTCCATAGTGAATTTACATTCCAAAATATTCATGAATATACGATTTCAATTATTCAGTTTCAATTTATCTTCAAAAAGATAAATTCTCAAAACATTTCATTTCACATTGGAAAAACATTTCCATACTTATTTATTAATAAGTGATTCACAAATCCATTTATTTTCAATACTTAGAAAATATTCCATATACTTAATATCGAAATTAAGTATATATTTCATTCTTTAAGGAAAACATTCACTTAACACATTTATTTGGGCTAAAACGAATGTTGCGTAAAACATCGTTACTACGACCCAAAATCACTAGTATAGGGATTCAAAATTTAGATAGATATATAAATCCCAATACTATACAAAAACATTTCCTTTCAGAAATCATTTACTATAACAATAGTGTTATAGTCCACCATTTCCTTCTTTCTCGAAAACGTCTATTTCAACAATAAATGTTGAAATCTATGGTTTCGATTCATAATACATTTTAAAACATCTTTAAAATAATTAACTTCATTCTATAATATTCATTTTGCCAAATATGACCATTTTATTCAATAAGGTATTCACTGTCCAAAATCGTAAATATATTTCCTTTAATAAACTTCAATATTCAATTTATCAAATTCAATTGATTTCGAGTTTATAAACAATGTTTATAAATTCCATTTCTATTTATATGCTTCGATTTATAAATCTCATTATTAACAAATTCCATTTATATCTCATTTAAATGCCAAAATCCGATTTATAAGATAATTACTTATAAATCTTCTATTTTACAAAATCTATTCATTTTATAACTTCACAATTTATAAATCTATAAATTCTCATTCACTTATGAATCCATTATACTTCATTTTAACACTTATAAAAAAAACTTCGTTTTATAATTCCAATATTTTTAATTTATAAATATCCATTTTATAAATCTTTTATAAAAATTGTTTGTAATAGTCCAAAAATTCCAATTTAAACCATTTCATAAATTTATTAACTATTTATTTCAAAAATCACTTTTCACTTTCATTTCATAAAAATCATACTTTTATAACATTAAAATTTTAACGTTTATTTATTTTTAACAATTCAAAATTTAATAAAACGTATACTTTCGAAAATCACTTTAAAATTCCTTTTAAAACCAAAATCATTATTTTAAAACTTCAAAAATGGATCCGATGATGCAGCAGCACCAAATAGTCAATCACGACATCCAAATATCATATATTGATATGATAATCAACAAATATCACAATATCTGTAAATAAATCAATACAGTTGAGGAATCCAGTTGGATCCCTCCAACCTGTTTCCCTACATCCACAAACATTAGCACAATACCAATTCCGCTCCAGTACGGAATTATCGCGGTATATGGGATTTATAAAATATTATCCGCTTAATAGACGGCGCAATAGGGTCTCATCCGCTATAAAATGTAGGAAATCAACAACTGCAATATATACATATGCCAATATATATATATATATTGCTATTATATATAATACCAATTTCACTGTTTATGAAATATTCGCGGTATATGTTTTTAATAAATAACATCCGCTTACTAACGGCGCATAATTTTTTTTTTAACAATCAATGGATAACAATCATCATTCAAACATGCATTCAACAATTTTAAATCCAACTAGTTAAAATTAACATCGAAACCGATTCGATTGAGTGAGAAGTTCTCACCTTGATTTCAATTTCGTTTTAGCGATTTATTTCGAATAAAATTAAACAGACGTTTAATTTTACCCTAAATTCTCACTAACTCCAAACGAATCCAATCCAATTCCATAGCGTAGTGCTCGTCACTACGATCCCGACGCAAAAAGTTTCGTCCGAAACGATCCTTGTATGAACAAGATGTTGCAATTTTAATATTACACAAATTTATAAATAGTTTTAAATATACAAATATATTCTTTTTAAACCTTCAATGCAATCTGGCCGTTCGTTTACTAGATGAGATCAAGGCCGATCGGCCGCTTCTTCTTCTAGGTTGCTATCGCGACCTCAACCCATAGATCACGTACGAACCCTAATTGCTGCACCCCCTATCGACATCGAGGAGTTGATCGGAGACTCTCGTTTGAACGCCGTCGCCGCCGCCGCCACATGCCGCCGACCCAATTCTCGTCCAGCTCGGTCGCGCCTATGCATCGAAAAACGTGTGCGACCGTGCTCCCTTCCAGCTCGATTTGCGGCCACCACGTCACGATCCAGGCGATCATCGCCTTATGGATCGATAGAACTCACATAGATCTACGATATTGTTGTTGAAAGCTTTGTGAATAAATGCGTGGATTGAAAGAAATTAAAGGAAGATCGAAAAAATTTTCTGGCCATTGAATTTCAAGATGGAGGCCGGCCATTAAACCCTAGGCTATTTTCTTTTTTTATAATTTTGTGATAAAATTTGTCTATTTATAGAAAATATCGAACACTATTCATCCAGCTTTTCCAAACTCCGATTTACGTGCGGTGACCGGAGTTTCTAGGGTTTATCCCGCGTTCCGGACGCAATGGAATAGGTTTCAGAAGCTAATTTGGTCATCTGTGCAAGTTATGGAAATAAACGTTCAATTTAAAATTAGATCGATTAAACGATTTTCTAGGAGTTTTAGCTTGCACCGGACAAACGGTAAATCCGATTGACATAAAATTTGAAACCATACAATAATATCACATTACGGATCCGATGAAATTTGTTTCGTCGAAATCTGAGACTGTTTGAAAAATGGCTATTTTAACTCGCCAAATTAATATTAAAAAACAATTTCGATGCGTTTCGAGCTGCCACGATCAAACGATAACTCCGATTGCTACGAAAATTAAAATCCGATAATAACAAACTATTACGGATCCAATGGAACTAGTTTCGTCCAATTCTGAGACTGTTCAAAATATGGCTAATTTCACTAGTCGATTAAATATTAAAATATTCAATTTTCACAAATAAACTTTAATTCGATTTTAAAAGTTCTAAAACGTCGTTCTAATTCCAATATGATAAAATAAAATTTAATAAATCATTTTCAATCATATTTAACCAAATTTTCAGTTATTTCTATATTTTCACATATTAAATTATCGATTTAATTTATCCAATTAAATCCAATTATTCGAAATAAAATTTATTTGACTTATAAATTTCACTTATTAATATTTAAAATTAATTAAATATTCAAATTTTAATTAATAAAAATTCTGGGTCGTTACATACTTCCCCCCTTAAAAGAATTTCGTCCTTTTCATTAAGACTTAATGAATTTATATACAATCAATCAACAATCAATATAACAACCAATGTTTACTCAATACAACCAAATTTATTCACTTTTCATTCAATTTGGTTCAACACTTTTAATTCCATTTGGATCATATTAAATTGACTTCCATTCAATTTATTCAACTAGCTTTTAATGAATTAACACTTATATATTCATTATTTCATATCAATTGTTTACATTTAATTAATTAACATTCAATCCATTTATCAATTCAATTGCTAGCTCCTTTAACAATATAATGTTGAATTTCATTTATATAACTCAAGTTCAAATTCTTAATGACTTCACTTCATTAATTCACTTATTAATTTACTTCGATACCAAAATTTACTTCATTCAAATTCACTTAAGTTATATTCCATTTCAAACATCTTATCAAATCCAAATCAATTTATTTAACTGTCCTTTTGTTAAATTTCAAATTACATGTCTTTGATGACAACTCAAATTTATTTCAACTTGGATTTTATTGATTTACTTGTACTTCCTTTAATTTAACTCCATTCTTTAAGTTAAATTTATTCTACCAAAATTCAATTCTATAAGTTATCAATTTATTTATCATCCCTATAAATATTTTAAATAGGATTCCAGAGTCTTTTCAACCTTTCAAAACCATTTTTGAAATCAATTCAATTTCTTTTGAATTTCCAAAACCAAACCCAAATTTTCCAAATAACCTTCTTGTAAACAATTTGGTAGCAATCCCTCTTTTGGAAACCCGAAAATGAACACCGATGATGTTGCAATCATCATCGGAATTATTTTCCAGTGACCGAAAAGAGTTTAGAGCTTTTATCTCTTCAAAACAAATTTTTTTTTCAAAATACCAAGTCATTTCAAAATGCTTCTTTGGAATTTCATTTCAGATTATAAATCACATTTGCAAACCTTTTACTTATATAATTTAACTTCTTATATATAAGGTTATTTTACAATTGTAAATTACATTAATTATAATTTCACACTTATTATTTATTTGTTTATACAATTCATTCTTTTTACAGCTGTTGTTTTTATTTAACTTATTCAACAACCAAACAATCAATTATATACTTTAATAATTCCGAAAAATTATTCCTTTATATACAAAATATAATCAAGGTAAAATTATTTTATTTACCCAATTTAAACAATACTGTGTCGAATTGTTCTATTCAAGTGTTTAGAGATCCCTATCAACAACGTTAATTACTCGTGTTGACCAAAATCCATATACCACTCAACAAATCAATCATCGCAATATAAAACAATTTATATTCACTAACAAATACGCGCTCGTATCTATTCTTACACTCACACTCATTCTAGAGTACTGCTGACTCTATCTCCAATGAGTTATACCCAACAGAGCCATGGTTGACGCTTAACCATAAGCTCTGATACCAAATGTAACGAACGCGATTTTTCATTGACGAAAACTAACATCAATACGTCCACTGTATCAACTGCCGAGCAATCGAAAGCCGAAAAACCGTACCGTTAGGGTTTTAGAAAAAGAAAAAGTAGAAGAAGATAGAAAAAGATAGAACAGAACAGAAGAAATAACAGAACAACATCAGAATCTCATAATTCGCAGCGGAACAACATATAATAAATAAATGAATAATCTTTAAACAAAGAACTATATCAGATATTACATTACATTATATTTCATTACATCATCAGAGTGTACAACAACAAACAACATCAACAGCGGAAAAGAAATACTATATACTAGTAATACGCCATGCCATCCATCTTGCCTCCAGCAACTCCTGAATATCCTGAATAAACCTTAACTCTTGACTGCCCGTGTGGAAATTGGTGGGCACCCAGAGTTTAGGAAGGAAAACAATAAACTCCGAGTCAGTCATGTGACTGGTGTGAGAACTCAAAACAGTTTATTTATCTTTAAAATCAAAATAGAAGAATATTTTTAAAGTCAATTCACAATGCTTTTAAAAATGAGACTACCATAAGGCCTCCCGCACACACACACAATGCAAACGCAGAATCGGAGGAGATTTCTTCTTATGATAGTCAAAGATGCTTGATACGCATTAAAAAGAAACATTTGATACTATTACTAGTGCATAGTGTAGGAAAACATTTCAAAAGTAGAATATTAATCTTAGCCAGCATAGACATTTCGAACTATGCCTACTATAGCTACCATCTAAACAGTGGTGAGCACCATAAGTAAATGGCAGGTTCTACAACTAAAACCGTATAGGGTTTCGTATTGGGAATTGGATTTCCAACAAATGGTCAGGCCAAGGAACTTCCCATTGCCACGTGAAAACGCCTCTGGAATAACGTCCCGAGAACCAAACCGAATCTCTGCCAACACAAGGCCGGGTTACCCCTAGCTGGGTAACTACTGACACGAATATGTCATCCCCCGATCGTAACCGATCTATCCGAGGATCCTCGATTTCCAACAACCACAAAATTTGCAGCAACAACATAGGTTAAATATCTGGGCTCCATACCATGATACCGCCTCTATCCAGAAGGAATGACATACACTAAAGGGGCGCTACCCCCTAATAACATTGCTGCATCCTTCCTGTTTTGACCATTTTCGGGGTGTGAGGTCCGACGAAGTCTCGTCCACAAAGCCACACTTTATACAAAAGCCGTGCTTTGGGTCAACAAATGATCATAGAAATGATCACCAAGATAAATGATCAAATAAATGATCCTATCACCAATGATCAAACAATGATCATTTCACAGCAACACTCAGCATGCCACACTACCAAATTGGGAGTATATCACTAATAACCTTCAACTATATAACCTCTGAGCTCGTACGTCTCAGAGAAGGGTGTTAAGCTAAGAGAATAAATTCTCCGCCACCAACAGAAATATATTTGAAAGAAATCAGCTTTATATCTCAATTTGTAATGTCAGACATACAATCCATACAAGTCTGTTCTGGGATCGAACAGAACCGAAGGCACTTTCAAAGAAGTCCTTGCAATCTGGATATTCACTAATCACGACCGGACTTCCCATCACTAAGGGTGATAAAACCTCTATATCGGAGATCAGCCGATGTAGAGTAACTCGACGGTAATTCTTCCGTTTTCACAAATATCCGGTCTTCAACACCGGTCATCAAATGCGATCCATAACGACGTATCACATATTCGGAATGGGTTATACGACCCCAAGGTCCTTTCCCGGATAACCCGAATAGTGAGCGCTTATTCAAAAATAAGTGTGGCATTCAAATTCAAACAATCACAACAAATACCCATTTAGAGGTAAATATTAATAGTCGGATTATTTAACTATCAATAGGCATGCTCAACATCACGAAATTCCAAATAATTTTCCAAATTATTTACTTTCCAAAATATCTTTACTAGATATAAAATTTCCCACACATCAACATTTGAAAACTAATTTTCAAATCACTTTTCACCTTTACCACTTTTTGAAAACAAATTTCAAACATTTTCCTTACGCGAAATATTTTCATTTCAACATGGTTCATTTAAACCAATTAAATAAATCCTTAACGATTTACTTTATATTTACGTTCCTAATCCGTAAATTAATTCCCACACTTCAAAAATAAATCAACATTTATTTTTAAACAAATTCCCCTTTTCATTTATAAATTCCATAGTGAATTTACATTCTAAAATATTCATGAATATACGATTTCAATTATTCATTTTCAATTTATCTTTAAAAAGATAAATTCTCAAAACATTTCATTTCACATTGGAAAAACATTTCCATACTTATTTATTAATAAGTGATTCACAAATCCATTTATTTTCAATACTTAGAAAATATTCCATATACTTAATATCGAAATTAAGTATATATTTCATTCTTTAAGGAAAACATTCACTTAACACATTTATTTGGGCTAAAACGAATGTTGCGTAAAACATCGTTACTACGACCCAAAATCACTAGTATAGGGATTCGAAATTTAGATAGATATATAAATCCCAATACTATACAAAAACATTTCCTTTCGGAAATCATTTACTATAACAATAGTGTTATAGTCCACCATTTCCTTCTTTCTCGAAAACGTCTATTTCAACAATAAATGTTGAAATCTATGGTTTCGATTCATAATACATTTTAAAACATCTTTAAAATAATTAACTTCATTCTATAATATTCATTTTGCCAAACATGACCATTTTATTCAATAAGGTATTCACTGTCCAAAATCGTGAATATATTTCCTTTAATAAACTTCAATATTCAATTTATCAAATTCAATTGATTTCGAGTTTATAAACAATGTTTATAAATTCCATTTCTATTTATATGCTTCGATTTATAAATCTCATTATTAAAAAATTCTATTTATATCTCATTTAAATGCCAAAATCCAATTTATAAGATAATTACTTATAAATCTTCTATTTTACAAAATCTATTCATTTTATAACTTCACAATTTATAAATCTATAAATTCTCATTCACTTATGAATCCATTATACTTCATTTTAACACTTATAAAAAAAACTTCGTTTTATAATTCCAATATTTTTAATTTATAAATATCCATTTTATAAATCTTTTATAAAAATTGTTTGTAATAGTCCAAAAATTCCAATTTAAACCATTTCATAAATTTATTGACTATTTATTTCAAAAATCACTTTTCACTTTCATTTCATAAAAGTCATACTTTTATAACATTAAAATTTTAACGTTTATTTACTTTTAACAATTCAAAATTTAATAAAACATATACTTTCGAAAATCACTTTAAAATTCCTTTTAAAACCAAAATCATTATTTTAAAACTTCAAAAATGGATCCGATGATGCAGGAGCACCAAATAGTCAATCACGACATCTAAATATCATATATCGATATGATAATCAACAAATATCACAATATCTGTAAATAAATCAATACAGTTGAGGAATCCAGTTGGATCCCTCCAACCTGTTTCCCTGCATCCACAAACATTAGCACAATACCAATTCCGCTCCAGTACGGAATTATCGCGGTATATGAGATTTATAAAATATTATCCGCTTAATAGACGGCGCAATAGGGTCTCATCCGCTATAAAATGCGGGAAATCAACAATTGCAATATATACATATGCCAATATATATATATATATATATATATATATATATATATATATATATCGCTATTATATATAATACCAATTTCACTGTTTATGAAATATTTGCGGTATATGTTTTTAATAAATAACATCCGCTTACTAACGGCGCATAATGTCTATTTTAACAATCATCATTCAAACATGCATTCAACAATTTTAAATCCAACTAGTTAAAATTAAAATTGAAACCGATTCGATTGAGTGAGAAGTTCTCAACTTGATTTCAATTTCGTTTTAGCAATTTATTTCGAATAAAATTAAACAGACGTTTAATTTTACCCGAAATTCTTACTAACTCCAAACGACTCCAATCCAATTTCATAGCGTAGTGCTCGTCACTACGATCCCGATGCAAAAAGTTTCGTCCGAAACGGTCCTTGTATGAACAAGATATTGCAATTTTAATATTACACAAATTTATAAATAGTTTTAAATATACAATATATTCTTTTTAAACCTTCAATGCAATCTGGCCGTTCGTTTACTAGATGAGATCAAGGCCGATCGGCCGCTTCTTCTTCCAGGTTGCTATCGCGACCTCAACCCATAGATCACGCACGAACCCTAATTGCCGCACCCCCTATCGACATCGAGGAGTTGATCGGAGACTCTCGTTTGAACGCCGCCGCCGCCACATGCCGCCACCCCAATTCTCGTCCAGTTCCGTCACGCCTATGCATCGAAAAACATGCGCGACCGTGCTCCCTTCCAGCTCGATTTGCGGCCACCGCGTCACGATCCAGGCGATCATCGCCGTATGGATCGATAGAACTCGCATAAATCTACGATATTGTTGTTGAAAGCTTTGTGAATAAATGCGTGGATTGAAAGAAATTAAAGGAAGATTGAAACAATTTTCTGGCCATTGAATTTCAAGATGGCGGCCGGCCATTAAACCCTAGGCTATTTTTTTATATAATTTTGTGATAAAATTTGTCTGTTTATAGAAAATATCGAACACTATTCATCCGGCTTTTCCAAACTCCGATTTACGCGCGGTGACCGGCATTTCTAGGGTTTATCCCGCATTCCGGACACAATGGAATATGTTTCGGAAGCTAATTCGGTCATCTGTGCAAGTTATGGAAATAAACGTTCGATTTAAAATTAAACCGATTAAACGATTTTCTAGGCGTTTTAGCTTGCACCGGAAAAACGGTAAATCCGATTGACATGAAATTTGAAACCATACAATAATATCACATTACGGATCTGATGAAACTGGTTTCGTCGAAATCCGAGACTATTTGAAAAATGGCTATTTTAACTCGCCAAATTAATATTAAAAAACAATTTTGATGCGTTTCGAGCTGCCACGATCAAATGATAACTCCGATTGCTACGAAAATTGAAATCCGATAATAACAAACTATTACGGATCCAATGAAACTAGTTTCGTCCAATTCTGAGACTGTTCGAAAAATAGCTAATTTCACTAGTCGATTAAATATTAAAATATTCAATTTTCACAAATAATCTTTTAATTCGATTTTAAAAGTTCTAAAACGTCATTCTAACTCCAATATGATAAAATAAAATTTTACAAATCATTTTCAATCATATTTAACCAAATTTTCAATTATTTCTATATTTTCACATATTAAATTATCGACTTAATTTATCCAATTAAATCCAATTATTCGAAATAAAATTTATTCGACTTATAAATTTCACTTATTAATATTTAGAATTAATTAAATATTCAAATTTTAATTAATAAAAATTTTGGGTCGTTACAATTTTCAATAATTCAATACTATTTTTAAAATCAATATTTTCTTTTAACAAATTTTCTTTTTCTATAGAAATATTTTCACTTTCTATCATATTATTTTTGATTTTTTGTTGAGATATTTCAAGTTCTTCTTCTATAATAATTCTTTCATCTTTCAACATTCCTATCTCAAGTTCTAATCTATTTATTTTGACTATATATTCTTTGTTCAATTTTTTTATTTGTCTAAATTTATCTTCTAGTTCCATGCTAAGTTCTAATAGTTCATCACATCTAATTTCAGGACATACCTCTTCAGTTTGTGCCATAAAACATACATTAGCTTGTTCTCTGTCACTATTGCTATCACTTTCAGAAGATGAAGAATCTGAATCATTCCAAGTTCTTTGAAAGCCTTCTTCTTCTTGAATTTTTTAATTTTATTATTCTTTTTGTCATTATTGAGTTTAGGGCAATCCTTCTTCATATGTCTGTATTTATCACATTCATAGCACTTGATTTGAGATATGTTTGTTGTGTTGGACTTCCCTTCTTTTTGAAACTTGGTTATCTTTCTAGATTTCTTGAATCTATTATAATTCTTGGCAATAAAAACTATTTCTTCTTCATCTAGATCATAGTCATCATTTTTTGTTGCTGGAAATGCTATATTCTTTTTCTTCAAATTTAGTTCTTTTCGTGCCTGCAAGTTAGCTTCATAGGATATTAAATTTCCTATCAACTCTTCAACTTTGAGAGTGAAAAGATCATTAGCTTCTTCTATAGCTAAAACCTTCCTTTTCCAATCTGATGTCAAAGAGTTGAGTATTCGAGATATTAAATCAAAATCAGTGAATTTAACTCCTAATGCCATAAGATCATGTTGGGTAGTTTGAAATCTAGAATACATGTCAACAATAGTTTCATTTTGCTTCATTTTGAATGAAGAAAATTGGTTTTGCCGAATCCAAATCTTAGTTTGTTTGACCTTTGTTGTACCTTCATGTGTAATTAGTAAGGTACGCCAAATATCGAATGCAGTGGTGCATAACATGACACGTGAAAATTCATTTTTGTCTAAAGAACAAAATAAAACGTTCATAGCTTTAGCATTACTTGATGCTAAGGTCTTTTGTGCATCAGTCCAAGTGTTCATAGCAGTGGCTGGTACTTTATATCTATTTTATGTGGCTGACCGAATTTCAAGACCATAGCATCCATAAAAATTCTCATACGTGTTGACCAATATGCATAGTTAGATCCATTAAAAAGTGGGGGTTGTGCAGTGGATTGTCCTTCTTGAAAAATACTTGCCATATTAAATTGATTCAAAAACGTGTTACTGTTATTTGATCAAAACCTTGCTCTGATACCAATTGAAAGTCTATATGAATGGGTCGTATATGATATATATGCAAGTATGAACAACTAACTATATAATATAACAAGATAGATAATAATAGCAACGTAAATTAAAATAATCACACCAGGATTTTATACTGGTTCGGACCTGCCGTCCTACATCCAGTCCCGAAGCTCCTCTTCGGATTTTCCTTTCAACTAACCCTCACTTGACCCAGAGGAACAGGTTTACAATGGCAGAGTTTCTTTGTCAAGATTGTGTTCTATAACACTGATGTTGACTATTGAGTACAAGTCCTTCCAATATATATATATATATATATATATATATATATATATCTAGAGGATATTGAATGATGAATTCTGAATATATGGAAGTGTTAAATACAAGTAGTTGATTGCTAGAGAACAGGTATAAGTCAGAGTATAGAAAATAAGAGCATAAGTAAGCAAGGTGAGAAAGCTCTTTGCATTCCTGATGCTATTTATAATGATGAAGAGTTTTCTTGTATAGTTGCATCTATTGTAATCTTCCTAAAGTCACTTCTGATGGTGATGAAGGGTTGCGATAAAGAGAAGCAGATGTGTCCTTTCGAATGTGACAGTCGCTCTTAAAATTGCTCAGTTAAGTTCAAATTCAGACGTCTGGAGGAATGTTTCAGACGTCTGGTCTTCATATGTTTTTTTGTGTCTGGTTGCTATTCAGACGTCTGAGTTTATTATCAGACGTCTGGTTCCTTCTGAATTGTGAACCAGAGAGTTTAACCAGACGTCTGAGCTTATTTCTAGACGTCTGTTTCCTTCTGAATTGTGAACCAGAGAATTTATCCAGACGTCTGAGCATATGTATGAGACGTCTGATTTTTTCTTATTTGCACCCAAACGTCTGAAAATGTATACGATGCTTTATTTGTGTCTGTGCCATTTCTTTTCAACTTCTACCGATTTGACGTCTTTTGATACTTCTCTTGAGTCTTGTTTTTGTCTCTTTGGTGATGTTACTCTATCATCTCCCTGTAAATATAGATATATACACACACACACACACATTCGATTTCCATTGTAGTTGTTATCATCGAAACCACAGAGTTGATTTACCAACATATAAAACTGTAAATTGGATTATTTAGAATAAATTAAGAAGTGGATTGAAATGATATATATAGCCATTCCTGAAATTAAATGGAAATAAAACTTTATTTTGAAACTATCTAAATGATTCTAATTTTTAGAAATAAAAAAAAGGAATTTATGGAAATGAAATTATTTTGAACTAAAATTTGAAATGTTAAAAAAGAATTTATCAACGTAATTGTTTAAAGGGATAGGGTTTAAAAATTTGAAGTATAATTGGGTAATAAATTGAATTTCGAGAATTGATTTGTTTAAAAAAGTTTGGACTCTTACTCGAATCTCACATAAGTTTAAGTAAAGGAAATTTAAATGAATATTTGAAACTTGAGATCATGATTTAATTATAAAAGATTTAGGTTGCCAAATTAAATATTAAGGGTCAAATTAATTTAAATAATTAAATCAACATTTTGAATATTGGTACTCGAAATTATCGAGATGGTTTAAAATTTAAGATCGGAATTGAAATTAATTCAAATAGAAATTGAGATGAATTGATTGTAATTGTAATTGAAGTTGGGCTAAATTGAAATCAAAATGGAAATTGATTTGAATTGGAATGGGAATCGAAGTTAATTCGAATTTAAGTTGGGATTGAATCAATGGTAGTGGAAACTGAAAATTGATTTGAGTTGGAGATTTGGAAATTGAACCAGTTTGACTTTGAAAACTATTTTCAAATAAATTATTTTAATATAAACTGTCTTAAAATCTATTTTCTAAAATATTCAAATTATTTTGATTTTCCAAGCTATTTACTATACAAACTTTTTTTTAATACTCAAACTATCTTATATTAACTATTTGACTATTTTAAAACTATTCAAGCTATCTTCTAAATTCAAACTGGTCAAAGTGGAAATTGATTATATTTAAAATCATGGATTTAAATACAAATTGGGATAAAATTAAAGTATTAACCCAAATTGAAATTAAAGTAAAAAATTGAAATTGGAACCGAAATCAGATATTAAGGCAAAAATGATTTTGGAAGTAAAAGAGTACATTTTGAGTAATTATGATGATTTAAAATGAAGATTTGATAGTATTATAACTGGAACTTACCTTATAAGAAGTAAGTAATGTTATAAATGATTTTTAAAAAAGAAATCGAACTGGGAAAAATGATTTGGCATTAATGAGGTTATATATATATATATATATATATATATATATATATATATATATTTGTTATATATTCAAACCTCCCTTTTTTATAACCGGAAGGAAATGATCTTTGAAAGATATTTGAAATATAAAGTGGAATTTATATAAGTATGGGGTAGACCCAGAAATTATTGATCCAAAAATTATTCAAGTTGGAAGAATGATTTTATATGTATATGAGAATAAAACTGGAAGGGTTTTGGAACTCATTGATTTTGAAAGGCTTTTGGTTTTGGAAAAAAACTAATTTGGAAACCAAGTTTGAGAACTATCGATTTTGAGATATCGAGTTTGAAGTTTATATGTGATACATATAAAGAGTATGATTTGAAAGGTGCTATATATGTATATAGTATGAAATGTTTTGAGAATGGTAGGGAAAAAGGTGCTCCCATTTAGAGTTGAAACTTATAAGTAGGAGATCCACTGGGTGGTTCTGCCTTGAGCACTAAGGGAGGTTCTGAATTTGTATCCCAGTGGACATCCGGACAAAACTTTAGTTCCTGAGGATTGTGTTTGGGGTAGCGAAATTTGAGATGCGTTGATGCCTACAGATATATTGGGGTTATGTTGTGACGTCAACATAACTCTGGTGTAACTACGATCTACTACGTTTCCATAGCGTAAGTCGAGGGGGAGGGATTGCCTAAAATCTACGTTTGATTTCGCTGGGAAAGCGACGTAACATTGGTAGATTGCGAACTATGTGGTCCATAGCGAAAGTCGTATGGTAGTGAGTGCCGACAGGCAACATTGGGACTCGATTGGTGTAGTCTGCGACCTATGTAGTGAAGTTTCATTTGGCAGCGTAATTTGAGGGTGTTGGTGCCTAGAGTTACATGGTTTTTTCTGCGATGGCAATGCAACCTAGGGTGTAGCTGTGATCTATGGCAGTTCCCATGGCGAATCGAGAGATGCGGATGCCTACAGCTTTCTATGGATTTCGCCAGGATGGTGACGCAATCATTGTGCTAACTGCGATCCATGGGAGAGGGTGATGATTTCCTAGCATTCTTGCAAAAGTTTTTCAAGTATTTTCACTGGGTGTTGAAAACAGGTTCACTAAGTACTTATAGATTTTCAGTCCTGCGCCTGATCAACGTATGACTGAATTTCTATGAGAACGAGGATGGACCTGTTTGAAAATTGAGTTATGGAAAGTATTTTTGTATGAAACTAATTTGTTATATTATGTAATTTTAAAGTGTTTTCAATTGGGATTTAAAATGTTTAAAGTTCTAAGGGGGGAGGAATGTAACGATCCGGATTTTTGACGTATGTTAATTGGGTAATTAGCTTGTTTTAATCAATTGGATATAAAAATTTATTGGTAAAATAACTAAGTTTTACTAATATTAAAAATACCTGAATCTATATATCGATTGAAAGCTATGTTAATTTTAAATATAAATTCCTAGATATGATAAATATTTTAGAAATGTGTATATAAAACTTCACCGTTTTAAATTAAGATAAATATCCATAAATATATATATATATAAACCAATATGATGGTTGAAAATATATAAGTATATGGTTATATAAATGTATGCGGATATGGAATAATATATATGAAAATTTGTATAGTAGGAGAATATACATATATAATGACAAAATGTACACAAGTAATTTATATGGAAAAATATATGTAATAAGAAAATATGTATAAATGAAGATGTGTGTGTATGATAACAAACACAAGCAAATGAAAGATATGTATATATGTAAGAATAGTACATATAAGATATATATATATATGGATATGTGCATATAAAAGATTCATGGTGGAGAAATAAAAATAAGATAAGTATACATAAGTCAAGATGTATATAGAATGTGTAAATGTGTATAAAAATAAGTGTGAATAGATGGAATATGATGGAAAATACATATATACATAAGTAAATTTATGTATATGATGTGTATATGTATGTACACAAGGGAACAACCTCATAAATGCATATCCTCTCAACGTATAATAAATCAAATCATCTTCTAATCAAATCACTTGAATTTAGGAAATCAAATCAGGTCTATGTATTTTCAAATCAGATCGAGGAAAAGCATTGGCTCAAGTCAAAATTAAAAAAAATGCAAAGCCTGTACAAGGCTTCAGCCCCTATGGCTGACCCTGTAATCTTTGCCTTCTCTTATATATACAGAGCCTATAGTTTACTCATGCATAGAGAAGAATAAATTAAAAGGGTAAAGTCTATACAAAATAAAATGAAGAAAATCTGTCATTAAGCAAACAAAAAGGAGATCGAAGCCTGAAGCAGTGGAAAAAGAAAGCAATGTTCATTTTCTTTTGATAACAGTGAGTACGATACTTACATCTTCAAATGGCTATAGATACATAAACATACAATTATGGCTACGAAAAATTTGTTGATCTAGGCTTAATGTTTTTGTTGGGTAAATATGCGTATGTATAGGAGTTAGATATAAAGGAGTTTCACTTACAGGAAAAAATATATATGCTCTGTTCATTGTTTAGTTAAAACCAACTAATCACTCTTTACAAAAATCAGTATCTTCTTGTCCATCTAGTTTGAACTTTGATTTCAAAGAAAAATTTGTATGGTTGTGAATATAAAATATTCTAAAATTTGTTCCACTAAAATTCATCAAGTAGAGTCAGTGTAACAACCCGGGATTTTGCGATTATTGTATTATCATCATTAGACGATTAATCTTGTTGCTAATTACTGTTAAGTGTTTTAATCAGTTGCAAATTCGTTTAGAAATTGATTAAGTGTAGTGGTATTTGAAAATTCAATCTTGGCCATGTGTTTTTGGGGCTGTGGTAATTAGCAAGGCCAATACCCACCCCTCTCTACTTTCATTCGTTCACAACCCTAAACCTAAACGTACAAAAAAGAAAAAAAATGGCGGCACTTCGTTCGTTCGTTCCTCTTCGTCCAAATTAGGGCTTCGATTTTGATTTCACTCGTCTCTATGATGCTCGGCCGTTTCTGTCAGATCGAGTTCGTTGCCACTTCGAAGCAAGGTGAGTAATTTATGTTACTCACATCTTATTCGAACTGTTCGAATTCATTTGCTTGTTCTGTTTTCGTGGTCTTCGGCTTCGATTTGATTTCTTAGTCGATGTTGATACTTTTCCTGCCTTGAGTTGATTTTGAGACAGTTGATTTTAGTCGCATTTTTATGGTGATTTCCAAGGCTTTAAATTCTTTGATTTTTATTCATATGCAAATGCTTGAGGTTTCTCTGCCTTTATCGAGTGGTATAAATGGACGAAATTACGGCCTTGATGATTTTTGAATTTGAGTCTGATGATGTTGTTTCGTTCGACTTTAGCTCCATCGTTACCGCTACTGGTAGCACTTCGATCCTTGTTCAATTTTACCTGCACGAGTTGTTTGGCATTGCCTACATATGAATCTGAATTGTTAGCTTAAATCTTAAACACTGTCTTCTCAAGTCTGTATATATTGTTGCATTTTCCCAGTAGCACACTTAACTGGTTTATGAAATTCCATAACATTGGCCATTAACTGTTGGCATCAATCTTGACTTCACTCTTTTCATGTACATGAAGTAGATGTAATTGCTTGCATCCATAGGGTTAGTGCATCAGGTGTGATAAAGTTTATATTTGAGTTGAATTTGGTACAATTTCATTTAGTTCTTCACTGGCCACCGTATACAAGTTTTTCATGTAATCCACTGTGCAATTGTCTACAGTGTTATCATGCTCATTTGATAACACCTTGGTCATTTTAATTGGGTTTTCACTGACTTGTACACATGTATTTGTTTACATCCACTTTATCACAGTGATGCATTTATATCCACAGCCGTTTCAATTGGCGTGTGGTTGTGAGTTGTAGCCTTGACTCTGTCCCCTGTTGCACTATGTTGCACCTAGTTTGTTGTCTTCATGTACATGCCCTGTCTTGTTAACCTTACTAGTACACTGTTTGGTTCAAGTTGCATTTGCTTTACATTGGTACTACCTGAACCAGTTTGCTTCTTTGATTTGTAGTGTCACGTTGTTTAATTATAGCACATTGGTAGTTGAGCTTTGAGTATGTTCATACCTGAACTGGTTTGGATTGCATTTGCAGTTCGAATTGTTGTAGTTTTGAGTTGTTCATAGCTTTGTCAATTTGCAAATCAGGTTACACTGATTTTTATTGTATAGCCTGGTTCACTGGTCGAGTTCATTAGCATGGTGCATTTACTCTGTTCAGTTCATTACTGCTTCCTTTGATCTTTTGTTCATTGTAGTCAATGCAAATATGATGGGTATTTTCTTGGTCGAAACTTGTTCTTGACCCATATCTGGACAGATGCATTCTTTGGTAGTCTGATTTATGCTGTATTTGTGTATGGTTTTGACTTGTGATCTGATGTTCAAGTCTTTGCCTTTCTGGTCTCTCCTTGCATGCTGTTGCATTTTCCTTTTTGGAATTGAACTTGATTTTGGCTTCATTGTATTACTGATTTTGAATCTTGATGGTTGCTGGCTTGTTTAGGCCTTGACTTCGAGCTCTGTCTTTGTCATGAGCATTTGTATCTGAAGTCTTTACTGCAATCTTTGTCTACATATCGAGTTGTTTTCATGTTGCACATGAATATGAACATTCATATCTGCTGCACTGTGCATCTGCACTTATATACTTCATCATTGTGTTGCCACCGCCTGTTTCAATGTGCTTGTAGTCTTGGGTTATAGCCTTGTTGTATCCACTGTTCTAGCCGAGTGGCTTTGGGACAGTGATGTTCACTGTTTCGGTTACCTGTGCATTATCTTGACTGTCTTGTCCAATCTCTTATACATTGCATTGATGCATTGTATTCATTTGCATTTGGTCACTGTGCTTCACTGGTGACATTATTTTAAGTGAGGTTGCTCTGCGTCTTCTCCTGTTGTGTGTTGTGGTGCCATATCCTTGGTGCTCTCACCTTCAGTTGGCTATCTCCCTGTAGTTGTACCACTGGTGTCATCTTTTCTTGACATTTCGGAACTTGAACTGTTGCGTTGAGTTGAGTCATGACAACAGTGACTTGACCTTTGCATTTTATTTGTTTTTCGAATTCACTTGAGTTGAATCCAGCTTGTAGCTCGGATTTGACCTTGCGCTCGTTTGTGAGCTTTTATTGAGTTTTTGTGTATTTCATCACTGTATTGGCGAGGCAGTGCACGCGTGCGTGTACTGCAGCCAATACAGAATCTAACGTTTTAAATTGATTGATTTCAATTGATGAAATTGTTTTATGTTGTCTATTCAATATTTTGATGTTGTATTCTGATTTGGTTTGATTTAATCATTTTTTTGTTGTCTAATTATCTATTTGATAATTAGATTATGAGTTTCTAATTATTTATTTAAATAACCAGATTTTGTGTTAATTGCCAATTAGGCAATTCTGATGTTTTCTATTAAATATATCTTCATTGATATTCTTTTCATTCATCTTTATTGATATTTTGAATTTGCTGATTTGTTGTTTAACACTATTACGTGTTATATTTACCGTTATCCGATTCTCTTCTAGAAGAGTTGGGTAGACGGAATCTATTGTGATTGTCATCCATTCATATTTAATTATTATTGCTCCTGTGCACTAATAACTGAGTTTGAATTAGACTGACCCGTGTATTATTTTCTTTTGAATGTAATACTCGGGTCAGACCGAGTAATTACAGGTTGTTGATATCTTACTTTGGGTTGCTATTAGAGCTATGAAGTCTCCTCATATCTTTTGGAGTTTCCGTTGTTATTTAGTAGTCAGTGTATTTGTATAGGATGTTGTATATTCATGTATATTATTCACGATAATGTACTTGTATATGTAACTTTCAGAGTCGACAGTTGTAGTTGTATCATATGTATTGTATCACATGTATTGTAACTGACATCAGTTATATATATATGAGACTTTCTGTTATATCTGTGTTCCGCATTTACATTATCTGTGTTATTGTTATATATATTGTCCTAAACTATTATGAACCATCGTAGTTCGTTTTATACTGGAATTGGGTATGTCGATGGGAGTAAATAAATAAGAGATGAAAAATGAAAAATATAAATCACTCCTATCGAGGTAACCAATACTAGTGTAAGGCCTAACTACGGATGGCCGCTCCTATCCAGCCTTATTCTTCGTGATAACAGACAGTATTTCTTTTAATACTCTTTGTTATTGCGAGCATAGAGGTGGGGTGTCACAGTTGGTATCAGAGCTTGGGGTTTATGGACATAATATAAAACATAACTTAGATGGAACATGTGTTACAATTATATGTCGAGGTTTTAGATGTGCTTTGAGTCAAAACTAAAGTTTTGAAAATTCGATGGAAATTTTTTTAAATACTTTTATTTAAAAATAAAAGTTGATTTGAGTTTTGATGATTGATTGATTTGTGCTTTGTTTATCAGAGTGCGCAGCGAAAACAATGTGACTGCTTCGCTGAGTACATATGATAATTATTTTGATATAAAAATCAATGTATGAAATTGAAATAAATTCCATTTGTTGTTTACATAGCTGTGTTTATTTTGTTTTCTTTAAAATTTCGAATCCGATTTGAGGATTCGAAGTGATTGCAGCTATGTGGTTTTGTTGAAATTTTGCTGGTTTCCTTTGTTGCTAATCACATGTTGATTAGATTTTGCTGTTTTGAAATATCTTCATCGAAGGTATATTTGAGTAATTTCTTTGTTTATATGGTAGTGTACGTGCAAATACGAATTGCACGTTACTGCATTAATTTTACGTTGAACCTATGCTTGGTTATGAAACGTATTTTGTTGCCGTTATTATTATAACGGGATTTTTACACCAATGCTATATTTTGAAGCACGGTGTTTTGTTGACATTTTTAATGAATGAAAATTCACTTATATTTTATTTTGATGCAAATTATTTTGATGAGATTTTGACATTTAAAAATTACTGTCGCTTTGACTTCAGTAACCGTCAAATTTTAAAGTGGATTTTCAAGCGGTTATTCCGCAATGCTGATTTTGAGATCCGTTTTTGCGGTGTTTTGAGAAATGCAATTTCTTTTCGAATTGCTACTTATATTTCTGTTTTAATCACGTGATTATAAAAAGCGTTTTAAAATAAAAATTGTTTTCAAAAAAAAATTGCAGTTTACGTTTTCAAAAGAATGAGAAAGAGATTTAAAAAATCGAGGACTATGAACCCTTTCTTTTACTGATTCGCTTAATTCCGGACTTGTTCATTTGAGAATGTAAATTATTACTTTTGTGAAATAAATGAAATTGTTTTCAGAAGTTTTGCATTTTGCGTTTTCAGAAGAATGAGAAAGTGACTTAAACGTTTCAGAAAAATCGAGGATTATGACCCCTTTCTTTTACTGATTCGCTTAATTCCGGACTTGTCCGTTTGAGAATGTGAAACGTTATTTTTGGAATACACAATTTTGCACTTTCAAGGAAACGATGAAGAGATTTAAACAATTTAGTAAAACAAGTGGTTATGGGACATGTGCGTTTGCTATTTTGGTTAATTCCGGACTCGTTAATTGAAACATTTGTTGTTTGATGATTTTGATGATTTTACACGTTCAAGGAAACGATGAAGAGAATCAAACGATTTAGTAAAACACGTGGTACGGAACATGTGCGTTTGCTATTTCGGTTAATTACGGACTCGTTAATTGAATATATGATGATTTTCCTGTGCTTTCGAGCCACTATGAGGACCTTCGGGTCATATGATGGACCTTCGGGTCAAATACTAGTACCAGACCTTCGGGTCATATGTTGGACCTTCAGGTCATATGATGGGCGCCAAAATTATGATGGGTACTTGGTAGGCTTCGGCCATATGAGATGCACGTGCGGCGTAGCTAAAACTCGCCATCTGATGGGATCGATCCAACCTTTTATGTTGATTTGATTATCGTTTTTGATAATCGAATATTTGTTGATATGAGTTCTGATTATCGTTTTTGATAATCAGATATTTGTTGATTTGATTATCGTTTTTGATAATCGAATATTTGTTGGTTTGATTATCGTTTTTGATAATCGAATATTTGTTGATATGAGTTCTGGTTATCGTTTTTGATAATCGAATATTTGTTGATTTGATTATCGTTTTTGATAATCGAATATTTGTTGATTTGATTATCGTTTTTGATAATCGAATATTTGTTGATTTGATTATCGTTTTTGATAATCGAATATTTGTTGATTTGATTATCGTTTTTGATAATCGAATATTTGTTGATATGAGTTCTGATTATCGTTTTTGATAATCGGATATTTGTTGATTTGATTATCGTTTTTGATAATCGAATATTTGCATTTTTGATAATCGAATATTTGTTGATTTGATTATCGTTTTTGATAATCGAATATTTGTTGATATGAGTTCTGGTTATCGTTTTTGATAATCGAATATTTGTTGAATTGATTATCGTTTTTGATAATCGAATATTTGTTGATTTGATTATCGTTTCTGATAATCGAATATTTGTTGATATGAGTTCTGGTTATCGTTTTTGATAATCCGATATTAGTTGATTTGTTGATTTGATGGCTTGAGATTTCTAATTATCGCTTGTGATAATTAGATATTTGAGATTTAATTATCGCTTTTGATAATTAAATATTTGCTGATTTGAGATTTAATTATCGCTTTTGATAATTAAATATTTGCTAATTTGAGATTTAATTATCGCTTTTGATAATTAAATATTTGCTGATTTGAGATTTCTAACTATCGTTTTTGATAATTAGGCCTTTGTTGTTTTCTGACTATCTATTGATAGTTAGATTTTTGTTGAGAATTTGTGAATTTCTTTTATGAAATTAAAAGATTTCTTTGGCGTTTGTATTCCCGACTTTTATTTTTCTAGCTTAACCAGTTTATGTTAGATAAATAATTGTTATTGACGACTTTACTTATGAAAATTGCGGGGACGCAATTTTTATAAGGAGGGGAGTCTGTAACAACCCGGGATTTTGCGATTATTGTATTATCATCATTAGACGATTAATCTTGTTGCTAATTACTGTTAAGTGTTTTAATCAGTTGCAAATTCGTTTAGAAATTGATTAAGTGTAGTGGTATTTGAAAATTCAATCTTGGCCATGTGTTTTTGGGGCTGTGGTAATTAGCAAGGCCAATACCCACCCCTCTCTACTTTCATTCGCTCACAACCCTAAACCTAAACGTACGAAAAAGAAAGAAAAAAATGGCGGCACTTCGTTCATTCCTCTTCGTCCAAATTAGGGCTTCAATTTTGATTTCACTCGTCTCTATGATGCTCGACCGTTTCTGTCAGATCGAGTTCGTTGCCACTTCGAAGCAAGGTGAGTAATTTATGTTACTCACATCTTATTCGAACTGTTCGAATTCATTAGCTTGTTCTGTTTTCGTGGTCTTCGGCTTCGATTTGATTTCTTAGTCGATGTTGATACTTTTCCATCCTTGAGTTGATTTTGAGACAGTTGATTTTAGTCGCATTTTTATGGTGATTTCCAAGGCTTTAAATTCTTTGATTTTTATTTATATGCAAATGCTTGAGGTTTCTCTGCCTTTATCGAGTGGTATAAATGGACGAAATTACGGCCTTGATGATTTTTGAATTTGAGTCTGATGATGTTGTTTCGTTCGACTTTAGCTCCATCGTTACCGCTACTGGTAGCACTTCGATCCTTGTTCAATTTTACCTGCACGAGTTGTTTGGCATTGCCTACATATGAATCTGAATTGTTAGCTTAAATCTTAAACACTGTCTTCTCAAGTCTGTATATATTGTTGCATTTTCCCAGTAGCACACTTAACTGGTTTATGAAATTCCATAACATTGGCCATTAACTGTTGGCATCAATATTGACTTCACTCTTTTCATGTACATGAAGTATATGTAATTGCTTGCATCCATAGGGTTAGTGCATCAGGTGTGATAAAGTTTATATTTGAGTTGAATTTGGTACAATTTCATTTAGTTCTTCACTGGCCACCGTATACAAGTTTTTCATGTAATCCACTGTGCAATTGTCTGCATGTTACCATGCTCATTTGATAACACCTTGGTCATTTTAATTGGGTTTTCACTGACTTGTACACATGTATTTGTTTGCATCCACTTTGTCACAGTGATGCATTTATATCCACAGCCGTTTCAATTGGCGTGTGGTTGTGAGTTGTAGCCTTGACTGTGTCCCCTGTTGCACTATGTTGCACCTAGTTTGTTGTCTTCATGTACATGCCCTGTCTTGTTAACCTTACTAGTACACTGTTTGGTTCAAGTTGCATTTGCTTTACATTGGTACTACCTGAACCAGTTTGCTTCTTTGATTTGTAGTGTCACGTTGTTTAATTATAGCACATTGGTAGTTGAGCTTTGAGTATGTTCGTACCTGAACTGGTCTGGATTGCATTTGTAGTTCGAATTGTTGTAGTTTTGAGTTGTTCATAGCTTTGTCAATTTGCAAATCAGGTTACACTGATTTTTATTGTATAGCCTGGTTCACTGGTCGAGTTCATTAGCATGGTGCATTTACTCTGTTCAGTTCATTACTGCTTCCTTTGATCTTTTGTTCATTGTAGTCAATGCAAATATGATGGGTATTTTCTTGGTCGAAACTTGTTGTTGACCCATATCTGGACAGATGCATTCTTTGGTAGTCTGATTTATGCTGTATTTGTGTATGGTTTTGACTTGTGATCTGATGTTCAAGTCTTTGCCTTTCTGGTCTCTCCTTGCATGCTGTTGCATTTTCCTTTTTGGAATTGAACTTGATTTTGGCTTCATTGTATTACTGATTTTGAATCTTGATGGTTGCTGGCTTGTTTAGGCCTTGACTTCGAGCTCTGTCTTTGTCATGAGCATTTGTATCTGAAGTCTTTACTGCAATCTTTGTCTACATATCGAGTTGTTTTCATGTTGCACATGAATATGAACATTCATATCTGCTGCACTGTGCATCTGCACTTATATACTTCATCATTGTGTTGCCACCGCCTGTTTCAATGTGCTTGTAGTCTTGGGTTATAGCCTTGTTGTATCCACTGTTCTAGCCGAGTGGCTTTGGGACAGTGATGTTCACTGTTTCGGTTACCTGTGCATTATCTTGACTGTCTTGTCCAATCTCTTATACATTGCATTGATGCATTGTATTCATTTGCATTTGGTCACTGTGCTTCACTGGTGACATTATTTTAAGTGAGGTTGCTCTGCGTCTTCTCCTGTTGTGTGTTGTGGTGCCATATCCTTGGTGCTCTCACCTTCAGTTGGCTATCTCCCTGTAGTTGTACCACTGGTGTCATCTTTTCTTGACATTTCGGAACTTGAACTGTTGCGTTGAGTTGAGTCATGACAACAGTGACTTGACCTTTGCATTTTATTTGTTTTTCGAATTCACTTGAGTTGAATCCAGCTTGTAGCTCGGATTTGACCTTGCGCTCGTTTGTGAGCTTTTATTGAGTTTTTGTGTATTTCATCACTGTATTGGCGAGGCAGTGCACGCGTGCGTGTACTGCAGCCAATACAGAATCTAACGTTTTAAATTGATTGATTTCAATTGATGAAATTGTTTTATGTTGTCTATTCAATATTTTGATGTTGTATTCTGATTTGGTTTGATTTAATCATTTTTTTGTTGTCTAATTATCTATTTGATAATTAGATTATGAGTTTCTAATTATTTATTTAAATAACCAGATTTTGTGTTAATTGCCAATTAGGCAATTCTGATGTTTTCTATTAAATATATCTTCATTGATATTCTTTTCATTCATCTTTATTGATATTTTGAATTTGCTGATTTGTTGTTTAACACTATTACGTGTTATATTTACCGTTATCCGATTCTCTTCTAGAAGAGTTGGGTAGACGGAATCTATTGTGATTGTCATCCATTCATATTTAATTATTATTGCTCCTGTGCACTAATAACTGAGTTTGAATTAGACTGACCCGTGTATTATTTTCTTTTGAATGTAATACTCGGGTCAGACCGAGTAATTACAGGTTGTTGATATCTTACTTTGGGTTGCTGTTAGAGCTATGAAGTCTCCTCATATCTTTTGGAGTTTCCGTTGTTATTTAGTAGTCAGTGTATTTGTATAGGATGTTGTATATTCATGTATATTATTCACGATAATGTACTTGTATATGTAACTTCCAGAGTCGACAGTTGTAGTTGTATCATATGTATTGTATCACATGTATTGTAACTGACATCAGTTATATATATATGAGACTTTCTGTTATATCTGTGTTCCGCATTTACATTATCTGTGTTATTGTTATATATATTGTCCTAAACTATTATGAACCATCGTAGTTCGTTTTATACTGGAATTGGGTATGTCGATGGGAGTAAATAAATAAGAGATGAAAAATGAAAAATATAAATCACTCCTATCGAGGTAACCAATACTAGTGTAAGGCCTAACTACGGATGGCCGCTCCTATCCAGCCTTATTCTTCGTGATAACAGACAGTATTTCTTTTAATACTCTTTGTTATTGCGAGCATAGAGGTGGGGCGTCACAGTTGGTATCAGAGCTTGGGGTTTATGGACATAATATAAAACATAACTTAGATGGAACATGTGTTACAATTATATGTCGAGGTTTTAGATGTGCTTTGAGTCAAAACTAAAGTTTTGAAAATTCGATGGAATTTTTTTTAAATACTTTTATTTAAAAATAAAAGTTGATTTGAGTTTTGATGATTGATTGATTTGTGCTTTGTTTATCAGAGTGCGCAGCGAAAACAATGTGACTGCTTCGCTGAGTACATATGATAATTATTTTGATATAAAAATCAATGTATGAAATTGAAATAAATTCCATTTGTTGTTTACATAGCTGTGTTTATTTTGTTTTCTTTAAAATTTCGAATCCGATTTGAGGATTCGAAGTGATTGCAGCTATGTGGTTTTGTTGAAATTTTGCTGGTTTCCTTTGTTGCTAATCACATGTTGATTAGATTTTGCTGTTTTGAAATATCTTCATCGAAGGTATATTTGAGTAATTTCTTTGTTTATATGGTAGTGTACGTGCAAATACGAATTGCACGTTACTGCATTAATTTTACGTTGAACCTATGCTTGGTTATGAAACGTATTTTGTTGCCGTTATTATTATAACGGGATTTTTACACCAATGCTATATTTTGAAGCACGGTGTTTTGTTGACATTTTTAATGAATGAAAATTCACTTATATTTTATTTTGATGCAAATTATTTTGATGAGATTTTGACATTTAAAAATTACCGTCGCTTTGACTTCAGTAACCGTCAAATTTTAAAGTGGATTTTCAAGCGGTTATTCCGCAATGCTGATTTTGAGATCCGTTTTTGCGGTGTTTTGAGAAATGCAATTTCTTTTCGAATTGCTACTTATATTTCTGTTTTAACCACGTGATTATAAAAAGCGTTTTAAAATAAAAATTGTTTTCAAAAAAAAATTGCAGTTTACGTTTTCAAAAGAATGAGAAAGAGATTTAAAAAATCGAGGACTATGAACCCTTTCTTTTACTGATTCGCTTAATTCCGGACTTGTTCATTTGAGAATGTAAATTATTACTTTTGTGAAATAAATGAAATTGTTTTCAGAAGTTTTGCATTTTGCGTTTTCAGAAGAATGAGAAAGTGACTTAAACGTTTCAGAAAAATCGAGGATTATGACCCCTTTCTTTTACTGATTCGCTTAATTCCGGACTTGTCCGTTTGAGAATGTGAAACGTTATTTTTGGAATACACAATTTTGCACTTTCAAGGAAACGATGAAGAGATTTAAACAATTTAGTAAAACAAGTGGTTATGGGACATGTGCGTTTGCTATTTTGGTTAATTCCGGACTCGTTAATTGAAACATTTGCTGTTTGATGATTTTGATGATTTTACACGTTCAAGGAAACGATGAAGAGAATCAAACGATTTAGTAAAACACGTGGCATGGAACATGTGCGTTTGCTATTTCGGTTAATTCCGGACTCGTTAATTGAATATATGATGATTTTCGTGTGCTTTCGAGCCACTATGAGGAACTTCGGGTCATATGATGGACCTTCGGGTCCAATACTAGTACCAGACCTTCGGGTCATATGTTGGACCTTCGGGTCATATGATGGGCGCCAAAATTATGATGGGTACTTGGTAGGCTTCGGCCATATGAGATGCACGTGCGGCGTAGCTAAAACTCGCCATCTGATGGGATCGATCCAACCTTTTATGTTGATTTGATTATCGTTTTTGATAATCGAATATTTGTTGATATGAGTTCTGATTATCGTTTTTGATAATCGGATATTTGTTGATTTGATTATCGTTTTTGATAATCGAATATTTGTTGATATGAGTTCTGATTATCATTTTTGATAATAGGATATTTGTTGATTTGATTATCGTTTTTGATAATCGAATATTTGTTGGTTTGATTATCGTTTTTGATAATCGAATATTTGTTGATTTGATTATCGTTTTTGATAATCGAATATTTGTTGATATGAGTTCTGGTTATCGTTTTTGATAATCGAATATTTGTTGATTTGATTATCGTTTTTGATAATCGAATATTTGTTGATTTGATTATCGTTTTTGATAATCGAATATTTGTTGATTTGATTATCGTTTTTGATAATCGAATATTTGTTGATATGAGTTCTGATTATCGTTTTTGGTAATCGGATATTTGTTGATTTGATTATCGTTTTTGATAATCGAATATTTGCATTTTTGATAATCGAATATTTGTTGATTTGATTATCGTTTTTGATAATCGAATATTTGTTGATATGAGTTCTGGTTATCGTTTTTGATAATCGAATATTTGTTGATTTGATTATCGTTTTTGATAATCGAATATTTGTTGATTTGATTATCGTTTCTGATAATCGAATATTTGTTGATATGAGTTCTGGTTATCGTTTTTGATAATCCGATATTAGTTGATTTGTTGATTTGATGGTTTGAGATTTCTAATTATCGCTTGTGATAATTAGATATTTGAGATTTAATTATCGCTTTTGATAATTAAATATTTGCTGATTTGAGATTTAATTATCGCTTTTGATAATTAAATATTTGCTGATTTGAGATTTAATTATCGCTTTTGATAATTAAATATTTGCTGATTTGAGATTTCTAACTATCGTTTTTGATAATTAGGCCTTTGTTGTTTTCTGACTATCTATTGATAGTTAGATTTTTGTTGAGAATTTGTGAATTTCTTTTATGAAATTAAAAGATTTCTTTGGCGTTTGTATTCCCGACTTTTATTTTTCTAGCTTAACCAGTTTATGTTAGATAAATAATTGTTATTGACGACTTTACTTATGAAAATTGCGGGGACGCAATTTTTATAAGGAGGGGAGTCTGTAACAACCCGGGATTTTGCGATTATTGTATTATCATCATTAGACGATTAATCTTGTTGCTAATTACTGTTAAGTGTTTTAATCAGTTGCAAATTCGTTTAGAAATTGATTAAGTGTAGTGGTATTTGAAAATTCAATCTTGGCCATGTGTTTTTGGGGCTGTGGTAATTAGCAAGGCCAATACCCACCCCTCTCTACTTTCATTCGTTCACAACCCTAAACCTAAACGTACGAAAAAGAAAGAAAAAAATGGCGGCATTTCGTTCGTTCCTCTTCGTCCAAATTAGGGCTTCAATTTTGATTTCACTCGTCTCTATGATGCTCGACCGTTTCTGTCAGATCGAGTTCGTTGCCACTTCGAAGCAAGGTGAGTAATTTATGTTACTCACATCTTATTCGAACTGTTCGAATTCATTTGCTTGTTCTGTTTTCGTGGTCTTCGGCTTCGATTTGATTTCTTAGTCGATGTTGATACTTTTCCTGCCTTGAGTTGATTTTGAGACAGTTGATTTTAGTCGCATTTTTATGGTGATTTCCAAGGCTTTAAATTCTTTGATTTTTATTCATATGCAAATGCTTGAGGTTTCTCTGCCTTTATCGAGTGGTATAAATGGACGAAATTACGGCCTTGATGATTTTTGAATTTGAGTCTGATGATGTTGTTTCGTTCGACTTTAGCTCCATCGTTACCGCTACTGGTAGCACTTCGATCCTTGTTCAATTTTACCTGCACGAGTTGTTTGGCATTGCCTACATATGAATCTGAATTGTTAGCTTAAATCTTAAACACTGTCTTCTCAAGTCTGTATATATTGTTGCATTTTCCCAGTAGCACACTTAACTGGTTTATGAAATTCCATAACATTGGCCATTAACTGTTGGCATCAATATTGACTTCACTCTTTTCATGTACATGAAGTATATGTAATTGCTTGCATCCATAGGGTTAGTGCATCAGGTGTGATAAAGTTTATATTTGAGTTGAATTTGGTACAATTTCATTTAGTTCTTCACTGGCCACCGTATACAAGTTTTTCATGTAATCCACTGTGCAATTGTCTGCAGTGTTACCATGCTCATTTGATAACACCTTGGTCATTTTAATTGGGTTTTCACTGACTTGTACACATGTATTTGTTTGCATCCACTTTGTCACAGTGATGCATTTATATCCACAGCCGTTTCAATTGGCGTGTGGTTGTGAGTTGTAGCCTTGACTATGTCCCCTGTTGCACTATGTTGCACCTAGTTTGTTGTCTTCATGTACATGCCCTGTCTTGTTAACCTTACTAGTACACTGTTTGGTTCAAGTTGCATTTGCTTTACATTGGCACTACCTGAACCAGTTTGCTTCTTTGATTTGTAGTGTCACGTTGTTTAATTATAGCACATTGGTAGTTGAGCTTTGAGTATGTTCATACCTGAACTGGTCTGGATTGCATTTGCAGTTCGAATTGTTGTAGTTTTGAGTTGTTCATAGCTTTGTCAATTTGCAAATCAGGTTACACTGATTTTTATTGTATAGCCTGGTTCACTGGTCGAGTTCATTAGCATGGTGCATTTACTCTGTTCAGTTCATTACTGCTTCCTTTGATCTTTTGTTCATTGTAGTCAATGCAAATATGATGGGTATTTTCTTGGTCGAAACTTGTTGTTGACCCGTATCTGGACAGATGCATTCTTTGGTAGTCTGATTTATGCTGTATTTGTGTACGGTTTTGACTTGTGATCTGATGTTCAAGTCTTTGCCTTTCTGGTCTCTCCTTGCATGCTGTTGCATTTTCCTTTTTGGAATTGAACTTGATTTTGGCTTCATTGTATTACTGATTTTGAATCTTGATGGTTGCTGGCTTGTTTAGGCCTTGACTTCGAGCTCTGTCTTTGTCATGAGCATTTGTATCTGAAGTCTTTACTGCAATCTTTGTCTACATATCGAGTTGTTTTCATGTTGCACATGAATATGAACATTCATATCTGCTGCACTGTGCATCTGCACTTATATACTTCATCATTGTGTTGCCACCGCCTGTTTCAATGTGCTTGTAGTCTTGGGTTATAGCCTTGTTGTATCCACTGTTCTAGCCGAGTGGCTTTGGGACAGTGATGTTCACTGTTTCGGTTACCTGTGCATTATCTTGACTGTCTTGTCCAATCTCTGATACATTGCATTGATGCATTGTATTCATTTGCATTTGGTCACTGTGCTTCACTGGTGACATTATTTTAAGTGAGGTTGCTCTGCGTCTTCTCCTGTTGTGTGTTGTGGTGCCATATCCTTGGTGCTCTCACCTTCAGTTGGCTATCTCCCTGTAGTTGTACCACTGGTGTCATCTTTTCTTGACATTTCGGAACTTGAACTGTTGCGTTGAGTTGAGTCATGACAACAGTGACTTGACCTTTGCATTTTATTTGTTTTTCGAATTCACTTGAGTTGAATCCAGCTTGTAGCTCGGATTTGACCTTGCGCTCGTTTGTGAGCTTTTATTGAGTTTTTGTGTATTTCATCACTGTATTGGCGAGGCAGTGCACGCGTGCGTGTACTGCAGCCAATACAGAATCTAACGTTTTAAATTGATTGATTTCAATTGATGAAATTGTTTTATGTTGTCTATTCAATATTTTGATGTTGTATTCTGATTTGGTTTGATTTAATCATTTTTTTTTTGTCTAATTATCTATTTGATAATTAGATTATGAGTTTCTAATTATTTATTTAAATAACCAGATTTTGTGTTAATTGCCAATTAGGCAATTCTGATGTTTTCTATTAAATATATCTTCATTGATATTCTTTTCATTCATCTTTATTGATATTTTGAATTTGCTGATTTGTTGTTTAACACTATTACGTGTTATATTTACCGTTATCCGATTCTCTTCTAGAAGAGTTGGGTAGACGGAATCTATTGTGATTGTCATCCATTCATATTTAATTATTATTGCTCCTGTGCACTAATAACTGAGTTTGAATTAGACTGACCCGTGTATTATTTTCTTTTGAATGTAATACTCGGGTCAGACCAAGTAATTACAGGTTGTTGATATCTTACTTTGGGTTGCTGTTAGAGCTATGAAGTCTCCTCATATCTTTTGGAGTTTCCGTTGTTATTTAGTAGTCAGTGTATTTGTATAGGATGTTGTATATTCATGTATATTATTCACGATAATGTACTTGTATATGTAACTTCCAGAGTCGACAGTTGTAGTTGTATCATATGTATTGTATCACATGTATTGTAACTGACATCAGTTATATATATATGAGACTTTCTGTTATATCTGTGTTCCGCATTTACATTATTTGTGTTATTGTTGTATATATTGTCCTAAACTATTATGAACCATCGTAGTTCGTTTTATACTGGAATTGGGTATGTCGATGGGAGTAAATAAATAAGAGATGAAAAATGAAAAATATAAATCACTCCTATCGAGGTAACCAATACTAGTGTAAGGCCTAACTACGGATGGCTGCTCCTATCCAGCCTTATTCTTCGTGATAACAGATAGTATTTCTTTTAATACTCTTTGTTATTGCGAGCATAGAGGTGGGGCGTCACAGTCAGAGAATCCTTCTTATAACCACAAGAGTCATCTTGGTCTTGTTTTCACCTATCATATTATACGAATGGACTACATAACCTGGTTCGCGATTGAAATTCATGATTTTTAGAAGTATTTTATAGATGTTTAGTTGCGTGATGTTTGAGATAATGAAAGATGATCGGAACTGGGTGAGAAGCAAAATTCCAGCGCCATGATGGTTTTTAAGGTAGGTTGTTTAGCATGGAGGGGCTTTAGACTGTAATGCATTGGGGGAAAATAGTGGGATGATTTTTAGTGACTAGTGGTGGCGGGTTGTCGTCGGACTAGGGCTTCGAGGTAGGTTGTTCTAGTCTTGTGTTCGAGAGTAATAGCGGCGTCGTCGGTTGAACGGGGGCGAGCAGGCCGGGGAAAAGGGGTAGCAGTTGTTATGGCGCACCTACCGACACAGTTTGATGGTGGAGCAATGAGTACGGTGGCGAGGCAAGGTGTTTTCATTTGGGGTTGGTTGTTTCCAGGCGCGTGTGTTAAGTTTGATTTTTCAAACTTAGGCGCCACCGTGGTTTCAGGGGATCGAGCATGTTGAGGAGGTCGGCGGCGATTTGGAGGGGAGGTTGGAGGCGAGTGGTGATGTCGGGGCTAGTGTCCACATGAACACGTACGTGCATGGTGACTTGAGAATTGGAAGAAGGCAGAGTGAAGAGTAGGAATTAGAAGAAAAGGAAATGTGCCAGAGAAAAAAAAAAGAAAATGAAAAAGAATAATAGAAAAGAAAGAGAAGAAAAGAAGGGAAGGAATGGAATTTTACATATATATTTATAAGCTCAGGAAAAAAGGCGTAGGGAAGAAGTTACGAAAAAATTTAGTCTTTGGGACAGTAAGTTTGCTTTTTAGTCTGAAGGACATTTCTTAATATAAACAGAAAATGATAGTTACAACTATCATTCTATGATTTACACCAAATAGTGTCCTTCAGCCTAAAAAGCAAACTTCTTGTCCCAATAACTAAATTTTTCTACAACTTTTTCCTTAAGCCTAAAATCCCCTTTATAAGCTAATTTATATTTTCTTTCTTTAACCTAAAGGCTATTGAAATTTTGAATCTGTAATTTTAAGTCCAATGGTATTTATAAATTAATGGGTAACTAATTATACTATTACTATTTGACTTAAACCTATGAGAAATTAATGATATGTTATGAATTAATTATTAGTTAATAAACTTGCTTAATTTGATTAATTTGATAAAAAAATATAAATGAAACAGCTTAGTAAAGTTAATAGAATCCTAATGCGTGAACTGTTTTTAAAATTAATTATTGATCGATAAATTAGTTGACAATCCATATCTTGGCTTAACCCTATGAACATTTATTTCAATTATTTTGTCTGTACCGTCAAGTGGTCAGACAAGTTAATAGTAGATTAAATGATGATACGGTTTATTGAAAATAAAAGACTGTGATAAATTCCCTTTTTGCGAATATTTTCACTCTAAATAGAAATCGTTTATTTTAAACAATTTACCCAATTTACCCTGTAAATTTATTACTTGGATTCGAAGAGGCTGGGGTCAGATATCAATGATATCCGAAATCACTTTAATTTAATAATCACTACAAATTATACGAGTTTGATCAAAAAGTTAAATGGACTGGATTGGATTGATTTAACAATTCTACTATTTTAAATAAGTAATGGTATTTAGACACTACCATAATATCGATGGTTATCTGTAAAATGGTTTGGGTTATAATGGGGTGATAACTCGTAGTTTTGTACGAGTTACCTTGGGTTTTCAAAGAGTTTTATAACTTGAGTATTTCAAATTAAGTGGTTTACTCACGTTGGTTTCCAGCCTGACTCGGGTGTTACTTTATTGTGATGCTCGGGTCAGAGCAAGTATTACAATTTCAGGTCAGGACATTCTAGAGCTCAAGAGACGGGCTGGATGACAAAGACGTATTGATTATATTCCACTGTGTATTGTAGGCTGTATAGGCAGAAGTTGAGGACAAGTTATTATAACTATCCTGATTTTTTGTACTCTGATATCTTGCATGTTTATTGACAGTTACAACTTTTCTTTATATAAAATGTTGTTCTTTTATATCATATTTTTTCTGCTGCGATTGTGAGATTTTGTGCTATTGTTTTCTATTTCTTATTCTATCTCTTTTTCTTCTATTCCCTAACAGCCTGTTATTTCCGACATTCAATTGCTCGGCACTATATACAGTGAACGTATTAGTGTCGATTTTCGGTGTCCAAAATCTCCCAACTGTTACAAAATTAAATCGAACAACATTCGATTTATATTCAAAATTCCAGTTGACTTCAAAAACTCCCAAAATCATTTCATTGTAAAGGTTTCGTCATCATAATCACAACGCAACTTGTTTTGTTTGATTTGTACCTCGTACGAGTTCGATACAAACTTATGAACATTGAATTAATTAGATAAATTTTAACTTAAATGAAAAAATTAAAAACCTAACTATATCATCACGTTCACGGATAGCTTCAATGACACGCGAATGATCAACTCGCTTGGTTACTCACCACGTACGCAACTGTTGATGCCACATGCAGTACCCTATGCCATCGACTAGCCCCCAATCCATCGGGTTCGTCATCAGCTTCTACCCTCCAATTCCCGTGCGCGCAGTCGTGCATCCACCACCATGAACTGCACCTTCCTCCTTCTTCGTCGACATCGATTGATGTCTGAAACTGTTGCGCCCTCATCCAGACATTGCCACATCGACTACGGCAAACCCATCACCATCATCTTCCACCGCGTCGCCCAGATCGAACGCGACTGCCTCCCTTCACCGTATCTAAAGTCACGACAACCACTAGCCTACAGCCTTGAAACCTACGTGAGCAACCATCCTCAACTGTCGCACCCCTCCTCCTTCCGCTTTGGCTATGAACACCGTGCTCGAAGCCACCACAACTTCGTCGTGAATGGATCTACTTTCCCTTTTTTCAATGTTTTACTGTGCTTCGAACTGAAGGAAGAACTAACGTGATTTAAAGATAAAGGAGATGACGACTTGATTCAGAAGTAGGGTGGCACGTTTTTACGGGTAGGGTGGCTAGAGTACAGGTTAGGATGGCTGTGATTTAACATTTATATTATATATTCAAAAAAAATATCGTATTAGGTAATTAAAAATCTACAATCCCTATCGGGGCATGCCGCCTAACATTCCTAATGTCATACTCCTATTCCAAACCCAATGGAACAACTTCCAAAGTTTAATTTGATCATATGGAGAAGATATCTTTTATAAATCGAATATTTAAATTAAATTAAATTAAATCATCTCTAGGCATTTTTAGATTGTACAACCAAACGATAAATCCAAATACTATGAAAATCGAAATCCGATAATAATACACTATTACGAATCCAATGTAATTGATTTCGTCGAATTTCGAGACTGTGCACTGGATCGCTATTTTAACGCCTCGATTAAACCGACGATTTCAAAAATTGAAGAAATTACTTGAAATTCCAGTCTAAAAAACGTATTAACTCAATTCGTATTCAAATAGAATTTATGTCAACATTACAAATCTTTTCAATTCATACCCAACCCAATTTTCAATTATTTACCATTTTTGTATTTCGATAAATCGTTATATTTGATTCATTCTATGAATTTCAACCAAAATCTTCATATTCAAAAATCAATTTATATTCCAAACTTGATATTTAAAATCATTTAAATATTCAAAGTCAATGACAGAAAAATCAAGGTCGTTGCATCATGCAATATCAAGAACATAATAATATGAACACAATCATACAAGTGCTTTCCAACCATAAATATATTCTATACTTACTGGAATGTTATGAACTTGTCATAAAGTTAACATTCGCTTTTATGAGTATAACACATACTTTTCATCTTTTTATGTACCATAGAAAACTATGTTATACAAAGCGCTTAGCGAAGCGAGGCAATAGAAGCGTCGCTTGGCCTAATGTAACTTAAGCACTGCTTAAGCATTCCCTAAGCACTGCTTAATTTTTTAGCATACATTATTCATGTTAATAAAAATTTATGTGAAGATGTTATATTAAGTGTATCATCTGTATATGCACAAACTAGCCATAATGAACTATTAGTTAACTTCGAAGTTAACCTATAAATTCAAAATTTGCGAAACTAGATTTGACTTCGTTGTTCATTAAAAGTAACATGCTCGAGTTGAGTACAAATCGTACACATTTGTCAAATAAATATGATCATGTCTGAATGCAAAGAAACTACTCACCATCCATCAGTCCATATGATAGAAAGCGAGAAAATTTTGTTGGGCAACGTGGTATTTTTTCTACAATACCATTTCCTTTTATTTTTAAAATAATATATTTTTTCTTAGCGGTGCTTAACCATCGCTTAAATTTGAGCAAACTCCGGATACGTGCCAGTTAAGCATGCTTAAGCGCTTATCACTTAATTTAATTGCTTTTTAAGAAACATAAGCATTGTATATGCATTTAGCACTTAAGGGAGGCTTAGGTGGGCTTTTAATAGCATAGCTTGCATATAAATGTTACTTTCATACAGAAGTAATCAAATGGCTTTTAATAGCCTATACTTATCATCACATCATGAACAAGGCCATATAGAACATCATTTTCATTTATTAGTGTAACCTATATTTAAGTATCACCGCCGTTTAATCAAATTACAAATTAGTGATCACCTTATATGGTGTATCCACAACTAATTTACCTTAAACAATGTTACCAATGAGTGTCCACTCATTCACCTTAGGAACCAACCTGATCAATGGCAACATGACCCTTCCAGGTGATTGAATGTGATAACCTGTTGATAAATTTTTCCAAATGTTCTTACTAATGTTAATAGTCTCTCCGGAATTAAGAAACTATTTCATTTCACATTGATGATTCTTCCATTTTAGTTTGTAATTACACCCATTTCGATATCATTTACTCACAGAAGATAAGCCTTGACACTCTGCCATATACCCGGTTAATTAGATTTCACTAAGTCTTGGTACCCTTCCATTGTTATTCCTTCACGAGTCAGGATATTTAACAAATTGGGTCTGTATCTTTATTTCATTTAGATTGTGTAACCTACACAATCAACATACCTTATTTTCATTTAAGTCAAGAAAATACTTAATTCTTTAGCAAAAACGTCACTTATAAATACATCTTATCATTTCTTAGCTTATCCTAAGCTTAAACCATTACAATTCTTTTCATACGTTATTACATCTTTAACTTATCAACTCTTAGCCTTTCATTTTCAAAGCCATGGTATAAAAATTCAAGTTCAACACATTGGAAATTGGCTTTCAAAATGCTTTTGAAAATACATTCGTATTTTTAACTAAAGTGTAAAATTTTCCTTAATGAAAGTATGGACAATATGTCTTAATGAAATATGGCCACTACAGCTTAGTGAAAATATTGCCAACATAGCTTATTGAAATTATGATCAATACTAAATGAAAATATTTCCATTATAGCTTGATGAAAATATGACCAATACAACTTAACAAAAATATGGTCGTTGCAACTCACGAAAGTATGGCTATGGCTTAATGAAAATATGGCCATTGAAGCTTAAGGTAAGTATGACTAATTTATCTTACAAAAATATAGTTATGAAAGCATGATGGCAAAATCATAACTAAATTGAAAAATGTTTTATTGCTTAACAAAATAATATATTTCTAAACAAATTTCCACTTGACTAATTAATGTTTATTCTTTCTTTTTCCATACCAAATTCTTTAGGGAAACTCAAAAAATTAATTTTTTTTCTCCCAACTACTTACTTAATTATTTAATTAATTAAGGGATTTTCTATCATTTTCTCTTTATTTGTCGTCCTTTAATAATTTGTATTAAATCTTAAATACATGGTAGAATGCGGAATTTTTTTCAAAATCACTTTCAATTACATATAAAAAAAATGATCAAAATAACTAATTTTCATATTTTTAATTCATTAAATCTGAAATTAACTTATTTTCCCCATCAAAAATTCATTATAACAAAAATATCAAAAAATTCTCAAATTTAAAACCAATATCTTAAATCATTTTTTACACCTCAAATCCAAAATTTTAAAGCTTTGAGCACAACTGTCCATGTTATGATCAAAACAGCTTCTTTCATATAAAACACCCTTGTTCCTTCATATAAAATTATTAATCTTTATCCACATATTTAATATAGTAAAAGCACGAATAAATAAAAATCCAAATTCATTACAGGCAACCTGAAATTAGGGATGATATTACTAACCAACAATATAGGTAGTAGCTTGATTTCCTCTTTAGGATGTTTAGTTTTTTTCTTTTGTTGTTGTTTTGCTTTGGATCTCTTTTCTCTTTTATTTTGGTTTATGGTTAAGAAAAAACATGGATGAATAGACGAAAGGGAATGTAATTCTCTTAATAGGTTTAGGCCACTTCTTGGCCAATAAATCTAGTCTTAACCACCTTCATTTATCTAATTCTTACTTTTACTAAATTTATACTATATATCTTAAAGTTGGACTCACTTGCAATTTTTTCTTTTTTCTTATAATTTAAGAATTTAAATACCCATCTCTCCTTGATTGGGTGTGTTTCGAAAAAGGTCACAAATCCAATTTCGGTTAGTTACTCCTATATCTTATTGTCTTACAATAACCTTATTTTACTTGATTTACTTTAAGCTCAAGTACCTAGGTTCGAATCCGATTATCCTCATTTTATCTAATAAATTTTAGAATCGCTTAATTCATTTAAAAATATTTATTTTTCTATTAGGTCTCTTGTCTTACTATATACCTTAAAGTCAGATCTCACTTGCAATTTTCTGTTTTCTCATAATTTTAGAATTTAAATACTCATCTCCTTGATTGAGTGTGTTCTGAAGAAGATCACAAGTTTAATTTCTGCTAGCCACTCCTATATCTTATTATCTTATAATAACCTTATTTACCTCGACTTACTTTAAGCTCAATCACTCAGGTTCAAACCCGGTTACCCTCATTTTATCCGATAAATTTTAGTGTAACGACCCAGAATTTTTATTAATTAAAATTTGGATATTTAATTTATTTTAAATATTAATAAGTGAATTTTTTAAGTCAAATAAATTTTTATTTGAATTTTTGGATTTAATTGGATAATTAAATCGATCATTTAATATGTTAAATTATGGAAATAATTGAAAATAGAGTTAAATATGATTGAAAATGATTTGGGAAATTTTATTTTATCATATGGAAGTTAGAATGATATTTTAGAACTTTTAAAATCGAATTAAAAGTTAATTTGTGAAAATTGAATATTTTAATATTTAAATCGACTAGCGAAAATAGTCAATTTTTGAACAGTCTCAGAATTGAACGAAACCAGTTCCATTGGATCCATAATAGTTAGTTATTACTGGATTTCAATTTTCGTGTCAATCGGAGTTATCGTTTGATCGTGGCAGCTCGAAACGCATCGATTTATTTTTAATTTTAATTTGGCGAGTTAAAATAGCCATTTTTCAAAAAGTCTCGGATTTCGACGAAACCAGTTTCATCGGATCCGTAATGTGATATTATTGTAAGGTTTCAAATTTCAAGTCAATTGGATTTACCGTTTGTCCGGTACGAATTAAAACGCCTAGAAATCGACTTAAATCGGTTTAATTCAAATTGAGCATTTGCAGCCATAACTCGCACAGATGTCCGAATTAGCTTCCGAAACCTATTCCATTGTGTCCGGAACGCGGGGTAAACCCTAGAAACGCTGGTTACGGCGCGTAAATCGGAGTTCGGAATTTCCGGGATGAATAGTGTCGATCGTTTCTCTATAAATACACACCCATACCCTTCATTTATATAAAAAAAAAAAAACCCTAATTTCATAACCCTAGCCGCCTCTAACATAACCTAAGGCCAGAATTGTCCCAAAATCATCCCTCAATCTCTCTCAATCTACAAAGATTTGGCCAAGGTGTTCAACACGAAAGTCGTAGAGCTCGACGAGAGCTTTCGATCCATACGGTTGAGATCGTGTTTGGAGCATCGTAGGACGAGCTATGTGGGGCCGACCGTGCCAGTTCACGCACGCAACTCGAGGAGCTAGTCAAGGCCGAGCTTCATGAGGGTCAGGCCGAAGTTGGAGCATGTTAAAAGCTTCGATTTGCAAGTGGTTTGATGTGATTTCGTCGAGTATAGGTGGAGTAATATTAAACCCTAGTATTGGATTCATGGGTTTGGGTATGCGGCTGTGTACGTGATGGAAACGTGAAGAGGAGAGAAAGAAAGGGACGGTGGAGATGCAGGGAATGTGGATCATGTGGCTGTGATATGGCTTAGGTTATAAATTAGTTTATTTATGTTGTAATTTAGTTATAAAATCGTGTACAATCTTTAAAAATTCATAACCTTTTCATACGAGGTCGAAAACGCGCGAAAACAGTTGCGTTGGAATCGTATGGACGAGCACTACGTGATAGAGTTGGTTTGGAGTCGATTGGAGATAGTGAGAATTTCGGGTAAAATTAAACGCACGTTTAATTTTATTCGAAATAAAAGCTGAAACGGAAAATAAAATCAAGGTGAGAGCTTCTCACTCAATCGAATCAGTTTCGATTTTATTTTAAATAGTTAGATTTAAAATATTTGAATGCATGTTTGAATGATGATTGATATCTATTGATTGTTAAAATAGACATTATACGCCGTTAGTAAGCGGATGTTATTTATTAAAAACATATACCGCGAATATTTCATAAACAGTGAAATTGGTATTATATATAATATCAATATATATATATATTGGCATATGTATATATTGGAGTTATTGATTTCCCGCATTTTTTGTTTAGCGGATGAGACCCTATTACGCCGTTATTAAGCGGATAATATTTAATAAGAACATATACCGCGATAATTTCGTACTGGAGCGAAATTGGTATTGTGCTAATGTTTGTGGATGCAGGAAAACAGGTTGGAGGGATCCAACTGGATTCCTCAACAGTTTTTATTTGATTTCAAATATTTTGATATTTGATGGATTATCATATCGATATATGATATCGTTGTAGTCGTGATTGACTATTTGGTATGTAGCATCATTGGACCAAAATTGGAACTTTAAAAATGATTTTTAAAGTTGATTTTTGAGAATATACTATATTTTGGAATTGATCCATTATAAATAAATAAACGTTATAATTTTTTAAGTTATAAAAATTATGATTTTTAAGAAACATAGTTGAAAGCTGATTTTTTGAAAATAAGGAATTAGTGACTTTATAAAATAGTTAAATTGGGATTTCTGAAATAATTGTGAAAAGTTGAAATATAGGATTTATAAAATTTAATTATTTTATGAATCAAAAGGAAGAAGTTTTTAAAGGAATTTAAAGACGTTTAAAAAGAATAATATAAATTGATTTATATTAAGAAATTTATAAATGGATATTTATAAATTGAAATACGGACATTATAAAACGAGTTTTTATAAGTGTTTGAATGAAGTGAAAATGAATTTCATAAATGAATGAAATTTATAAAATTATAAACAGTGAAGTTATAAATGTAATTTTATAAGCAGTAGGTTTATAAAATTTGAAAAGTTAATTGAAGAATGAATTTTTGATTAATTGAATCTTATAAGACATGAGATTTATAATTATGAAGTTCAAAGGAACGATTTTTGCAAACGAATAAATTATAAGTATTTCACTTATAATATGAACTTTTAGTTTATAATTGAGTTATAAACTGGAATAGGTTAATAAAAGAATTTATAAAAAGGAAGCTTTTATAAATAAATAGAAATGGAATTTATAAACGTTGTTTTATAAATTCGCAAACAACTTATTTTGATAAGTTAATTGTTGAAACCTATAAATGGAGTTATATTCACATCTTTGAATAGTGAATAATCCTTTGAATTAAAATGAATAAAAGGATGAAATTGTTAATGAAGTATATTCACGTTTTTGAATAGTGAATAACACGTTAAAGAAATTGTTTTGAATGTGATATTTGAAATTGAATTAAAACGATCTAACGATGTTTTAAAATGTGTTGAGATTCGAAACCATAGATTTCAACATTAATTGTTAAAATAGACGTTTTCGAGAAATTAAAAGGAAATAGTAGACTATAACACTGTTGTTATAGTAAATGATTTCCGAAAGGAAATGTTTTGTATAGTATTGGGATTTATATATATCTATCTTAAAATTTCGAATCCCTATATTAGTGAATTTGGGTTGTCGTAACGATGTTTTACGTAACATTCGTTTTGGCCCAAATAAATATGTTTAAGTGAATGATTTCCTTAAATAATGAAATATATACTTAATTTCGATTTAAGTATATTGAATATTTTCCAAGTGTTGAAAATAAATAAAAATTGTGAATTACTTATGAATAAATAAGTATGGAAATGGTTTTCCAATGTGAAATGAAACGTTTAGAGAATTTATCTTTTTGAAGATAAATTGAAAATGGATAATTGAAAACGTATATCAATAGATATTTTGGAATGTAAATTCACTATTGAATTTATAAAAGAAAGTGGAATTTGTTTAAAAATAAATATTGATTTATTTTTGAAGTGTTGAAATAATATATCTTGTAAAGATATTTTGGAAAATAAATAATTTGGAAAATTATTTGGAAACTGGTGATGTGTGCATATCCAGTGATAGTTCAATAACCGACTATCAATATTTCCCTTTGAATGGGTAATTGATATGATTTGTTGAATGTGAATGCCACACTTATTTTTGAATAAGCGCTCACTATTCGGGTTAACCGGGAAAGGACCATGGGGTCGTATAACCCATTCCGAATATGTGATACGTCGTTATGAATTGCATTTGAAGATCGGTGTTGAAGACCCGGTATTTGCGAGAGCGATAGGATGACCTGTCGATTGTCTCTACACTGAGTTGCAGCGGTATAGAGACTTGTATGGATTGTGTGTCCGACATTACAAGTTGAGATATAAAGCCGATTTCATTCAAATATATTTCTGTTGGTGGCGGAGAATTTATTCTTTTAGCTTAACACCCTTCTCTGAGACGTAAGAGCTCAGAGGTTATATAGTTGAAGTTATCAGCGATATATTCCCAATTTGGTAATGTGACATACTGAGTGTTGCTGAAATGATCATTGTGTTGATTATTGTGATAGGATCGTTTATTTGATCGTCTATCTTGGTGATCATTGTGTTGATCATTTGTTGACCCAAAGCATGGCTTTTGAATAAAGTATGTTTTTGTGGACGTGACTTCGTCGAACCTCACACCCCGGAAATGGTCAAAACAGGAAAGATGCGGCAAGGTTATGAGGGGTAGCACCCTTTAGGGTATGTACATTTCCTTCTGGATAGAGGTTGTATCATGGTATGGAGCCCAGATATTTAACCTATGTGGTTACTACGAATTTATTACTTTGTGGTTGTTGGCTATCGGGATCCCGTGAGAAAGGTCGTTTACGATCGGGGAATGGCGTGCTCGTGTCAGTAGTTACCCAGTTAGGGGTAACCCGGCCTTGTGTTGGCAGAGTTCCGGTTTGGTTCTCGGGGATGTCTTTCCAGAGGCATTCTCATGTGGCAATGGAAAGTTCCTTGGCCTGACCATTTGTTGGAAATCCAAAGAAACAATACGATCTTGTACGGTATTAGTTGTAGAACCTGTCATTCACTTATGGTGTCGCAACACTGTTTGGATGGTAGCTATAGTAGGCATAGTTCGAAATGTCTATGTCGGCTAAGATTTATATCTTTATTTTCGAAATGATTTTTCCCTACACTATGCACTAGTAATAATATCAAATGTTATTTTAAATGCGTATCAAGCATCTTTGACTATCATAAGGAGAAATCTCCTCCGATTCTGCGTTTGCATATGTGTGTGTGCGGGAGGCCTTATGGTAGTCTCATTTTTAAAAGCATTGCGAATTGACTTTAAAAATATTCCAATATTTTGTTTTCAAAGATAAATAAACTGTTTTGAGTTCTCACACCAGTCACATGACTGACTCGGAGTTTATTGTTTTCCTTCCTAAACTCTGGGTGCCCACCCATTTCCACACGGGCAGTCAAGAGTTAGGTATATCAGGATATTCTGGATATTCTGGAGTTGCTGGAGGCAAGCTGGATGGCATGGCATATTACTTATATAGTATTTCTTTTTCCGCTGCACTGTTTGTTGTTGTACACTCTGATGATATGATGAGATGATGTAATGTAATGTATAAAATGTAATAACTGATATAGTTCTTTGTTTAAAGATTATTCATTTATTATTATATGTTGTTCCGCTGCGAATTGTGAGATTCTGATGTTGTTTTCTGTTCCGTTCTATTCTAAAATTTTGTTCTATTCTCTATTTTCTATCTCTTCTCATTCTATGTTCTCTATTCTCTTTTTCTTCTATTTTAAAATGTTCTATCTTCTGTTTTCTCTCCTCCCTATTTTCTATCTTTTTCTCTCTTTTTCTTCTTTTCTTCTTTCTTAAAACCCTCAGTGTTCGGTTTTCCGTCGTTCGATTCCTCGGCAGTCGATAAAGTGAGTGTCGATGTCGAATTTTCGAAAGACGAAGAATCGGGTCCTGACATTTAGAATCACTTAATTCATCTAAAATATTTATTTTCTAATAGATCTCTTGCAATATATAAACTCCACATATAAACTGCATTCAAGATCAAATTTCACATCGCACAATTTTATACTTACCATCTACATTGATAAGCACCATCTTTATTCAAATTTCCTTTGTTCAGTTTTTTGAAATATAAAGTTTTTAACAAGTGCCTTCATTAAACACGTACTATAACAATGATAACAATTAAGAAGAATCAAAAGTATAACAACCAAGAAGTGTATAAACATATACTCAGTTTGAGACCTATAATTTTATCATAATTTTTTTATAATTCAACCATCAACTTCATGTTATCTAATTATATATATATGCATGTATGTAGATGTATGTGTGTGCATGTGTGTGCGCGTGTATATGTATGTATGCACGTATGTTTTAATGTTGGATTTATCCTAATTCTTTTGCTTTTTATCACATACTTTTACAATTTAAATCCTTATTTCTCTATGATTCATGTGTATATTTAGCGCTTCAAAATTTCTCATTTAGCAGGATTTAATATACTCAACCGTAATAATGTCTCTCGGCTTTCCTATTTATTGGTTTTACTTTTCTTGTTCAAATTTATTTTGTATATCTATGAACTTTAAACATAGGCAAAATTTCTTTACTATCATCGGAAGTAAATATATATTCTTCTTATTTTCATATTTCATTATAGCACTCTTTAATCTCCAGCTCCACAATAACTCAAAATGATACCCAATTTCAATTGCATGATTCAGTCACCAAAATGGACCATATAATATTATGGTAAGGTTTAAACTTTGATGATATTAAATTCTCTTGCTCACTCATTCACTTGATTCTTATTTCCACTCTGCATATAGTTCATTTTATATATTCCATATTTATAGACAACTCTCTTCAAATGCCTTCACGTTTCCTTGAAATTGTGTTTATAATTAATCTTGAATGGTAAAATCCGTATAATATTCTAGCATCAAAGTACAACATACTTTGAGTTTACATTATTCTTCCTTTCCCTGTAGATAAGCAAGAATGAGTTTATGTAATGTATTTTAATTTAATGTTCTTAATTTGTGTTTGTGCACTAAAGTTAGATCTCTCCTAATCGTTTTGTTTTTTCTCATAATTTTAGAATTAAAATCCGCATTTCTACATGATTCAATTGTACATTTAATAAGTTTCAGCAAATTCAATTGTAATGGCATCTTTGACTGTCTCATCTATTATTTTTACTCGTTGTATTTTGATTCAGTTTTATTTCTAACTGAAGTTAAAACCGTCCCTAGAAGGAGTTTCTTTTCTCTAATCAGAAATAAAATCTCTATCCTCTTTATTTCTATATTTCATTACACTATCTTTTTTATGTCAAGTTCCATGAGAACTCAAAATGACATCAAATTTTAATTTCAAATTAAATCATCAAAAAGGGTCAAATAATATAGTGGTAAGTTTTTAATTTTGATCATATTACTCTATTTCCCTATCAATTCACTTAATTTTATCTTACTTTATGATTTATTCATTTTTTAAACACCATATCTACAAAATGTCTTTGATCATTGTAGGTTTTCACTTTTCCTTGAAATGTCATTTATCATCCATGAAGATGACTATATAATATTTTGTTCTCTATTTTTCCTATATATAAGTAAGAATTATTTTGTAGAATTTAATTTATTTTGTTATTTTTATAAATTATATCAAGATCATGAATCTGTATGCATAAATAAAATACAGATAGTGATTTCATTTTATTAGCTAGTTATTTCTCAAATCACTACCAAAAAAGAAGATACGAGTACCTTTTTCCTTATATTCAATATTTTAATGATGTTTTTGGAAGAGACCTTATATCTTGTTGAAGGTTCAAAATAAGGTATGTAATTACCTATTTAATCAAGATTTTTTATCTGTTTAAACAAAACTAGTATCAATATTTTATTTGTTTTTAGGTTGAAGTGACATAAAAGGAAAATAATGAAAATGATTCTACATGAAATGAAGGGTAATAGTGGAAATTTTCTTTAATTAGTTTACTAATTTTGCATTCATTCTATTCCATAAAATATAACATATCTATGTACTTCAATCCCTAGGAAAAAAATATTATTTTTCCAATCTAAAATAAATTCCATGATCTTTTTTTCAATTCCTTCACTTATTTTCATTTAAATCTCGAGCTCCATACAAACTCAAAAGGACATCATAATTTATATTGTATATATTAAAGTTGGATCTCTATCCCATTTGCTTCATTCATTCATTTCATTTACTCTTTAGTCTTGGACTCCTCAAGTCTCAAAACCATGTCATAATTTTAATTACACAATTCAATCTTCATAAATGATTACATAATTTGATTTTAATTTGGATTTTGAACATAGATGATATTTAATTCTCTTTCCCACTCAATTAACTAGAATTTTTATTACTATTTATAATTCATACTTTATGTTCCATCTATATAAACAATTTTCTTTGAATCATCTAAAATATTCACTTTTTATTGAAATTACAATTAAAGAAAAGTCTGTACAATAGTTAGAATCTAAAGTACAACATGTTGATAGTTTATTTTTTTCTTTTTATTTCTTAAAATAAGTCAGAATAGGTTTGTATAAGGTGTTTTTAATAAATTAAGTCTGGATCATGATTTTCGATGCATAATTAGAATATTGAAAGTGAATTCGATATTTTGTTTGTTATACAAAAAAAATTAAATTAATATCAACCATATTAAGCTAAAGTGCTTTTACACGTAATTTGGAGGTTTATATATGAATCATTTGTTCTTCGAATATGTCAAATCTATTTGTAGGTAGATATGACGAAAATAAAGAAGGTTAAAAGTTAAATTGATTATGTTGAATCTCTTGAAAATTATGGTAATGACTAAATTATATATGAACATTAAAATAAATAAAAATAAACAAGTTAGAAATTTTGTTGGTTGAGCAGTTTTCCATGAAATTTCTCATTGATAAATTTTAATAAATTCAAGTGTAACAGCTATTTCAAAAACACTATAAGCAATTTCAATTGTTTATTATAATATATCAAAGATTAATGTAAACTATATTAAATTAATTTACTTTTTATGAAATTTGGAGGCTTGTTTATGAATCTTTTGTTTTTTGATTACTCCCAGTTCATTCACTGGTAATTAGACATGAAAGTATTTTATGCAATTTGAAGTTCAACAAAAGGAACATTAAGAGCAACTTTTATGTTATTACATTTTGCAAATACATTTTGCAAATACATTTTGCTATAGGATCAAATTTCCATTATATTTCGTTGAACTCTTAGATATTGTGCTTAAAAATCATTTTCCCCCTTTTTAACATTATTCTAAAATTTCTTCCGCCTACATTTCAATCTTCTCATTCCGGTGTAACATGGATTTTTTTAATAAATTTTTACTAGATACGTTTATGTTTTATGTAATTTGTTATCAACAAAAATTTATTATAAAGAATATTTTGTTTATTTAACCATATTAGTGCAGATGTCTATTTAAAGTTACGACCTCAAAGTGAGAAATTCGCTTTATATTATAGTTATTTGACCAGTTTTATATTTTGGAATCACCATTATAATTATCACCATCACATTTTAACTATTTCAGTTTATCTAACTGTAGAATATCATGTGTGTAGCACGAGTTCACACTTGTTCCACTTAATTACTCTTGTTTTAACCTAACTAACCACTTAGATGTCCAGTAACACATAATTAATTAATTTTCTCTTGAGTAATTCACCTATTATATCCCATCATTCTTTAATTAATCTCATTAAGCCCAACATATCACATATCACAATACCTGAAGCCCAACTGCAATAGCCCGCTTAGTAAGGTGTGGACCAAGGTCTCACGTGGCCAGTTGTTTGTCTATCCATCTAGCTTCATTTTCCAAGCCTATCCGTCTCATCATCCCCATTTAGAGCTCTAATGATCTCTTCCTCAAAAGCGATGGTCGCCTCAAAGCATTGTTGGGCATTATCTCTTGACCATCACACGAGCACCTCCTCATCCTGTCTGCTATCATCTAAGCTACCAAAGTACCATTGATTTCTAAAGCCTCCTATCTATCGCGCATGGCCTTGTCTAAAAACCTTCATGCCCATCCAAACCCTCTCATCGGTTAACATTTCCGCCTGCCTCATTTTGTCGTATGCGGACAAAAATATGTTAAAAGCTCTTGAACACTCTAGCAAAAGAGGCGACGACTTCGTACTATTCCTATAGAATAGTAAAAGGGACAAAACTGTATTGTCCCTTTGATAAAAACACTACTGAAACAACCTCCTCCTATATTATACCGACCCATTTATGAAAGCATGCTATAGTAGGGGTTGCCATTTAACACATATCTGGACCGCTCTGTCCATGTGACATCCGAACTGGTCACACCTAGACCGTAAATTGTGACAACCCTAAGAAAACTTGAAATCCAAGACATCAATGTAAGCCCTTCAAAGAGTGATCTTCGCCAATATGAGAACTCATGCACTTATACAAGGATAAAAAATCATTCTCTTCACTTGCAACTAGAACTTTATTTATTTATACTTTTGAATAAGCCATCAATCTCCACTTGTGTAACCAAAAAACTTTAGAAAGCAATCGTATAAGGAACCATCATAGACGTAGATCTCTTGTACGTCAAGCTACTCGTACGAGTTGTTTATTTACTTGCATCATATTTTACTCGTATTTATTCCTCATTTTCCATTTATAACAACGTCTTTGGTGAATAACCTTCATTAAGGATATTATTTGGTCATCTGAGGCCGATTATCTTATTTAATAAATAGTGAGTGGTTGATTAAAAATCTAATCAACAACTACGATGACTATATATAATTTCATGAAATCACAACAACAATAACCATGATTTTATGGTATACGATGATGATTCTGATCCTATTTTAAAAGAATACCTAAAAGATTATAGTCTTATAAATAACACCTAATCGAGACTGAACAAGTACAACGACACATCATTAATGAAATATACAAGGTACGAGACATCATTAGAAACCAACTAGTTGCAACAGTGGTGAGTTGTGATTGTTCCTCTAAATTATTACAATCTCGTCTATATCGGTTTATTCATACTTCAAATTATTGTATGTATATCTTTGATTTCAAGCTTGAAATCACTATGTATGCAATTTTAAGCATTGAGTTAGAAGATTTATTATGTTGAGTAATATCAAAACATTCAAAAATAATTAACAGATTATTTTTATAATCCTTTCAAGTGCTCCTCAAATGCATCCTTGCACTGCTCACAATGCAAAGAGCATCGTATAATTGAAGTGGTTGGTGAAATTTGGAAACATCGACATGCACATACATTGATATACATCCAGGTTTTTAATGCTTGCACCACCAAACTCATAAAGAGAATTGCCAGTATTGATATACTTGTTCTCATATTGGTGGAAATCAATGAGTCCTGCAAAACAATTGTGTAAAAATTAGCAATAACACGGGAATTCATAAAGTTCCATCGATGGTAGGACAAGCATAGCAATACTTATATATTGTTGGTTAAAGTGTGTTGAATATGCGAGTATATGATTTTTGTTTGATGATAATAAACATATATATATATATATATATATATTCATTTAAATGTATTTGTTAATGTACTATTTTATTTTTCACATAATTAAATAAATATTTAGTGAATAAAATAAATAACATAGAATTTAAATTCAAACAGATATTTTATTAAAAAAAATATTTATTACAATTTTGAATAGTACAAATTCAAGCTCTCACTATACATATACAATTTTGATTACAATGCAAATTCAATTACATCACAATCTATCATTTACAAATACACCTCACTACACATCGCTCATTCACTCGTAATTTATCTTCAACTTCATTCAGGATTGAATCCAGCATCTGAGCAATCTACAAAAATAAATATTGACGCGGTAAAATTGAAAATAAAATATTTTTGCAGTATAAAATAAAATTTGATTTTGGAAATTTTATTTGCCTCGGTTATTTGGGCTGTTCGTCATCATTTAAATTTGAATTCATCATACACGAACAGCTTGTGACATGCACAGTGTATCACTGTACATGCCATAAGGCCGTGCACACCGATATATACACTTGATAAATCTACAGGGACAGGTGAGCACAGGTCAAACCCAAATGAAAAACCGGGTTCAACTCAAGTGCAATGAAAATAATGTCACGACACAAGCATAAGGTCAAACCCGAGCTTTAAGCTGGATTCAACTCAGGTGCGCTACAAAACATCATAAAACCGTCGAGCATAAAATTCAAATACAACCAAACAGTGCATGATGGATATGCAAGCAAATGCAGCAACATGTACACAATATCACACCTCAAATGACACAGGATTCAAGACTGCACATATATACATATGAGATGATAGTTTCAAAAGACTACAAAACCTCGACCAAGACCAGAACTCGTTCTGTAACCAGGTGAGCCAGATCAACAAAGACTAGACATCGTACATACATGTCAACCAGGCAGCAAGCAAAGTCGACAAGTACTTCAAGTACGAATGAACAACTGGATGCATGAATAACACTCAGACTTGGAGTGACAAATATACGAAGTCAACATGTATGCAACAGTGAAATGAAGTGGACAACACAACCCAATTCAACATGCTTGGTTCAAATAGTCAAGACAGTCAAATTCAAATGCAAACTGACTTGAAGGAACAAACACATGAATGTACAACTACAGACCACTTGAAGTGCGTCGATCAAACAACTCAATACAGCAGTACAAAGGTCATAGGCTCTCAAATCAGCAAAGCCTAAGCAATACATGAACAAAGTAGTTCAGGCATGCACAACAGAGATGAGCAAGTGCACCAAAGACCAACAACAAGTGTCGACCAAACAAATGTACACAAGTGAATGTAAACTACAAACTGCACATGAACTACATGACTCGAAGTTCAGTAAAGTAAACAAATATATCAACCAGAAAAGCAACAACTCAAGTGAAACAAACATCACAGCTAATGGCCAAAGTCGAGCACATTTACAAAATCAACATCATCGTCAAAGACTTCAACATATGATCAATGGCAATCATGCAAATACACAGTGGAAAAGATGAATGCATATACAAATGCAAACATGCCAGAGTTTTTATGAAGCCGAAAATGAACAAAGTGCCAAAACAGTTTCAAGTTGAACAAGCTAATGCCGAAGTCACAGTGAAATCAACATAATCAAATCAAGTGACCGAAGTCAACAGAAATCGAAGTCGTGGTGGCCACAAAAGAAATCAACATCGTCAAATAAAGTCAAATGTACCAATTTCAAACCAAAACCGTGGTGGCCAAGAAATCGAACCAAGTCAGAAATCAACACCGTGTTATTCAAGTAAATTGAAAAAGTCAGTAATCATCTCAAGCATCCAAACGAAGATCAATGGCCAACACAAAGTAATTGACGGATTCAAAAAAATACATACGAACGATAATATATAGGTGTTTGAACCCTATATAAACAAGCAACATCATCGGCAGTTTATCATTAGTTCAAGTATTCAAACCAGAGAGCAAAAAACATAAATTACATACCAAAATAAAAGTCGAACTCAATCAATTAAGAAGCAGCCGAAAGTATCTCAAGGAGACGATCAATTGCCAAAGCAAATCAGAAGATCAATTGTAATCGATCAACAATCAATCGGGTTGTTCGATAGCCGAAGCCCTAGTTTCATAAGGCCGAAGCCCTAGCCAATCTCACAGGAGCGAAGACAAGGCCGAAGCACTAGCTAATCTCACAGGAGCAAACGCGAGGCCAAAGCCCTAATTTCAAAGCTAAAGAAGAAAGAGATCGAAGCAGCCATTATTTGTTTTTCACAAACAAGAAGAAAGTGGGCCGACATATATTAAAATAAAGAGGGAGATATTTTTGGGCCATCTTTACTTAGGGCTTATAATTAGGGTTTTATTGTTTATTTGTTTATAAATTGTTTTTAAATTTCCAATTTCTTTCAAACATTTGTAATTTCTAGTCGTGTGACTAGGAGACAAAGTATGTGGCGTGGTTTGAGAATTCGCAACTCAGTGGCTGAGTTGTGACAGAGTTTTAAGCGTAGAGTTAAAGCTAGTCGATAGCGGGTGTTGCGAGTTTACGTGTGTAAGCGTCTGACTGCTTAATTTCTAGTAGAAACATTGAGGGCAGCACGCATGCAGGGTTTTGCCGAAGTTGGATAAATTCTGTGTCGTTCTATTTCTACATTTATTATTTTGCTATTATCTGTGCTACTATAATTCTGATATATCCGTGTTGAAAATATTTTATAAACTTCCGCAATAAAATTTTGTAATTGATAGTATCACCCTATTCACCATTTTCTTCGCTGAAATCGATCCTACAAAGTGTGCTGCTATCAGCATTCTAGTTTATGCTTGCGGCCACTACGGTCGATGGGCAAACCGTCCATCGAACCTTATTTGGTTCGACGGTTGCCCACCGACCGTAGGAAAAAAAAAAAAAAAGGTGTGGTGGTCTGCAGCACCAATCGGGGTGTTGATACTGACACACGGACGAAAAAAACACTTCCAAGGGTCAACAAATTATATGCATTTTTACACACAGTGCTGCATCCTTATTTTTTTTTCATACCTTAAGATAAAATCAAAAAAACCAAAAACAGAAATGTTCTTGGTTCGCTCCAAAACAATTAAAACCCTAATTTTATTCCAACCACGCCACCACTCCACCGCCACCGCCACCGCCACCTCCACCGCCACCGCCACCGCCATAGCCACCTCCTTAGAAGCGCACTCCCCACCTTACAAATACCTACCAGGCTTCCCGATCCCAGACCCTAAACACGACGAAACCATCATAGCAGTTCCAAGATCGAAGTCGGGAAAAAGCATCGCGGCGAAAGAAAGGAAGTCTGGGAGGGTTCCGAGCATTTTGTTCGAGCAGGAGAATGGGCAGGAAGGTGGGAATAAGAGATTAATTTCTGTTCAGAGGAATCAGATCAAGAAGCTTTTGAATCATTTGAGCTATCCCTTTTTTCTTTCGCGATTATTCAATGTTGAGCTCAGAGATGAGAGCGGAAATATCATTGAGAAAGTTCGGGCGATACCAAGGCTGGTAAAATTATATTTTACCTATCGTATTTCTCCTGTTTTGTCGCCAGTTGCAAATAATGGGAAAAAAAAAGTTACCTCCTATTGAGCTAAAGAAAAAGTATTTTGTAAAAACTGTCCCACACACATTTTTATGTTGAGAAATGATTTGTGCTATTTGTATGAGCTAACTGTATATCAGACTTGATTATGAGAAGAAATTCAACTTGCATCATCATATAATACGAGTATGGAGTACCACAATCATATTATATGATATAATGTCCCATTTACCGTGATTCCAATGTTCAAATTATCTAAACTGTATAGGTTTCAAAAGTACTCATAACCAACGTTTAATGTATGATGCATTTTTTGATGTAGGTTTTGGTTTTTACATTTAATTTCCGATGCAAACCTAAAGTTTAAATTTCTGCTGTATACTTGATTTATTTGACTCAGGCTTAGCCTTTCCATTTAATTACATTATTGCTGATTATTATCTTAAACTCAGCTTCTTTGAGAATTGACCCCAGTCTAGTTCGAAAACTTATGATTTTACTTCTAGCCAACCCTGTTTGCACTCCTTGTCCGCTGTATGTAGTCAAATCTTATATGGAAATAACCTAAGGCCATGGTTTCTTTTAGGGTTTCAGTTGAAAGAATATTTTCTGTTGATGACAATAAAAATCATTGGGATTTTGATCTTTTCTGTTACACTAGTGGTTACTGTGTTTTGTGGTCTAGTTTGCCACTTGGAATTATGACATTGATGGCATCCTGAACATTTTTTTTTAAAAAAAATTTATAGCCTTTTTTTTTGAACTTGATGTCAATCTTTATTCTACTCTTATTTTTCTTGTATGATGCCAGCTCTATAGTATATTTTATTATTACCTGTTCTATTGCTTTAATGTCGCACTCACATAGTTTTATATCCTTCGGTTGGTTGATTTCACTTTTTTTTTGTTATTGTAATTAGTTACACCTAGATCCATCTACTGATGCTATTCTTAATGTGACATTCATGGAAGCTCCTTCAAAAGCAATACTGAAGGTAGACGTTCCCCTTGTTTTCAGAGGAGATGATGCTTGCCCTGGACTTAGAAAAGGTAGAACTTTTTGAAACATGGACTATCTATTATGTTGTGCATGATAATGCTCATTTCATGTTCAGAGATTGTTTGATCATTCTATATGTGTGTACTTGCACGTAATAATATTTTTCTTACACTGCTTCTGATCAATGCTGTGAAATGAACAACATGGCATGAGATGTTGCATCTTGAGTGTTCGTTTCATCCACGACACGGAGAAATTGTGCCAAAGGTGCATGCCATATCCATTGAGTTAGAAAACCATGATTTTTTTTGCATTATTACATTATTCATTTTTTTACTCTCTCTCTCTCTCAATTTAGTGGGCATAAAAAAGTGCACATGCTCAATAAATAACATTTAAAAAGCTTAGGAGATGCAAGAACAAGAGTGAGGAACACATACATGTATGGAAACATAGAAACACGACCACTTAATAAAGTATTTAGGTGGACCAATATGAAGAAAAATGTACTTCATTTGAAAAATATTTGTTAAATTGAGGTTCTAACTAAAAAATGCTTTCTTCCTAGGTCTACCCTTTGAGAACAAACAACGGATCATTTCATGAAATAATTCTGGATACTGTTCTATGGATTTCTTTGTCATTATTATGTCATATGTTAATATGTTCTTTTTTTGATGGAAGTTATTTCATATATTAATTTAATTATTTTGTATAACCATTATTGTTCTTTTTTTGGGGATAATTTTATATATTATAAAATAATTTTTCTTTCTGCTCCGTTAATGAACAAATGATATATTTTGGTAAACACATCTAAATTTAAAGGGTGCATGCATAGCACCTTTGTGAACCTTGATTTAATGACGACGTCTTTCATGGTAGTACACATTGAAAGTTTTAACTATTATTCATTGATCATTGATAAATAGTTACAGAAATGACCGTTTTCAGTGACATACGCATAAAGGCAGACAACTAAAGTCTTTGGCTTCCTTGATGACTAAAAAAAGTATAATATGTAACTGCAACAATTAGCACATCTATAGTAGAAAAAATCACCACTTTTTATCTAATAAAAACATAACAAAGTAATGCCACATGACATGATCCACTTACAATCAAAATCTTTGAGACTTCATATTTATATTTTTGATGCATTATAGTTTTAATAGGAAATACACTATATATTGCTATATGCAGGTCATCAATCAATCATTTGTTATCTCATGTTCAATAATTTACGCAGCGAGTCTTGTTAGCTTTTGTTGTAATAGGTGTTTGTAGTCACGACGAATAACAACCACACCAACTTGGATGCAAACCCAGTGAATGTAATATACTACTGTAACATTTCACCCATATATAGTAGAAAAAAAACACACTTATCATTGTCTAGTATAAGCATGACAGAATAATTCCCTGACATGAACTAGTTACCAACAAACCCTTTGAGACCTATGCAGCTAAAGCCATGTTAAAGCTTTGTTGAATCCTCGCTAAAGCGCGTAGCGCTCTTTCGCTACTACACTTTCAGTTTGGTGCTATTAAACAGTAGATCTGCTTAAAGCCCGCTATATTCTGTTGCAGCCGCTAAACCAATGATATTTAACATTCATTTTAGCAACATTAACACAAAAATGTTAATTTGATTAGTTCTCTTTTAAATTAAATCAACAAAAATTAGAGTACGGACCTAAGTTTAATGCCTAAGCGCTTAATATAAGTTAGAAATCTATTTTAATAACCAAGTTATTGCTCCATAAATCATGATATTCTTCGTTTTGTTATGTAAGAGTAAAATATAATTGTTTTTCCTACACAAATGATGTGAAAATGATAATAAATTAACTTTAGAGATTTACTTTTATTTCTAATAAAGCTTTTTGCACCTTTGTTGTTTTCCGCTATATCTCTACTTATCTCCGCTTTAACTTTCTACATCTTCACTGTTATAGATCCGCTAAGCGCATTAATTGCACAGTTTGAGACTTCATTTTTTTTTATATTGCAGTTTAATGGAAAATCCAATATATCTAACTCTATACAGGTCATCAATCAATCATTTATTATCTCGTGTTTCCATTGTTTACGGAACTAGTCTTGGCAATTTTCCTTCTAAGTGTTTGCAGTTGTGATGAGTGCCAATGATGCTAACTTGAAATGATAATGCACCAGTGAACGCAAATAATGTTGATCCGTTCATTGCTATGCGTAACCATTCATATGTAACCCGTTCATTACATATGGTGCTATTTAAAAAAAAATTGTGAATTCATTTTTGTAGAATATAATCTTTATTTTATGAATAAATATTAAATATATTGATTTCATTTATTTAAAATTAAAATTAACCAATTTTAGTTAAAACAACTTGAACATTAATGTAGATAAATTAATTTCAATGAGAATTTAAAACTATGAGGGACTTCAATGTTAATAAGTGGTTTTATTTTACTATTATTCAACACACACATGTATGTATGTATATAATAAATGACGAGGGATAAAAGTATAAAGAAATAGTTTTTTTTTCTTCTAATATGTGAATCCATTTTTGTAGAATATAATCTTTATTTTGTCAATAAATATTAACTATGCTGGTTTTGTTTATTCAAAATAAGATTAATCATTTTTAATCGAGACGACTTGAATATCAATAAAATAGATTTGTCGAGGCTCGAACTTGTGACCTCCGACTTCTAGTTATCTGTAGGGAGATGTAATAAATAATGAGAAATAAAAATAAAATGAAATAGCTTTGATGAAACTTGAACTTGTGACCTTCAGTCTCTAAGCATCCATAAAAAATGTAAAATATATTGAATTGAAGAATATTAGAGTGCCACATCATCAGATGTGTGATTGAACTATTATTATATAACAATAATAATAGGTAGATAAATGACACTCTAGTCGTAAATACAATCTTTTCCCGAACTTAAACTGGCAAAACGATCTATTTTTTACTATTTCTTTGATAGAGAACGACGCCATTTTTGAACTCCAAATCAAATTTTGATTTCCTTTTAAGAACGTTTTGGCAAAATTTACTGTAATTTATATGGAGAACCATGATTAGGTTAAATTTTATATTTTCGCTATGTTGTAATGATCTATATCACCGTCAACCAATCATGCCTCTTTGTGAGTGCAAGTATTCATTCTATTGCCATCGAGGTTAATTTGCACAATTTTTTTAACCACATATTCTTTGTGGCAGGCTGAACGAAATTTTACCAACTTATGCCTTTCAAATATTCTCGTTTTCAAGTTGCAATCTTACATTTCTCTTCAAATTAATATTACGTACCAGATTTCTCATATGTTTAGTTATTGTCAGTAGCGGCTTTTAAGTCTAAAATTTTAACAGTTTGCTTCTCATAATAAACACACGCGCATGCATGCACACCATATCCTTGATTTGCTTCTAATGCATGTACAACATATATTTGATTGCTTCTAACACACACAACCACCCACCCACCCACCCCTCCCCCCATATTCTTGATTTGCTTCTAATGTGTGTGTGTGTATTCGTTCATTCTCGATATGCTTCCAATACATATATTTAGGTACTAATATCTCTTTTATAATCCCTCACGAATTTATATATATGCGCCATATTCTTGTGTTGCTTTTATTATATTGTTTGTTATATAAAATGATGCTGAATCTGCAATATGCTTCCATGAACATCATAAGTGCAATTTAAAGCTATTATATCGACATTCATGAGTGTTCCTTCAGATATCAAATGTAACGACCTGTCTCTCGTAACACCAAGAATCTACACATATAAGCAACTTGATTTTCAACAGTGTTATGGATGGCTTTCCGTTAAGGGTAAGATGTATAGAACACAATAAATATCACAAAGCCTATCACAAATAATTTATCCTCACAATGGAATGATAAAAAATATAATATCAACATAAACATGTTGAAGTGTAAATGCATATCATTCCAAGAGACATAAGGTCTAACGTCATAATACAAACAATATAGACGATACATTAAATTCTATAAGAATACACATTTCAAAATAATACTAGTCAAAAATTACCTTTGTTAGATCATGGTTACAATCAGGGCCGGTTATTGGGCAACGCCCAATAGGCCACCGAATAGGGCAACCCTCCTAACAGGGGCAATCAGTGACAGAAAAAAAACCCTAATTCAAAATCGCGACATCACTCTTTGCCTTCATCTGAATCGCCGCTCGACGCTTACCGCTGTAGCCTGCAGATTAGACTAGTCTTCTTCTCCTTCCACCTTCTGGCTACGAATACGGCTCTGGTGGCTTGAGTGCCTGCAAAACAAACTATAGAGTTTGTGCGCTGGTTTGAATCAGCTGAAAGCTTGATCCCTGAAAGGTATTTTATTAATGTTTGTGGTTAAAATTTTGATATTTAGATAAGATGAATATAACAATCGAATACTGTGATTGAATACAGTAATTTTGATATTGAAGGTTGAAAATTGAAATTTATTGAATATAGATTTTTGTTAATACATTACTAAAGTTTTATTTTGTTAGTGAAGTTGAAGATGAAAATTAGCAGAGTTAGTAAATTTTTAATTTGTTAGAACAAAAAGAATTTTCTATTTATTTTTTGCGTAATATAAGAGTTAATTCTTTTTATTATGATTAAGTGCGTCGGAATTAAATATTATTATAATTTATATAGTGTTAAAACTTCGCTTATTTCATCAAATTGAAAATGTATAGGTAATATAATGAAGAATGAAGATGATAAAAATCGAGTTAGATTTCGTAAAGAAAACTCGTGATTCACAATAGAAAAGTTAAGCGGAAAAAAATATGAAATCACTTGCTGACTCAATCTCTAATTTATTTCAAGCGCAAATTCAAAAATCTCAATCTCCAACTTCAAGTAGAATTAAAGAAAACAATGAAAATAGCATATTGGGATTGATTAAGGGATAATTAATGAAGATGTTATTGAACAAGAAAAAGGAAATGTAATTGAAGAAGACATGGATGGTGTTGGAATGATGTGAATAAAGGTATTAATGGTTTGATTGTGATTGATCTTGAAAATGATGTTGATGTCAATTATGACCGGGTTATGGGAAAGGATAACCGATAGTAAACGGATAATGCTAGTTAAACGAGGTCCTATTAAACTTGTGAAAGAAAATGAAGATTTTCCTAAAATTGAAATTGAAAGTAGGCATTTTTCTTCTAGAAATGGAAATGAAAATGAAAATGAAGAGCGTGGATCGAAAAATTCGAGAAGAAGTTTTTGTTGAATGAATTGATGTGTTAAAAATATCAGAGTATGTTTGTGAAGTTGATTAGAATTTATTTTGGGAATTTTGTTATTTAAGTTTAGTTAAGGGTTGTTAAAATATGCATGCTGGATGAATTTTGTTATTATGCAAAGTTAATGAAAAATATTTATAATGTTATAACATAATTTTTGATTTTATTTCTGTGTAAAAGGCAACAAAAATTATGCTTGCCTAGGGCAACCCGAAGGCTAGAACCGGCCCTGGTTACAATATATTATGCCGCATCTTTTGTCAATGCAAGGGTGTTTGGTCATTTATTGGATAAATTGCACTTAACTTGCTAAATGTATGGGTTTTTCAGTGACCAATATGATTAACTACAGCAAACTTGTCTGCTGTCAGTTGCCTATTTTTTTTAATTTTTCAAATATGGTGTCTATGAAGTATGACTTTTTAAGTTTGTATGATTCAAAATAATGCCATCCATAATTCCATTCTATGAGATAAATAATATGATCTTTTTATACTTCTTGTAGGTGCTTATTTGAATACCATTAAACGGACAGTAAAATATCTTTGCCCTGCTGACATAATTCCTCCATATATTGATGTTGATTTAAGTGAGTTGGATATTGGCCAAAAAATAGTGGCAAAAGACCTCAAAGTGCATCCAGCTCTCAAGCTATTGATTCCTCCAGATTTTCCTGTATGTAACATTATTGGATCAAGAGGTGCCGAGTCGAAAAAATCAAAGTAAATCCTGGGTAAATGGGACTTATGATTCTCATTTGTTACAGAGAGGAAGCAGTTTATCTGATATCCATCAGGTGTTTTACTTTCTTGCCTTCAAGTCATTAGCGAAGAAGATTATTGTAGTTTGCAATAATATCTTGTGGTTTACTCAAATTTAAGAGTAAATTACATCTTATAATTTGCAACACGTTACAATGATTATGGTTTATCAATTTGTTTCAGGAAATATACTGTTTTTTTCCTCTCTGTTTTCAGTGAGTGAGTTTATGTCATCTTGTAAGGTATAATTAATGGGATTGCTTTAGAATGATAAACTGTTTACTTCGTTTCTATGTGCTGACCCTTTTGGATAAATAAGACGCCTTGTCGGAAACTTTTTTTTTTTGAAAACTCAGGAGAACCCGATGGGTCGGTAAACTCTTGAGTAGGGTATAGTAAGCCATCTGTTGATTCAAGCCTTCATACCTTCGGGTAAATTTATATAGGATAGGGAAACGCATGGTAGGAATCGAACCTGGATCTTTTTATCAGTACCCAAGTTTCCTTTCCACTGCGGACATCTTGTTGGAAATTATATATACTATTATTTTGACAATTTGAAGGTAAAGGTTTTATTATTAATTTGAATTTGTGGAAACTTGGACATACTCCATCTTTTTAAAATTTGTTTGTTTTACATCCCTTCAATTTAGAATTATTATACGTGCATTTTTTTTAAACTGCTTTCTTTTTCACTTCCTCCGTTTCAAATTTAAGAATCGCTACCAAGACATGTTTTGTGGACGGTTATGAGTTATGGACATGTATTCTAAAAGCATTTGTTAAAATTAGTGAAACTACTTAAATATCCATTTGAATTTTTTTTGGGTGAATTAAAGATGTATTTCGCGAAAGAAAATTGGAAGAGATTAAAAACATAGGTAATGTTTGGTTTAAAAATGAATTTTGTGTTTTCAGTTTTCAATATGTATCTCAAATATGATAAGAACGGATGGACAACGAAAGAGATAAAAAGATGACGGATGGAGGACGAAGGAGATGGAGGGACGACGGAAGAACGAATTGTTTATGTACTTGTGTTATTTTTCAAAACGCGGAAAATAAAAAAAGTTATTTTTTATTTTGCATGTTAACTTTGTTTTCTAAATTGGTCGTTTTCGATGATAAAATGCATCGTGTTCATTTTTATATGGACAAAAACTCAAAACTAAAAATAACAAATCAAACACTACGTTATTTTTTGAATTATAAGGATGTATGCAAAAAGTTCTTTTATTATTTTATCAAAGATCAACAGCTGATAAGAGTGTTGTTAGCTGGTAAGAGTGTTAATCGCCTGGGGATTTTGGAAGTTTCTGCAAACAACTTTATTAACCTTTCAATCAAACCATAGATGCGTGTCCCCTGATTTCATGACTCTCAAAACAAAATTACCTTTGGCCAATGACTATGGATCATATTGTTCTGGTAAGGTCTTATTTTCATTCTATTATTTGTTCTCTATCTCCATGTGAATTGGGATTAACAGCTAAATTTGAAAATAATAAAATAAAACAGTCAAATAATAAGGAATGCAAAATAAGACTTAAAAATAATATAAAAGGAGATGAAATAACAACCTTACATGTTAAAAGCACCATTGATAATTTTTTTCCATTAATGTATGAAAAAATGGTTACAAAAACATTTTGATAGAAAATATGCATGTTTTTGGAAGTATGCAATATGAATGTATGTATAAATATTTTCTAAAAAATAATAACGATGTTTATACAAAAATTTGCGAAATGAAGTATGATTTTGCAAAATTTGCAAAATGAATATAAATAGGATTTGCAAAATCGGCAAATTGATGCAAATCGAACATTTGCAAAATACATGCATATCGTTCCAAAATTTGCTAAATTACCGCAAAAGGGATTTCAGAAAAAAAAAATTGCATTTTGCTAAGAGAGTTCACATTTGTGAGAAAAAGAATCTAACAGAAGAACAAAAAAAGTTGAAGCTTCAAAATAAATATTAATAAAATTAAAAGGGCAAAAAATTATAAGAAGTTGGCTTTCACGATGGAGAAGAAAAGCGAACTCGAAAAATTAGAAATTCAAACTAATTACAGGATTATATTAGGAGGAATAATCGAAAGGAAGTTCTTGCCAAATAATTTTGGAAAAAAGGACGTATCTAATTTTCGGATATTATTTACTCTGCCGTCAGGTAAAGTTGCTTATTTATGGAACTGACTAGTTGATGCCAAGATCATCCAAAAAAGTAAAGATTATTCTAAAACTTTGAACTACTTCTAAAATTATATTTGCAATCAATGTGTCAATGTATTTGATGGTTCATATCGATTTATGATTCCGAGGAGTTCAACATTTTGATAGATCGTATTAAAAATATTATTTCATTTTAGAGCGTTCTAAAGCAAAAAAAAGAGAAATGAGTCATCGAAGAATTACACAAAAGGGAGGTTACATACACACTCTCTCCGTATGTGTGTATACATACAGTGTTATTATACTATAATAATTATTATCTGTGTGGACGTGCGAATGTGTGTGTATACAACAATTCGTCCAACCTTTTTTGTTTTTCTAGACAAGATTTAGAAAAATTGAAAATCAAGTGTAAAACATTTAACTTACAGAAGGCAAGCATTGAACTTGGATGTTTGTACATCAATGTTGAGCAACCAACCATTACATCGAAGCTTAATTGTTCAATTATTTATGGATATTCTTTTTAAAAAATCAGCCATGTTATATTTTGGATTCAAAATTTAGATTGTTACCCCCTCCAAGTTGGTTGTCCTAGGCAGTCTCCTTGCTCGCCGTGTCCAAGGGCAACCCTTGTGTATATGTATGTATGTATGTATATGAGTGTGTGTTTGTGTGGATTGTTATTACATGAACATGACAAACATTATTCAGGAGTGAATACAAAAGCACTCTTAAAAGTTAAAAGTTTCGATCTGATCTAAAAATTTGTGAAGTTTGATTTACATATACAGATACTACGTCTACAAGAAATTAGTTACATATGATACATGTAACTTTTGAATATTAATTAATTTAAATCAACCATTCAAAAAACTAACTTTTGAAGATGATGATTTAGGACTCGAAACCTCTTCCATTGAGTTTTGAATATTCATTCAATGGAGTTTGAGTATAAATATCATTAGGTTCGTGGTTATGTGATTTTTGAGATTTATTTGTAGCTATACGTATTGTATGAATATACGTGCATCGTCGGGTCCAGTGGAATCCTGATCGTCAGTTCATATCTCTAGAAAAAGAAAAACAATACAAACTACACAGTCGAAGAATTTCTAAGGTCGGATTATCCGATAATCGATACGAGTTCTGTAAAGTCTCGAAAATCCATACTCCTTTGAGCTGGCAACATTGCACAACAATCCAGCCAAAGAGGAACAAACTTACGAGTCTTTAGGGTTAAAGAAAAAAAAAAGAGGTAGAAGAAAGAAAGAAGAAGCAACGGAACAGAAAGAAACAACAGAAACAATATCAGAATCTCACAATCGCAGCGGAACAACATATAATAGATAAATGAATAATCTTTAAACCAAGAACTATATCAGTTATTACATTACATTACATCACATTACATCACATTACATTACATCATTAGAGTGTACAACAACAACAAACAGCGGAAAAGAAATACTATATACTAGTGAATACGCCATGCCATCCAGCTTGCCTCCAGCAACTCCTGAATTCCAGAATATCCTGATAACCTGACTCTAGACTGCCCGTGTGGAAATTGGTGGGCACTCAGAGTTTAGAAAGAAAAACAATAAACTTCGAGTCAGTCATGGGACTGGTGTGAGAACTCAAACAGTTTATTTTTAAAACAAAGTACAGGATAATTTTTAAAATAGATTCGCAATGCTTTTTAGAAAATGAGACTACCATAAGGCCTCCCGCACACACACACAATGCAAACGCAGAATCGGAGGAGATTTCTCCTTATGCTAGTCAAAGATACTTGATACGCATTAAAAAAAAACATATGATATTATTACTAGTGTATAGTGCAGGAAAAATAATTTCCAAAGTAAAGATACATATCTTAGCCAACATACGACCATTATCGTATGCCTACTATAGCTACCATGTTCAATAGCAGGTTACCGCCACATTCCATGGCAGTTTATACAACTAAAACCGTACAAGGTTCATATTGTTTCTTTGGATTTTCAACAAATGGTCAAGCCAAGGAACTTCCCATTGCCACATGGGTACGCCTCTGGAAAGACGACCCGAGAACCTAACCGGATCTCTGCCAACACAAGGCCGGATTACCCCTAACTGGGTAACTACTGACACGAATATGTCATTCTCCGATCGTAATCGATCTATATCCGAGGATCCTCGATTTACAACAACCACAAAGCAATAAATTCGCAGCAACAACATAGGTTAAGTATCTGGGCTCCATACCATGATACCACCTCTATCCAGAAGGAATGACATACACTAAAGGGGCGCTACCACCTAATAACCTTGTCGCATCCTTCCTGTTTTGACCATTTCCGGGGTGTGAGGTCCGACGAAGTCTCGTCCACAAAGCCACGCTTTATACAAAAGTTGTGCTTTGATCATCAAATGCTCAACGGCACTTCGTATGCCACATTAGCAATTTGGGAATGTATCACTAGTAACCATCAACTACATAACCTCTAAGGGTGTTAAGCTAAGAGAATAATTTCTCCGCCACCAACAGAAATATATTTGATAGAAACCAGCTTTATATCTCAAACTGTAACGTCAGACACACATCCATAAAAGTCTATTCCGGGATCGAACGGAGCCGAATGCACTTACAAAGAAGTTCTTGCAATCCGGATATTCACTAATCACGACCCGACTTCCCATCATAAATGGTAATAAATTTCTATACCGGAGATTAGCCGATGCAGAAACATTCGACGATCCTTCCGTTTTCACAAATATCTGGTTTTCAACACCGGTCATCAAATGCAATTCATAATGACGTATCACATATTCGGAATGGGTTATACGACCCCAAGGTCCTTTCCCGGCTAACCCGAATAGTGAGCGCTTATTCAAAAATAAGCGTGGCATTCAAATTCAAGCAATCACAACAAATACCTATTTAAAGGTAAATATTGATAGTCGGTTATTTAACTATCAATAGGCGTGTTCAACATCACCAGATTCCAAATAATTTCCCCAAATTATTTACTTTCCAAAATATCTTTACTAGATATATAATTTTCACACTTCAACCATTTGAAAACAAATTTTCAAATCACTTTTCACCTTTACCACTTTTGAAAACAAATTTCAAATCATTTCCCTACCCGGGATATACTTTCATTTCAAAATGATTCATTTAAACCAATTAAATAAATCCTTACCGATTTACTTTATATTTACGTTCCAAATCCGTAAATTAATTTCCACTGTTGTGTGCATTTCCACCACCGAACCAACGAGCAAGGGGACACCACCGAACCAACGTTTCTCCAATGCCTGCCGGTCCAATCCCACCTCCGAGCTCATACCGAACCAACCACTCCCTAGCTTCTACCGGACCACTTCTCCACCAAGTCCCACCGGTCCAACATCTTACCGGACCGGCTCCATCCCTACCACCGAGCTACCCCACTTCCTAGCCGATCCAACCAACTTCCCTCCTACGACCGAACCATCTCAACTTCCATCCTCCTGCCGAACCAAGCATAGCCGGACCGGAGTGCCACCGAACCAACTCCACTTCCATGTACTACCGAACCAGAGTGCAACCGAACCAGAGCATATTCCAACCCTCAACTACCGGACCTAGGCGTACCGAACCAACACTACCAGGCCAGATTGCATCGGCCCAGGCCCACCAGCAGCTATATACATCCAAGACCCCTGCCCTCAGCCTCACTCTTTAAATAGAGAGGCAGGGGTACAACAATGGCAGACAAGTTTGAGAGCTCAAGCACGGAGAGAACTTTCAAACAACTTTCAGTTACTTGTAATCAAAGCTTTGTACTTGTAATCTGAATAGAAAAGGAGAATAACATATAAAGTGGACATAGGCACGTTCTGGCCGAACCACTATAAATCTGTGTGTCCTTTACAGTTTAGTCCCTGCTTTTTATATATTTGCGTAAATCACCCAAATCACCAGAAACAACATAAAACCAACTAATTCATACGACTTGGAGGTGTTTGCCCATTTTTTGTGCAAACATTTTTGGTGCTTTCACTGAGAACAGGAGCTCGAAGTTTCAGCTTCCCCCACTTAACCCTTTTTTCTATCAGCATCGATCATTGCTTGGAAAACATGCCTCCCGGATGGAAGAAAGATGCTAACAAAGAAAGAACATCGCAACTGGCTGTATCCCAGATCCAGTGATCAGAGACCAAGACAATCGTCAAGTTCCAACAACAAATTAAATCAGGCAGATCCGACAGCCCCTGCTACGGAACAACCAATTACAAGGGCGGATCTGGACAGGGTTGTGGCTGAAGTAAGTAACCGCTTCGCATCTCAACAAGAAGCCTTAGTGGATCAACTCATGTCACGCTTAAGGGATGTCAAAGAAACCAACCACAACACTGAATCATGGGGTGAGTCCCAGTCTGGAGGATCTAGGAGACGACAAGGGTCTTTCTTCTTCGAAGAGGCTAACAACAGAAACAGCTATGGTAGGAGCCGAGCCCGGACTCAGCCCGAATTCCGACCCGAGGAAACGCTCGGAACCGAACCCAACGGGGGAGGTACCAGGCAAGGGTCGGATGTAGTTGAGCCCGCCATGCTATCTAACCATAGAAACACCAAGGAACGGGGCCGAGCTGGAGTTCAGCCCGAAGTTGTACCCGAGGAAGTGCTGAGAAGAGAACCCAGCAGGGAAAGATCAAGGCAAGGGCCAACTGTGGCTGACCCCAGCATGCCCCCGGAAGACCAGAGGCAGCCATTAGAGAATGTTAGGAGTGATAGACGATACCATCCCTACAGGTCATCTGGACGGAATCAATCCCGCCGGGAAGAACCAAACTCATTTCTATCCGCTCCAAGTTCTGATGAAAGGTTGGAACGATTGTTCAGAGAGTGCGTCCAACGAGACCAAAGAGATAGAGGGATAGGCGCTAGGGTAACCAGCCTCTTCACCCGTAATATCGAAATTGCCATCACTCCCCGAGAGTGGAAAATGCCAACAATGGAACCTTACAAGGGAACCTCTGACCCCGTCGTACACCTACAAAGATACACACAGCATATGCTCATGAGCGGAGCAACAGAGGGAGTATTGTGTAAATGCTTCCCACTATTCTTGGCAGTTCTAGCTACCTCCTGGTTCTGCCACCTACCCCAAGGGTCCATCAGCTCGTGGAAAATGTTGAAAGAAAAGTTCATCAGCCAGTTTCGCATTCATGTGGAACAAGCCAAGGACGCTTATTCCTTATCCAATATCAAACAAAAGTCTGGAGAAACAGTGCAGCAATATCTAATCCGATTCAACGCCGCGGCGGCCGTAGTCCAAGATGCCAACGAGAAACTTATCCTAATGGCCCTTTGCAGCGGTGTACATCCGGATACTAAATTTGCTAGAAGACTAACCAAGGAAAAACCAGCTACTTTACCTGATTTCTTCCATGAAGCTGGAAAGTACATGAGACTTGAAGACGCTGCCACTGAGAGGCAGTCAGGGCAATAGGCTAAGACAGCTCCAGACAGGGTTCCCGCTGCAGTAAAGGATGTTCGGAGAAGTGACTCTAGAGACAATGCTGGGGGCAAGAAGGGAGAAAAGCGTTTATATCGGCTAGGACCGATATTTGACTCTTACACCCCTTTGAATGAAACAATCGAAAACATCTTCTTGGCCACTCAGGATGAAGTTAGATACAAGCGCCCCCCGCACAAGAAGGAATCAGATAATGTAATTAAGTCTGGAAAGTTCTGCCGATTCCACGAATCTCACGGACATGACACCAGTGAATGCCATCATCTCCGGGACTTGATTGAAGAACACATCAGAAGGAAAAGACTAGAACGCTATGTGAAAGGTCAGAACAGGACTTCAACTCCTATTAATGAGAACCCGGGGCTGCCCCTCCCGGAGGTAGGCGGAGGAAATCGCAACACCAACGGCTCTAGTCAAGAGAAGATAGTGGTCCATACCGTATCAGGAGGACCACACATCGTCGACGAAAGCTGGGCAGAGATGGAAAGATACGGTAAGTCACATAGAAACAATGAAGGCTACGTTAATTATGTTATGGAAGAACGCCACGTGAAACGGAAAGAGAATGACGACATCACATTCAGTAGGCGTGATCTAGAGGGAAGGCAGTACCCACACATGGATCCTATGGTCATCTCTGCCTGGTTCGGTCTAGCCGAAGTTTTTCCGGATTTTAGTAGACACTGGAAGCTCAGTAAATATCCTATTCAAGCATGCTTTCAACAAAATGAAGCTGTCAATGAAGGATGTGTCTCCCTGCAACCACTGCATGGTTTCACTGGAGATGTGAAGATGCCCCTCGGGCAACTGGACCTCTTTGTCGAGATAGGAAGTCATCCCCGCTCCGTTGTGCGAAAAAAAACATTCGTGCTAATAGAAATCCACTCGGCCTACAACGCCTTTTTGGGAAGACCAGCCTTGTCTGACTTTCAAATTTTCCTAGCCCCATGGTGCCTGAAAATGAAATTCCCAACAGATAACGGAGTAGGAGAAGTAGAGGGAGATCAAGACGCTGCTCGAGACTGCTATGTAACTGAACTTCGCAATAACCGCAGAAAAGATAAAGGAAAAAATGCAGAGACTACTCTCTGCATAAAAAGCTTGGAAGCATAGCAACTAAAGAAAGCCCTCCTCTTCGATATACCAGTGACCCTTTCAATGAATTAGACCCCAGCGAGAAAGAGGAGGAGGCCACCGCCGAGCCTGCAGAGGCTATGGAATTCGTTGCTGTAGACAAACATGACTCAAGTAGACTATTGAAAATAGGATCTCAATTAAAAGAAGAATTAAAGGATCAACTAATTCATTTTCTTCGCCACAACATGGATGTATTTGCATGGACGCACGCTGACATGATAGGAATCTCCCCAGACGTAGCATGCCACATTCTGAACATCGATCCCACCAAGGTACCAGTAAAGCAGAAAAAGAGAAGCATGGGGGTAGAACGGTCAGCAGCCCTAGAGGAAGAAGTAAAAAACCTACTGGCCAATAACTTCATACGAGAAGCCATCTACCCAGAATGGATCGCCAACCCGGTGCTGGTAAAGAAGGCTAATGGGAAATGGCGAACATGCATCGACTTCTCCAACTTAAATGACGCTTGTCCGAAGGACTGCTTCCCACTCCCCCGAATCGATCAGCTCGTGGACAGCACAGCCGGACACGAACTCTTATCCTTTATGGACGCATACTCAGGATATAACCAGATCCCTAGGCACGCCCCCGATCAAGACCACACTAGTTTCATCACTGACCGGGATTGTACTGCTACAGAGTAATGCCTTTTGGACTTAAAAACGCCGGAGCTACTTATCATCGCCTCGTCAACAAGATGTTTGCGGAACTAATAGGACGAACTATTGAAGTTTATGTGGATGACATGCTGGTAAAATCGAGGAAAGCCAACGATCATATAAACCACCTGGACGAGATGTTTCAAGTATTTCGCCAATATGGAATGAAGCTGAACCCTCTAAAGTGCTCCTTCGGAGTATCGTCGGGAAAGTTCTTGGGATTCATTGTCCATGCCAGAGGGATTGAAGCAAACCCCGAACAAGTTCGGGCTTTGCAAGATATCAAGATACCATCCACTCGAAGAGAGATGCAAAGCCTAAATGGGAAAGTGGCCGCCCTAAGCAGGTTCATCTCTAAAGCAACCGACAAGTGCATCACTTTCTTCGAAACTCTAAAGAAAGACAAAGGAAAGTTCGAATGGACTGACGAATGCTCGACAACCTTCCTTAACTTAATCGAACACCTCCAGAGACCACCAGTTCTCTCAACTCCAAATGAAGGCGAGGAACTATACCTATACCTTGCTGTATCGTCCCATGCTTTAAGCGCCGCTTTGGTGAGAGAAGACAACCGCGCGCAGCGGCCCGTATACTTTGTAAGCAAGAGATTTACAGGGGCAGAAGCCAGATACCCTAAGCTTGAAAAGCTAGCATACTGTTTACTAATCACGTCACAGAAACTGCGACACTATTTCCATTCTCATTCCATCAGAGTTTTAACCGATCAACCGCTAAGGCAGGTACTCCATCGCCCCGACACTTCTGGGCGACTACTTAAGTGGTGCATTGAACTGAGTCAATATGATATTACCTACCATCCTCGCACCGCTATCAAGGGACAAGCCATAGCTGATTTCATTGCCAAATTCACTACTAACGAAGGTAAGGAGCAATCTGAAGTAGCAGAAAATATTAAGTGGAATCTCTTCGTTGATGGAGCATCAAATGAACAAGGCTCGGGGGCGGATGTTGTGATAATCACCCCCAGGGGAAGGAAGCTGCACTACGCCCTAAGGTTGGAGTTCGCTGCCACCAACAATGACGCAGAATACGAAGCAGTGATAGCCGGATTAGAACTTTCCCTGGAGATTGGAGTCGGTTCTTTATGTCTCCATAGTGATTCTCAAATTATTGTATATCAGATACTGGGAGAATTCCAAACTCGCGGAGATCGACTCACAGCATATCTAAAGAAGACCAAGCTGCTGCTCAGTCAGTTGGATCACTATTTAATCAAACACATTCCTCGAGAGAAGAATTAGGAGGCTGACGAACTGGCAAAGCAAGCTAGCATGACGGACGACACCGCTTCCCGAACAATAACCATCTCACAGCAACTAGCCCCGAGTTACGAGACAATGAATATGATAGCTGCAATCGAAGAGGAAACTTGGATGACTCCTATCCGAAAATATTTACAAGATGGCACACTGCCCGACGAGCGTAACGAAGCTAAGAAAATCTTAAGGAAAGCTTCCCGCTACACATTACAAGAAGGCATCCTCTATCGGCGCGGCTTCTCTAATCCCTTATTAAGGTGTATCGTTGGAAGGGAAGCCAGGGAAGTCTTATCCAACATCCATCAAGGAAGTTGCGGAGATCACACCGGAGGGCAGACTCTAGCCAAGAAAACACTCCGATACGGGTATTACTGGCCCACTTTAAACAAAGATGCCTTGGACTTCGTCAAAAGATGCAACAGATGTCAGAAATTTGCTAAGATTCCTCGACTGCCCACAAATGAGATTACTCAAATGACCAGCCCTTGGCCCTTTGCAATATGGGGAATTGACTTGATTGGCGAACTGCCAATGGGCCGAGGCGGAGCCAAATATGCCATAGTGGCAGTTGACTATTTCACCAAATGGGAAGCGGAGCCTCTAAATAAAATATCTTCAGCAAAAGTTATTAACTTCTCGATCAAAAATGTTTTATGCAGGTACGGGGTTCCACTCAAAATCATATCGGACAATGGACTTCAGTTTGACAGCGAGGAATTCACCGACTGGTGCCAACAGCACGGAATTCACAAAAGCTTCTCATCTGTGGCTTACCCCCAGGAAAACGGACAAGTCGAAGCTGTCAACAATATCCTCAAAACCCTAATCAAGAAGAAACTTGAAAAGTCAAAAGGCGCTTGGGTGGATGAACTTCCTATGGCACTTTGGGCCTACCGCACATCTTACAAAACATCAATAAGGCATACTCCTTTCTCTTTGGCATACGGATCGGAGGCCATGCTCCCAGTTGAAACTGTAGTGCCTTCCCACCGTAGGATCCACTACAACCCAAAAGAGAACGAAGAACTCCTCCACATGTCTTTGGATCTGATTGAGGAGAGAAGAAATGATGCAGCACTCAAAGCAGCAGCTCACAAGCAAAAAGTAGCAGCTCAATACAACTCCGAAGTCAAACACCGCAGCTTATAAGAAGGAGATCTTGTCCTCAAACGGATCTTCCCGCGCCCCGGAGCGCTAGATACAGTCTGGGAGGGACCCTATGTAATTCATAAAGATCTCCACAACGGAGCTTATATTTTGTCAACAGTGGACGGAGAGGTGTTCCAGAGGGCATGGAACATCCAACACCTTCGTCGATACTTTTCTTAACTTGTACTGTCCATATGAAGTGAATTAACAAAGAGAATCAGTGGACGTAGGCATTTTCGTGCCGAACCACTTTAAAAAATCTTGTCTCATGTTAACTTGTTCCTTTATGTCTTGGCTACTTGTTGAGTTTTATCCTTTTCTGTTGAACAAAATCCTGCATTTCCATTCAAGACGTATCATAGCGCGGCCTAGACAAGACCTAACAGGTACTATACGAATCTATGCACTTGCCTATGAGACACTTTTGCTCCGGCATCCCTCTACTACAGGTTAACTCATTGCTCGCGACTGCCCTAAAAGCCGACTGTGATGAGCCGATTATAAGCCATCAAGAAGGCCGACTATAGCCGATGGCAGCTCATTACGGCGTTCGGCTCGCCGACAACTGTGAACCTACTTTAACCCCAACATAAGGTGTGGCCAGCCAGGGGTAGTTCACGGTTGACGATCGACACCCACGCTAGCCGGCCACAGTAAATCGAATAATACCCACGATTACGAGCCATAATGGCTCGGGTAGTTACTGTGCGCGATCTCGGCTCCGATATGTCTTAAGTGCGGCTGTGGTAAAAAAGATAAACTCCCCGCGGAGGCGTAAGATGGGTGAAAAATGTCTCCAAGACCCACAGCTAGGGAAAGTGTCTACAAAACCCGTTTGCCACGAACTTAAGCATATCGACGGCCTTCCGTGATTGGAAGTTTTACTATTTCTTATATTTCCATTTTATTTATAAAAACTTTCCTCCTATCCTCTATAACGATCCCTAAAGTACAGGACACAGAATAGGAGATGCCCGCCGATGGAAATAGGAACTCACAACTAGATGACATGACACTCAGCTGCATTCCATACTCAGCTACACAAGACATTCAAAGCTACCATATACAGCTAAAACTTGAAGGGCGGTACTTTCTTCTTTTGTATATAAATACGTAGCTATAATTTATGCGCACATCACACTAACGTTACCTAACATAAGTTATTGTTTAAGCAAGAACTTAACGTTAAACACAATTAAATCACTAGCACATGCACAACTATATTTCTTATGCAACACATCAAAGTAACAACATCATTCAAATATAGCAGAATCAGTCTGTGTTATGAGATTACATGTCAAAAAATAAAGCTGTTCATACGAATGATATAATTACAACCCAAAAGTGCATTAATCTTTTGGAACTAGTATATAAAGGAATGCCAAGAAGGCCAAAAAATAATCAGCTGCAGCAGGGCTCCGCCTCTATCCTGCTCGCCCTCCGGGATCTACTTGACCGCAGGGTCAGAACTCCCAGCATGCTGGCCAGGGGTCCCACCTGTCCGATTCGGGAAAATAATACATCAGATAAATTATTCGCAGTCAAGTTAAGAAAAGATTGAGAGGGAAGACTTACCAGCACCTGCTCCCTGATCATCATCGTCTAGCTGCACGCCTACCTCATCTGCAGCAAGTAGCCGCATGCCCTCCTTAACCGCCACCTTCTCTTCCTTGGTGAATTTGGCCGTAACCACATCCATCCTGAAAGCCGCACCACCTTCCTTATCCGCATCGGCCTTAGCCTCCTCCAAAGCCCGAAGATATATTCTAGCCATGACCCGTGGATAGTCGTCCATCCAGGACAGGTTGCCCTGCCTCCAAGTTCGGAAATACATGTCTTGGAGCATCTCATCCATCATCCCCTCGTTCTCCTCAAACTCTTTCATCCGGGCCTCAGAAGCCGACAGCCGTGCGACGACAACATCTCTCTCCAATCGGTATCTCGAGCAGTCAGCCTGAAGGGATTTCTACATCACTTCCATCTCCTCCTTCAGCTTGGCCTGAGCAAGCTCTACGGCCTCAAGCCTCCCAGATAACTCCTCTACCTACTCAAGATACGCTCTTCGAACCTCATCCACCGTTGCGATGTCCATGTCAATTCGTTCTTTGCAAACAACCTCCATCTTTCGCAACTCAGCCTTGCTAACCTCTTCCATGGTTTTCTTCAGTCGTCTGGAGGCCGCCTCATGCTAGGATATTTGGACAGCCTGATCGGCAAGCTATTTGGCCTGATCGGAAACCTTTAGCCGCAACCGAATATTATCACTTCCGATTTCCTCTCCAGCCTTGGCCAGTCGAGCGTGATGCTCCATTAGCCTCTTGGTCTCTTCAGCCACCCGATCGATGTTTGCCTTGGCCTCATCCCCCATGGTCACAATCCGAGTAGTAAGCAAATCGAGGTCTAAGGACTTAGCCTCATCAAGCACCCGTACCATGGGATTGTGGGGAAGAAGATGCTCACCCGTGGCCTCGTCAAAAGAAATGTCCTGAAAACTCGGGTCCATATCCGGATGGCCGGCAAATGGGTTGCGAACCAAACCAGGGTGGTCTATCGGGGCGACGGTTGGATTTTCGGACGGATGTGGGAAGGCATAAACTCAGTATCTCCCTCAGTAATATCATGGATAGGCTGGACTGGAGGCTGAGGGCCAGGCGAAGGTTCAAACAAAGATCGGTCCCTCTTCCTCTTTTGCATATCTTCTTCAATAACTCCGAGAAGAGGGCGATAGCCAACCACATCTCCGGGACGGCTAGTTGATGGCTTCGCGGAAGCTTTGAGTAGCTTGTACTGTTCAAGGCGGTGCCGAATATCTAATGTTTGGCCATCTTACCCGTTTCTGGAATAAAAACCAAGTGTTACAAGCATGCATGAAACTATGATCCGAGAAATATGTTAAGTTAAAAGGAGTAGGAAAACGCGTTTATTTTACAAACTCTGAGAGGGAGTGGGATACTGCAATAAGTCCTGAATCTCATTCCAAGACGGGAGCCGGCCATAAAATATTACTAAGTCCTTATCATAAAAGGAATCTGCGAAAGTTAAGAATTCACCTTGAACCGCCAGAGTTGCCTTAGCTGAAATACTCTCAGAAGATAGACTGGCGCCCGTCCCGGCCTTATCAGACTTCTTCGATTTCACCACCAAGACCGACCCTTCTTCCAACCCCTCAAAAGCTTGGCGGAAAGCATCATCCGTCCACTCTTGAATCTCACCTACTTGCCCCGAAGACAAAGCCTCGGTGCCATCACCATGACCTTCTCTATCACTTCTCCCCTCCGCTTCACCTCCTTCGTCCCTGCCTTCTCCCTTCTCCACATCCTCTTCCTCCGGAACATCTGGGCATGTGCTAGGGGAGGGTCCATCAGATCTCTTGAGCTTCTTCCCCCTGACGACTGGAGGTACCGAGAAAGGTCTCCTCTTGCTACTCTTCGCAGTGGCCCCGTCTTTAGCTTTGGCAGCCCTCTCCTCGGCTATATCTCTTTGCTTAACCACGGGTTGACGTGGCAGAATCAAGTTGTGCTCCAGGAGAGTGGCATTCCTGATCAGGTAGGAAGCCGACCTATCCCTTCCAGAGATAGCCTCTATCTCCGCAGCCATCTATACCAGGCGATCATTCTCCATGACCGCAAAGCCACCTGTCGCTAGCAAGAAATAAAAGCATATAAGAAGAAGCATTGCAGTCGGGATAAAGAAATTACAAATGGAATTCAACTTACAGCCAGAAGTGAAAAGGCGAAAAGAAACGGAGTCGTCCTTGACGAAGAACCATTCCTTCTTAAACATGGTGAATTTCGAGTATAAGTCCAAGACCGGCTTGAAGGGCACGAATGACTCTAAACTAATGTACGGAGACCCCTTCTTGTAGCCCCTCAGATTATACAAATATCGGATTTCCCGATTAGTAGGGGGGCGCCCATACCTCCTCTGGAAGATAACAAATAGACACACTAAGATGACATAGGAGTTCGGCTGAAGCTGGAATGGAGCCACCTTCAAGTAAGTAAGGAAGCTGACTATCCAGGCATTGATCGGAGGAATGGCCCCGCACATGCAATGGTATCGGCTATAGGCGAAATATCCTTCAGGAGGATCATACGGCATCACACCATCTCCCGGCAGCAGCATGCTCGCCCTGTCAATCCCGAAGGAGCGAGCGATGACATCAAGTTGTCCCTCTTTGAGGGAGCTCGGAAAACAATTGGGAGGAGAGTTCAGAAGCTCTTGAGGGCCATATCCGTCGACTAATGACCTCGGGGCAGATCCATGTCGCGCTGGTTCCGGCTGGACTCGGGGCACAGCGGGAGACTCTCTTCTGTCCATAGATTTCCTCTGTTTTTCTGATCGGGTTTCCACTTTGCGAGACATTTATCTACAAACACAAAAGCAAAAGTATGTTGTTAGAACAAGGAGTATGAAAATATAAAAAAGCAAGTATGTACAGTGTAGAGTTTCATTCGTAGGTCGAAACATGAAAAGCTAGAGATTCATTAAGCATTCAGGGTCCCAGAGTTCAATCAATAGTTCAAACGTAAGGATCATTTGGCATTCAAACTCTCAAGTTCACTCGGTAAAGCAAATACAAAAGTACATTCGGTGCTCGAAGCCTCCGGTTTCATCCGGTAATTCAAGTACATATGTACATTCGGTAGTTCAAAACCGAAAGTTCATTCGACGCTGATGCTTCTCAAACCCATTCGGTGGTCCAAGGCACAAGACCCATTCGGCACTTGAACTCCACGGAGTTCATTCGGCATTTCAAACGTAAAAGTCATTCGGCAAGAGAAGTGTAACAACCCGCCTTTTTGACCGCCCCCAGTCGGTAATTAAACCAACTTGAAACGTTCAAAATGACGGATTGTTATTTAGTTTATAGAGTTTAAACAGAATCAGCAACAGAATCACAGTATAATAATATTATTTCACAAGAATGAATTTTTTATACATATATCAGAGTTTATACAATGAATTACATTTTATACAGTGGAATATTTCTTTAAGTACAAAAATCCTGAAAAGATAAAGTGAAGCGTTTCCCCCTCTCTCTCTAACTTCGCAGCCCGAAAATCTTCATGCTGTAAAATACTCGGTCTAACCCGAGTATTACACTCAAAGGAAAATAATACACGGGTCAGTCTAATTCAAACTCAGTTATTAGTGCACAGAAGCAATAATAATCAAATAGCAATTAGACGATAGTTAAAGATAAATTCACCTATCCGACCCTTTAACAAGAAACCGGATAACGGTAAATATAACACTTAACAGTGTGAAGGAATAAATTTGCAAACTCAAATTTTCATCGAAGATAGATGAATTTAAATGCAGATAATTTAGAAAAAACATTATGATTGCCTAAACGCCGATTAACAACAAAATCATCAATTTAAATCAAATTAATTCAAATAATTGAAAAGTTACTTAAAAACATCAAAATCGATTGGCTGTAGTACACGCACGCGTGCACTGCCTCGCCAATACTGCATATGAAATACGCAAAGAAATCAATGAATCAAAAACAAAAGAAATATAAATTAAAATCAAAACTGTGTGGCTGCAGTACACGCACGCGTGCACTGCCTCGCCACTGTAGTGTCAAAAATAGGAATCAGCACAAGGTCAAATCCGAGCTACAAGCTGGATTCAACTCAAGCGAATTCGAAAAAAATTTCCAAATGTAATCAAGTGGTACAAGGCTATGTATATATGCAGTAAAATGGCTGCAACATAATCAAAGATGCCGTACTGTGCACCACAAACAAACCCATATAAACATGCACAGCAGAATCTCAAGTCTGGACCAAATGCCCTCAAATGAACGTGGGATAAAAACAGACCTAATACCATGGAGGTGGCTACCAAGAACTGCAGACCACGGGGATTGAAAACTAAGCATCATATGCAAATCAGGTAAGGTTGCCAACAAAGCATCATACAAATGCAAGCATTAACTGTGGATACAATTGTGTCACAATTCAAAGGAACAGGGACAAGCAAGCAAGACCGAAATGCAACTGCACAAGGCAGGTGCAGGCACAAGTAACGGACCAAGTATGCTACAGGTCCGAACCCACACAGCGGAGACAACATAGAAAAATGACCAGGCAGTATGAATCATGTAATATGTACATCTCTGTGACTACGAAGTCCAAGTGCACAAAGGCATTGGAACAAACTACGTGTAGACAGCCGAGTGAGAATAATATAGCACCACAACACACAACATTAAAGACACAGGACAGCTTCAAATGAGAATAACGTCACCATTGAATTACTATGACCAAATGCAAATGAATACAATGCATCCATGCAACGTATCAGACTCGAGATTCAAGAAGAAATTGGAACAACACTGCAACACTACAGAATGCCCATTACAAATTACTGCACCAAGTCATGGCCAAGTCACAAATACATGCAAATTGAAACTATGATTCGATATACAGGTACAAGCATAGTCTCAACAAGTTCTGTTACGCAGCACAAATGTCACGAACTAGAGTGACAATGCATACTACAGATCTGGGTTAAAATGGAGGTACTATTACATGTATAAAATCAACATGCAGGGATATAAAACTAAACAATGTACACAGTGGTTAATTTATCTACCCAGACTTCAATGTATTTACATGAATACAATGCCGAGGTTAGGTAATGGTTACCAAATGTACAACTGCCCAAGCCCAAAGTCAAATGCATGCATACACATATATGAAGACCACAAAGTCACTACACAACAAAAAAAGGCACAAATATATTTACATATATAGTGATGAATAAATGGGACAACAGTAACTCGAGTACATCAGGCAAATGAATTCAACAGTGCATCAAACTAAACCAGGCCAGAAGTTCAAGTCAGAGAACTGGAGTAAATGCAAATGGATCCACCGAGTTGTTTAAATGCAACATGGAGCAAAAGAAACCCTTAAGGACAAGGTGCAAACAAATCAAACTCAAGATTACAGAGTGCAGTGACCATACACATATATACATACAAGAATGTATGTATACAAATGATCAGCCATCGAAGTGCAGTGCAACTACAAAGAAGACAGTGGCAGCGGTTCAGATGAAAATGAACTAAAGTTAAGATCACAAAGCATAGCAACTGCATAGGACTGCAAGAACATGAAACAGATACAAAGGAATGAAAAGAGAACATGCATGAAGAACCAGAAGTACAAGTGCAGACAACAGTGAAGAACACAAGTAAAATCGAACACGGACCAGAGGCAGTGAATAGCATGGCAAAAGTCAACAAGACCAAAACTTATTCTTTTCATCACAAAATCAAGTGTATAGTTCGGCCAATACTCAGCATGTTAAGAAATCAAAATGGCCAAAGTAGACAAGGTCAGTGTCAAGGCCGAAGTCATCAGAAAATGGAGTTAAATTCACATATCAAACTCGAAGTAGAGCAAGTGAGAATCTAGTGTGTATAAATTGAAGAGGTCAAAACCAGCAACTTAAAACCGTGTCACTAAGTAACACGAAAAGTACGAACTGATAAAGTCAGTAAAATCATCAACATTCAACAAAAATCGAAAGCCCTAAGTTCATATGGTAACCAAATCGAGGCCATGATCAACAGAGATTGAAATCACAAAAGAAATCAACATCATCACATAAATTATATGTAACAGATTCAAACCAATAATCAATCCAGTCGAAGACAACATAAATATCGTAAAATCATGCAGCAAAGGTCGCAATTTCAAACAAATCAGAAATGCTAAAGCTTGAATTAAATGTGAGTGACTAGAATCACTCACCTTGGATTCGAAGGCCGCATACATCAGAGACGAAGCAAAGTCGATCGAAAAAACCCTAATTTGCAAAGACGAAGAACGATGCCTCCATTAACATAAAAAAAAACGAGCGCAACCACCATTGTTTACGTTTTTTTTTTATCATAGAGGAACGAACGGAAGAGAACCACAAGGCCGCCATTTTTTCCTTTCATTTGGTTTAGGGTTTTCAACGAAGTGAATGGATAATGGGACCGGGTTATTAACACTAGATAATATCACAGCCCATCAAAATAAAAGAGAATGGGCCCAGTATTATACAGCCCATAAATTCTTAAACAATTTTTTTTTTCATTTTGAATTTCAATTGGTTTTGTTATTTCTTTGCTTTTTTTGTTTAATTTATGTTGTTAAAATTTTTCCAATGTAGTTACATTATATTTTACAAAATTTACAAATATGTTGTTTGAATTTTAACTATGTGTATTTATTTATTTTAAGATTCAATTTGTTTTGATAAAAATTCTCTTTGACGCGTTTATAGGTCGTATGCTTACATATCAACTCCGATGAATATGAAATTTGAAATCCGGTAATAATTCAATATTACGGATCCAATGGAACTGGTTTCGTCGAATTCCGAGACTGTGCCTCGGAAGGCTATTTTTAAATTCAATTTAAACAATAAAATTTCAAAACTGAACAAATTATTTTCAAATTCAATTCTGAAGCTTATATTACCTTCAGTGTTATTAATATGAATTTTCTATGCCTTTGAAATATTTTTAATCAGCTTAAAATTGAAGATTCAATTTTTTATTCAATTTTCAATAGATTAAATTTTAATATTTAATCGCCAAACTCATAGTTATATTGGGAATTCAATTTAAATCATCATTCAAATATTTAAAATTAATTAAATATTTACAATTTAAATTGTTTAAAATTCAAGGCCGTTACAAGAAGGTTAACTCACATGATTCGGCAGTCAAACGTGATCCGGCAATGAAGATAATTCGGTAGGGAGGAGTCTGATTCGGCTATTTCGGTTGGTAGGGAATAACGATGACACAAGGTCCCTACTTATAGGCAATTACGAACGAACGGACCATTTGGTTCGGCATACATATCCGAGCTAAAACCAAAGCACGCCATGTGCATGCACATGCCCTACTTTGGGGGGCAAGTGTTGTGTGCATTTCCACCACCGAACCAACGAGCAAGGGGACACCACCGAACCAACGTTTCTCCAATGCCTGCCGGTCCAATCCCACCTCCGAGCTCATACCGAACCAACCACTCCCTATCTTCTACCGGACCACTTCTCCACCAAGTCCCACCGGTCCAACATCTTACCGGACTGGCTTCATCCCTACCACCGAGCCACCCCACTTCCTAGCCGATCCAACCAACTTCTTCCTACGACCGAACCATCTCAACTTCCATCCTCCTGCCGAACCAAGCATAGCCGGAACGGAGTGCCACCGAACCAACTCCACTTTCATGTACTACCGAACCAGAGTGCAACCGAACCAGAGCATATTCCAACCCTCAACTACCGGACCTAGGCGTACCGAACCAACACTACCAGGCCAGATTGCATCGGCCCAGGCCCACCAGCAGCTATATACATCCAAGACCCCTGCCCTCATCCTCACTCTCTAAATAGAGGGGCAGGGGTACAACAATGGTAGACAAGTTTGAGAGCTCAAGCACGGAGAGAACTTTCAAACAACTTTCAGTTACTTGTAATCAAAGCTTTGTACTTGTAATCTGAACAGAAAAGGAGAATAACATATAAAGTGGACGTAGGCACGTTCTGGCCGAACCACTATAAATCTGTGTGTCCTTTACAGTTTAGTCCCTGCTTTTTATATATTTGCGTAAATCACCCAAATCACCAGAACAACATAAAACCAACTAATTCATACGACTTGGAGGTGTTTGCCCATTTTTTGTGCAAACATCCACACTTCAAAAATAAATCAATGTTTATTTTTAAACAAATTTCCCTTTCTTTTATAAATTCCATAGTGAATTTACAATTCCTAAATATCTATGAATATACGATTTCCAAATCGATTTCTAATATTCATTTTTAAGTTATCTTTAAAAGATAAAATCTCAAAATATTCACTTCATATTGGAAAACATTTCCATACTTATTTAATAATAAGTAATTCACAAATCTATTTATTTTCAACACTTGGAAAATATTCAATATACTTAAATCGAAATTAAGTATATATTTCATTCTTTAAAGAAAACGTGCGCTTAAACACATTTATTTGAGTCAAAACGAATGTTGCGTAAAACATCGTTACGACGACCCAAAATCACTAGCATAGGGATTCGAAATTAAGATAGATATATAAATCCCAATACTATATAAAACATTTCCTTTCGGAAATCATTTACTATAACAACAGTGTTATAGTCCACCATTTCCTTCTATTTCTCGAAAACGTCTATTTCAACAATGAATGTTGAAATCTATGGTTTCGATTCATAATACATTTTAAAACATCCTTTAAAATAATTAACTTCATTTCATAATATCGCTTTCCAAAAACATAACCATTTTATTTAATAATATATTCACTATCCAAAATCGTGAATATACTTCACTAACCCAATTTCAATATTTCTACACATTTTATATAAAGAATAGTTCGCTATCCAAAATCGCGAATATACTTCTTTTAATAAATTTCTATATTCAATTTATCAAATTCCATTGATTTTGAATTTATAAACAATGTCTATAAATTCCATTTCTATTTATAAACTTCGATTTATAAGTCTCCTTTATTAATCCAATTCAATTTATATATCTCAAATATATACCAAAAGTCCATATTATAAGTTAAATACTTATAATTCATTTATTTACAAAATCGTTCTTTTTAAAACTTCTATTACTTATAAGATTCATTTATATTTTATAACAACTTCAACTTATAAAATCTCCTTTATTAACGATTTTTATTAATATCCCATTTAAATGTCCAAAATCCAGTTTATAAGTTGATTGCTTATAAATCTTTTATTTTACAACATCTATTCATTTTATAATCTTCACAACTTATAAATCTATAATTTTCAATGAAATCCATTTTATACTTTCTTTTAACACTTAATAAACTCGTTTTATAATTCCAATATTTTTAATTTATAAATATCAATTTTGAAAATCTTTTATATTCATCCTTTATAATAATTCAAAAATCCAAATTTAAACTATTTTATAAATCTATTTATTTTAAAAATTACCTTTTGGTTATATTTCACAAAAATCTTAATTTTTATAACATAAAAATTTATAACGTTTTAATTATTTAAACTGAATCAATTCAAAAATTTAATAAAACATATATTTTCAAAAATCACTTTAAAACCCTTTTAAAATCAAAAATCGTTATTTTTAAACTTCAAAAATGGATCCAATGATGCAAAAGCATCCAATAATCAATCACTGCATCCAAGCATCATATATCGATATGACAATCAATCAAATATCACAATATCTGAAATAAATTAAATACTGGTGAGGAATCCAGTTGGATCCCTCCAACCTGTTTTCCTGCATCCACAAACATTAGCACAATACCAATTCCGTTCCAGTATGGAATTATCGCGGTATATGGATTTATAAAAATATTATCCGCTTCATAGGCGGCGCAATAGGGTCTCATCCGCTATATAATGCGGGAAAATTAACTCCAAGTACATATATAATACCAATTCCAATCAAGATGGAATTATCGCGGTATATGTTTTTAATAAATAACCTCCGCTTACTCACGGCGTATAATGTCTATTTTAACAATCTATAGATAACAATCGTCATTCAAACATACAATCAAGAAATTTTAAATCTAACTATTTAAAATTTAAATCGAAACCGATTCGATTGAGTGAGAAGTTCTCACCTTGCTTTCAATTCAGTTTTTCGCGTTTTATTTCGAATAAAATTAAACGCGCGTTTAATTTTACCCAAAATTCAAACTAGCTCCAAACGATTCCAATCCAGTTCCATTGCGTAGTGTTCGATGAAACGAATCCAGTGCATTTCGTAATTTTTCGACCTCGTATGAGAAAGTTATAGCCTTTTAAACATTAAACAAATTTATATAAATCAAATTTTACAACTTTATTTTCAATTTTTTAAACCTTGCAAGGATCTGGGACGCCCATCCTTAACCCTCAAATCCTAGCTGTGATTTATCATTTTCCCCCACGCGAACATCTACAGGCAATTACATGCATACACGAACCCAAAGGCCGCCATTAGGGTTAAATTTTCGTGACCAAATCCTTGAACAAGACGACGATCAGAGGCCATGGTCTCGAAGCCCTTGCCACGCTCCACCATCGCGCCCAATATCATGGAGCTCGGCTCCATATGTAGCTCGAGAAACGAGGACGAACTACAGCCGAACGTGCCCCCCTAGTGACCACCACAACACCCCAAATCCGATCATCACCGTATAGAATCGAAGCTCTCATGAGCTCTTCGACTTTGTAGTTGAGAGATTTTTGTAGTAACGCATGGATTTGAAGAGATTAAAGGAGGAAAATCGTGAATTACTGACCATTGAATATAACGGCGGCTAGGGTTTAGTTCTGCCCTGGTTTGGTTGCAAACGAAGAAAACAACGTCCTTTTATAGAAAATTTCCAAAACACTATTCACCCGAAATTTTCCGAACTCCAAACGAAGCGTGCCGGCTGGCGTTTCTAGGGTTTACCCGCGTTTCGAACACAATGGAATGTGTTTCGGAGGCCAATTCGATCATCTGTGCGAGTTACGGCAATAAACGATCGATTTTAAATTAAACCGATTAAACGAATTTTTCGTGCATTTTGGCTTGGCCCGGTCAAACGATAAATCCGATTGACTTGAAATTTGAAACCTTACAATAATATCACATTACGGATCCGATGAAACTAGTTTCGTCAAAATCCGAGACTGTTTGAAAAATGGCTATTTTAACTTGTCAATTAAATATTCAATTTTCACAAATCAACTTTAAATTCAATTTTAAAAGTTCTATAACATCATTCTAACTTCAATATGATATAATAAAATTTTACAAATCATTTTCAATCATATTTAACCCAATTTTCAATTATTTCTGTATTTTAACATATTAAATTATCGATTTAATTATCCAATTAAATCCAATTATTCGAAATAAAATTATTCGACTTATAAATTCCACTTATTAATATTTAAAATCAATTAAATATACAAATTTTAATTAATAGAAATTCTGGGTCGTTTCAAACTTCCCCCCTTAAAAGAATTTCGTCCTCGAAATTACCAAGTAAGAAAAAGTTACAGAATTCATTAACTTTCCAAAACAAACCATTCAAATTAGATTTTTTAAATCTCTTAAGTGTTTAACTCTTCCAAAATTCATAGTTAAACTTCTTAAAAAATCTTTACTAAGTTTTCAAATCCAAACTTGGTTTTCAAAAATTTCCCAATTTTCTCAAAAATATTGTAACGCCTTAAATTTTCGAAAAAATTCGCCATAGTCTCCTTTGCGCGGTTCGATCCAAAAAAAAATGACAGTATATATATCACAAATATACATCTCATCAAGTGATGAGGCATCCCGCAGGGAAAAAAGTGTAAAAGTACGATATTTAATCCGAGATATGTACCTTATATATTATTAGCGAGCATATACGGCTAATATAGCTCGAAAGCGAGCTCCAAATGCGAAGCAAGCGCAATCCGCACGTACTAAACACTCAACAAACAATGAGAAACATGCATATATGAAAATAGTATCAATATACATCATATAGCGACATAACAACTACATATGCCAACATAGCGAATGCAACAAAAGCAACAAATGCAACCATCAATCAACTATCATCCAACTATCATCCAACAAATTCATAACCAAATCAATATAAATTCACTTCTCATTAATATTCAATGAATTGGTTTTCCAATTTAATCACATTTAATTTTTTGACATTGGATTTACTAACATTCATTCATATTCAATTTCAATTAGTTTGCATTCACTAATTTACATTCAAGTTAGTTTACTTTCCATTCAATCATATTCAATTTCATAGCTTTCAGTTCCATTAACATTTAGTGAATTTATATACAATCATCCAACATTCATATAACACCTAATGTATATTCAACATAACCAAATTATTAATTTTACATTACTTACATTCAATCTGGCTTAACACTTTTAATTTCCATTGGTTGATATTAAATTGACTTACATTTAATTTATTTTATTAGCTTTCAATGAATTAATACTTACATCCATTATTTCATATCAATTACTTACATTCAATTGATTAACATTCCATACATTAATTTATTCAATTGCTAATTCCTTTAACAATATAAGGTTGAATTTCATTTATATAAGTCAAGTTCAAATTCTTAATGACTTCATTCCATTAATTCACTCATTAATTTACTTTGACACCAAAATAAACTTTATTCAACTTCACTTAAGTTATATTCCATTTCAAATATCATTTGTTTAACTTAACTTAAATTTCCATTTCTCAATTTCAAATTCAAATTTTATTCAACTTATCTTAAGTTAAATTCAAATATATTTTTATTCACTTCCATTTATTCAAGTTAAACTTTAATTCCAGGATTAAAATTTTCATTCATTTTAATTTGTTTATTTTATTAATGTCAACATCACTTACTAGGTTCAATAGTTGGTTCATTTTAACTTTTCACATTTATCTAGATAGAGCTTCCAGAATTCAATTACCCGGTTTTACTCCAAAACCATTTTGAAATTATAATCAACTCAAACCCAATTTCCTATGGAAGCAATCCATCACTTTAGAAACTCGAAAATGAATTCTAATGATGTGGCTATCATCATCAGGATTATTTTCCAGCGACCGAAGTAAGTTCAATGCTTCCTCACTTCCATAAATTCATTTTAAAACAATTCTCATTCAAAAATATTTCCTATAATAATATTCAATGGTTTCCTTCAATACTTTGGAAAAAATTTCAACCTTCCCAAGAGTTTTAAATCCCCAAACCTTTTGTTTTCATTACATTTAAAACACTTTTCAAAATTCCCGGGATTTAAATTCTGGTTTAAATCAAATTTAGTTATTCTTCCTTTGGATAAATCATACTTATAGTATTTTATTTGTTTATAAACCCCTTCAAACTCTAAGTTCTTATATTTGATTATTTCATTAACAACCAAACAATCAATTCATATACACTTTAATAATTTTGAAAAATTATTCCTTTATATATAAAATATAATCAAGGTAAAATTATTTCATTTACCCAGTTTTAAAACAATATCGTGTCAAATTGTTCTGTACAAGTGTTTAGAGATCCCTATCAACAACGTTAATTACTCGTATTGACTAGAATCCATATACCACCAAACAAACCAATCATCACAATATAAAACAATTTATATTCACTAACAAATACGCGCTCGTATCTATTATTACACTCAAACTCATTCTAGAGTACTACTGACTCTATCTCTAATGAGTAATTCCCAATAGAGCCATGGTTGTCGGTTAACCATACGCTCTGATACCAAATGTAAAGTCCTGAAAATCCGTACTCCTTTGAGCTAGAAACATTCCACAACAATCCAGCCAAAGAGGAACAAACTTACGAGTCTTTAGGGTTAAAGAAAAAAAAGAAAGAGGTAGAAGAAAGAAAGAAGAAGCAACAGAACAGAAAGAAACAACAGAAACAATATCAGAATCTCACAATCGCAGCGGAACAACATATAATAGATAAATGAATAATCTTTAAACCAAGAACTATATCAGTTATTACATTAAATCACATTACATTACATTACATCATCAGAGTGTACAACAACAACAAACAGCGGAAAAGAAATACTATATACTAGTGAATACGCCATGCCATCTAGCTTGCCTCCAGCAACTCCTGAATTCCAGAATATCCTGATAACCTGACTTTAGACTGCCCGTGTGGAAATTGGTGGGCACCCACAGTTTAGGAAGGAAAACAATAAACTCCGAGTCAGTCATGGGCCTGGTGTGAGAACTAAAACAGTTTATTTTTAAAACAAAGTACAGGATAATTTTTAAAATAGATTCGCAATGCTTTTTAGAAAATGAGACTACCATAAGGCCTCCCGCACACACACACAATGCAAACGCAGAATCGGAGGAGATTTCTCCTTATGATAGTCAAAGATGCTTGATACGCATTAGAAAGAAACATTTGATATTATTACTAGTGCATAGTGTAGGAAAAATCATTTCGAAAGTAAAGATATAAATCTTAGCCAACATACGACCATTATCGTTTGCCTACTATAGTTACCATGTTCAATAGCAGGTTACCGCCACATTCCATGGCAGGTTATACAACTAAAACCGTACAGGGTCCGTATTGTTTCTTTGGATTTCCAACAAATGGTCAGGCCAAGGAACTTCCCATTGCCACATGGGTACGCCTCTGGAAAGACGACCCGAGAACCTAACCGGATTTCTACCAACACAAGGCCGGGTTACCCCTAACCGGGTAACTACTGACACGAATATGTCATTCCCCGATCGTGACCGATCTATATCCGAGGATCCTCAATTTCCAACAACCACAAAGCAATAAATTTGCAGCAACAACATATGTTAAGTATCTGGGCTCCATACCATGATGCCACCTCTATCCAGAAGGAATGGCATACACTAAAGGGGCGCTACCCCCTAATAACCTTGCCGCATCCTTCCTGTTTTGACCATTTCCGGGGTGTGAGGTCCGGCGAAGTCTCGTCCACAAAGCCACCCTTTATACAAAAGTTGTGCTTTGATCATCAAATGCTCAACGGCACTTCGTATGCCACATTACCAATTTGGGAATGTATCACTAGTAACCATCAACTACATAACCTCTAACGGTGTTAAGCTAAGAGAATAATTTCTCCGCCACCAACGGAAATATATTTGATAGAAACCATCTTTACATCTCAAACTGTAACGTCAGACACACATCCATACAAGTCTGTTCCGGGATCGAACGGAACCGGAGGCACTTACAAAGAAGTCCTTACAATCCGGATATTCACTAATCACGACCGGACTTCCCATCACAAAGGGTAATAAATTTCTATATCGGAGATCAGCCGATGCAGAAAAATTCGACGGTAATCCTTCCGTTTTCACAAATATCCGGTTTTCAACACCGGTCATCAAATGCAATTTATAACGACGTATCACATATTCGGAATGGGTTATACGACCCCAAGGTCCTTTCCCGGCTAACCCGAATAGTGAGCGCTTATTCAAAAATAGGTGTAGCATTCAAATTCAAGCAATCACAACAAATACCTATTTAAAGGTAAATATTGATAGTCGGTTATTTAACTATCAATAGGCGTGTTCAACATCACCAGATTCCAAATAATTTCCCCAAATTATTTACTTTCCAAAATATCTTTACTAGATATATAATTTCCACACTTCAACCATCTGAAAACAAATTTTCAAATCACTTTTCAGCTTTACCACTTTTGAAAACAAATTTCAAATCGTTTCCCTACATGGGATATACTTTCATTTCAAAATGGTTCATTTAAACCAATTAAATAAATTCTTACCGATTTACTTTATATTTACGTTCCAAATCCGTAAATTAATTTCCACACTTCAAAAATAAATCAAATTTTATTTTTAAACAAATTTCCCTTTCTTTTATAAATTCCATAGTGAATTTACAATTCCTAAATATCTGTGAATATACGATTTCCAAATCGATTTCTAATATTCATTTTTAATTTATCTTTAAAACATAAAATCTCAAAATATTCACTTCATATTGGAAAACATTTCCATACTTATTTAATAATAAGTAACTCACAAATCTATTTATTTTCAACACTTGGAAAATATTCAATATACTTAAATCGAAATTAAGTATATATTTCATTCTTCAAAGAAAACGTGCGCTTAAACACATTTATTTGAGTCAAAACGAATGTTGCGTAAAACATCGTTACGACGACCCAAAATCACTAGTATAGGGATTCGAAATTAAGATAGATATATAAATACAAATACTATATAAAACATTTCCTTTCGGAAATCATTTACTATAACAACGGTGTTATAGTCCACCATTTCCTTCTATTTCTCGAAAACGTCTATTTCAACAATGAGTGTTGAAATCTATGGTTTCGATTCCTAATACATTTTAAAACATCCTTTAAAATAATTAACCTCATTTCATAATATCGCTTTTCCAAAACATAACCATTTTATTTAATAATATATTCACTGTCCAAAATCGTGAATATACTTCACTATCCCAATTTCAATATTTCTACACATTTTATATAAAGAATAGTTCGCTATCCAAAATCGCAAATATACTTCTTTTAATAAATTTCTATATTCAATTTATCATATTTCATTGATTTCGAATTTATAAACAATGTCTATAAATTCCATTTCTATTTATAAACTTCGATTTATAAATCTCCTTTATTAATCCAATTCAATTTATATATCTCAAATATATACCAAAAGTCCATATTATAAGTTAAATACTTATAATTCATTTATTTACAAAATCGTTCTTTTTAAAACTTCTATTACTTATAAGATTCATTTATATTTTATAACAACTTCAACTTATAAAATCTCCTTTATTAACGATTTCTATTAGTATGCCATTTAAATGCCCAAAATCCAGTTTATAAATTGATTACTTATAAATCTTTTATTTTACAACATCTATTCATTTTATAATCTTCACAACTTATAAATCTATAATTTTCAATGAAATCCATTTTATACTTCTTTTTAACATTTAATAAACTCGTTTTATAATTCCAATATTTTTAATTTATAAATATCAATTTTAAAAATCTTTTATATTCATCCTTTATAATAATTCAAAAATCTAAATTTAAACTATTTTATAAATCTATTTATTTTAAAAATTATCTTTTGGTAATATTTCACAAAAATCTTAATTTTTATAACATAAAAATTTATAACGTTTTAATTATTTAAACTGAATCAAGTCACAAATTTAATAAAGCGTATATTTTCAAAAATCACTTTAAAACCCTTTTAAAATCAAAAATCGTTATTTTTAAACTTCAAAAATGGATCCGATGATGCAACAACACCCAATAATCAATCACTGCATCCAAGCATCATATATCGATATGACAATCAATCAACTATCACAATATCTGAAATAAATTAAATACTGGTGAGGAATCCAGTTGGATCCCTCCAACCTGTTTTCCTGCATCCACAAACATTAGCACAATACCAATTCCGTTCCAGTACGGAATTATCGCGGTATATGGGATTTATAAAAATATTATCCGCTTGATAGGCGATGCAATAGGGTCTCATCCGCTATATAATGCGGGAAAATCAACTCCAAGTACATATATAATACCAATTCCAATCAAGATGGGATTATCGCGGTATATGTTTTTAATAAATAACCTCCGCTTACTAATGGCGTATAATGTCTATTTAACAATCTATAGATAACAATCATCATTCAAACATACAATCAATAAATTATAAATCTAACTATTTAAAATTTAAATCGAAACCGATTCGATTGAGTGAGAAGTTCTCACCTTGCTTTCAATTCAGTTTTTCGCGTTTTATTTCGAATAAAATTAAACGCGCGTTTAATTTTATCCGAAATTCAAACTAGCTACAAATTCCAATCTAGTTCCATTGCGTAGTTCTCGACGAAACGAATCCAACGCAATTCGTTTCGTAATTTTTCGACCTCGTATGACAAAGTTATAGCCTTTTAAACATTGAACGAATTTATATAAATTAAATTTTACAACTTTATTTTCAATTTTTTAAACCTTGCAAGGATCTGGGCCGCCCATCCTTAAACCCTCAAATACTGGCCGTGATTTATCATTTTCCCCCACGCGAACATCTACAGGCAATTACACGCATACACGAAACCAAAGGACGCCATTAGGGTTAAATTTTGGCGACCAAATCCTTGAACAAGACGACGATCAGAGGCCATGGCCTCGAAGCCCTTGCCACGCTCCACCATCGCGCCCAATATCATGGGGCTCGGCCCCATATGTAGCTCGAGAAATGAGGACGAACTACAGCCGAACGTGCCCCCCTAGCGACCACCACAACACCCCAAATCCGATCATCACCGTATAGAATCGAAGCTCTCATCGAGCTCTTCGACTTTGTAGTTGAGAGAATTTATTATAACGCATGGATTTGAAGAGATTAAAGGAGGAAAATCGTGAATTACTGGCCATTGAATACAACGGCGGCTAGGGTTTAGTTCTGCCCTGGTTTGGTTGCAAATGAAGAAAACAACGTCCTTTTATTGAAAATTTCTAAAACACTATTCACCCGAAATTTTCCGAACTCCAAACGAAGCGTGCCGACTGGCGTTTATAAGGTTTACCCTGCGTTTCGAACACAATGGAACGTGCTTTGGAGGCCAATTCGATCATCTGTGCGAGTTACGACAATAAACGATCGATTTTAAATTAAACCGATTAAACGATTTTTTCGTGCGTTTTGGCTTGCCCCGGTCAAACGATAAATCCAATTGACTTGAAATTTGAAATCTTACAATAATATCACATTACGGATCCGATGAAACTAGGTTCGTCGAAATCCGAGACTGTTTGAAAAATGGCTATTTTAACTCGTCAATTAAATATTAAAATATTCAATTTTCACAAATCAACTTTAAATTCAATTTTAAAAGTTCTATAACATCATTCTAACTGCAATATGATATAATAAAATTTTACAAATCATTTTCAATCATATTTAACCCAATTTTCAATTATTTCTGTATTTTCACATATTAAATTATCGATTTAATTATCCTATTAAATCCAATTATTCGAAATAAAATTATTCGACTTATAAATTCCACTTATTAATATTTAAAATCAATTAAATATACAAATTTTAATTAATAGAAATTCTGGGTTGTTACAAGTTCAAAATACGTGAAATAACATCATTAGACTCTGCCGCGAATGGCGTTGTATTATATACCATGCGAAGAGAAAAATAAGACAAAGCGCGACGTCGAAGAATCCGCACGATGCAACACTCCTACAAGTCGTACGAGCTCGAAACATAAGAGAAGATTTTTGAATTAATTAAATAAACTAATTAAACTCTGAAAAATAATATTTACCCTATAAAATATCTACACTATTAAGTGAGGAGCCAACAACGCAAGGGGGATGAAATAAAAAAAAAGAATATATTGATTTAGGTCTGCTTTGCTCTCGCTATCCTCATTCTCAACCTTTCCCTGACTACTATTAGTAGAAGCCAGCCATGTGGGGAAAGCGATGACGACGACAACTAGCATGGTGGAATATCTTGTTGACTTTGGCAAAGTTGGATTAGATGAGGGATCCTTAAAGCGAAACAAAGGGGTAGCATCGATTTTGTTTTGGCGGCAAAGGAGCAACTTGGCGGTGACCGCGATGGCCAATAACGATTGTAGTGTGGAGGGGCAACGAGCAATGTTCAATTAAGGGTTTGGCAGTGATGATCGAACATGACCAAAGGAGGTGCATTGGACTTATCATGGAAAGAGGAAGAGTGTAACACCCCACCTCTATGCTTACAATAACAAAGAGTATTAAAAGAAATACTGTCTGTTATTACGAAGAATAAGGCTGGATAGGAGCGGCCATCCTTAGTTAGGCCTTACACTAGTATTGGTTATCTCGATAGGAGTGATATATATTCTTTTTATTTTATCTCTTAGTTTATTTACTCCCATCGACATATCCAATTCCAGTTTAAAAACGAACTACGATGGTTCATAATAGTTCAGGACACATATATAATACTAACACAGATAAGCTAAACACAGAACACAGATAATATAAAATCTCATATATATAACTGAAGTCAGTTACAATACATGTGATACAATACATATGATACAACTACAACTGTCGACACTGGAAGTTACGTACACAAGTACATTATTGTAAATGATATACATGAATACATACCATCCTATAAAATGACTACGACAACTCCAAAAGATATGAAGAAACTTCATAGCTCAAGCAGCAACCCAAAGCAAGATGTCAACAACCTGTAATAACTCGGTCTGACCCAAGTATTAATTCAAAAGAAAATAATACGCAGGTCAGTCTAATTCAAACTCAGTTATTAATGCACGGAAGCAATAATAATTAAATAACAAATAGACGACAGTCACAATAAATCTCACATATCCAATCCTTTAATAAGGAAATCAGATAACGATAAATATAACACGTAACAGCATTAAACAGCGAATCAACAAATTCAAATCATCAACAAAGATAAATAAAAGGACTATCAATGAAGATAATTTAGAAAACAACACAATTGCCTAAACAGCAATTAACAACAAAATCTAGTTATTTAATAAATAATTAGAAATACATAATCTAATTATCCAATAGATAATTAGATAGCAACAAAATAATCAAATCAAACCAAATCAAAATACAATTTCAAAATATTGAATTGGACACACGAAACAATTCAAGCAATTGAAATATCAATTAAAACGTCAATTCTGATATGGCTGCAGTACACGCTTGCATGCACTGCCTTGCCACTACAGTGATGAATTACACAACAGCTCAGTGAATCAAAATGCAAATGAAATATCAATAAAATCATTATTGTTTTGGCTGAAGTACACGCTCACGTGCATTGCCTCGCCAAATTCAGATGTACACTTAATGCGACAAGCAGTCAAGCATCATCAAAGACCAGGCTCAAAAATCTGATTCAATACCAAAGTAATATAGAATATGTGCATATACACATATGCCTGGCTACATGATTATCAAAGTGCAGACTACACATAAGTGAAGACCACATGAGCTCAATGCAACACAAATACTCAGTACAACAAGTGAAGATGCAACCCAAATCAAAATGAACCAGATTTCGAATCAAGCAATGCAGACACCAAGGCTTGAACACATATGTACAAAGTCAGTGACAATGCCAAACGTTATCCCCAGACCCGCCATGATCAGAGAGGAGCAAAAGAAAGTGAACGAAGTACACATGAATGCATAGTGCAAAATACTGCACCAAGTAAGCTGCAACAAGTGAATTGAAGTGGATAGCTGTCTCAAGCAACAGCAAGTATACATGTACATGAAGACAGCAGATACAACTGAAATGCAAACTATATCAAACATGATACAGTAAACTACAGGATGAACATGTATGCAAGTGAATGCAACATGAAACAACAGTGAACAAGGAAGACAACTTGACACAGTTACAAGCCGGGATGAACACTGTAACAGGTCCAGAATGTGTACCAAACACAAATGCACAAATGCAAACTGCAATCATAAGGGGTGTGACAACATAAAATGAATCAGAGGCAACAATGGCACTCCACAGTATAGTGGATAATATGCAGCAACATGCAGCAACATGCAGCGCGAAACAAATGGCCTAAGCCAAACTACAAATGCAACATCATAAAAAATCATGTGATAGCCGAAGACAACAAGAAATCAACAGTAGCAAGTTCAACCACGAAAGTCAAAATCATCACATAAACAACATCACAAGCCGAAGTAAAAAAGAATGGAATCGAACAGAGTCAGAGGTAGTAGTTTCCAAAGTCAACAGAGAATTCAAAGCAACTGGAGCAAGCAAGCACAACCGAGATGAACAATCACAATGCTATATATTTCGAGTAACATCATCGGCAAATTCACAGATTCGAACACAAGCAAGAAGGCATAAAAGCAAATCTCCAAATCAACTTTCATCTCGAATCTTATATTCGAACTCAAAAATACAATAAGAGATACTTAAAAGCAAAAGGAGGCCGAAGCCAAAATACTTTCACAAAATCAAAGTGACCGAAGTCAAATGGAAATCAAGCCGTGGTGGTCACGAGATAAAATAGTGCCGTGCTAACCAAGAAAACACTAAATCACCAACATCGAAACAAAATCAAACCGCCGAAGCATAGTTCTAAGTTTGAATTAAAGATGTGAGTGAAAAATCACTCACCTTATTCGAAGAATCCAAACCCAAATTCGCAGCCACAAGCATCGCAAGAGATGATCAACCAACAGAGCAAGGAAATCGAGTTGAATCGAACATTTAAAATCGGCATCAACGAATTACCGAAACCCTAATTTCTGAAGAATGAAGAACGAGCCGCCATTCTTGTGTATTTGGTTAGGGCTTGTAAAAATGAATGAAGGGGGAAAGGAACGGGTATTCACCTCAATAACACAGCCCAAAATAAAAAGAAACGTGGCCAAGATTTAAATTTTAAAGCCCGCATACCCTTAACATTTTAAAAAAAAATTTAAACCTAATTTAAAAAGTCCCAATAACAATTTGCCAGCTGATTTAATCGTCTAATGACGATAATTAACCAGTGTAAAACCCCGGGTTGTTATAGACTCCCCTCCTTATAAAAATTACGTCCCCGCAATTTTCATAATTAAAGTTGCCAATAGCAATTATTTTTCTAACATAAACTGGTTAAGCTTGAAAAATAAAGGTTAATAGTACAAACGCCAGAGAAATCTTTTAATTTCATAAAAGAAATTCACAAATTCTCACATAATTGTCAAATAGATAATCAGAAACAACAAAACTGAATAAATACAATTATCAGCAATATTCAATTATCAATTGGATAAATAGAATACAGAAATCACAAAATAGCAATATCTAATTATCGATACGATAAGTAGAAAACAGCAAAATCTAATTGTCAACAAAGATAATTAGAAAACACAAATCACAAATCTCAAAACCGCAAATATCTAATTACCTAAACGACAATCAGAAACATCAAATATCCGATTATCAAAAACGATAATCAGAAACAACAAATATCGGATTATCAAAAACGATAATCAGAAACAACAAATATCCGATTATCAAAAACGAGAATCACAAACAACAAATATCCGATTATCAAGAACGATAATCAGAAACAACAAATATCCGATTATCAAAAAGGATAATCAGAAATCTCAAATCAACAAATATATAATTATCAAAAACGATAATCAGAAATCTCAAATCAACAAATATCTAATTATCAAAACGATAATCAGAAATCTCAAATCAACAAATATCTAATTATCAAAAAGGTAATCTGAAATCTTAAATCAACAAATATCTAATTACCTGCAGATAATTAGAAACAACAAATATCTAAAAATCAATTAAGATGATCTAGAAAATCAACATAAAAAATGGATCGATCCCAACAAATGACGAGTTTTAGCTACGCCGAACGTGCATCAACAAATGGCCGAAGCCTTCCAAGCACTATATTTTTGGTGCCTAACAAATGACCCGAAGGTCCAACAAATGACCCGAAGCTCTAGTACTGGTATTGACTCGAAGGTCCATCATATGACCCGAAGGTCAAACATCTGACCCAAAGGTCCAACATAGTGGCTCAAAAGCCCAACAAATTCATCAGAACCATCAAACAGCAAATATTTAAAATAACGAGTCCGAAATTAACCGAAATAGTGAACACACATGTCCCATACCACGTGTTTTACTAAATCGTTTAAATCTCTTCATCGTTTCCTTGAAAGTGCAAAATTATTTATTTTAAATAAATAACATTTTACGTTCTCAAACGGACAAGTTCGAAATTAAGCGACTCAGTAAAAGTGAGGGTTCATAATCCTCAATTTTGCTGAAGCGTTTAAATCGCTTCCTCATTCTTTTGAAAGCGCAAACTGTAAAATTTTTGAAAACAATTTTATTTTAAAATGATTTTTTTTAAACACGTGATTAAAACAACAACATCTGTAGCAATTTCGACAAGGAAATTGCACTTCTCAAAACACCGTAAAAACGGTTATCAAATCAGCATTGCGGGATAATCGCTTGAAAATTCACTTTAAATTTGACAGCTACTGAAGTCAAAGCGACAGCAATTTTTTTGTATACGTCGAATTCTCATCAAAATAATTCGCATCAAAATATAATACCAGTGAATATTCATTCATTAAAAATGTCAACAAAACACCGTGCTTCAAAATTTTAGCACTGGTGTAAAAATCCGGTTATAAAAATAACAGCAACAAAATACGTTTAAAACCAAACACCGATTCAACGTAAAATTAATGCAGTAACGTGCAACTCATATTTGCACGCACACTACAAGATGAACAAAGAAATCAATCGATTATATCTTCAATGAAGATATTTTAAAACAGCAAAGTCTCAACAAAATCACATAACTCCAATCGCTTCAGATTCTCAAATCGTGTGACGACCCGGCTTCCTGCGCCCAGAAAACCGTTTCGTCTTGAAGAAAGAAAGGGATGAGAAAATAGAAAAGATAGAGAAGAAAGAACATCAACATTAGAATCTCACAGTGGAATGAATAAATTATAGTAATCACATAAGTATTTACATAGTATACAACATCAGTCAGAGTTATACAAATGTTACATACTAGATAGTTATAAACACCTACCTAGTTAATACAACACAACTCAAAAAAATAACTCAAAGATACCAACACAGCGGAACTATATATATATGTACAATGCTGAAGCCTCCTGCTCCATTTCTCCTCCAGAATTCATCAAAGCTAACCTGAATCTCTTGGCTACCCGTAAAAATTTGGTTACCCGAGAGTTAATGAAAAACAAAAATAAACTCCGGGTCAGACATGGGTCTGGTATGAGTAACAGGTTAAAGTTGCTTAATTTTGAAAATCCTTTTGAAAACAAAAGGTATCACGTAAGACTCCCCACAAATAAACATGGGTAAGTTTTTACCTTACGCTAACCAAAACATTTGATAGGAAATTCTATGATATTATAATAGGTCGAGGGTTTTCAAGTAAATAGAAAATAGCCGAAATTGTTACATTCATTAAATTCCAGCTACTAGCCACAAAAGTGGGTAATACAATCAAAACCGTTGGCACTTATTGGATTGTGGATTCCATACAATGGCAGGGCTACTGGGGTACCGCCCGTCACAGTACGTGGCCTAGATCAACGTATCGAGGATCACTCCCGACCCCCTGCAACACAAGGCTGGAACCATTCCTTACTGGACAGTCCCGAACAAGATAAACCCCGGCAGTTGTTGCAATCAACCGCCCACACAGCCGAAAATAAGGGACATCTAGACAGGGGAATATCCTTGTCCTGCTTGGGCATGACCCACCTAACCTTGCTGCACCTCCCCTGTTTTAGCCATTCCCGGTTGGTGAGGCTTGAGGCTACGATTACCTTTAGAGAACATATTTCTTAGAATGCTCATCGCTCGCATGACGATGTGTTGAAAGCATTCAATCCATACAAGTTCGTTCCGGGTTCGAACGAAACCGAAGGCATTATCTCGTTACACTCATTTTGGAATCACCCTCAGAGTTAACGACAATAACCCTTGCATTCCAAATCTTCATCTTCACTTCAGATTCACGACCTATCGTTAATTTGGAATCGATGCGGTTTTCGGATGTTCCAAATAAGGAAAACCGATACCGGTCTCATCGAAATCCAAAACGTGTCTTTTAAGGCCAAGTTGTCTATTTAGTCTTAACAGTTTAATTCAATATTATCAATACACACAGATAGATAATTCATAATATCACAGTAGATAATCACATCATCATCATAAACAGAGAATTAATATCATCATCCAAACAGATAATAAATATTATAATATTTAACTATGCATCCATATCACATAGATATTACTCATATCTGAATTCTCAATCATCAAATAAAATATCAATAACATTCATCCATAAGCAATGGGTTATAATCTTACCATTTGTAATTAATTTAAAATGAATTAAATTAACTACTTCTATCACTAATTAATTTAAAGTAAATTAAATTAATTACTTCATCTATAAATCCTGCTTGTACAACCATTAATTAATTATAAATCAAATTAATTAATTAATCTCTAGATATTCATCTTGATTAACACCTTTGATTAATCATTTTCTAATTACAGTAAGTAATTAGTCTTCAATTAATTACATAAATTAATTATCCTAAATCATTTAGTAATTAGTATTTAATTACTTCATTTATTAATTAAATATAATTAATTACATTTATCCTTAATTAATTACATAAATAAATCACCACATTATTGATTATTCCTTAATTAACCAATTCTTAATTACATCATTAATTATTAATTAATGATCTTTAATTTTGATTTAAATTAAATTACTTTGATTAAATTAATTACATTAAGTAATTAATCTTTAATTAAACACAATTATTAATCACCTTTGATTAATATCAACCAGTAATTAACTATCCTTAATTACTCTTATTAATAAATTAATTATCCCATAATTAATTATCTCCATTAATTAATCCTTTGATTAATTTCAAAAGTAATTATCCAAATTACTTCATTAACACATCATTTCACTAATTACATTCAGTAATTAATACTAATTACTTTCCCAAGTAATTATGCTTCATTAAGCACACTAGGTAATTACACTCATCAATTTATCAAACGATTTTCTTAAATTAATTAACTTAATTTAATCATCTTATCAAAATTAATCACAACAAGTAATTAATCTCTTAATTACTTTTATCAAGTGATTACATTTAACAATTTACAATAGATTATCTGATTATTCAGATTAATTATATTAATTAATGACATACATTAATAATCTTTAGTTAATTATCTTCATTAACTAATAACATTTCTTAAATTACTTTCTTAATTAATTTCTAGTATAAATTAATCTAAACTATTAGTTTATAAAATAAGTCATTTCTTGATTAACTTATTCATTTAATCATTTAAATATCTTAATTATTCCTACGATAATTTATTTCTTTATTAATGACTCATAAATATTAAAGTATATTAGAACATTACATTTTAAATTTAAATTCAAATTCCATTTTGAATTTAAGATTCAAAAATGATTATTATTTAAACATTTCCAAATTTAAATTCAATTTAAAATCCTTTAAATAAATGTAAATAACATTTATAACTTACATGTGAACCTATATACGAAAGCCTTTAAGTTCAACTATTTAAATCTTTTATTTAAATTTAAACTTCCAAAAGACATTTATTTTTTAAACTTTCAAACTCAAGATAAAACAATTTATCTACTTTCCATTCAAAATTTCTTTATAAAAAGAACTATACTCAAAATCAATTCAAATATTATTTCGAAACAAGTTACTTTTTAAACTATTTAGCTTAAACTTATTTTATATATTTAGATTTAGAAACTAATTTAAATTCAGATCTGTATTCAAGAAAACTTGAATTCATAAATTAACTTTGAATTCTAAAATTTTGGTTTAACTTACTTTAAAAAATTTGATTTTTTTAATTCTTGATTTAAAATCCAAATTTATTTATAAAACCTTAGATTCAAAAGTTCCATGTGAATTTATACTTTAACCCTTAAATTTAAAACTCAGTTTAAATACTATTTAAGAAATTTTGACAAAATTTGAACCTGGGAAAAATCAGGTTTACTAAAACCTGAAAACCAACCCCTGCCTCGAGACAAAACCCAGCTTGCTTCGGGTCTCCCCCTTCCTTACTTCGAGTCACGTACTCGAGTAGTTTTCCCCCAGACAAAAACTCAGCACACAGGAAAAAAAAACAAACACCCAGCACTTCCATGGCACGGTGCACATGCACCGTGGCCCAGCCACCTCCGGCCATCCACACGAACCCCAACACGTCGCCGGCTACCACCAGATAACATCACAACCATCCATAATCGTCACGGCAACTCGAATCAAAAATTGAGTTAAATTGCCAAACCTGGAAACAACTTGAGCAACTTCACCTCGACCCTGTCAGCGCTCCGTCCTCCCAATGTCGATCATCGGAACGCCATCGCCTCCTGCTACAACCTCGACCATGTCCCTCTTCAAGTCCCCATAAGCGCGTCGAACTCGATCCCCAATTCAAGGCGTACGAGACCCAAAACCGAAGCATAGCAAAACTAGGTTTACAAAAAGAATATCGTCGTCGTCGCCACCACGCCTAGCTGCACCACCTACCACCATTTTTCCTCGACCCTCCAATCACTCGTCCCTCGCCACAGAGAACCCCGAGCACTCCGGTCCACTAGATCACCAGGAAATCACAATTTCACCTATTATGTTCAACCCATAACTACACCTTCAACACTTAATTATAAATTGTGCTTTTAATTTTAAAAATCAAGTTTTTGTTTAGTGTTTTAGTTTATATTCCTGAACTAAGTAATTATGAAGTTTGAGTTTTACCAAAAACTTGAGTTTATACTGTTCTTATTATCTTCCCAGAGCAGATTTGAATTTGTTTAGCTTAAATAAAATTTTAGCATCTTCTTTGTAACCAAACAATCAAGTCTTATTTTGATCCTGAGTCCTAACAATAAGTGGATCAAGCAGTATAGGTTTTTAAACTAAACTGGCTTGAAATTTTAGAACTGAGATGTTCTTCAGGTATTTACAAACACATATGCATCACACATCCAAAAATACACAGAGATATTCCCATATATATACACATACAAACTTATTTCAGATATAAATAAAGCAACCATATTTATATTTGAGTTTAACAAAAAATGTTACTCACCATTGCTTTAGGAAAGACACAGAGCATTCTTTTTGTCTGAAACAAGTTGAACTTTAAAACTGGAAAGTAGTTTTGCTTGATTTTCCTTTAATTCATATTGCCTTTTGTTGTTGATGTTTCAGTTTATATAAATGGAAAAGCTACTTGTATATCTTAGGTTTACTGATCTATGTTGAACGAACTAAAGAAGATGGCATGTATATAAAGAAGTTTATAGTGGAAGGTGATAACTGGGTTAAGCACATGCAGATATAATTATGTTCTTGTTTGTATCAGGCAAGATATTTATCAAATGGGGGCTGAGATGCTCAATTAGATTTCGAATTGACCTAAGTTGGTGCTGAGATGAAAGCTAATGTACTATATGTTTCCTACTAATACAAATCTTATGTTCATATTTTTTTCTTCTTCTACATTTTCTTTGCTTTATATTTGTTTTCTTAACAGGCTACATTCATATTTATCTTGCTTTGTACATATTTTTTTCCCTTGCTTGAACCTTCATCTACAAGCTACCTGCACATTATTTTATTTTTACTTTGTTCATTTGCATTTCTTTTACTAGCACATATTTTTACTTTGTCTTGCATACTTACAAGCATATGTTTTGAACTTTACTTTGCATTGCAACAGTTTACATTCATATTTATACTACTCTTTGCATTTCTTTTACAAGCATATATATTTAACTATGTTTACTTAACTTTGCTCCGCATTCTTTTCTGCTTACTCTTTAACCTGCATACTATATTGCAGCTACACACCTAGCTTATTCATTAGCCCGCATCATATTTTTCTTATTTTATTTTGTTTTATACTTGATGTTTATATTTGTCGAATCTTAATCTATAAGCTACTAGTATTTTATTTTATCTTGTTTTAATTGCCAACGTAACTATTGTACAGACATGATTACATGCTTTTGTATTTCACATTCATATTATAAAATTGTTTTAGTCATTTGTTTGGTTTATTACTTTAGTTACTTATTGTTTCTTAACCTTATGTTAATATCACAATTTCATAAGTTTATGTATTCAGACTTATTTTATAACCTATACTTGGTTTTACACTTATGTTTCATATGTATAAAGTTTTGTTTAATTTTTAAACATTGTTGAAAGATTTTATTTTAAATCATAGCTTTCCAAAATATGTGTATATAAGTTTAAAATAATAATTCCTATTTATTTAAATCCATTGTAAAGATTTACATTATTAATATAGCTCACTATTAAATCAAAATAATTTATAAAAGAAACAATTTCTTCAAAATATAAATTACTTATTTTATAAAGCTAAATTAAAAAGAACAAAACAATCTTTTTATTTAAATTTAAACCTAAGTTAGAATTTATTTTAAACAAATTAAATTTATCTTGAGTATTTTTAAAATCATATTATTATTTATTCAATATTAAATTTCCAAATTATCAAAAATAATAGAATTAGAAAACATAGCTTTATCTACTAACTTTAAAAACAAAACTTATCTATTTATAACATATACCAATATATACATATATACATTATAAATATAAACAATTTAAATTAGCTTTTAAAAGATAAACTATCAGTTAAATATTTATTTAAAAGAATATTATTAAATCAATTTAAATATTATTAACAAATATTATCAAATCAATTTAATTTTTAATGTAGATTATTAAATTGATATTTCCCCAAATTTCCGGGATGTCACAAATCGGTTTCGAAATTTTCAATGAAAACAAAAATAAACACATCTATGTAACAACATAATGAATATAATTTCATTTTCATATTTCGATTTTTAAATCAAAAAGGTTATCAACTGTACTCAGCGAAGACAGTCTCACTGTTTCCGCTGCGCACACTGATAAACAGAACACAAATTTCTCAATCATCAAAACACAATTTCACTTTTACTTTTAAATAAAGATATTTAAAAATTTCATCATAATTTCAAAACTTTAATTTTGACTCAAGACACAGATAAAAACATCAACAAATAGTTGTAACACATGTTCCATCTAAGTTGTGTTCTATATTATGTTCATAAAACCCTCGCTCTGATACCAACTGTGACGCCCCACCTCTATGCTCATAATATAAAAGAGTATTAAAGTAAATACTGTCTGTTATTACAAAGAATAAGACTGGATAGGAGTGGCCATCCGTAATTAGGCCTTACATTAGTATTGCTTATCTCGATAGGAGTGCTATATATTCTTTTTATTTTATCTCTTAGTTTATTTACTCCCATCGACATATCCAATTCCAGTATAAAAACGAACTACGATGGTTCATAATAGTTCATGACACATATATAATACTAACACAGATAAGCTAAACATAGAACACGGATAATATAAAATCTCATATATATAACTGAAGTCAGTTATAATACATGTGATACAATACATATGATACAACTACAACTGTCGACGCTGGAAGTTACATATACAAATACATTATTGTAAATAATATACATGAATACATATCATCCTATAAAATGACTACGACAACTCCAAAAGATATGAAGAAACTTCATAGATCAAGCAGCAACCCAAAGCAAGATGACAACAACCTATAATAACTCAGTCTGACCCGAGTATTAATTCAAAAGAAAATAATACGCGGGTCAGTCTAATTCAAACTCAGTTATTAATGCACGGAAGCAATAATAATTAAATAAAAAATAAACGACAGTCACAATAAATCTTACTTATCCAATCCTTTAATAAGAAAATCGATTAATGGTAAATATAATACATAACAGCATTAAACAGCGAATCAACAAATCCAAATCATCAACAAAAATAAAAGGACTATCAATGAAGATAATTTAGAAAACAACAGAATTGTCTAAACAACAATTAACAATAAAATCTAATTATTTAATAAATAATTATAAACACATAATCTAATTATCCAATAGATAATTAGATAGCAACAAAATAATCAAATCAAACCAAATCAAAATACAATTTCAAAATATTGAATTGGACACACGAAACAATTCAAGTAATTGAAATATCAATAAAACGTCAATTCTGCTAGGGCTACAGTACATGCTCGCGTGCACTGCCTCACTACTACAGTGATGAATTACACAACAGCTCAGTGAATCAAAATGCAAATGAAATATCAATAAAATCAATACTGTTTTGGCTGCAGTACACGCTCACATGCATTGCCTTGCCAAAATTCAGATGTACACTTAATGCGACAAGTAGTCAAGCATCATCAAAGACCAGGCTCAAATATCTGATTCAATACCAAAGTAATATAGAATATGTGCATATATACACATGCCTGGCTACATGATTATCAAATTTCATACTACACATAAGTGAAGACCACATGAGCTCAATGCAACACAAATTGTAACGACCCGTATTTTACGTGTCGATAGATTGTAGAATTTATAGGTCGTTAGTGTTGATAAGTTGTGTGGAAGTTAACTCGTATGGTGCTTAGGTCGAATTTACGAGTTAAGTTAGTCAACGACTTAGTGCTTAAGTCGTTTGGTAGCCTAGGTCGTTAGGGATTGAGTCGTGACCGACTTAACGTCTTAGGTCATGTGATGATTGAGTCGGTAGGAGCCTAGGTCATGCGAACGAGTCATGGAGGTAGCCGACTTAAGGGGATAGGTCGTTTGGATGTTAGGTCGTTGGGGAGTCTAGTAAGCGACCTAAGAGTTAACGAGTCAGCGACCTACGTGTTAGTGAGTCAGTTGTTGGCGAGTTAAGTATGTCAACGACCTAAGAAAAGTTAGGTCGTTGAACGACTTAAGGGAGTGTTAGGCCGCTGGGCAAGTTGAGTCGCGTGAGCGACTTAGTGTTAGGGATGCTGTGTATTAAGTCGGCAGGACTTGAGTCGTTAGCGACTTATAGATAGCTTGGGCAGGAGTTAGGTCAGCATTGTTGAGTCGTAAGTCGTTGTGTTAGGTCAGCAAGGAGTTGAGTCGGCAGGGTCTTAGGTCGTAGGTCGGCATGCTAGTTAAGTCGTCAGGCGACCTAGGACTTAGGAAATGCGGCAGTGTGTTGAGTCGTGTGACAGTTGGGTCGGCAGTACGTTGAGTCGTTAGGTCGGCCTGTGTTTTAGGTCGCGTCTGGGTTAAGTCGTAAGTCGGCCTTGGTTGTATGTTGTGTTGGTTAGGTCGTAGGTCGTAGGGGCTGATGAGTCGGCAACGACTCATAGTTAGGTCGGGGACGACCTAAGGGGCGACGACCTAAGGGGTTTCCAGCCTATAAATAGAGGGGTTTGGCTCACTTTTTGGCACCGGTTTTTGAAGCGACGAAGTGCTGCCATTTTGAAGACTCGACTACAACATTTCTTCATCTTCTTTTCTCCATTCCAATCTAATTCTAACATCCATCCAAGATCGAAGATCAAGATCAAAGATCAAGAGCCAAAGTTGAAGATTTTCATCCGAAGAGGCTAGATTTCACCGTTTCAAGTGAAATTTCTCCGGATCAAGTCCAAGTCCTTGCTGTCCAGATCTGTAGTTGATTCATTTTAGGTTGTTTTGGTGATTTGGTGAGTGGTAGTTATCTCTCACACGGACCCAAAGGAGTGTAGTGGATTGGTGATATGTTTATGTGTTAAAGTTAGCGTTTTCTCGCATTTTCCTTAAGTCTGCATGTAGATCCATCATATTTGAAGATGTTTATCTATGAAAGTTATTTATCAAGTATTAGAGACAAAACCCATGTTTTAGATTTGGTAGATCTATGCTAAAAACCATGATTTCACGTATGTTGGACTTTTGCTCACTTAATTACGAAATTTCCATTATAATTGATATTGCTTAATAGATCTTGTTTGAATGGTTGAATGTTTGAATGTATGTTAGATTTGATTGCTCCAAGTTAGCTTGTAGTTGATTTGGAACAAGATGGTTGAAGATGATTCAAAAGCTAAGTGGAAAGGCTCTTGAATGGTGAAAGCTGCCAATGGCATATGAAGCGGATGTGGAAGCTCATATGGATGGATTCGAGGATGTGGGATCTTGCCATGATGCGAGAAGGCAAAGCATGGTTGAGTTGGGACTTTGCGATGATATGATGAGGCAAGGCTTGTGTTGAGATGGGACGGGTCATGATGACGTTCCAAGTTGAGAGACTTTGCTATGATGTGATGAGGCAAGACATATGTTGTGATGGGACGGGTCACGAAGACATTCCAAGCACGGGTCATGACGACGTGCAAAGTTATAACTCGGTGATGCGGTCCGGGTTGGGGTGGATAATGGTTAGCTTGAGAGGCGCTTGAGCTAGTATGGAAGTAGTCGTCGAGGAGGATGACTAGGAGGCTAAGATCTCATCGTTGTTGAAGGTTCTAGCATACTCAAAGCAAGGGTACGTTGGAACGGGTCACGATGACGTTCCAGGCACGGGTCATGATGACGTGCTAGTACTCTGGGCTGATGCGTTCGGCTTAGGCACGGGTCACGATGACGTGCGGAGTTATGGCTAAACCGGGGTTACCATTAGCCCTTGACAGGCGGTCATTCAACTAACGGTGAAATCAAGGCAATGATAACAGTGATAGCCAGAGTCATGGATGTTTGGATGTTTGGTTGTATCATCATTCGGCTTCAAGAGCGGTGTTTTCTGGGTGCTTATCTGATCTTGGTTTAGGCCTTGGGGGTTTGTATTTGGAAAACATCGTCCTTGACTCGAGTGATTATTGCTTTACCTTACTTATCTGCTATGTTATGCTTACTTCTCCTTAGTGTGTGTCTGGGGGCTATCACTGTAGAAAGAGGTGGAGTGGGATGGTTTGGTTCCTATTCCTTTTATCCCTTATGCTCTTTGGTATGTTTGATTGTTAATTTACTGCTCACTAAGACTTTGTCTGACTCAAGGTTTTATGTCTCCTCTTATTACCTTGGGCTGTTCATCCATGTTTGGGATGGGCAGACTAGGTAGCAGGTGGCAGGTGTTGTGCTTAGAGTTTTCCGCTGATGATGACGAAGACGAGCAGGAGGCTATGCATATTATTTTCTTATATGTACTGGGTATCCGCTGCTGTATTTGATGAGTGTTTGTAGTGAGGTCTTGATGTATGGATTTGTTGAGATGATTGTATAAAACTTCTGTGATGCTTATATGATGATTTTTCTGTTATGAGACTTCACTATATATTTCTCTATTGTATTTCATCCATGCGCTGTGAGTTACGATAGAGATTCTGCGATTTTATTTTACCCTGACTATCATCCATGGTTGCCTTGCACACCTTTCAGCGCACTATTCCCTTGTTTTGGTGCGGGAGTCATGGGTGGTCGTCACATTTGGTATCAGAGCTTTGGTTAATCGATTTCAGCCAACGCTCGCTGACGTAACTACGTATGAGAGACGTAATTGTATTTTGATGGATGATTACTATATATAATATAGTAGCCTAGAAGGATTTGAACTCCTTATGCAGTTGTTTCTTAAGGTGTTCTAATCATTCTTATTACAGATATTAAGGATGAGTCGAAGAGGGAGACCAGCTGCAAGGGAAAGCCGTGCTGATGAAGGAGCTGTTGATTATGGAACTATGTTCGAAGCGATGATGACTTCGATCATGAGAAGGATACCAGCTTCAGGATCATCAGTGGATGTGGGAGTTCAAGTTCAAGCTCCAAGACCGGTGGATTTTGCTAAGCTTTGCAAGGATTATACTTCTCTTGGAGGAAAAGCTTTCTTGGGGACGGAGTCGACTATTGAGGTGCAGAGATGGATTGATGCTTGCAAAAGGATCTTTGGTGACTTAGGGATTGAGGATGCAACTAAGAGAAAGCTTGCATCGAGACAGCTTCAGGGGAGAGCTGCTGATTGGTGGAATTCTATCACCATAGATACACCAGAAGAGGATATTACTTGGGAGCAGTTCCAAGTTAGATTTGAAGCCAAGTTCATCTCTACTGCTCAGAGGTCTGTTTTGTTCAAGAGATTTGTGGAGCTCAAACAAGGCGGAAGGCCTGTTCTGGAGTATATTTCTGAGTTCGAAGCTTTGTCTAAGTATGCCAGATCATATATTGATTCTCCCTACCAGAAGAATGAAAAGTTTGTGACTGGTCTGGATGCTTATCTAGGAAGGCAGTTAGTGGATCATCTGGACGATCCATTTGAGAAGCTGGTGGAGAAAGCTCTGAGGCATGAGAGTTTGTTTCCTAGGGAAAGTTCTGTTGTTGCTGTAACCAGGGAAGGATCTAAACCACAGCAGAGTGGGAATAAGAAGAGGAAGCAGCAGCAACAGAAGGGAAAGGATGGTCAGAAGAAGCCAAAGGGCGAGGTGACTTGTTATAACTGCCGTCAGAAGGGTCATCTTTCTCGGGATTGCAAGAATCCGAAGGTGCAGTTGAAGTGTTACAACTGTGATAAGCTGGGACACATTAAGAAGGACTGTCCAGAACCGAGGAAAGATAGGCAGGTTGTGCAAGCCTATGCTTTGGGGGCTGTTCCATCGTCTTCAAAAGCTCCGACTGCTGAAGAAAAGGGGAAGAGTGTGGTGGTTCAAGGTACTCTTTCTATTTGTGGTGTTCCAGTTAGAGTGTTGTTTGATACTGGAGCGTCGCATTCTTTTGTTTGTGATGATTTGGTAAGCCGGTTAGGTATGAAACCGGATATTGTTGATAGGCCATTGGTTGTGACTAATCCAGTGGGGGGTTCGTCATGTTTGTGTATGATATGCCGTGGTCTAGTTGTGTCGAGTCATGATTGCTCGTTTGTTTGTGATTGCTTTGTTCTGAACTTTGCGGGGTTCGGAATTATTTTGGGTATGGACTGGCTTAGGAAGTATGCGGCTAGGATTGATTGTGAGAGGCTTGAGGTGACAGTCGGGAATGTGGAAGGGCGAAAGGTTGTGATACGATGTAAGCATGAAGAAGGCGTCTTCATGAGCTTCATGTATTCGCTAGTTGTTCCACGGGATGGACTGTCATCGGTGCCTATTGTGAATGAGTTTGAGAATGTCTTTGAGGAAGTCAAAGGGTTGCCGCCGCATAGGGAGATCGAGTTTCGTATCGATCTAGTTGAGGGAGCCAGACCTGTTGTGATGCCTCTTAGGCGGATGGCACCGAGGGAGCAGCAAGAGCTGAAGGTGCAAGTTGATGACCTTTTGCAGAAAGGATTCATTCGGAGAAGTGTGTCCGAATGGGGTGCGCCAGTTGTGTTCGCAACCAAAGCGGATGGATCGTTGAGGTTGTGTGTGGATTATCGTGAGCTGAATAAGGTGACTAAGAAGAACAAGTATCCATTGCCGAGAATAGATGACTTGTTTGATCAGCTTCACGAGGCTAAGGTGTTTTCTCAGATGGATTTGGCAACGGGATTTCACCAGTTGAGAGTGGCGAAGGATAGTGTGCCGAAGACTGCTTTCAGGACACCATCCGGGTTTTATGAGTGGCTGGTAATGCCGTTTGGATTGACTAACGCACCAGCATATTTTGTGGATCTTATGAATAGAGTGTTCAGAGATCAGTTGAATAGGTTCGTGCTTGTGTTCGTGGATGATATTCTGATTTATTCCAGAACTGAGGGAGAGCACAAGACACACTTGAGGATTGTTTTGGGGATCTTGCGGAAACATCAGCTGAAGGCTAAGTTTTCGAAGTGTCACTTCTGGAAGAATGAAGTGAGGTTCTTAGGTCATGTTATTTCTGGAAATGGAATAGCGGTTGATCCCGCTAAGGTGGCAGCGATCCAGGATTGGGTTAGGCCTAAGAATGCATCTGATGTGAGAAGTTTTCTTGGATTAGCAGGATATTATCGTCGGTTTATCAAAGACTTTTCCAAGATAGCTGCACCGTTGACAGGATTGACGAAGAAGAATCAAGTGTTCAGATGGAATGATAAGTGTGAACAAGCTTTCATAATCCTGAAAGAGCGACTGACAAGTGCTCCTGTTTTGACTATTCCGAGTGGGAATGATGAGATGGTGGTTTACACCGATGCATGTGGCACTGGACTAGGAGCGGTGCTAATGCAGAAGGATAAAGTTGTTGCGTATGCTAGTCGACAACTGAAGCCGCATGAAAGGAACTATCCGACTCATGATTTGGAGTTAGCGGCGATTGTGTTTGCTTTGAAGATGTGGAGACATTATCTATTGGGAGTTAGATTCGAGTTGTTTACAGATCATAAGTCGTTGAAGTATCTGTTCTCCCAAAAGGATTTAAATCTTCGACAGCAACGGTGGCTAGAGTTCCTAGCATCTTATGATTTTGGTATAGCCTATACTCCGGGGAAAGGTAACGCAGTGGCTGATGCGTTAAGTCGAAGACATGCAGGATTGGGAGCCATGTTTTCAGAATGGAAGAGTCTTGAGTATTTGGCTGGATTTGATTTCAGGCCTAGATGTGAATTGGAACCTGAGATGTTGGCAAACTTATCAATAAGGCCTACTCTTGTGGAAAGAATTGGCGAGGGTCAAAAGCAAGACGATAAGCTTGTCAAGGTTATCCGAGATTTGGAATCTGGATTGGACCCAGAGAAGAATAAAGGATTTGAAGTCGATCGAGAGGGTTGGCTTCGAAAGCAAGGGCGACTAGTTGTTCCCGATGTAGATGGATTGAGAGATGAAGTTCTGAGGGAGAGTCATCACTCGAAGTTGACAATTCATCCAGGTGGAAATAAGATGTATCGGGATATGAAGAGAACCTACTACTGGGAAGGTATGAAGAAGGATGTTGGAAACTTTATTTCCAAGTGTATGAATTGCCAGTTGGTGAAAGCTGAGCAGAAGAAGCCCAGTGGATTGCTTCAGCCATTAGAGGTTCCTACATGGAAATGGGAGCAAGTGTCGATGGACTTTATCGATGGTCTACCTAGGACAAGAGCAGGGAATGAAGGGATTTGGGTCATCGTAGATCGTTTGACCAAGAGTGCAAGATTCATTCCTGTTCGATCGACTAGGACTGCATCGAAGTTGGCTGAGTTGTATGTTAAGTGGATAGTTCGTTTCCATGGTGTTCCGAAGAGTATAGTGAGCGATCGAGACCCATTGTTCACTAGTAGATTTTGGAAGAGCTTCCAGGAAGTTTTGGGAACCGAGTTGTGTTTGAGTACAGCTTATCACCCTCAAACAGATGGTCAGACTGAGAGAGTCAACCGAGTTTTGGAAGATCTTCTTAGAGCATGTGTTTTGGACTTCGGAGGATCATGGGAAGATCACCTTCATTTGGTGGAGTTTGCTTATAATAACAGTTATCAGTCGAGTATTGGTATGGCACCATATGAGGCATTATATGGAAGACCGTGTAACTCTCCGACATGTTGGTTGGAAACTGGAGAAAAGCTGATACTTGGGCCAGAGATGATTCGACAGACTTCGGATTGTATAGAGATCATTCGACAAAGAATGAAGGCAGCCCAGGATCGTCAGAAAAGTTATGCAGATAATCGTCGGAAGGATTTGGAATTCGACGTGGGTGATATGGTTTTTGTGAAGATTTCTCCATTGAAGAATGTTATAAGATTCGGGAACAAAGGAAAGTTAACTCCAAGATTCGTTGGACCATTCCCGATTATCGAGCGAATTGGAAAGCTCGCTTATAGATTGGAGTTACCGGAAAAGATGGCGGGTGTGCACAATGTTTTTCATGTATCTTGTCTACGGAAGTATATGCACGACCCAACTACGGTGGTTTCTGCTGATAGCTGTGAAGACTTAGAGGTTGATCCTGTTGTTTCGAGACCTCGTAAGCCGCTTCGTATTGTTGAAACCGATACGAAACAGCTTAGGAGGAAGACGATTACGTTGCTCAAGGTACAATGGAGTGATGATGTTAACGACTGTACATGGGAGGAGGAAGAGAGGATGAAGGCAGCTCATCCCGGACTCTTCGAGGTATGGCCCTAAAGTGTCGTGACATCTCATGAATTTGTAGCTTGTTCTAAGTCTTAGAATTCTGCATGCTAGGTTAGAATTGGATGCATGATCTGTTGATTGCTATGGATGGTAGGCATGCGGAATATCTTTGATTTCTGTTGATTGCTTGGAATTTCGAGGGCGAAATTCCTAAGGGGGAGAGAATGTAACGACCCGTATTTTACGTGTCGATAGATTGTAGAATTTATAGGTCGTTAGTGTTGATAAGTTGTGTGGAAGTTAACTCGTATGGTGCTTAGGTCGAATTTACGAGTTAAGTTAGTCAACGACTTAGTGCTTAAGTCGTTTGGTAGCCTAGGTCGTTAGGGATTGAGTCGTGACCGACTTAACGTCTTAGGTCATGTGATGATTGAGTCGGTAGGAGCCTAGGTCATGCGAACGAGTCATGGAGGTAGCCGACTTAAGGGGATAGGTCGTTTGGATGTTAGGTCGTTGGGGAGTCTAGTAAGCGACCTAAGAGTTAACGAGTCAGCGACCTACGTGTTAGTGAGTCAGTTGTTGGCGAGTTAAGTATGTCAACGACCTAAGAAAAGTTAGGTCGTTGAACGACTTAAGGGAGTGTTAGGCCGCTGGGCAAGTTGAGTCGCGTGAGCGACTTAGTGTTAGGGATGCTGTGTATTAAGTCGGCAGGACTTGAGTCGTTAGCGACTTATAGATAGCTTGGGCAGGAGTTAGGTCAGCATTGTTGAGTCGTAAGTCGTTGTGTTAGGTCAGCAAGGAGTTGAGTCGGCAGGGTCTTAGGTCGTAGGTCGGCATGCTAGTTAAGTCGTCAGGCGACCTAGGACTTAGGAAATGCGGCAGTGTGTTGAGTCGTGTGACAGTTGGGTCGGCAGTACGTTGAGTCGTTAGGTCGGCCTGTGTTTTAGGTCGCGTCTGGGTTAAGTCGTAAGTCGGCCTTGGTTGTATGTTGTGTTGGTTAGGTCGTAGGTCGTAGGGGCTGATGAGTCGGCAACGACTCATAGTTAGGTCGGGGACGACCTAAGGGGCGACGACCTAAGGGGTTTCCAGCCTATAAATAGAGGGGTTTGGCTCACTTTTTGGCACCGGTTTTTGAAGCGACGAAGTGCTGCCATTTTGAAGACTCGACTACAACATTTCTTCATCTTCTTTTCTCCATTCCAATCTAATTCTAACATCCATCCAAGATCGAAGATCAAGATCAAAGATCAAGAGCCAAAGTTGAAGATTTTCATCCGAAGAGGCTAGATTTCACCGTTTCAAGTGAAATTTCTCCGGATCAAGTCCAAGTCCTTGCTGTCCAGATCTGTAGTTGATTCATTTTAGGTTGTTTTGGTGATTTGGTGAGTGGTAGTTATCTCTCACACGGACCCAAAGGAGTGTAGTGGATTGGTGATATGTTTATGTGTTAAAGTTAGCGTTTTCTCGCATTTTCCTTAAGTCTGCATGTAGATCCATCATATTTGAAGATGTTTATCTATGAAAGTTATTTATCAAGTATTAGAGACAAAACCCATGTTTTAGATTTGGTAGATCTATGCTAAAAACCATGATTTCACGTATGTTGGACTTTTGCTCACTTAATTACGAAATTTCCATTATAATTGATATTGCTTAATAGATCTTGTTTGAATGGTTGAATGTTTGAATGTATGTTAGATTTGATTGCTCCAAGTTAGCTTGTAGTTGATTTGGAACAAGATGGTTGAAGATGATTCAAAAGCTAAGTGGAAAGGCTCTTGAATGGTGAAAGCTGCCAATGGCATATGAAGCGGATGTGGAAGCTCATATGGATGGATTCGAGGATGTGGGATCTTGCCATGATGCGAGAAGGCAAAGCATGGTTGAGTTGGGACTTTGCGATGATATGATGAGGCAAGGCTTGTGTTGAGATGGGACGGGTCATGATGACGTTCCAAGTTGAGAGACTTTGCTATGATGTGATGAGGCAAGACATATGTTGTGATGGGACGGGTCACGAAGACATTCCAAGCACGGGTCATGACGACGTGCAAAGTTATAACTCGGTGATGCGGTCCGGGTTGGGGTGGATAATGGTTAGCTTGAGAGGCGCTTGAGCTAGTATGGAAGTAGTCGTCGAGGAGGATGACTAGGAGGCTAAGATCTCATCGTTGTTGAAGGTTCTAGCATACTCAAAGCAAGGGTACGTTGGAACGGGTCACGATGACGTTCCAGGCACGGGTCATGATGACGTGCTAGTACTCTGGGCTGATGCGTTCGGCTTAGGCACGGGTCACGATGACGTGCGGAGTTATGGCTAAACCGGGGTTACCATTAGCCCTTGACAGGCGGTCATTCAACTAACGGTGAAATCAAGGCAATGATAACAGTGATAGCCAGAGTCATGGATGTTTGGATGTTTGGTTGTATCATCATTCGGCTTCAAGAGCGGTGTTTTCTGGGTGCTTATCTGATCTTGGTTTAGGCCTTGGGGGTTTGTATTTGGAAAACATCGTCCTTGACTCGAGTGATTATTGCTTTACCTTACTTATCTGCTATGTTATGCTTACTTCTCCTTAGTGTGTGTCTGGGGGCTATCACTGTAGAAAGAGGTGGAGTGGGATGGTTTGGTTCCTATTCCTTTTATCCCTTATGCTCTTTGGTATGTTTGATTGTTAATTTACTGCTCACTAAGACTTTGTCTGACTCAAGGTTTTATGTCTCCTCTTATTACCTTGGGCTGTTCATCCATGTTTGGGATGGGCAGACTAGGTAGCAGGTGGCAGGTGTTGTGCTTAGAGTTTTCCGCTGATGATGACGAAGACGAGCAGGAGGCTATGCATATTATTTTCTTATATGTACTGGGTATCCGCTGCTGTATTTGATGAGTGTTTGTAGTGAGGTCTTGATGTATGGATTTGTTGAGATGATTGTATAAAACTTCTGTGATGCTTATATGATGATTTTTCTGTTATGAGACTTCACTATATATTTCTCTATTGTATTTCATCCATGCGCTGTGAGTTACGATAGAGATTCTGCGATTTTATTTTACCCTGACTATCATCCATGGTTGCCTTGCACACCTTTCAGCGCACTATTCCCTTGTTTTGGTGCGGGAGTCATGGGTGGTCGTCACACAAATACTTAAGTACAACAAGTGAAGATGCAACCCAAATCAAAATGAACCAGAATTCGAATCAAGCAATGCAGACACTAGGGCTTGAACACATATGTACAAAGTTAGTGACAATGCCAAACGTTATCCCCAGAACCGCCATGTATTAACGTAAAAATCTGATGCTAACACCCCGGTGTAAGTAGTGTAAGTATGAAAGCACCACCCGTTGGTACGGGAACAAAGTATATGCAGAGAAATCACGGAAAAGTAGTAAAAGACAACAGTTTTATAGTGGTTCGGCTTAAGATCGAGCCTACGTCCACTTTAAATTCCTTTATTGATGATTTGATTACAATTCTTTACAATGCACTTCGATTACAATTCCGATGAGACAAACAACTAGAACTTTGATGTAGAAGAATCTTTTGAGTTCATGTTGAATGATCCAAATCTTCTCTTGAAGTTTGTTGTAGCATCTTTGGCATTTGGAGTGCTTGTAGTGCTGTTTGAGTCGAGAGAATGACATAGTATCGACCCTTCGAAGAATGAGCCAAAAAGTCCCCTTATGTTTGGAGCCCAGGCCGTATTTATAAAGAATTCTTCAAAGGCCTTAAGTCGTTTACGACTTAAGGTAAGTCGTAATTCGTGGGTTACAGTATAGGATAAGTCGCGGGTCGTTGGCGGGTTAAGGCATCAGGAGTTATGACTTAGCTGGCTCGCTTATGTCCTTTAGTACTAACTGATAGGTACTAGCGACTTAAGGAAAGTGGAACGGTCAAAACCTCTAAGTACAAGGTTGTTACCGACTTAAGCCAGGTTATAGGCCGGCAGCGACTTAGGGATAGGTCATAAGTCGCGTTTTCGAGATACGGCTTAACTGGGTTGCTGTGTCTACTGAGTACAAGTCCTGAGTCGCGAACGAGTTAACAGGCACCGGTTTAAGTAACGCAACATTGGATTTTCCTTTGTGCTTAGGTCGTGAGCGACCTAGCATAAGTTGTAAGTCGGCCATGGCTTAAGTGAAGTTGCTTTGGGCCTTTCGTGTCTTGAGTCATTAGGTCGGCCATCTCTTGAGTTGTTTGCCCCCCCTTAAACTGTTAAGTCATCCAACCTCTTGAACCGCTGAGTTGTGTCATTGCTTAAGTCGCTAAGTTGATAACTCAATGAGTCGCTTATTCTTTGAGTCATTGAGTCGGTAACTACCTTAAGGTATTGAGTCGGTAACCCTTCAAGGCAGTTAGTTGAGTCGGTCTATTCTCCTAGGGCAGTTAAGTCGGCCAATCATTAAGTCGTCAAATCCATAAGTCGTCAAGCCGCTTCTTCTGTTAGCTCGTTAACTCGGTTGAGCCGCTTTATGTCGTATACCATTTTGGATGGGGCGCTGCCCCGCACCCCGCCGGGGGCGCTGCCCGCTGGACCCCTGCGACCTGACCGGGAAGGTCGATCACCGTAGCGGTGGCGTTGCCCCCGCACCCCCACCTTGGGGGGTTGGCACCCCCCTGGACCCCCCCTCCATAGGGGATCTTATCTGAAAAACCATTCAACAGAATCGAGACGAATTATCATTGGCTTTTCGGTCGATTTTTGATATCATGGCCTTGCTGAAAAAATGGAGTCAACACCATGATCAGAGAGGAGCAAAGGCAAGTGAACGAAGTATACATGAATGCACAGTGCAAAACAACTGCACTAAGTAAGTGGCAATAAGTGAATTGAAGTGGATAGTTGTCTCAAGCAACAGCAAGTATACATGTACATGAAGACAGCAGATACAAGTGAAATGCAAACTATACCAAACATGATACAATAAACTATAGGATGAACAGGTATGCAAGTGAATGAAACATGAACAAACAGTGAACAGGGAAGACAAATTGACACAGTTACAAGCCGGGATGAACACTGCAACGGGTCTAGAATGTGTACCAAACACAAATGGACAAATGCAAACTGCAATCACAAGGGGTGTGACGACATAAAATGAATCAGAGGCAACAATAGCACTCCACAGTACAGTGGATAATATGCACAACAACATGCAGTGCGAACACAAATGGCCTAAGCCAAACTACAAATGCAACATCGTAAAAAATCGTGTGATAGCCGAAGACAACAAGAAATCAACAGTAGCAAGTTCAACCACGAAAGTCAAAATCATCACATAAACAACATCACAAGCCGAAGTAAAAAAGAACAGAATCGAACAGAGTCAGAGGTAGTAGTTTCCAAAGTCAACAGAGAATTAAAAGCAACTGGAACAAGCAAGCACAACCGAGATGAACAATCACAGTGCTATATATTTCGAGTAACATCATCGGAAAATTCACATATTCGAACACAAGCAAGAAGGCATAAAAGAAAATCCCCAAATCAACTTTCATCTCGAATCAAATATTCGAACTCAAAAATACAATAAGCGATACTTAAAATTAAAAGAAGGCCGAAGCCAAAATACTTTCACAAAATCAAAGTGACCAAAGTCAAATGGAAATCAAACCATGGTGGTCACGAGATAAAACAGTGCCGCGCTAACCAAGAAAACACTAAATCACCAACATCGAAACAGAATCAAACTGGCGAAGCATAGTACTAAGTTTGAATTAAAGATGTGAGTGAAAAATCACTCACCTTATTCGAAGAATCCAAACCCAAATTTGCAGCCGCAAGCATCGTAAGAGACGATCAACCAACAAAGCAAGGAAATCGAGTTGAATCGAACATTTGAAATCGGCATCAACGAATTGCCGAAACCCTAATTTTTGAAGAAAGAAGAACGAGCCGCCATTCTTGTGTATTTGGTTAGGGCTTGTAAAAATGAATGAAGGGGGAAAGGAACGGGTATTCACCTCAATAACACAGCCCAAAATAAAAAGAAACGTGGCCAAATTTTAAATCCCGCATACCCTTAACAATTTTTAAAAGAATTTAAACCTGATTTAAGAACTCCCAATAGCAATTAGCTAGCTGATTTAATCCCTAATGACGATAATTAACCAGTGTAAAACACCGGGTTGTTACAAAGAGTTTGGTACTGGTCGGTGCCGGCGAAGATCGCATAGCAATGGCTATGGCGGAGTGAAGGTTCGACCATGTCGATATGTACATGCAGGAATTGATTTTTTGAGAAGATAATTAAGGTAATCATGATTAATTGATGTTAATGATTAATTAGTTGAGTAATTAATTACTCAATTTGTATAATTTTTATTCTTATAAAATTCATATGTTTCAGGTTCAAATTGAGATGCGGTATTCGTCATTGCGATCTTATCGAGATTTTCTATGACATGACATAACTTTTGTTGGCTTTTAATGTGACAACCCGCCATCTACGACGCCTTGATCCACATATAAAAGTGGCATTGGATCGTGAATGTCATAGATGGTGGATAGTTTTGACTTAAAATATAAGACCTGTTATAGAGCTATCTACAAATATTCTACACTTTCTGAAATTCATAACAGAATGAATAAAATATAATAATCAATAATACGATCATTGACAAATAAAATGATGTAATATCAAATAAACTCTAAATACAACATTTTTTATACCGTCAATGAAAAGTAGTCTAATGTCCAGGTATTACTAATATAAAATATATAGTAGATAGTTGATAGATAAAGAAATGCACGTCTCCGTCGCACCATCATCAACTAAGCCACCATCAGTCCTCTCTATTGACATATCAGAATATAACTAACATGAAGAAAATGATAGAGGTTGTCAGACATACTTCCGATGGGTGAAATGTATCATATAAGTATATAATGCTAATAAGTTAATAAAACAAAACCTATGTTTGAAAACCATACATTAACTCGTGTCACTTGCATCTAACAAGTCAACTATATGCAACATAATATTATAGTGATATCATATGCTAAGATCTCACTAAAATCTATCATATGCATATTCATATGCCCACGATTGACCCCAAAGTCTTAACTTGTTATAGCCTAATCGTGTACTAACGGCTCATCTCCTCAAACTGTGTCGTGATGCCAAATCGAATATTGAGGACGTAGCTACTCGAACTATCGTATATTGAAGACTCGGCTCCTTGAAGTATCACATGTGTATGTTTATATACATACCTATACATACATACATATATACACACATATACATACATACATACATACATACATACATACATACATACATACATACATACATACATACATACATACATACATACATACATACATATGTATATGTGTTTTGTGTGTGTGTGTATATATATATATATATGTATAGACAGCTCAGCTACTCTGATTATCATATATTTAGAACTTAGCTCTTTGGATTATCGTATATTGATGTCAAGTTCATGCTAGTCATCCACCTAATGATCTGTGACACTACTGGAATCAGGGCTGACACTTGTCATCGCCCCATCGTTTATGAAGCTATTGGATCAAGTCCAAACCTATAAGTGCAAAACTGTATAACGAACCTAACACAAATAGACAGTTTTTGAAACATCTTAGAACATATCAAACAACATACTAAAACGCTTCTTGTCTCTCCACGATCTTGATGTCGTGAACTGCGTGCGAAACAGAGTTTGTACGCAAGAGTTACAAGTATTTGAAGATAAGGTCTTTATTATAATTATTCAATTAATAATTTAGTTATTTATTTTATTTTATTTTTTCCCGCATGTTGCTATAGGACCCTAATAGACTCATTATCGGTTTACATCAACAGGCCGCCACCATTTTTGCCTCGTCGTTACCTCTATAGCTACAAATCCATCAATCCTACACCACCATCCAACCCTATGTGTTATGCCGAGTTGATCCACTTACTCTAGTCATTTACGTCGCTTAAAATTCACTACCGCCGTCAATTACCTACTGGTGAATTCTTATAGTCGTATGCCTATCTAAGTTGATTGGAGTCCATTGCGAGCACATACTCGTCCTCCTTTATACATCCCTAGTCCCCAATCGTTGTACCATCATCGGTGGATTGAAACAGACGATTCATATTCATTGAACTTTCCGCACATATTATGGTTTGCACACTCAATCTGCAAACGGACATCACTAATGGGTTCACATCATCGAGAACTACAATTTTTTTATAATATGTCTAACTTGGAACACTTCTGTATTTCACATGAATTTTTAATTTGAGAGTGAGTAAATTCGATTGATTACAATTAATAAAAATTGACTTTTTCAATCATCTAGCCATGGCGCACTTATACCCCAATCATGTTTATATATATAATCACTTTTTAAAATTTTAGTTAAATCATTTATAATATGGTTTACGGCCAAGAAGAATGAATTACTATATCTTACTACTATATACCCAAACAGGATGAATCCCACTTACCGATTAGCCAGCATCTTCTTCCATCTGATGTGATTCCTCCTTCGTTATTTAGAAATTATTTGCCTTCAAAACTCCAATTCTTGCAATGGTTTTGAAGAATTTGCTTTGCTCTCTCTACCATGATCTATTTTACATTAATTTTATTTAGTTTCAATTCAATTTGATTTGGAGATTTGTAATTTAAACTATCACATCATCGTCTGGCCGGCAATCCAACTCCAACCTATGCCCACCATCTGTACCTATCATTACCAACAACCTCTCGTAGTCCACTATGACTTCATACTTCTATAGCCAGTCCATCCTTAATATAATACCTAACTCCATAATGCCAAGCATAAAGCAGTCATAAGCAAACATGCATCCATGACCCGATAAGAGCACATCTTGACAAGCCGAACCTCCCAAAAGGTTTGACATAATCAAAGGTCTATCTATTAAGTTGGGTTTCGATATTAACTTATTTAACAAGGCATAAGATGTAAAGAAATATGAATACTTGGTATCAAACATAACATGAACAACTACATCATAAATAGAAAATATATCTTGAATAACAATGTTTTGACCTTTCTCCTTCGTCAATTGATCACTCGACAATGTCGGAACAACAATAAGAGCATATTCCTTCACTACAAGCCTCTCTGTCAATGTTGGTTTGGCACAATCCTTATGGATATGCCCAAACTTGTTGCAGTTATAGTACTTCTTTCACTTAATCTTGTAGTTCTTAATCAGATGACCATTCTCTCCATAATTGAAACAGTAGGGCTTCCAGTTATCATACCTCTAGTCGTCTTTTCTCTAAACCCACTTCTTGCTCTTGTTATTCCACTTTCTGTTCCAACCTCTACCACCTTGTGGTTAAAGCTCCTTATTTGTCATTGTAGCAGCCTTTGGTTTTGGATATAGGCTTACATGCCTCAATACCTTTTCGACTATATTTTTAAAGCTCTTATAAATATGGCCCACTAGCCTTTCTTCCAGTAGTCATTCGATTCAATATAAACCTTTCATTCTTCTTTAACAGAGTGGCAATGAAGGAAATCTCATAATTTCGACATGTCAATTTAGCAACATATTCTTAAATGGACAAGTCACCTTGTTTCAGACTGGCAAACTTCTTAAATAACACTAACTTTTGAGATGTCGGTATAAACTTCTCCTTAAATCTAGCCTTGAAGTAATCCCCAATAAACTGGCCCTTGGGAGTAGCAGCTCTAAGGGCATTCCACCAGCTCATGGCTCTTCCTTGAAGTTTCCTAGAAGCCAACTTCCTCTTCATTGCATCCTCTAACTCAAGTTCCTAGAATATGTGTATTTAGGTGTTAAGCCAATTCTGCACTTCAACGGTTATTTTGTTCCAGGAAACAGTTTACCCCTAAGATGAATGAAATCCTTATTTAGCTTGGCAAAATCAACCCATAGCACTTGCTCTGGAGCATCACTATCTACTTCAAAAAGGACTTCTCGTTGAGTATTGTGCAACATGTCATCACCATAGTGCTAAACATTATTTGCATATTAGGGTTTGTAGCTACCCTCTTACCCATTCTAGCCTCAACTCCTAATACATTGTTCCTAATTATGTTTCTCGTACGCCAGCTCACCCTTACAATATATAATAAGAATGATCATTCTCTCATAATAGAGTACAAGCATAAATGGTATTTGCATGTGCAATGCGACTTACACCTATACATGTACTATAATGTAGTTTTAAAAACCAAGCTATATAACGAGTACACTCTCTCATATATCACTTGATCCATTCTAAGGTGATAACTCCTCCTTATCTCTAATTGATCATAGTATCAACTTAGGTCGTATTTTAACCTAAGCGCTAATATTAAATGTGACAACCACCCAACACCTTTGGTACCAAAATACACCAAAATTAGTCCACTGCTATGGCACCAAAACGATGTAGGATTGTAGTCAAGGGTAAAATATGAGCAAACTAAAGTAGAAACTGTAGCAAGTCCTGACTCGACCTTCGAAAATCGGCACCGAATACGATACTCATATTTAAATGCCGCAGATCCAAACGTCAAATCTGGTTCACCAGAGCTTATAACACCATTAAGTACAACACAGCGGAAGAAAAGAATATATCTATATATATAACATTGGTACAATGACAGATACAACATCTGATATAATATGATACAACAGAATGATACAATAGATATCAACATATTAGAGATACAAGAAATAGCAGCAAAAAAGAAATAAATAACACCAGCAGCGGAACAATATCTTCAATAGAATGCATCCCCAAATCCAATCTCTAATCCAAAGCTAGCCCGAACCAACATCACGTTTCACCTAGACAAGCAAGTCTCATCCTGATCCAAAGACTGAACTAACACCAGATAATCTACTAAACCTGACTATCTGAAAAACCCAACTCTAGAGTGCCCGTGTGGAAAAATAGTGGGCATGTAGAGTTTAGGAAAGGAACAATAAACTCCGAGTCAGTCAAGGGACTGGTGTGAGTAACAAAAACAGTTTGGTCTTTTAAAACAAACGAAAAAAGAATTTAAAATAAATTCGCAATGCTTTTTGGAAAATGAAACTACCATAAGGCCTCCCATCGCACACACCATGCAAACGCAGAATTGGAGGAAATTTCTCCTTATGATGGTCAAACATGCTTGATACGAGAAAATTTCTTTGATATTATTATCATAAGTGCAAAGTGCAGAAAACCTTTCGAAAGTATAATATAAATCTTAGCCAACATACGACTAGTATTGTATGCCTACTATAGCTACCATGTTCAATAGCAGGTTACCGCCACATTCCATGGCAGGTTACACAACTAATACCGTACAGGGCGTGCATTGTTTCGTTTAGATTTCCAACAAATGATCGGGCTAAGGAACTTCCCACTGTCCATGGGTATGCCTCTGGCGGGACGTCTCAAGAACTTAACCAGCTCTCTGCCAACACAAGGCCGGGTTGCCTCGGTAACTAGGTAACTACTTCTCGAGCATGCCACCCCCCGGTCCTTTGGGACCTTTATCCGAGGCGCCTCTAAACCACAAAGCAACAACCACACAGAATTGAGATTAAAGCCCACCATATAGGTAAATATCTGCGCTCCATACTATGATACCACCCTTTACCAGAAGGGAATGACACACCCTAAAGGGTGCGACCCTCTTAACCTTATCGCATCTTTCCTGTTTCGACCATTTCCGTGTTGTGAGGTCCTGATGCAGTCTCGTCCATAAAGCTACGCTTTATACAGAAGCCATGCTCTGATCGCAAATGATCAACAAATGATCATCGACACACAGCAGCACTCAGCATGCCACACTACCAAATTGGGAATATATCGTTGATAACCTTCAACTACATAACCTCTGAGCTCGTGCGTCTCAGAGAAGGGTGTTAAGCTAAGAGAATAAATTCTCCGCCACCAACAGATATGTATTTGAAAGAAATCTGCTTTATATCTCAAAGTGTAGTGTCAGACATACAACCATACAAGTCTGTCCCGGGTTTGAACAGAACCGAAGGCACTTACGAAGAAGCCCTTGCAAATCCGGGTATTCACAATACCGATCAGACTTCCCATCACTTAGGGAATCTATATCGGAGCAACTCAGTGCAGAGTCAATCGATAGGTTATCCTACCGTTCTCACAAATACCCGGTCTTCACCACGGTCTTCTAATGCAATCCATAACGACGTATCACTATTCGGAATGGGTTATATGACACAAGGTCCTCTCCCGGCTAAACCGAATAATGAGCACAATATTTAAAAACATACCGATATGGGATTTCAGTTAAGTCATAAATAATAAAGTCTAAAACCTTTCTTCAAATGGTTAAACAAATTACCATTTCAAATCCTTAAACAAAAAGATTTGTTTCACAAAGTTCACCCAGTTTCACAAAGATCCATTTACGGATTTCAAAACAATTCCCATTTCGATTGGATTAACTTATTCGACCTTCAAATTAATTTATAGCTTTCAAACCGCTTCCATAACTTGGAAATCATTTCCATTTCAAACTAGAAATCCCTTTTTACACAATTGGAAGTCATTTCTTATGTGAAAGTTTTTATTATTTGAAAACAAACAGTTTTCGTTTTAGAAAAATTCAATTATATTTGCACGAGCTAAAGCCTTTGAATTTAAATTCAAGTCCCCAAATCAATACCTTTAAATGGTTTAACCCATATATAACTTGTATAATATCTTTAGTCCCTATATTCAAATCATAGAATTCAGTTTCAAATATTGAATTCAAATTTAAATCAAATTATTCAAATTTAAAAACTTTATCAAGTTATTCAAAAAATAAATTTTATCTTGAAATTTTATTTTAAAAGCTTTTCACATTTAGCCCGATTCCATTTCCAAACCGATTGAATTCAAATTGTCTATTTAAAAATCATTTCAAAAATCTGTGACTTAATCGGTTTCCTCATGAAATCCATATTTATGTGTGAATGGCGTGGTCCAGGGGTTTAACACAATAGTGCAACAACATCATCATCACAGATCAAAACACAAAAATATAGTTGATAAGCGGTATAAACGATAACGCTTATCGTTCATTCACAGATCACAGATTAATAACAAATGTATCACAAATAAATGAATAAAATTCACAGCTCAATCCAAAGAACAATCAGAGATCAGATAGGGCAACCAATTTAAGGCATCTTGTACAATACAATCATTCATAAGTAAGGTCAAGCATTCAATAATCGTTTAGAAGCAGCATTAATTAATTGTTTAATCCTACTTAATTCAATTTATTCCCAATTAAATTAATTACTTTATGAATTAATTATCCAATCTTGATTTACTAATTACAAATCATTCGAAATAAATTAATTTATCAAACACTTTAATTAATTATTTTTAATTTATAAATTATTCTTAATTAATCATATTAATTAAACTAACCTTCAAACCAATTACATAATTAATTAACCCCTTAATTAATTATTTTAAGAAATTAAATGTTTAATTACTTACCATTAAGCAATCATCTCATAACAATTAATTATTAATTACCAATTAATCTTTATCATTAAATTAATCAAAATATCCAAAATTAATTACAATTAGTAATTAATCCTTCATTACTTTCATTAAGTAATTACATTTAAAAATGTATAATTGACTATCTAAATTAATTAATCTAGGTAATTATCAAAATTAATCACATTAATTTAATTGCTTAATAATCCTTAGTTAAGTATCTTCATTAACTAATAACATTTCTTTAATTACTTTCTTAAGAAATTATCTTAGATTAAATCATTATTAATTATTTATAATTATAAATTAATCTAAATTATTAATTTATTAATTAAATAAATTATTCCTTAATTATCTTATTAATTAAATCACTTAATTACCTTAATTATCTCTAAGGTAATCCATTTCTTTATTTATGACTTCATTAACATTAAATTGGATTTAAAACATTACACTTTAAATTTAAATGTAAATTCCAGTTTAAATTTAAGATTCAAAATGATTAACCAATTAAACATTACCAAATTTAAATTCCATTTATAAAACTTTTAAACAATGTAAAGAACATTTATTACTAATTTCTTTCCAAATCGTTTAGTTTAATTAATCATTCCTTAATCAATTATTAAACCTTAATTGCTTAATTGCCTATCCTTAATCATTAGTTAATAACTTTAATTATTAATTAATAAATCTTAATTACCCATTAATTAGCCATTAATTACTTAATAAATTAATTATTAATTCGTAATTAAATTGCTTAATTACTTAACTACTAGTCATTAATTAATCAACTTTAAGTAGTTAATTATAAATTTATTAATCACTTAAGCGTTGATTAATTCAAACTCTAATTGCAATTATAATGTAATCATTCTTAATTACTTTCTAAAATAATTAATTAATTACTATTCATTTTAATCAACATTTAAAAAGAGTCTTCTTTAACTTTGAAAATCACTTTATTATTAACTACACAACTTAAAATTAATTAATTTTATACTTAACTTAAATTAATTACTTAGTTAAAATATTAGTTAAGAGTTTAAACATTGTCATACATTAACTAAATGATTAAACTTGTATTAAAGTTTTTAACTCAAATTGTCAAACATTTATTAAATTTACAATGTTTAAATCCTGATAAAACACAAAATTGATTAACTTCATTTTTATTAAAAAAATACTGCAGTTTGAAAGTAGGACCACCCGCGTACTCCCCTATTAAAACTCGAGTTACACTTCGAGTCGCACCACCTATTTCCCCGAGACTCTCCCCTGTTATTCTCGCGACCCTTTTTTTTTTATTCCAGTAAGTATTAAATTTAAAACCTACGCTATAGTATCAGGTTTCTACTCATACACTCAAACAAAACCCCAAAGCAACCCACATCTAATCTCGAGCACGACTATAGTACGATACGCGACCCAAGTCATTAACGTCCCTGATACACTTCACCGTTGCCGTACACGTGCACGACAGCGCCAACCAGCTCGGGCGAATCCCAATGTCGCAGGCCCATCACAAATCACCCCAAGGTTCGAAATTCAAGCTTAGATTGTCTCGAAAAAAATTCGAATTGAAAAACAGCAGTTCACTCGAAAAAAACTGCAAACACCATCATCAACTAAAACGCCTTGCCATCGCATCAAAGACTACCGGAGACCCTCAATCTTCGGCCACACCACGTCAATGCGTTAAGCAACCTTTCTCCATAATCTCATAAAACTCGATCGCACATATATGACAAACTCGATACATTTTCAGTCATGACCAAAACCTTAAACAAAATCCTAAAATGATCCGGTTCCTTCGATTCATGAAATAGAAAAATCATCTGATAATTTTCTTGAGATCGATGATGTTTATATTAGCTTCAAACAAAATTTCGACAGTAATTATTGGATAAATCATCTGAACTTGGTAAGAATGCAATTTTATTTCAAATACAACTGCTCTTTGATTATGAAATTAAAAAATCTTCGTTTTTGTTTTAAAAATCATGTTTTGCCGTAAGGATTCAAGATATAAACTTGAATTACCTTTTTAAAATAATTGATGAGACGACCCGACTTTCCACTCCCGGAAAATCGCGTCATCTTTAAGAAAGAAAGGGATAGCAAAGAGAATAGAAAGAAGAGAAGAAAGAAACAACATCAGAATCTTACACAGCGGAACGAATAAGTTGTATTAATAACATAAACATTACATAGTTTACAACAATATAAGAGTATACAGATATACAACACATACTAGACAGTTATAAACACCTGTCTAGTTATACAACTCAATACAACAACTCAGAGAACACTACACAGCGGAATACTAGATATCTACACGCAGAAGCCTCCTGCTCCATTGCTCCTCCAGAATTCGTCAAAGCTAATCTGAATCCTAACTTGAATCCCCTTGACTACTCATAAAAATTTGAGTACCCAAGAGTTTATGAAAAACAAAAATAAACTCCGGGTCAGACATGGGTCTGGTGTGAGCAACAGGTTAAAGTTGCTTAACTTTCAAAAACCTTTCGAAAAGAAAGGTATCACGTAAGACTTCCCACACATAAACATGGAAATTTTTTTACCTTACGCTAACCAAAACATTTGATAGGAAATCCGATGATATTATAATAGTGTCTAGGGTTTTCAAATAAATAAGAAATAGCCGAAATTATTACATGATTAAATTCCAGCTACTAGCCAAAAAAGTGGGTAATACAATCAAAACCGTTGGCACTTATTGGATTTTGGATTCCATACAATGGGAGGGCTACTGGGGTACCGCCCGTCACAGTACTTGGCCTAGATCAACGTACCGAGGATCACTCCCGACCCCCTGCAACACAAAGCCGGACCCATTCCTTACTGAACAGTTCCAAACAAGACAACACCATCGTTGTAGCTAGCAACCACCCACACAGCCGAATATAAAGGGACTTCTAGACAGGGATCAATCTTCCTCTCCAGTGGGTGCGACCCACGAAGCTTTGCTGCACCTCCCCTGTTTTAGCCATTCCCGGTTGATGAGGCTTGAGGCTACGATTACCTTTATAGGACATATCACTTAGAATGCTCATCGTCCACCAGACGATGTGCTGAAAGCATTCAATCCATACAAGTTCGTTCCGGGTTCGAACGAAACCGAAGGCATTATCTCGTTACACTCGTATTGGAATCACCCTCAGAGTCAACGACAATAACCCTTGCACTCTAAACCACCATCTCGAATCTATAAGAACTAATTCCGTCAACTCATTACGGAATCACCCACAGAGTTATACTGACTCATAATTCTTACACCTCGAGTCTTCACAAAGCTCCACTTAGATTAACGACCTAACGATAATTGGAATCGATGTGGTTTTCGGATATCCAAATATGGAAACCCGATCCCGGTCTCATCGAAAACCAAAGCGTGTCTTTTAAGGTCCAAGTTGTTTTGAAGGTTTAAAACAATTTAATTACAGTATCTATATACACACAGATAGATAACTTATAAATCATAACAGATAATCAACATTATCAAATAACAGGTAATTCACATCATCAATATCAAATAGATATCTCATATATCATAATCACAATAGATAACGTAAGTTATCATCACAATACAATCAAACATTCATACCACACAATATTATTTTATCTCACCACTGAGATCTTAAAGCATCCAAGACAATCAAGTTCAACCATTCATACATAAGCCATGATTTATTCATCACCATATAATTAATTTAAAATGAATTAAATTAACTATCTCTATCTCTAATTAATTTAAAATGAATTAAATTAATTACCCATCTTTAATTAATTTAAAATAAATTAAATTAATTACTTCATCAATATAAACCTTGCTTACTTAATCATTTAATTGATTACCATCAATTAATCAATCATAAATTATTAATCACTCTTGATTAATTACCCTTAATTACAACCATGTAATTATCCTCAATTAATTTCATAAAATTAATTATTCCTAGCTAACAGTAATTAACCTTTAATTACTTAAATTAATTAATTAATCATAATTAATTATCTTAATCCTTAATTAATTACATTAATTAATTACCTTTAATTGCCTATTATTGATTAATTAATCATAATTAATCAACTTTAATTACATCATTAATTAAATAATTAATGATCCTTAATTATTTCTTAAATTAATTACTTTAAGTAATTAACTAATTTAATTACTATATTAAACCAAATTAATTATCCTTAAATTAATTTCTTAATTAACTTCTTGATTAATTACTAAATAATTAACCAAATTACTTCATACTTAAACATCTCCTTAATTACAATCATGTAATTATTAATTAATTACTTAACTAAGTAATTTCCAAATCATTAATTACATAAAGTAATTATTTATAAAACTCAAGTGTTTATAATTAATTAAACTTAATTAATTAAAATAAACAATCACATTAAATTAAATTAATTACATTAAGTAATTAATTTCTTAATTACTTTATCAAGTAATTACTCAAATCAATTATAATTGATTATTATTAAATTAATTAATCTAATTAATTATAAAAATTAACTACATTAATTAATTGTTAAATAATCTTAGTTAATGACCTTCATTAACCATCTTTAAATTATTTTATAAGGTAATTAACTTAAATTAATTACCATTTAAATATATCTTTAACCATTTATTAATTAAAGTTAATTATTAAATTAATTAACCTTAATTTAAAACTTAATTACATATTTAATATTCATTTATCATTAATTAATAACTTAATTAATGATCTTAATTCCAAATTGATTAATCATTAATCAATTAATTCCAAATTCAATTTATTTAATTAAATTAATTAATTAATCTTAATTACCTTATTAATTAATTCTAAAACATAATTCTTAAGCAAATTTCAAGATAAACATAACTTAGTTATGTTTAAAACATTTTAATTGAAATAAAGTACTCTTTAAACTACTTTAAAATTTCCATTTTTAAATACAAGTTTAAATTAAAAGTAATTTAACTTATCAAAGTTTGAAAATTTAAAACTTATTTAGATTTCAAGACAAAACAAAAGTTTGTCTTAGAAATTAAATCATAAGAATTTGAAGTCAAATTCATTTCAAAATTTTAGAAATTCAATTCATTCTTAGTTTTAACTTTCAAATTTAAATCTTCTTTTTAAATTTGGAACTGAAGTTCATTTTAAACTCAGATTTCCACTTTTATAATTTATCTTTAAATCTTGCTTCACATTTTAAAATTCATTGTTAAAATTTTAAACTATTTACCAAAATGAAATAGTCAATTAAGTTAAATCTTGAAACTTTAATTTTAATTTAAAAACTGGGATTTAAATTTGAATCTGAAATTCAAACCTGCATTTGAATTTACTCTTAAATTTTAATCAAAACAAAAAAATGCAGATTTAAACAGTTCAAACCCAGATTTTGAAAAAACCCAGAAAACAGGTTTAAAAACCTGGAATTTGAATTCAAATCAGTAATTCAAACTTGAATTAAATTTTAAACCTAAATCTTATTTAAAACCTATAACTACAGATTTTAAAATTTGAAAACCCAGATTTTTTTTAAAAAAATATACACAGTTTTACTGTGTACCCTGTAATCTACAGGTTGACCCGAGAAATCAAACTTTTGCTTCGGGTTTCCCTCTCATTTACTCCGAGTTTCCTATCAACTTGCTTCGAGTCATTCTCCCATTTACTCCGAGCCACCCATCATTTCTCCTGAAACATTCCCAAACCCAAATGTTCATCAGAGAACCCATCACCGCCCCCTCTGCCGACCATCTCAGGTGATCAAGCCTCAACCAGAAACTCAACACTACCCTCACATCATCTCCAAATCACACATAACCCAAAGAATTCAAAAAAATTAGCACTAAAACCCAAATTTCCAAAACTTGGAAAAAGTTCTTACTGGTTTCTATTCAAACCTGTCAACGGCCATTCTCTTGCCACTCCGATCATCTGACGATCAACCCTTTCGGCCTCGAGTTCCCTCACCTATCATCTACACCATCACCAATTTTCATAACACTCGATCATTCCATCTCTTCACACTGACTAAATGCTCAGACCCACTTCAAACTAGGGTTAAAAAGTTTGAATCCAAACTGCAACTTAACAAACAAACTTTAAATTCTTCTCTGATTTTTCTAAGGTTCTATAATCCTTACCCTATAACTCAGAAGAATTTTGAGTTTTCTTAAACTACAGTTTTCAAGAATTTGCCCCAAATCATATTATTGTTCAATAACAAACTGTTACTGTAACAACCACCTAAAAATACTACTGCCTGATTTAAAACTCAAGTTTTGTCAATGTATTAGGTTAATGAAGCTGGATTTAAATATTAATGTGTTTGATTTTGATTAATATTAACATGCAGAGGCCACACTACTCATACTTTAACTTGCTAAAGTTAATTTTCTTCAGGCAGTAAAACACTTACCTACAAATATTTGATTCTAGACTAAATAAGCAAACAAATCTTAGTTATTTTAAGAACAGATACTAACACGAATTTAAACAATATTTGGTGGATTCCTTTAAATAGGAAGATGAATTCAAAGTCACAGCAGAGCATATCCAACATGCATTCACAAACATATTACCAAACTTTTATGAACACAAACATTACTAAATTATATCTAACATAAGCATGCAACCTATTTAAATTTAAAAAAAATTAAGTTACTCACCATTTAAAAAATGCAGACCACTGATCATTTGAATTTGCAGAGAAAAAATGCAGGCTTGACTTCCTTTGATTTGATATGCAGTTTGCCTATTTGATTTAACTGACCCAAATGCTTGCATGCCGGTAGATTAAGTTGCTAAATCTTCACATGAAGGCAGAGACTTCCATGTCTTCAAATCCATTCCAGGATTTAAACAGAATGCAGGAACATGCAGGCTTCATTTTGATTTTGAAATGAAGTGTAGATTAATGTTTTGAAGAAGTGAAATTTGTACAGGGTTTCTGAATTTTCTTGAGGAAATGCAGGTTGATTTTTACTAAAGAGGAACATGCAAATATTTAGATTTAAGGATATGCAGAAATAAGATATGCAGATTTGCATTGGACTTTCATATGCATTTGTGAATGCAGATTTGGATTTTAGTTTTGGATATACAGATTTGTGGATGCAGATTTTGATTGTGCAGATCTTTAAAATGAATTTTCATCTTCATTTGATTTAATAAATGAAAATGCATTATGTATGAATGATGCAAACTAATGTATTTTTAGATTTAATAAAAGAAAAGAAAATAAAAACAAAATTAGCACTTGTCTATTTTTTTAACACTTGTCAAATGAATGCATAAGAATCAAACACTTGTTTTCTTAAAGATAATTAGTTTTTAATTACAAATTAATGTTATATTAGCCTAAATTAAGTTGTTAGTTTATTTTAAAATATGCTTATGAATTTACAAAAGAAATAAAAACAACAATGTTTTACAAATTGAAACTTATAAATATTAAAGATTAAGATAATTTAACAATTTAAAATTTATACTTTTAAATTTAAATTCAACTAAATTCAAAATCAAATATTTTTCAAATCAAGTTATAAATAAAAATTCAATTTGAAATAACAATTACAAATTCTTATTCAAAATTTATTTATAAAGGCAATACAATTTTAATATTGTTTTTATAACTCTTTTATTATTAAATTAAAAACATTTTACAATAAATTATATTTTTATCAAATAAAATATCCATTTTATTAAACCATAAAACATTTTATTGAATTTATTCTAAATTTAAAACAATACCAATTTATTTAAAATATGAACCATATATTTATATTGTAAATAGAAATCAATTTATATAATTTAAAAGATAAAATAACCAATTTAAATATTTATTGAAGAAGATTATTAAATTTATCTGAATAATTATTAACAGATTATCAATATCAATTTAATTTTAACTACAGATTATTAAATTGATATTGTCAAAAATTCCGGGATGTTACAATTGAATTTATCATTTTCTTGCTTGATTTCCTGTAACATAGCTTCCAGTAAAATATTCCACTAATCGTGTTTTAATCTGTTTCGAAAATCTTGTTTGATGTTTTAACATCTTGTTTGATTGAAAAAAAATGAAAACTTTACAAATATTCAGTTGAAAACAAACTTAAATAGAATGATAATCAACCCTGAACAATATGCAGAGTAACACACACACACACACACACACACACACACACACACATATACATACACACAGGATCATATCCAAGAAAAAGCATATACAAACTATACTGTTAATGAATCATGAACTATTCTAATTAACTTAAACTTTTAAAATCTTTGTTTACTCACTTTGGTTCAAAAGAAAGAACAGAGGGCTGCTATTGTTTGAAACTGCTGTGAAAATTATAAGCTAAAGCCTTTTGATTCTCTGGTTTTAAATGAAGTTGTATTGTTGTTTAAAGTTTGAATTTTGTTTAAAGTTGAAGATGGTATGACTTCAGGTTTTTTCTTAGCTTGATGGACGAACTGAAATAAATGGGTTGATATATAGGAAAAGTGTACAGGGGGTTACAAGTTTGTACAGGGTGATATAATGTTGTTTGGTACAACATTAGCCAGATTTTTTTTTCTTTCTTTACTTTAAAATGGTGGCTGATAGGATATGTATGTGTGCTAAGATATTTTCTTGCATTAATTAACTTTGTCTTCTTTTTATAAGCTTTTACTTATTTTTGTTCAAACTGGTATATACATACTAGTGTCTTCCTTTGCAAGCTTCATATATATATTTATTTGTTTCATATTTGAGCATATTTATATTTTATTTGTTTTTGTCTGTTTTATATTTTATTTCAATCTACATGCTTGTAATATATTACTATCTTCCTATGCAAGCTTTCTATGCATGTTTGCATGTTTTTAGTCTTGTTACTTTGGAATATAAATGAAGTCCTATTTTAATATGTTGTTTAAATTTATTCTAGTGAAATCACTTGATATTTTAATTTATCATATATATCTCCATTTATACTTTTAATTTAAATATGTATTTATAACTCAAATATTTATTTTAACTTACATATTTATTTTACATTTTGCATTCATATATATATATAGACACACACACACACACACACACACACATATATATATATATATTTTAACTTTTAAAAGAAATTGTTTTTAAAACTTAATTATACTTTGATAAAATAGTCACACATATTTTATATTATAAAATATAGAATTAAATTTTAAACATCGTTTGAAGATTATTTCATATACGTATTTATTTTCAAATATCCAGATTAATTCTCAATTAATTCATAATTTAACTAGAATCTTATATTAATTACCAATTAATTTCATGAATTTTATTCAAAAATTAAATTGATTATCAATTTAAATTTAGTCATATCCAGGACCGCTACAGATTCCCCCCATAAAACAATTTCGTCCCCGAAATTTGCACGCACGAAAACAACAAAGATAAATACACAAAGACAGAGAAATAGTTTTCCAGGTCAAACTGGATATCTATTCTGTATTCGGCTTACCAAATCAGAATATTGACAATAGATATGAGAACAAACTCATTCAATACAGGACTCTCGGGTCATCAGATCTACGAATATGCAGGGCACTAGTTAGTCTGAAGGAATAACTAACCATTCGTAGAACATATCAGATCCTAGAGAATATATAATTGGATTCGATTTACCACAATTTCTCAAACACTAGGTATGAATTCCAAATTCAAGTCGGAATACCCCAAAGTATATACCAACTTGTCCCTCTTCGGATTTCAATCTACAATAGAATTTCGAATTTGGTTTTAACCGATATCGTTTAATCGATACAATTCAAATTTAGCCTTAATATTTGTTAATCAATTTAACTCAATTTAAAATTTTCCAATTTATTTAAATTTTCAATTCCAACTTTCAAATACATTAAAGTTTAAATCGAAAAACTAATAAGAAACCGATGAAGATACAAAGTAAGGACTTCCTACAACGATTCGTAGGGCCACTATCATACTGAAACTCCTTCTTGCAGCTGCCACGAAACAATCAAAAGAATTTGGAAAGACAAATCCAAGGAAATTGATAGAGAAAGATTGTTTCCACCATTGTAGGGTATTGACCACTTAGTGGTACTCCCCTGTCCCCTATCTCGTCCTCTTCTTGCACTCATACTCACTATCAATTGATAGTAAGAGAATTAACTGAGGCATTCGAACGGATATCTTAGGGATTACTCATTCTAGGGTATACTTCACCCTATCTCTAATGAGTTACTTAATGTGTTATACTCCTGAGCTAAAGTTTTAACCTTCAGCTCTGATAACAAATGTAGCGGTCCTGACTCGACCTTCGAAAATTGGCACCGAATACGATACTCATATTCAAATGCCGAAGATCCAAACGTCGAATATGGTTCGCCGGAGATTATAACACCATTAAGTACAACACAGCGGAAGAAAAGAATATATCTATATATATAACATTGATACAATGACATATACAACATCTGATATAATATGATACAACATAATGATACAATAGATATCAACATATCAGAGATACAAGAAATAGCAGCGAAAAAGAATTAGATAACACCAGCAGCGGAACAATATCTTCAATAGAATGCATCCCCAAATCCAATCTCTAATCCAAAGCTAGCTCAAACCAACATCACGTTTCACCTAGACAAGAAAGTCTCGTCCTGATCCAAAGATTGAACTAACACCAGATAATCTACTAAACCTGACTATCTGAAAAACCCAACTCTAGACTGCCCATGTGGAAAAATAGTGGGCATCCAGAGTTTAGGAAAGGAACAATAAACTCCATGTCAGTCATGAGACTGGTATGAGTAACAAAAATAGTTGGTCTTTTAAAACAAACGATAAAAGAATTTAAAATAAATTCGAAATGCTTTTTGGAAAAAGAAACTACTATAAGGCCTCCCACCGCACACACCATGCAAACGCAGAACTGGAGGAGATTTCTCCTTATGACGGTCAAACATGCTTGATACGAGAAAATTGCTTTTATATTATTATCATAAGTATAATATAAATCTTAGCCAACATACGATCAGTACCGTATGCCTACTATAGCTACCATGTTCAATAACAGGTTACCGCCACATTCCATGGCAGGTTATACAACTAATACCGTACAGGGTGCGTATTGTTTCGTTTGGATTTTCAAAAAATAAGGAACTTCCCACTGTCCATGGGTACGCCTCTTGCAGGACGTCCCGAGAACTTAACCAGCTCTCTGCCAACACAAGGCCGGGTTACCTCTGTAACTAGGTAACTACTTCTCTAGCATGCCACCACCCGGTCCATTGGGACCTTTATCCGAGGCACCTCTAAACCACAAAGCAACAACCACACAGAAATGAGATTGAAGCCCGCCACATAGGTAAATATTTGGGCTCCATACCATGATACCAACCCTTTACCAGAAGGGAATGACACACCCTAAAGTGGCGACCCTCATAACCTTGCCACATCTTTCCTGTTTCGACCATTCCGTGTTGTGAGGTCCTGATGCAGTCTCGTCCACAAAGCTACGCTTCATACAGAAGCCATGCTTTGATCGCAAATGATCAGCAAATGATCATATTCCTTTCCTGAACTCTGGGTGCCCATTATTTTTCCACACTGGCAGTTTAGAGTTCGGTTTTTCAGATAGTCAGGTTTAGTAGATTATCTGGTGTTAGTTCAGTCTTTGGATCAGGACGAGACTTGCTTGTCTAGGTGAAACGTGATGTTGGTTCGAGCTAGCTTTGGATTAGAGATTGGATTTGGGGATGCATTCTATTGAAGATATTGTTCTACTGCTGGTGTTACCTATTTCTTTTCCACTGCTATTTCTTGTATCTCTGACATGTTGATATCTATTGTATCATTCTGTTGTATCGTATTATATCAGATGTTGTATCTGTCATTGTATCAATGTTATATATATAGATATATCCTTTTCTTCCACTGTGTTGTACTTAATGGTGTTATAAGCTCCGACGAACCAGATTCGACATTTGGATCTGCGGCATTTGAATATGAGTGTCGTATTCGGTGCCGATTTTCGAAGGTCGAGTCGGGACCGCTACGTTCCATGGCAGGTTATACAACTAATACTGTACAGGGCGCGTATTGTTTCGTTTGGATTTCCAACAAATGATCGGGCTAAGGAACTTCCCACTGTCCATGGGCATGCCTCTGGTGGGACGTCCCAAGAACTTAACCAGCTCTCCGCCAACATAAGGCCGGGTTACCTCTGTAACTAGGTAACTACTTCTCGAGCATGCCACCCCCGGTCTTTTGGGACCTTTATCCGAGGTGCCTCTAAACCACAAAGCAACAACCACACAGAAATGAGATTGAAGCCCACCACATAGGTAAATGTCTGGGCTCTATACCATGATACCACCCTTTACCAAAAGGGAATGACACACCCTAAAGGGTACGACCCTCATAACCTTGCCGCATCTTTCCTATTTCGACCATTTTCGTATTGTGAGGTCCTGATGCAGTCTTGTCCACAAATCTACGCTTCATACAGAAGCCATGCTCTGATCGCAAATGATCAACAAATGATCATCAACACACAGCAGCACTCAGCATGCCACACTACCAAATTGGGAATATATCGCTGATAACCTTCAACTACCTAAACTCTGAGCTCATACGTCTCAGAGAAGGGTGTTAAGCTAAGAGAATAATTCTCCGCCACCAACATATATGTATTTGAAAGAAATCTTCTTTATATCTCAAAGTGTAGTGTCAGACATACAACCATACAAGTCTGTCCCGGGTTCGAGCAGAACCGAAGGCACTTCCGAAGAAGCCCTTGCAAATCCGGGTATTCACAATCCCGATCGGACTTCCCATCACTTAGGGAGAACTATATACCAGAACAACTCAGTGCAGAGTCAATCGATAGGTTATCCTACCATTCTCACAAATACCCGGCCTTCACCATCGGTCTTCTAATGCAATCCCTAACGATGTGTCACTATTCGGAATGGGTTATATGGCACAAGGTCCTCTCCCGGCTAAACCGAATAATGAGCACAATATTTAAAAACATATGGATATGGGATTTCAGTTAAGTCAAAAATTATAAAATCCAAAACCTTTCTTCAAATGGTTAAACAAATTACCATTTCAAATCCTTAAACAAAAAGATTTGTTTCACAAAGTTCACCTGGTTTCACAAAGATCCATTTACGGATTTCAAAACAATTCCCATTTCGATTGGATTAACTTATTCAACCTTCAAATTAAAGATTAAATTTATAGCTTTCAAACCGTTTCCATAACATGGATATCATTTCCATTTCAAACTAGAAATCCCTTTTACACAAATTGGAAGTTCATTTCTTATGTGAAAGCTTTTATTATTTGAAAACAAATAGTTTTCATTTCAGAAGAATCCAATTATATTTGCACGAGTTAAAGCCTTTGAATTTAAATTCAAGTTCCCAAATCAATACCTTTAAAATGGTTTAACCCATATATAACTTGTATAACATCTTTAGTCCCTAGGTTCAAATCATAGAATTCAGTTTCAAATATTGAATTCAAATTTAAATCAAATTATTCAAATTTCAAAACTTTATCAAGTTATTCAAAAATAAATTTTATCTTGAAATTTTATTTTAAAAGCTTTTTACATTTAACCCGATTCCATTTCAAAACCGTTTCAAAAATCTGTGACATAATCGATTTCCTCGTGAAATCCATTTTTGTGTGCGTATGGTGTGGTCCAGGGGTTTAGCACAATAGTGCAACAACATCATCATCACAGATCAAAACACAAAAATATAGTTGATAAGCGGTGTAAACTATAACGCTTATCGTTCATTCACAGATCACAGATTAATAACAAATGTATCACAAATAAATGAATAAAATTCACAGCTCAATCAACAGAACAAAATATCAAAGATCAGATAGGACAACCAATTTAAGGCATCTCATACAATACAATCATTCATAAGTAAGGTCAAGCATTCAATAATCGTTTAGAAGCAGGATTAATTAATTATTTAATCCTAATTAATTCAATTTATTCCCAATTAAATTAATTACTTTATGAATTATTTATCCAATCTTGATTTATTAATTACAAATCATTCGATATAAAGTAATTTTATCAAACACTTTAATTAATTATTTCTAATTTATAAATTATTCTTAATTAATCATATTAATTAAACTAACCTTCAAACCAATTACATAATTAATTAACCCCTTAATTAATTATTTTAAGAAATTAAACCTTTAACTACTTACCATTAAGCAATCATCTCATAACAATTAATCATTAATTACCAATTAATCTTTATCATTAAATTAATCAAAATATCCAAAATTAATTACAATTAGTAATTAATCCTTAATTACTTTCATTAAGTAATTACATTTAAAAATGTATAATTGATTATCTAAATTAATTAATCTAATTAATTATCAAAATTAATCACATTAATTTAATTGCTTAATAATCCCTAGTTAATTATCTTCATTAACTAATAACATTTCTTTAATTACTTTCTTAAGAAATTATCTTAGATTAAATAATTATTAATTATTTCTAATTATAAATTAATCTAAATTATTAATGTATAAATTAAATAAATTATTCCTTAATTATCTTATTAATTAAATCACTTAATTACCTTAATTATCTCCAAGGTAATCCATTTCTTTATTTATGACTTCATTAACATTAAAGTGGATTTAAAACATTACACTTTAAATTTAAATGTAAATTCCATTTTAAATTTAAGATTCAAAATGATTAACCAATTAAACATTACCAAATTTAAATCCATTTATAAAACTTTTAAACAATGTAAAGAACATTCATTACTTATTTCTTTTCAAATCGTTTAATTTAATTAATCATCCCTTAATCATTCATTAAACCTTAATTGCTTCATTACTTGTCCTTAATCATTTGTTAATGAATTTAATTATTAATTAATAAATCTTAATTACCCATTAATTAGCCATTAATTACTTAATAAATTAATTATTAATTCGTATAAATTACTTAATTACTTAACTACTAATCATTAATTAATCAACTTTAAGTAGTTAATTATAAATTTATTAATCACTTAAGCGTTGATTAATTCAAACTCTAATTACAATTATAATGTTGTTATTCTTAATTACTTTCTAAAATAATTAATTAATTACTATTCATCTTAATCAACATTTAAAAGAATCTTCTTTAAATTTGAAAATCACTTTATTATTAACTACACAACTTAATATTAATTAATTTTATACTTAAATTAATTACTTAGTTAAAATATTAGCTAAGAGTTTAAACATTGTCATACATTAACTAAATGATTAAACTTGTAATAAAGTTTTTAACTCAAATTGTCAAACATTTATTAAATTTACAATGTTTAAATCCTAATAAAACACAAAATTGCTTAACTTCAATTTTATTAAAAAAAATACTGCAGTTTGAAAGTAGGACCACCCGCGTACTCCCCTATTAAAACTCGAGTTACACTTGGAGTCGCACCACCTATTTCCCCGAGACTCTCCCCTGTTATTCTCGCGACCCTCTTCTTTTTTTTATTCCAGTAAGTATTAAATTTAAAACCTACGCTATAGTTTCAGTTTTCTACTCACACACTCAAACAAAACCCCAAAGCAACCCACATCTAATCTCGAGCACGACTCGAGTACTATACGCGACCCAAGTCATCAACGTCCCTGATACACTTCACCGGGCCGTACACGTGCACGACAGCGCCAACCAGCTCCGGCGAACCCCAATGTCGCTGGCCCATCACAAATCACCCCTAGGTTCAAAATTCAAGCTCAGATTGTCTCAAAAAATTTCGAATTGAAAAACAGCAGTTCACTCGAAAAAAACTGCAAACACCACCATCAACTAAAACGCCTCGCCATCGCCTCAAAAACCACCGAAGACCCTCAATCTTCGGCCACACCACGTCAACGCGTTAAGCAACCTTTCTCCATAATCTTATACAACTCGATCGTGCATATATGACGAACTCGATACATTTTCAGACATGACCAAAACCTTAAACAAAACCCTAAAATGATCTAGTTCCTTCGATTCACGAAATAGAAAAATCATCTGATAATTTTCTTGAGATCGATGATGTTTATATTAGCTTCAAACAAAATTTCGACAGTAACTATTGGATAAATCATCTGAACTTGGTAAGAATGCAATTTTATTTCAAATACAAACTGCTCTTTGATTATGAAATTAAAAATCTTCATTTTTGTTTTAAAAATCATGTTTTGCCGTAAGGATTCAAGATATTAACTTGAATTAGCTTTTTAAAATAATTGAATTTAACAGTTTCTTGCTTGATTTCCTGTAAACATAGCTTTCAGTAAAAATATTCCACTAATTGTGTTTTTATTTGTTTTGAAAATCTTGTTTGATGTTTTAACATCTTGTTTGATTAAAAAAAATGATAACTTTACAATGATTCAGTTGAAAACAAACTTAAATATAATGATAATCAACCCTGAACAATATGCAGAGTAACACACACACACACACACACAAATATATACATACACACAGGATCATATCCAAGAAAAAGCATATACAAACTATACTGTTAATGAATCATGAACTATTCTAATCAACTTAAACTTTTAAAATCTTTGTTTACTCACCTTGATTCAAAAGAAAGAACAGAGGGCTGCTATTGTTTGAAACTGCTGTGAAAATTACTAGCTGAAGCCTTTTGATTCTCTGGTTTTAAATGAAGTTGTATTATTGTTTAAAGTTTGAATTTTGTTTAAAGTTGAAGATGGTATGACTTCAGGTTTTTTCTTAGCTTGATGGATGAACTGAAATGAATGGGTTGATATATAGGAAAAGTGTACAGGGGGTTACAAGTTTGTGTAGGGTGATATAATGTTGTTTGGTACAACATTAGCCAGATTTTTTTTTCTTTCTTTACTTTAAAATGGTGGATGATAGGATATGTATGTGTGCTAAGATATTTTCTTGCATTAACTAACTTTTCCTTTTTTTATAAGCTTTTACTTACCTTTGTTCAAACTGGTACATACATACTAGTGTCTTCCTTTGCAAGCTTCATATACATATTTATTTGTTTCATATTTGTGCGTATTTATATTTTATTTATTGTTGTCTTGTTTTCATTTTATTTCAATCTACATGCTTGTAATATATTATTATCTTCCTATACAAGCTTCCTATACATGTTTGCTTGTTTTTAGTCTTGTTACTTTGGAATATAAATGAAGTCCTATTTTAATATGTTGTTTAAATTTATTCTAGTGAAATCACTTGATATTTTAATTTATCTTATATATCTCCATTTATACTTCTAATTTAAATATGTATTTCTAACTCAAATATTTATTTTAACTTACATATTTATTTTATATTTTGCATTCATATATATATATATATATATATATATATATATATATATATATATATATTTTAACTTTTAAAAGAAATTGTTTTTAAAACTTAATTATACTCTGATAAAATAGTCACACATATTTTATATTATAAAATATAGAATTAAATTTTAAACATCGTTTGAAGATTATTTCATATACGTATTTATTTTCAAATATCCAGATTAATTCTCAATTAATTCATAACTTAACTAGAATCTTCTATTAATTACCAATTAATTTCACAAAATTTATTTAAAGATTAAATTAATTATCAATTTAAATTTAGTCAAAATCCAGGATCGTTACAGAAACCATCGTATACCTCATAGTGCATAGGATAAGATATAATAATCAATATAGATATAAAACAATTGAGATGGTAGTATAAGTAGATGAATTCAAACTAATCAGAGTGCTTCATATCCATCATTATTATACAGAACAAGTGGAATGAAGCCTATATATCAAAGAGAAAAAAATAATCTCTAATAAGTAGATAGTACCGCTAATAGCTCCATAATACTGTATAGCGAAAATAACAATAATAGCTCTAAAATAGATATATGAAAGCGTATCCCCCTACTTGTCCTTCGAACAACTTCATTTGCTATCGCAAAATTACTATCTCTAATCTACTCATTTTAGAGTACCCAAGACGATAAGAAGCGAAGCAAATAAGCTCATGCAAGACATATGTCTGGTATGATCGATCTATAGCATCAAAATACTATAAAAATAATTATAGTAAATATAAACACAAGGTATGGAGAACATATTAAACCTGCCCCTACATCCAACAAGTTAGCACATATAGTTGGTATATGCTGAATTATCATCAAAGGTGTACTACTAGTCAAAATACAGTATCAGGTGTCTAGGTATTTAAGTCCGTAATACCTATATCATGTAACCACCATAACAGAATATAGAAAATATAGCAATCACCAATCAACCTCACATAACTCACTCAAATGCGTTGATATATAATAACTCCATGACCACACCAATAGACAGAGACAACTCAACATTTCAGTTTCTTAATGCTTGAATCCATGCCACTTTGAAGGCTAGGAAAGTAGACCTACGAATTAAAAGATCCAGGGTACACAAACTACAATCAATAGTATGGAATATGGTCAAATCCAAGTGAGCGTCCTCATATACCCCCTCTTTGCGAGCACCCATCGAAACATCCGAATTAATAATAATCCCTTAGCACAAGTCCTCATAGTAGAACACATAATATATTCCACTTCACAAGCAAATATTTTTTCCTCTTGGATTTCCATAATAACTACCATCATCGAGTCATCCAAGTTCAAAACATTTTTGGACACACCTCAAAAGCCACATAATCTCCTCGCGTTAATTCCAAAGTCATCTTAGTATTTCACCACTTCAAGCTTGAAGTAGAACTCAAGCTGTCTCATTTAGAAATCATGCTACCTCATCCATTCGAAGATCGATTGGTGGAAGCCATATCACTCGAACTATACATCTATTTGAGTTACGATCGATTATGCATTCTATTCGAGACAAGCCCATCATTATATCATAAAAGCATCGATCAATACCGAACCGTATAGTTAAGCACCTAGCCAAAATTGGCTAAGTAACATATTATTAGCTTTACCTATGTGCATCGAAAGCTTTCCATCTATATCTAACCTTGTGGCACAAAGTTGCTAGCTCATTATCTCGCGTCTTGACTGATCGGTGCACATTGATTTGATCAATCGATAGTGGGGTTTTCCTCCATGTTTCCTTTATAGAATCTCAGAATAGATGCCATGTCCATCTCATACAAGCATCCAATCCACCTTATATTTTAGGCCCATATGATTGGTCGATACCGATTCATTTGGATCACTATCAATCGATATACTTAGCCAAAATACTGGCTAAGTTACGTGTTGACTTTCTTGAACGATGTCTTCTGTTCTTCTACTTCTTTTCGCATGTAATCTCCATTTCTAATTGATATGTCATTTGCAACCCTAGAACCAATTTCTTAAACTTTGTCCCATTTATTTAAATCTCCCATCATTTATGCAAACATCTTGAACCATCATTTGGACAATTCATATGCACGAGATCCAATCTCTTAGAACAATACTAACCCAATTTCACCATCGATGGGCATTTTCAAACAACATAAACATGCAATTATACATCTATAAAATTAAATAACATTACATACATCCAACAAGATTAAACATGACATATACAAACTATGAAAATATTTATATGTTAATATGACATATATTGATTTTGATGACAAAAACCATAAAAATATAGGTACTAATGTTTTCTATGTTGTATAAAATATTTTGCAGAATAATATATAGGTTAATACAAGTACAGAATAATCGAGTTTGAAAACTAATAAGTAAAAAGACTAAAAATCCAAATTCAGAGATGATCAAGATACTTGAAGACTCATGAGTTTAGAGATAGAGACACAAAGAGTTGAAGACTATAGTTTATAGTTAACATGCACTAGATTAATTTGTTAAATTCCTTGCATAGCAACTTTCTTTAAATGCACTTTCATAAAATATTATTTTATTATCAAGGTATTTATTTCTACAATAAATTTCTACAAATATTGTATAAGTGTTTTATATAGTAAAAACATTTAACAACTATATTTAAAAGATTTTACAAGAGTTCAGAATTTTGCAAAAAATTTAGAAGTGTTTTTATTTTTCAAATTGACAAGGGTATGTCGACATAATACCTATATTGTCGATATATGTACCATAGAAGAGGTGCCTTTTGAATTTTGAATAGCTATTATTTTTGGTTACATCTCTTTACAAATAGACGCATCCCTTCAAACGTTGTATAAATTTGACTGGAAAACAAATTTTAATAACTACTTTCTTTCTCTATATTTTTCTTATTTCAAATTCTCATTATATATTTCACAAAATCCATTTTCTATAGTCTTCAAATTCAATATGTATTTTACTACATTCATTCTCTACAATCTACTCACCAATTTGAAAGTATTCTATCATCAATTCAAAGATTAAAGTGCTATCAAAGGGCTATAGGATATACTATATCCAAAATACAACTATTTGTTTTTGAAATCAACAATTCTCTATTATTATCTGTGTGGGTATGCTTGTTGCTCATTTAAATTAAGTAAGCGAGCTTGTTGCACGTTCAAATCAAGTAGGTGTGCTTGTTGTCTGTTTAAATCAAACGGGTGACCTTGTTGCCCGATTAAATCAGGAGAGTCTGTCCTCGACTTCGAAAGTCAGGAGGGTGTTTCTCATTGCCTTGAAATCGAGATTGTATTTTGGTTTACTTTTTATTTGATTAAAGTAGGTGTTGGAAAGGAAATCTGTATATATACTGTATAGAACTGGACGTAGGATTGGTTAATCCAAACTAGTATAAAACTCCTTGTGTCATCTTTCTTACTTTTACTTTATTTTTACTGAATTTATATACATACCGCGAATGCTAGTTTATATATATATATATATCTGTGTGTGTGTGTGTGTGTGTGTTTGAACTTAAATACGGAAATAATTTAGAAAAATTCCATATAAGTTATAAAATACTATTCACCCTCCTCTAGTTTTAAAAGTTGCCTTAAGATCCGTTCATACTAGTATAATTTATACTAGACCTTTTTCCACATTTGGTACCAGACCATAAGGTTTTCAAAAACTTGTTATTTGATTTTTGAAAATTATAAATGATTAGTAACACTGATAGTACACCTTTTAACACTTTTTTAAAAGGACAATCAACTGCTAGATCCTTGCTATTTGATGGTAGTAATTATACTTACTAGTCATATAGGATGAAAATTTATTTACAATCTAATGGTTTAGATATTTGAAACTTTACAGAGAGTAAGCAAACTAAACCCCAAAATGAATACTTAACATAGAGACTAGACCAGACGACACACGCACTCAATAATTCAAAGATTATGAATATTTTATTCAGCTCTTAAGATAAAAATGAATTTAATCAAGTTTTTATTTGTAAGACTGTTTATGAAATTTGAAGTACATTCCAAGTTACACGTGACGGTACTATTAAAGTAAAATAAACTAATATTTCCATGCTATCCAACTAGTTTCAACCTTTTAAAATGCAGCCAAGTAAGTCTATTTTTGACATGTAATCTAGATTTCAAAATATTGTTCATTCAATAGTATCATTAGGTAAAAATTTCTCAGAAGAGGATCAAGTTAGAAAAATTCATAATTTTTTCTCTTCTGCATGGGACATTAGCATAAAGGAAGCCAATGATATTAGTTTATCGAAAATTGAAGAATTAATTGATAATCTAATGTCCTAAGCACAGATACTAGGTGGAAGGGAAAATAAGGCAATCGAAAAGAAATCAATTGCATTCAACAGAACAACCTATGATCAAGATTTAGACGACAAACATAACGATGAGGAGTTTGCTTTTATGACTCAAAACTTTAGAAAATTTCTGAATTACACAAAGATGAACAATTTTTGTAGAACTAAAAACAAAATTCCAAAATGGAAATGTTTACAAGTATTATGATTATGGTTAATCTGGTTATCTATGAAGAGTGTGACGACCTACATTTCAAAGTGTTTAAATCGACAATAATCCACACATGTCCAATCCAAACAATCTGAAACGTAGATAATCATTGGGGTTAATTAAGTAAAATAAGAAAAGAAGAAGAAAACAAACACTGAATCTCGCAGCGGAACGATAAAATATAATAATCAAATAAACTGTTCATCAAGCTGTTTGTACAATACATTTGATTATAATCTATACAACAATTATCAAAGTTATATATAACTCGGAGATAAATAAATAATGCAGCAAACAACATGATGTAGGAATACTAATAGTAATAATATACCATGTCTTCGTCTTTGTCCTCCAGATTGAGTCTTCAATGACCTGAAAAACTCAGGACTGACCCGAGCATAATGAAAAGAAAAAATATGAGTGTCACGGCGTCAGAGATGCTTACGGGTTTTCACATCTCCTATCCAGTGTATAACGTGCGTGCAATAATTCAAGAGATGTTATGGGATTTTCCACCTCCTAAGGATCCATCAAAATATTTATATGTAGTAGAATACACTACATATATAATGTCTAATCAATAAAATAAATATTTTTCTTAGTGTTAAGGCTTTACATTAATCCTCCTTAATGCGTTTTTAAGCTTGTCGTACAGTTTGCATATAAAACACCAGTTAAACGGTCGGTGGATAAGGATGCACCATGATACGAAAACACTAAACCAAAATCAAATGGGTCTCGTATGGGGGTAAAAGTATGACAAGGCACGTGAGGTAATGCCCAAGGTAGGATACTACTAGTTCGGGTCGTAGGGCTGGTGGTAATGCATCATAGCCTTGACCACCTACCGCGTCTATCCATCCCATCTCGAGTCAAGGGAGGTTACCCCAATCAAGGTGCACCAATCGAAACCAACAAGAGTAATAATATGGACTGAGTGCAAGAAATTGAAGAACGGATGTCCGCTCGAGGTAATTAGCCCACTTGGCCCTGTCAAGCCGTCCTGTTTTAGTCATTTCAAATTGACACAAGTATAGGGGTCCATCCATCTTCATTCTCTATCCAATCGCTATCAAATCCAACCACTTCGTTTTGAAATCTCCTTTTCCTACGTAGTTGTTAATGTAGTTCCAGTATCGGCAAAGAGTATGCCCATATCCGGCACTGGTCTCTTTAACAACCAAACGTCACTTTTCACGTCGATTGGTACTTTTACATTCCGAAACAGTTCATGCTTGATACCAAAATATCATATTCGCTTCAAAATCAAATCCATTTTGAAATTGCCACATTTACACAAAATATACCATTTCAATTCGAAATCAATTTCGCTTTAATATCTCAGTTTCAATTCCAAAATCGCTTTGAATTTCAATTTAAGTTATAACTTCAATTTAACTCCATTCGTATTTAAATCCATGATAAAAAAATAAACATTCCACTCTTGACCAGTTTAAGTTTTGAAAAATAGTTTGAATAGTTTAAATAGTTAAAATAGTTAAAAATAGTGTAAATGGTTAAAATAGTTAAAAATAGTTTAAATGGTTAGTTTGAATATTGAAACGTTTTATATAGTAAAATCATTTGGAAAAGCAAATTTATTTGAAGATTTAAAGGATATAGATTTTAAAACAGTTTATACCAAAATAATTTATTTGAAAATAGTTTCAAAGTCAAACTGATTCAATTCCAACTTTCCAATTCGAGATAATTCCAATTCCCATTCAATCGGTTCAATTTCGATTTATATAAATTCGAGTTTGATTTTCAAATATCGATTTAAGTCACTTAAATTAAATTTAACTTCAATATTAAATTTAAAATCCAATTTCCAAATAAAATAAATTCCAAGCTCAATTTTGAAATATCGTTTCATATCACTTTTACTTAGTAATATTTAAAGTTCGAATAAAAGTTCAATCTTTTAAAAACGAATCAATTTATGAAATTCAATCATATTTCGATTTTAACTTTAAAATCTCAACTTTAATTATTTAACAATTTATTTTAACCAAAAATTTATTTCAATCTTTTAAACTCGAATTCATGATTAATTCGATTGCCATAAATTGAGTTTTTTTCCTTTTAAATCCGATTCATTTAAATAATTTCAAATCAAAAATTTTACAATCACTTAATTTAACAAATTCAGTGTCCGTATATAATTTTCTATCCTATGGCCAAGTGGTCATTTATTTCAACTTAATTCTAGGGATGGATATATACCATTTCAATCCAAATCACAATGTCATAGGTATATATCATTTCAACCTATTTCTTAATTTATTCAAAATAATTCAATTTACAGTTATATATACTGTAAATAAATTACTGGGTGATAACAAGCTATATATATATAACATCCAACATTCAAATATCAAAAAATTTACATCCATCATAATCAATCATTCAAATTGATAATATAATTCATGGCAGTTTCATATTTATCAATACCAGGTAATTTAATTGTAATTGAATTCTAATTTCAATTTGACTATCAACTTTAATTTTTAACAGTAAACTAAATGACAATCTATATGACAACTAAATTAATCAAACAATGACCAATAAAATACAATCACTTCATAATATCAAATTTAGCTAGCATGAGAATATTCTAGCACGTTGTGAGCATTATAAAACACCCACCTTGAGTTTTAATTTTAAATCAAGTCGAACGACGTTCGATTTGACCTGAAATTTAACTAGTTCCAAACGATTCCAAATCAGCTTCATGATGTAGTGGTCGTCGTCAAGATTTCAACGCTGCTTGTTTCGTCCAATTCCAACCTCGTATGACCAAGAAATGATATTTACAAGTTTATATGATTTAATATATAATTAAGTTACTAATTTCTTTCTAATTTTTAACCTAAGAGCAATCTGGCCGTTGGTTTCAAACAAGAAGATCTGGGCCACCCCCACCATTTCTTCATTCCTTTGTCTCCATCCAGGTTATGTACGCATGCAACTACCTATCTTCGTTTCGTTCAACCCATCGTCGCTTCCCCTCCACTCATCTAGTCGACGATCGGGAGCCACCAAATCGTAGCGCCACCTCCACCGCACCAATGCCAAAAGAATGCACGCTTCGTACTTCACCAGCGCCTAGAATGTCATGCTGAATGCCGAGAAAATGTGGCTAGATCTGGCCCCCTACGTGCAACAATAGACGATCTCAACCCTATGGATTTAAAGATCTCGACCAGGTCTAGATTTTTCTAGGTGAAAGTTTTTGGAGATAGTTTGTGGATTGAGAGAAAAATGAGGGAGAAGAACGACCATTAAATTTTTGGAGGTGTGGCTGTGAAAAAGAAACTAGGGTTTATCATATATTCAAATATATATACGTGTGTATATATTATTTTAATATTATTTTCAACTTTTACCGAACAAACTCCAAACGAAGCGTGCCACTAGGCATTTATAATCTTTTACCCCTATTTTGAACATAGAACGTGTTTCAGAGCCTCATTCAACTGTATGTAGAAGATAGCCTTTTGAATCCAATTAAAATATTAAATTTTCTATATTCGTTTCAACGCGTTTCTATACCGTATGACCAATCAGTAATTCTAAACACTATGAAATTTGAAATCCAATAATAACACTCTATTACAGATCCAATGGAATTTGTTTCGTCGAATTCTGAAACTGTTCTCCAGTAGACTATTTTTAACGTTCGATTATAATATAAAATTTTCGATTTATAATTATTCAGTTTTAAATATGATTTTAAATGTCAATAATCTTCCTTGTTGTTTAAATAAAATTTATATCCACTTACGACATCATTTCAATCATATTAAATTCGGATTCAAATATTCAAATAATTTTCAATATTAAATTTAAACAATTCAATTGTTCAATATTCAACAAATTTCAATATTAAATTTTACTTGAATTTTAGTTAGAAATCTGTTACTCAATTTGCATCTATCGAATTCAACATAATATCATTTAATTCAAATATTGATTATAATCACATTCAACACATAACATTTCCTTTCAATACATGTTATTGCTTAAATCTTAAAAATTAGTTTATTTCTAAATCTTATCCAAGTTCACATTCGATAACTTACATTCAAAATCATTGAATTTTTATTTTTAACCATTTTTATTTAATAATTACATTAAATTTAATAATTTAAAATAGCTAAAAATACAGATCGTTACATTCTCCCACACTTCAAACTTTTCGTCCTTGAAAAGACGTTAAGTAAAGAACTTAACATTTGATATATTTTATTCAAAATAATCAACTTATAAAACAATAAAATCTTATTAGAAAACTTTTACTACGCTTCCATTGCGCCACCCTGATCAGCTTATGGAAATCACAATTTTGTTATAAAGTAAGTTATGAAATTTTAAAACTTCAACATTTTTCTAACACTCGGATTTACGAAAAATTTCGGTAAGGCCTCCTTTGCGTGGCTCAATCGAAACAACTTAAAAACACCACTATGGGCCTCAAACCAACAAAAGAAAACAAAAGCCAAGTGGCCTCATCATAAAACTATCAAATCAAATGACAAAATAAGCATGTACCTTTTTGTCGGGTAATCCAAAATTTTCTTGATTTTAAGTACCTGCATCTTATTTACCAATGATATCCAATCATAAAATTTAAAATCATTTTATATTTTGCATTTTCAATTTCCAATATTTACTTTACTTAAGCTCTTATGATGTACATATATAATCTGTATGCAATATTAAATCTGATCGCTCACTCGATCACACAATTTCGCTTTCGAACTAGTATCTTCACACGATTCTCTAGTGTGGACTCACATTTGGTTCTTTGGTAAGAAACCGTTGTTCTCCTTGCATCGCCTTATACTATGATAGAGAATTTTAGAATCAATCAGTAATCCATATACAGGGTTCGCTATCGGGAATTTAGTGAAAAATCTTAACTCAGATCGATATAAATTATTTCGAAATTCTGTGCTCAAATCTGGAACAAATCGTTGTGCTAATAAAATAACTTATGTACAACTTGTATATTTGTTCCAATTGATTCTTAGTTATACTAAATTCTTTTCATTCACATACGATTCATAATTTCATTTAATAAAAGGTTTATTTGTGAAACATTTTATTGATAATCACTTTAGCTTATAATCATTCTATAGGAGTCCAACTTCTTACATATGGCTTTACCTAAGTTTATAATTACCTCAAAAGTTATAATTCAATTTCACAATTTCTTTAAATTTATATATAATTCTATAACCAATTTACAAATATATTATTTGATTCATTTTTCTTCTTTCTTAAGTTGCACTTACTTATTCCATTTAGTCATCAATCATTTCATAATATGCTAATTAACTATGTAACATTTGTTATTACAACTAAATTTACATTTATATACGTTTTAATTTACTTTTAAGTTTTGTTTACTTGTGTAATATCCAATACATATCCAAATCATTATTTTTACTTTTAACATCTGGTATGTCTTATTATACGTTATTAGAATGTAATTTTGGTATTATACAAATTAATTTGATTTATTTTACTTAATTAGAATGTTAACTGTTTTAACTTATTTTTTTTTACTTTCTACTTAAGAGTTACGACTTCAAATCTAAAGTTTCTTAAAACATTTAACTTTTTCTTAATTCTCTATTTTATAAGTTCTGGTTATTCAAATATTTAATTTCATTCAAATAATTTGAAGCTTATTAATTAACAGAACTTAAAAATTGAAACACCGGGTTCATTTCAAATCATTTGAAATAAGTATGTATAGTTATATCTTATATATATGTATATATCAAATCAAACTTTTGGAGTTTAAACCAAAATCCGTTTATTAAAACAATTTCGGAGTAAAGGCTCTTAGAAGTATCCCCCACTTTGAGACTCGAAAATGAACGTCGATGATGCTGTGCAGTCATCACCGAAATTATTTTCTAGTGACAGAAGAGGGGAGTACCGAATTCATTCCTTTTAACAATCTCTTTAAAAAATATTTTTCATAAATAATTTTCAACCAGTATCACTATATTTTTCCAAATCTTTAAAGACCATTTTCAAAATTTCCTTGGTCTTAAATTCAAAAACTTCTCAAGTCCATTTTAAATCTATAGGTTACATTTATAAATTATACTTACCAAATTTCACTTTCTTAAAACATTTCACAAATATTTTATCATTGTTTATTTTAAACGTCTTTTATTAAGGTACAACACCCAACTAATGATAATAATCAATGTTATCATTCCTAACAACCAAACACTCTATATATACTATAATAATTTCTGAAAATTATTCCTTTGTATACAAAATATAATCAAGGTAAAATTATTTCATTTACCCAATTTCAAAACAATACTTTGTCGAATTGTTCTATTCAAGTGTTTAGAAATCTCTATTAATAATGTTAATTACTCGTATTGACCAAAATCCATAAGCCACTCAACAAATCAACCGACACAATATAAAACAATTTTATTTTTACATTCACTAACAAATACGCACTCATATCTATTAATACACTCAAACTCATTCTAGGATACTAATGACCCTATCTTTATGAGATACCCCACAAAGCTAAGGTTATCGCTAAACCAAATCTTTGATACCAACTGTGACAACCCACATTCCAAAGGGTTTTAATCGACAATAATCCACATACGTCCAATCCAAACAATTCAGAACATACATAATCATTGGGGTTTGTTAAGGCTTAAAATTGAACGCTAACACCCTGGTGTATGTAGAGTTTAAGTGAAAGCACCACCCGTGAATAGGGAATTAGAAACAAGTAGAGAAGTCACAGAGAAAGCAATAAAAGACAATAGTTTTATAGGTTAAGCCTACGTCCACTTTAATCTTCTTTATTGCTGAATCAATTACAACTTTATAACAATCTTTGAATACAACACTGATGGAACAAATAACTAGAACTCCGATGTAGAAGAAGTCTTTGAATCCATATCGGTTGTGCTAGATTTCCTCTTGAAGTTTGTTGAGATGTCTTTCGTGTTTGAAGTGTCGAGTGTGTCGAGAATTCAGCAGAGTATCGGCGTTCCAGAAATGAGCCAAAAAGATCCTCTTTTAGTTGGAGCTAGTGCTATATTTATAGGAGAGTTTGGAGTTAGGTCGTAGATCGCAAGCGACCTTGGATAGGTCGTAGGTCATGAGCGACCTAGTGGGAATGGTTTGCGGCTTAAATATGGTATACTTGATCATTTTGAACAGACTAACAAGTCATAGGTCATGGCTGACCTAGGGAGGAAGCGGCATAAGAAGCTCCTTTGGTATGTTTAGGTCGTGAGCAACTTAAGAATAGGTCGTAGGTCGTGAGCGATAACAGGAGCGCCCTAGGTCACCTGAATAAGTCATAGGTCGTGGGCGACCTAGGGAAGGAACGACATAAGGGAAACAAGTTACCTCGGTTCTGCATAGCTCACTATGTCGTTAAGTCCTTAGGTCGCCAGGTCGCGAGATACTTTAGGTCGTTAACTCGCTAGCTCATTAGGTCGTTAGGTCTTTAATCCGTTAGGTTGGTAAATCCACTTAGCTACCAGGTCGCTTCACACTTTAGGTCGCTGCACCCCATAGACAGTTAGGTCTCTTTAGGCCATAGGTCGTTAGGTCGCTGTAGTTCATTAAGTCGCGAAGTCTTTTTGTTGTGACATGCTATTGATGGTTAGGTCGCTAGGTCGCGATACCCATAGGTCGCTGAGCTATGAAATAGTGGAGTTAACATTTGCCCCTCGAAGTATACGCCTATGCCATAGGTCGTTGCTTCGACTTAACTATGCTAGGTCGTGAGCGACCTAAGAGATGAGTTAACCCGCATGTCCATTCGTCTTCCTCTTTTCCCCCTATATAAGCCGTTAGGTCGTTTCTTCTTCCTTTATCTTATTGCTTGCATTCTGCCGCCATTAATGAAACTTCAAGCTTCCCAAAGGCGAATTCGAAGTAACAAGCGGTCGTCTCCTTCTCACCATCACATCGCGTAAGTGGACTCGATCTTTATCCAACTCATAATCACCGTCGAACCACAAATTTTCATCTTCTGTCCCCAGTTCAAATCCACACATTGCGTTCCACTTTCGAGCCATGTTGCGATTGGTTTTCGATCGCCATCGGCCATGTTGCTGTTGTGGTTCATGAAGGCATAGCAGCGCGCTGGATTTAATATGGATTTGAGATGATCCGCGTCGATTATGAGTGATTTGGTGGAACGGGTAGATGATCGGTTCTGCTGAGAGGACGGTGGATTTTGTTACCTAGACGATAACGGGTTGTCGGGTTACAAGATAGCGAGCTATTGGGTAGGGTGGAGGTTAGCGAGCTAAGGAAAGTGGAGTATAGTGGCTTTGACAGGGAATGGTTCGAGATTGTTAAGCTTCATCAGAGGCGACCTAACGAATCTGAGTGACTTAAGAGCTTTACGACCTAACCCACTTAGCCGATCTAAAAACTTGCGACTTAAATGGCCTACGACTTAACCTCCTAAGTCGCGCTTGTATTCAAGCGACCTAGGACTTAGACAGATTCACACTGCCTTGTCTTAAACTCTTTAGCTTGAATCAGGAGACCTAGGATTTCTCGCGATATAACTCTTAGGTCGCATATATGCCCCAGCGACTTAGAACTTAAGCAAATTTGCTCTGCCTTGACTTGAAGCTTTAAGCCTTGAACTTCTTGACTCGGATTGCGACTTAAGGACTTGAACAAAACTTGAAAGCTTCAAAATTTGACAGAACCTGATTGTATTTCCAACTTGAACTGCCAGAATGAACTGCTTGAACTTTGTTGCACTTCTTTACAGATTATACTTACATGTAGGCTAACAACCTGCCGAACACAACATTTGCAGAAAACTAGGGCGAATATACTGCCATTGACTACCCACATCGAATGACAGATTAGTCGATAAAAGATAATCAACTTAAAGAAATTATATGAAATGCTGTGAATCAACAAACTTAAGTGAAGTATTAAAGCAAAGCAATGTTAATCAATTAGAACTGATTTTGTTTGCATCAATACTGCACCTGTATTTGGGCTTAAAACAACAAACCCAAAAACTTTGTAACTTACAAATGCCTGTTAGTTTAATTTCAGTTATTCTTGCTTGTCTTTTTATTAGTTTTGCATAACACTTCACACATCTAGGAAACGTGCACCTTCATATTTGAATATCCAGTTCCTTGTGTAGAATGTCTTCTCAAGAAGAGATAGAAGAGCAATCTGAAGGAGTCTTCCCGATAGCCATTCCATTGGATAATCCTCCGGAAAGAACTCCAACTACCCTGAGTCAACGGGCATTCAACCAATTATGTATTCAATTTGGGATTGCCGAAGTGGATGCTATACTTCCTAGGCCAAATGATACTGCTGACAGGCCACCTCTCGGTTTTGTCACTGTTAATCGCCAGATGTGCCTGTGTGGTGCCATTCCTCCTTTCAATGAATTTGTTCAACAACTCCTTCTCCGACTAACCATCTCTCCCTTTCAACTGCATCCCAATGGCTACGCCATCCTGATGGGATTGTGCGTTCTATTCAGGAGGACACTTAGCCGTCTTCCGAGCTTCGAAGAAATTTGCTACTTATGCACATTCGCAAAGAATAAAGACCACCCCTCCATTATAATCGTGAGAAGTGCCAGAAACCATAAACTTATCACCGATCTTTCCGAAAGTGCTCACGGTTTTCTGAATCAATTCTTCTTCGTTTGCTGCCCCCTAGGGTTTTATGCCATCTGGAGAATAGGAAGTAAGATTTCTCATCCCCGCTTTTTTCCATTTAAGCTTTTCGAGATCTGAATTGCTAAGTGCTAACTTCATTCTTTTCCTTTACAGCGCTTCCTCCTCCCTATAGAGATCCCAGTCACAAAACGACTTTTGAAAGACTAACTGTCGTGCCGGTTGAGGAAAGAAGTATTAAGTTTTTGCTGAAAGATGAACTTCTTCATCAATACGGGCTTCTGCACCCTTCTCGTTCTACTCAAACTCATGAAGTCCCTGATTCTCCAGTAGAAACATCGGATACCCCAGTTTCCGTCGGAGAACTTATGCCGAAAGAACATACTGTTGAGGCTTCATTGGTAAAGCGTTCTACTTCAATTGATGTTGCGGGGTCATCCGACGAACTTGCACTTGCCCCGGTCATCGAAGAAGAGGAACCTCCCCAACAATCCGAGAAATCTGTTGACGAAGGAACTGAGAGAACAAGTCCCGCCAGGCACAGCGCTGATGATACTTTTGAGGGTTGAGCGACCTGATGATTACTTCACAGGAGCTTTTTAAAGATGATCCTATCACTGCTAAAGTTACTTCTCCAGCAGTTGAAGTGACATCCGTTCTGCAACAAACTCCATCAGCCCAAGAGTTGACACTGGCTGTAAAATCCATCATCACCTCCCAACCCAGGAGTGGTTCATAGTTTGACGTGCGTAGTTTGCACGTTACACACACTTAGGACTTTTCAGCACTTATATGCGTTCAACTTTCTTGCTTTGAAGATTTCTGAGTTTGTTTTTCTTCATTTTCAGGTTCTCCAATGGGAAGAAGTGGCTCTTACTATGACGATTGTCAAGGTTATGTGAAGCGTGGTTCTTATGACCCCACGAGGTATCTTCCTGCCTCTTGGGAAACCGACGAAGAAAGAGCTGCGAGGAAGGCTCGTGAGAAGCGCGCTTATGAAGAGCGCTATGGGAGACGGGACGAACGACATGATTCTTCCCAGAGAAAGGATGATTCCCACAAGAAAAAAATCCCGTGATGACAAGGGAAAAAGCCATGTCACTGAGGGCCCGAGTAAACGGGCCAAACTTGGTGAAAAACTGACATCCGAACTCTTTGAAAAGCCCAATGCTCCCGTCTCTTTGGAAATTCCTTCCCACTCTCCCCCCTTCGAAGAGTTGATATTCAAACAGTCATAAGTAGGCCCTCCTATCAAGTTGGATAGGGTACGGCTACTCTTCAAAGCCGATTCCCGCACTGGTTCTTAAAGGGAGTACGCTTCGATCTTGACTTGGTCCCGATTGATAAGCAAGCCATGTTGCGAAATCTTGATGCCGTCAAACTCGATATCGAGAGAATGTCTGGTTGGCAGAAACTTGTGACGAGCTTCAAAGAGTGAATCGCACAAACCTTGAAGCCATGTTGACTATGGAAAATGACAAATCTGAGTGGCAGAAAACACTCGATCAGCATGATGCCGAAATGAAGAGTATTGCGACTTATAATGAGAAGCTTGAAGCGGAAGTTGAAAAACTTAAGGAAGAGCTCGCCACTTCTTCCACTTCCTATTCTCAGAGAGAAGAAGTGCTTCAAAAACAAGTGAGAGATGCTCATGCGGCACAGAGAGATGCTGAAGCTAAATTTGAAGCACAACAATAGGTTGTGGATAGCTACCGAGCCGACGTTGCTCATCTACGAGAAAAGACCAACTCCCATAACTTGGAAATTGAATTACTAAAAGCTCGACTTTCTAAAGCTGAAAAGGAGCGTGATGAAGCTATTACCGACAAAACTGCAGCCGAAGAATCTCATATGGAAACTAAAGCCGATGTCAGCTCCACTCTATTCGAGTTTTACATCCATAGTCTTCTGGGGCGCGGTAGCCTTAAATTTTTGGGACCGGAGTATGAAATTACTTTGGCCAAAGTGTGGGAGGCCATACTTGATATGCTTGGAGGAGCCGGATATGCCGAAGTAGATTTAATGGCGCACTATCTAGATGATGATGCATGTGCCGTTCTTGCTAGGGAAAAGGTGCAACTTGCCACAGAGAGAGCTGGAATGGCAGAAGGAGAACATTTAGGAAAGACAATCTCAACCGACCCAGTTCTGCCTTCAGTTTCGGCCGACATCGATATTGCTGGCTCTAGTTCCCATTCTCCTCCTCTTGCTAAAGCTGTTATTGAAAGTGCCACCACCCGCACCAGAGATGAGACTCGAGAAAGAGATGAGACTCGAGAAAGCGCTGAAGCGCAGGACTTTGAAGTTGACATAATAAAGCCTACTTCTTCAGGTAACCTCAATGTTGATCTCGCTCAAGTGGACTGCTTACTTACTTCACATGGGCTTGATGAACTTTTTGATTATTACTTAAATCTTGACGCGCCACTTTCTCCTCTTTTTATGAGAGATACTGACTTTAACTTCTCTTCTCCTGTAGTGAAAGCGCCAAGTGTTATTCAGCCTTCCCCTCTTCCAGCTGTTTCCTCTCCGTCTCTTCAGATTACTCCTCCTTCCGTTTCTCAACCGGGGTCACAAGAGGAGCAGATAGAAGCTCTTCAACGCTTGGATGACCTGGTCGCTTCTCAAGAACTGAAAGCCGAGGAACCTGAAGAAGGCGAAAGAACCCCGGAGCAAACTATTTCTGATGACATAACATTGTCCGCACTTTTCACTCCGAGCAGTGAGTCTTCTTTAAGGAAGAAGGGGAAGCGTGTAGTCTCAAAGAAAAGGGGAGAATCTTCTGCTGGCGAAGAAAAAGCAGAAGAAAGTCCAATTGCAACCCTTCCTCTTTCTTCCCCTACTCTCACAAGCCGGCCCAAAAAGTTAATCATCCGGCCAGGAGAAGGCTCGAAAGGTGGCAGGAAGAAGAAGTGATGGGTTTGGGACTTATGCTTTTCGTCTTGCTTTTTTGCTTTTTTCCTTGTATATATAAAGACCTGTGTTGACCGGAGATTGTGTGGGTACCGGTCCCCGCCTTCTTTTGTTTTGAAACCTGCATATGTATAAAAATTTTATAGTATGGAATAAAATGATTCTTTTACTTGTACAAACTTCTGTCTGTATTTGAGAATGCATTTATTCTTCTTTTTCATACAAGTTTCTTTATTTCCTCTGTGTGATGTTGCAGTAAACCTATGGTATGTTGCTTGAGAATTGTTTTTATTTTTGTAACTATATTATATTGCCCCCATACCATGGTTTATTGCAACCTCTTTCACATTGGCAAAATTTTTGGAGAACAACTCTTCTGTTTCGAGAAGACTTGTACTCTTTCTTTAAAGAACAACTTTTCCATTCGAATAAGGTTTGCATCTGTAATTTGTAGAATAATTTTTCCATTTTAAGGAAATTATTTTTCTGATTTAGTAGAATGCGCCTCGTGTTAGAGAAGTTCTCTCTTTTTTTGGCGAAGTTTTTACACTTCACTTTTGGAAAAAGTCACTTTTATTTTTGGCAAGTGAATTTTCCTTCGTGGTAAAGCGGGCCTCCAAAAAAGGGCTTTGACCTGTTTTTGCCTCCGATGAGGGCTTTTGTTTGATTGTGCCTCTGGGAAGAGGGCTTCATTTTTTTTTGTGTGCCTTTGGGGAGAGGGCTTTTGTTTTTTCCTTGTACGCGGGCAAGCGGGCCTTCGAAGAGGGCTTTTTGTTTCTGCCTCTGGGGAGAGGCTTTTATTCTTTCCCTGTTCGCTGGGAAGCGGGCCTCCGAAGAGGGCTTTTCACATTTCGACTCGTGTGATGTTTTATTTCAGATCGCGGTGAAATGTGTGCCTCCGAAGAGGTCTTTTAGCATTTCAACTTTGGTGAAATGGGCCTCCAAAGAGGGCTTTTCACATTCCAACACTTGTGAAGTTTTATTTCAGATCTCGGTGGAATGCGTGCCTCCGAAGAGGTCTTTTCACCTTTCAACTCGTGTGAAGTTTTATTTCAGATCAGGGTGAAATGTGTGCCTCCGAGTAGGGCTTTTGCCTGGAAGTTTCTTTCCCACGGTTGGATGGATTCACGGGGCGGACACAAGTTACTTGGACTGTTTGTTCGCACAAACGTTCTCAGCTAGTTAACGAGTGTCCTGTGCCACCGGTCATTCCACAACTTTTTGTTGAGAAAGAGAACTTTCTTTTTCTGGCAAGTCCCATTAGAGGTCTTTATCCTCCGAAGAGATGTGCCTCCGAAGAGGGCTTGCGCCTACGAAGAGGTCTTTTGCTGTTTGCTGCCTGCTCACCCATGTCTTTTCGCCATTTGTTCATATCAGCGGTTCCCTATTATCATTTTCAAGCACACATTCCTTTCTTTTGCAAGTAGCTTATTTTATCCAAAGAAGTGTACTTCATTGTTAAATGAGTTCGTAGGGGCAGACACAGGCTAATTAATCGGATATTTATTTGCACAAACGATCACAATTAGTTAGGAAGGGTCTATCTCTGGCGGAACCACTAACTGTTTGCTTGAAGCACTTCTTATATAGGATTTGAATTTGAAATTTTTGTGGCTGAACATTTGTTCGTTGAGTGATGTCAGGGATCGCTTGGTCTTATGATGGGTAAGCTTTATTTTAATGGCCTGCAATATTAAATCGACATTTTAGCAATACAATTGAAGTACTTTATATATCGAAATAAAACAAGCAGTTTATAATAGTAGAGAACACAAGATTTATAGTGGTTCGGCCAAGAACTGGGCCTACATCCACTTTATAGTTCTTATTATTCACTTGCACTGGCTTTACAATGGCTTTCAATACAAGAATCGTACATTCATAATTCTTTTACAGTATTTCAATAAAGCTTTTAAGTAAAATATGGGCGTAAGTGATTGCTGTTCGAAGCCCTTGGAATTGGATCTCCTTCGACAGTTGTCAGTTTGAAAGTGCCATCAAGAAGTTTTTGGCCTATGACATATGGTCCTTCCCAGTTTGGCGCAAACACTCCTGTTGCTGTCATGACCCTTTTCAAGACTAGATCTCCAATCTCAAAGCTGCGTTGGCAAACTTTGGAATTGAAGTGCCTGGCAATTCTTTGCTGATGGGCTGGAATTCTGAGCTGAGCCTCTTTCCTTTTTTCATCAAGGAAGTCAAGTGCTTCAAGTTGCAACTCTTCGTTTTCATCTTGGTTGAAATGAATTCTTATATGTGAAGGGACTTCCATCTCCATCGGAATCATTGCTTCTGATCCATAAGCCAATGAAAATGGAGTCTGCCCAATCGCAGTTTTGTGGGTAGTTCCATATGCCTATAGTGCTAGTGGAAGCTTATCGACCCAACCACCTTTCGCTTTTTCCAGCTGTTTTTTGATGGTTGATTTGATAATTTTATTTACTGCCTCCACTTGCCCGTTTGCCTACGGATGAGCCACTGCTGAGAAGCTTTTTTGGATCTTGAATCGCTTGCAAAAATCTTGGAACTCGTCACTTTCGAATTGGGTTCCATTATCTGTGATTATCTTTTGAGGCACACCATACTTGCAAATGATATTCTTAGTTACAAAGTTTATCATCATTTTAGAGGTAATAGTAGCTAATGGTTCAGATTCAGCCCATTTAGTAAAATAATCAACGGCCACAATAGCATATCTGATTCCGAATTTGGCAGTTGGCAAAGGCCCGATGAGATCTATTCCTCAAATAGCAAATGGCCACGGGCTGACCATCTGTGTTATCTCTGTGGAAGGTGCTCTTGGGATTTTTGCAAATCTCTGGCATCGGTCACATTTTCGGGCATAGCTTGCAGCATCACGATTAATATTTGGCCAAAAATACCCATAATGGTAAATTTTCTTTGCTAGAGTTTGACCACCTGAATGGTCTCCACACTCTGCACCATGTACTTCAGCTAGAATTGTCTTAGCTTCTTCCTTGGTCACACATCGGAGTAATGGCATTGAGAATCCCCGCCTATACAACCGGCCATCTTGAATTATATATCTAAAGGCTTTTCTTAGCAACTTCTGTCGTTCTTTTAAATTTCCTAGTGGAGAACCGTTGAGCAGATATTCCATTATCGGAGTCATCCATGATTCTTGCTCCTGAGATATAGTCATGGTCCAGTCGATATCCATCTCGTCAGTGCTTGGAGCTGACATGACTTCCACAGGAACTAATCCCAATATTTGAGCTTCACTAGTGCTTGCGTACTTTGCGAGAGAATCTGCCTTCATGTTCTCTTCCCGGGGTATATGGCTTATTGCATAATAGTCAAGATCATCGAGAAGTTCCCAGGCTCTTGACAAGTAAGCAGGCAGATTTCCTCCTTTAGTTTGAAACTCTTTCTTGACTTGACATACAATAAGCTGTGGATCACTGAAGATCCGCAACACTTTGACATTCAATTCTTTAGCAATTTTCAGCCGGCAATAAGAGCTTCATATTCTGCTTCATTGTTTGTCGAAGGGAATTCCAATCTCAATGCATAGCACAATGACCGCCCTTTAGGGGTTTCAAGCACAACCCCAGCTCCGGAACAGTAATCGTCTCTTGCACCATCAATATATAATTCCATCGAATTGGGGCATTATCAGTCACCTCTTCCTCACTATCACCTTTATCTGTACAATCTGTGATGAAATCTGCTAAAGCTTGTCCATTAATTGCTCTCTGGAGATGATAAGTGATGTCGTATTGGCTGAGTTCAATATTCCACTTCAAAAGGCGACCCGAAGTTTCAGGACGAAACAGGACTTGCTTCAGAGGTTGATATGTGAGGACTTTGATAGGATGAGCTTGGAAATATGGCCTTAATTTTCTTGATGCAATCAGTAGACAATACGCGAGGTTTTCCAGCTTTGAATAATTCATCTTTGCCCCAGTGAATCTTTTGCTGATATAATAGACCGGGCGCTGAATTTTTGCATCCTCCCATATCAACGCTGCACTGAGAGCATGAGATGAGGCTGCCAAATATGCGAAAAGATATTCACCATTGTCCAGCTTAGAAAGTATTGGAGGCATTTCCATGTGACGAATCAACTCATCGAAAGCTTTCTGGCATTTAGGAGTCCAGTCAAAAATTTTCCTTCCTTCTTTTAGGGCATCAAAGAATGGAATGCATTTATCAGTAGCTTTGGAAATGAATCGACTCAAGGCAGCGACTTTTCCATTAAGACTTTGCAGTTCCTTCTTCGTTTTAGGGGCTTTGACTTCTTTTAAGGAAGCAATCCGAGTAGGATTAGCTTCAATGCCCCTAGCACTCACAATGAAACCCAGAAACTTTCCGGACTCCACCCTAAATGAACATTTCAAAGGATTAAGTTTCATTCCGTACTTTCGGAGGATTGCAAACATTTCTGCCAAGTGATCCATATGGTCTACTGCCTTCTTTGATTTCATCAGCATATCATCAACATAAACTTCCATAGTTTTTCCAATCTGTGGCTTGAACATAGCATTGATGAATCTTTGGTAAGTCGCCCCTGCATTCTTAAGTCCGAAGGGCATGACCCTATAGCAGTAGAGACCAACATCGGTGATGAAGCTCGTGTATTCCTGATCCGGCTCATGCATCATGATCTGGTTGTATCCAGAGTAAGCATCCATAAAAGATAACAACTCATGCCCTGTTGTTCCATCCACCAACTGATCTATTCTGGGTAACGGGAAGCAGTCTTTGGGCCAAGCCTTGTTTAAATCTGAGAAGTCAATGCATACTCTCCACTTCCCATTAGCTTTCTTAACCAGTACAGGATTCGAAACCCAATTCGGATAAGTAGACTCCCTAATGAAACCATTCTTCATGAGCCCGTCTACCTCTTCTTTCAACGCCGCTGACCCTTCAGGACCCTGGGTTCTTCTTTTCTGCTTTATCGGTTAAACTTCGGATCAATATTCAAAGTATGTACTGCAATTTCTGGGGATATTCCACACATATCAGCATGAGTCCAAGCGAATACGTCCAGATTTGCTTTCAAGAATGTTACCAAGGAATTTTGAACTGTCGCACTAAGTTGCAAACCCACATTCACCACTTTGTTCGGATCTTTCTGGTCGACAGGTACTGGCACCGTTACTTCCACTGGCACCACTCTATTTTCCCCTGCACTAGCTTTTCTAGGATCCATATCTCTTCGTGCCCCGCTATGCTCGCCAATGTAGGGTCCACTCTGTAATTGCTACAAGGTTGGTTCTTTGATGCGGACTGTCTGCCACATCTTTTCCCATCTCTCTCTTCCTTGCTTCACGCAACTCTATTAGATAACATTCTCACCCAGCATTGTGATCCCCTTTAATAACTCCATCTCCATTATCTGTGGGGAATTTCATAGTGAGGCACCACGGGGCGAGAATTGCCTTAAAAGTCGCAACAGTTGGTCGGCCTAGGAAGGCGTTGTAGGCAAAAAATTCATCAACAATTACAAAAGTCTGTTTTCGAACCACCTTTTTCTGCCCCTCTACAAGCTCAACGAACAAGTCGATAGTTCCAACGGGCTGCTTTGGTTCCCCAGTAAACCCAACGATCTTCTGAGATGAAGCTTGAACGTCAGCCATTGGAATTTTCATTTGGTCGAACGTCTTTCTGAAAAGAATATTGCAAGAAGCGCCGCAATCTACAAGCACTCTTCTCACAATAGCCGGCCCAATGCCTGCAGAGATGACCAAAAGATCCATTGTTGGAGCTTCAATACCCATAGTGTCCATGGCTTTGAACACATTATCATCATTGAAAATTTTCTACTGCTTCAAAGGTGCAGCATCTTCTAGCACAAAAACACTCTCTTCTGCTGGTACATACTTCAAGGCATGGGCATATCTTTCCATCTCGCCCCAGCTTCTGCCTGCTGGGTGAGGACCTCCTGCAATCACATTAATAACAGGTCTTTCTGATTCATGCACGGTATTCCTCTCACCCGAGCCAGATGGATGAGTAGGAAGTTGCTGGACCTTAGTAGATGAAGTTGGGTCATTTCTACTTCTCTTAACATATTGCTGCAACTTGTTCTCTCTCAGTAGTTCTTCAATTGAACTCTTCAGATGGCGACATTCGTTGGTATCATGACCGGGTTGATAATGAAACCGACAGAATCTCCCACTTTGAGCAGCCTTTTTGCTAACTCTCATCTCGGGCGGTTTAGGATATTCTACCGCATCTTTGGTAGCAAAAAAGATATTCTCCGGGGTGTCAGTCAAAGGAGTGAAATCTGAAGGTTTTAAGAAGCGAGGTTTCTTCACATCTTTCTGTTTCTTCCCACCATTATTTTCCCTCTTCTGACTTCCGGATTCCTTTTTGATAGGGGCAACAGTATATCCTTAACCTCTGTCAATGCCACTTTAACTGGTGCCTGAAGGCTTTCCAAGCGCATGAATTCATCAACTTTCTTATAGAATTTCTCAAGCGAATTCGGTTCTTTCATCTTCAGCCACTTCCCAAATTCGCTTGATTTGTCGATTGCCCTCACCACGTATGTCAAAACCATTCATGGCTCTGCATTGTCCACTTCAGCCAAAGCTATGTTGAAGCGGTTCAAGAAAGACCTAATAGATTCCCCAGGATTCTGTTCCAGGCTTGACAGTGACATAATATCCTTTGCCTTTGAAGCATACAACCTGTATTGCTCTTTAAACTTCCGAGTCAAATCGGCGAACTGGTCTATGGATCGGACCGGAAGCTTTGTGAACCAGAGAAGAGCCACTCCTTCCAAGTATACCGAAAAGTACCGGCATTTGATCTCATCAGACGCTCTAGCACCAGTCATGTGCCAATCATACTTATACAGGAATTGATTAGGGTCGCTTGTTCCCTTATAAGCCGGGATGGTAGAAGGAACAAACTTCCTTGGGAATTCCGCCTTTAGAATCCTTTCAGTGAACGGAGTTTTGCTTGGAGCGAATCCCCATTCCTTTTCATCTTCATCCCTCTGCATGCTTTCTTTCATGATTTGTCGCACCATGCCCGAAAGATACTCCTCATCATTTAAAGGATCTGCAGGACAGACTTCGGCCATTTTCTCGGAAGTTTGTCTGGACACGTTCGCGGAGAGTTGGCTGTGGTCTCGATCCTCCAGCTTGAGGAGGTGTTTCTTTGGCGGGGCTAGCTGTTCTTTGAGGAATATTCCTATCTTCAGGATTATGAACATCATCTGCAAGGTTTTCTTCATTATTCACCAGTTGACGGTTAATTCCGAGCAATGCATTTAACCTTTCAAGCATCAAAGCATTCTGGGTTTCCATCTGTTGGTATAACCCAGATATTGCAGCATCTAACTCCGCTCGTGTAATTCCGGCACTTGGTGCTGCTTGACTTGACGAAGGAGAAGTGGCAGTATTCTCATGAACATTACCGGGTCTTGTAGATCCACGCTTTCTTCCAGGAGCCATTATCTCTGACAGACTTCTGGTTTTGAGAGAGATTTTTTCAACAAACTTTTGCGAAGCAATGACGAAGATATCCTGAGTTGGGTTCTCAATGAAAGTGCCAAAAATGTTGACGCTTAAAATTGAACGCTAACACCCTGGTGTATGTAGAGTTTAAGCGAAAGCACCACCCGTGAATACGGGAATTAGAAACAAGTAGAGAACTCACAGAGAAAGCAATAAAAGACAACAGTTTTATAGTGGTTCGGCTTCAGGTTAAGCCTACGTCCACTTTAATCTTCTTTATTGCTGAATCAATTACAACTTTATAACAATCTTTGATTACAACACTTATATCACAAATAACTAGAACTCCGATGCAGAAGAAGTCTTTGAATCCATGTCGGTTGTGCTAGATTTCCTCTTGAAGTTTGTTGAGATGTCTTTCATGTTTGAAGTGTCGAGTGAGTCAAGAATTCAGCAGAGTATCCGCGTTCCAGAAATAAGCCAAAAAGATCCTCTTTTATTTGGAGCTAGTGCTGTATTTATAGGGGAGTTTGGAGTTAGGTCGTAGGTCGCAAGCGACCTTGGATAGGTCGTAGGTCGTGAGTGACCTAGTGGGAATGGTTTGCGGCTTAAATATGGTATACTTGATCATTCTGAACAGACTAACAAGTCATAGGTCGTGGCCGACCTAGGGAGGAAGCGGCATAAGAAGCTCCTTTGGTATGTTTAGGTCGTGAGCGACTTAAGAATAGGTCGTAGGTCGTGAGCGACTTAGTAAACACGGTTTACGGCCTAACAGGAGCGCCCTTGGTCACCTGAATAAGTCATAGGTCATGGGCGACCTAGGGAAGGAACGACATAAGTGAAACAAGTTACCTCGATTCTGCATAGCTCGCTATGTCGTTAAGTCCTTAGGTCGCCAGGTCGTGAGATACTTTAGGTCGTTAACTCGCTAGCTCATTAGGTCGTTAGGCTCTTTAATTCGTTAGGTTGGTAAATCCACTTAGCTACCAGGTCACTTCACACTTTAGGTCGCTGCACCCCATAAACAGTTAGGTCGCTTTAGGCCATAGGTCGTTAGGTCGCTGTAGTCCATTAAGTCGCGAAGTCTTTTTGCTGTGACATGCTATTGATGGTTAGGTCGCTAGGTCGCGATACCTTTAGGTCGCTGAGCTGTGAAATAGTGGAGTTAACAGGGTTGATTAAGAAAATAAGAAAATAAGAAGCAAAAGAACACAGAATCTCGCAATGGAACGATAAAATATAAGAATCGAATAAACAGTTCATCAAGCTGTTTATACTACACATTTGATTATAATCTATACAACAATTATCGAAGTTATATATACATCAGCGATAAATAAATAATGCAGGATGTAGGAATACTAATAGTAATAATATACCATGTCTTCGTCTTTGTCCTCCAGAATGAGTCTTCAGTAACTTGAAAAACTTAGGACTGACCCGGGCGTATTGAAAAGACAAAACACTCGAGTCAGGACTAAAATATCCTTATGTAAGTTAAATCGATATCGCATATAAAATATGAGTGCATGGCGTCAGAGATGCTTACAAGTTTTCACATCTCCTATCCAGTGTATAACATGCATGCAATAACTCAAGAGATGTTATGGGATTTTCCATCTTTTAAGGATCCATCAAATATTTATATGTACCAGAATACGCTAAATATATAATGTCTAATCAATAAAATAAATATTTTCCTTAGCATTAAGGCTTTACATTAATCCCCCTTAATGTGTATTGAAGCATTGTCATACAATTTGCATATAAAACACTAGTCAAATGGTCGATGGATAGGTATGCGCCGTAATATGACAACACTAAACCAAAATCGAATGGGTCTCGTATAGGGATAAAAGTACGATAAGGCACGTGAGGCAATGTCCAAGGTAGGATACTATTAGTTCGGGTCGTAGGGCTTGTGGTAATGCATCATAGCCATGACCGCCTACCGTGTCCATCCATTCCATATCGAGTTAAAGATTTGCTATCCCAATCAAGGTGCACAAATCGAAACCAACACGAGTAATAATATGGGCCGAGTCCAAGAAATCGAAGAACGGATGTTCGCTTGAGGTAATTAGCCCACTTGGCCCTGTTCAGTTATCCTGTTTTAGTTATTTCAAATTTGCACAAGGGCCGGGGTCTATCCATCATCGTTTTCTTTCTTCAAATCCAGTAGTCACCGTCAAGTCCAACCACTTCGTTCTAGAGTCTCCTTTGTGTACACAGTTGTTAAAGTGGTTCCGGTATCGACAGAGAGTATGCCCATATCCGGCCCCGGTCTCTTTAACTACCAAACATCATTTTTCACACCGATTGGTACTTTTACATTTCGAAATAGTTCATGCTTGATATCAAAATATCATATTCGCTTCAAAATCAAATCCATGTCGAAATCGTCACATTTACACAAAACATACCATTTAATTCAAAATCAGTTTTGCCTTAATATCTCGATTTCGATTCCAACATCGTTTTGAATTTTAGTTTAAGCTATAACTTCAATTTAACTTAATTCATGTCTAAATCCATGGTAAAAAAATATACATTCCACTCTTGACCAGTTTGAGTTTGGAAAATAGTTTGAATAGTTTAAATAATTAAAATAGTTAAAAATAGTGTAAATGGTTAAAATTGTTAAAAATAGTTTAAATGGTTAAATAGTTTGAATATTAAAATGGTTTACATAGTAAAATAATTTGGAAAAGCAAAATAATTTGAAGATTTAAAGAATATAGATTTTAAAACAACTTATACTAAAATAATTTATTTGAAAATAGTTTCAAAGTCAAACTGATTTAATTCCAACTTCCCAATTCTAGTCAATTCCAATTCCCATTCACCGGTTCAATTTTTTTTATATAAATTCGAGTTCGATTTTCAAAATATTGATTTAAGTTACTTAAATTAAATTGAACATCATTATCAAATTTAAAATCCAATTTCCAAATAAAATAAATTTCGAGCTCAATTTAGAAATATCGTTTCATTTCAATTCTACTTAGTAATATTCAAAGTTCAAATAAAAGTTCAATCTTTTGAAAACAAATCAGTATATGAAATTCAATCAAATTCCGATTTTAACTTCTAAATCTTAACTTAAATTATTTGACAATTGCTTTTAACCAAAAATTTATTTCAACGTTTCAAACTCGAATTTGTGATTAATTCGATAAATTGATTTTTATTTGTTTTAAATCAAATTCATTTAAATAATTTCAAATTAAATTTTTTAAAATCATTTAATTTAACCTATCCAGTGTCCATATATATTTTTCTATCCTATGGTCAAGTGATCAGTTATTTTAACTTAATTTTAGGGATGGATATATATCATTTCAATCCAAATCACAATGTTATAGGTATATATCATTTCAATATATTTCTTAATTTATTCGAAATAATTCAATTTACAGTTCTATATACTGTAAATAAATTACAGGGTGATAATAAGCTATATATTAAACAAATAACATCCAACATTCAAGTATCAACCAATTTACATCCATCACAATCAATCATACAAATGGAAAAATATAATTCACAGTAATTTCAAGTTATCAATATCAGGTAATTTAATTGCGACTAAATTCCAATTTCAATTTGACTATCAATTTTAATTTTTAACAGTGAACTCAATGACAATCTAGATGTCAATTAAATTTATCAAACAACGACCAATAAAATCATATCACTTCATAACATCAAATTTAACTAGAATGAGCATATTGTAGTACGTTATAAGTGTTATAAAACACTCACCTTGAGTTTCAATTTTAAATCAAATCGAACGACGTTCGATTTGACCTAAAATTTTAACTGGCTCCAAACAGTTCCAAATCAGCTCCATGATGAAGTGCTCGTCGCCATAATTCCAATGCCACTTGTTTCGTCCAACTCCAACCTCATATGACCAAGATATGATATTTACAAGTTAATTACTAATTTATTTTTAATTTTGAACCTAAGAGCAATCTTGCCATTAATTTCAAACTAGCAGATCTGGGCCACCCCTCCCTTTCTTCTTTCCTTCGTCTTCATCCATGTTATGTATGCATGCAACTACCCCTCTTCTTCCTCGTTCAACCCATCATCGCTCCCCCTCCACTCATCTAGTCTACGATCAGGAGCCACCAAATTGAAGCTCCACCTCCATCGCACCCATGAGGCTAGATCTGACCCCTTAAATGCACCAATAGACGATCTCAACCGTATGGATTTAAAGCTCTCAATGAGCTATAGATTTTCGTAGTTAAAAGTTTTTGAAGATAGTTTGTGGATTGAGAGAAAAATAAGGGAGAAGAAGATTGTTTTTAGGCAATTAAAATTTTGGAAGCGCAACTGTGAAAAAGAAACTAGGGTTTACTGTGTACTCGAGTATATATACGTGTATATATATTATTTTAACGTTATTTTCAACTTTAACCAAACGAACTCCAAATGAAGCATGCAACCAGGCGTTTATAATGATATACCCCTATTCCGAACACAATTGAACGTGTTTTGGGGCCTCATTCAATCGTATGTGGAAGATAGCTTTTTGAACTCAATAAAAATATTAAATTTTCGATATTTATTTCAACGCCTTTCTATACTGTACGACCAATTGGTAATTATAAACACTACGAAATTTGAAATCTGATAATAACACTCTATTGCGGACCCAATGGAACTGGTTTCATCGAATTCCGAGACTGTGCCCTAGAAGGCTAATTTTAACGTCTCGAGTATAATATAAAATTTTCAGTTTCTAATTATTCAGTTTTAAATCCGATTTTAAATATTAACAATCTTCCTTTTTGTTTAAATAAAATTTATATCAACTTCCGACATCATTTCAATCATTTTAAATTCAGAATTCAATTGTTCAAAAAATTTCCAATATTAAATTTGAACAATTTAATTGTTCAATATTCAAAATATTTCAATATTAGATTTCATTTGAATTTTAGTTAACAAACAATTACTCAATTTACATCTAACAAATTCAATATTTATCATTTAATTAAAATATTGATTGTTATCACATTCAACACATAGCAGTTCTTTTCAATGCTTGTTATTACTTAAATCTTAAAAATTAGTTTATTTCTTAATCTTATCCAAGTTCGTATTCGATAACATATATTCAAAATTATTGAATTTTTATTTTTAACCAGTTTTATTTAATAATTACATTAAATAAAATAATTTAAAATAGCTAAAAATCTAGGTCTTACAAAGAGATTGTCCACAACGAAAGAAAACAAGAATTCACCAAACACTGATTCATTCAAAAAGGGAAAAAAGCCTTACAATGTAACTTTGAATGATTCTGATACAACATCTTGTGACAATGAACAAGACACTGAAAATATGAATATGTGTTTCAATGTAATGGAAAACTAATCAGATCAATTAAAAAAAACAACAAAATCAGTACTTTTTACATTTTATGTTTTATTTTTTTTGAAAATAATTAATATGGGATATAGTAACAATAATAAGCATAAATATTTGAATGGCAATAAGATAAGTGTGTGTGTGTGTATAATATTTCGTTAGTTCCAAAATTTAAAAACTTCGAAATATATGTCGACATATGTCACGTAGATATGTTGACATACATGGCATAATTTGAGGAATATTTTAAAATTTTAAAATTTTGAAATTCCTTTTCTTTTACATTAATTTCTAAATTTGAATTGCCAACTTTTCACCTATCAAGTGGCAATTCAACTTCTATTTGTTAGCTCCTTCTTACCTCATCTTTTACCCACATATTTTATTTTAAAATCAAATATATTCTTTACTCCCTTCCTCCAAATCAAACTAATAATGTCTTTCTTAAATCAATCCTCTTCATCCAATGCCATTAGGCTTACCAAAAGAATCAAAAGTTAACTTCTCAAAGTTCAAGAGACCATTGAAACCTATATTGATTGTGCTACTTATGCAAAAATCTTTTCGAGAAGATTTGCAATTAATGAGTTTAATTCTTGTGATTTACAAGAACTTAATTTTGAAAATGGTGTTGTTAATTTAACCGATTTATCTCAAAATGACTTTGATAGTTATTCTAATTTGATCAAAATGTTTTATGCTAATTTGAATGCAAAGTTTTATTAAGGAGAAGAAGGTCAGATTTGGAGTAGCGTCAAAGGTACTACTATTGTTTTAGGTTGCAAAATTCTTAGTCAAATTCTTAGTTGTAAATGTAGTGAAAATGACTTCTCCGCTTTTGAAATGGATTATGGAAATAGAAAAATTATGCATGATGTATTTTCTAATGACGAAGAGTATGGTTTTAAAGGCAAGAACCTTAGGCCTAAAACAAGACTAATGAGTCTTATTTTACAAAGTCTTACAGTGAGAATGGGGAATTACGCCAACCCACTCAAAAAGTCTTCAATACCCCTTTTGCTATTTTTGAAAAATATGTTATAAATTAGGCTCAAGTTATTTTAGATGATTTCGTTCAAAAGAAAATTTCTAGACATGAAAAACGCACTTTACCATGGTGGATACCTCACTAGAATTATCAACTATTTTGGTATTGGTTTAAGAGGTGAAAATATGTAATACCCTATATTTTTAGTAACATTATTTAGGATATTTAATTAGCTAAATAAAATAATGTGTTGATTAAGGGATGTAGATTTGGTTTTAATTAAGGGGTAGTCGTGCCATTCAACCAAAGTGTTTAAAATGAAGTGAAGGAGGGATAAAATAGGAAAGAGACCATTCCTATACCCATAAAACTCGGCCTTGTATCTCTATACACGTTCACTTTAATTTTTCTAAATTTTAAAAACTTAAGGCCGGCCACTGTTAACAAGAGAAAGAGAAAGAAAGATAAAGGGGAAGCTTAATCAACATCAAATTCATTCAAATCTCACATCCTTAATCTCTAAAACTTAGATGAATAATGTTTGCATCTCTTATTTGTGTTTTTCTGGTTTTATGTAACAACCCAGAATTTATTTCAATTGAAATTCGTATATTTAATTGATTTTAAATATTAATAAGTAAAATTTGTAAGTCGAATAAATTTTATTTCGAATATCTAGATTTAATTGGATAATTAAATCGATAATTTAATATGTGAAATTACAGAAATAATTGGAAATTGGGTTTCAAATGATCAAAATTGATTTATAAAGTTGTATTAAATCATATTGGAGTTAGAGTGATGTTATAGAACTTTTAAAACTTAATTAAAAGTTAATTTGTAGAAATTGAATATTTTAATATTTAATTGACGAGTAAAAATAGCCATTTTCAAACAGTCATGGATTTTGACGAAACTAGTTTCATCGGATCCGTAATGTTATATTATTATATGGTTTCAAATTTCGTGTCAACCGGACTTACGGTTTGTCCGAGGCAAGCTAAAACGCGTAGAAATCGATTCGAGTGAATTTTGAATTTAAATAATTCGATTCGAAATCGTATCTTCCAAATTTGATCGAATTGGCTCTCGATATATATTCCATTGTGTTTGGAATAGGGGTAAAATATTATAAACGCCAGGAGGCACGCTTCATTTGGAGTTCGAAAAAAATTCTGGATGAATAGTGTCGCGTAATTTTCTATAAAAGGACCTCCTTATTCTCAATTTTCAACGAAACAAAACCCTAGGGTTACAGCCGCCGCCTCCCTCTATTTTAATGGCCGATAATTTCGTTTCTTCTCCTCTTAATCTCCTTCAATTCGTAAACAATTACGTAAAACTCTCAACTACAAAATTGTGGATCACATCCTCCTCTACAAATCCAACGGTTGTGATCAAAATCAAAGGGTGGATCGGTGGAAAAATGGTGATAAAGACCGGCATTTCGAGCACGAATTCCTACGCATATATCTGACCGATCTCGGTAATCATCTAGCCGATAGGGGCAATCGAGACGTGCTTCGAAGTGGCGTAGTTCGATCGACATGAAGGTGTTCGTATTGGCCGTGTGAATTAGGGTTTAAGTGGGGGCTATGGGTGTTGTTCGCGTTCGAACTCACCTGGAGAAGATGATGCACACGCAACCTGATGAGATGGAAGCAAAAAGGGACAGCCAGTTTTGAAGGTTGTAAAAATAATAAAGGAAATTGTAAATATTAATTTTATTTAAATTGTGTAAACTTTAAAAATGTATAACTTTTTGATACGAGGTTGAAAATTCCTAAAACGAATTACGTTGGCTTCGTTTTGACGAGCACTACGCGACGGAACTGGATTGGAGTCGTGTGGAGCTAGTTTGAATTTCGGGTAAAATTAAATGGCGTTTAATTTTATTTGAAATAAAACACTACAACTGTATTTGAAACCAAGGTGAGAACTTCTCACTCAATCGAAATTGTTTCGATTTAAATTTAAAATAGTTAGATTTTAAATTGCTTGATTGTATGATTGAATGATAAATTGTTATCTATTGTTCTGAAATAGACCTATACGTCGTATATTAAGCGGATGTTATTTATTAAAAACATATACCGCGATAATTCCATCTTCATTGGAATTGGTATTATATATGTACTTGGAGTTGATTTTCCCGCATTATATAGCGGATGAGACCCTATTGCGCCGCATAATAGCGGATAATATTTTTGTAAATCCCATATACCGTGATATTCCGTATTGAAACAGAATTGGTATTGTGCTAATGTCTGTGGATGCAAGGAAACAGGTTGGAGGGATCCAACTGGATTCCTCACCAGTATTTATTTGATTTCAGATATTGTGATATTTGTTGATTATCATATGATGATATATGATGTTTGGATGTCGTGATTGATTATTTGGTGCTGTTGCATCATTGGGCCTATTTTGGAGTTTTAAAAATGTTAAAGGAATGATTTTCAAATTTTAAAATGATTTTAAAATGATTTTTGAAAGTATACGTTTTATTAAATTTTTGGAATTGATTCATTTTAAATAAATAAACGTTAAAATTTTTATGTTATAAAAATTATGATTCTTGCGAAATATAACCGTAATGTGATTTTTGAAATAAGTAGTTGATTAATTTATGAAATGGTTTAAATTGGGATTTTTGAATTATTATAAATGATTTATATAAAAGATTTATAAAATTGATATTTTATAAATTAAAATATTGGAATTATAAAACGAGCTTTTATAATGTTAAAATGAAGTATAAATGGATTTCATAAGTAAATGAGATTTATAGATTTATAAATTGGGAAGTAATAGAATGAATAGATTTTGTAAAATAAAAGATTCATAAGTAATTAACTTATAAATTGGATTTTGACATTTAAATGAGATTTAAATAGAATTTGTAAATAAAGAATTATAAGTAATTAGCTTATAATTTGGATTTTGTCGTGTAAATGGAATATGGATAGAATTCGTAAATAAAGTGATTTTATAACTTGAATTTTTTTATAATATATAAATGTGAATTTATAAACATTGGTTTATAAATTCAAGATTTGATTGAATTTGATAAGCTAATTTTTATAGCTTATTAAAGGAGTATATTCACGATTTTGGGACAGTGGATAATTTTTAAATTGAATATGTAAAAGTGTTGAATTTGGTTAATGATTTATATTCACGATTTTGGACAGTGAATAATATATCAAAGGAGTGTTTTGGGGAAGTGATATTTTAAATAGAATTAAAATGATTTGAAGATGTTTTAAAATATATTAAGTGTCGAAACCATAGATTTCAACATTCATTGTTGAAATAGACGTTTTCGAGAAATAAGGAAAAGATGGACTATAACACTGCTGTTATAGTAAATGATTTTCGAAGGGAATTTTTTTGCATAGTATTGGGATTCATATATCTATCTTAATTTCGAATCCCTATACTAGTGATTTTGGGTTGTCGTAACGGTGTTTTACGCAACATTCGTTTTGACTCAAATGAATGTGTTTAAGAGAATGTTTTCCTTAAAAGAATGAAATATACAGTTAATCGTGTTTTAAGTATATTGATTATTTTCTAAGTATTGAAAATAAATGAACTTATGAATTACTTATTTTTAAATAAGTATGGAAATGTTTTCCAATATGAAATTTGTGAATTACTTATTGTTAAATAAGTTTAGGGGTTTTATCTTTTAAAGATAAATTGAAAATGAATATGTATTTGGAATTGTTTTTCCAATATGAAATTGGAATGGTTTAGAGAACATATCTTTTTAAAGATAGATTGAAGTGAATATCTGGCAAGTTATTTAAATTACGGAAGATTAATAAAAAGGGCCTAATGATTGTTATGGTGCTGGATATTTGGTTGTGGCCCTTGGTAGTTAAATAACCGACTATCAATATTTACCTTTAAATGGGTATTTGTGCGATTTGCTTGAATTTGAATACTACACTTATTTTTGAAAATAAGCGCTCGTTATTCGATTTAGCCGGGAGAGGACCTTTGTGTCATAAATCCCATTCCGAATAAGTGATATGTCGTAATGGATAGAATTTGAAGACCGGTGTTGAAGACCGGGTATTTTTGAAAACGGAAGGATTACCGTCGAATGACTCTGCATCGGCTGATCTCCGATATAGAGATTTTATCACCCTTTGTGATGGGAAATCCGGTCGCAATTAGTGAATATCCAGACTGCAAGGGCTTCTTTGGAAGTACCTTCGGTTCTGTTCGATCCCGGAACAGACTTGTATGGATGTGCGTTTGACGTTACAATTTGAGATGTAAAGATGGTTTCTATCAAATATATTTCTGTTGGTGACGGAGAATTTATTCTCTTAGCTTAACACCCTTCTCTGAGACGTACGAGCTTAGATGTTATGTAGTTGATGGCTACTAGTGATATATTCCCAAATTGGCAATGTGGCATACGAAGTGCTATTGAGCATTTGTTGATCAAAGCGTTGCTTTTGTAAAAAGCGTAGCTTTGTGGGCGAGACTTCGTCGGACCTCACACCCCGAAAATGGTCAAAACAGGAAAGATGCGGCAAGGTTATTAGGGGATCGCGTCCCCTTAGTGGATGTCATTTCCTTCTGGATAGAGGTGTTATTATGGTATGGATCCCTGATACTTAACCTATGTTGTTGCTGCAAACTTATTACTTTGTGGTTGTTTGTGAATCCCAAGATTTAGGTCGGTTGCGACCGAGGGATGGCATATTCGTGTCAGTAGTTACCCAGCTAGGGGTAACCCGACCTTGTATTGGCAGAGATCTAACCGTAATGTTAGGTTAGGTTCTCGGGGAGTCTTTCTAGAGGCGTACTCATGTGGCAATGGGAAGTTCCTTGGCCTGACCATTTGTTGGAAATCCAAAGAAACAATATAAGCCCTGTACGGTTTTAGTTGTATAACCTGCCATGGAATGTGGCGGTAACCTGCTATTGAATATGGTAGCTATAGTAGGCATAAGTGCGGAATGCCTATGCTAGCTAAGATTTATATCTTTACTTTCGAAATGTTTTCCTACACTTTGCACATAAATAATAATATCAAAGAAAATTTCTACGTATTAAGCATATTTGACTATCATAAGGAGAAATCTCCTTCGATTCTGCGTTTGCATTGTGTATGCGTGTGGGAGGCCTTATGGTAGTCTCATTTTCTAAAAAAACATTGCGAATCAAATTTAAAAATATTTCGTTGTTTATTTTTAAAGATAAACTATTTAAGTTCTCACACCAGTCCCATGACTGACCTAGAGTTTATTGTTCTCTTCCTAAACTCTGGGTGCCCACAAATTTTAACACGGGCAGTCTAGAGTCAGTTTATCGGGTCATTCTGGAATTCAGGAGTTGCTGTGGAGATCAAGAGGCGAGCTGGATGGCATAGCGTATCAACTAGTATATGGTATTTCTTTTCCGCTGTTTGTTGTTGTAAACTCTGATAATGTGATGCAATGTGATGTAATGTAATAATTGATATAGTTCTTTTGATTTAAATAATATTCATTTATCTATTATATGTTGTTCCGCTGCGATTGTGAGATTCTGATGTTGTTTTCGTTGTTTTCTTTTTCTTTCTTTCTTTCTTCTTCTATCTTCTACCTCTTCTTTAACCCTAACGGTATGGTTTTTCGGCCTTCGATTGCTCGGCAGTTGATACAGTGGACGTATTAATGTCGACCATCATGGACGAAAAAATCGCGACCGTTACAATTTGGTATTTGAGCTTATGGTTAAGTGACAACCTTGGCTCTATTGGGAATTACTCATTAGAGATAGAGTCAGTAGTACTCTAGAACGAGTTGAGTGTAATAATAAATATGAGCGCGCATTTGTTAGTGAATATGAAATTATTTTGTATTGTGTTGACTTATCGGTTGATTGTTTATAGATTCTGGTCGGTGCAGTTTGGCCAACTGTTTTGATGGGGGTTTCTAAACTCTTAAACAAGATAAATCGACACAATATCCGTTTAAAATAGGGTAAATGAAATAATTTTACCTTGATTATACTTTACGTATAAAGTAAATAATTTTTCAGAAATTATTGAAGTGTATATAAATTGATTGTTTGGTTGTTGAAATGTAAGAATATATATATATATATATATATATATATATATATATATAAGTTAATTAAAAAGAATAAATTGTATAAGCAAATGAATTATTAAGATAGAATTATAATTAATATAATTTACAATTGTGAAATAATCTTATATATACAATAAGTGAAATTATATAAGTAAAAGATTTGTAAATGTGATTTGTAATTTGAAGAAAAAATTCCAGAGGAATATTAGGAAATGTTTTGAAAGGGTTTGCAATTTGGAAAAGATTAAATTCCCTTTTGAGTTTGAAAATGGTTTTCAAAGGTTTGGAAAAATGTTTTTGGAGGGATAAAAGCTCTAAACTCTTTTCGGTCGCTGGAAAATAATTTCGATAATGATCGCGACATCATCGGTGTTTATTTTCGGGTTTCCAAAAGAGGAATTACTGCCGAATTATTTTAAATGAAGGTTGTTTGGAAAATTTGGGTTTGGGCTTTGAAATTCAAAGGATAATTGAATTGTTTTCAAAAATGGTTTTGAAAGATTGAAAAGACTCTGGAATGTTATATAAAATGATTGGAATACAATTATTAAATTGGAAAATGAATTGGGAATGAATAAATAAAATTTGCAAGTGCAAGAAAACGAAATTGAAATCCATTTCGAATTTGTAAGTAAATAGAACTGGAATTGGAATCTAAATTGGATTTATAAGTGGAAATTTAAGTTAAGTTAAACAAATGACGTTTGAAATAAAATATAGCTTAAGTTGATTTTGGTATCGAAGTAAAATAATAAAGTGAATTAAATGGAAGTGGACTTGAGTTATATAAATGAAATTCAACCTTATTTGTTAAATGAATTAGCAATTGAATTAATGAATGAATTGAATGTAAATCAATTGAATGTAAATAAATTGATATGAAATAATGGATGTAAATGTTAATCCATTAAAGCTAATTTAAAGTGATGAACCAAATTGAATGAATGTAAGCGAATTAAATAAATTTGGTTAAGTTGGTTATATGTTGGTAGTTAGTTGATTGTATAGAAATCCATATGAAATTGAATTAATGAAATTGAAAGCTGTGTAATTGAATTTGATTTGGTAGTGAACCAACTTGAATATGAATTAGTGAATGTAAACTAATTGAATATAAATAAATGAATGTTAGTAAAAACATCCAGTTTTAATGAAATCAAATGTGATTTAAATTAGAAAATCAATTCATTGAATAAAAATGAGAAGTGCATGAGTATGTTGATTTGGTTATGAATGTTAGTTGGATGATAGTTGGTTGATGGTTGAATTTATTGCTTTTGTTGCATTGGTTATATGGACATATATAGTTGTTGGTATATGTTGTATATTGATATTACTTTCATATATACATGTTCTCATTTGTTTGTTGAGTGTTTAGTAGGTGCGGATTGCGCATTGCTTCGCATTTGGAGCTCGCTTTTGCGCTATATTAGCCGTATATGCTCGCTAATAATATATAAGGTATAAATCTCGGATTGCATATCATATTTTTACACTTTTTTCCCTGCGGGATGCCTCATTACTTGATGAGATGTATATTTGTGATATATATACTATCATTTTTTTCGGATCGAGCTGCGCAAAGGAGACTATGGCGAATTTTTCTGAAAATTTAAGGCGTTAGAATATTTTTGAGAAAATTGGAAAATTTTGAAAGGATAAGTAAGTATGATTTGAAGACTTAGTAAAGTTATTGTAAGTAGTTTAACTATGGATTTTGGAAAGTTAAACACTTAAGTGGATTTGAAATCTAATTTAAACAGCTTGTTTTAAAAAGTTAATGGATCTGTTACTTTTTCTTACTTGGTAATTTCGAGGACGAAATTCTTTTAAGGGGGGACATTTGTAACGACCCAGAATTTCTGTCAATTAAAATTCGTATATTTAATTGATTTTAAATATTAATAAGTAAAATTGGTAAGTCGAATGAATTTTATTTCGAATATCTAGATTTAATTGGATAATTAAATCGATAATTTAATATGCGAAATTACAGAAATAATTGGAAATTGGGTTTAAAATGATCAATATTGATTTATAAAGTTGTATTAAATCATATTGGAGTTAGAATGATGTTATAGAACTTTTAAAATTTAATTAAAAGTTAATTTATAGAAATTGAATATTTTAATATTTAATTGACGAGTAAAAGTAGCCATTTTTCAAATAGTCTCGGATTTCGACGAAACCAGTTTCATCGGATCCGTAATGTTATATTATTGTATGGTTTCAAATTTCGTGTCAATCGGACTTACGGTTTGTCCGGGGCAAGCTAAAACGCGTAGAAATCGATTCGAGTGAATTTTGAATTTAAATAATTCGATTCGAAATCGTATCTTCCAAATTTGATCGAATTGGCTCCCGATATATATTCCATTGCGTTCAGAATAGGGGTAAAACTTTATAAATGCCAGGCAGCACGCTTCGTTTGGAATTCAAAAAAAATTCAGGATGAATAGTTTCGCGTAATTTTCTATAAAAGGACCCCTTTATTCACAATTTTCAACAAAACAAAACCCTAGGGTTACAGCCGCCGCCTCCCTCTATTTTAATGGTCGAGAATTTCATTTCTTCTCCTCTTAATCTCCTTCAACCCGTAAACAATTACGTAAAACTCTCAACTACGAAATTGTAGATCACATCCTCCTCTACAAATCCAACGGTTGTGATCAAAATCAAAGCGGTGGATCGGTGGCAAAATGGTGATAAAGACCGGCGTTTCGGGCACGAATTCCTATGCATATATAGGACCGAGCCCGGCAATCTTCTAGCTGATAGGGGCACTCGAGACGTGCTTCGAAGTGGCGTAGTTCGATCGACATGAAGGTGTTCGTATTGGCCGCGCGAATTAGGGTTTAAGTGGCGGCTATGGGTGTTGTTCGCGTTCGAACTCACCTGGAGAAGATGATGCGCACGCAACTTAATGAGATGGAAGCAAAAAGGGACGACCAGATTTGAAGGTTGTAAAAATAATAAAGGAAATTGTAAATATTAATTTTATTTAAATTGTGTAAACTTTAAAAATGTATAACTTTTTGATACGAGGTCGAAAATTCCTAAAACGAATTGCGTTGGCTTCGTTTTGACGAGCACTACGCGATGGAACTGGATTGGAGTCGTGTGGAGCTAGTTTGAATTTTGGGTAAAATTAAACACATGTTTAATTTTATTCGGAATAAAACACCACAACTGTATTTGAAACCAAGGTGAGAACTTCTCACTCAATCGAAATTATTTCGATTTAAATTTTACATAGTTAAATTTAAAATTGCTTGATTGTATGATTGAATGATAAATTATTATCTATTGTTCTGAAATAGACCCTATACGCCGTATATTAAGCGAATGTTATTTATTAAAAACATATACCGCGATAATTCCATCTTGATTGGAATTGGTATTATATATGTACTTGGAGTTGATTTTCCTGCATTATATAGCAGATGAGACCCTATTGCGCCGCATAATAGCGGATAATATTTTTATAAATCCCATATACCGCGATATTCTATATTGAAACGTAGTTGGTATTGTGCTAATGTCTGTGGATGCAGGGAAACAGTTTGGAGGGATCCAACTAGATTCCTCACCAGTATTTATTTGATTTCAGACATTGTGATATTTGTTGTTATCATATGATGATATATGATGTTTGGATGTCGTGATTGATTATTTGGTGTTGTTGCATCATTGGGCCTATTTTGGAGTTTTAAAAATGTTAAATGAATGATTTTCAAAATTTGAAAGGATTTTAAGGTGATTTTTGAAAGTATACATTTTATTAAATTTTTGGAATTGATTCATTTTAAATAAATAAACGTTAAAATTTTTATGTTATAAAAATTATGATTCTTGTGAAATATAACCGAAATGTGATTTTTGAAATAAGTAGTTGATTAATTTATAAAATGGTTTAAATTGGGATCTTTTGAATTATTATAAATGATTTATATAAAAGATTTATAAAATTGATATTTTGTAAATTAAAATATTGGAATTATAAAACGAGTTTTATAACGTTAAAATGAAGTATAAATCGATTTCATAAGTAAATGAAATTTATAAATTTATAAATTAGGAAGTTATAGTATGAATAGATTTTGTAAAATAAAAGATTTATAAGTAACTAACTTATAAATCGGATTTTGGCATTTAAATGAGATTTAAATAGAATTTGTAAATAAAGAATTATAAGTAATTAGCTTATAATTTGGATTTTGTCGTGTGAATGGAATATGGATAGAACTCCTAAATAAAGTGATTTAATAAATTGAAGTTTTTTTTATAATATATAAATGTGAATTTATAAACATTGATTTATAAATTCAAGATTTGATTGAATTTGATAAGTTAATTTTTATAGCTTATTAAAGGAGTATATTCACGATTTTGGGACAGTGGATAATTTTTAAATTGAATATGTAAAAGTGTTGAATTTGGTTAATGATTTATATTCACGATTTCGAACAGTGAATAATATATCAAAGGAATGTTTTGGGGAAGTGATATTTTAAATAGAATTAAAATGATTTGAAGATGTTTTAAAATATATTAAGTGTCGAAACCATAGATTTCAACATTCATTGTTGAAATAGACGTTTTCGAGAAATAAGGAAATGATAGACTATAACATTGTTGTTATAGTAAATGATTTCCGAAGAGAAAAGTTTTGTATAGTATTGGGATTCATATATCTATCTTAATTTCGAATCCCTATACTAGTGATTTTGGGTTGTCGTAACGGTGTTTTACGCAACATTCATTTTGACTCAAATGAATGTGCTTAAGAGAATGTTTTCCTTAAAAGAATTAAATATACAGTTAATCGTGTTTTAAGTATATTGATTATTTTCTAAGTATTGAAAATAAATGAATTTGTGAATTACTTATTGTTAAATAAGTATGGAGATGTTTTCCAATATGAAATTTGTGAATTACTTATTGTTAAATAAGTTTTGGGGTTTTATCTTTTAAAGATAAATTGAAAATGAATAAGTATTTGGAATTGTTTTTCCAATATGAAATTAAAATGGTTTAGAGAACATATCTTTTTAAAGATAGATTGAAGTGAATATCTGACAAGTTATTTAAATTATGGAAGATTAATAGAAAGTGTAGGATCTAGATTAACCCTAGAGGAGGGGGGGTGAATATGGTTATAGAAAATTTTCTCGAATAAAACAAAAAACCAACTGTAGAGAAGTAAATATGCTGAAAAGTAAATCACGCACAAAATTTACCCAGCTTCGGCAACCCCTGCCTACTGCTGCATTCCCAGATTTCTATTAGAATTAAACAGTCTCCAGCTTATAAACACTCTAACAGACTCGAAAACCCTGCTACCGCCTATAGAATTTTGCAAACTCGCAAACCCTACTTACTGAACTAATCCTAGCTAGACAATCTGACACAACCAGGTGGTGATTTACCAAGATTCGATTCGAAAAGTACAGACTTGAAAAACAAAAATAAGAGCAAAAGTAACTAAAAACTTGAGTACAAGTTTCTTTTTTCTTTTTCCCTTAAACAAACAACCCGACCCAAAAGAAAAACACGGCCCACTTCCCTCTTTTGTTATCTGATGCAATTTAGTGTTTCTGAAAAATGGCGGCTTTGTCTCAACTACGGCCCGATTGGATCTCTGAGTTGCCTCCAATTGCTCCTCTTCCCTTCGAATGTCCAATTCGCCTCTGATTAAGGCTTGCGCAACCACGTTTAGGGTGAATTCCGATTTCTACAGACTCGGGTGATTGAATCGGTATGATTTGTGTTGAGATTTTCTGATTTATCTTGCTTGTTCTCTTCGTACTGTCTATGATGATCTTGGGTATGTATATATATAGGGTAGAAACCCTGATACTTTGCGTCGGATTTGATTTGTTGCTTGGCCTCCAAGTCGTTAAATATTTCCATGATTTTGTTGCGACATTTTGGGTATATACGATTCGAATTTTGCTTGGTACCCACAGTTTTGGATATTTCCTATATGTTTTCACAATTTTGAAATTTGAACTGCTGATTTTGTTCTGAAATTTTTTCCGGTCCATATTCGAATTATTTCTATCCATATATGCATTCGAATTCTTTAATCAAATATGGAAATTTTTTTTCCATATATTTGCATTGCCAAGATTTGTTTGCCATATTTGATTTCTTGACCAAGTCATCTGATTTTTTACCTTTTCAAGAATTTTCATACATGCTTGACTATTTTGCGTCTGCGTCATTATTCTTCGACTTGTTTAACATCTGCTTTGACTTCGAACTTGTCTCTTGATCTTTGTTACATTGTTTCTCCGCATTGAATAACTTGATTTACTGTAGGCCTTGACTTTGTTATCATTGCGATATTGTAGTTCACTATTTGCATCACTGTTTCATATAGTTATTCGCTTGATTGAGTCTGGTTTCGCATGTGTCCATTCACATTGACTTCCTGTTGCAAGTGCTCCATGATGTACTGGACAAAATGTACTTCCTTTGTTTTACTCAGGTCTGCATTATATTATACCTGTACTTGCAGTTGTATAACCTGGTTCTTCTGAACAGTGTAGATGACCTTGATCATATTGACTAACTTGTTTTTGTGATGCCTGTTTCATTAAGTTTGATGTATTTGTGATCTTGAGATGATTGCATATTCCTGATGCACTTGGTCATTCATTGGTTTGTTTGCATGTTTGTGCATATTAAGCCTTGGTCTCTGTTGCATGCATTGCTGTTGGGTTGCTTTGGGATTGAACTTGAGCTTTGTACTATCGATTGTTATAGCATGCACTCTGTTTATTTTCCACTGGTTACTTGTAACTGCTGCTACACATTATTGTATTTGGACTTGTACCCTTGATCATACACTGTTGCCTTGTATCAATGCTCAGCCATGTTGCATACATGTTTTCCTGTGTTCATGCTTATGACATTCATGTTGTTTGCATTGAGTCACTGATTTTGGTCGAGACTTGTTTCAGTTTGCATGTGGTCTTGATTCTTGGCCTATTGTGCATTCGACATTATTCTTGGCCATGAGTTCATCTGAGTCATCGTGTCTTTTGGCTTGACTTGAGCATTGTCAGGTTGCATATCCAGCTGAGTCTATGTTGTGCATGATTGCTGTTGTTGACTATGCACACGAGTTGGCGAGGCAGTGCACACGTGTATAAATGTACATTTGTGTATTGCAGCCACTCATGATTACCTGTTCCTGAGAAGAATATTGATATGCACAGATATTACACAATCAAAAATGATGACAATAACCCATATATCTGAGACACCAATAAAAACAAATTTATATTTTTGCAAATTCAAATTTGTTTATTTTCATATTACTGTTGTAGTTGCTAATTATACAGGTACACAGGAGACATGACAAGAACTGGAGCTGGACAATGCAGATAGATGCAGATGTGCAGACAGAGTGAGAAACTAAGTGTTGAGCGTTGTAGTGAGAAAAAAATATGAATGAAATGTATGAACTGGTGTACGTATATAGAGAGAGCTGAAAACTTTGTACTGTACAAGTGTTGAAATAAAATATTATATTGAATAAAAATACCGATTGAATTATATAAATTCTATGCAATAGTATTATTATTCAATATGAATATTTATTCCTATATATATATATAGTACAATCTGCAAACACATATATAAATTGATATATATTTTTTATCATCAAACAAAAATTCACATCAAACAATCCCCCCTTTTGATGATGACAAATATATATATTAAAGATTTTGAATTTCTAATAAATGAGTTTGAGCATGAAATATTTAGCTCCCCCTATATGAATGCTCCCCCTACACCTGAGACCACTCCCTATTTAGAAGATTTAGAAAATTACAGAAGAATAAAAGAACTAAAGAAAATTAACTAACAACATTTAACAAATTTGTTGAAGTATTCCAAAAAATATTTACTTCCTTATCAAAATCTTGTTCTTCTCCCCCTTTTGTCATTATCAAAAGACTGACAAAAACTAATGGAACAGTAGGAAAAACATAATATATCATAACGAGATAACAATTTCCACATTGTAGAGAATGGATCGATGATTCGGTTTTTATATAATAAGAAGAGAGATATTTTAAAAATAATTTGACATTTAAGCACAAAAATAAGCACCTACTAACCACGCATAACCATAAGGACTTTTAAATGGGATTAGCAGTTACTTATTAGTCTAAGCATCTGGACTTTGAGACCAGAAAAATACTTAGTTACCATACTCCATCCATGCATAACCATAAGGACTTTTAAATGAGAATGGAGTAATGATAAAATTAATTCACTCACATGCTCCATCCATGCATAACCATAAGGACTTTTAAATGAGAAATGAGAGATTTTTAAAAAAAAAAAAGATAATTCACTCTTCTCATTTTACAAAACCATTATGAATGATAGAAAGATGGTAGAAATAGAAATGGTCGTGGAATAAGTTACCAAGTTAATTAAATAAAACAATTTCCACTACTGAATACCATATTCGAATCAATCTTTGAATAATATCCAAAAATGGTTTGAATCCTAGAAATTGAAGTTGAAAGTAAATATCCAAGAATATTTCAATCAATAAATGAAAATGATTAGTCAATTTCTATAATCCCCAAATCCAAACGTAATCTGGAAAATCTGTCTTCGGGGAGGGGTTTTGTGAAAATATCAGCAAGTTGAGCCTCAGTTGAAATATGTTCAATGCAGATGTCTTCCTTAGCAATGTGATCTTTAAGAAAGTGGTGTCTCACATCAATGTGTTTTGTGCGTGAATGATGAACAGGATTATTTGACAAGTCTATTGCGCTTTTTCTATCACATTTTAATGGAACTTGTTTATAAACTAAGCCAAAATCAGAAAGAGTTTGCATCATCCATAATATTTGAGCACAACAGCTTCCTAAAGCAATATATTCTGCTTCAGTGGTGGATAATGCAACACAATTCTGTTTTCGACTTGACCATGAAACTAATAATGTCCTCGCATGAAACATGTCCCACTAGTGCTTTTTTTGTCAACCAATGAACCAGCATAATCAGCAACAGAATAGCCAACTAAATCAAAATTTTCACAAGAAGGGTACCATAATCCAAATTTGTGTGTGTGTGAAAGATATCTCAAAATTCTTTTAGTAGCTTTCAAATGAGATTCTTTAGGATTAGATTGAAAACGTGCACACAAACACACAGAAAACATAATATCAGGTCTAGAAGCAGTAAGATAGAGAAGTGAACCAATTATCCCTCGATATTTCTTCTGATCAACATCAATTCCTTTCTCGTCTTTGTCCAACTTTGTTAATGGGCTCATAGGAGTTCTCAATGGTTTGGAGTTCTCAACTCCAAATTTCTTCAACAGTTCCAACACATACTTGGATTGTGAAATGTAAATACCATCACTGCTTTTCTTGATTTGGAATCCAAGAAAATATTTCAATTCTCTAACCAAGCTCATCTCGAATTTAGCCTGCATGACTTGTTCAAATTTCTCGCACAAGAGTTCATTAATAGCACCATAAATGATATCATCCACATAAATCTGAACAATCAAAAATTCACTTCCTTTATGTAATAGAAATAGTGTCGTGTCAGCACTCCCCTTTTTAAAGCCATTTTCCAAAAGATATGTACAAAGGCAGTCATATCAAGCTCTAGGAGCTTGCTTGACCATATAATGCTTTTTCTAGTTTATACACATGATTTGGAAAATCATGATTTTCAAAGTCGTGGGGTTGTTCAACAAAAACTTCTTCTTTCAAATCACCATTCAGAAAGGCACTTTTTACATCCATCTGTTTAAGTTTGAAACCCTTATAACATGCAAAACTTAGCAAAATCCTAATGGCTTCTAACCTAGCAACTGGAGCAAATGTTTCATAAAAATCTATGCCTTCTATTTGGTTATATCCTTTTGCGACCAACCTAGTTTTGTTTCTAATTACATTTCCTGATTCATCAAGTTTATTTTTGAATACCCATTTAGTTCCAACAATTGGATAGTCATTAGGCCTAGGAACTAATTTACAAACTTTATTTCTCTTAAATTGATTAAGTTCATCTTGCATTGCTAAAACCCAACTTTCATCATTAAGAGCCATTTCAACAGAATCAGGTTCAATCTCAGAAATAAAACCACTTTGACAACAAAATGCACACAAATTTTTATCAAATGAAGAGCGAGTGCGTATACCTTCCGTAGGCTCACCTATAACCAATTCAGGAGGATGATTGGATTCGAACTTCAATCCATCAGCATCAACAGTCCTACTTTTAGCTTTCTCACTAGATATCCCTTCTTAAATGCTTTCATGATCTACCCCATCGTCAACCGTCTTTTCAGTCGTCCTTTCCAAGTCAGATTCAGCGAATTTCACATTGATTGATTCAACAATTGACTTTGTCCGTTTGTTGTATATCTTGTAAGCCTTGCTCCTTGTTGAATAGCCCATGAAAATTCCCTCATCAGCCTTTGATTCAAATTTTCCAAGTTGATCACCTGTGTTAAGAATGAAACAAGGACATCCAAATACACGAAAATAAGAAATGTTAGGTTTCCTTTCATGCCACAATTCATAAGATGTTTTGCCAAGTATTGGTCTAATCAATACTCTATTCATTACATAGCATGAAGTATTCACTGCCTCTGCCCAAAAGGTTAGAGGTAGTTTATACTCACTCAATATGGATCTAGCCAATTCCTGTAATGTACGATTTTTCCTTTCAACCACCCCATTTTGTTGAGGTGTTCTTGGAGCAGAAAATTCATGTTTTAAACCATTTTCTTCACAAAAGCTTTCAAATTCAAAATTTTCAAATTCGCCTCCATGATCACTTCTCAAGGTTTTAATTGAAACTCCTTTTTCATTTTGAACAAGATTTGCAAATTTTGAAAAATAATCAAAAGATTCAGACTTTTTGGCTAAGAAATAAACCCATGTAAATCTAGAATAATCATCAACCAATACATAACAATAACGTTTTCCATTCAAGCTTGCAATTTCATTTGGTCCAAATAAGTCCATGTGAATTAATTCAAGGACCCTTGATGTGCTAACAATGTTTTTAGGGCGAAATGATGATCGACTAAGCTTTCCCAAGGAACATGCTTTACACACTTTATTATTTTTAAATTTCTGATGTGGTAACCCTCTGACTAATTCTTTCGTTTCAAGTTTTTCTAAGAGACTCATGCTAGCATGTCCAAGTCTCCTATACCATAAAGATGCCTCTTCGTCAGTGGCTACCAAACATCTAGAAAGATATAGATTATCAAACGGAAGCGAGTAAACATTTCCTTTTCTTTTGCCCATAAAGACAATGTTATTAGAAGATTTATCAATGATTTTGCAAGTATCACTATCAAAAACAACATTCATACCTTTGTCACATAGTTGGCTAATAGAAATGAGATTGTGATGCAAATTATCAACGTATAAAACATTAGTCAAGGAAAAAGTACCGTTACCTACTTCACCTTTACCAATAATCTTACACTTGCTATTGTCTCCCATGATCACATTTCCACCTTTAAAATTCTCTAGGCTAAGGAACTTCGATTTGTCACCTGTCATATGTCTGGAACAACCTGAATCTAGAAACCATTCTTGTTGTTCCTTAGCCCGCCAACAGACCTACATAGAGAGAGAGGAGGATGACCTAGAGAAACTCTTAGGTCCAATGATATTAGTGACTGAAGCATTGTGAATAAACAATCCCTTTGAAACCCAAACTTGTTTTGTCCTTTTATTCTTGTTCCAATAGACATGAAATTTGTTTATAGAATTCTTAGGAGCCCAAACTTGTATAAATTTTGTGTTCTTGTTCCTATGACTACAATTTCCAACACGATGTCCAATTATTTCACATCTAGCAAAGACACTCTTACTTTTTGCATTATCATCAACTTGTGTTTTCCCAAAGCCTAGTCCTTTTCTGTTGTTAGCAAAAATTTGATTTCCCAATAACACGTTGAATGATTTTTCTCCTCTTGAAAAGTTATTCAGGGATTTCTCAAGATTTTGGACTTTTGTTTTTAGTGTTGTGTTTTCAGTTACAAATGAGGTGCATCTATTTATAAAATCCTTTTTCCTAGTGTCAATGGTTTCCTTAAGACTCAAGTTTTCTTTTTCAAGATTCTCAAAGCTATTCTTAAGTCTTGATAATTCTGAATCTAAAATTTCACATTTTTTTACAGTCTAGGTTTTGAACATTTTCAAGTTCAGTTTCTAACCTAGAATTTTCATGGACAAGTTCTCTCCTATCAGATTCATTTTTTCAATTTTTTTTTGAAAGCGGGTTCTAACTTTTCTATTAAAGCAATAATAACAATATGTACAAATGCCATAAGGCATGATCACGATATCACTAATCCAAAATGCTAAACAGGCCTACAATGCTTATTCAAAACAATACACCCGAAGCCTGCACAATCAAGCCCAATTATTCGAAGTTTCGAGATATCTCTTCAAACAAAAAAGGCAGGTCGACACTTCCAGATACTTCATTAACTCATCTTCGAGATATTCCTTTAATGGAGGCAAGAGGAAAATAATGAAATTCTTTTCAATTTACTCTTGGATATCAACAAATCTCATCTCAACTGCTAATGTTTCCTGGACAAAGTAATATTACAGGCCAGAGGATATCCAAAGAAAGCAAATCTGGAAGATGAGCTCCCCTTCTAGCCGAACAACACAGATCTTTACAAGATAAGTTACCGTCACTTTAAAGATGAAATCTTTGAACTTTGTAAGAGAGAAACTAATTAAGTTTTTTTGCAGATAGGTTGCTCAGAGTTAAAGTGGAGGAGAATCACTTCAACATCAACGACTTCTTCCAGATCTGTACAAAATCCAGTCCTTAGCAAGCAAAAGATCTCCAACAGACATCCGTAATTCCAAAAAATACAGATCTTAGCAAGATAATACTCTGACTCCCTAAAGATGATGTATTTAAGCTTTTATAACAATCTAATTAAGTTTTTATGATAGGATACTCCGTATCTCTCCGAGAAAACGAAAAAAACTGTTCAAAGTCAGAAGACACTCAAAGCATCATCTCCTGCTACCAGTTTTTCAATTTTAGATTCAAGAGTATCAATTGTTTTAGTAAGATCACAGCACATCAAAGCAAGTTTTTTATAAGAATAGTCACCTACCTCACTAGATTCCTCTGAGCTTGCTTCTGAATCTGATTTTGCCATAAGACACAAGTTAGCCTCCTCTGAGCTATTATTCGAAACTTCCTCTCCTTCTTCATCATCCCAAGTCGCTGCAAAGGCCTTCTTCTTCTTTTCTTTCCTTTGTTGTTTTTGAGAAGTGGGCATTTTTGTTTGAAGTGGCCAGGCTTCTTGCAGTTAAAGCACATAATTTCATTATCAGAATTGTCAGAATCTTTTGACCTATTACCACTTGTTTTCTTCTTGCGTGGCCTGAATCTTGACCATTTTCTAAGATTATTGACAGCCATTGCAAGCTCTTCAATTGGATCTTCTTCTTCTTCATCGCTCTCTTCTTTGCTCTTTAAGGCAATCGTCTTCTTCTTTGATTCGGAGTTGTTGCGTTCCTCCTTTTCTTTTAGCTCAAGCTCATATGTCATCAATTGTCGATCAACTCCTCCATGCTTAGTTTACTCAGATCTTTTGATTCTTGTATTGCCGTGAATTTTGCCTCAAAGCTCATCGGTAAGACTCATAACACCTTCCTTACAAGCTCTACCTCAGTAAATACCTTCCCAAGTGCTCTAGCATTGTACACCAAATTTGAAAAGCGTCCAAACATGTCCTTTATGCTCTCGCCTTTGTCCACCACAAAGTTCTCGTATTCATTGCTGAATAGGGCTGGACGAGATTCCTTTACTTGAGAAGTTCCTTCATGTGTCACCTCCAAGGTATGCCAAATTTCCTGTGCAGTTTTACAATGAGAAATTCTATTAAATTCAGTCTTGTCAAGAGCATAGATCAAAGCATTCATGGCTTTAGCATTTGTAGTTTTAAATTTCTTATCGTTAGCATCCCACCTATCCTTAGGTTTAGGAATCTCAGCATCACCAACAGTTATAGTGGGAGATTTATAGCCAGTTTCAATAATGTTCCAAACATCATAATCAATAGAACTAAGATAAATACCCATCCTAACTTTCTAATAAGCATAATCACTCTCATTAAACATGGGTGGCCTAGCAATAGATTGTACCGCAGGAAAAAGCATTATTTGGTGGATTCATGACTCTAGAGTTAAAGAAAAAAACCTTGCTTTGATACCACTTGTAGGATCTAGATTAACCCTAGAGGGGAGGGGGGTGAATAGGGTTATAGCAAATTTTCTCGAATAAAACAAAAAACCAACTGCAGAGAAGTAAATATGCTGAAAAGTAAATCACACACAAAATTTACCCAGCTTCGGCAACCCCTGCCTACTACTGCATTCCTAGATTTCTATTAGAATTAAACAGTCTCCCGCTTACAAACATTCTAACAGACTCACAAACCCTACTACCGCCTATAGAATTTTGCAAACTCGCAAACCCTGCTTACTGAACTAATCCTAACTAGACAATCTGACACAACCTAAATCCTAGGTGGTGATTTACCAAGATTTGATTCGAAAAGTACAGACTTGAAAAATAAAAATAAGAGCAAAAGTTACTAAAAACTTGAGTACAACTTTCTTTTTTCTTTTTCCCTTAAACAAACAACCCAACCTAAAAGAAAAACACGACCCACTTCCCTCTTTGTTATCTGATGCAATTTAGGGTTTCTGAAAAATGGAGACTTTGTCTCAACTACGGCCCGATTGGATCTCTGAGTTGCCTCCAATTGCTCCTCTTCCCTTCAAATGTCCAATTCGCCTCTGATTAAGGCTTACGCAACCACGTTTAGGGCGAATTCCGATTGCTACAGACTTGGGTGATTGAATTGGTATGATTTGAGTTGAGATTTTCTGATTTATCTTGCTTGTTCTCTTCGTACTGTCTATGATGATCTTGGGTATGTATATATAGGGTAGAAACCCTGATACTTTGCGTCTGATTTGATTTGTTGCTTGGCCTCCAAGTCGTTGAATATTTCCATGATTTTGTTGCGACATTTTGGGTATATACGATTCGAATTTTGCTTGGTACCCACAGTTTTGGATATTTCCTATATGTTTTCACAATTTTGAAATTTGAACTGCTGATTTTGTTTTGAATTTTTTTTCGGTCCATATTCGAATTATTTCTGTCCATATATGCGTTCGAATTCTTTAATCAAATATGGAATAAATATTTTTCATATATTTGCATTGCCAAGATTTGTTTGCCATATTTGATTTCTTGACCAAGTCTTCTGATTTTTTACCTTTTCAAGAATTTTCATACACGCTTGACTATTTTGCGTCTGCATCATTATTCTTTGACTTTTTTAACATCTGCTTTGACTTCGAACTTGTCTCCTGATCTTTGTTACATTGTTTCTCGGCATTGAATAACTTGATTTACTGTAGGCCTTGACTTTGTTATCATTGCGATATTGTAGTTCACTAATTGCATCACTGTTTCATATAGTTATTCGCTTGATTGAGTCTGGTTTCGCATGTATCCATTCGCATTGACTTTCTGTTGCAAGTGCTTCATGATGTACTGGACAAAATGTACTTCCTTTGTTTTACTCAGGTCTGTATTATATTGTACCTGTACTGCAGTTGTATAACCTGGTTCTTCTGAACAGTGTAGATGACCTTGATCATATTGACTAACTTGTTTTTGTGATGCCTGTTTCATTAAGTTTGATGTATTTGTGATCTTGAGATGATTGCATATTCCTGATGCACTTGGTCATTCATTGGTTTGTTTGCATGTTTGTGCATATTGAGCCTTGGTCTCTGTTGCATGCATTGCTGTTGGGTTGCTTTGGGATTGAACTTGAGCTTTGTACTGTCGATTGTTGTAGCATGCACTCTATTTATTTCCACTGATTACTTGTAACTGCTGCTACACATTGTTGTATTTGGACTTGTACCCTTGATCATTCACTGTTGCCTTGTATCAATGGTAAGCCATGTTGCATACATGTTTTCCTGTGTTCATGCTTATGACATTCATGTTGTTTGCATTGAGTCACTGATTTTGGTCGAGACTTGTTTCAGTTTGCATGTGGTCTTGATTCTTGGTCTATTGTGCATTCGACATTATACTTGGCCATGAGCTCATCTGAGTCATCATGTCTTTTGGCTTGACTTGAGCATTGTCAGGTTGCATATCCAGCTGAGTCTATTTTGTGCATGATTGCTGTTGTTGACTACGCATACGAGATGGCGAGGCAGTGCACACGTGTATAAATGTACACGTGTGTATTACAACCACTCATGATTACCTGTTCCCGACAAGAATACTGATATGCACAGATATTACACAATCAAAAATGATGACAATAACCCATATATCTGAGACACCAATAAAAACAAATTTATATTTTTACAAATTCAAATTTGTTTATTTTCAGATTACTGTTGTAGTTGCTAATTATACAGGTACACAGGAGACATGACAAGAACTGGAGCTGGACAATGCAGATAGAAGCAGATGTGCAGACAAAGTGAGAAACTAAGTGTTGAGCGTTGTAGTGAGAAAAAAAAATGAATGAAATGTATGAACTGGTGTACGTATATAGAGAGAGCTGAAAACTTTGTACTGTACAAGTGTTGAAATAAAATATTATATTGAATAAAAATACCGATTTAATTACATAAATTCTGTGCAATAGTATTATTATTCAATATGAATATTTATTCCTATATATATAGTACAATCTTCAAACACATATATAAATTGATATATATTTGTTAACATCAAACAAAAATTCACATCAAACAAAAAGGGCCTAATGATTGTTATGGTGCTGGATATTTGGTTGTGGCCTTGATAGTTAAATAACCCACTATCAATATTTACCTTTAAATGGGTATTTGTGTGATTTGCTTGAATTTGAATGCAACACTTATTTTTGAAAATAAGCGCTCGTTATTTGGTTTAGCCGGGAGAGGACCTTTGTGTCATAAATCCCATTCTGAATAAGTGATATGTCGTAATGGATAGCATTTGACGACCGGTATTGAAGACCGGTATTGAAGACCAGATATTTTCAAAAACGGAAGGATTACCGTCGAATGACTCTGCATCGGCTGATCTCCGATATAGAGATTTTATCACCCTTTGTGATGGGAAATCCGGTCGTGATTAGTGAATATCCGGATTGCAAGGGCTACTTTGGAAGTGCCTTCGGTTCTATTCGATCCCAGAACGGACTTGTATGGATATGCGTCTGACGTTACAATTTGAGAAGTAAAGCTGGTTTCTATCAAATATATTTCTGTTGGTGGCGGAGAATTTATTCTCTTAGCTTAACACCCTTCTTTGAGACGTACGAGCTTAGAGGTTATGTAGTTGATGGTTACTAGTGATATATTCCCAAATTGGTAATGTGGCATACGAAGTGCTGTTGAGCATTTGTTGATCAAAGCGTGGCTTTTGTAAAAAGTGTAGCTTTGTAGGCGAGACTTCGTCGGACCTCACACCCCGAAAATGGTCAAAATAGGAAAGATGCGGAAAGGTTATTAGCGGATCGCGTCCCCTTAGTGGATGTCATTTCCTTGTGGATAGAGGTGGTATTATGGTATGGAGCCCTGATACTTAACCTATGTTGTTGCTGCAAACTTATTACATTGTCGTTGTTGCGACTGGGGGATGACATATTCGTGTCAGTAGTTACCCAGCTAGGGGTAACCCGGCCTTATATTGGCAGAGATCTAACCATAATGTTAGGTTAGGTTCTCGGGGGGTCTTTCCAGAGGCGTACTCATGTGGCAATGGGAAGTTCCTTGGCCTGACCATTTGTTGGAAATCCAAAGAAACAATACGAGCCCTGTACGGTTTTAGTTGTATAACCTGCCATGGAATGTGGCGGTAACCTGCTATTGAATATGGTAGCTATAGTAGGCATAAGTGCGGAATGCCTATGCTGGCTAAGATTTATATCTTTACTTTCGAAATATTTTCCTACACTTTGCACTTATAATAATAATATCAAAGAAAATTTCTATGTATCAAGCATATTTGACTATAATAAGGAGAAATCTCCTCCGATTCTGCATTTGCATTGTGTGTGTGTGCGGGAGAACTTATGGTAGTCTCATTTTCTAAAAAAATTGCGAATCAAATTTAAAAATATTTCTTTGTTTATTTTTAAAGATAAACTGTTTAAGTTCTCACACCAGTCCCATGACTGACCTGGAGTTTATTGTTCTCTTTCTAAACTCTGGGTGCCCACCAATTTTAACACGGGCAGACTAGAGTCAGGTTATCAGGTCATTCTGGAATTCAGGAGTTGCTGTGGAGATCAAGAGGCAAGCTGGATGGCATGGCGTATCAACTAGTATATTGTATTCCTTTTCCGCTGTTTGTTGTTGTAAACTCAGATAATGTAATGCAATGTGATGTAATGTAATAATTGATATAGTTCTTTTGATTTAAATAATATTCATTTATCTATTATATGATTCCTCTGCGATTGTGAGATTCTGATGTTGTTTCCATTGTTTTCTTTTTCTTTCTTTCTTTCTTCTTCTATCTTCTACCTCTTCTTTAACCCTTACGGTACGGTTTTCCAGCCTTCGATTGTTCGGCAGTTGATACAGTGGACGTATTAATGTCGACCATCGTAGACGAAAAAATCGTGACCGTTATATTTTAAGAGGAAATTGGAACCTATTTGCAATGTTTTGTCTTGTTTTTAAATGATGGAATGATATTTTATACTTGTTGATGATTTATGCATGTTCATATTGATTTTATGATAGGTTTTAAGGAGAAAACCATATTAAATGACATCCAAATGCCTTGCAAATTTTTATACAGAACAAAAATAATATTTTAGAGATAGGTCTCAATTTTCACAAATTTCTAAATTTATGTGGATTTTATATGAATTTTTTAGTAAAGAAAATGTTTATTTGGGTTATAAATTATTTGTGGATGAATAATAAAATGTTTGGGTCTGAAATTTTTATATGTTGGAAAACACAATAAAAAGACATTTTGGAACTTTTATAGAATCTTCCTAATAGTTTTAATGTGTATATGAAATTATTTAAGGTATGAGACTTAAATGTTTTAAATATTAATGAAAGAAGAAGGGGCTTTTTGTAAATAAATTCAAATTGTTAATTCTGGAAAGTCGACAGTACTTTCAAAAAAAACCTACAACCAATCAAAATTTGACAAATAAGGCAGGCTAGATACAATGAAATAGTTTAAAAGGACAAATAAACATGTTTTTCACTGTTTCGATACTTTCGGTACCAGGTTCTACCTCTTTACCTTCGCCTCCAACACTGTTGAAACCATGGCATATGGTATCAGAGAACTGGTATGTAATGAATTGGAAATAGACGGAAGGTATAGAGTCGAAACTGGGGTTTTCGAAGGGGTTGAGGGGTTACTTTTCTTTTAAAAGAAAATGTGCCTGTTTTATTTCGACTAAGTAGCTTTCAACTTGGTTAGATTTTGACTAGATCAAATGGGTTTAAAGAAATAGTTCCGGTAGGTTGCACTTATGATTTTAAATAATTACTTTCGATTAGGTCGAAACCTTTAGCAGCCGCTCTTTACTATTCGACCCAGAGGGTTTCGAAGGGGTTATTTTGTTTTCTAAAATTTGGCCACTTCTCCAATTCATTCGAAGGGATGGTTTCGACACCATCACTTCTTTACTTTGGAATTCTTTCAAAACATAGGCTTTTGACTTAAATGGTTTAATGACCCTTTTTCTCCGATTGAAGTATAACCCAGATGGTTCCGAAAGAGATGGTTTAAAAGGTTTCGAAAGGTGTTTTTCCACTTCTTTTAAATTAAACCCAAGTGCTTTCAAAAGGTTTATTTTATCAAGGTTGATGCTTTCGAAAGGTTTTAAAGGATGGTTTCGAAGAGGTGGTTCTCCAATGGTTTCAAAGGTGTCGAGAGGGAAGGTTTTTCTAGTTGTTTCAAAAGGATTGAAAGGAAAGGTCTTCCAAAGGTTTTGAGAGGCAATGTTTAATGGTTTTAAAAGAAGGATGTCTAAGGTTTTAAAGCTTTCGAAAGGAAGGTTTTTCAGTGGTTTCGAAAGGGTTTTGAGAATGCTTTTGAAAGAATGATTTTGGCCATTTGGCCTAGGATAAATAAAGGGTTTTACTTGGCTTAGAAAGATGTACTTTCAATGGTTTGAAATGCGCACTTTCAATATATTCGAAAGGGGTACTTTCAAAGGTTTAATTGTTTTTATCAACTAAGATTTGGGTGAAGTATATACATGTATAACATGGCAAGGTGATTTTTGAGTGAAACATAGAGATTAGATATTTTCCTTGTTTGAGTTTGATTTAAAGGTTTTAAATCATTTTGAAAATGTTTTCAAGAAAATTTTTGGGAAGATTTCCTTAAATAAAATGACTCGGATATTAGAACACCAGATGGGACTGGTATAGGGTCATGCCCTATAAATTAGCTATTAGCCCCAGCTAATTTTGTCTAAATTTCCAATGTGTTAGGCTTTGTAATAGGTAAGACTAAAATTATGTATACACATAGAAAGAAATATATGTTTGTATACAGATAGGTTATTGGTGAGCCCACAAAACCATTAGGATCAGGTGACCCTGCGAGATGATAAGTTAGAGACATACGGCGCAATAGAGAAGCATTTAACATATAATTAAGGATAGATTGTCAAGAAGATGAGCATCTAACAAATGTTAATTTTTTTTGATATATTGTTTGATAGGCCCGATTCAGCCAAATGTTAATAGTTAGCCAAACAAAACTAAAGCATTTAAACGGATAGTTCATTTATTACATGATATGTTTGTCTATATAATGATGTTTTATAAATTTTTACCAGTTTTGGTTATAGGAAAAGATTTGCAAAACATATGTTTTAAAAGGATGATAATAAGGGGAAACCCGTTCTGCTAAGTGGCATGGTGTCACTTAACATAAAGTACCCAAGATGTAACAGTATTATTCATACCGGGCTTTATGTCTGACTCAAAATTTTGTTTCTCCTTAAGCTCTTGGGTGCTCAAAATTGATTTGAGTAGGCCGAGGGTTGAGGTTTTTGGGTTATAGAAATTTTGGCGAATAATGCTTTCGGAGATAAGCAAGTGGCCGACGAATAGCTAAATAGAAGTTTACGTTGTTTTGTTCCGCTGTATATATTAAGTCAAATATGACTATATTGACTCTGATAAACCATGGAAGCATCGTCATATGTCGCTCTTGGCGTATTTTGTAGTAAATATATTTGATCATTGCCCGGGAAACATTAAGGGATTACGTAAGATATAAATTATTATTTTGAATCAGTAAAATGAAGTTTTTTAAATCTATGATTTTGCTCATATTCAAGTGCTTTTGATATTATGGATACCATTAGTATTACCGTATTTTATCACCAGAGGTTAATACTATAGATGTATAGAATATTTGTAACGCTTAGCTTTTGGCCTCCAGATACTGGATGTTATAACTTGGTATCAGAAGCTTATGAAAAACTTTAAACTAAAAATGGTTTTTAAGACATAATCCTAGGAATTAGAGTAAGATCAGGGTATGGAATAACGCCATAGTAACGTACTTGTATTTGTTATATAAGTTTACGCTTTATCTCTAGTCTCTTATCTTTGTTAGGTTATTTTCTGTATCTCATAAGGTTTGAATACAGATATGGATGGTAGAAGAGGAAGAGTTAACCATGAGGGGAAGGCACCGTTGGGAATGCTAGACCTAATATGAGGAGGACCCAAGGTCAGGCACAAGCAACCCGCAAGTTGGAATGGAAGTCATGTATCAGTTTTTTATGAATATGGTGCAAGAGGGTATTGCTACTGGAGTAGTAGACGGAGGAGTTCAGGAAGCTCTAGTTGTCAATGATTATGCTAAGTTGAGTGGAGATTATACTAAGCTAGAATGGAAGCCATTTATTGGAACTAAGGATGCTATTGAGGTGGAAAATTGGTTGCTGCATTGCGAGAGAATATTTGTAGATTTAGGGCTCAATGATGAGCATAATAGGAGGTTGGCATCACGGCAACTTTAGGGAGTAGCTTTATTTTTGTGGAATAGTGTGACCGTGGCAGTGGATGAGGAGACTATGACATCGATAGAGTTTAAAAGGAGGTTCCAAGAGAGGTTCATGTCGGTGATGGCATAGTCTGTTTTGATCCAAAAGTTTGCTGAGCTAGCACAGGGAGAGTGACTATTCTAGAGTATGCTAGTAGGTTTAAATAGCTAGCCAGATATGGTTATGCTGCTGTGGACACATTGATGTAGAGGAATGAGAAGTTTATCAGGGGATTAAAGCCTGAGTTGGCCAGGGCTACTTTACCGCGTATTAGAGATTCCTGTGATATGGTTATGGAGATGGCTTTGAGACACAAAGAGATGCTTGATTGTTAGGAGAAGAATAAGGTGAAAGAGGTCCACGTTGGGCAAGGCCAGAAGAAAAAGTTCTTCCATAAGAAGGGTGCTCAGAAGGGTGGAGTAGACAAGAAGGGGAAGTTTGAGATTGTCTGTTTGAAGTGCAACAAGAAGGGCCATTTTGCCAATGAATGTCGTACTGGGAAGGCGAAAGAAGTGATTGAGAAGAAGAACATTAGGTGCTTCAATTGCGATCAGATAGGTCGCTATAAGAATCAATGCAAGGAGCCCGCTAAGGATGGAAATGGCATGGTATATGCATTGGAGCCTACTACTACAAAGCCAACAGCTCAGGAGAAAGGAAAGGCAATTTTGGGAGATACGTTTCAGATCCATGGTATGTCTATAAGCATTCTATTTGATACTAGTGCATCGCATTCTTTTATATCTAGATGTTTGGTAGATATGCTTAACCTATAACCCACATATTTAGTTACTTCCTTACGGGTTGCGAATCCAATAGGAGGATATGCAACTCTAGGGTTGAGATGTAACTAGTTAGAGTTTGAATTGTTAGACCATAGTTTTGTTCGTAGTTTGCACGTGTTTGATTTTGTGGGGTTTTGAATTATTCTTGGGATGGATTGGTTAAATTAGTAAGATGTTAGGATATTTCCCAGGATAGGAAAATATCGCTTAAGCACCCTGATTGTAGCGACTTGATTGTTTATACCATACAGAGCCTTAGCATTGAGGTGAATGCCTTATTGGGTGCTGTGGAATTGGATGATGAGTGAATCGAGTTTTTGCAGTTAGAGGATTCATAGATGTTTTTCAACCTATAGTAAGATTGCTACCCAAACGAGCCATTGAATTTCCGATAGATTTGGTTCTAAGAACAGAACCAGTGAGTAGGCCGCCAAGCAGAATACCCCTACTGAGACGAGGGAGTTAAAGGTGGAGTTAGTGGATTCAGAAGGTAATATTTTTATCTGGCCGAGTAGTTCACCTTGGGGAGAAACCGCAATGTTTGCTAAGAAGCCGGATGGGTCGTTAAGGTGATGTATCGATTATCGTAAGTTGAATGAGAAGACGATAAATAATCGATATCCATTATCGAGGATTGATGATTTGTTCGATCAGTTGAGTGGAGCTAAGGTATTTTCTTAGTTAGATTTGGCGATAGGTTTCCATCAGCTCAGAGTAGTAGAGGATAGTATACCTTTGACGACATTTAGGACCAGATATAGATCATATGAATGGTTAGTTATGCCATTTCGATGAACTAATTCTCCGACATTCTTTGTGGATTTGATGAACTGATTTTTCTGAGGGCATTTGTACAGGTTCATATTGGTTTTTATAGATGATATTCTGATATACTCCAAGGTGGAAAGAGAGAATGAAGTTCATCTTAGAGTGGTGCTTGAGACGCTTAGGTAGCATCAGTAGAAGGCGAAGTTTTTGAAATGTCATTTCTGGAAGAAGGAAGTGAAATTTCTTGGTCATGTAGTCTCAGAGAAAGGATTGTTAGTAGATCCGACTAAGATTGAAGTAGTGAACAGTTGGAAGAGACCCGAGACAGTGACCGAGATAAAGAGTTTCCTTGGATTAGCTGGTTATTATTGGAGATTCATTAAGGATTTTTCGTGGATATCAGCACTGATGACTAAGCTAACAAGAAAGTATGTTAAATTTGTATGGGCAGATAAGTGTGAGGAAGCATTCTAGAGTTTGAAACACTTATTAACCCATGGACCTATGTTGGTTGTTCCAGAAGGGAATCAGGATTTGGTGGTTTATACATATGCGGTGGAACAGGATTAGGAACTATGCTGATGCAGAAAGGTAAAATGATTGCCTATACTTCTTGTAACGACCCAGAATTTTGATCGTCAGATTTTGAACATTTAATTCATTTGAAATGTTAAATGTGGATTTTGAATTGATTTTGAAATAAGGATTTTGTTAAATCAACAGAATTTAGTTGTAATTCTCAATACGGAAATTCAATTGAAATTTGAATAATGATAATTTAATATTGGAATTGGGATAATTGGTGATTCTGGGTGTAAATAGATATAAAAATAGATTCTAAAATTTATTTCAAGTCTATTTGGATTTGAATTATAATATTGGACTGTTGGATGGAATAAAAAGTCAATAGGTCGAATTTGGAATTTTATATTAATTTAATAATGAAATTTAATAATATTATAATGCAAATAATTAGATTTTGGTTCGAAATGAATCATAATGATTTTGGTTCGAAATGAATCAGAATGATTTCTGATGTGAATATAAATTCTGTATGATTTATAATAAAGTTAGTAAAATTTTAAAAGTGAAATTTCAAGTGATTTTGACAATTTCGGAAATCGCTCGATTTAATCAAAGAGTTAAATAGCCTTCCGGGACACCGTCACGGAAATCGACGAAACCAGTTCCATTGGATCCGTAATACTTAGTTATTATCGGATTTCAATTTTTTTAGCAATCGGAGTTGTCGTTTGACATTAGCAGCTCAAAACGCATAGAAACTACTTTAATCGATTTAATTAAGAATTGATCGTTTATTTCCGTAACCGTGCATATGATCGAATTAGCTTTCGAAAAACATTTCATTGTGTTCGGAATGCGGGTAAAACCTTATAATCGCCTGTCGACATGCTTTGTTTGGAGATCGTTTGAGAAAATTGTTTGAAAGTGAATTTAATAATAAAATAATTGGGTTATACGTATATATATATATATATATATATATATATATATATATATATATACATACATACATACATACATTTAAGGGGCCAAAACCCTAATTTTTTCAGCGGGCGACACCCTATATTATTCAATGGCCGAAACCCTTCGACTTTCATCTCAAATTTTCGATCAATCCACGCAATAATTTTGAAAACTTCCTAAACGAAGATCGAGGAGCTCGAGGAGCTCTACATAGTCAACAGTGGTGACCGACCCCAGTTCATCGACGAGTTGGCAAACTGATGAAATAGGTCTCGAGTTCAAGGTCAAATTCATGGCTGTTGGTGCACCTAGTTCGAGGAGGCTTGGGCCATGGGTGGAGCTAGCTTCGGCGCTCAAGAGGGTGGCCTTGGATCGACCTACCTGTGAGCATGGGTGGTCACAAAATGATGGCGGCGATGGGTTAAGTGAACGGTAATAGATGAGCGAGAAGGAAGAAAGGGAATTTGCGGCATGGATCCTCGGTTTTGAAATCAATGGCCGATGATAATTTAATAAAAAAAGAATTGTTTATAAATTATATTAAAAAACTTTAAAAATTCATATCTAATTCATTCGTCATCCGATTTCAACGAAACTAGAAGCGCCGGAATCGCATCGATGCGATCTACGCTACAATGTGAATTTGGTGACGATCAGAGCTAGCAAAATTGTAACAACCCGATATTTCCAACCATTCGCATCCGCACATGTCTGACTTGAATTGCTCAAAATACCGCGTTGTAAATAAAATTTGGCAAATCTCAGAATATACAGTAAATAATTAATCACAGATCACAAACACAAAGTAAATAATAATGCAGCGGAAGTAAAAGAGATAGTAGTTCATGAAGCTACTATATATATAAGATACATCAAAGTTAAACAAGATACAACAAAAAGTAACAAGATACATCAGGTACAAATCAGAATACATCACTGAAATCACTGGATACAGAAAGCAAAATAGATGGCTGGATCTTCAAGGAAAGCTCCAACTCCGAAGGTGAATCTTGAATGCAAACTCACTCAATCTGACTCGAGCGTAAGGCAAAACACAAAACACTCGAGTCAGGACATAAATACTTATGAACTATAAATCAACTCAAATGAACAGTAACAAAAATGCATCAGTAACTTAAAGGATGCTTGGGATCACCCATCCTTTAAGGATCCGTTAAACTATTTACTATGTAGTAATATTGCGCTATTATAATAATGTCTACAGTAAAATAAACATACTTTTAAATAGCGTTCCGGGCTACCCATATCACCCTTAACACATAATAGTCCCAGTAGTCCATCCAATATCATGCCATCTCCACTCCGGGTGACTGTCAGAGAATACCAAACGGGCTACGGGAGAAAAACAAACTCGTAGTAAAGGCTCGGTATGGTAGGTGACACGGCACACAAGGCAATGCTAGGGTAGATATACCAATTACGCACACGGGCTGGTGGTAACGCACCAGCCACATACGCCCACCTCGGAACACACTCCCAATCAAAATCAGAGGATGGCCATCTAATCAATCACCAGTAAGAGTATAGTATCGAAGGAATGTGTCCGACCAGAGGTGCTACCTCCTTTGGCCCGAGATCGCTCCTGTTTTAGCCACCTTATGCCAACTCACGGGAGTTGGGTCCACGTAATATACCTCAAGAACGTCACCACCATCCTACTTCATTCTGGAATCTCCACCGCGTACACGGTTGTTAAAGTGGTTTTCGGAGTTGGCAGAGAGTATGACAACTTCCAATCCCGGTCTCTTTAACAACCAATCGTTATTATAACGCCGTGGTCATTTTAAAATAGTTTATACTTCAAAAATCAAATCATTTCATTTCAAAACTATATCCCTTTCAAAATAGTTATACTTCGAAACCAAAACCATTTTATTTCAAAAATATATTCAAATCAAATAGCTTATCATTTCCATTTCAAACATTCATTCACTTTTTTACAAAAAAATTCATAACACTTTCAAAGTATAACTTTTCCGAAACCAAAATACTTGAAATCATTGCACTTTGAAAATCATAACATTCCAAAATCATACATTTGAAATCAATCTTTTGATTCTTTACACTTTACAGATTTATTCCATTAAACCAAAATTTCAAATTTCCAATTTAATTCAATTCAAACCATCAGTTTCAATTCAATTTAGTTTTCTAACAAAACATTTCAAATCTTATAAATTTCAAATATAGATTTGATCTACAAAATAAACTATCCAATTTTAATATATTTCCAAACTTTATTACCCCACATTTCAAAACTAAACTTTATAATTCCATATATTCATATATCAAATCTAATTTCATTATTATTTAGTTTTACAATATTCATTTCATAAACCCAATATTATTTAAATAAATTTAAATTACAATTAAACCAAATATCTTTTCATACAAATATAAACTTCAAATATTCCTTTATCAAATAAATCAAAATCAAATATTATTCCACATCATATTCTTTATTAAAATAAAGATCAAATCATTTCCAAACCCTTTCAAAATCATTAAAATATCATATCCTTTCAAAACCTCATTATTAAATCATTATTTGAATTCAAATTCAAATACTCAAATTTAAATATCATTTTTAAATCAAATAAGTCATTCATTTATTATTTCAAGTATCATTACAAAATACATTAAAAATTCCATTCAAAAATTCATTTATCTCATTACATTTCATTCCATTTAACACAGAACCAAGTAAACCCTATTTAAATTCAAAATAAAATTTAAATTCCTTAAAATTCAAATTTAAATATTAAAATATATTCAAAACTTCTTAAATCTCACAATTAATCAATTTCCAAAGTTAAATCATTTAACACTTTAAAATATAACTCAAACAGTGTTAAAATCTATAACATTTCAAAACATTGTCAAATTATAGCAACGATAGCATTTATAAAGTGCTATCGTAGCTTATAGTTCCCAAAATGGTTTAGTTCAAGAATAACAACATTTATAAAATGTCGTAATAGATATTTGGTTATTCCAAACATTGTTATATTCAAAACAATAGCATTTAAAAATACTGTCAAAAGACTACAACATTTTGAAAATGCTATAAAATTCCAAATTTCATTTTATCTTTTCGAAAATAATAATAAAACTCCAAATTTTTATTATTATAACTTAAAAAATCATGTTTCTAGACTTTAAAATTTCACATTTAAAATCGTTTTAACATATGATTTATCACAATAAAATTTTAAGATCAAATATTCAATTTAAAAACTCCATTAATTTATTAAGTCAAAATTCACTATTTATTAACTTATAAATTTAATAAAACTTAACATTTTACTTCAAATATCATTTCAAAACTTTAAATTTAATTTCCATTATTTATTTACATTTTAAAATAAAATTTAAAGTCAAAAATCACAATCACTTCAAATTTACATACTTAAATTCATAATTTCAAGACTTAATATTTAATTTTCTTAAAACCATAAAATATATATTTTTAAATCAAAATTTCATACTTTGAGAAAATACATATTTTAATAAAAATCATTTAAAAATATACCACAGGGTCTGTATATAATTTTCTAACATAGGTCAAGTGATACAGATATATATCATTTTAATCCGTAGTTTACAAAGAAAACCCGGGTTCTATCATTTCAAACCCACAATCCCAAATCAAATAAAATACAATAAAAATCGCTCAGGCCTATCATTTTAGCCCATAACGATTTTTCCCTAATCTAAAGTCCGTTCGGGTATGTATCTTTTCAACCCATAGTGACTCTATTCTAACAGGGAACTTGCAGTGTGAATATATGCATAAACAATATAAACAATGCTAATGTCACAATATAATGTCATATATCAGATGTTAGGTGATAATTAACAGTTTTAACATGGTAATAACATGGCATAACATATCATATGATCATCATTAACTTGCATAACATTTTATATTACTAAACACTTGTCATCAATTCACTATTTCATAAGTATAAATGTCAGAGTGAGAAAGACTCACCTTTTCAAAACTAGAGACAGACAACACACACAAGAGCGATTCCAAAGGCACGACATGAATTTGAATGAATGGAGAGCCTTGATATTGATCTTGTATACAACAAATAAACAAGACTATATGTACATATGAATTCAATGCAAAATATATTGAAACAATTTAAATTTTGAATTAACAAAGAACATCACCTAGCTTTTCATCCAACTTTGCTTGACCATGACAAAATGGCTTGTCGCAGGCACACTAAGCTCGACCTAGGTGTTCTTATACTCAGCCATGATCATGCTTTGGCTCGAGTCAAGCATCAAAACTCATGGCTAAGCAAGAAGATGAAGGTGGTAGGTGCAACATAGGTAGAATACAAAGGAATCAAGGCAAAATGTGAAGGGTTTGGTCACAACAACGCTCGACTTGGACATTGCTTGGCTCGGCCATACTTGTTTCAGATATGGATAGTGCTGGAGTGATGGCAAAAGGCAGATCAGTAGGTGATGATGGAGCTAGGGGGTGGCCAAGGCAAGATATAGAGGAGAAAGTGAAGATAGGCTAGGCTAAGTATGGTTTTTGGTGGAGTTTGCAAAGGGTTTGTGGTGTTTGGTCACACGAAGGCCGTTGCCTGTCTTGGTGGTCAGAGGAGAGGCTGATGGTTGCTATGGCTGGTGATGGTGGAGAGGATGGTGGTGATGATGGGTGGTAGGACTGAGCAAAGTTGGGTAGAGGCAAGGCAAAAAACAATGAAAAGAAGAAGGAAGAGTGGGAAGAAGAAAGCCATGAACTTGCCATTTTTTTCCTCAAGTTGAAATGCCGTGAGTTTAAGTGAAGAATGATGTTTTCTCACGTGAATTTTGAAGGGAGATACATGGCTAAGCAAGAAAAAGGTACGACTAAAAGAAAGAAAAGGAAAAGGCAAAAGCAAATGAAAAGACAAGGAGATGAAAAGACTCGAAAATGAAAAGGTTTTGTCCATTTCAATTTCCTTTTACTTTTAATCAAAATAACTAAATAAATTCAGAAAATAAATTAAAATACTGAACAAAATAAAATGAAAAATAAAATAAATAAATATTTTGTAGAAAAATATAAAATAATTAAGAAAATAGCACAATAATAGCAACTAGGTGAAAAATTGCAGATAAAATAAAATAAGCTTTAGAAAAATAAAATCACACTTTTAAAATGTTATAAAAATAAAATAAATACATAACATGACATATTACACATATTAGAACATGTTTTGACAAATAAAAATATTATTTATATAAATTAAAATAAACAATTTTGTTAAATAAGACAACGTACATACAATATTAGAAAAAGCATAACTTTCACAATATAAATCGGATTTCAACGAAACGAAAAGCAGTATTGAAATTTAATTTATTTTAATAATAAAGGATAAAATTCAAATTTTCAGATATTTAAATTTTAAATTCAAAAGTCAAAGTTTGACCACATTGACCAAAATTCACATTTTTGGAAAATATTCAATATATTCATGTTTGAAATACTAATTCACATACAAATCAAAATTAATATTTAAAATAACAAAATTTATCCATTTTAATAAATAAAATAAAGTTTTTAAATCAGGAATTTAATTTAAATAATTAAAATATACAATTACAATAATCAGAAAATACAGGGTTGTTACACTCTCCCCACTCAAAGCTTTTCGTCCCCGAAAAGGAATGAGGTATCGGAAAGCACAGAAAAAGATAGAATGAAATAAGATTAGGACAGGATGCAAGAAGACTAAAATTATACCTGATAACTGTTGTTATAGGTAAGTATAACAAGGTGGAGACGATCTTCTCAAGATCCTCCAGAATCAAGAACACAAGCACGAAAAACTCTTCTAGAATCCGATTCACCCTTTCCGTTTGACCGATGGTCTGTGGATGGCAAGCAATGCTCAAATTCAAAATAAGTACCAAAAGTTATAGAAAGATTTCTAAACAGACAGGTATAAGCAATAGCTTTCCCATTCTGTAGCAAGATACGGGAATAAAGACAACCAGAAGATAGTTTGAAAAACAAAATAAGATAATAAGTTAAAAACCCTAAAAATTTCAACTTAAATTGGAAATAAATTTACATAAGTTAAATAAATCTTAATCATCTCCAATTTCATTATCTTATTATCCAATTATCTTGAATTAACAAATCCCTAAAATCATGTATTTGAAGAAAAAAAAATTATTATACTCAAAATGTACCAAATAAAATTTAATTCTTCTTCACTTCTAATTAAAATTAAGTTTATTTATCTTAATATATCTTATAACCATGTTAAATATATTTATACTTATTATAATTACTTTAATTTATTCTTAGTTCTTTTATCAACATTTTATATTGTAAATTATTTCATTACCCTTTTTTCTATTTACCTTTGTTAATCATTTTATAACTAAAATTTAAGTGTATAACATTTATTATAATCACTCAAATTTTATTTATAAAATATTTTTTAATATTGTATATTATCCAATTACATATTCAACTTCTGAAAATTTAGGTAAGTTATATTGGAATGAAATTGTATATTGTACAAATAAACTTTCCAATTCAATCATTTCAAACTTGAATATTTATCCAAATCTTGAAATTATACATAGAAATTATCCTTGAAGATAAAATTTAGGAATTAAATTTCAGATAAATTCCAAACTATTTAGAGATAAATAAATGCACATATACTATATATATATCCATTCAAATTTAAATCATATATCAGCATAAGTTATAAATCCAGTATTATTTAAGAAATTCAAATCAATTAAATTTCCAAAACAAACTTGTAGCAAGACTACAGAACGGTCTCTTCACTTCGAAACTCAAAAATGAATGTCGATGATGCTGCAGTCATCACCGAAGTTATTTTCCAGCGACAAAGAGAAGAGCACTAATTTTAAGCTTTAAAATTCTTTGGAAACAAATTTCTATGCGAAAATACTTTAAATAGCATATCCTTTTTAAAACTTTAAATACAAGGTTTGGAAGCATCGAAAATTAAATTCTCAAATTCTTGTTTTTCATTCATTTTAAATTTCCAAATAAATTTATAACCATGTTTTATAGTTCAATTAGATATATGAAACAATAGAAAATGATATATAAAATCAATTATTATTTCCTAACAACCAATTCAAATAAAATCCAGATAAACATTTATAATATAGTTACAAAATTTATTTCACAAAATTTATTTCATTACTAAATTTTAAAAACATACTGTGTCAGTTTGCTCTGTTCAAGTGTTTTGGAAATCTTATCGATAGCTTTGATCAGACGAATCGATCAGAAACCCAAATCAACATCAACAACTCAAACAACACAATATATAAACATTTTAAATATTAGATTATAAATACACTTCAAGAATGATTTGAAGATAAGTTAGAAACAAAGATAAGATGACTAAATAACTGAATAGGAAGATGGATGAGCTTATATAAATCGTGGGCAACCTTAAACGGGTCAACCGTGACTTAAAGAATAAGATCGATGTGGATTTCTGGGATAAATCAACATTCGATCTCAAGAGATAGAATTAGGGATTATAAGAGGTACTAGCATCTAAACCGAGGATATAAAATCTTTGGTGAATCGATGCTGTTGTAAAGGAGTTTCACCCCTTTACAAATCAATTTGAGATTGGCGGGACTGCCGACTTATTATAAAGATCATTCAAAGTGGAGTTATGGGATACTCCAGAATCAAATGAAGATGAATAGTGAACACACGAAATGGATTTTGAAACCGCAGGGAACGTTCCAAAATCAAAGGAATCGAGTCAAAAGGAAGAGATTCAAACTCGAATGAAAGTGATTCTGTAAATTCATTTACTCTATATGCCGAGTTGATGCAGTCATGAGTCGTATACGACTCAAGTTGTTACGAGATAAGGAGCAGCGCTTTAAGTTGAGTGGAAGGGTTGAGTCGTCCACGACTCAACATGGAGGAGTTGAACCATACACGACTCAACTGGAGACCAGAGGGGACACGGAGAAAGAAACGCGAGTTAAAGAAAGGGATTTGAGTCGTATCCGAGTTAACAAGAAAGAAGAGGAGGAGTTACGACTTAGCAGAAGTTTGAGGTGTGCGAGTGTGATGAGTCGTACACGACTCAACGACTTATCCATAAGTCGTGTACGAGTTAATAAGAGCAGAGAAGTGGAAGTAGATGAATCGTTCGGAGTTGACTCGGTTGAAGGGATATGCCGCAAGTAAGCTTGGGAGCTTGAGTCATTGGAAGTATGTTGAGTCGTGACCTATGTTGAGTCGGTGGTATGCATATGTTGTTAAGTCGTATGTCGTACACATTGTGTTGTATTTTGAGTTGTTTGTGTGTTGTTTGAAGCTGTAAATATTTTAAGTCGTAAGTCGTATGTCGTGTACTATGTTCTGTGAGATGTAAGTATGTGTCGCATTATAGTATGAGTCGTGAGTCCTAAGTCATGAGTCGTGAATCTGTTGAGTCGTGAGTCATTGAGCCGGCATGGTGTTGTAAGTGTTAAACCGTGTGCATTGAGTCGCCGCCGACTTATAGTGAGTCGTAAGTCGTATGCGACTTAAGGGTCAGGGTCAAAACTCTATAAATAGGGGGGGTGCGTTGTACATTGGGGTGGTTGATTTTGAAATAAAATTTCTTGTTGATTGCTTTGTGCTTTCTTCTCCAATTGGTAGTTGAGTGTAATCTCCTATCTCCACTTACGTCATTCGAGTGCGCTCGAATCCACGTTTGTTGAAGCCGATTCACGGAATCTAGTGCGCTAGATCAACGTACGAAGAATCATAGATCTTTGAACACGGTATAGTGCGCTATCAACGTGTTTGAGATAGTTTGAATTCGGTATCTTCGGATCAACGAATTTGGGCATTTTGGTATTCATCAATCCACCGATTGCTACTTTCACCGATTGAAGTTTATTTTGATTAATCCGCTGCGTCAGTTTTTTGGTATCAGAGCCATACTTAGCCAATCATAGCTAAGTTGAGTCTTGGAGCCAAGTATTTGAAGTTGAAGTTTGAAGTTGTTCATCGTGTTCATCTTGAAGTTGCAACGAGAGGAGAACTTTTAATCTATCTCATTTTGGATCTAGATTTGGAGAAGTGTTTGAAATTGAAGTTAGGCCGTGTATACTTGGAAAGTAGCCGAGCCTAGTGAAGTTGTTTGAAGGTTGAGCCGTGACTTATTGTTGTTTGTGAAGTGTTGTGTTGATTCAATCATGCCACCAAGGAGAGCTAACCGCCATCAAAATGTTGAAGCCTTGTATCGGAGAGAAGAAGCCGATCAAATGGAACAACGTATGCATGAGAAGATTGATGAAGGCATTGGTAGGTTGGAGAAGCTTATGATTGACATGAATCAAAGTAGAAGAAGAAATTCACCTGAATCCATTCATGGAGGAAGTAGAGTTTCACATCATTCAGATTGGGAGAGGAGAGAGAGTCAGGATCATCAGAGTGTTGATAATCGAAGTAGGAGGAATGTTGATGATCATGATAGACGGGATGTTGGTAGTAGGAGTAGAGATGTTGGAGGGCGTGAAAGACAACGATATGCATCAGACTTTGATGAGGAGTTTGACGGTGATAGGGGAAGTGTTCATTTCAGAGACCGAGATCAGAGACAACGTCAGTATCGGGTTATTGATGATGATCGACGTTGGGAATCGGGGATGAAGATGGAGATTCCGGAGTTTAAAGGAGGGATGGTAGCTGAAGAATTTCTTGATTGGGTATCAAATGTTGAAGAGGTCTTTGATTTTAAGGAGGTTCCTGAACATAGGAGAGTAAAGTTGGTTGCTACTAGGTTGAGGGGGAGAGCTTTGGCGTGGTGGCAGCAAACTAAACTTAAAAGGGAGAGAATGGGGAAGTCAAAGATAGAATCTTGGGAGAAGATGAAGAAATTGATGCGAGCTACATTCTTACCATACAACTATCAATCACTTATGTACCAGAGGTTGCAGAATCTGAGGCAAGGGACGAAGTCTGTTAGTGATTATGCTGACGAATTTTACCAACTCATTGCCAGAAATGATATCATGGAAACGGAAGAACAGCTAACTGCTAGATTCATTGGGGGATTGAGAATGCAGATCCAGGATATGGTTAATATGTTTGATCCTAGATCAGTGGCAGAGGCACATCAGAAAGCGTTGGCTTGGGAGAAGCAAGGAAGACGTGGAGGTGGTGTGTTTACTAATTCCAATAATCAAGCAAGGGGTGTTAGTGGAGGTTCTAATGTACCTAAACCTGTCAATAAGCCAGTGGTGAAGGAGGCTGAGAAGACGAAGGTTAACAGTGGTTTCAAATGTTACAATTGCCAGGAGTTGGGTCATAAAAGCAATGAATGTCCGAAGCCGAAGAAGAGAGCAATGGTTGCTGAGATTGAGGATGATGGTGAGGAGGCAAAATGTTCAAATACCCCTTATGTTGAGGAGGAAGAAGAATTATCTGGAGATGAAGGTTGTAATCTTATGATGAGGAGGTCATGTCTTACACCAAAGCAAGAGGAGGATTGTAGTTGGTTGAGAAGTAACATATTTCAGTCGACATGCACTATTCTAGGAAAAGTTTGCAAGTTCGTTATTGATGCTGGAAGTTGCGATAATATTATTTCTACCGAGGCTGTGAAGAAGTTGAACTCGAAAACTGAGAAACATCCTAAACCGTACAAGCTAGCATGGTTAAGGAAGGGTGGTGAAGTGAAGGTGTGTCGAAGGGCTTGTGTGAATTTTTCTATTGGGAAGAAGTACAAAGATGAAATTTGGTGTGACGTTGTAGACATGGACGTATGTCATCTGTTGTTGGGCAGACCGTGGCAGTTTGATAGATCAGTTCAACATGATGGTCGTGCCAATAGCTACAGTTTCATGTTCGAGGGTACTAAAATCACTTTGGTTCCCAAGAAGCAACAACAGAAGGAGAGCAAGCTAGAGGAGATTGAGGAATTGAAAACTCTGTTGACTTTGAAGGAGTTTGTTAAAGAAGTTGAAGAGGAGCCTGAAGTCTATTTGTTGATTGGGCGAGAGAGCAGTGAAGAGGTTGAAATTCCTGAAGAAGCAAAGCCAGTTTTGAAAGAGTTTGAAGATGTATTTCCAGAGGAGTTGCCTAAGGAGTTACCACCATTGAGAGACATTCAACATCAAATCGATCTTGTTCCGGGAGCCGTATTACCACATAGACCACATTACCGAATGAGTCCGAAGGAACATGAAGAGTTACGAAGGCAGGTGGAAGAGTTGTTAGAACAAGGACGTGTTCAGGAAAGCTTGAGTCCTTGTGCTGTGCCAGCTTTGTTGGTGCCGAAGAAGGATGGAACATGGAGAATGTGTACCGATAGTAGAGCTTTGAACAAGATTACTGTTCGTTACAGATTTCCTATGCCGAGGTTGGATGATTTGTTGGATCAGTTGAGTGGGGCAACTATCTTTTCGAAGATTGATTTGAAGAGTGGTTATCACCAGATTCGAATTAGACCTGGAGACGAGTGGAAGACAGCGTTTAAGACAAGAGAGGGGTTATACGAATGGTTGGTTATGCCATTTGGTTTATCAAATGCACCTAGTACATTCATGCGGGTGATGAATCAAATCTTTAGACCATTCATTGGGAAGTTCATGGTGGTTTATTTCGATGATATTCTGATATATAGCAGGAGTATGGAGGAGCATGTTCTACATTTGAGGGAAGTGTTGATTATTCTTCGTGAGGAACAATTTTATGCTGCTACGTAGAAATGTGTGTTTATGACAAGAAGTGTTTTATTTCTGGGGTATGTTGTTTCGGAGGAAGGTATTCAAGTTGATCAGAATAAAGTTGAAGCAGTCAGGAATTGGCCACAGCCAAAGACAATTACGGAAGTAAGAAGTTTTCATGGGCTAGCGTCATTCTACCGGAGATTTATTCCACACTTCAGTAGCGTGATGGCTCCAGTTACTGATTGCATGAAGGGGAAACAGTTTGTATGGTCAGAGGAAGCGGGAGTTGCTTTTGAACGAATCAAAGAACTGTTGACGACAGCGCCAATTCTTGTTTTACCTAATTTTCAGTTGTTGTTTGAGCTACACACTGATGCATCAAAGGTTGGGATTGGAGGAGTGTTGAGTCAACAAGGGAGACCTATTGCATATTTCAGTGAAAAGTTATCAGGAGCAAAGATGAGATACATTACATATGACGTTGAATTCTATGCTGTTGTGCAAACAATTAAACATTGGAGACATTATCTATTTCAGAAGGAGTTTGTTCTGTACACTGATCATGAGGCGTTGAAGCATTTGCAGGGGCAGGACAAGAGTTCAGCGCGACATGCGTCATGGATCGCGTATTTACAGCAGTTTACCTTTGTTGTTAAGCACAAATCTGGGGTGACGAATCGGGTAGCTGATGCTTTGAGTAGAAGGAGTCATTTGTTAACAACATTGAAGGTTGAAGTGACGGGGTTTGAATTACTGCCAGAGATGATTGAAGAAGATCCTTACTTTTTGAAATATGTTGAAAAAGTGAAGGATGGGAGTACCGATGAATTTATGTTGGTTGATGGATTCTTGTTTAAAGGAAATCAGTTATGTATTCCAGAGGGCAGCTTGAGAATGAAAATTATCAAGGAGTTGCATGAAGAAGGGCATGTGGGCCGTGATCGTACTTTGCAATTGATTTCACAGTCTTACTTTTGGCCGTCGATGAGGAAAGAAGTGGGAAGGTTTGTGGAGCGATGTCATATTTGCCAAGTTTCGAAAGGAACCGCGACCAATGCTGGGTTGTATATGCCGTTGCCTGTACCGGCTAGACCATGGGTTGATGTGAGTATGGATTTTGTATTGGGATTGCCGAGAACACAGCGTGGTAATGATTCTATGTATGTAGTGGTTGACAGATTTTCTAAAATGACACATTTTATTGCTTGCAAGAAGACGGCGGATGCTGTTCGTGTTGCTCAGTTATTTTTCAAGGAGATCTATCGACTTCATGGACTGCCAGAATCTATTGTGTCAGATAGGGATACTCGTTTTCTGAGTCACTTTTGGTTAAGTTTGTGGAAGATGGTGGGAACAAAGCTGAAGTTTAGTAGCGCTTATCATCCGCAAACTGATGGACAAACAGAAGTTGTAAACAGGTCATTGGGAAATTTGTTACGATGTCTTGTACAGGATAATTTGAGAAGTTGGGACATGAAGTTATGCCAAGCAGAATTTGCTCATAATCATGCCAAGAATCGCAGTATGGGTTTCAGTCCATTCCAGATTGTATATTCAAATTTACCAAGGGGGCCATTGGATTTAGCAGTAGTACCACAACCGAAGGTGACAGTTAAACGAGCTGCTGATTTTGTTGGTGAGCTGACTGAATGTCATAAAATCGTTCAGGAACGATTGGAGAAAGCGAATGAGAAGTATAAGAAGTCTGCAGATGTAAAACGACGAAATGTTGAATTTAACAAAGGCGATTTGGTGTATGCTGTGTTGACGAAGGATCGTTTTCCAGTGGGCACTTATAATAAGCTGAAAGCCAGAAAAATTGGTCCAGTTGAAGTTTTGAAGAAAATCAATGAGAATGCTTATCAATTAAAGTTACCAGATGATGTTTATACTTCTGATGTTTTTAACGTCAAATATTTAATTCCATCTCATGGAGGTGAGATTGTTGTGGAGGAATTTACAAATTCGAGGTCGATTTTTTCTCAACCAGGGGAGAATGATGCAGTCATGAGTCGTATACGACTCAAGTTGTTACGAGATAAGGAGCAGCGCTTTAAGTTGAGTGGAAGGGTTGAGTCGTCCATGACTCAACATGGAGGAGTAGAACCATACACGACTCAACTGGAGACCAGAGGGGACACGGAGAAAGAAACGCGAGTTAAAGAAAGGGATTTGAGTCGTATCCGAGTTAACAAGAAAGAAGAGGAGGAGTTACGACTTAGCAGAAGTTTGAGGTGTGCGAGTGTGATGAGTCGTACACGACTCAACGACTTATCCATAAGTTGTGTACGAGTTAACAAGAGCAGAGAAGTGGAAGTAGATGAATCGTTCGGAGTTGACTCGGTTGAAGGGATATGCCGCAAGTAAGCTTGGGAGCTTGAGTTGTTGGAAGTATGTTGAGTCGTGACCTATGTTGAGTCGGTGGTATACATATGTTGTTAAGTCGTATGTCGTACACATTGTGTTGTAATTTGAGTTGTTTGTGTGTTGTTTGAAGCTGTAAATATTTTAAGTCGTAAGTCGTATGTCGTGTACTATGTTTGTGAGATGTAAGTATGTGTCGCATTATAGTATGAGTCATGAGTCCTAAGTCATGAGTCGTGAATCTGTTGAGTCGTGAGTCATTGAGCCGGCATGGTGTTGTAAGTGTTAAACCGTGTGCATTGAGTCGCCGCCGACTTATAGTGAGTCGTAAGTCGTATGCGACTTAAGGGTCAGGGTCAAAACTCTATAAATAGGGGGGGTGCGTTGTACATTGGGGTGGTTGATTTTGAAATAAAATTTCTTGTTGATTGCTTTGTGCTTCCTTCTCCAATTGGTAGTTGAGTGTAATCTCCTATCTCCACTTACGTCATTCGAGTGCGCTCGAATCCACGTTTGTTGAAGCCGATTCACGGAATCTAGTGCGCTAGATCAACGTACGAAGAATCGTAGATCTTTGAACACGGTATAGTGAGCTATCAACGTGTTTGAGATAGTTAGAATTCGGTATCTTCGGATCAACGAATTTGGGCATTTTGGTATTCATCAATCCACCGATTGCTACTTTCACCGATTGAAGTTTATTTTGATTAATCCGCTGCTTCATGAGTTTTGCCTAGAGCTACCAAAGCTCTGATACCAACTGTAACAACCCGATATTTTCAACCTTTCGCATCCGCACATGTCGGACTTGAATTGCTCAAAATACCGCGTTGTAAATAAAATTTGGCAAATCTCAGAATATACAGTAAATAATTAATCATAGATCACAGACAGAGAGTAAATAATAATGCAGCAGAAGTAAAAGAGATAGTAGTTCATGAAGCTACTATATATATAAGATACATCAGAGTTAAACAAGATACAACAAAAAGTAACAAGATACATCAGGTACAAATCAGAATACATCATTGAAATCACTGGATACAGAAAGCAAAATAGATGGCTGGATCTTCAAGGAAAGCTCCAACTCCAAAGGTGAATCTTGAATGCTAACTCACTCAATCTGACTCGAGCGTAAAGCAAAACACAAAACACTCGAGTCAGGACATAAATACTTATGAACTATAAATCTACTCAAATGAACAGTAACAAAAATGCATCAGTAACTTAAAGGATGCTTGGGATCGCCCATCCTTTAAGGATCCGTTAAACTATTTACTATGTAGTAATATTGCGCTATTATAATAATGTCTACAGTAAAATAAACATACTTTTAAATAGCGTTCCGGGTTCTACCCATATCACCCTTCACACATAATAGTCCCAGTAGTCCATCCAATATCATGCCATCTCCACTCCGGGTGACTGTCAGAGGATACCACACGGGCTACGGGAGAAAAACAAACTCGTAGTAAAGGCTCGGTATGGTAGGTGACACGGCACACAAGGCAATGCTAGGGTAGATATACCAATTACGCACACGGGCTGGTGGTAACGCAGAAGCCACATACGCCCACCTCGGAACACACTCCCAATCAAAATCGGAGGATGGCCATCTAATTAATCACCGTAAGAGTATAGTATCGAAGGAATGTGTCCGACCAGAGGTGCTACCTCCTTTGGCCCAAGATCGCTCCTGTTTTAGCCACCTTATGCCAACTCACGGGAGTTGGGTCCACGTAATATACCTCAAGAACGTCGCCACCATCCTACTTCATTCTGGAATCTCCACCGCGTACACGGTTGTTAAAGTGGTTTTCAGAGTTGGCAGAGAGTATGACAACTTCCGATCCCGGTCTCTTTAACAACCAATCGTTATTATAATGGCGTGGTCATTTTAAAATAGTTTATACTTCAAAAATCAAATCATTTCATTTCAAAACTATATCCCTTTCAAAATAGTTATACTTCGAAACCAAAACCATTTTATTTCAAAACTATATTCAAATCAAATAGCTTATCATTTCCATTTCAAACATTCATTCACTTTTTAAAATAAAATACATAATACTTTCAAAGTATAACTTTTCCGAAACCAAAATACTTGAAATCATTACACTTTGAAAATCATAACATTCCGAAATCATACATTTGAAATCAATCTTTTGATTCTTTACACTTTACAGATTTATTCCATTAAACCAAAATTTCAAATTTACAATTTACTTCAATTCAAACCATCAGTTTCAATTCAATTTAGTTTTCTAACAAAACATTTCAAATCTTATAAATTTCAAATATAGATTTGATCTACAAAATAAACTATCCAATTTTAATATATTTCCAAACTTTAATACCCCACATTTCAAAACTAAATTTTATAATTCCATATATTCATATCTCAAATCTAATTTCATTATTATTTAGTTTTGAAATATTCATTTCATAAACCCAATATTATTTAAATAAATTTAAATTACAATTAAACCAAATATCTTTTCGTACAAATATAAACTTCAAATATTCCTTTATCAAATAAATCAAAATCAAATATTACTCCACATTCATATTCTTTATTAAAATAAAGATCAAATCATTTCCAAACCCTTTCAAAATCATTAAAATATCATATCCTTTCAAAACCACATTACTAAATCATTATTTGAATTCAAATTCCAACACTCAAATTTAAATATCATTTTTAAATCAAATAAGTCATTCATTTATTATTTCAAGTAGCATTACAAAATACATTAAAAATTCCATTCAAAAATTCATTTATCTCATTACATTTCATTCCATTTAACACAGAACCAAGTAAACCCTATTTAAATTCAAAATAAAATTTAAATTCCTTAAAATTCAAATTTAAATATTAAAATATATTCAAAACTTCTTAAATCTCACAATTAATCAATTTTCGAAAGTTAAATCATTCAACACTTTAAAATATAACTCAAACAGTGTTAAAATCTATAACATTTCAAAACATTGTCAAATTATAGCAACGATAGCATTTATGAAGTGCTATCGTAGCTTATAGTTTCCAGAATGGTTTAGTTCAAGAATAACAACATTTATAAAATGTCGTAATAAATATTTGGTTATTTCAAACATTGTTATATTCAAAACAATAGCATATAAAAATGCTGTCAATAGACTACAACATTTTGAAAATGCTATAAAATTCCAGATTTCATTTTATCTTTTCAAAAATAATAATAAAACTCCAAATTTTTATTATTATAAATTAAAAATCATATTTCTAGACTTTAAAATTTCACATTTAAAAATCGTTTTAACATATGATTTATCACAATAAAATTTTAAGATCAAATATTCAATTTAAAAACTCCATTAATTTATTAAGTCAAAATTCACTATTTATTAACTTATAAATTTAATAAAACTTAACATTTTACTTCAAATATCATTTCAAAACTTTAAATTTAATTTCCATTATTTATTTACATTTTAAAATAAAATTTAAAGTCAAAAATCACAATTACTTCAAATTTACATACTTAAATTCACAATTTCAAGACTTAATATTTAATTTTCTTAAAACCATAAAATATATATTTTTAAATCAAAATTTCATATTTGAAAAAATACATATTTTAATAAAAATCATTTAAAAATATACCACGGGGTCTGTATATTAATTTCTAACCTAGGTCAAGTGACACGGATATATGTCATTTCAATCCGTAGTTACAAAGAAAACCCGGGTTCTATCATTTCAAACCCACAATCCCAAGTCAAATAAAATACAATAAAAATCGCTCAGGCCTATCATTTCAGCCCATAACGATTTTTCCGTAATCTAAAGTTCGTTCGGTATGTATCATTTCAACCCATAGTGATTCTATTCTAACAAGGAACTTGCAGTGTGAATATATGCATAAACAATATAAACAATGCTAATGTCACAATATAATGTCATATATCAGATGTCAGGTGATAATTAACAGTTTTAACATGGTAAGAACATGGCATAGCATATCATATGATCATCATTAACTTGCATAACATTTTATATTACTAAACACTTGTCATCAATTCACTATTTCATAAGTATAAATGTCAGAGTGAGAAAGACTCACCTTTTCAAAACTAGAGACAAACAACACACACAAGAGCGATTCCAAAGGCACGACATGCATGATTTAATTTGAATGAATAGAGAGCCTTGATATTGATCTTGTATACAACAAATAAACAAGACAATATGAACATATGAATTCAATACAAAATATATTGAAACAATTTAAATTTTGAATTAACAAAGAACATCACCTAGCTTTTCATCCAACTTTGCTTGACCATGACAAAATGGCTTGTCGCAGGCACACTAAGCTCGACCTAGGTGTTCTTATACTCAGCCATGATCATGCTTTGGCTCGAGTCAAGCATCAAAACTCATGGCTAAGCAAGAAGATGAAGGTGGTAGTTGCAACATGGGTAGAATACAAAGGAATCAAGGCGAAATGTGAAGGGTTTGGTCACAACAACGCTCGACTTGGACATTGCTTGGCTCGGCCATACTTGTTTCAGATATGGATAGTGCTGGAGTGATGGCCAAAGGCAGATCAGTAGGTGGTGATGGAGCTAGGGGGTAGCCAAGGCAAGATATAGAGGAGATAGTGAAGATAGGCTTGGCTAAGTATGGTTTTTGGTGGAGTTTGCAAAGGGTTTGTGGTGTTTGGTCACACGAAGGTCACGACCTGTCTTGGTGGTCAGAGGAGAGGCTGGTGGTTGTTGTGGCTAGTGATGGTGGAGAGGATGGTGGTGATGGTGGGTGGTAGGGCCGAGCAAAGTTAGGTAGAGGCAAGGCAAAAAAATAATGAAAAGAAGAAGGAAGAGTGGGAAGAAGAAAGCCATGAACTTGCCATTTTTTTTCTCAAGTTGAAATGCCGTGAGTTTAAGTGAAGAATGATGTTTTCTCACGTGAATTTTGAAGGGAGACACACGGCCAAGCAAGAAAAAGGTACGGCTAAAAGAAAGAAGAGGAAAAGGCAAAAGCAAATGAAAAGACAAGGAGATGAAAAGACTACAAAATGAAAAGGTTTTGTCCATTTGAATTTCCTTTTTCTTTTAATCAAAATAACTAAATAAATTCAGAAAATAAATTAAAATACTGAAAAAAATAAAATGAAAAAGAAAATAAATAAATATTTTGTAGAAAAATATAAAATAATTAAGAAAATAGCACAATAATAGCAACTAGGTGAAAAATTGTAGATAAAATAAAATAAGCTTTAGAAAATTAAAATCACACTTTCAAAATGTTCTAAAAATAAAATAAATACATAACATGACATATTACACATATTATAACATGTTTTGACCAATAAAAATATTATTTATATAAATTAAAATAAACAATTTTGTTAAATAAAACAACGTATATACAATATTAGAAAAAGCATAACTTTCACAATATAAATCGGATTTCAACGAAACGAAAAGCAGTATTCTTGAAATTTAATTTATTTTCATAATAAAAGATAAAATTCAAATTTTCAAATATTTAAATTTTAAATTCAAAAGTCAAAGTTTGACCACATTGACCAAAATTCAAATTTTTTGAAAATATTCAATATATTCATGTTTGAAATACTAATTCACATACAAATCAAAATTAATATTTAAAATAACAAAATTTATCCATTTTAATAAATAAAGTAAAGTTTTTAAATTAGGAATTTAATTTAAATAATTTAAATATACAATTACAATAATCAGAAAATATAGGGTTGTTACAAAAATTTTGGGTTAAATCGATCGCTGTCGATTTATTTCAGGAACTTTAACGCTCGTCGGAATTCAAAGTGAGTTAATCTCACTCACATCTGGATACCAGTTAGTTTAAATAGCCAGTATTTAAATGTTTGATTGGTTGTTTAGCTGAATATGATAATTATTATTAGAATGAATCGATATTTATTGGTTGTGCTAATATTTGTGGATGCAGGGAAACAGGTTGGAGGTATCCAACTGGATTCCTCACAAATAGAAATTTTATTGATCTTCTGTGATATATCTCATTGATATCCTGTGATAAATTAATTTGGATCTTGTTATGTTGTGTTATGATTGGATAAATATAATTTGGTATTTTTAAAATATAAATAAATAATTGGGATTAAAAGGAAATGAAAGGAATTTTTAAGTTATGAATTTAAGGGAAGTAAATTCGAGAAATTGGGTTGAAATTTGTAAATGGTTTTGAAACTGAGATTAGAATGAAAATGAGAAATGGAAATTTATAAATTGGGTCGATAAATAAATTGTTATATTTATTAGTGGATAAATTTGGAAATATTGATTTCCGGTGGGAAATTTTATAAGAAAGGTATAATTATTTTAAAAGTAAAGATGAGATTATCTTTAAAGAATGGAAAGTGCATTTTCCTGGAAATTTGGTATGTTTCAAAGAAAAGTTTTCAAATTTTAAGTTGGCAGTTTAAATTGTGTTTTAGAATATCTTAGAAAAAGAAATACTATTTTAATTATTTAAAGTGTAAGAAAACATTTATTTAAGTAATTAGGGTATTTAATTATTTTAAAATGTAAAGTCGTATTAAGTTTACAAAGGAAATTATAATATAAATATTTGATTTAATAACTTTATTTTAAAAGTTAAATTTGGCTTAAATTACGTAGAAAACTCCTATATATTTCCTTAAGTATTATTTTCTATTAAGTAATTTCTAAAAGCTTTATTTTAAATATTTTAAACATATATTTTGAAAGTGATTTCCAAGAAATAGAAATGTGTTTAAAAATAAAAGGAGTTTATTTTTAAAGTATGGAAAGGAATTTACGGGATGAACGTAAAATTGAATTGGGGTAAATCGTATAGGATTTATAAAAAGAATTCTTTGGGTTATCCTAAAATGGAAGTGTATTTCCGTGAAAAGCCAAGTACGTTTTTAAAGCAGATTTTTGAAAAATTTAGAAGTTTCGAAGTTGTATTAAAGAATGTTTTCAAGAAACTATTTAAGTTGTAAGAATTTTAAAAGTGAACATTTATCAAATTAGTTATAGAGTAATTATTTTAAAGGGGTAATTAGTATTATGTTTTAAAGAATATTATTAATATTTATACTATAAAATGGTTTTATTTTAAAGATAAATAGTTAAAGTTTTATTTGAAAACTTAGATAGGATTTCATAGCTTTATTCTAAAATTTAGTATGACGTAACTTTATTTTGAAGAAAATAGTTTATATTTTATAAAGCAGTTTTATTCGAAATATTTCAAAAGTGTGTATATATATATTATATATATATATATTAAATTAAGCATGTAAGTAGTTTTAATATAAATGTTTTAACGTATTTTCAAGAATAAAGAATTTGAATTATTTTAAATCTTAAGTATGGGTTCTTGGATGTTTTTAGAGAAATTAAAGATTTGGGAATTTACTCCATGAGAAGAGTTGGGTTTGAAAACTGTTTCAAAAGGAATGGAAAATGGAAATATATATTGCAAAGATTTTTTAGGAAAATAAATAATGTGGGAAATTATTTACCGTGTGATAGATGCTTATGGATGTTAATTGATAGTTAAATCATCGACTATCAATATTGGACTATGCGTTGATCGTTTCGAAGAGACCGGGATCAGGATTAATTTCTCGAAAACCACTTCGATCCGGTTTGAACGTTTTCGTGGGAAAAATTAGTTGGGAGTCAAAGATGAGCAGTGAAGTGCAAGGGCTAGTTGCTACTAATCCTGAGGATTTTTCCAAAGTGGATGTAGTAGGAGTAGTGCCTTCGGTTCCGTTCGAACCCAGGACGGAATTGTATGGACAAATGATTTCGGAACATCGTCAGGTGGATGATGGGCGTTCTAAGTGAAACATTCTAAAAAGGGAACGCTTAGCCTCAAGCCTCATCAATCGAGAATGACTGAAAATCAGGCGTTATGCAGCAAGGCTAGGTGGGCAGCACCCATTAGGGTAAGGTCATCCCTGTCTAGATGTCCCTTTTTATTCGGCTTTGTGGTGCGGTTGCTGATCCCAACCGTGGGGCGATCTTACTCGGGATTATCCAGTAACGGGTAGTCCCGACCTTGTGTTGCAGGGGATTAGGGGTAATCTTCTGTACGCTGATCTAGGCCACGTAATGTGACAGGTGGTACCCCAGTGCCTAGTCATTAGTTGGAAATCCATTCTCCCTACGTGCCTTTTACGAGTTCTGTTTGTATTACCCATGATTGTGGCTAGTAGCTGGAATTTAATGAATGTAATAGTTTCGGCTATTTTTATAAGTATTTGTATATAGACCCTATTATAATATCAGAGGATTTTTATAAAAAGTGTTTTAGCCATCGTAAGGTAAAAACCCGACATGTTTAGTTGTGGCGAGGTCTTACGAGATGCTTTTGTTTTCGAAAGGATTTTTGAAACTTTAACAGTCAATTTGGGTGTATTTTTATAAGCTGGTATTCTAGACTGACTCGGGTGTTATTTCATTATAATGCTCGGGTCAGACCGAGTATTATTGTTCAGGATAGGATGCTATGGAGCAGGAGAGGAGCTGGAGTCCGAGACGTATTATCCTTACTTGTTTATATCCGCTGCTGCGCTCGTTTGAAATTGTCAGGCTAGTAATTGTTGTTTGTTTGTGATACTCTGATGATATATTGTATAAACCAGATATATTTTTTATTTTGTGTAAAGATCTGATATTATATATTATATTTTGTTCCGCTGCAATTGTGAGATTCTGTTATTGTTTAGTTCCTTCTTTCTTCTATCTTCTTCCTTTTTCCTCAACAATCTGTCTCTTCCGGCACTTGATCGTCGGCATATCATACTGTGGTGTATTTTGTGTCGATTTTCGAGGGTCGAAAAGAGCGGGTCGTCACATTTGTTATCAGAGCGTAGGTTAGCGATAACCTAGGCTTTAGTGGGGAAATTACTCATTAGAAATAGAGTCAATAGTACTCTATAACGAGTTGAGTGTATCAATAGCTATGAGAGCGTACTTGTTAGTGAATATAAAAATTGTTTTTATACCGTGTTGACTAATCGGTTGAGTGTTTATGAATTCTGGTCGGTACGGGAAGTACAACCGTATCGATAGGGGTTTCTAAACTCTTAAACAAGATAAACCGACATAGTATTGCTTTTAAAGTGGGTAAATGAAACAATTTTCTAAAATTATTATATATATTTGATTGTTTGGATGTGGATATCTTAATCAAATAAGAATCTAAAATTTGATCTAAATTTTGAAATGGTTATAACCAAAAAAAAAAAAAATCTATGAGTATAAATTATACAAAAGAAGAATAATTAAATTTGAACTAAATTAGAATTTAAATCTCGAAAATTTTGAAAAGTATTTTAAATGTAATGAAAACAAAAGTTTGAAAATTTAAATTCTTGGGAATGTTTGAAATGTTTTCCAAAGTGTTTGAAGGCAATGATGGAATATTATTTTAGGAAGTATTTTTGAATGAGAATTGTTTTGAAATGAATTTGTGGAAGTAAGGAAGCACTGAACTCACTTCAGTCGCTGAAAAATAATCTTGATGATGATGGCCACATCATTAAAATTCATTTTCGAGTTTCTAAAGTGATGGATTGCTTCCATAGTAATTGGGTGTGATACCTGTTTAGATTTGTTTGATATACAAGGTGTTTTGTGTGATACCTGTTTAGATTTGTTTGATATACAAGGTGTTTTAGAAATTTCAAAGTGGGAAATTTCTTTTGGTATAAACAAGTTATTTGAAATCCGGAGATTTGATTTGATATACCAAGTAGGTATGAGTTGATTATTATTTCAAAATGGTTTTGGAATAAAACCGAGTAATTGAATTCTGGAAATTTCTATTTAAATAATGTGTAAAGTTAAAATGAATCAACTATTGAACTTATTAAGTGAAGTTGATATTAATAAGAAGGAAATGAAAATTTTAATCCTGGAATTAAAATTTAACTTGAGTATATGGAAGTGAATAGAAAATTTGAATTTAACTTGGGATAAGTTAAATAAATTGGAACCGAACTAAATGGGATATAAAATTGAAATGTAAAATGATTATATAAGTGTGGGTTATAACTGTGAAATGAAAATTTATATCCTTAAGCTATTAAGTGTTATATAGATAATCTGGAATTGTGATTATAAGATGTAAATTGATTAAAATGAGCAATATAAGCTTTTAGGTAAATAAGTTGGTGAACTTAAGAATCGAAAATGAAATTGTAAAACCAAAATAAAATGGTTGAATGGTATGGTAAATTCAAAATTTAAATCCTAAATGGATGTTAAATGCGATAAGGCAAAGAAAATAATAATAATATGTGAATGGACTTAAGTTAGTAAATAAGTTTTAAAACTTATATATTAGAAAGCAAAAATTTAAATTGAATGGAGAAATAAAATTGGATCGAATTGGATTTAACTTCGACTAAATGGAATTGAGATGAATTTAGATTTAATTAAAATCAAAAATTCAATTGCGTTATAAATAATATTAAATGAAATTCAATTCTTATCTAAGTAGTAAAGGAAGCGGAATGAATTTTAGTTGGCTAAATAAAATTTAGTTAAACTAGAATTAAATTTGGGAAAAGAATTGAATTAAATGGAATTTAAATTAAGTAAGAATGATATTGAATGAATTAAATTCTCACTCAACTAAATTTAAAAAGGATTGTTTAGAAATGAATTTAGTGTAAGCTAAATTAAATGGAAATTGTATTGGACTGAATAAAAAAATCAATTTAAAAGGGATATGGTCCAAAATGCAAGTAAAATTCAGTTTGGGTATAAGATAATTAAAAACGGTCATATTACTAATAAAATTAATAGTGAATCGAGGAGATGAATTAAAATTTAAAATGGATTGAGTAAGTAAACAAATTGAATTAAAATTTGTAAATGGATTGGAATTTGATTGGATGAAAATCAAATTAAAATAAAATAAAATTGATATAAGAAGAAATAGAAATATTATGAAATTGAATGAACTTAAGCAAATTGGAAATTAATTGTGGTCGAGCTTTATAAGGGGTCTTGAATCATATTTGTTTAGATAATAAACTTGAAATGCAAGTGAAAGGATTTTAATTAATTATTGTCATGAAATAAGAATGTATGAGTTGTAAATAATACAGAATGGAATGATATTAATATAAACTTAAGTTGGATGATGAACTTGAAGTGAGAATAAGGATTTGATTTAAAAATTTCAAGGAAATAAGAATATTTGGGATTGTGAAAAAATTTCGAATGAAATAAAATTAATATAAATCTTAGTTGGAATTAATTTTAGATGGTTACAAGCTTAAGTGATGGTTACTTGCTTGGATAACTTTAAATTTACATAGAAATTGGTCATTTGTTGTAAACAAAAGTGGATTGACTTGAAGAAGTAAATAAAGTTGGTTTTGACTCAGTTGAAATAAGTATAATATAACTAAGTGGTTTTGCATAAAAATGAAAGTAGGTCATAAAAGAAATGCAAAGGTATCAAATTGAAAATAAGAATTTGATTGTGAATCAATTTGGAATTGGATTGGAATAAATTGATGTAAGTAAAGCATATGTTAATCATATTGAAGAGAGAGTGAATTGGTTGTAATAAATATGAATTGTAAAAAGTAAACTTGAACTTAAATCATTCGAGGAGATTAAAAATGAAGTTTGGATTTGTCGAGAAATTAAAATGATGATTGAAATCTTTGGATTGCTGATAAAATGTGGTTAACATGTTAAATTATGAGATTTATTGGTTTAAACTATGTAATTGATGTGTTGAGCTAGTTTAATGAATAAAATATTAATAAATTCTCATATTATTGAAAACTGATGTGTTTGTTTAAGTACAGGTACGGGAGGCAATTGATAGGGTTGGAGCACGTATATGTAGTATTATTTAGCCGCTTGCTTTTATAATGCTAATAAAAGGTACGCCTACGCAATAAAATTGGGAAAATAATATATATATATATATATTGTGATATATTTGGTTTTTCGACCGTGTGGGTCGATGTATATATACTTATATCTATTGTGATATTGCAAAAGCTCCTCCGTACAAGGAAGACTCTGCCAAAAATTTTCGAAAATTTTGGGAGCTAGAAAAATTTAGAAAATTTTGAAACGTTTCGTTAACGACAAATTGATTTCAAATTAAAATTAAAATAAATAGGATTTAGGAATAGGAATCGAAACTAGCAGTTTTGATTTGAAACTAAAGAATTTAGGCAAAGTGAAATTGAGATTTTCACTAAGCAGGTGTAACAACCCGCATATTTTACGATTGAATATTTAAATATTTTATTTTAATATTTTATAGTTAGTCGGATTTTAGTTCGAAAAGTTACTTTTTGCATACGGTCGAATTAGGACACCAGACCACTTCCATTGAGTTCAAAACACCATTTGCGATCTTTTGGAGTATAAACTTTGATATGTTTGGAGTTAGTGGAATCTTGCCACTTTTTCACTTTGGGCTTTGGGGTTGGTTTATCCCATTAGCCTAAACTATTAACTCTAGCTTAACCCTCTTCCCTTCATAACTTTACTTTCATTTCCTAACACTCAAGCTTCATCAAAAGTGGAGGGAGGAATGAGAAATTAAAACTCCAAGCCCTAGTTCATTTGCAAATCCAACATCTAGCTCCAAATTCAAAGAGAAGCCATTGATTCTTCCTTTGCTTCCAAGCTTCTTCTTCATTGATTTGTGTAAAGGTGATATTTTTATCTCACATCTTTGTCTATAACTATCTTTAATTGTTGGGTATGAATTCCTAACACTTTTTCATAAGCATTTGCTCTTGGTTTGGATTGAGTTGGTGAAAATTCCAATTTTTAGTGTTTTGGGTTCAAATCTTTTAAAAAATCCTAAATTTGATGTTTGAACACGTTTTGGGTAATGCATCGAGGAGCCAATAGGACCGGGTAGCCGATGGGCGTAATCCCCTAGCGTTCGTGCTCGATCTATTGCAAATTGAGAGAGTTTATGCATTTTTGTTACTTAGGTCGTTCGGCCTGCACATATGATTCTCGGCCTGCAGTTAGGTTGGCCTGCCTTAAGTCGCAACCCATAGGTCGCTTGCATCTTAGGTCGTTAAGTCACTCGCCTTGCAATGAGTCGGCCTGCCTTAAGTCGCTCGTCCATATAGGTCGTTTCCTTTTAAGTCGTTCGGCCTTCTTTTATCTCTTAGGCCGTTGCATCACTTAGGTCGCTCGGCATGTTATGCGGCTAGCTCCTTAGGTCGCAACCCCCTTAAGTCGCTCAGCCATCTTAGGTCGCACCTGCTCCAACTTAGGTCGGCCTACCGTAGGTCATTTCGTCCCTAAGTCGCACGGCCTATTCTTTAATCGTTAGGTCGTTTCGTCCCTAAGTCGCCCGGCCTCCTTTACTCGTTAAGTCGTTTTGTCCCTAAGTCGCTTGGCCATATGTTAAACCATATTTCTTAGGTCGCTCGGCTAGGTCGCGTCACTTAGGTCGTGCCATCTCTTAGGTCGTTGCGTCATGCATCGGTTAGGTCGCTCGTACCATAGGTCGCATGACCATTAAGTCGCTCGGCCTATTAAGTCGCATCTACATATAAGTCGCACCCCTTAGGTCGCAAGCTCATAGGTCGCTTGCCTTGCTGTTAGGTCGGCCTACCTTAGGTCGCTGACCTCCTTAGGTCGCTCGGCCTGCTTGCACTATTAAGTCGTACATGCTATGGGTCGCGCCATTCCTTAGGTCGCTTACAGTTAGGTCACGCCATCCTTTAAGTCGCACCTGTTTTAAGCTGCATGCTATTTCTTAAGTCGCTGATCTCTTAGGTCATATGCCGTGGAGTCGCATGCGTTGAGCCGCTGATTTCTTGTGTTGACTTATGTTAAGTCGTAAGTCGTGGCTGGTAAGTCGCAAGGGCATTTCCACTTTGATGGATTTGGAATCGAATTCTTTGGATTTTTTATTCACGTCTTCGAATGTGAATTTTTGTGATTTATTGTTTCTACAATCATTTTAATGATTTGTCACTTTACCTCACTCGTATGAGAAATCTATTTAAACGACTTAGTAAAACAAGTGGTATGAAACACTTGCGTTTACTTCGCCGGTTAATTCTTGGACATGTTCGATTGAACCTCTTATGACAATTTTCTAGTGGAAACTTATAATTTGTTCGTAAATATTTAAGTTAAGCTAGTGGTTATGGGACATGAAGCTAAGCTTATATATTTACAAGCTTACTGTAATTGACACTTCTTGATGATCGTTGATGATCATTTTTGTGATTTAGACTAGCAAATGTGCGATGTCTCTTTGTCAACGAGGGTGACTAAACCCCGTTTCTGTGGAGCTTCGGCTCAATTTGGTGGGGTAGCGACCCATGGTCTTTGGGCTGTTTTGTGGAGCTTCGGCTCAAAATTAATGGTTAGCAACCATGGAATAGCGTTCCATTTTGTGATACACGTGTTGGTGAGTTTTCATGCTCTCGTTTTGTGATACGCCTCTCCCTTTTTTTTGTGATTTTTGGATTTCCATTGATGATTTCTGGAATTTGTGTTTCACCAATTTTCTTGATTTACATTCATAAATTTTATTAATATTTGTGCCTTGGTGAATTTGTGTGTATTAACTTTTGTGATTGACATTGATATGATTGTCAATACTTATGGTTTTAGTGAATAAAAATAAAGAGTATGACATTCTTTTTGATCTTTGAGAAGATTCTTGTGATATTGATTAATCCCTAGTTGATTATCAATTGCATACTTATCACTGTATGGAATTTTGGTTATATTATACTATTTGGTCATATATCTTATTCTATATCATTTTATCTGATATTTATAGCTAGATTGATCCGTTTATTATTTTCTTATTAAATAATACTCGGGTCATGTAAAGACCCGCAAATTCGTACTCCTTTAATAGACACTAATCTCCAGTGATTAACTCAATATGAACGGAAATACGAACCCTTATGGTTGAAGAAAAAGAAAGAGGTAGAAGAAGAAAGAAAAAGATAGAACAGAACAATATCAGAATCTCACAATTCGCAGCGGAACAACATATAATAGATAAATGAATAATCATTTAAACAAAAGAACTGTATATTTTATACATTACATCACATTACATTCATTATCAGAGTTTACAATAACAAACAACGGAAAAGAAATACTATACTTAGTAATATGCTACGCCATCCATCTTGCCTTCAACAACTCCTGAATTCCAGAATATCTTGATAAACATGACTCTAGACTGCCCGTGTGGAAATTGGTGGGCACCCAGAGTTTAGGAAGGGAAACAATAAACTCCAGGTCAGTCATGTGACTGGTGTGAGAACTATAACAGTTTATCTTTAAAACAAACAACAGGACAATTTTAAAATAGATTCGCAATGCTTTTTGAAAATGTAACTACCATAAGACCTCCTACCACACACACAATGCAAACGCAGACTTGGAGGAGATTTCTTCTTATGTTAGTCAAAGATGCTTACTACGCAAAATCAAATCATTTTTGATATTATTAGTAGTGCATAGTGTAGAAAACATTTCGAAAGTAGAATATAAATCTTATCCAACATAGGTACCATTATATTATGCCCGTTATAGCTACCTCCTGAGGAAGCAGGTTCTACAACTAAAACCGTACAAGATCGTATTGTTTCTTTGGATTTCCAACAAATGGTCAGGCCAAGGAACTTCACATTGCCACATGGAAACGCCTCTGGAATGAAGTCCCAAGAACCTAACCAGATCTTTGCCAACACAAGGCCGGGTTACCCCTAACTGGGTAACTACTGACACGAATATGTCATCCCCCGATCGTAACCGATCTATATCCGAGGATCCTCGATTTCCAACAACCACAAAGCAATAAATTTGCAGCAACAACATAGGTTAAGTATCTGGGCTCCATACCATGATACCACCTCTACCCAGAAGGAATGACATACACTAAAGGGCCACTACCCCCTAATAACCTTGCCGCATCCTTCCTATTTTGACCATTTTCGGGGTGTGAGGTCCGACGAAGTCTCGTCCACAAAGCCACGCTTTATACAAAAGCTGTGCTTTGATATCAATTGCTCAACAACACTTCGTATGCCACATTACCATTTCGGGAATGTATCACTAGTAACCATCAACTACATAACCTCTAAGGGTGTTAAGCTAAGAGAATAAATTCTCCGCCACGAACGGAAATATATTTGATAGAAACCAGCTTTACAAGTCAGACCGAGATGTTACAGATGCTTCTGCTTGACTTCACATCTGGGAATATCACCCTGACTTTTGGCTAACTACTTAGATTAGTAGTTTTTGTTGTATACATTTGAGATATAGACTCATTGATGTATCCATATTATTTTGTCTAGCATTTGTAGCTATTCTTTTGTGATATTGTGGATCTTGTTTGACCACTACTCCGATGTACACTTCCATGTGTTATATATTCATATCTATTTCCGCCTTTGTGATATGGATGTCTATGACTGATTTGTGTTATGTTTATTTCTATATTTGTTTCCGAAGAATATATATAACCACCGTGTAGTAGCTTTGAGTTTGTATCGGTATGTCGGATTTCCACCTGAAACCAGATGCATGTTGTACTATCTGACATTTCGGTGCTCGCACAAAGCAATTACGCGGATGGTCGCTCCTCAACAACCTTATTCTCCATGCTAGTTGACGACATTATACCGTAGTGTCCTTGGCTAGAGTGGATATAGAGCTGGGGCGTCACAGCTTGGTATCGGAGCCAATTTTCGGAACAATGTAGAATAATCTAGCAGGGATCATCGTCCTAAGTCCATCTCAGGAGTCGTGCTTTAGGATTTAATTCGAGTCTTCGTACCAATTCATCCTATTTTCTTTATGATTCCTTGTTTATCTATAAAGATTGCTTGATATTCACTTGGTGAATAACCTTATCCTTCTTATTTCTTTCTTTCAAAAGGAAGAGAAATGGTTAGACCTGGCCGTCCCAACGCCGGTCAATCTCGTTCTACTCCCCAAGATGGAGTATTTATGTCTACCCAGCAGCTTCTTGATCTAGTAAGGAATGCTCAGGCAGCCGGATCTAATCCGGAGTCTACTCACCCTAAGTTTGGATTTGCACGTTTGTGCAATGATTATACCAATTTGGGTGGGAAGCCATTCAAAGGTTTTGAAACTATCATTGAAGTCCAGGCTTGGCTGAGAACGTGCTATCAAATCTTTTCTCGCATGAATCTTATTGATCTTCACCGTGTTCAGGTGGCCTCTAGTATGCTCCAAGAAAGAGCATTAAATTGGCATGAGCTTCTGATTTCTGAAATAACCGAAGCGGATCTTTCTTGGAAGAAATTCCGAGAACGCTTCGAGTTAAAATTTATGCCAGAAGCTGAGAAGGTGACTTTGGCTCGTCGTTTCATAGACCTTGTTCAAGGTGAATCCTCTGTGGCAGACTATGTTGCGTCATTCGAGTCACTTTCTAAATACGGGGTCGAGTACATAAACACCCCATTGAAGAAGAACCAAAGATTTGTTTATGGCTTGAATAAAAATCTCAAGAAGCCATTACTTCTAAAATTAGAAGTTTCTTTTGATCAACTCATTGATATCACTATTCGACTTGAAGAGGCAGATAAGGAGAGTGATGTTGAAGTTATGAGTGCTAAACCAAACTTCAACAATAAGAAAAGGCCTAATAAGTTCAGAGGTCCTTATCCCAATAAGAAAGGGAAGCAAGCCTCTCCAGCAACTAAGACTTCTACCTCTTGTGGTGGGCAATGCTACAACTGTGGTTCTAAGGCCATTATGCGAACAAGTGTTCAAAGCCTCGTGCTTGTCGCTATTGCAAAAGCCCAGATCATTATTTATCTTCTTGTCCCAAACTCCAAAACAGGAAGGAGGGAAAGCTTAATGTTGCTCAAGCCCCTGGCAACACATCTCGTGGTCAAGGTATTTCTCATTCTATCCTTGATTGCATTGTTTTATCTCGTGATCATCCTATTCGAGTTCTTTTTGATACGGGTGCGTCCCACTCTTTTATTTCAAAAGAACTTGTTAATACTTTTTCTTTGGATGTTTTGTGTTTAATGACTTCTTTGAGAATTGCAAATCCGGTTGGTGGATCCGCAACAATCAGTTTATTGTGTAAAGATGTCGAGATTATTTTTTGTGATTTTCTTTCCAAGCCGATCTGCATGTTATGCGCTACTTAGGCTTTGGAATGATTTTGGGAATGGATTGGCTTAACCGCTATGATGCCCAAATCCTATGTCCTGTGCGGACTATAAATCTTTGACATCCTCAATCTGTTAAGCAGATTTCTATTGACCTTAAAGATTCGGATTCCAGATTGGTTGCATCTTTATATACTTTAAATCCTCATGATGATGACAATGATGATGAGGAAGATATTATTTCTCTTATTTAGGTTGTTCGTGAATTTTCCGACATATTTGAGCCCGTTTTAGGATTACCACCTAAGCGAGCAATTGAGTTCAGAATTAATCTCATCCCTGGAGCTCAACCTATCACTCATCCTCCTTATCATATGTCCAATAAAGAAAATGAGGAGATGCACAAACAATTATCCGAATTGGAGACGAAGCAACTTGTTCGCTCTAGTTCCTCTCCTTGGGGAGCTTCGGCTATTTTTGTGAAGAAATTCGATGGCACACTTAGGCTTTGCGTTGTTTACCGCAAGCTTAATGATCTAACTATTGAAAATAAATATCCTTTACCTTGGATTGATGATCTATTCGATCAACTTAGTGGTGCTAGAGTCTTTTCACAGTTAGACTTAGCTACCGGTTTTCATCAGATTCGTATTGCAGAGGATAATATTCCTTTGACATCGTTCCGTACTCGTTATGGATCTTATGAATGGCTTGTTATGCCATTTGGTTTAATGAATGCTCCGGCTTATTTCATTGACCTTATGAATAGAGTTTTGAAAGACTTCCTCGATCGGTTTGTTCTCATCTTTATTGATGATATTCTTGTGTATTCTAAAACCGAGGAGGAGCATGAAAAGCATCTTCGGATTGTGTTGGAAACTCTTAGGTGCATTCAATTGAAAACAAAATTTTCTAAATGCCACTTTTGGCAATCTCGTGTGAAGTTTCTCGGTCATATTATTTCCGAATCCGGAATTTCCGTGGATCCTTCAAAGGTTAAAGCGATTCAAAATTGGAAGAGACCGGAGAGTGTGACGGAAATCCGTAGCTTCCTTGGATTGGTGTGTTATTAACGCTGTTTCATAAAGGACTTTTGCAAAATTTCCATGCCTCTTACTGGTTTGACAAAGAAGGGAGTTAAATACTTTTGGTCGAACTAATGTGAAGCTTCTTTTCGGAAATTAAAAGAACTCTTTTCCGATGCTCCCATTCTTGTGATTCCCGAGGGAAACCAAGATTTTATTGTTTATATCGATGTTAGTCGCGTTGGTTTGGGTGTCGTTCTTATGCAAAGACAACGCGTTATTGCTTATGCTTTTAGGCAATTGAAGCTAGCCGAGACTAGATTTGCCACTCATGATTTAGAACTCGCGGCTATTGTTTTCGCCCTTCGAATTTGGCGTCATTATCTTTTGGGAGAAAAATTTATTCTTTACACCGATCATAAATCTTTGAAATATCTATTTTCTCAAAAGGAACTTAATTTGCGTCAACAACGTTAGCTCAAATTTCTTGCAACTTATGATCTTGATATTCTTTATACTCTCGGAAAGGGAAATCGTATTGCCAATGCACTTAGTCGTAAGCAACAAGCGGTTGTTGCTATAATGATATCCGAATGGAATGATCTCAGAATTCTATCCACTTGTGAGATTCGAGATCGTGTTTTCGATTTATGTTCATCTCTTGTTTTATGTAGTCTTGAGGCTCATCCTTCTCTTTTAGACCGCATTCTTGAAGCTCAAAAGCTAGATCCCGAATTGTCTCTTCTTGGCCAAAATTTTAGGGATAAAATTGATATTGAGGGTTTGAAAGACTTTGATACTGATTCTCGTGGCAGTATTCAAAAATTTGGTAGATTTATCGTGTCAAATATTAGTAATCTTCGTAAAGACATTTTAGAAGATTCACATCGTTCTAAATGTACCATTCATCCCGGTAGTAGTAAAATGTACGCGGACATGAAGCGACTTTATTATTGGGAGCGAATGAAATCTGATATTGCTAACTTTGTTAAGTGTTGTGTGACTTGCCAACTCATCAAGGCCGAACACCAAAGGCCCGGTGGGTTATTGCAACCTTTAGAAATTCCAATTTGGAAGTGGGACCAAATTTTCATGGATTTTATAGACAACCTACCCCGTTCTCATTCAGGTCATGCTAGCTTATGGGTGACAATCGATAGACTTACTAAATCCGCCCATTTTATTCTCGTTCGGTCCAATCGAACTGTTCCTCTCTTGGCCAAACTCTTTTTTAAAGAAATTATAAAATTGCATTGAGTTCCTTCTTCTATTGTTAGTGATTGTGATCCATTGTTTACTAGTGGATTCTGGAAGAGTCTTCAAAAAGCTTAGGGAACGAAGCTTAATTTTAGCACCGCTTATCATCCTCAGTCCGATGGACAGACTGAGCGTGTGAATCAAATTCTTGAAAGATCTTCTTCGTGCGTGTGTTCTTGATTTTGGTGGAAGTTGGGAAGATCATATTTCTCTTGTTGAGTTTTCCTATAATAATAGCTTCCAATCTAGTATTGGTATGACACCTTTTGAGGCACTCTACGGAAGGCCATGCCGATCTCCTTCTTGTTGGCTTGAGGCCGGGAAGAAGCTGGTTTTAGGTCCAGATTTTATTCGTGATTCCACATAGAAGATTGACCTCATTTGTCATAGGATGAAAGAAGCCCAGAGTAGACAAAAATCCTATGCCGATAACCGGAGAAGGAAATTAGAATTTTCTATGGGAGATCTTGTGTTTATTCGTGTTTCACCTATGAAGGGTGTTGTACGTTTCAGTCGATCGGGAAAGTTAGCACCTCGATATATTGGTCCATTTCTCATCACCGAACGTATTGGTTCCAAGGCTTATCGCCTTTTATTACCGGCTCAGTTTTCTGCTATGCATGACGTGTTTCACGTTTCTTAATTGCGGAAATGCCTTCGAGATTCCGATTCTATTCTTGAGCCCGGTGTTGTGGAAGAAATTGAAGTTTCGCCTAATTTAACTTATGAGCAACATAATATTCGTATATTGCTTCGGAGGTCAAGCGCCTGCGAGATAAAGATGTTCCACTTGTTAAAGTTCAATGGTCCTCAAATCCTAAAGATTGCTCTTGTGAATCTAGAGAGTTCATCGAGCGAACACATCCGGACTTACTTTCCCGTGCTCTTTGAGGTGAATTTCTTATTTCAAATTTCTTCTGTGTCGATATGCTTTCATGGTTGTTACCTTGTATTTTCTTCTTAAATATTGCGAGGACGTAATTTCTTTAAGGAGGGTAGTCTGTAACAACCCGCATATTTTAAGATTGAATATTTAAATATTTTATTTTAATATTTTATCGTTAGTCGGATTTTAGTCCAAAAAGTTACTTTTTGCATACGGTCGAATTAGGACTCCGGACCACTTCCATTGAGTTCAAAACACCGTTTGCGATCTTTTTGAGTATAAACTTTGATATGTTTGGAGTTAGTGGAATCTTGCCACCTTTTCACTTTGGGGTTGGTTTTTCCCATTAGCCTAAACTATTAACTCTAGCTTAACCCCCTTCCCTTCATAACTTTACTTTCATTTCCTAACACTCAAGCTTCATCAAAAATGGAGGGAGGAATGGGAAATTAGAACTCCAAGCCCTAATTCATTTACAAATCCAACATCTAGCTCCAAATTGAAAGAGAAGCCATTGATTCTTCCTTTGCTTTCAAGCTTCTTCTTCATTGATTTTGTGTAAAGGTGAGATTTTTATCTCATATCTTTGTCTAAAACTATCTTTAATTGTTGGGTATGAATTCCTAACACTTTTTCATATGCATTTGCTCTCGGTCTGGATTGAATTGGTGAAAATTCCAATTTTTGGTGTTTTAGGTTCAAATCTTTTAAAAAAAAAATTCTAACTTTGATGTTTGAACACGTTTTTGGTGATGCATCGAGCCGATGGGCGTAATCCCTTAGCGTTCGTGCTCGATCGGTTGCAAATTGAGAGAGTTTTTGCATTTTTGTTGATTAGGTTGTTCGGCCTACACATATAATTCTCGGCCTGCAGTTAGGTCGGCCTGCCTTAGGTTGCAACCCATAGGTCGCTTGCATGTTAGGTCGTTAAGTCGCTCGGCCATTAAGTCGCTCGCCTTGCAATGAGTTGGCCTGCCTTAAGTCGCTCGTCCATATAGGTCGTTCCCTCTTAAGTCGCTCAGCCTTCTTTTATCTCTTAGGTCGTTGCATCACTTAGGTCGCTCGGCCTATTATGCCGCTAGCTCCTCAGGTCGCAACCCCCTTAGGTCGCTCGACCATCTTAGGTCGCACCTGCTCCAACTTAGGTCGGCCTGCCTTAGGTCGTTTCGTCCCTAAGTCGCTCGGCCTATTCTTTACCCCTTAGGTCATTTCGTCCCTAAGTCGCTCGGTCTTCTTTACTCCTTAGGTCGTTTCGTCCCTAAGTCGCTCGGCCTTCTTTAATCCTTAGGTCGTTTCGTCCCTAAGTCGCTCGGCCTTCTTTACTCCTTAGGTCATTTCGTCCCTAAGTCGCTTGGCCATATGTTAAACCGTATTTCTTAGCTCGCTTGGCTAGGTCGCGTCACTTAGGTCGTTCCATCTCTTAGGTCGTTGCATCATTTCGGTCGCTCGGCCTGTTATGCCGTTGGCATCGGTTAGGTCGCTCGTACCATAGGTCGCACGACCATTAAGTCGCTCGGCCGTTTAAGTCGCACCTACATATAAGTCGCACCTCTTAGGTCGCAACCTCATAGGTCGCTTGCCTTGCTGTTAGGTCGGCCTGCCTTAGGTCGCTCGGCCTGCTTGCACTGTTAAGCCGCACATGATATGGGTCGCGCCATTCCTTAGGTCGCTTGCAGTTAGGTCGCGCCACCCTTTAAGTCGCACCTGCTTTAAGCCGCATGCTATTTCTTAAGTTGCTTATCTCTTAGGTCGTATGCCGTGGAGTCGCATGCGTTGAGCCACTGATTTCTTGTGTTGACTTATGTTAAGTCGTAAGTCATGGCTGTTAAGTCGCAAGGGTATTTCCACTTTGATGGATTTGGAATCAAATTCTTTGGATTTTTTATTCACGCCTTCGAATGTGAATTTTTGTGATTTATTGTTTCTACAATCATTTTTGTGATTTGTCACTTTACCTCACTTGCATGAGAAATCTAATTAAACGACTTAGTAAAACAAGTGGTATGAAACGCTTGCGTTTACTTCGCCGGTTAATTCTTGGACTTGTTCGATTGAACCTCTTGTGACAATTTTCTAGTGGAAACTTACAATTTGTTCGTAAATATTTAAGTTAAGCTAGTGGTTATGGGACATGAAGCTAAGCTTATATATTTACTAGCTTACTGTAATTGACACTTCTTGACGATCGTTGATGATCATTTTTGTGATTTAGACTAGCAAATGTGCGATGTCTCTTTGTCTACGAGGGAGACTAAACCCCGTTTCTGTGGAGCTTCGACTCAATTTGGTGAGGTAGCGACCCATGGTCTTCGGGCCGTTTTGTGGAGCTTCGGCTCAAAATTAATGGTTAGCAACCAAGGAATGGCGTTCCATTTTGTGATACACGTGTTGGTGAGTTTTCATCTCCCGTTTTGTGATAGGCCTCCCCCTGTTTTTTTTGTGATTTCTGGATTTCCATTGATGATTTCTGGAATTTGTGTTTCACCAATTTTCGTGATTTACATTGATAAGTTTTATCAATATTTGTGCATTGGTGAATTTGTGTGTCATTTACTTTTGTGATTGACATTGATATGATTGTCAATACTTATGGTTTTAGTGAATAAAAATAAAGAGTATGACATTCTTTTTGATCTTTGAGAAGATTCTTGTGATATTGATTAATCCCTAGTTGATTTTCAATTGCATACTTATCACTGTATGGAATTTTGGTTATATTATACTATTTTGTCATATCTCTTGTTCTATATAATTTCATCTGATATTTAGAGCTAGACTGATCCGTTTATTATTTTCTTATTAAATAATACTCGGGTCAGACCGAGATGTTATATGTGCTTCTCGTTGACTTCACATCTTGGATTATCACCCTGACTTTTGGCTAACTACTTAGATTAGTATTTTTTGTTGTATACATTTGAGATATAGACTCGTAGATGTATCCATATTCTTTTGTCTAGCACTTGTAGCTATTCTTTTGTGATATTGTGGATCTTGTTTGACCTCTACTCCGATGTACACTTCCATGTGTTATATATCCATATCTATTTCCGCCTTTGTGGTATGTATGTCTGTGATTGATTTGTGTTATGTTTATTTCTATACTTGTTTCCGAAGAATATATATAGCCACCGGGTAGTAGCTTTGAGTTTGTATCGGTATGTCGGATTTCCTCCTGAAACCAGATGCATGTTGTACTAACTGACATCTCGGTGCTCGCACAAAGCAATTACGCGGATGGTCGCTCCTCAATAGCCTTATTCTCCATGCTAGTTGACGGCATTACACCGTAGTGTCCTTGGCTAGAGTGGGTATAGAGGTGGGGCGTCACACCAGGTTTTGCTATTGAGTTTGGAGCATTTTTTCTACCTTAGCAAATTTCGGGGACGAAATTTTTATAAGGGGGAGGAATGTAACGACCTAGAATTTTGATCGTTAGATTTTGAATATTTAATTAAAATGTTAAATGTGATTTTTGAATTGATTTTGAAATAAGGATTTTGTTAAATCAATAGAATTTAGTAGTGATTCTCAGTATGGAAATTCAATTGAAATTTGAATAACAATAATTTAATATTGGAAATAGGATAATTGGTGATTCTAGGTGTAAATAGATATCAAAATAGATTCTAAAATTTATTTTAAGTCTATTGGGATTTGAATTACAATATTGGACTGTTGGATGGAATTAAAAGTCGATAGGTTGAATTTGGAATTTTATATTAATTTTATAATGAAATTTAATAATATAATAGCGCAAATAATCAGATTTTGGTTTGAAATGAATCTGAATGATTTCTGATGTGAATATATATTCTGTATGATTTATAATAAAGTTAGTAAAATTTTAAGTGATTTTGACAATTTCGAAAATCGCTCGATTTCATCGACGAGTTAAATAGCATTCTGGGACACAGTCACGGAATTCGACGAAACCAGTTCCATTGGATCCATAATAGTTAGTTATTATAGGATTTCAATTTTTGTAGCAATCAGAGTTGTCGTTTGACCCTGGCAGCTCAAAACGCATAGAAAGTACTTTGATCGATATAAATATGAATTGATCGTTTATTTCTGTAACTCATGCATATAATCGAATTAGCTTCCGAAACATGTTCCATTTTGTTCGGAATGCGGGTAAAACCTTATAATCGCCTATCAGTACGCGTTGTTTGGAGATCGTTTGAGAAATTTTTTAAAAGTGAATTTAATAATAAAATAATTGGGTTATACGTGTATATATACGTTTAACGGGCCGAAACCCTAATTTTTTTAGCGGCCGACACTCTATTCTATTCAATGGCCGAAACCCTTCGACTTTCATCTCAAATTTTCCATCAAGCCACGCAATAATTTTGAAAAAATCCTAAAAGAAGACCGAGGAGCCCGAGGAGCTCTACATAGTCAACGGTGGTGATCGACCCTAGTACATCGACAAGGTGGCAAACTGATGAAATAGGTCTCAAGCTCAAGGTCAAATTTCACGGCTGTTGGTTGGAGTTCGAGGAGGCTTGGGCCATGGGTGGAGCTAGCTTGGGCGCTCGAGATGATGGCCTTGGATCTACCTACCTGTGAGCATAGGTGGTCGCGAAATGATGGCGGCGATAGGTTAAGTGAACGGTAATAGATGAGCGAGGGGGAAGAAAGGAAATTTGCGGCATGGATCCTCTGTTTTGAAATCAATGGCCGATGGTAGTTTAATAAAAAAAAAGAATTGTTTATAAATTATATTAAAAACCTTTAAAAATTCATATCTAATGCATTCGTTGTCAGATTTCAACGAAACGAGAAGCGCTGGAATCGCAGCGACGCGATCTACGCTGCAGTGCGAATTTGGAGACGATTGGAGCTAGCGAAATTCTGGGTAAATCGATCGCGGTCAATTTAATTCAGGAATTTTAACGCTCGTCGGAATTCAAGGTGAGTTAATCTCACTCACATCTGGATACCAGTTAATTTAAATAGCTAAAATTTAAATGTTTGATTGATTGTTTAGCTGAATATGATAATTATTATCAGATTGAATCGATATTTATTGGTTATGCTAATATCTGTGGATGCGGGGAAACCGGTTGGAGGAATCCAACTGGATTCCTCACAAATAGAAATTTTATTTATACTCTATGATATATCTCATTGATATACTGTGATAAATTAATTTGGATCTTGTTATGTTGTGTTATGATTGGATAAATATAATTTAATATTTTAAAAATATAATAAGTAAATTGGGATTAAAGGGAAATGAATGGAATTTTTAAGTTATGAATTTAAGGGAATTAAATTCGAGAAATTGGGTTGAAATTTGTAAATGGTTTTGAAACTGAGAATGGAAGGGAAATTTATAAATTGGGTCTATAAATAAATTGTTATATTTATCAGTGGATAAATTTGGAAATATTGATTTCCGGTGGGAAATTTTATTAGAAAGGTATAATTGTGTTAAAAGTAAAGATGAGATTATCTTTAAAGGATGGAAAGTGCATTTTTCCTGGAAATTTGGTACGTTTCAAAGAAAAGTTTTCAAATTTTAAGTTGGAGTTTAAATTGTGTTTTAGAATATTTTAGAAAAAGAAATATTACTTTAATTGTTTAAAGTGTAAGCAAACATTTATTTAAGTAATTATGGTATTTAATTATTTTAAAAAGTAAAGTAGTATTAAATTTAAAATAAAATTATAATATAAATATTTGATTTAATAACTTCATTTTAAAAGTTAAATTTGGCTTAAATTACTTAGAAAACCTCTATATATTTCCTTAACTATTATTTTAAATTAAGTAATTTCTAGAAGCTTTATTTTAAATATTTTAAACATATATTTTGAAAGCGATCTCCCGGAAATTGCAATGTGTTTAAAAATAAAAGGAGTTTATTTTAAAGTATGGAAAGGAATTTACGGGATGAACGTAAAATTGAATTGGTGTAAATCGTGTAGGATTTATAAAAAGAATTCTTTGGGTTATCCTAAAATGGAAGTGTATTTCCCTGAAAAGCCAAGTACGTTTTTAAAGAAAATTTTTGAAAAAGTTAGAAGTTTTGAAGTTGTATTAAAGAATGGTTTCAAGAAATTATTTAAGTTGTAAGAATTTTAAAAGTGAAAATTTATCAAATTAGTTATAGACGTAATTATTTTAAAGGGGTAATTAGTATTATGTTTTAAAGAATATTATTAATATTTGTACTTTATAAAATGGTTTTATTTTAAATATAATTAGTTAAAGTTTTATTTGAAAACTTGTATAGGATTTCATAGCTTTATTTTAAAATTTAGTATGACTTAACTTTATTTTGAAGAAAATAGTTTATATTTTATAAAGCAGTTTTATTCGAAATATTTTGAAAAGTGTGTGTATATATATATATTTTAAATTAAGTATGTAAGAAGTTTTAATATAAATGTTTTAATGTATTTTCAAGGATAAAGAATTTAAATTATTTTAAATCTTAAGTATGGGTACTTGGATGTTTTCGGAGGAAGTAAAGATTTAGGAATTTACTCCATGAGAAGAGTTGGGTTTGAAAATTGTTTCAAAAGGAATGGATAATGGAAATATATCTTGCAAAGATTTTTGGGGAAAATATATAATGTGGGAAATTATTTATTGTGTGATGGATGCTTATGGATGTTAATTGATAGTTAAATCACCGACTATCGATATTGGAGAATGCGTTGATCGTTTCGAAGAGACCGGGATCGGGATTAATTTCTCGAAAACCACTTCGATCTGGTTTTTACGTTTTCATGGGAAAAACTAGTTCGGAGTCGAAGATGGAGAAGTGAAGTTCAAGGGCTAGTCGCTACTAATCCTGCAGGTATTTCCAAAACGGATGTAGTAGGAATAGTGCCTTCGGTTCCGTTCGAACCCGGGACGGACTTATATGGATGAATGCTTTCGGAACATCGTCAGGTGGATGATGGGCATTCTAAGTGAAACGTTCTAAAAAGGTAACGCTTTCCTTAAGCCTCATCAACTGGGAATTACTGAAAATTAGGGGTTATGCAGCAAGGCTAGATGGGTAGCACCCATTAGGGTAAGGTCATCCCTTTTTATTCGGCTTAGTGGTGCGGTTGCTGATCCCAACCGTGGGGCGATCTTACTCGATATTATCCAGTAAGAGGTAGTCCCGACCTTGTGTTGCAGGGGATTAGGAGTAATCCTCGGTACGGTGATCTAGGCCACGCACTGTGATCGGTGGTACCCCAGTGCCTAGTCATTAGTTGGAAATCCATTCTCCATACGTGCCTTTTACGAGTTTTGTTTGTATTACCCACGATTGTGGCTAGTAGCTGGAATTTAATGAATGTAACAATTTCGGCTATTTTAATAAGTATTTGTATATAGACCCTATTATAATATCAGAGGACTTTTATAAAAAGTGTTTTAGCCATCGTAAGGTAAAAACCCGGCATGTTTATTTGTGGCGAGGTCTTACGAGATGCTTTTGTTTTCAAAATGATTTTTGAAACTTTAATAATCAATTTGGGTATATTTTTATCGGCTGGTATTCCAGACTGACTCGGGTGTTATTTCATTATAATGCTCGTGTCAGACCGAGTATTATATGTTCAGGATAGGATGCTATGGAGCAGAAGAGGAGCTGGAGTCCGAGACATATTTTTCGTACTTGTTTATATCCGCTGCTGCGCTCGTTTGAAATTGTTAGGCCGGTAATTGTTGTTTGTTTGTGATACTCTGATGATAAATTGTATAAAACAAATATAGTTTTCATTTTGTGTAAAGATCCGATATTATATATTATATTTTGTTCCGCTGCGATTGTGAGATTCTGTTATTGTTTAGTTCCTTCTTTCTTCTATCTTCTTTCTTTTTCCTCAACAATCTGTCTCTTTCGGCACTTGATTGTCGGCATATCATACTATGGAGTATTTTGTGTCGATTTTTGAGGGTCGAGAAGGGAGGGTCGCCACACTTGTAGACAGCTTAGACCGCATGCGGTCAGATATCCGATGCATGATTTGGAATTGGCCGTTGTTATTTTTGCATTAAAGGTGTGGAGACAATACCTTTTGGGAGAGAGATTTGAGTTATATACAGATCATAAGTCATTGAAGTATTTGTTCTCTCAAAAGGAATTAAACATGAGACATCAGAGGTGGTTGGAGCTTATTGCCGCTTATGATTTTACGATTGAGTACACATCAAGAAAAGGAAATAAGGTAGTAGATGCACTTAACAGGAAACATCAGATTGTAGTAATGGTGATGATTTCTGAGTGGAAATATTTAGATGCCTTGTCAGCTTGCAGAGTGTAGTGGAGATCCGAAGTTGGGTCTAGTGAAGAGACTGTTGTATTGTCTTGTTTGAAAGTTCGACCGGTGATGATCAAAAGGATTGCTTCAAAAAAGGAGGAGGTTCCAGTATTAGCAAAACGAATCAGGAAATTAAGATATAGAACCAGGAGCGACTTAAAGGATTTTAGTCTTGACCAAAATGGGTGGTTAAGAAAGAAATGTAGATTATGTGTTCCAAGTGAAGGAAACATAAGGAAAGAAGTTTTGAAGGAATGCCACCATTTGAAGTTCACTATTAATCTAGGAGGAACAGAGATCTATCATGATATGAAGAAAATTTTCTTCTAGGAAAGTATGAAGCGATATTGGCTTATGGTTAAAGCAATGCTTGAATTTCCAATAGGCAAATGCCAAATGCTAGAAGTTTAGTGGATTACTTCAGCCATTGGATATTCCGGTATGAAAGTGGGATTCTATTTCTATGGATTTTATTAAAGGGTTGCAAAGGTCAAATAGAGGAAATGAAAGTATATATGTAAAGACCTGTAAATCCGTACTCCTTGAATAGACACTAATCTCATTTGTTTAATTCAAGATGAACGAAAATACGAACCCTTAGGGGTTTTAAGAAAAAGAAAAGAGAAAAAAGTAGAAGATGGAGGGAAAAGAAAACATAGAGAAAAGAAAACAGAAAATAGAGAGAAGAGAAAACAGAATATTTTAAAAATAGAAAGAAAAAGAGAATAGAAGAGAAAGAAGATAGAACAAAATAGGACGGAACAGAAAACAACAGAACAACATCAGAATCTCACAATTCGCAGCGGAACAACATATAATAATAAATGAATAATCTTTAAACAAAGAACTATATCAGTTATTACATTACATTTCATTACATCATATCAACAGAGTGTACAACATCATACAACAACAACAGTGCAGCGGAAAAGGAATACTATATAAGTAATACGCCACGCCATCCAACTTGCCTCCAGCAACTTCAGAATATCCAGAATATCCTGATAAACCTTACTCTTGACTGCCCGTGTGGAAATTGGTGGGCACCCAGAGTTTAGGAAGGAAAACAATAAACTCCAAGTCAGTCATGTGACTGGTGTGAGAACTCAAAACAGTTTATTTATCTTTAAAATCAAAATAGAGGAATATTTTTAAATTCAATTCGCAATGCTTTTAAAAATGAGACTACCATAAGGCCTCCCGCACACACACACAATGCAAACGCAGAATCGGAGGAGATTTCTCCTTATGATAGCCAAAGATGCTTGATACGCATTTAAAAGAACATTTCATATTATTATTAGTGTATAGTGTAGAGAAAATTTATTTCGAAAGTAGAATATAAATCTTAGCCAACATACGACCATTATCGTATGCCTACTATAGCTACCATCCAAACAGTGTTGCGACACCATAAGTGAATGATAGGTTCTACAACTAATACCGTACAAGTTTCGTATTGTTTCTTTGGATTTCCAATAAATGGTCAGGCCAAGGAACTTCCCATTGCCACATGAGAATGCCTCTGGAAAGACATCCCCGAGAACCAAACCGGAACTCTGCCAACACAAGGCCGGGTTACCCCTAACTGGGTAACTACTGACACGAGCACGCCATTCCCCGATCGTAAACGACCTTTCTCACGGGATCCCGAAAACCAACAACCACAAAGTAATAAATTCGTAGTAACCACATAGGTTAAATATCTGGGCTCCATACCATGATACCACCTCTATCCAAAAGGAAATGTACATACCCTAAAGGGTGCTACCCCTCATAACCTTGCTGCATCTTTCCTGTTTTGACCATTTCCGGGGTGTGAGGTTCGACGAAGTCACGTCCACAAAAACATACTTTATACAAAAGCCATGCTTTGGGTCAACAAATGATCAACACAATGATCACCAAGATAGACGATCAAATAAACGATCCTATCACAATAATCAACACAATGATCATTTCAGCAACACTCAGCATGTCATATTACCAAATTGGGAATATATCGTTGATAACTTCAACTATATAACCTCTGAGCTCGTACGTCTCAGAGAAGGGTGTTAAGCTAAAGAATAAATTCTTCGCTACCAACAGAAATATATTTGAAAGAAATCGGCTTTATATCTCAACTTGTAATGTCAGACATACAATCCATACAAGTCTGTTCCGGGATCGAACAAAACCGAAGGCACTTACAAAGAAGTCCTTGCAATCCGGATGTTCACAATCCTGATCGGATTTCCCATCACTTAGGGAGAACTCTATACCGTAGCTACTCGGTGCAGAGTAAATCGACAGGTCATCCTATCGCTCTCGCAAATACCGGGTCTTCAACACCGATCTTCAATGCAATTATAACGACTGTTAACGCTCAAATTTAAACGCTAACACCCTGGTGTATAAGATGTGATTGTGAAAGCACCACCCGTTCGTACGGGAAACAGAAATAAGCAGAAAGTATGCAGAAAAACAGTAAGAGACACAGTATTTATAGTGGTTCGGCTTATAATCCAGCCTACGTCCACTTTAATCTTTTTATCACTAGTTTGATTACAATCCTTTACAAGATCTTTCAATTACAACACACTTCAAGTGATAGGATATGTAAAACAAGTAGCTCAAGCTTTGATGTTGACAATCATCTTCAAATCCATGGCGAATGTCGATGATTCCTTCATGGAGTTCCTTTAAAAGTTTGTTGTATCTAAAAAGCTTCGAAGTAGTCTGGAATTCGGCAGAGTAATGGCGCTTGAAGAAAATGAGCCCAAAAGTCCCTTGCATGTTGGAGATGGTTGCATATTTATAGAGAGTTCTGGGCGAAAAAAAGTGCAAAGTCCTAACTCGTGGCCGACTTAAGATAAGTCGTGTTCGACTTAAGGTAAGTCGTCCCCGAGTCACTGAGCTGAGTCTATGGCAGTTCCCCCCTTTTTTGAACCCATCCCTAAGTTCTAAGTCGTGTACGAGTTATCTGGCTGCAATTGCTAATTTCCTTTCTTAAGTCGTATACGACTCTTTCTATGTCGTAAGTCGTAGTCGACTTAACTAATTGCAGACGAGTTAAGAGGTGTGTCTTTAGGTCGTATCCTCTTTAAGTCGTAACTCTTGTTAACTCGTTCAAGCTTTAACCCGCTTAAGTCGTAAGGGTCTTAAGTCGTACAAACTGCAGTTATCATTAAGTCGTAGGCCATCCATTTCCTTAAGTCGTAAAGACCTTAAGTCGTTAGCTTTTCTTAACTCGTATGCCTGCTAACTCGTAGAAGATCTTAACTCGCAGAGGATTAACTCGTAAAGGCTTAACTCGTGGAGGATTAACTCGTGGAAGATCTTCACTCGTACACTTGCTAATTTGTAGATCTGCTAACTCGTAAAGGCTTATCTCGCAAGTAGCTTAACTCGGGTACTCCTTAACTCGTAGGCCGCTTATCTCGTAAGCTTGCTAACTCGTAGAGGTCTTTAAGTCGTAGGAAGTTGCTGACTCGTGTATCCTTTAACTCGTACATGCCTTGAGTCGTACATGCCTTAACTTGTGAACGAGTTAGGGTTAACATTTGCCCCTCGAAGCACACGCTTAAATCGTAAGTCGTGTGCTTCGACTTATCATAACTCGGTCATGTCGTTTCAAATCCCAACCTTTCCAGATATAAAAGCCTGAGTCGTCCTTCTTCTCATCACTTAACCTTTTAAACTGCTTTCTGCCATTAACGCATCTTCAGGCTCTCCGAGGCGATTTCGACCCGATTCATCTCCGATTCTTTCTAGCATCAAACAATCGTAAGAGATCTTGCTTCAAACTTCGACCGTTAACCATTGTTACTTTATGTACTCAGTTCTTCATCTTTGGTTTGCCCCATTCAAACCCTGCGAATTCTATTTGAATTGATTACCGATGAACTAAAATTCATCTGATTTGGCCTATGGTGATTCGCGCTTTGGGGCGATTCATAGTGTAACGGGTTAAGGTTGTCGCTGCTGAAGAAGCCAAGGATGAACAGGTTAAGAGATTTGAAAGGGAGGCGAGTTGGTCGAATAGGTTGATTGAAAATAACAAGGGATCGTCTCATATATGACTCAGCTTCTTCCATGTGACTTAGCGATTTCCATGAGCCATAGCCGGGTTAAGACTTGGAGGATTTCTAGTTGTTTTGGATCAGAGCCTTTCTCCTGTTCCCCGAGTTACGACTTAGGACTCAGAGGATAAGCAGCTTGATGTGTTTGATGGCTGAGGATAGGAACGACTCATCCCTTGAGTCGGTTACGACTCAGTACTTGAGTCGGTTTTGACTTAGTACTTGAGTCCGATACGACTTAGCACTTGTGTGTTTTTTTTTTAGGATCTGCTTAAACCTTGAATTGTTGCAGTGATGTTGAACTGTTGAACTTTGATGCCTTCTTTTACAAATTACTTTGACTCGCAAGCTAACAACCTGTTAATACAACATTCACAGAAAACTGGGACGAATATACTGTCATTGATTGTCCACATCGAACGACAGATTAGTTAATGATATATAATTAACTTAAATAAATCATGTGAATGAGGTGCTACCCATTTCAAGTGGAATATTAAAGCAGCACTAGATTAGTCAATTGAAACTGACCAGCCCGCATTAATATTGTGCTTGAGCTTTAAATAACAAGTTCCGAAATTATCATAGTCAATCAATCGTCAACCAGTTTAATTCCAGTTATCTTTACTTGTTATTATTATTATTTTATTAGCTTTGCACGACACTTCACACTTTTTAGGAAACGTGCACCTTCGCATTTGAACATCCAGTTGCTTGTGTAGAATGACCTCTCATCAAGAAGAGCCGATGGGTCAGGCTGAAGATGTCTTTCCAGTAGCCATCCCTATAGACAACCCTCCGGAGAGAACACCCACAACTTTGAATCAGCGGGTGTTTAACCAACTGCGCATTCAGTTTGGCATTGATGATGCTGACACCTTATTTCCGGGGCCAAATGACACTGCTGACAATCCTCCCTACGGCTTTGTTGCAGTCAATCGCCAAATGTGCTTAAGTGGGGCGATTCCTCCTTTTAACGGCTTTCTCCAACAGCTTCTGCTTCGGTTGTCTATCTCTCCATTCCAATTACACCCCAATGGCTATGCCATTTTGATGGGGTTATGTGCTCTATTCAGGAGAGTTTTGGATCGGTTACCAAGCTTCGAGGAGATCTGCTATTTTTGCTCGTTCACGAAAACTAAAGACCATCCCTCCATTGTGGTTGTAAGAAGCGCTCGAAATCGCAAACTTATTACTGATCTCTCCGAAAGCGCTCACGGATTTTTTAATCAGTTTTTCTTCGTTCGCTGCCCTCCAGGGTTTTATGCCATCTGGAGAGTGGGAAGTAAGATTTCCTGTCTCTACTTTTTCCGTTCTGAAACTTTCTCGAGATCTGAACTCTCAGCTGCTAATTTCATTCTTTCTCTGTTTTTAGCACTACCACCTCCTGCTAGGGACCCAAGTCTCAAGCAAATTTTTGAAAGATTAAGTGCCGTGCCGGTAGAAGAGAGGAGCATAAAGTTTCTGCTAAACGATGAACTTCTACATCAATACGGACTCCTCCATCTCTCTCGCTTTACTCGGCCTCGTGAAGCTCCAACGGAGGTTCCTGACTCTCCGGTGAAAACTCCTGATCTTCCGATCTCCACTAAAGAGCACATACGAGGAGAAATTTCTGCAGAAACCTTATTAGTAAAGTGCTCTACTCCCAGAGACGATACGGGACCTTCCGAAAAGCCCGCACTTGCTCCCATTATTGAAGAAGAAGAGGAGCCCCTTTCCCAAACCAGGGAGAGTGCTGACAAAGGAGATGATGGAGGGAATCAAGTTGGGCATGCCGGTGATGACGTCTTTGGGGATTTAAGCGACATAATTGTTACTTCCCAAGAGCTCTTTAAAGAAGACCCTGCTCATGGTAAAGCTATACCTCCGACGATTGAAGCAACATCTGCCCTCCAACAGACTCTTACTCCTTCATCTCAAGAATTGTCATCAACAGTGAAATCTATCACTTCCCCCCAACAGAGGAGTGGTTCGTTAGTCCAACGCGAGTAGCTTGCACTTCACACACAACTAAGGATTTTTTGGCATTTGTTCACATTTAACTTCTTTTCTCCGGAAGTTTCTAAGACTTGCTATTTTTGCCTTTTCAGATTCCTCTATGGGGCGCAGCGGCAGCGGTTCTTATTACAAAGACTTTCGACGCTATGGAGGGCGTGGCAGCTATGATTACAAGCAATACTATACCGATCCCAGAGAGACCAATGAGCAGAGAGCTGCGCGAAAAGCTGAAGAGAGGAGAAGGTATGAAGAACGTCATGTGGGAGCGGGCACGCGACATGAATCCTTCCCAAGGGATGATGATTCCCATAAACGTAAAACGCACGATGATAGGGGGAAGAGCCATATTGAGGATTCGAGAAAGCGGACCAAACTTGGCGAGGAGCACGTGCCCGTGACATCTGAGAGACCTGGCGCCTCAGTTTCTATCGACATCCCTTCCAAATCTCCTGCTCTTGAAGGAAGTGCCATCCAAACACTTCTCAACAGGCCTTCATACCATGTTGAAAGGGCCCCCCCGACTTTGCAGAGCCGATTCCCGAACTGGTGTTTGAGGGGGGTACGCTTCGACCTTGATTTGGTCCCCATTGACAAAGAAGCTATGTACAGAAATCTCGATGCTGTCAAGCTTGATATCGATAGAATGTCTGGATGGCAAAAGCTGGTTGATGAACTTCAAAGAGTTAATCGGGCTAACATCGAAGCAATGCTGACCATGGAAAATGACAAATCAGAATGGCAGAAGATTCTTGATCAACACAACGCTGAGATGAAGGAGATAGCCGAATACAATGAAAAACTCGAAGCTGAAGTAAAGCAGCTCAAAGATGATCTTGCCTCTTCTACTAATACTTACACCCAAAGAGAAGAGGTATTGCAAAAACAAGTGCGAGATGCGCACGCCAGCCAGAGGGACGCTGAAGCTAAAGCTGAGAGGTTAGAACAAGCTGTAGAGAACCACCGCACTGATGTCACCCAGTTGCAGAATAAACTGAGCGCCCGGGACATGGAGATTGAAGCGCTAAAAGCCCAACTTGCTCAGACCGAAAAAGATCGAGATGAGGCCATGGCTGGCAAAATTGCAGCCGAAGAAACTGCTCAGACCATGGAAACCGATATCAATTCGACTTTATTCGATTTTTATCTACACTGTGTCTTGGGACGCGGCAGCCTCTCTTTTCTTGGCCCTAAGTATGAAATCACCCTGGCCGAGGTGTGGGAAGCTGCTCTTAAGATGTTTAAAGACGCCGGGTATGGCGATGAAGATTTTGAGGCGCGTTACCTGGATGAGGAAGCTCGCGTTGCTCTTGCGAAGGGGCGAGAACAACTTGCCAGGATGAGAACTGGAATGGCGGAAGAGGAATGTTCTGGAAAGGAATTAACGCTTACTTCCTCTGTCCAACCTCCAGTTTCTCCTGTGGTTGACATCACGGGTTCTAGCTCCTATACTCCGCCTGCAACTAAGACAGTAACTGAGACTACAAGTGCACAAGGCGGGGATGAAGGTGGTGAAAGCAACGAAGCGCAGCGATATGAAATCAGTCTCAGAGATCCAACTGCCCCAGGTAAACTTGACATCGGACCAGCCCAAGTGGTGAACTGCTCGTTCGCTCCTTGTGAACTTGACGATCTTCTTGATTATTTTTCAAATGTCAATGAATTCCCGACTTTTGATTATTCCTCAAATGTCAATGAATTCCCGACTTTTGACGAGCCGTCATCCCCTCTCTTTTCGAAAGATACTGATATTTTAAGTTTTTTCTCCTTTGTAGAGAAAGCACCGAGCCAAACTCAAGCTTCTTCTCCCCCGGTGATCCTTCCTCCATCTCTTCAAGTGGCGCCTCCTTCTGCCTCGCAACCTGGGTCACAAGAAGAACAAATAGAGGCTCTTCACGGCTTGGATGATCCCATTGCTTCACAAGAGCAGAAAGATGAAAGGCCTGAGGGAGGTGACACATCTTCAGAGCGAACTCCCTCTGACGAGATTGTTCTATCTAAACTTGTCACTCCCGGGAGTGAGTCTTCCTCAAAAAGAAGAAAAAAGAAGCGTGGGACACCAAAGAGGAGGGGGAAGATAGTCACCACCACTGAAGAGGAGCTGAAAGCTGGACCGGTTGCGCCTTCCTCTCCCACTTCCCTTATGCCCACCGACCGCCCTGATAAGCTGATCATTCGGCCGGGTAAAGGGTCTAAAGGCAGCAAAAAGAAGTGAAGATCTTCAGTTTCTAGTTTTTTGTGTTTTGCATGTACTGGCCGAGAATTGTGCGGGTACCGGCCCCCGCTTTTCTTTATTTTGAAACCTGTACCTGCATTGTAATTGAATAAAATGATTCCTCGTTTGTACAAACTTTTGTTTGAATTAAAGAATACATTTGTTATTCGTTTTGGCATGAGTTTATTTGATATTGCAGCGAGCTTATGGTATGTTACTTGAGCGTTACCTTTTGCTGGTTTAGTTATACCATATCGTGTGTAATTATACCATATTGCCCCCATTCCATAAGTATGCTGCAATATTCTATACCTCAAGGGGACTTGCACTCTTATTTGCTAAAGAATAACTATTTTATTTTTATTTTAAAAAGAATTCTTGTAGAGTGCAACCCCCTTCATATGAGTTTCTACGCGCTTTGTCCTTTGAAGAAATCACTTCTTTCTTTTTTGCTTAAGTACATTCTCTTTTTTACCGAGTGATTTCTTTTATGTAGCAAAGCGGACCTCTGAAGGGTACTTTAACTCCTTTTCTCTTCTCTTCTTCCCCTTTTTTTTAAAAAAAAAAATCATTTTCCAAAATAGGTAAATTACTCTTCCTTTGTGAGTTAAAGCATGCCCCTGATGAGGATTTTTCTTTTTTATATATGGAAAGTTGTACCTCTACGGAGGGATTTTTTCATGTTTCAACACTTGGAAGTTTTATTTCAATCTCGGCGAAACGTGTACCTCCAAAGAGTTTTGCCTTAGAAAGCTTTTCCACGTTTCAACACTTGGAAGTTTTATTTCAATCTCGGCGAAACGTGGGCTTCCGAAGAGGTCTTTCTTCTTGATTGTGCCTCCGAAGAGGCCCTTATTTTGCTTGTCTTTCAACTCCGGTGAAGTGAAATTCCGAAGAGCGGCTGTTACACTTCAACTCCTGGTGAAATATGCCTCCGAAGAGGTCTTTATTTTATTTGCATTTCAACTTTGGTGAAGTGAAACTCTGAAGAGTAACTACCCCAACTCTTGGTGAAATGTGCCCCCGAAGAGGTCTTTATTTTATTTGCATTTCAACTTTGGTGAAGTGACACTCCGAAGAGTAACTACTTCAACTCCTGGTGAAATGTGCCCCCGAAGAGGTCTTTATTTTGTTTGCATTTCAACTTTGGTGAAGTGAAACTCCGAAGAGCAACTACTCCGACTCCTGGTGAAATGTGCCTCCGAAGAGGTCTTTATTTTATTTGCATTTCAACTTTGGTGAAGTGACACTCCGAAGAGTAACTACTTCAACTCCTGGTGAAATGTGCCTCAGAGAGGGTTTTCATTGCCTGGAAGTTGCTCTCTCATGGTTGGAGGGTCATGACTCCTCCAATCTTTTTTATTAAGTAGAGAACTTTCTTTTTTGTGGCATATGACCCATTAGAGGCCTTTTATCCTCCGAAGAGTTGTGCCTCTGAAGAGGATTTGTGTTGCTGATGATGGATTTTGGTTGTTTCCTCGTCTTCTTGCTTATGCCTTTCAATTCCTCTATTTTTCCTTTCCAAGTCGTCATTTCCCCCTTTTTGCAAGTAGCTGGTTTAATCCAAGGAAGTATACTTCATTGACAGGCAAGTTCGTGAGAACGGGCACTAGCTTCCTAATTGGATGTTTGTTTGTTCAAACAATCTCAATTTATTAGCAAGGGCTCGTTTTTACGAAATCATTAGCCGTTTAATTGAAATATTTCCTATCTAGGATTTGAATTCGGGTTTTTTATGACTTGAAATTTGTTTGTTGAATGATGGAGTGAATTGCTCGGTCTTATTATGCGCAAGTTTTACTTCCATTGTCTGCAAAAATTTAAATCGATATTTTAGCAATACATTCTATGTACTTTTTATATCGAAAATAAAGCAAACATGTAATAAAAGTAAGGAACACAAGATTTATAGTGGTTCGGCCAAAAATCTGGGCCTACATCCACTTTATATTCATTCATCATTCACTTTCATCAGTTTTACAATTGCTTTCAATTTTATCGGATGTCCATACATTCACAATTCTTTTTACAATATTTCAACAAGAATTTCAAGTAAAATATGGACGCAAATGATTGCTGTTCCATGCCCTTGGAATTTGATCTCCTTCAACAGTAGTGAGTTTGAATGTGCCGTCAAGAAGCTTCTGACCTATCACATACGGTCCTTCCCAATTGGGCCCAAACACACCTGTCGCGGTCATAATTCTTTTCAGGACTAGATCTCCGATTTCAAAGCTGCGTTGGCGAACTTTAGAATTGAAATGTCTGGCTATTCTTTGTTGATGAGCTGCAACTCTGAGTTCTGCTTCTTCTCTTTTCTCATCAAGAAGATCTAGTGCTTCAGATTGCAACTTTTCATTTTCCATTTGACTGAAGTGGATTCTTCTATGTGAAGGGATCTCTGTTTCTACCGGAATCATTGCTTCCGACCCGTATGCTAATGAAAACGGAGTATGCCCAGTTGCAGTTTTGTGGGTAGTTCTATATGCCCATAGTGCTAGTGGTAGCTTATCGACCCAACCACCCTTAGCTCTTTCAAGTTGCTTTTTGATGGTTGACTTGATAATTTTATTTACTGCTTCCACTTGCCCGTTTGCCTGCGGATGAGCTACTGCTGAGAAGCTTTTCAGGATTTTGAATCGTTTACAAAAATCTTGGAATTCTTCACTTTCAAATTGAGTACCATTATCTGTAATTATCTTTTGAGGCACACCGTATCTGCAAATGATATTCTTAGTCACAAAATTTATCATCTTTTTGGAGGTGATGGTTGCCAATGGTTCAGCTTCAGCCCATTTAGTGAAATAATCTACAGCAACAATGGCATATTTGATTCCAGATTTGGCGGTTGGTAAAGGTCCGATCAAATCTATTCCCCAAATTGCAAACGGCCACGGACTGGTCATTTGTGTGAGTTCAGTAGAAGGTGCTCTAGGAATTTTGGCAAATCTTTGACATCTATCACATTTTCGAGAGTAATCTGCAGCATCTCGATTAATTTCTGGCCAAAAATATCCATATCGGAGAATTTTCTTTGCTAAAGTTTGACCACCTGAATGATCCCCACATTCTCCTCCATGTACCTCTGATAGGATTATTTTGGCTTCTTCTTTGGATACACATCGAAGTAGTGGCATTGAGAACCCTTGTCTGTATAATTGACCATCCTGGATTATATATCGAGAAGCTTTTCTCAGTAGCTTTTGTCGTTCTTTAGAGTTTTCTGGTAAAGAGCCATTGAGTAGATACTTTGTTATTGGAGTCATCCATGATTCTTGCTCTTGCGACATACTCATAACCCAATCGATATCCATTTCATCAATGCTTGGATTTGACAAAACTTCCACTGGAACTAACCCTAAGGACTGGGCTTCGCCAGAACTTGAGTATTTTGCGAGAGAATCTGCTTTCATGTTTTCTTCTCGAGGAATATGACTTATCGTGTAATGGTCGAATTCACATAAAAGTTCCCAAGCCTTTGACACATAAGCGGGCAGATTTCCTCCTTTCGTTTGAAACTCCTTCTTGACTTGGCATACTATAAGCTGAGAATCACTGAAGATCTGTAACGCTCGAATGTTTAGTTCTTTAGCAATTTTCAAACCAGCAATCAGAGCTTCATATTCTGCTTCATTGTTTGTTGAAGGAAATTCTAATCTTAGCGCATAGCATAATGACCGGCCTTCAGGAGTTTCAAGAACAATTCCAGCACCTGAACAGTAATCATTTCTTGCGCCATCTACAAATAACTTCCATTGGATTGGGGAGTTCTCGATTGTTTCTTCCTCGCTGTTACCCTTGTCTGTAAATTCTGCAATAAAATCTGCCAAAGCTTGTCCGTTGATCGCTTTTCTAGGATGATAAGTGATGTCATATTGGCTCAATTCAATATTCCACTTTAAAAGGCGGCCCGAAGTCTCGGGGCGAAACAAGACTTGCTTTAAAGGTTGATCAGTGAGGACTTTGATAGGATGTGCCTGGAAATATTGCCTCAACTTTCTTGAGGCAATCAATAGACAATAGGCGAGTTTTTCCAACTTGGAGTAATTCATTTCTGCCCCAGTGAGTCTTTTGCTGATATAGTAAACTGGATGTTGAATCCTTTTGTCTTCCCGTACCAGCGCTGCACTTAAAGCATGAGATGAAACTGCCAAGTATATAAGAAGATCCTCGCCATCGCCGGGCCTAGAAAGTATTGGAGGCTTTTCCATATGTTGAATCAATTCTTCAAAAGCTTTCTGGCATTCGGGAGTCCAGTCAAAGTTTTTCTTTCCTTTCTTTAGAGCGTCGAAGAATGGAATGCATTTATCAGTAGCTTTGGATATGAACCGACTTAAGGCGGCAATTTTTCCATTGAGACTTTGCAATTCCCTCTTTGTTTTAGGAGCTTTAACTTCTTTTAAAGCAGTGATTTGAGCTGGACTAGCTTCAATGCCCCTAGCGCTCACGATGAAACCCAAGAACTTTCCAGATTCTACCCCGAAAGAACATTTTAAAGGGTTAAGCTTCATTCCGTATCTTCGGAGGATTGCGAACATTTCTGCTAAGTGTTCGATGTGATCCACTGCTTTCTTAGATTTTACTAGCATGTCATCAACGTAAACTTCCATAGTCTTTCCCAACTGCGGTTTGAACATAGCATTGACCAGTCTTTGGTATGTTGCCCCCGCATTCTTCAACCCAAAGGGCATAACTCTGTAACAGTAAAGACCGACATCGGTGATAAAGCTTGTGTCCTCCTGATCTGGCTCATGCATCATGATCTGATTATATCCGGAGTAGGCATCCATAAAAGACAACAATTCATGACCCGCTGTTCCATCTACCAGTTGATCGATCCTGGGTAATGGGAAGCAGTCTTTGGGACAGGCCTTGTTTAGATCTGAAAAGTCGATGCATACTCTCCATTTACCGTTGGCTTTCTTAACCAGCACTGGATTTGAAACCCAATTTGGATAGGTAGATTCTCTGATGAAATTATTCTCCATGAGCCGGTCAACTTCCTCTTTCAATGCTGTCGACCTTTCTGGACCTTGGATTCTTCTTTTCTGCTTTACTGGCGTGAACTTTGGGTCAATATTCAGAGCATGTACCGCAACTTCTGGGGATATTCCGCACATATCGGCATGGGTCCAAGCGAAAACATCCAGGTTTGCTTTCAAAAAAGATATCAAGGCATTCTGAACTGACACATTAAGTTGTGAACCCACATTCAGCACCTTGTTTGGGTCCTTCAGATCAACGGGCACCGGTATCGTTGTTTCTGCTGGTACCACCCTACTCTCCCCCGCACTGGCCTTTCTAGGATCCATCACTTTTCGTGCCCCGCTATGCTCGCCAGTGCAGGGTCCGCCCTGTAGTTGCTATAGGGTTGGTGTTTTGATGCAGATTGGGGTTGCCGCATCTTTTCCCATTTCTCTCTTCCTTGTTTCTCGCAGCTCTGTCATATAACATTCTCGCCCAGCGTTCTGGTCTCCTTTAATAACTCCTACCCCATTGTCTGTAGGGAATTTAATAGTAAGACACCATGGGGCAAGGACAGCTTTGAATGTAGCAAGAATAGGTCGACCAAAGAAAGCATTATAAGCAGAAAATTCATCTACTATCACAAAAGTCTGCTTGCGAACTACTTTTCTTTCTCCTTCTCCGAGTTCCACAAGCAAGTCAATGGTTCCTACTGGTTGCTTTGGCTCCCCTGCGAAGCCAGCAATTTTTTGCAATGATGCCTGCACTTCAACCATAGGAATCTTCATCTGGTCGAAGGTTTTCTTAAAGAGGATATTACAGGATGCGCCGCTGTCGATAAGAATCCTTCTGACGATGGCTGGCCCAATGCCAGCCGAGATGACCAAAGGATCCAAGGTTGGGGCTTCAATACCGATGGAATCCCTGGTTTTGAATACAATGTCATCATTGAATGTCTTTCGTTGCTTCAAAGGCGTAGTGTCTTCTAGAACAAAAACACTTTCTTCCTCCGGTGCATATTTCAGGGCCCGGGAATACCTTTCCATCTCACCCCAGCTTCTGCCCGCTGGGTGAGGTCCGCCTGTAATAATATTGATAACAGGCCTTCCAGACTCAAAACCTGCATCTTTGCCATTAGTCCCAGATTGATGAGCAGGAGTTTGCTGTCCTTGATTCGACGAAGCAGGATTATTATTATCATTCTTCTTCACAAATTGTTGTAGTTTATTTTCCCTTAACAATTCTTCAATTAGATTCTTCAATTGACGGAAGTCATCAGTATCATGACCGGGCTGATTATGGAAGCGACAGAACCTTCCACTTTGCACAGCTTTTTTCCCGGTTCTCAAGACTGGGGGTTTAGGATAATTGACAGAATCTTTGGTAGCCAGGTAGATTCGTTCTGGAGTATCTGACAAAGGTGTGTATTCTGATGGCTTGAAGGATCTATGCTTCTTCTGATTATTCTGTTGTTTTCCATTGTTGTTCTCCCTCTTCTGTCCCACAGACTCATTTTTGCGTGGAGCATTGGTGTTAGCTTCAACCTTTTCCAATGCTGCTTTTGTCGATACAGGGCGGCTCTCCAGACGCATGAACTCGTCTGCTTTCTTGTAGAACTTTTCGAGAGAGCTTGGTTCCTTCATATTCAACCATCTTCCAAACTCACTAGATTTATCTATGGCCCTCATCAAATAGGTCAAGACCATGCGGGGTTCTGCATTATCCACCTCAGCTAACGCTATATTAAAGCGATTTAAAAAAGACTTGATAGTTTCCCCCGGATTCTGTTCCAAACCGGATAACGACATGATGTCCTTTGCCTTTGAAGCATATAGCCTAAATTGCTCTTTAAATTTCCTGGTTAGGTCTGAAAACTGATCGATGGACCGGACAGGTAGTTTTGTGAACCAAAGCAGAGCTACGCCTTCCAAATATACAGGGAAATATCTGCATTTTACTTCATCTGAGGCTCGGGCACCCGTCATATGCCAATCATACTTATACAGAAATTCGTTTGGATCACTTGTCCCCCTATAAGCTGGGATAGTTGGAGGAGCAAATTTTCGTGGGAATTCAGCCTTTAGAATTTTTTCAGTAAATGGAGTCTTGCTTGGAGCAAAGCCCCATTCTTTCTCATCTTCGACTCTTTGCATGCTCTCCTTCATAATTTGGCGAACCATTCCAGAGAGATATTCTTCATCATTGCGAGCCCTAGATCCGCCAACCTCAGGAAGTATTTGCTCAGCGGGGTTAGTGTCCCTTTCGGAAACATTCCTTTCTTCAGTTTCATGAATATTACCGGCAAAATTCCTTTCATTAGCTGTTGATTGACGGTTTGCCCCAAGCAAATCGTTCAACTTATTCAGGATTAAGGCGTTTTGGGCATTCTGGGCTTCCATTTGCACGTTTTGAGCATGTATCTGTCTGTTCAACCCCAAAATTGCGGCATCCAACTCTGCTTTCGTAACCCCAACAGTTGGAGTAGCTTGATTTGGTGTTGGGGAAGCGGAGGTTCCCTCTTGAACGTTTGCAGATCTCACAGATTTACTTTTCCTTCCAAGAGCCATGATTTCGGATAGACTTCTGGTTCTTAAAGAAACTTTATCTACAAATCTTTCTGAAGCAATGATGATAGATGTCCTGAGTTCAATTCTCAGTGAAAGCACCAAAATGTTAACGCTCAAATTTAAACGCTAACACCCTGGTGTATAAGATGTGATTGTGAAAGCACCACCCGTTCGTACGGGAAACAGAAATAAGCAGAAAGTATGCAGAAAAACAGTAAGAGACACAGTATTTATAGTGGTTCGGCTTATAATCCAGCCTACGTCCACTTTAATCTTTTTATCACTAGTTTGATTACAATCCTTTACAAGATCTTTCAATTACAACACACTTCAAGTGATAGGATATGTAAAAAAAGTAGCTCAAGCTTTGATGTTGACAATCATCTTCAAATCCATGGCGAATGTCGATGATTCCTTCATGGAGTTCCTTTAAAAGTTTGTTGTATCTAAAAAGCTTCGAAGTAGTCTGGAATTCGGCAGAGTAATGGCGCTTGAAGAAAATGAGCCCAAAAGTCCCTTGCATGTTGGAGATGGTTGCATATTTATAGAGAGTTCTGGGCGAAAAAAAGTGCAAAGTCCTAACTCGTGGCCGACTTAAGATAAGTCGTGTTCGACTTAAGGTAAGTCGTCCCCGAGTCACTGAGCTGAGTCTATGGCAGTTCCCCCCTTTTTTGAACCCATCCCTAAGTTCTAAGTCGTGTACGAGTTATCTGGCTGCAATTGCTAATTTCCTTTCTTAAGTCGTATACGACTCTTTCTATGTCGTAAGTCGTAGTCGACTTAACTAATTGCAGACGAGTTAAGAGGTGTGTCTTTAGGTCGTATCCTCTTTAAGTCGTAACTCTTGTTAACTCGTTCAAGCTTTAACCCGCTTAAGTCGTAAGGGTCTTAAGTCGTACAAACTGCAGTTATCATTAAGTCGTAGGCCATCCATTTCCTTAAGTCGTAAAGACCTTAAGTCGTTAGCTTTTCTTAACTCGTATGCCTGCTAACTCGTAGAAGATCTTAACTCGCAGAGGATTAACTCGTAAAGGCTTAACTCGTGGAGGATTAACTCGTGGAAGATCTTCACTCGTACACTTGCTAATTTGTAGATCTGCTAACTCGTAAAGGCTTATCTCGCAAGTAGCTTAACTCGGGTACTCCTTAACTCGTAGGCCGCTTATCTCGTAAGCTTGCTAACTCGTAGAGGTCTTTAAGTCGTAGGAAGTTGCTGACTCGTGTATCCTTTAACTCGTACATGCCTTGAGTCGTACATGCCTTAACTTGTGAACGAGTTAGGGTTAACAACGACGTATCACATATTCGGAATGGGTTATACGACCCCATGGTCCTTTCCCGGTTAACCCGAATAGTGAGCGCTTATTTAAAAATAAGTGTAGCATTCACATTCAAACAAATCACATCAATTACCCATTCAAAGGGAAATATTGATAGTCGGTTATTGAACTATCACTGGACATGCAAACATCACCAGATTCCAAATAATTTTCCAAATTATTTATTTTCCAAAATATCTTCACTAGATATATAAATTCAAAACTTCATAAATAAATCAATATTTATTTTTAAACAAATTCTCCTTTTCATTCATAAATTCCAGAGTGAATTTATAATCCAAAATATCTATGCATATGATTTCAATAATTCATTTCAATTTATCTTCAAAAAAGATAGATTCTAAATATCACTTCATATTGGAAAACAATTCCATACTTATTTAATAAGTAATTCACAGATTTTATTTATTTTCAACACTTAGAAAATATTCAATATACTTCAATCGAAATTAAGTATATATTTCATTCTTTAAGGAAATCATTCTCTTAAACATATTTATTTGGGCCAAAATGAATGTTACGTAAAACATCGTTACGACAACCCAAAATCACTAGTATAGGGATTCGAATTTTAAGATAGATATATAAATCCCAATACTATACAAAACATTTCCTTTCGGAAATCATTTACTATAACAACAGTGTTATAGTCCATCATCTCCTTTTATTTCTCGAAAACGTTTATTTCAACAATAAATGTTGAAATCTATGGTTTCGAATCTCAACACATTTTAAAACATCGTTAGATAGTTTTAATTCTATTTGAAATATCACATTCAAAACAATTTCTTTAACCTCTTATTCACTATTCAAAAACGTGAATATACTTCATTAACAATTTCATCCTTTTATTCATTTTAATTCAAAGGATTATTCACTATTCAAAAATGTGAATATAACTCCATTTATAGGTTTCAACAATTTACTTAAAAAAATAAGTGATTTGCGAATTTATAAACAACGTTTATACATTCCATTTCTATTTATTTATAAAAACTTCTTTTTATAAATTCTTTTATTAACCTATTCCAGTTTATAACTCAATTATAAACTAAACGTTCATATTATAAGTTAAATACTTATAAAACGATTATTTTACAAAATCGTTCTTTTTAACTTCCCAAATTATAAATCTTATAACTTATAAGATTCATTCATTTATCCAAAATCATTATTTTAATAACTTAATAAATTTTATAAACCTACTGCTTATAAAATTCCATTTATAACTTCACCATATAAAATTCTATAAATTCCATTCAATTATGAAATTCATTTTCACTTCATTCAAACACTTATAAAAACTCGTTTTATAATGTCCATATTTCAATTTATAAATATCCATTTATAAATCTCTTATATAAATCAATTTATATTATTCTTTTTAAACGTCTTTAAATTCCTTTAAAAACTTCTTCCTTTTGATTCATAAAATAATTAAATTTTATAAATCCTATATTTAAAATTTTCATAATAAATTCAAAAATTTCGATTTAACTATTTTATAAAATCATTAGCATCATATTCTCAAAAATCAGTTTTTAACTATATTTCTCAAAATCATAATTTTTTATAACTTTAAAAATTATAACATTTATTTATTTTAAAATGAATCAAACTCCAAACATATAGTATATTTTCAAAAATCACTTTATAAATCATTTTAAAACTCCAAAACTTGGTCAAATGATGCTACACACCAAATAGTCAATCACGACTACAACGATATCATATATCAATATGAAAATCCATCAAATATCAAAATATCTGAAATCAAATAAATACTGTTGAGGAATCCAGTTGGATCCCTCCAACCTGTTTTCCTGCATCCACAAACATTAGCACAATACCAATTTCGCTCCAGTACGAAATTATCGCGGTATATGTTCTTATTAAATATTATCCGCTTAATAACGGCGCAATAGGGTCTCATCCGCTAAACAAAAAATGCGGGAAATCAATAACTCCAATATATACATATGCCAATATATATATATATTGCTATCATATATAATACCAATTTCACTGTTTATGAAATATTCGCGGTATATGTTTTTATTAAATAACATCCCCTTACTAACGGCGTATAATGTCTATTTTAACAATCAATAGATATCAATCAACATTCAAACATGCATTCAAATATTTTAAATCTAACTATTTAAAATAAAATCGAAACTGATTCGATTGAGTGAGAAGTTCTCACCTTGATTTTAAATTCCGTTTTAGCGATTTATTTCGAATAAAATTAAACGGACGTTTAATTTTACCCAAAATTCTCACTAACTCCAAACGACTCCAAACCAACTCCATCGCGTAGTGCTCGTCCATACGATTCCAACGCAACTGGTTTCGCATTTTTTCGACCTCGTATGAAAAAGTTATGAATTTTTGAAGTTTCACGATTTTTACTTAATAAATTTACAACATAAATTAAAATTATAAAACCTACAACTAACATGGGCCATTGGATCCTTCATCTTTCCATCATAGCCGTTCTTATCATCTCCTTCTCCCACGTTTCTCTTCTACAGGAAGATGGCCGCACACACTAACCCATTAGCATATATTAGGGTTTCAATTTACTCCATCAATACTCGACAATACTTCATCAAACAACCACCATCGCGAAGCCCTCGACCCAAGCTATGCTCGGCCTGAACCTTAGAGAGCTCGGCCCCCCTATGTTGCACGAATCTCGATGACAACGGCCACGCACGCGGCTCCCTATCTCCCCCATCGTCGCTCCAAACACGATCTCCACCGTTGAACTTGTAGATCTTGATGTCCTCTTCAATTCTCTAGTTGAAACCTAAGGCTAATTGTCGATGGATGAGGAGATAATCGAGGTGGAAGTTGGGAGTTTTCTGGCCGTTCATGGGGGCTGGCGGCTGTGCAGTTTTGATTAGGGTTAGGGTTTCTTTTTTTTTTTTTCTTTTTTTGGATTTATGAGCCTATTTATAGAAGAAAATCGAACACTATTCATCCCGGAAATTCCAAACTCCGATTTACGCGCCGAAACTGACGTTCCTAGGGTTTGTCCCGCGTTCCGGACACAATGGAACAGGTTTCAAAAGCTAATTCGGAAGTATGTGCGAGTTATGGCTATAAACGCTCAATTTGAATTAAACCGATTTAAGCGATTTTCTAGGCGTTTTAATTTGTACCGGACAAACGGTAAATCCAATTGACTTGAAATTTGAAACCTTGCAATAATATCACATTACGGATCCGATGAAACTGGTTTCGTCGAAATCCGAGACTTTTTTGAAAAATGGCTATTTTCACTCGCCAAATTAAAATTAAAAACAAATCGATGCGTTTCGAGCTGCCACGCTCAAACGATAACTCCGATTGACACGAAATCTGAAATCCGGTAATAACTAACTATTACGGATCCAATGAAACTTATTTCGTTCAATTCTGAGACTGTTCAAAAATTGACTATTTTCACTAGTCGATTTAAATATTAAAATATTCAATTTTCACAAATTAACTTTTAATTCGATTTTAAAAGTTCTAAAATATCATTCTAACTCCAACATGATAAAATAAAATTTTACAAATCATGTTCAATCATATTTAACCCAATTTTCAATTATTTCCATAATTCAACATATTAATTTATTGATTTAATTATCCAATTAAATCCAAAAATTCAAGTAAAAATTTATTTGACTTATAAATTCACTTATTAATATTTAAAATTAATTAAATATTCATATTTTAATTAATAAAAATTCTGGGTCGTTACAATCTTCCCCACTTAAAAGAATTTCGTCCTCGAAATTAACAAGTAAGAAAAGTTACAGAATCTAATAACTTTCCAAAATTCATAGTTAAACTTCTTACAATACTTTACTAAGTTTTCAAATCATACTTAGTTATCCTTTCAAAAACAATTACTATTGTTTAACTTTCAATTCCAAAATCAAAGTTAAAGTTTTCAAAATTTTCCAATTTTCTCAAAAATTTTCTAACGCCTTAAATTTTCGGAAAAATTCGCCATAGTCTCCTTTGCGCGGCTCGATCCGAAAAAAAAAATGACAGTATATATATCACAAATATACATCTCATCAAGTAATGAGGCATCCCGCAGGGAAAAAAGTGTAAAAGTACGGTATGTAATCCGAGATATGTACCTTATATTTTATTAGCAAGCATATACGGCTAATATAGCGCTAAAGCGAGCTCCAAATGCGAAGCAAACGCGATCCACACCTACTAAACACTCAACAAACAACATGAGAATCATGCATATATGGAAATAGTATCAATATACAACATATAGCAACATAATTACTATATATGCCAACATAGCAAATGTAAACAAACAACAAATGCAAACATCAACCAACTATCATCCAACTAACATCCATAACCAATAAATATTCATTCATATTCTCATTAATATTAATGAATTGGTTTTCAATTTAAATCACATTAGATTCTTTAACATTGGATGTTTTTACTAACATTCATTTTCAATTAGTTTATATTCACTAATTCATATTCAAGTTGGTTCAATTCCAAATCAAATTCAATTTTATTTAAGATTCATTTAACTTCCAATTGAATTTCAATTACTTTAGCCTTCCATTTCATTAACACTTAATGAATTATATACAATCAACTAACAATCATATAACAATCAATGTATATTTATTACAACCAAATTCCTTTGCTTATCAATTGGTTTAATTAATTGATTTTCATTCAATTATTCAACTTTCTAATAACATTAGATTTTAATGAATTACACTTACATTCATTATTTCATATCAACTATTCACATTTAATTGATTTACATTCAATCCAATTTCTAAAGTTGAATTTCATTTATATAACTCAAGTTCATATCTATCACTTAATTTTATTAATTTACTTTGATACTAATATCAACTTCATTCCATATCACTTAAGTTATATTCATATAGTTTCACTTCTTATATATATAAGTTTATTTCACAATTGTAAATCACTTTAATTATAATTCAATTCTTATAATTCTTTTGCTTATACAATTATTCTTTTATTTAGATTATTCAAACAACTAAACAATCAACTTATATACTTTAATAATTCTGAAAAATTATTCCTTCATATATAAAATATAATCAAGGTAAAATTATTTCATTTACCCAATTAAAAATCAATATTGTGCCGAATTGTTCTATTCAAGTGTTTAGAGATCCCTATCAACAACGTTAATTACTCGTATTAACCAGAATCTATATACCACTCAACAAACCAATCATCACAATATAAAACAATTTTATATTCACTAACAAATACGCTCTCATAGCTATTATTACACTCAAACTCAATCTAGAGTACTACTGACTCTATCTCTAATGAGTAATACCCAACAGAACCATGGTTGTCGCTTAACCATATGCTCTGATACCAGATGTAAAGACCCGTAAATCCGTACTCCTTGAATAGACACTAATCTCCTTTGTTTAATTCAAGATGAACGAAAATACGAACCCTTAGGGGTTTTAAGAAAAAGAAAAGAGAAAAAAGTAGAAGATGGAGGGAAAAGAAAACATAGAGAAAAGAAAACAGAAAATAGAGAGAAGAGAAAACAGAATATTTTAAAAATAGAAAGAAAAAGAGAATAGAAGAGAAAGAAGATAGAACAAAATAGGACGGAACAGAAAACAACAGAACAACATCAGAATCTCACAATTCGCAGCGGAACAACGTATAATAATAAATGAATAATCTTTAAACAAAGAACTATATCAGTTATTACATTACATTTCATTACATCATATCAACAGAGTGTACAACATCATACAACAACAACAGTGCAGCGGAAAAGGAATACTATATAAGTAATACGCCACGCCATCCAACTTGCCTCCAGCAACTTCAGAATATCCAGAATATCCTGATAAACCTTACTCTTGACTGCCCGTGTGGAAATTGGTGGGCACCCAGAGTTTAGGAAGGAAAACAATAAACTCCAAGTCAGTCATGTGACTGGTGTGAGAACTCAAAACAGTTTATTTATCTTTAAAATCAAAATAGAGGAATATTTTTAAATTCAATTCGCAATGCTTTTAAAAATGAGACTACCATAAGGCCTCCCGCACACACACACAATGCAAACGCAGAATCGGAGGAGATTTCTCCTTATGATAGCCAAAGATGCTTGATACGCATTTAAAAGAACATTTCATATTATTATTAGTGTATAGTGTAGAGAAAATTTATTTCGAAAGTAGAATATAAATCTTAGCCAACATACGACCATTATCGTATGCCTACTATAGCTACCATCCAAACAGTGTTGCGACACCATAAGTGAATGATAGGTTCTACAACTAATACCGTACAAGTTTCGTATTGTTTCTTTGGATTTCCAACAAATGGTCAGGCCAAGGAACTTCCCATTGCCACATGAGAATGCCTCTGGAAAGACATCCCCGAGAACCAAACCGGAACTCTGCCAACACAAGGCCCGGTTACCCCTAACTGGGTAACTACTGACACGAGCACGCCATTCCCCGATCGTAAACGACCTTTCTCACGGGATCCCGAAAACCAACAACCACAAAGTAATAAATTCGTAGTAACCACATAGGTTAAATATCTGGGCTCCATACCATGATACCACCTCTATCCAGAAGGAAATGTACATACCCTAAAGGGTGCTACCCCTCATAACCTTGCTACATCTTTCCTGTTTTGACCATTTCCGAGGTGTGAGGTTCGACGAAGTCACGTCCACAAAAACATACTTTATACAAAAGCCATGCTTTGGGTCAACAAATGATCAACACAATGATCACCAAGATAGACGATCAAATAAATGATCCTATCACAATAATCAACACAATGATCATTTCAGCAACACTCAGCATGTCACATTACCAAATTGGGAATATATCGCTGATAACTTCAACTATATAACCTCTGAGCTCGTACGTCTCAGAGAAGGGTGTTAAGCTAAAGAATAAATTCTTCGCCACCAACAGAAATATATTTGAAAGAAATCGGCTTTATATCTCAACTTGTAATGTCAGACGTACAATCCATACAAGTCTGTTCCGGGATCGAACAAAACCGAAGGCACTTACAAAGAAGTCCTTGCAATCCGGATATTCACAATCCTGATTGTATTTCCCATCACTTAGGGAGAACTCTATACCATAGCTACTCGGTGCAGAGTAAATCGACAGGTCATCCTATCGCTCTCGCAAATACCGGGTCTTCAACACCGATCTTCAATGCAATTATAACGACGTATCACATATTCGGAATGGGTTATACGACCCCATGGTCCTTTCCCGGTTAACCCGAATAGTGAGCGCTTATTTAAAAATAAGTGTAGCATTCACATTCAAACAAATCACATCAATTACCCATTCAAAGGGAAATATTGATAGTCGGTTATTGAACTATCACTGGACATGCAAACATCACCAGATTCCAAATAATTTTCCAAATTATTTATTTTCCAAAATATCTTCACTAGATATATAAATTCAAAACTTCAAAAATAAATCAATATTTATTTTTAAACAAATTCTCCTTTTCATTCATAAATTCCATAGTGAATTTATAATCCAAAATATCTATGCATATGATTTCAATAATTCATTTCAATTTATCTTCAAAAAAGATAGATTCTAAATATCACTTCATATTGGAAAACAATTCCATACTTATTTAATAAGTAATTCACAGATTTTATTTATTTTCAACACTTAGAAAATATTCAATATACTTCAATCGAAATTAAGTATATATTTCATTCTTTAAGGAAATCATTCTCTTAAACATATTTATTTGGGCCAAAACGAATGTCACGTAAAACATCGTTACGACAACCCAAAATCACTAGTATAGGGATTCGAATTTTAAGATAGATATATAAATCCCAATACTATACAAAACATTTCCTTTCGGAAATCATTTACTATAACAACAGTGTTATAGTCCATCATCTCCTTTTATTTCTCGAAAATGTTTATTTCAACAATAAATGTTGAAATCTATGGTTTCGAATCTCAACACATTTTAAAACATCGTTAGATAGTTTTAATTCTATTTGAAATATCACATTCAAAACAATTTCTTTAACCTCTTATTCACTATTCATAAACGTGAATATACTTCATTAACAATTTCATCCTTTTATTCATTTTAATTCGAAGGATTATTCACTATTCAAAAATGTGAATATAACTCCATTTATAGGTTTCAACAATTTACTTAAAAAAATAAGTCATTTGTGAATTTATAAACAACGTTTATACATTCCATTTCTATTTATTTATAAAAACTTCTTTTTATAAATTCTTTTATTAACCTATTCCAGTTTATAACTCAATTATAAACTAAACGTTCATATTATAAGTTAAATACTTATAAAACGATTATTTTACAAAATCGTTCTTTTTAACTTCCCAAATTATAAATCTTATAACTTATAAGATTCATTCATTTATCCAAAATCATTATTTTAATAACTTAATAAATTTTATAAACCTACTGCTTATAAAATTCCATTTATAACTTCACCGTATAAAATTCTATAAATTCCATTCAATTATGAAATTCATTTTCACTTCATTCAAACACTTATAAAAACTCGTTTTATAATGTCCATATTTCAATTTATAAATATCCATTTATAAATCTATTATATAAATCAATTTATATTATTCTTTTTAAACGTCTTTAAATTCCTTTAAAAACTTCTTCCTTTTGATTCATAAAATAATTAAATTTTATAAATCCTATATTTCAACTTTTCATAATAAATTCAAAAATTTCGATTTAACTATTTTATAAAATCATTAGCATCATATTCTCAAAAATCAGTTTTTAACTATATTTCTCAAAATCATAATTTTTTATAACTTTAAAAATTATAACGTTTATTTATTTTAGAATGAATCAAACTCCAAACATATAGTATATTTTCAAAAATCACTTTATAAATCATTTTAAAATTCCAAAACTTGGTCAAATGATGCTACACACCAAATAGTCAATCACGACTACAACGATATCATATATCAATATGAAAATCCATCAAATATCAAAATATCTGAAATCAAATAAATACTATTGAGGAATCCAATTGGATCCCTCCAACCTGTTTTCCTGCATCCACAAACATTAGCACAATACCAATTTCGCTCCAGTACGAAATTATCGCGGTATATGTTCTTATTAAATATTATCCGCTTAATAACGGCGCAATAGGGTCTCATCCGCTAAACAAAAAATGCGGGAAATCAATAACTCCAATATATACATATGCCAATATATATATATATTGCTATCATATACAATACCAATTTCACTATTTATGAAATATTCGCGGTATATGTTTTTATTAAATAACATCCCCTTACTAACGGCGTATAATGTCTATTTTAACAATCAATAGATATCAATCAACATTCAAACATGCATTCAAATATTTTAAATCTAACTATTTAAAATAAAATCGAAACTGATTCGATTGAGTGAGAAGTTCTCACCTTGATTTTAAATTCCGTTTTAGCGATTTATTTCGAATAAAATTAAACGGACGTTTAATTTTACCCAAAATTCTCACTAACTCCAAACGACTCCAAACCAACTCCATCGCGTAGTGCTCGTCCATACGATTCCAACGCAACTGGTTTCGCATTTTTTCGACCTCGTATGAAAAAGTTATGAATTTTTGAAGTTACACGATTTTTACTTAATAAATTTACAACATAAATTAAAATTATAAAACCTACAACTAACATGGGCCATTGGATCCTTCATCTTTCCATCATAGCCGTTCTTATCATCTCCTTCTCCCACGTTTCTCTTCTATAGGAAGATGGCCGCACACACTAACCCATTAGCATATATTAGGGTTTCAATTTACTCCATCAATACTCGACAATACTTCATCAAACAACCACCATCGCGAAGCCCTCGACCCAAGCTATGCTCGGCCTGAACCTTAGAGAGCTCGGCCCCCCTATGTTGCACGAATCTCGATGACAACGGCCACGCACGCGGCTCCCTATCTCCCCCATCGTCGCTCCAAACACGATCTCCACCATTGAACTTGTAGATCTTGATGTCCTCTTCAATTCTCTAGTTGAAACCTAAGGCTAATTGTCGATGGATGAGGAGATAATCGAGGTGGAAGTTGGGAGTTTTCTGGCCGTTCATGGGGGCTGGCGGCTGTGCAGTTTTGATTAGGGTTAGGGTTTCTTTTTTTTTTCTTCTTTTTTTGGATTTATGAGCCTATTTATAGAAGAAAATCGAACACTATTCATCCCGGAAATTCCAAACTCCGATTTACGCGCCGAAACTGACGTTCCTAGGGTTTGTCCCGCGTTCCGGACACAATGGAACAGGTTTCGAAAGCTAATTCGGAAGTATGTGCGAGTTATGGCTATAAACGCTCAATTTGAATTAAACCGATTTAAGCGATTTTCTAGGCGTTTTAATTTGTACCGGACAAACGGTAAATCCAATTGACTTGAAATTTGAAACCTTGCAATAATATCACATTACGGATCCGATGAAACTGGTTTCGTCGAAATCCGAGACTTTTTTGAAAAATGGCTATTTTCACTCGCCAAATTAAAATTAAAAACAAATCGATGCGTTTCGAGCTGCCACGCTCAAACGATAACTCCGATTGACACGAAATTTGAAATCCGGTAATAACTAACTATTACGGATCCAATGAAACTTGTTTCGTTCAATTCTGAGACTGTTCAAAAATTGACTATTTTCACTAGTCGATTTAAATATTAAAATATTCAATTTTCACAAATTAACTTTTAATTCGATTTTAAAAGTTCTAAAATATCATTCTAACTCCAACATGATAACATAAAATTTTACAAATCATTTTCAATCATATTTAACCCAATTTTCAATTATTTCCATAATTCAACATATTAATTTATTGATTTAATTATCCAATTAAATCCAAAAATTCAAATAAAAATTTATTTGACTTATAAATTCACTTATTAATATTTAAAATTAATTAAATATTCATATTTTAATTAATAAAAATTCCGGGTCGTTACAATATAAGTCATAGTGGGTAGATTGACCAAGAATGCCTATTTCATTCCAGTTAAGTCAACCAAAACAACCCTTGTTTTGGTGAAATTTTTCATGAAGAATGTGGTTAGACTGCATGGAATTCCAAGTAGTATAGTAAGTGATAGAGATTCCTTATTCACCAGCGAATTCTGAAAGAGTCTATAGGAAGTTTTGGGAACAAAGCTCAAGATGAGTACTGCTTACCATCAACATAGAATGGAAAAACAGAAAGAGCTAACAAGATCATGGAGGATTTGTTAAAAACTTACTAGATTTCAAGGGATCATAGGAAGAATATCTGCATTTAGCCAAGTTTTCATATAACAATAGTTATCGGACTAGTATTGGGATAGCACTGTTTGAAACTTTGTGTGGAAAGCCATGCAAATCTCCTATATGTTGGCTGTAGACCAAAGATAGGTTGGTTCTTGGTCTATATTGGGTTAGGGAAGCTACAGAAAAGATTAAGGTCATTCGAGCTAGGATGAAAGAGGTTCAGTCTAGGCAGAAAAATTATGCAGATAAAAGATGGAAAGATTTGATGTTCTCAGTAGTCGATCATGTTTTCGTTAAGGTGTCATTAATAAAGGGTGCGATTAGATTTGGGAAATCAGGAAAGTTGGCACCAAGATTCGTTGGATCTTTTCCTATTGTTGAGAGGATCGGGATACTCACATATAGAGTTGAGTTACCGAGCAGTTTGGCAAAAGTCCATAATGTTTTCCATGTTTCTCATCGAAAAAAGTGAGTTAGAGACCCAGAGACTACTATAGCACTGACTGTGTTAGAGGATTTGGTAGTAGAAACAGACTTGACCATAGTTAGTAAGCCAACTGGTATAGTTGCAAGAGATGAGAAGAGGCTCCAGAACAAGAGAGTCAGACTGGTGAAAGTCCAGTAGAGTGACGATGAGAAAGACTATACTTTGGATACTGAGAGCAGGATTAGAGACACTTCTTGACTTGTTTGATGGCATGTTTTATCTTCTTGATTGAATTGTTATGTACCTTATCGTAATTTCGAGGACGAAATTCTTTAAGGAGGGGAGTCTATAATACCCCATATTTTAGTAACATTATTTAGGATATTTAATTAACTAAATTGAATAAAATAATGTGTTGATTAAGGAATTGAGATTTGATTTTAATTAAGGGGTAGCCATGCCATTTAGCCAAAGAATTAAAAGAAAAGTTTAAAATGAAGTGGAGGAGGGGTAAAATAGAAAAGAGACCACTCCTATACCCATAAAACTTGGCCGTGTATCTCTATACACATTCACTTTCAATTTTCAAAATTTTAAAAGCTTAAGGCCGGGCACTATTAACAAGAGAAAGAGAAAGAAAGATAAAGGGGAAGCTTAACGAACATCAAATTCATTCAAATCTCACATCCTTAATCTTTAAAGCTAAGGTGAATAGTGTTTACATATCTTATTTGTGTTGTTTTCTATTTTAAGAGGAAATCCAAACTTATTTGCAGTATTTTACCATGTTTTTGAATGATGCAATGATATTATATACTTATTGAAGATTTATATATGTTGATATTGACTTTATGATATGTTTTAAGGAGAAAATCCTATTAAATGATGTCCAAGTGCCTTGCGAATTTTTATATAGACCAAAAATAATATTTTAGTGGTGTGTTTCTATTTTAAAAATTTAAATGTATTTTATATGAATTTTCTGGTAAGGAAAATATTTATTTAGGTTATAAATAATTTATGGATAAATAATAAAGGTTTGGGTCTCAAATTTTTGAATGTTGGAAAAAATATTTAAAGAGATTTAATGGAATTTTTGTAGAATTTTCCTAAGGGGTTTTAATGGGTATATAAAATTATTTAGTGTATGAGACTAAAATTATATATATATATTTATGAATGGAGAAGGAGCCTTTTCTAAATAAATTCAAATGGTTAATTCTAGAAAGTCGGCGGTACTGTCAGAAAAAAGAAACTTACAACCAACCACAATTTCACAAACAAGGAAGGTTAGGTACAAAGAAATAGTTTAAAAGGACAAATAAGCATGTTTTTCACTATTTCGAAGCTTTCGGCACCAGGTTCCGACTCCTTAACCTCGCCTCCAACACTATCGAAACCAATGACTATGGTATTAGGGAATTGGTACGTAGTGAATTAGATTTTGGCGGAAGGAATAGATTCGAAACCAGGGGTTTCGAAGGGGTTGAGGCATTACTTTACTTTTAACAGAAAATGTGCTTTCTTGCTTTCGACTAAGTAGCTTTCGACTTGGTTAGCTTTTGACTAGGTCAAATGGATTTAAAGAAATGATTTTGGTTGGGTTGCGCCTTTGTTTTTATATAATTGCTTTTAACTAGGTCGAAACCTTTAGATGCTGCTTTTTGTCTTTCGACCCGAGGGTTTCTAAAGGGTTTTTTTTTCTTTCTAAAATTTGGCCACTTCTCCAATGCTTTTCGAAGGGATGGTTTGGCACCATCACTTCTTTACTTATGAATGCTTTCGAAAGATAGGCTTTTGACTTAAATGGTTTTAATGACCTATTTTCTACGATTGAAGTATAGCCCAACTGGTTACGAAAGAGATGGTTTAAAAGTTTTCGAAAAGTTTTTTTACACTTTTTTAAATTGAACCTAAGTGCTTTCAAAAGGATTATGTTATCAAGGTTGATGCTTTTGAAAGGTTTTAAAAGATGGTTTCTTTGGGGTGGTTCTTCAGTGGTTTCAAATGAGTCGAAATGGAACGTTTTTCTGGTTGTTTTGAATGGATTAAAAGGAAAGTTTTTCCAAAGGTTTCAAGAGGCAATGTTTAAAGGTTCTAAGAGAAGGATGTCTAAGGTTTTAAAGCTTTCGAAAGGAAGATTCTTCTATGGTTTCGAATGGGTTTTTGAGAATGGTTTCGAAGGATGGTTTTGGCATTTCCGCCTAGGTCAAATAAAGTGTTTTACTTGGTTTAGAAAGCGTACTTTCAGTGGTTTCGAAAGGGGTTCTTTCAATATATTCGAAAGAAGGACTTTCAAAGGTTGAATTATTTTCATCAACTAAGATTTGGGTGAAGTGTATGTGTGTGTGCGCGCGTGTGTATATATATATATATATAACATGGCAAAGTGATTTTTGAGTAAAGCATATAGATTAGATATTTTCCTTGTTTGAGATTGATTTAAAGTTTTAAATCATTTTGAAAAGGTTTTTAAGAAATTTTTTGGGAAGATTTCACTACGTAAAATGACCCAAATATTAGAACACCAGATGGGACTGGCATAAGGTCACCCCCTATACATTAGCTATTAGCCCCAGATAATTTTGTCCAAAATTCCAGTGTGTAGGGATTTGTCACTGGTAAGACTAAAATTATGAATACACACAGAAAGGAATATATGTTTGTATACAGATAAGTTATTGGCGAGCCCGCAAAACCATTAGGATCAGGCGACCTTAGAAGATGATAAGTTAGGGATAGACCGTCTAGAAGAGAAGCATTTAATAGGTAGTTAAGGACAGATCATCCAGAAGATGAGCGTCGAACATATGTTAGATAACTTTTGATATATTATTTGGTAGGTCCAAGTCAACTAAAGGTTAGTTGTTAGCAAAAAAAACTAGAGTGTTTGAACAGATTGTCCATTTGTTACCTAATATGTATGTTTACATAATGATGCTTTACAAATTTTAACTACTTTTGGTTGTACGAAAAGGTTTACAAAAGATATGTTTTAAAAGGATATTAGTGAGGGGAATTCCTTTCCGCTAAGGAGCGTGGTCTCACTTAACATAAAATATCCAAGATGTAATAGTATTATTTACTACTTGCGTTATGTCTAACTTGAAGTTTTTGTCTCCTCTTAAACTCTTGGGTGCTCAAAATTGATTTGAATAGGCTGAGGGTTGAGGTTTTAGAAATTTTGGCAAATAAAGCTTCCGAAGACGAGCAGGTGGATGACGGATAACTTAATAGGATTTACAAATGTTTTGTTGACTCCGCTGTGTATGAAAAGTCAAATATGACTATATTGACACCCATCAACCAAGGGGCATCGTCCTATGTCGCTCTTGGCCTTTTTTGTGATAGATATATTTGATCATTGTCTGGGAAACCTTAAGGGATTATGTAACTTGTATATGATTTATTGTTTTGAAATGTAATCAGTAAAATAATGTTTTTGAAATATATGATTTTGCTCATATCAAGTGCTTCTGATATCATGGATGCCATTAACATTACTGTATTTTATCAACAAAAGTTAATACTATAGATGACTGCAGCTTCTGCAGCACTAAGCTTTTGGCCTTCAGATACGGGATGTTACAAAACATTTTTACTCATAAATTTTTTAATAAAACAAACCTCTCTCTCATGCACACACCTCTTGAATTTGAACCTTATAAGCCCCTTACCAAAAAGGAAGAGAGACTAACAAGAGAGGGAGAATAAGAAATTCTTCAAAAAGAAGAAAGTGAAGAGATGGAAATAGATGAGGAGGAAGAGCAAGAAGAAGAAGAGGAGGAAATGGATAATCTCTTGAAAGCTATGACCAACTATCTCGCTATACAAACAAAGAAAAACTTAGAAACTTCTCAATAATATAAAGAAGCCTAAGTGCTCCTTTAACAAGAAGTTCACTAGCCCCTCAAACAAGGCTGATAAGTACTTGGGAGGATAATACGAAAGCTTGGTCGAAGTTCTTCATCTTCATCATCATCATTCTACATCTATCTTAGCTATCCTTATGTTTTCTAGTTTTTCACTAATGTTATTTTCAAGTATTTTTCATTTTATTAATGTATCTCTCTATTTTATTAAATGAAATTTGCTTAAAGAATTCATTTGTATTGTTAAATATTTTTTTTTGACATTAGCCCAAATATTATGAAACATAAACAAGAATTAAAATAAAATCAAGAAACATGAAAATTATTGCAACATGTTGACATAAGTCCACTATGTATGTTGATATACTCTATTTCTTGTTTGAATTTGAAATTCAAATAAAGATAGTTATTTTTGACTGGATTAGTTACCAATCTGACTTTTCACTTCCATAAAAAGATTTTCCTTCACAAAAAACCCAAAAAAATTCATCTTCCTATTTTATTCCTTTCTGCATGGTCCTTTTCATAAAAATGAACTTAACCAATAAATTTTCAAAACAAAACTAAGTGAAAACCTAATAAAGGCTCTTTAATCTTTCAAGAATGCTCTTTGCTTCTTTCTTCGCAATCAACAACACTTCGAGTTAAGTCTAATGCAAATGATCAAATAATAGGAGAAACAATTCGATTCTCTTCGGCGTATTATTTCTAGTTTCACCAAAGAAGTTCAAACAAACACCTCGGAGTGCTCGAACTCTAAAGTGAAAGTGGATAATGAAGATTAGGAAGTTATCAACACCAATCCTATCTTTAATTCTGAAGGATAGGCCATAGTTCCCAAGAAAATCTAAGTTTTTATTTTGTATTTATAATTTATATTCGTAATATATATTATTTCTACATTTTTAGTCCGTATAATTAACTAGTCACAACTCGTACTTTTATTGCAATTAATTATATATATGTGTAGATTTGTGATGAACTGTTAAAACCGATGTAATTATAGTTATATATAGTTGTCTCTTAGGGTTTTATAATTAGTATTGATTTTGATTCCATATACAACATTATCATATTTCATAGTATTCATTATATGTCACATTTATGGGAATTTTATTTTTTTACCTATTTTTTGTTGATGACAAAGGAGGTGAAAAAATATAATATATACACATACTAAGGGGTAGTTTATTCAAATATGGGGAGTTAACCAATGTAGAGGGGTTACATTATATTTTATAATAAATATATTTACATGTTGTCATCATCAGAAAGAGTGAGATTGTTTACACCACAAACATTGATTTTGATGACAACAGCCATATAAATATAGGTACTAATGTTTTTCCCAGTTGTATAAAATATTTTGCAAGAGATTATACAGGTTTTTACAGGTACATGATAATCGAGTTTGAAGACTGATCAGTAAAATGACTAAAGATCAAGATTCAGAGATGATCAAGACATTTGACGGCATATGAGTTTAGAGATACAGACAAGAAGAGTTCAAGACTAAATTTATAATTAATAGACATTAGATTAACCTGTCAAATCCCTTGAATAACAACTTTCTTTGAATATACTCTTATAAAAATAGTTATTTTATTATGAAAATATTTATTTTTAAAATAAATTTCTACAAATATTTTATAAGAGTTTTATATATTAAAACATTTAAAAATTATGTTTAAATAGTTTCAGAAGAGTTTAGAATTTTGCAACACATTTAAAAGTGCTTTTATTCAAAGTTGACAAGGGTGTGTCGACATACCCTACCTATTTATGTCGACATATGTATTATTGAAGATGAGTCTGTTGAATTTTGAATAGCTGTGATTTTTATTTACATCTCATCACAAATAGGCACATCCCTTCAAATGCTATATAAAGGAACTGGATAACAAATTTCAACAACTACTTTCCCTATATTCTTTCCTCCAAATTCTCATTATACATTCTAAAAATATCCATTATCTATAGTCTTCAAATTCATTCAAATTAAATGTCTACTTTACTATATTTATTCTCTATAATTTACTAACTGATTTGAAAGTACTCTCTCATCAATTCAAAGATCAAAATTGTAACGACCCACTATTTTGGACCATTCAAATCGACAATCATCCATACATATCAGACTTGAATAATTCAAAATAACAGATTGTAATAAAATTTGGAGCAAATAAAATCATTCATAGAATCATAGACACAACAAATATCAGGATAACTCACAACGGAAACAAAAATACCATAGTAGTTCATGAAGCTACTATAACAAAATATCAAAACAAAATACAAAAATCATAGTTTAAAAATGGGTATAATAGGAATCTGGATACATAAGTCAGTAATATAGGAGCAAATAACGAATCGGAAAATTAACTGGATCAGAAACAGATGAATAGATAGGCAGATAAGCTCCAACAAATCTCTAGCAAAAGAAGGTGAATCCAAAGCTGTGGCTCTCAGGCTGATACGAGCGTAAAGTAAAACACAAAACACTCAAACCAGGTCATACATACTTATATAATTTAAACCAACTCAAGTGAACTGTAATAGCAAGGCATAATAACTTTAAGGACGCTTGGGATCACCCATCCTTTAAGGATCCATTAAACCATCAATTAAACAGAAATAAACGCTATCATAGAAATGTCCATATTAAAGTAAACCATGCAACTAACAGTGTAAATGTGACTAGGGTAGCGCAAAGCTACAGTAATCGCTCACCAGTAGTCACACTATCAAATTGAAGGTGTGCATTAAACAATCACTAGGAAATCGAGCGACATACAGAGAAATATACCCGTGGTTATAAATTTCAAATGGTTTATAATTTCAAATTAAAATCATTTATTTAAACCATTAAAAGTGAAATCATTATACTTACAAATCAAATATTCAATTCCCAAAATTTAGCCATTTTTGAGCACATTTATTCACTCATAAACCATAAACATTAAAAATTTCAGCCTTTCACAGCATTTAGAAAATGCTGTAGTAAGTTATACTTGAAACAATTCATTTAAGAAAAAGACAGCACTAAAATAAAACTGCTGTAATATTTAAGTTCATTTGAAACGATTAAGTTAGAAAGGACAGCATTGAAAAATAACTGCTGTAGTATTCAATTACATTTGAAAACAGTTCATTTCAGCCTACTGCAGCACTTATCAAGTGCTCTTGTAGCCCTTTTTAGTTTAAAATTTTTGGTTTCATTCAGCAACCGCAACACTTGCCAAGTGCTGTAATATGCCTTAGTTAAAATTTAGCTATTGTTCATTTGTATCGACCACAGCACTTACAAAGTGATGTGATATCAATTACTTCAGATTTTACGTTAACTCCAGCAATGATAGCATTTCTGAAGGGCTACTAAAGACATTTACAGATTTACAGTAGAATTTTAGCCACAAATAAACTTCAATTTAAACCATTTTTAACTTATGAAATTTCATATTTTTCACTTTAAAAAAGGTTATTTAAATACCCTTGAAGTTATAATTTTATAAAGTAAATTTCATAAAATAAATATCAATAATTTCACTTATTAAATTCAAGTGTACAAATTTCCCATCCTTTACCTTTTAACAATTATTTATCACTTAAATTTCAAATTACCATTTCATACATTGAACTAAATTTCCGTTTTATTTAATTTACTTAAACTTCCATTTAAAACCAAATTTCACAATTCCAAGTCAAGTTAAATTCCAAATTTCCATTTAACTATCCATTTATTTAACATTTTAAACTAACTACATAAATTCAAAATACACTGCAAGTTACTTAACTTTATTTTACAAATAACTTGATATTTTCTTTTATTTTATTTTTATCCAATTCATACATCACTTTTACTGGTTACCAAGTTAAGCTTATAATTCCATTTTACTTAAATTCCCATTATTAAGTTAAATCAAACTTTCACACTACAACTCAAACCATCTATTAACTTATACCATTTAACCTTTTAGAAAATCCCTGCTTAACCATTTAAGTCCAATATAAGTCAAATTTCATATTTTTTTTCTTTCATTTACAATACATGAAATTTATAAGAAATCATATTTTGAAATCAACCACGGGTCCGGATAATGTTTCACACCTAAATCAAGTGATACGGAAATTATCATTTATATCCGTAATCAGTAAAATTTACGGGTTTTGATTATTTCAACCCGCAATCCAAGACAAATACAAATAAATAAAAAAATCACCCAGGCCTATCACTTTAGCCCGTAATGATTTTTCCTATTCTAAAGTCTGTTCAGGTATGTTTCATTTCAACCCATAGTGATTCTATTCTACAGGGAACTTGCAGTGTGAGAAACAGAAATAAATACACAGTATAACTGAATAAAACATAATAGATGACGAGATAAGTTTGTAACAGGGATTAACATTATATAATTAACATCACAGGCAGGTATAACATGATATAACAATTCTACATATTCACTTGTTGTCACTAATTATATAAGTATAAATGTCATGAGTGAAAACTCACCTCTTTACGCTGGAGTTAGCAAACAACACACAATGAAAAAATACAGAAAGCACGATAGCACGACTTTTGATTCGAGTGGAGAGAGAGCCAAGATGTTAATCTTGTATATAACAATAAAATAAAACAGTATATATAAATATATTTACAATACCAAAAACTATTGAAACAAAAAGGAAATAGAATTTATAAAAGACATCACCCAGCTTCCAATTCAATTTTTTGCTTGACGTTAACTCCATGTATACTCGGCCATACATGCTTAGGCTCAGCTTTGGCATGTTTTCAGTTGGGAAATGGATTAGGTATGGAACTGAAAATACAAAGCAAGGTCAAGAATGCAAAGGGTTTTGGAGTTGCAAACATTGGAAGGTCAAAAAGCAAGGTTAAAGAGGAGGTTTGGTTAACCTATTTGACTCAGCCAAAGGTCTATGAGCTCGGCCAGTGGCAAGTACAGTCCATGTCAGGGGTTAGTGATGGTGTTCAGAGGTGGTGCTTGCTTGTGGTGGTTGCTAAGGAGGTGGCCATGGCAACAAAATAAGGTGGTGGAGGTTATAGGAGTACGGCTAGGCAATTTTAGGGGTTTTTGCAACGTTTTTGGAGTTTTTATCCAAAGGAGGGTCACAGCCAGTATAGGTCAGAGGAGGAGCAAGAGTTGTGGCTGTGGACGGTGGGAAGATAGTAGTGGTCAGTGGAGGAGATGGTGAGGTTATAGGCCGAGCAACATATGTGAAAAGATCGAGCAAAACAAGCAAAAATTCAATGGAAAAGTGAAGAAGAAAAAGAGGAAGACATTGCTTACTTTTTTTTCACATCTAAAATACCTTGCAAAATGAAGATGGGAAGAGATTTTTCATATGATATAGGCGGCTAGGAATCAAGGAAATAAATGGCAAAAAATATGGAGGAGTTATGGTATGAAATCAATGGATGGAAAGATAAAGAGATAATAAATCAATACGTAACGCATGCCTTTAATTAAAAATAGGTAATGTATCTTAATTTATGCGTTTCCTATATATTAAAGAAAGGTGTACACAAGAAGCTATCACAAACCAATAATACAATAACGTTAAATTAAATACATTTTAAAGATATGCCTTTCAAAGCAATAACATGCGTGTGTGTGTGTGTGTGTGTGTATATATATATATATATGTAAATGTATGTGTGTGTATATATATATATTTGAAATTTCTTTCCAAGAAATAAATAGGGATCTAAATATTTATCCATTTAATTACTAAATGAATGTATAAATAATTCAAAAAGAAAAATAAGGTAGAGATAGATATTCTAAAAAATAAGTAAATAGTTTTAGGAAAAGTAGGAAAAAAATAAAGAAAATACTCTATTTAATGGAAGTCGAATTAAAAATTGAAAACAATATATAATCAACATTTGAAAATTATAATTATACGTTAAAAATGTTTTTTGAAATAAAATATATGTATAACATATCATGTTACACAAATTAGAACGTGATTTTACAAACAAATATTATTTATATAAATTTAAAATAAACAAATTTGTTAAATAAAACAATTTACACATAATTTTGTAAAAAGCATAACTTTCATGATATTAATCCGATTTAAACGAAATGAAAAGTAGTATTCTTGAAATTAAATCTATTTTCATAATAAAAGATAAAATTCAAAAATTTAAATTTTAAATTTAAAAGTCAAAGTTTGACCATTTTGACAAAAATCCACTTTTTTGGAAATATTCCATTTATTCAGGTTCGGAATTATAATTCACACAAAAGTCAAAATTTATATTTAAAATACCAAAATTTATCCATTTAAATAAATAAAATAAAGTTCTTAGATCCGGAATATCAGTTAAAATAATAAAAAAATTAAAATAATCACAAAATACAGGGTTGTTACACTCTCCCCAACTCAAAACTTTTCGTCCCCGAAAAGGAATGAGGTGCAGGGAAACACAGAAAAATAAAAATGGAATAAGATTTAGACAATATGACAAGGAGATTGAAATTATACCTGATAATTGTTGTTATAGGTAAGTTTAACAAGATGGAGAATAGGAATGCTAGAAGGGAAAGTAGGTTGAAAGACAAGGATGATCCATTATTTTAAAGCTATATAAATTTCAATTATTTAGGAAGGTAAAATAAATGATCAAAATATCCTTTATATAATAATTTATCAAAATACTTTTATAACTCGAAGTTTTAACAAGTTTATCTCTGTTCCCGTAGACTCTGGCAGTGCGTTGATCAGGCGTAAAGCTAGAATTCTTCAGGTACTTAGTAGACCTATTTCAACACCCAGTGAAAATACTGGAAAAACCTTTTAAAAACAGATATGGAAAGTAAAATCCAAATAAAACAACCAAAACCTTTGTCTAACCATGGATCGCAGATACACAATGGTTACATCTGGATCCCCTAGGAAAGAATCCATATCTATAAGCTTTATCTGCCCTGCGAATTATGCCATGATGACTAGTAGACCGCAGATACACAATGATTACGCCTGGATCCCCTAGGAAAAAATCCATATCCGTAAGCTTTCTCAGCCCTGTGGATATCGCTACTAATATGACCTACATAGATCACAGGATACACAATGATTACGCCTGGATCCCTCAGGAAACAATCGGTACCCCTAGGCCATCTCAGGTAGGCGAATTGCGCTATGAAGTCGCGCTCAAAAGACCATGGGTTATGCCATAATGGGACACTCGAGTATCACATTAGGAAAACCAAAAAAAACAGAGAGAATAATATCGATAGAATGAATCCACAATGTGGCCACAAAGCGGATATCAAGCAGAAGACACTTTCCATATCTTTACTTCGAAAATATGTATCATATAGTACCTTTTCAAATCACTTTCAAATATCATACTTATATAAAGTCCATTATACATAAGATTCCATTTTCAAATCGAATACTTTCCAAATCAACAGTATATCAAATCACACTTATATTGACTTCGATTATATAAGATTTATCTTTCCAAATTGAGTACCTTTCAAATCAATAGTTTCCAAATCAACTTCATACTTATACAAAATCCATTTTATATAAGTTCGATAACTTCCAAATCAAGTATTTAATATTACAAGGTTCTCAATTTCAAATCATTTCAATATCAATTCAATTTCAAAATCATATACGATTTTACCAAGTCATTTCTTCCAAATTAAATATCTTCAATATCAAAGTTTCCAAAAATAATAGTTTTAGAAAATAATCCAAATTTCCAAATCAACATAATTTTTGTCAAACAAATTCATTTCAAAAAATTATCATATGCATACTGGGTTTTAAATTCCAATCTATTTTCGAAACCAAATAGTTTCCCAAAATCAATTATACTCAAAATGGTTACTAAGTTTAAAACCTTCAACTATTTATTTTTATACGAAAAATCCAATTGACCATTGGAAAGATTATTATTCTATATATATATACTTCATTCAAAACATTTCAAATCTGTATTTCATACTAGTAAAATTCAAAATAGTCTTATTCATTTACCTAATAAAGCAGTTTCAAACTTATTTAAATCATATTAAAACATACAAAATGTAACGACCCTAGATTTTAATTTAATTTAAATTTGATAATTAAATGAAATTTTGAATAAAAAATTTATAAAAATTATCATAAATGGAAGCGAGTTTCCCCGAGTTCAAGTATATTCTATATAAATCATTTAAATTTTTAAATATTATATATATATGTATATATGTGAATATATATCTGTATATGTATATTTGGATATATATGAGTCAATTTCAAATTATAAAATCTTGAGTGTATATATATATATATATATTGATTTGAATTTAAATCTTAGATGCATGATTTAATAAATATTTGGGTTATAAAATAAATTAAGAAAAATATATATATATATAGTAACTCATAAATAAATTTTAACAACATGTTAAAACAGAAGTTATTCATACTATAAAGTAATAAAACACAAACATAAACAAAATAAAATATCTTTTAATTAAATATAAACTATTGAAATAAATATATAGAAAGATACAAAACAATTTGTATGTAAGATAAAATAAATACTCAAAATAAAAATAGAAGTTCACTTATTTTGTAAAGTAATAATAATTTTAAGTTATGAATAAAAATAAGAACATTGATATATAAAAACAATAACAATGCATGTAAACAAAATAAGAAACAAATGTACTTACCAAGTTAAAATAAATGATTAAAAATTTAACATAGAAACATATTTATTAAAGTATAAGATAAGGAAAGTAAGTATCCATAGTAAACTAAAAATAAAATAAATACAAGTATGCAAGACAAAAAAATATAAAAACAAATAAATGTTTTCAGCTGAGCAAATACATGCAAGTAAAAGAAATAAAGTATATCAACATCAAGTACATGAGCAAAAGCAAGATATCAGCCACCACTATCTCTAATGTTTGTACAAGCCGAGCTAAAGAAGAAAACATGCAAGTAGAAAACAAATAAATAAAAATAATAACAACAAGTATATGCAGCCCAAAATGCAGGAAATGAAAAGAACATAGACAAAGTAAAAAGGTACATACATGAACAAAACAATATATCTTTGAACAAACAATTCAAATATAATGCCTGTAAACAAAAGAAAATGCAAAGCAAGAGGCAATATTATAAGCATAAAAGAGGATAAGTTTGAAAGTATAAAGGACTTAAGTCATTAATGCAAAGATGTCCTTGGTACACACCACATTACCTATCAGCCACCACGAATCTCTCAACTGAGATTTGCATAATGAGCAAACAATAAAAAAATCTGGTCAGATGGATTGTACAATATAAGATAACAATCCCCTGTACACTTTCTTTTATAATATCATCCTTGTTTCATTAATTCGATATTCAAAAGCTAAGAAAACTGAAAACAAAGCTATGTAAATCTGTAATCATATCTTCATCAAACCTGGAAACAAAATTGAGTTGCAAATGCAAATCCAAAGCCTGAGAATTCAGCCTGTAAGCAAAGCAAAACCTCTCCTCTGTTTAATTCTTCTGAGACAGGTGAGTACCATTTTTTTTTTTAAATAATTATACCTCTGATGTTACTTAAAATGTTGTGATGGAAGTTTGCTTTGAAGTATGGTTTGAGTATGGATATGAATCTGATAAAGTTATGCATTTATAAAAAAGGCTGTATGAATACAAATATACTCCTCTGTCTTCTTGTTTCAGAGCACCCCTCTTGATCAAACTAATATCTAAACATTCGATTGTTGTTAGGCCTTGTTTCCAACAACAAATGTGTGAGTTTAGGTATAAATTCAAACTTAAAAATAGTTTCAAGAAGGATAAGAATATACAGTATAAAAAGAATGTGGTTTTTACAGAGAAAGTTCAAATTTTGAATAAATTCGAATGTCACGATTTAATGATTCAATTACATAATATGAACTGGCATTAGAAGATAGGATTTTTAAAGCAAGTTTGATGATTTTTAGTTATGTGTTCAAGGTGCGGTATATAAAGGAACCAAAATTGCTTTTTCATGAATTTCTGTTGATTTAACGAATTATAGATGTTGAAATTTGAGGTGAAGTTAGCTTGTTGATTCATAAATACAGGAAAATTGTAAAAAAAATTATCTACTGCAAGACTTGAGGTGTCGAGGCGAGGTTAGGGTTTAAACTCGGAATTGATGGGGTCTGGAAACAAGGTGTTTTCGCCACGGCTGGTTGATCGAGTGCGATGTGAATCAGAGAAAACGTAGGGGTCGCGGTGATGAGTAGATGGCCGGAGTTGTACGAACTCTGGTGGACGGGACAGTGGGGGCGAACCGATTTACTGGAGGTTGTTTTGGGGTTCCAATCCCTGGGGTAGCTCGATTTCGTTTGTAGGCTTTTGAGTGTCGATTGATGATTGATGTTGGTTGCTGCATCGTTGAGTGATGCGTTGGGGTTCATGGCGATGGTCAGAGCCGTTGAAATCCTGTGTGCACGTGCACGCCATAGGCTCGTGTATCTGGGAAAGGATGTTGAGTTGTTTGGGGAAGGAAGAGCAATGGTTTTGGGTGGTTTTCTTCAGCTTGGGCTTCGGCCCAATTGGCATGTGACGTGTAAATTTGGGTTCGAGGCGAGACCTGGGCGCGTGGGTTTGTTTCCACAAGTTACTGCTGTTGTAACTTGAATATAAAAAAAAAAGAGAAAAAAAAGAGAGGGAGAGTAGAAGAAAGAAATACACAGTAGAAGGAGGACTCGGGGAAATTGCGTGACGCACTCAGAGTAACACTCGAGTGATACCTGGGTAGATCTCGGGTGTTGTGTTGAAGGGTTTTAAGCCAGCAGAATTTTGAGATTAATAAAGTTAAACGAGTTTAAATATCTTGCATCCGAAGGGAATTTGATTTCAAAGTCTTTTAAATTTCTTTCATTTCAAAAGTATTAGTTTAACTTGTAAATTTAAAGATTTTAAAAGTTAGTTTTAAAATTTATTTAAAGATCAATTAATATCCACTTTAAAATTTGAAAATTTAAAATAAAATTCAAAAGTAAATTTGAAAATATATAGTATTAAACATATTTGTAAGTGAAAATTTTAACCATCGATAAGAATGAGTTTCACTTTAAAGTTAATGAAAAAAAAAAAAAAACTCAGTAATTTAAAATTCATTAGTTATTGAGTTAATTAGAATGGAATAATTAATGTTTTGTATTAATTAGTAAATAGAAGTTTAAAGTTATAAATCAAGGTTTAGGTTAATTAATTAAGAGTCAATTAATTAAAAGGATAATTACATTAATTAAGGATTAATGATTACTGGTTAATTAAGTTATGATTGAAAAATAATTAATTAAAGTAAATGATTAAGTTTAATTAATCATGTAATTAACTTAAAGGTTAATTAAATTAATGTGATAAATTAAGAATAATTAATTAAGGTGATTAACTAATTAATTTATAATTTATCGGGATTTGATCATTAATTCGTAAGTAATTAAATTAATTAAAAATTTAATTGAATTAATTTAGGATTAAACAATTAATTAATCCTACTTATAAATGACGATTGAATGCTTGACTTTACTTATGAATGGTTGTATTGTATAAGATGCCTTGAATTGATTATCCTATCTGATCTGTGATATTTTGTTCTATGCTTTGAGCTGTGTACAGATTATTTGTTTACATTCGTATATTATCTGTGAATGAACGATAAGCGTTATAGTTTATATCGCTTATCAACTATATTTCTGTGTTTTAATTTGTGATGATGATGATGTTGCACTATTGTGTTAAACCTCTGGACCACACCTTACACACACAATAATGGATTTCACGAGGAAATCGGTTAAGTCACAGATATTTGAAATAGTTTTAAATTTGAATTTTTAAATTCAAATGTTTTGGAAATGGAATCGGAATAAATGTGAAAAGCTTTTGGAACGGAATTTCAAAATAAAAATTTATTATTTTTAAATTACTTGATTAAGTTTTGGAATTTAAAACAATTTGATTTAAATTTAAATTCAATACTTGAAATTGAATTCTATGATTTGAAATTAGGGATTAAAAGATGTTATATTGGTTATATAGGGATTAAACCACTTTTAAGTATTGTTTTTGGGAATTTGAATTTAACCCAAGGATTTCAACTCGTATAAATGAATCAGATTTCCAAAATGAAAACTGTTGTTTTCAAATGATAAACACTTTTAGATAAGAACTGAGATTCCAGTTAATTAGGGGAATTTCAAGATTGAATAGAGAAACGATTTTCCTAAGTTATGAATGAATTCTTTTTGAAAGCTATAAATTAAATCTGTTTATTTTTAACAGATTTAAATTGATGATTTGTTTAAATCAAATTGAAATGAAATTGTTTTGAAGGCTATAAGTTAAATCTTTGATTTAAAGATTTAACGAGTTAATCAAATTGAAATGGAAATTGATTTGGAAAATCTGTGAATGAATCTTTTGTTTAAAAGATTTAAATGTGAAAATTGTTTAAACCGTTAAAGGTTGTGAAAGTGAATCTTTTTGTTTAAAGATTGAAAATGGTAATTTGTTAAGCCATTTGAAGAAAAGTTTTGAATTATTAAGTTGTGACTTAATTGAAATCCCAATATCCAGATATTTTTAAAATATTTGCGCTCACTATTCGGGTTAACCGGGAAAGGACCATGGGGTCGTATAACCCATTCTGAATATGTGATACGTCGTTATGAATTGCATTTGAAGATCGGTGTTGAAGACCGGTATTTGCAAGAGCGATAGGATGAACTATCGATTGACTCTGCACCGAGTTGCTCCGGTATAGAGTTCTCCATATGTGATGGTGAATCTGATCAGGATTGTGAATATCCGGATTGCAAGGACTTCTTTGTAAGTGCCTTCGGTTCTGTTCGAGCCCGGAACAGACTTGTATGGATTGTATGCCTGACATTACAATTTGAGATATAAAGCCGATTTCTTTCAAATATATTTCTGTTGGTGGCGGAGAATTTATTCTTTGCTTAACACCCTTCTTTGAGACGTACGAGCTCAAAGGTTATATAGTTGAAGTTATCAGCAATATATCCCATTTTGGTAATGTGACATGCTGAGTGATGCTGAAATGATCATTGTGTTGATTATTTGTGATAGGATCATTTATTTGATCGTCTATCTTAGTGATCATTGTGTTGATCATTTGTTGACCCAAAGCACGGCTTTTTGTACAAAGTGTGTTTTTGTGGACGTGACTTCGTCGAGCCTCACATCCCGGAAATGGTCAAAACAGGAAAGATGCGGCAAGGTTATTAGGGGTTGCTGTAGCTCCCCTTAGGGTATGTACATTTCCTTCTGGATAGAGGTTGTATCATGGTATGGAGCCCAGATATTTAACCTATGTGGTTACTACGAGTTTATTACTTTGTGGTTGTTGGTTATCGGGATCCCGTGAAAAAGGTCGTTTACGATCGGGGAATGGCGTGCTCGTGTCAGTAGTTACCCAGTTAGGGGTAACCCGGCCTTGTGTTGGCAGAGATCCGGTTTGGTTCTCGGGGGCGTCCTTCCAGAGGCGTTCTCAGTGGCAATGGGAAGTTCCTTGGCCTGACCATTTGTTGGAAATCCAATTCCCAATACGAAACCCTGTACGGTTTTAGTTGTAGAACCTGCCATTTACTTATGGTGGTCACCACTGTTTAGATGGTAGCTATAGTAGGCATACGATAATGGTCGTATGTTGGCTAAGATTAATATTCTATTTTCGAAATGATTTACTTCACTATGCACTAGTAATAATATCAAAGAATTCTTTAATGCGTATCAAGCATCTTTGACTATCATAAGGAGAAATCTCCTCCGATTCTGCGTTTGCATTGTGTGTGTGTGCGGGAGGCCTTATGGTAGTCTCATTTTTCAAAAGCATTTCGAATTGACTTTAAAATCTTTTGTTGATTGTTTAGAGATAAACTGTTTTTGTTGCTCACACCAGTCCCACGACTGACTCGGAGTTTATTGTTTTCTTTCCTAAACTCTGGGTGCTCATTATTCTCTACACGAGCAGTCTAGAGTTGGGTTTTTCAGATAGCTAGATTTAACAGATTATCTAGAGTTAGTTCAGTCTTTGGATCGCACCAGTCTTGGTTATCTTGGTGCATTGTTATTGGGAGTTCTTGTTATTTCTGGATTGATTCTTGGAAATGGAGTTACAGTTATTTTTGGAGTTCTTCCTTGAAGACTATCTTAGAGTTATTTGTTCCGCTGCTATTTTATTGTATCATCTCTGATGTATATTGATATCTACTGGATCATCTGTTGTATCAGATATTGTATCAAAGCTGTATATCAATGTATTATTCTTTTATTCCGCTGTGTTATTTACTTAATGATTGTTATAAGCTCCGGCGAATCGGATTTGAACGGTCGAATCTATGGCATTCGAATACGATTTGAAGTATGGATGTCGATTTTCGAGCGGGCAAAAATCTGAAACGTTACATGTGGTATCAGAGCTAAGGTGAAACTTTAGCTCAGGAGTGTAACACGTTAAGTAACTCATTATAGATAGGGTGAAGTATCCCTAGAATGAGTAATCCTTAAGATATCCGTTTGAATGCCTCAGTAAGTTCTCTTACTATCTACTGATAGTGAGTATGAGTGCAAGAAGAGAACGAGATAGGGGACAGGGAAATACGACTATAATTGGTCAATACTCTGTAACAACAGTGGAAATAACTTTCTCTATCAATTTTCTTTAATTCGTTTCTAAATTCTTTTGATTCCTTCGTACCAGCTACAAGAAGAAGTTTCGGTGTGATGGTGGCTCTACGAATCATTGTAGAAAATTCTTACTTCGTATCTTCATCGATTTCTTATCAGTTTTTCGTTTTAAACTTCAATGAATTTGAAATTTAGAATTAAAATTTTGAATAAATTAGAAATTGGAAATTTTGAATAAATTAGAAATTTTAATTGAATTAAATTGATTAATAGAATATGAAGAATGATTAGAATTGTATCGATAAAATGATTTTGTTTAAAACCAAAATTTGAAATTTTAATTATAATTTCTTGTATCTATTATTGATATTCTGATTTGGTGAGCCAATTGCAGAACTGATATCCAGTTTGATCTGAAAGATATTTCTTTATCTTTCATCTATCTGTGTTGTTTTCGTGCCTGCGAATTTCGAGGACGAAATTCTTTTAAGGGGGGAAGTTTGTAACGACCCTAGATTTTAATTTAATTTAAATTTGATAATTAAATGAAATTTTGAATAAAAAATTTATAAAAATTATCATAAATGGAAGCGAGTTTCCCCGAGTTCAAGTATATTCTATATAAATCATTTAAATTTTTAAATATTATATATATATGTATATATGTGAATATATATCTGTATATGTATATTTGGATATATATGAGTCAATTTCAAATTATAAAATCTTGAGTGTATATATATATATATATATTTTGATTTGAATTTAAATCTTAGATGCATGATTTAATAAATATTTGGGTTATAAAATAAATTAAGAAAAATATATATATATATAGTAACTCATAAATAAATTTTAACAACATGTTAAAACAGAAGTTATTCATACTATAAAGTAATAAAACACAAACATAAACAAAATAAAATATCTTTTAATTAAATATAAACTATTGAAATAAATATATAGAAAGATACAAAACAATTTGTATGTAAGATAAAATAAATACTCAAAATAAAAATAGAAGTTCAATTATTTTGTAAAGTAATAATAATTTTAAGTTATGAATAAAAATAAGAACATTGATATATAAAAACAATAACAATGCATGTAAACAAAATAAGAAACAAATGTACTTACCAAGTTAAAATAAATGATTAAAAATTTAACATAGAAACATATTTATTAAAGTATAAGATAAGGAAAGTAAGTATCCATAGTAAACTAAAAATAAAATAAATACAAGTATGCAAGACAAAAAAATATAAAAACAAATAAATGTTTTCAGCTGAGCAAATACATGCAAGTAAAAGAAATAAAGTATATCAACATCAAGTACATGAGCAAAAGCAAGATATCAGCCACCACTATCTCTAATGTTTGTACAAGCCGAGCTAAAGAAGAAAACATGCAAGTAGAAAACAAATAAATAAAAATAATAACAACAAGTATATGCAGCCCAAAATGCAGGAAATGAAAAGAACATAGACAAAGTAAAAAGGTACATACATGAAAAAAACAATATATCTTTGAACAAACAATTCAAATATAATGCCTGTAAACAAAAGAAAATGCAAAGCAAGAGGCAATATTATAAGCATAAAAGAGGATAAGTTTGAAAGTATAAAGGACTTAAGTCATTAATGCAAAGATGTCCTTGGTACACACCACATTACCTATCAGCCACCACGAATCTCTCAACTGAGATTTGCATAATGAGCAAACAATAAAAAAATCTGGTCAGATGGATTGTACAATATAAGATAACAATCCCCTGTACACTTTCTTTTATAATATCATCCTTGTTTCATTAATTCGATATTCAAAAGCTAAGAAAACTGAAAACAAAGCTATGTAAATCTGTAATCATATCTTCATCAAACCTGGAAACAAAATTGAGTTGCAAATGCAAATCCAAAGCCTGAGAATTCAGCCTGTAAGCAAAGCAAAACCTCTCCTCTGTTTAATTCTTCTGAGACAGGTGAGTACCATTTTTTTTTTTAAATAATTATACCTCTGATGTTACTTAAAATGTTGTGATGGAAGTTTGCTTTGAAGTATGGTTTGAGTATGGATATGAATCTGATAAAGTTATGCATTTATAAAAAAGGCTGTATGAATACAAATATACTCCTCTGTCTTCTTGTTTCAGAGCACCCCTCTTGATCAAACTAATATCTAAACATTCGATTGTTGTTAGGCCTTGTTTCCAACAACAAATGTGTGAGTTTAGGTATAAATTCAAACTTAAAAATAGTTTCAAGAAGGATAAGAATATACAGTATAAAAAGAATGTGGTTTTTACAGAGAAAGTTCAAATTTTGAATAAATTCGAATGTCACGATTTAATGATTCAATTACATAATATGAACTGGCATTAGAAGATAGGATTTTTAAAGCAAGTTTGATGATTTTTAGTTATGTGTTCAAGGTGCGGTATATAAAGGAACCAAAATTGCTTTTTCATGAATTTCTGTTGATTTAACGAATTATAGATGTTGAAATTTGAGGTGAAGTTAGCTTGTTGATTCATAAATACAGGAAAATTGTAAAAAAAATTATCTACTGCAAGACTTGAGGTGTCGAGGCGAGGTTAGGGTTTAAACTCGGAATTGATGGGGTCTGGAAACAAGGTGTTTTCGCCACGGCTGGTTGATCGAGTGCGATGTGAATCAGAGAAAACGTAGGGGTCGCGGTGATGAGTAGATGGCCGGAGTTGTACGAACTCTGGTGGACGGGACAGTGGGGGCGAATCGATTTACTGGAGGTTGTTTTGGGGTTCCAATCCCTGGGGTAGCTCGATTTCGTTTGTAGGCTTTTGAGTGTCGATTGATGATTGATGTTGGTTGCTGCATCGTTGAGTGATGCGTTGGGGTTCATGGCGATGGTCGGAGCCGTTGAAATCCTGTGTGCACGTGCACGCCATAGGCTCGTGTATCTGGGAAAGGATGTTGAGTTGTTTGGGGAAGGAAGAGCAATGGTTTTGGGTGGTTTTCTTCAGCTTGGGCTTCGGCCCAATTGGCATGTGACGTGTAAATTTGGGTTCGAGGCGAGACCTGGGCGCGTGGGTTTGTTTCCACACGTTACTGCTGTTGTAACTTGAATATAAAAAAAAAAGAGAAAAAAAAGAGAGGGAGAGTAGAAGAAAGAAATACACAGTAGAAGGAGGACTCGGGGAAATTGCGTGACGCACTCAGAGTAACACTCGAGTGATACCTGGGTAGATCTCGGGTGTTGTGTTGAAGGGTTTTAAGCCAGCAGAATTTTGAGATTAATAAAGTTAAACGAGTTTAAATATCTTGCATCCGAAGGGAATTTGATTTCAAAGTCTTTTAAATTTCTTTCATTTCAAAAGTATTAGTTTAACTTGTAAATTTAAAGATTTTAAAAGTTAGTTTTAAAATTTATTTAAAGATCAATTAATATCCACTTTAAAATTTGAAAATTTAAAATAAAATTCAAAAGTAAATTTGAAAATATATAGTATTAAACATATTTGTAAGTGAAAATTTTAACCATCGATAAGAATGAGTTTCACTTTAAAGTTAATGAAAAAAAAAAAAAAAACTCAGTAATTTAAAATTCATTAGTTATTGAGTTAATTAGAATGGAATAATTAATGTTTTGTATTAATTAGTAAATAGAAGTTTAAAGTTATAAATCAAGGTTTAGGTTAATTAATTAAGAGTCAATTAATTAAAAGGATAATTACATTAATTAAGGATTAATGATTACTGGTTAATTAAGTTATGATTGAAAAATAATTAATTAAAGTAAATGATTAAGGTTAATTAATCATGTAATTAACTTAAAGGTTAATTAAATTAATGTGATAAATTAAGAATAATTAATTAAGGTGATTAACTAATTAATTTATAATTTATCGGGATTTGATCATTAATTCGTAAGTAATTAAATTAATTAAAAATTTAATTGAATTAATTTAGGATTAAACAATTAATTAATCCTACTTATAAATGACGATTGAATGCTTGACTTTACTTATGAATGGTTGTATTGTATAAGATGCCTTGAATTGATTATCCTATCTGATCTGTGATATTTTGTTCTATGCTTTGAGCTGTGTACAGATTATTTGTTTACATTCGTATATTATCTGTGAATGAACGATAAGCGTTATAGTTTATATCGCTTATCAACTATATTTCTGTGTTTTAATTTGTGATGATGATGATGTTGCACTATTGTGTTAAACCTCTGGACCACACCTTACACACACAATAATGGATTTCACGAGGAAATCGGTTAAGTCACAGATATTTGAAATAGTTTTAAATTTGAATTTTTAAATTCAAATGTTTTGGAAATGGAATCGGAATAAATGTGAAAAGCTTTTGGAACGGAATTTCAAAATAAAAATTTATTATTTTTAAATTACTTGATTAAGTTTTGGAATTTAAAACAATTTGATTTAAATTTAAATTCAATACTTGAAATTGAATTCTATGATTTGAAATTAGGGATTAAAAGATGTTATATTGGTTATATAGGGATTAAACCACTTTTAAGTATTGTTTTTGGGAATTTGAATTTAACCCAAGGATTTCAACTCGTATAAATGAATCAGATTTCCAAAATGAAAACTGTTGTTTTCAAATGATAAACACTTTTAGATAAGAACTGAGATTCCAGTTAATTAGGGGAATTTCAAGATTGAATAGAGAAACGATTTTCCTAAGTTATGAATGAATTCTTTTTGAAAGCTATAAATTAAATCTGTTTATTTTTAACAGATTTAAATTGATGATTTGTTTAAATCAAATTGAAATGAAATTGTTTTGAAGGCTATAAGTTAAATCTTTGATTTAAAGATTTAACGAGTTAATCAAATTGAAATGGAAATTGATTTGGAAAATCTGTGAATGAATCTTTTGTTTAAAAGATTTAAATGTGAAAATTGTTTAAACCGTTAAAGGTTGTGAAAGTGAATCTTTTTGTTTAAAGATTGAAAATGGTAATTTGTTAAGCCATTTGAAGAAAAGTTTTGAATTATTAAGTTGTGACTTAATTGAAATCCCAATATCCAGATATTTTTAAAATATTTGCGCTCACTATTCGGGTTAACCGGGAAAGGACCATGGGGTCGTATAACCCATTCTGAATATGTGATACGTCGTTATGAATTGCATTTGAAGATCGGTGTTGAAGACCGGTATTTGCAAGAGCGATAGGATGAACTATCGATTGACTCTGCACCGAGTTGCTCCGGTATAGAGTTCTCCATATGTGATGGTGAATCTGATCAGGATTGTGAATATCCGGATTGCAAGGACTTCTTTGTAAGTGCCTTCGGTTCTGTTCGAGCCCGGAACAGACTTGTATGGATTGTATGCCTGACATTACAATTTGAGATATAAAGCCGATTTCTTTCAAATATATTTCTGTTGGTGGCGGAGAATTTATTCTTTGCTTAACACCCTTCTTTGAGACGTACGAGCTCAAAGGTTATATAGTTGAAGTTATCAGCAATATATCCCATTTTGGTAATGTGACATGCTGAGTGATGCTGAAATGATCATTGTGTTGATTATTTGTGATAGGATCATTTATTTGATCGTCTATCTTAGTGATCATTGTGTTGATCATTTGTTGACCCAAAGCACGGCTTTTTGTACAAAGTGTGTTTTTGTGGACGTGACTTCGTCGAGCCTCACATCCCGGAAATGGTCAAAACAGGAAAGATGCGGCAAGGTTATTAGGGGTTGCTGTAGCTCCCCTTAGGGTATGTACATTTCCTTCTGGATAGAGGTTGTATCATGGTATGGAGCCCAGATATTTAACCTATGTGGTTACTACGAGTTTATTACTTTGTGGTTGTTGGTTATCGGGATCCCGTGAAAAAGGTCGTTTACGATCGGGGAATGGCGTGCTCGTGTCAGTAGTTACCCAGTTAGGGGTAACCCGGCCTTGTGTTGGCAGAGATCCGGTTTGGTTCTCGGGGGCGTCCTTCCAGAGGCGTTCTCAGTGGCAATGGGAAGTTCCTTGGCCTGACCATTTGTTGGAAATCCAATTCCCAATACGAAACCCTGTACGGTTTTAGTTGTAGAACCTGCCATTTACTTATGGTGGTCACCACTGTTTAGATGGTAGCTAAAGTAGGCATACGATAATGGTCGTATGTTGGCTAAGATTAATATTCTATTTTCGAAATGATTTACTTCACTATGCACTAGTAATAATATCAAAGAATTCTTTAATGCGTATCAAGCATCTTTGACTATCATAAGGAGAAATCTCCTCCGATTCTGCGTTTGCATTGTGTGTGTGTGCGGGAGGCCTTATGGTAGTCTCATTTTTCAAAAGCATTTCGAATTGACTTTAAAATCTTTTGTTGATTGTTTAGAGATAAACTGTTTTTGTTGCTCACACCAGTCCCACGACTGACTCGGAGTTTATTGTTTTCTTTCCTAAACTCTGGGTGCTCATTATTCTCTACACGAGCAGTCTAGAGTTGGGTTTTTCAGATAGCTAGATTTAACAGATTATCTAGAGTTAGTTCAGTCTTTGGATCGCACCAGTCTTGGTTATCTTGGTGCATTGTTATTGGGAGTTCTTGTTATTTCTGGATTGATTCTTGGAAATGGAGTTACAGTTATTTTTGGAGTTCTTCCTTGAAGACTATCTTAGAGTTATTTGTTCCGCTGCTATTTTATTGTATCATCTCTGATGTATATTGATATCTACTGGATCATCTGTTGTATCAGATATTGTATCAAAGCTGTATATCAATGTATTATTCTTTTATTCCGCTGTGTTATTTACTTAATGATTGTTATAAGCTCCGGCGAATCGGATTTGAACGGTCGAATCTATGGCATTCGAATACGATTTGAAGTATGGATGTCGATTTTCGAGCGGGCAAAAATCTGAAACGTTACATGTGGTATCAGAGCTAAGGTGAAACTTTAGCTCAGGAGTGTAACACGTTAAGTAACTCATTATAGATAGGGTGAAGTATCCCTAGAATGAGTAATCCTTAAGATATCCGTTTGAATGCCTCAGTAAGTTCTCTTACTATCTACTGATAGTGAGTATGAGTGCAAGAAGAGAACGAGATAGGGGACAGGGAAATACGACTATAATTGGTCAATACTCTGTAACAACAGTGGAAATAACTTTCTCTATCAATTTTCTTTAATTCGTTTCTAAATTCTTTTGATTCCTTCGTACCAGCTACAAGAAGAAGTTTCGGTGTGATGGTGGCTCTACGAATCATTGTAGAAAATTCTTACTTCGTATCTTCATCGATTTCTTATCAGTTTTTCGTTTTAAACTTCAATGAATTTGAAATTTAGAATTAAAATTTTGAATAAATTAGAAATTGGAAATTTTGAATAAATTAGAAATTTTAATTGAATTAAATTGATTAATAGAATATGAAGAATGATTAGAATTGTATCGATAAAATGATTTTGTTTAAAACCAAAATTTGAAATTTTAATTATAATTTCCTGTATCTATTATTGATATTCTGATTTGGTGAGCCAATTGCAGAACTGATATCCAGTTTGATCTGAAAGATATTTCTTTATCTTTCATCTATCTGTGTTGTTTTCGTGCCTGCGAATTTTGAGGACGAAATTCTTTTAAGGGGGGAAGTTTGTAACGACCCTAGATTTTAATTTAATTTAAATTTGATAATTAAATGAAATTTTGAATAAAAAATTTATAAAAATTATCATAAATGGAAGCGAGTTTCCCCGAGTTCAAGTATATTCTATATAAATCATTTAAATTTTTAAATATTATATATATATGTATATATGTGAATATATATCTGTATATGTATATTTGGATATATATGAGTCAATTTCAAATTATAAAATCTTGAGTGTATATATATATATATATATATTGATTTGAATTTAAATCTTAGATGCATGATTTAATAAATATTTGGGTTATAAAATAAATTAAGAAAAATATATATATATATATATAGTAACTCATAAATAAATTTTAACAACATGTTAAAACAGAAGTTATTCATACTATAAAGTAATAAAACACAAACATAAACAAAATAAAATATCTTTTAATTAAATATAAACTATTGAAATAAATATATAGAAAGATACAAAACAATTTGTATGTAAGATAAAATAAATACTCAAAATAAAAATAGAAGTTCACTTATTTTGTAAAGTAATAATAATTTTAAGTTATGAATAAAAATAAGAACATTGATATATAAAAACAATAACAATGCATGTAAACAAAATAAGAAACAAATGTACTTACCAAGTTAAAATAAATGATTAAAAATTTAACATAGAAACATATTTATTAAAGTATAAGATAAGGAAAGTAAGTATCCATAGTAAACTAAAAATAAAATAAATACAAGTATGCAAGACAAAAAAATATAAAAACAAATAAATGTTTTCAGCTGAGCAAATACATGCAAGTAAAAGAAATAAAGTATATCAACATCAAGTACATGAGCAAAAGCAAGATATCAGCCACCACTATCTCTAATGTTTGTACAAGCCGAGCTAAAGAAGAAAACATGCAAGTAGAAAACAAATAAATAAAAATAATAACAACAAGTATATGCAGCCCAAAATGCAGGAAATGAAAAGAACATAGACAAAGTAAAAAGGTACATACATGAACAAAACAATATATCTTTGAACAAACAATTCAAATATAATGCCTGTAAACAAAAGAAAATGCAAAGCAAGAGGCAATATTATAAGCATAAAAGAGGATAAGTTTGAAAGTATAAAGGACTTAAGTCATTAATGCAAAGATGTCCTTGGTACACACCACATTACCTATCAGCCACCACGAATCTCTCAACTGAGATTTGCATAATGAGCAAACAATAAAAAAATCTGGTCAGATGGATTGTACAATATAAGATAACAATCCCCTGTACACTTTCTTTTATAATATCATCCTTGTTTCATTAATTCGATATTCAAAAGCTAAGAAAACTGAAAACAAAGCTATGTAAATCTGTAATCATATCTTCATCAAACCTGGAAACAAAATTGAGTTGCAAATGCAAATCCAAAGCCTGAGAATTCAGCCTGTAAGCAAAGCAAAACCTCTCCTCTGTTTAATTCTTCTGAGACAGGTGAGTACCATTTTTTTTTTTTAAATAATTATACCTCTAATGTTACTTAAAATGTTGTGATGGAAGTTTGCTTTGAAGTATGGTTTGAGTATGGATATGAATCTGATAAAGTTATGCATTTATAAAAAAGGCTGTATGAATACAAATAACTCCTCTGTCTTCTTGTTTCAGAGCACCCCTCTTGATCAAACTAATATCTAAACATTCGATTGTTGTTAGGCCTTGTTTCCAACAACAAATGTGTGAGTTTAGGTATAAATTCAAACTTAAAAATAGTTTCAAGAAGGATAAGAATATACAGTATAAAAAGAATGTGGTTTTTACAGAGAAAGTTCAAATTTTGAATAAATTCGAATGTCACGATTTAATGATTCAATTACATAATATGAACTGGCATTAGAAGATAGGATTTTTAAAGCAAGTTTGATGATTTTTAGTTATGTGTTCAAGGTGCGGTATATAAAGGAACCAAAATTGCTTTTTCATGAATTTCTGTTGATTTAACGAATTATAGATGTTGAAATTTGAGGTGAAGTTAGCTTGTTGATTCATAAATACAGGAAAATTGTAAAAAAAATTATCTACTGCAAGACTTGAGGTGTCGAGGCGAGGTTAGGGTTTAAACTCGGAATTGATGGGGTCTGGAAACAAGGTGTTTTCGCCACGGCTGGTTGATCGAGTGCGATGTGAATCAGAGAAAACGTAGGGGTCGCGGTGATGAGTAGATGGCCGGAGTTGTACGAACTCTGGTGGACGGGACAGTGGGGGCGAACCGATTTACTGGAGGTTGTTTTGGGGTTCCAATCCCTGGGGTAGCTCGATTTCGTTTGTAGGCTTTTGAGTGTCGATTGATGATTGATGTTGGTTGCTGCATCGTTGAGTGATGCGTTGGGGTTCATGGCGATGGTCGGAGCCGTTGAAATCCTGTGTGCACGTGCACGCCATAGGCTCGTGTATCTGGGAAAGGATGTTGAGTTGTTTGGGGGAAGGAAGAGCAATGGTTTTGGGTGGTTTTCTTCAGCTTGGGCTTCGGCCCAATTGGCATGTGACGTGTAAATTTGGGTTCGAGGCGAGACCTGGGCGCGTGGGTTTGTTTCCACAAGTTACTGCTGTTGTAACTTGAATATAAAAAAAAAAAGAGAAAAAAAAGAGAGGGAGAGTAGAAGAAAGAAATACACAGTAGAAGGAGGACTCGGGGAAATTGCGTGACGCACTCAGAGTAACACTCGAGTGATACCTGGGTAGATCTCGGGTGTTGTGTTGAAGGGTTTTAAGCCAGCAGAATTTTGAGATTAATAAAGTTAAACGAGTTTAAATATCTTGCATCCGAAGGGAATTTGATTTCAAAGTCTTTTAAATTTCTTTCATTTCAAAAGTATTAGTTTAACTTGTAAATTTAAAGATTTTAAAAGTTAGTTTTAAAATTTATTTAAAGATCAATTAATATCCACTTTAAAATTTGAAAATTTAAAATAAAATTCAAAAGTAAATTTGAAAATATATAGTATTAAACATATTTGTAAGTGAAAATTTTAACCATCGGTAAGAATGAGTTTCACTTTAAAGTTAATGAAAAAAAAAAAAAAACTCAGTAATTTAAAATTCATTAGTTATTGAGTTAATTAGAATGGAATAATTAATGTTTTGTATTAATTAGTAAATAGAAGTTTAAAGTTATAAATCAAGGTTTAGGTTAATTAATTAAGAGTCAATTAATTAAAAGGATAATTACATTAATTAAGGATTAATGATTACTGGTTAATTAAGTTATGATTGAAAAATAATTAATTAAAGTAAATGATTAAGGTTAATTAATCATGTAATTAACTTAAAGGTTAATTAAATTAATGTGATAAATTAAGAATAATTAATTAAGGTGATTAACTAATTAATTTATAATTTATCGGGATTTGATCATTAATTCGTAAGTAATTAAATTAATTAAAAATTTAATTGAATTAATTTAGGATTAAACAATTAATTAATCCTACTTATAAATGACGATTGAATGCTTGACTTTACTTATGAATGGTTGTATTGTATAAGATGCCTTGAATTGATTATCCTATCTGATCTGTGATATTTTGTTCTATGCTTTGAGCTGTGTACAGATTATTTGTTTACATTCGTATATTATCTGTGAATGAACGATAAGCGTTATAGTTTATATCGCTTATCAACTATATTTCTGTGTTTTAATTTGTGATGATGATGATGTTGCACTATTGTGTTAAACCTCTGGACCACACCTTACACACACAATAATGGATTTCACGAGGAAATCGGTTAAGTCACAGATATTTGAAATAGTTTTAAATTTGAATTTTTAAATTCAAATGTTTTGGAAATGGAATCGGAATAAATGTGAAAAGCTTTTGGAACGGAATTTCAAAATAAAAATTTATTATTTTTAAATTACTTGATTAAGTTTTGGAATTTAAAACAATTTGATTTAAATTTAAATTCAATACTTGAAATTGAATTCTATGATTTGAAATTAGGGATTAAAAGATGTTATATTGGTTATATAGGGATTAAACCACTTTTAAGTATTGTTTTTGGGAATTTGAATTTAACCCAAGGATTTCAACTCGTATAAATGAATCAGATTTCCAAAATGAAAACTGTTGTTTTCAAATGATAAACACTTTTAGATAAGAACTGAGATTCCAGTTAATTAGGGGAATTTCAAGATTGAATAGAGAAACGATTTTCCTAAGTTATGAATGAATTCTTTTTGAAAGCTATAAATTAAATCTGTTTATTTTTAACAGATTTAAATTGATGATTTGTTTAAATCAAATTGAAATGAAATTGTTTTGAAGGCTATAAGTTAAATCTTTGATTTAAAGATTTAACGAGTTAATCAAATTGAAATGGAAATTGATTTGGAAAATCTGTGAATGAATCTTTTGTTTAAAAGATTTAAATGTGAAAATTGTTTAAACCGTTAAAGGTTGTGAAAGTGAATCTTTTTGTTTAAAGATTGAAAATGGTAATTTGTTAAGCCATTTGAAGAAAAGTTTTGAATTATTAAGTTGTGACTTAATTGAAATCCCAATATCCAGATATTTTTAAAATATTTGCGCTCACTATTCGGGTTAACCGGGAAAGGACCATGGGGTCGTATAACCCATTCTGAATATGTGATACGTCGTTATGAATTGCATTTGAAGATCGGTGTTGAAGACCGGTATTTGCAAGAGCGATAGGATGAACTATCGATTGACTCTGCACCGAGTTGCTCCGGTATAGAGTTCTCCATATGTGATGGTGAATCTGATCAGGATTGTGAATATCCGGATTGCAAGGACTTCTTTGTAAGTGCCTTCGGTTCTGTTCGAGCCCGGAACAGACTTGTATGGATTGTATGCCTGACATTACAATTTGAGATATAAAGCCGATTTCTTTCAAATATATTTCTGTTGGTGGCGGAGAATTTATTCTTTGCTTAACACCCTTCTTTGAGACGTACGAGCTCAAAGGTTATATAGTTGAAGTTATCAGCAATATATCCCATTTTGGTAATGTGACATGCTGAGTGATGCTGAAATGATCATTGTGTTGATTATTTGTGATAGGATCATTTATTTGATCGTCTATCTTAGTGATCATTGTGTTGATCATTTGTTGACCCAAAGCACGGCTTTTTGTACAAAGTGTGTTTTTGTGGACGTGACTTCGTCGAGCCTCACATCCCGGAAATGGTCAAAACAGGAAAGATGCGGCAAGGTTATTAGGGGTTGCTGTAGCTCCCCTTAGGGTATGTACATTTCCTTCTGGATAGAGGTTGTATCATGGTATGGAGCCCAGATATTTAACCTATGTGGTTACTACGAGTTTATTACTTTGTGGTTGTTGGTTATCGGGATCCCGTGAAAAAGGTCGTTTACGATCGGGGAATGGCGTGCTCGTGTCAGTAGTTACCCAGTTAGGGGTAACCCGGCCTTGTGTTGGCAGAGATCCGGTTTGGTTCTCGGGGGCGTCCTTCCAGAGGCGTTCTCAGTGGCAATGGGAAGTTCCTTGGCCTGACCATTTGTTGGAAATCCAATTCCCAATACGAAACCCTGTACGGTTTTAGTTGTAGAACCTGCCATTTACTTATGGTGGTCACCACTGTTTAGATGGTAGCTATAGTAGGCATACGATAATGGTCGTATGTTGGCTAAGATTAATATTCTATTTTCGAAATGATTTACTTCACTATGCACTAGTAATAATATCAAAGAATTCTTTAATGCGTATCAAGCATCTTTGACTATCATAAGGAGAAATCTCCTCCGATTCTGCGTTTGCATTGTGTGTGTGTGCGGGAGGCCTTATGGTAGTCTCATTTTTCAAAAGCATTTCGAATTGACTTTAAAATCTTTTGTTGATTGTTTAGAGATAAACTGTTTTTGTTGCTCACACCAGTCCCACGACTGACTCGGAGTTTATTGTTTTCTTTCCTAAACTCTGGGTGCTCATTATTCTCTACACGAGCAGTCTAGAGTTGGGTTTTTCAGATAGCTAGATTTAACAGATTATCTAGAGTTAGTTCAGTCTTTGGATCACACCAGTCTTGGTTATCTTGGTGCATTGTTATTGGGAGTTCTTGTTATTTCTGGATTGATTCTTGGAAATGGAGTTACAGTTATTTTTGGAGTTCTTCCTTGAAGACTATCTTAGAGTTATTTGTTCCGCTGCTATTTTATTGTATCATCTCTGATGTATATTGATATCTACTGGATCATCTGTTGTATCAGATATTGTATCAAAGCTGTATATCAATGTATTATTCTTTTATTCCGCTGTGTTATTTACTTAATGATTGTTATAAGCTCCGGCGAATCGGATTTGAACGGTCGAATCTATGGCATTCGAATACGATTTGAAGTATGGATGTCGATTTTCGAGCGGGCAAAAATCTGAAACGTTACACAAAACTAAACTTATATACTTTATCAAATACCTTATAATTTTCAAAATTACTTTAAAAAGTTAACCTTGATTTGGAAGTGCTCGAACCTTAAAAATAGTCATAGAAATCATATTTTCAATCCAAGAGTTGGAAATCACTGATAAATAAGTAAATCAATTCCAAAAGATAGGGTTACATCAATCAAATTCGACACTCAAGAATTGAACACCGGCTCTTTCCAAACGGTTCAAATATATACATATATCTTTCAAATATCAAATCATAATACGAAATTTGAAATCAAAATTTGTTTCATAAAATCTCTTGCATAGCAAAGCTATTAGAGTGGCCTCTCACCACTCAGAAACTCCAAAATCAATGTCGATGATACATGCATTCATTACCGAAATTATTTTATAGCGACATAAGTGGGTTCTGGACTTCTATTTTCTCAAACTTCCTTTGAAATTTCTTCGAAATCATTGGAACTTATTGAAATCATTTGAAACATTTCTTATTCGAAAAATACTTTCAAATCATATTATTATATCTTTTTTTCTTAAACCAATTTAATTTTTTTTGCCGGAGTTCAATCTCTCAAATTTCAATTTCAAAACCATTCCATTAAAAATCATTTTTTATAAACTGAATTCTTATATAATTTTCAAAAATTTCAAATCCTTTCAAAGCTTCAAATTTTCATTTTAAAAAGGTATATAATCCTTATCGAAAAACAATTCACTTTTACATAAAAATATGGTTATCCTTATCAAAATAATCACTTCGATGTGTACACAATTTCAAAATACAAAAATCATAAATTTTACAAGGGAAAATTCAAGGATGGATTTCAAAACAGAACAGAGATTCAAATTTAGGGGAACCCTAATCAAATAGAATTCTGATTCGAAGATAAGTTTGAATGAAGATGAGATAATTAAATTACCAAATAGAAGGTGGATAAGCCCATATAAATCGTGGGCAACCTTAACAGGGTCAACTTTGACTTCAGGATGTGGAAATCTAAGCAAATCGTCATTTGAACGCCAGAGATAGCACCGGGTATAGCAGAAGATAGATAACATCGTAGACCGAGGATACAGAAATCTCCGATGAATCAATGCCAATTATAAAGGAGTTTCACCCCTTTACAAATCATTCAAAGATTATGCGGAATCACTGATTTTATAGAGGTCATTCAAAGTGGAGTATTGCAATGCTCCAAAATCAAAAGGATACAGATAGGGGAGACAGAAATGGATTTCATAACAAGCGGGAGCATTCCCAAGTTCAAAGGAATCCTAATCAATAAGAATCCAAACCAAGATTAGAGATGTATATATCCTATATTAATATAAAAGAATTCCTATTCATAATTTGGAAAAAGACTCCAACTCATATCATATGGAAAAAAGAGCATAAATATCTTTAGTTTGACAACTTCAGCTAAGCAAAAGATGCTACAGAGTTCACAAAATGCAACCTAACAAACTATTGATAACCAACAGATCCACAGATTACCATTCCTACATAAACAAAGCATCAGTATTAAATCTTCCAGGTGATACGTCAACGGGTCCAAAACACTCCCCCTCAATGTGGCCCCAACTTCTACACTTCTGGCATAAATTGACGCAGCGGATTAATCAAACAAAACTTCAATCGATGAAATGTAGCAATCGGTGAGTTGAAGATACCAAAATGCCCAAGTTCGTTGATCCAAAGATACCGAACTCTAGCTATCTCAAACACGTTGATAGCGCACTATACCGTGTTCAAAGATCTACGATTCTTCGCACGTTGATCTAGCGCACTAGATTCCGTGAATCGGCTTCAACAAACGTGGATTCGAGCGCACTCGAATGACGTAAGTGGAGATAGGAGATTACACTCAACTACCAATTGGTATGAAAGCACAAAGCTAACAAAAGAGAATTTTATTCCAAAATCAACAACCCAAAAATTTACAACACACCCGCTATTTATAGGCATTACAACTCAACACAACATACAACACTCAACTCCTAGGTCGGCACCGGCTCAACAAATACGACTCATCTCGGCCGACTCAACATAAGTCGCTGCCGACTCAACAAGGCACGATTTAAAGACACAGCGGGTCACACGACTCAACACATGTACAGCCCCAACAATACACGACTCAAAAAATGCAACCGACTCATCAAACCCAGCAACCCACGACTCAATTATATACCGACTTAAAAACTCGCGACATACGACTCATACAAGACCGACTCATATAGTATATACATGACTCGTCTCAACACGACCGACTCAAGATACACAGCTTATCTCCTTGCCGACTCATCTTAGGTCGTAGCCCCTTAGCTCGGTCCCGACTCATCCTTTCTGCATTAACTCGCACCTTTCCTTCCTGTGTTCCATTGAATCGGGAACGACTCATACTAAGTCGTAAACGACTCATCTCCGAAGCCCACTTTGCTCGACCTATGTTATCTCCCCCTTGTAAACTCTTAAACCGGAAACGACTCATCACTTTAAATTGTGGACGACTCATCAAGCAGGAACTCCTCCAAGCTTTGTTAAATCGGCACCGTCTCATGCTCCCCCTATCTCGTGACCGACTCATCAAGCATGCATGTTTTAAACTTGTGTACGCCTTACGAGTTAAATCCGAAGCTCCTTGACTCGTGCATGATTTAATATGGTTTAACTTCTGAATTCCTATATGCCTTGCTGCATCATCCTTCCCAGGTTGAGAAAAATTCGACCTCGAATTTGCAAATTCTTTCTCATCAAAATGTTCATCCCCATGATACGGAATTAAATGTTTAACGTTAAAAATATCAGAAGTATAAACATCATCTGGTAGCTTTAATCGATAAGCATTCTCATTAATTTTCTTCAAAACTTCCACTGGACCAATTTTTCTGGCTTTCAACTTGTTGTAAGCACCCACTGGAAAACGATCCTTTGTCAATATAGCATAAACCAAATCACCTTCGTTAAATTCAACATTTCGACGTTTCAAATCTGCAGACTTCTTATACTTCTCATTCGACTTCTCCAATCGTTCCTGAACGATTTTATGACATTCATTCAGCTCTTCAACAAAATCAGTAGCTCGTTTAACTGTTCTCTTTGACTGTGGTACAACTGCTAAATCCAACGGCCCCCTGGGTAAATTTGAATAAACAATCTGAAACGGACTGAATCCTGTGCTTCGATTTACTGCATGATTATGAGCAAATTCTGCCTGGCATAGCTTCATGTCCCAACTTCTCAAATTATCCTGTACAAGACAACGCAACAAATTCCCCAATGACCTATTAACAACTTCTGTCTGCCCATCAGTTTGCGGATGATAAGCACTACTAAATTTCAGTTTCGTTCCTACCATCTTCCACAAACTCAACCAAAAGTGACTCAGAAAACGAGTATCTCTATCAGAAACAATAGATTCTGGTAAACCATGAAGTCTATAAATCTCCTTGAAAAATAACTGTGCTACTCGAACTGCATCTGCTGTCTTCTTGCAAGCAACAAAATGTGCCATCTTCGAAAATCTGTCCACCACAACAAATATCGAATCATTTCCCCTTTGAGTTCTCGGCAAACCCAAAACGAAATCCATGCTGATATCAACCCATGGCTTAGATGGTATTGGTAATGGCATATACAACCCTGCATTCGTTGCTGTCCCTTTTGAAACTTGGCAAATATGACATCGCTCCACAAATCTCTCAACTTCTTTTCTCATCGATGGCCAAAAGTAAGATTGCGAAATCAACTGTAAAGTACGATCACGGCCCACATGCCCTTCTTCATGTAATTCCTTCACAATCCTCATCCTCAAACTACAATCTGGAATACATAAACGATTTCCTTTAAACAGAAAACCATCAACCAACATGAATTCATCGGCAATCCCATCCTTCACTTTTTCAACATATTTCACAAAGTAAGGATCTTCTTCAAGCATCTCTGGCAACATTTCAAACCCCGTCACTTCAATCTTCATTGTCGTTAGTAAATGACTCCTCCTACTCAAAGCATCTGCTACTCGATTCGTCACCCCTGATTTGTGTTTAACGACAAAAGTAAACTGCTGCAAATAAGCAATCCATGACGCATGTCTCGCAGAAATCTTATCTTGCCCCTGTAAATGTTTCAAAGCTTCGTGATCAGTGTACAGAACAAATTCCTTCTGAAATAAGTAATGTCTCCAATGCTTAACCGTCTGAACAACAGCATAAAACTCAACATCGTATGTACTGTATCTCATCTTTGCCCCTGACAACTTTTCGCTGAAATAAGCAACTGGCTTCCCATTCTGGCTCAGAACTCCTCCAATACCAACCTTCGAAGCATCAGTATGCAATTCAAACAACAACTGAAAATTAGGTAGAACAAGAATTGGTGCAGACGTCAACAATTCCTTGATCCTTTCAAAGGCAACCCCCGCTTCCTCTGACCACACAAACTGTTTACCCTTCATGCAATCAGTCACTGGAGCCATCACGCTACTGAAGTGTGGTATGAACCTTCGGTAGAATGACGCTAGCCCATGAAAACTTCTCACTTCTGTAATTGTCTTTGGCTGTGGCCAATTCTTGACTGCTTCAACTTTGCTCTGGTCAACTTGAATACCTTTCCCTGAAACAACATAACCCAGGAATAAAACAGTAGGTGTCATAAACACACATTTCTTTGTAGCAGCATAAAATTGTTCTTCATGAAGAATAAGCAACACTTCCCTCAGATGTAGAACATGTTCCTCCGTACTCCTGCTATAAATCAAAATATCATCGAAATACACCACGACGAACTTTCCAATGAATGGTCTAAAAATTTGATTCATCACCCGCATGAATGTACTAGGTGCATTAGACAAACCAAATGGCATAACCAACCATTCGTACAACCCCTCTCTAGTTTTGAAAGCTGTCTTCCATTCATCTCCAGGTCTGATACGAATTTGATGATAACCACTCTTCAAATCAATTTTCGAGAATATAGTTGCCCCACTCAACTGATCCAACAAATCATCCAACCTCGGCATAGGAAATCTGTAACGAACAGTGATCTTATTCAAAGCTCTACTATCAGTGCACATTCTCCAAGTTCCGTCCTTCTTTGGTACTAACAATGCAGGTACAGCACACGGACTCAAACTTTCCTGAATACGACCCTGTTCAAGTAATTCTTCCACCTGCCTTCGTAACTCCTCATGTTCCTTCGGACTCATTCTGTAATGTGGTCGGTGTGGTAACACTGCTCCGGGAACAAGATCAATCTGATGTTGAATGTCTCTAAGTGGTGGTAACTCCTTTGGCAACTCCTCTGGAAAGACATCTTCAAACTCTTCCAAAACTGGCTTTGCTTCTTCGGGAATCTCAACTTCTTCACTACTCTCTCTCCCAATCAACAAAAACACTTCCGGTTCTTCCTCCACTTCTTTAACAAACTCCTTCAAAGTCAACAGAGTTTTCAATTCTTCAATCTCTTCTAGCTTGCTCTCCTTCTGCTGCTGTCTCTTAGGAACTAAAGTGATTTTAGTACCCTTGAACATGAAACTGTAACTGTTGGCACGACCGTCATGCTGAACTGCTCTATCAAACTGCCATGGTCTGCCCAACAATAAGTGACAAACATCCATATCTACGACATCACACCAGATTTCATCTTTGTACTTCTTTCCGATTGAAAAATTCACACAAGCTCTTCGACACACTTTCACTTCACCTCCCTTCCTTAACCATGCTAGCTTGTATGGTTTAGGATGCTTCTCGGTCTTCAAATTCAACTTCCTAACTGCCTCTGTAGAAATAATATTATCACAACTCCCCGCATCAATAACGAACTTGCAAACTTTCCCCAGAATAGTACATGTCGATTGAAAAATATTGCTTCTCAGCCAACTACAATCCTCCTCTTGCTTAGGTGTCAAACAACTTCTCCTCATCATAAGATTACAACCTTCATCACCCGACACTTTTTCTTCCTCCTCAACATAAGGTACATTTGAATACTCTGCCTCCTCACCATCATCTGCTTCAACCTCTGCAACCATGGTTCTCTTCTTCGGCTTCGGACATTCGTTGCTTTTGTGACCCAACTCCTGACAATTATAACATTTGAAAATACTGCTAGCCCTTGCCTTCTCAGCCTCCTTCACCACTGGCTTGGTAACTGGTTTAGGAGTATTAGAACTTCCGCCAACACCCCTTGCTTGGTTATTGGAATTAGTAAACACACCACCTCCACGCCTTCCTTGTTTCTCCCAAGCTAACGCTTTCTGATGTGCCTCTACAACGGATCTAGGATCAAACATATTAACCATATCCTGGATCTGCATTCTCAAACCCCCAACGAATCTAGCAGTTAACTGCTCTTCTGTCTCCATGATATCATTCCTGGCAATGAGTTGGTAAAATTCATCAGCATAATCACTAACAGACTTTGTCCCCTGCCTCAGATTCTGCAACCTCTGATACATAAGTGACTGGTAATTATAAGGTAAGAAAGTAGATCTCATCAACTTTTTCATCTTCTCCCAAGATTCTATCTTTGACTTCCCCATTCGTTCTCGAGTAAGTTTAGTTTGCTGCCACCATGCCAATGCTCTCCCCCTCAGCCTTGTAGCAACTAACTTCACCCTTCGATTCTCCGGCACCTCCTTGAAATCAAAGATTTCCTCCACATTAGACAACCAATCTAAGAATTCCTCAGCAACCATCCCGCCTTTAAACTCCGGAATCTCCATTTTCATACCCGACTCCCAACGACGGTCATCCTCCACATCACGGTAAGAATTTCGAACTTGGTCTCGATCTCGATAATGAATACTTGCTCTATCACCCTCTTCAACAAAATCAAAAGTACGCCTACATCGATCTCGACCAATGTCATCCCTTTGTTCATGCATGCTTCTTTGACTATGTCTCTCCTCATCTCTATATGCTTCATGGTCAAATTCACGTTGACTTCTTCTTTCTTCATGTGCATAGTCATGATGATCTCTTCGTGATGAAATTGATGTTTCTCTTCTATCTCTACAAGAATGTGGCGATACCCTCCTCGCTTCCGTAACCGATGGCGAAACTCGGTTTCCTCCATGGTTCGAGTTTGGTGATCTCCTTCTTTGATTCAAATCATTCATCAATCTCTCCAATTTACCAATGCCTTCATCAAATTTTTCATTAATACGTTGTTCCATAAGCTCGGCTTCTTCTCTACGATACAAAGCTTCAACGTTTTGATGTCGGTTAGCTCTCCTCGGTGGCATGGTTAAAAACTTCACAAAACTTCACACAATACAACCAACAATGTCTCGGCTATGCTTATATACGGCTCTACCTTAACTCGCTATGACTTGCCTCGGTACACTTGTCTTGGCCACCTACTACAAACACTTCAATGCAATCAACAAGGCACGGCTGCTCCCAAGTATACACGGCCTTCTTCAAATTCAAACTCCTTGGCGCGCAAAAACTCCAAGTCAAAATCCAAACAAAGTCCAACTCCTCGATCCAAAATGAAATAGATCAAACACTCCAAACTTGATGCAACTTCAATATGAACACGATGAACAACTTCAAACTTCAAAAACTTGGCTCCAAGAATCAAACTTAGCTATGATTGGCTAAGTATGGCTCTGATACCAAAACTGACGCAGCGGATTAATCAAACAAAACTTCAATCGATGAAATGTAGCAATCGGTGAGTTGAAGATACCAAAATGCCCAAGTTCGTTGATCCAAAGATACCGAACTCTAGCTATCTCAAACACGTTGATAGCGCACTATACCGTGTTCAAAGATCTACGATTCTTCGCACGTTGATCTAGCGCACTAGATTCCGTGAATCGGCTTCAACAAACGTGGATTCGAGCGCACTCGAATGACGTAAGTGGAGATAGGAGATTACACTCAACTACCAATTGGTATGAAAGCACAAAGCTAACAAAAGAGAATTTTATTCCAAAATCAACAACCCAAAAATTTACAACACACCCGCTATTTATAGGCATTACAACTCAACACAACATACAACACTCAACTCCTAGGTCGGCACCGGCTCAACAAATACGACTCATCTCGGCCGACTCAACATAAGTCGCTGCCGACTCAACAAGGCACGATTTAAAGACACAGCGGGTCACACGACTCAACACATGTACAGCCCCAACAATACACGACTCAAAAAATGCAACCGACTCATCAAACCCAGCAACCCACGACTCAATTATATACCGACTTAAAAACTCGCGACATACGACTCATACAAGACCGACTCATATAGTATATACATGACTCGTCTCAACACGACCGACTCAAGATACACAGCTTATCTCCTTGCCGACTCATCTTAGGTCGTAGCCCCTTAGCTCGGTCCCGACTCATCCTTTCTGCATTAACTCGCACCTTTCCTTCCTGTGTTCCATTGAATCGGGAACGACTCATACTAAGTCGTAAACGACTCATCTCCGAAGCCCACTTTGCTCGACCTATGTTATCTCCCCCTTGTAAACTCTTAAACCGGAAACGACTCATCACTTTAAATTGTGGACGACTCATCAAGCAGGAACTCCTCCAAGCTTTGTTAAATCGGCACCGTCTCATGCTCCCCCTATCTCGTGACCGACTCATCAAGCATGCATGTTTTAAACTTGTGTACGCCTTACGAGTTAAATCCGAAGCTCCTTGACTCGTGCATGATTTAATATGGTTTAACTTCTGAATTCCTATATGCCTTGCTGCATCATAAATGCACTATACTTCCATCTTCCTTAACGAACTGCGGGTACGCAGCTTTCTTTTCGTACTTCCTCTCAGAACAATTCCTGGCAATTTGCCCAGGCCTCCTACAGTGATAGCAAATGGTTGATTGGTCAACTGATGCAGTGAGAGCATATTTCACTTTCTTCACCACCTGGCAGCGACTGGGAAAGTGCCCCTCACTAGGGCATCTAAAACAGAAGATCTTGGATCGAAAACGCCGACCCTCCTTCTTCTTTCCTTTATTTCTATTCCCGCACATGACTGCAAAGTGTCCCTTTTCCTGACACCGTAACAAATGACATGGTCATAAGGACCAGGTCCTGCTCTTTCTCTCCATAGCCTTTCCCACTTCTCGATTTCTTCCTCCCGTTCCTTATGGGCCAGGACTCTTCGTGCTCTACTAGCTGCTTTCTGCTCTTCCGATTTTTCCATACCCAAATGTCTTCCTAGCAGCAACGAATCAGGATCAACAAGATAACAGTTTAAAATTCTAGCAAATCCTAACTGAAGAGATTACTAACAAGGTGGATACAGAAGGGATGAAGTTTAGAAAAATCCTGATTTCAAAAAAAGGAAATTTTATACCAGAATAATCTGTAAAAACCTTTAAAATCATTTGAAAATCATTTTATACTTCGAAAATACGTTCTCTCACAATGAAATGATTCTGAGATTGATTTCACTCATTCTAGGGTATTTCTACCCTATCTCTAATGAGTTTTTGCTCCATAGGCTAAGGTTTGCCTAAAACCAAAGCTCTGATACCAACTGTAACTACCCACTATTTTGGACCATTCAAATCGACAATAATCCACACATGTCAGACTTGAATAATTCAAAATAACAGATTGTAATAAAATTTGGAGCAAATAAAATCATTCGCAGAATCATAGACACAACATATATCAGAATAACTCGCAGCGAAAATAAAAATACCATAGTAGTTCATGAAGCTACTATAACAAAATATCAAAACAAAATACAAAATATAATAGTTTAAAAATGGATATAATAGGAATTTGGATACATAAATCAATAAACAGAAGCAAATATTTAATAGAAAAAATAACTGGATTAGAAACAGACGAATAGATAGACAGATAAGCTCCAACAAATCTCTAGCTCCAGAAGGTGAATCCAAAGCCGTGGCTCTCAGGCTGACACAAGCCTAAAGTAAAACACATAACGCTCAAGTCAGGACATACATACTTATGTAATGTAAACCAACTCAAATGAATTGTAATAGCAAGGCATAATAACTTAAAGGATGCTTGGGATCACCCATCCTTTAACGATCCATTAAACCATCAATTAAACAGAAATAAACGCTATCATATAAATTTCCATATTAAAGCAAACCATGCAACTAACAGTGTAAATGTGACTAGGGCAGCGCAGAGCTGCACTAATCGCTCACCTGTTGTAACGCCCGTCGATTTTCGACTTTCGAAAATTCAACATCGACACTCACTTTATCGACTGCCGAGAAATCAAAGGCCGAAAACCGAGATGTTATGGGTTTTAAAAAAAGAATTTAAGAAAAGAAAAAGAGAGAAAAGATAGAAAATAGAGAGGAAAGAAGATAGACGATTTTTAGAAAACAGAGAATTTTTAAAATAGAACGGGACAGAAAGGAAACAACAGAACAACAACAGAATCTCACAATTCGCAGCGGAACAACATATAATAATAAATGAATAATCTTTAAACAAAGAACTATATCAGTTATTACATTACATCACATTTTATTACATCATATCATCACATCAGAGTGTACAACAACATACAACAACAAACAATGCAGCGGAAAAAGAAATACTATATAAACTAGTAATACGCCATGCCATCCAGCTTGCCTCCAGAAACTCCAGAATATCCTGATAAACCTAACTCTTAACTGCCCGTGTGGAAATTGGTGGGCACCCAGAGTTTAGGAAGGAAAACAATAAACTCCGAGTCAGTCATGTGACTGGTGTGAGAACTCAAAACAGTTTATTTACTTTAAAATCAAAATAGAGGAATATTTTTAAATCAATTCGCAATGCTTTTAAAAATGAGACTACCATAAGGCCTCCCGCACACACACACATGCAAACGCAGAATCGGAGGAGATTTCTCCTTATGATAGTCAAAGATGCTTGATACGCATTTAAAATAATATTTGATATTATTATTAGTGCATAGTGTAGAGGAAAATCATTTCGAAAATAAAGATATAAATCTTAGCCAACATACGACCATTATCGTATGCCTACTATAGCTACTATCCAAACAGTGGTGACCACCATAAGTGAATAGCAGGTTCTACAACTAATACCGTACAAGTTTCGTATTGGGAATTGGATTTCCAACAAATGGTCAGGCCAAGGAACTTCCCATTGCCACATGAGAATGCCTCTGGATGGACATCCCCGAGAACCAAACCGGATCTCTACCAACACAAGGCCGGGTTACCCCTAACTGAGTAACAACTGACCGAATATGCCATCCCCCGGTCCTTTGGGACCTTTATCCGAGAGCGCTCTCTAATCAATTCACACAATCATAAAAACAAAGTGTTTCAACATGAGTAAGTATCTGGGCTCCATACCATGATACCACCCTTTTCCAGAAGGAAATGCACATATCCTAAAGGGCGCTACCCCTCATAACCTTGCTGCATCTTTCCTGTTTTGACCATTTCCGGGATGTGAGGCTCGACGAATTCACGTCCACAATAACATACTTTATACAAAAGTCATGCTTTGGGTCAACAAATGATCAACACAATGATCACTAAGATAGACGATCAAATAAATGATCCTATCACAACAATCAACACAATGATCATTTCAGCATCACTCAGCATGTCACATTACCAAACTGGGAATATATCGCTGATAACTTCAACTATATAACCTTTGAGCACATACGTCTCAAAGAAGGGTGTTAAGCAAAGAATAAATTCTCCGCCACCAACAGAAATATATTTGAAAGAAATCGGCTTTATATCTCAAATTGTAATGTCAGACATACAATCCATACAAGTCTGTTCCGGGCTCGAACAGAACCGAAGGCACTTATAAAGAAGTCCTTGCAATCCGGATATTCACAATCCTGATCGGATTTCCCATCACTTAGGGAGTCTCTATACCGTTGCAACTCAGTGCAGAGACAATCGATAGGTCATCCTATCGCTTTCACAAATACCGGGTCTTCAACACCGATCTTCAATGCAATTCACAACGACGTATCACATATTCGGAATGGGTTATACGACCCCATGGTCCTTTCCCGGTTAACCCGAATAGTGAGCGCTTATTCAAAAATAAGTGTGCATTCAATTTCAAACAAATCACATCAAATACCCATTCAGAGGGAAATATTGATAGTCGGCTATTGAACTATCAATGGATATGCATACATCACCAGATTCCAAATAATTTTCCAAATTATTTATTTTCCAAAATATCTTTACAAGATATATAATTTCAACTTCAAAAATAAATCAATATTTATTCTTAACCAATTCCACTTTTCACATATAAATTCCATAATGAATTCATAATTCCCTAATTATCTATGAATATACGTTTTCAATTATTCATTTCAATTTATCTTCGAAAAGATAAATTCTAATTATTCACTTCATATTGGAAAACAATTCCATACTTATTAAAAATAAGTAATTCACAATTTTTTTTTTTATTTTCTACACTTGGAAAATATTCAATATACTTAAATCGAATTAAGTATATATTTCATTCTTTAAGGAAATCATTCACTTTAACATATTTATTTGGGCCAAAACGAATGTTGCGTAAAACATCGTTACGACAACCCAAAATCACTAGTATAGGGATTCGAATTTAAAATAGATATATAAATCCCAATACTAATCAAAAACATTTCCTTTCGGAAATAATTTACTATAACAACAGTGTTATAGTCCACCATTTCCTTTTATTTCACGAAACATCTATTTCAACAATGAATGTTGAAATCTATGGTTTCGAATCTCAACACCTTTTAAAACATCGTTAGATTGTTTTAATTCTATTTAAAACACCAAATCCAAACAATTTCTTTAACGTATTATTCACTATTCAAAAACGTGAATATACTACGTTAATAAATATCATCCTTTTATTCATTTTAATTCAAAGGATTATTCACTATTCGAAAATGTGAATATAACTCCATTAATAGGTTTCAACAATTAACTTATCAAAATAAGTCGTTTGCGAATTTATAAAACAACGTTTATAAACTCCATTTCTATTTATTTATAAAAACTTCCTTTTCTATAAATTCCTTTATTAACCTATTCCAGTTTATAACTAAATTATAAACTAAACGTCCATATTATAAGTTAAATACTTATAAAACGATTATTTTACAAAAATCGTTCCTTTAAACTTCAAAATTATAAATCTTATAACTTATAAGATTCATTTATTTAACCAAATCTATTCTTCAAATAATTTCACCAAATTTATAAATCTTACTATTTATAAATTTCATTTATAACTTCACAGTTTATAATTCTATAAATTTCATTCTATTATGAAATTCATTCTCACATCATTCAAACACTTATAAAAACTCGTTTTATAATGTCTATATTTCAATTTATAAATATCCATTTATAAATCTCTTAATATAAATCAGTTTATATTATTATTTTGAAACGTCTTTAATTCCCTTTATAATTTCACCATTTTGATTTATAAAATAATCAAATTTTATAAATCCTATATTTAAACTTTTAATAATAAATTCAAAAATCCAGTTTAAACTATTTTATAAAGTCATTAATTCATATTTCTCAAAATCAGCTTTTAACCGTATTTCTCAAAAATTATAATTTTTATAACTTTAAAGATTATAACGTTCATTTATTTATAATGGATCAGTTCCAAAAAAATTTTATCTTTTCAAAAATCACTTTAAAAACATTTTAAAAATCCCAAAATCTGGGTCCAATGATGCTACACACCAAATAGTCAATCACGACTACAACGATATCATATATCGATATGATAATCCATCAAATATCAAAATATCTGAAATCAAATAAAAACTGTTGAGGAATCCAGTTGGATCCCTCCAACCTGTTTTCCTGCATCCACAAACATTAGCACAATACCAATTTCGCTCCAGTACGAAATTATCGCAGTATATGTTCTTAATAAATATTATCCGCTTAATAACGGCGTAATAGGGTCTCATCCGCAAAAAATACGGGAAATCAATCAACTGCAATATATATATATGCCAATATATATATATTGATATTATATATATAATACCAATTTCACTGTTTATGAAATATTCGCGGTATATGTTTTTACTAAATAACATCCGCCTACTAACGGCGTATAATGTCTATTTTAACAATCAATAGATATCAATCATCATTCATACATGCATTCAAATATTTTAAATCTAACTATTTAAAATAAAATCGAAACCTATTCGATTGAGTGAGAAGTTCTCACCTTGGTTTTAATTTCCGTTTTAGCTTTTATTTCGAATAAAATTAAACGCGCGTTTAATTTTACCCGAAATTCTCACTAACTCCAAACGACTCCAAACCAACTCCATCGCGTAGTGCTCGTCCATACGATTCCAACGCAACTGATTTTGCATTTTTTCGACCTTGTATGAAAAAGTTACAATTATTTGAAGTTTACACGATTTAATTTATAACTATTATAACATAAATTTTTATTTTAAACCCTACAGAAATTACTGGCCGTTGGATCCCCCCATCTCCTCATCAGGACTGCACACCCCCTTCTCCCTCTTCTTTCACGTTCACGCAAATACCTACAGTATAGCCGAACCCATCTTTCAAACCTAGGGTTAAATATTGCTTCATCCATACTCGATGATTCCTCGATCAAGTAGTTGCATTGCGAAGCCCCCAACTCCCCCTAGGTTCGGCCTGACCCCCATGAAGCTCGGCTGCCTCATTCCTGTCGAAACGCGTGCGTGAATGGTGGAGAACGCGGCTATATTTCGCATCCATACGACGACGATAGTGCAAATCCACCGTTGGATAGGAAGCACTCGAGGAGATCTTCAACTTTGTAGTTGAACTTTCATGCTAATTCTTGATGGATTTGGAGAAATCAAGGAAGGAAGGAGAAGAAAAACTGGCCATTGAAAAATTAGGGCCGGCTATGCAGTTTTAGATTAGGGTTTGTATATTTTTTTTTATTTTTCTTGAGTTATGGGGGTATTTATAAGGAACGAGCGACACTATTCATCCCGGAAATTTCGAACTCCGATTTAGGCGCCGTAACCAGCGTACCTAGGGTTTATCCCGCGTTCCGGACACAATGGAACAGGTTTCGGAAGCTAATTCGGACATCTGTGCGAGTTATGGCTGAAAACGCTCAATTTGAATTAAACCGATTTAAATCGATTTCTAGGCGTTTTAATTTGTACCGGACAAACGGTAAATCCAATTGACTTGAAATTTGAAACCTTACAATAATATCACATTACGGATCCGATGAAACTGGTTTCGTCGAAATCCGAGACTTTTTGAAAAATGGCTATTTTGACTCGCCAAATTTAAATTAAAAATAATTCGATGCGTTTCGAACTGCCACGATCAAACGATAGCTCCGATTGACACGAAAATTGAAATCCGGTAATAACTAACTATTACGGATCCAATGGAACTGGTTTCGTTCAATTCTGAGACTGTTCAAAAATTGACTATTTTACAGTCGATTATTAAATATTAAAATATTCAATTTTCACAAATTAACTTTTAATTCGATTTTAAAAGTTCTAAAATATCATTCTAACTTTAACATGATAAAATAAAATTTTACAAATCATTTTCAATCATATTTAACTCGATTTTCAATTATTTCCATAATTTATCATATTAAATTATTGATTAAATTATCCAATTAAATCCAATAATTCAAATTAAAATTTATTCGACTTATAAATTCACTTATAAATATTTAAAATTAATTAAATATTCAAATTTTAATTAATAAAAATTCTGGGTCGTTACAATCTTTCCCCCTTAAAAGAATTTCGTCCTCGAAATTACAAGTAAGAAAAGTTACAGAATCTATTAATTTTCCCAAAATTCATAGTTAAACTTCTTACAATAACTTTACTAAGCTTTCAAAATCATACTTAGTTATCTTTTCAAAAACAATTACTATTGTTTAACTTTCAACTTCAAAATCAAAGTTAAAGTTTTCAAAATTTTCCAAATTTTCCCAAATTTTTCTAACGCCTTAAATTTCCGGAAAAATTTGCCATAGTCTCCTTTGCGCGGCTCGATCCGAAAAAAAATGACAGTATATATATCACAAATATACATCTCATCAAGTAATGAGGCATCCCGAAGGGAAAAAAGTATAAAAGTACGATATTTAATCCGAGATATGTACCTTATATTTTATTAGCAAGCATATACGGCTAATATAGCGCTAAAGCGAACTCCAAATGCGAAGCAAACGCGATCCGCACCTACTAAACACTTAACAAACAACATGAGAACATGCACATATGCAATAATCTCAATATACAACATATATCAACATAACAACTATATATGTCACATAGCAAATGCAACCAAACAACAAATGCATATATACAACCAACTAACATCCATTCATATTCTCATTTATATTCAATGAATTGGTTTTAAATTTAATCACATTTGATTTATTTACATTGGATTTACTAACATTCATTCTTAATTCAATTAGTTTACATTTACTAATTAAATCTAATTCACATTCAATTCTATTCAAATTTATTTACTTTCAATTTGACTTTCAATTTCATAGCTTTCAATTTCATTAACACTTAATGAATTATATACAATCAATCAACAATCAACTAACAATCAAATAACAACCAAAGTATATATAATACAACCAAATTCCTTTGCTTATATTCATTCAATTTGGTTTAACACCATCACTTTTATTCACAACTCATATTCATAAATATATTCATATAGTTTCACTTCTTAGATATATAAGTTTATTTCACAATTGTAAACACTTTAATTGTAATTCAATTCTTATAATTCTTTTGCTTATACAATTATTCTTTAATTTAGATTATTCAAACAACCTAACAATCAACTTATATACACTTTAATAATTTTGAAAAATCATTATTTTATATATAAAATATAATCAAGGTAAAATTATTTCATTTACCCAATTTAAAATCAATATTGTGTCGAATTGTTCTATTCAAGTGTTTAGAAACCCCTTCGGCATAGTCTTGCGGACCACGCTGACGAAAGTTCATATGCCACTCAATAAACCAATCATCACAATATAAAACAATTTTTATATTCACTAACAAATACGCTCTCATAGCTATTATTACACTCAAACTCATTCTAGAGTACTACTGACTCTATCTCTAATGAGTAATACCCAACAGAACCATGGTTGTCGCTTAACCATCAGCTCTGATACCAAATGTAACGCCCGTCGATTTTCGACTTTCGAAAATTCAACATCGACACTCACTTTATCGACTGCCGAGAAATCAAAGGCCGAAAACCGAGATGTTATGGGTTTTAAAAAAAGAATTTAAGAAAAGAAAAAGAGAGAAAAGATAGAAAATAGAGAGGAAAGAAGATAGACGATTTTTAGAAAACAGAGAATTTTTAAAATAGAATGGGACAGAAAGGAAACAACAGAACAACAACAGAATCTCACAATTCGCAGCGGAACAACATATAATAATAAATGAATAATCTTTAAACAAAGAACTATATCAGTTATTACATTACATCACATTTTATTACATCATATCATCACATCAGAGTGTACAACAACATACAACAACAAACAATGCAGCGGAAAAAGAAATACTATATAAACTAGTAATACGCCATGCCATCCAGCTTGCCTCCAGCAACTCCAGAATATCCTGATAAACCTAACTCTTAACTGCCCGTGTGGAAATTGGTGGGCACCCAGAGTTTAGGAAGGAAAACAATAAACTCCGAGTCAGTCATGTGACTGGTGTGAGAACTCAAAACAGTTTATTTACTTTAAAATCAAAATAGAGGAATATTTTTAAATCAATTCGCAATGCTTTTAAAAATGAGACTACCATAAGGCCTCCCGCACACACACACATGCAAACGCAGAATCGGAGGAGATTTCTCCTTATGATAGTCAAAGATGCTTGATACGCATTTAAAATAATATTTGATATTATTATTAGTGCATAGTGTAGAGGAAAATCATTTCGAAAATAAAGATATAAATCTTAGCCAACATACGACCATTATCGTATGCCTACTATAGCTACTATCCAAACAGTGGTGACCACCATAAGTGAATAGCAGGTTCTACAACTAATACCGTACAAGTTTCGTATTGGGAATTGGATTTCCAACAAATGGTCAGGCCAAGGAACTTCCCATTGCCACATGAGAATGCCTCTGGATGGACATCCCCGAGAACCAAACCGGATCTCTACCAACACAAGGCCGGGTTACCCCTAACTGAGTAACAACTGACCGAATATGCCATCCCCCGGTCCTTTGGGACCTTTATCCGAGAGCGCTCTCTAATCAATTCACACAATCATAAAAACAAAGTGTTTCAACATGAGTAAGTATCTGGGCTCCATACCATGATACCACCCTTTTCCAGAAGGAAATGCACATATCCTAAAGGGCGCTACCCCTCATAACCTTGCTGCATCTTTCCTGTTTTGACCATTTCCGGGATGTGAGGCTCGACGAATTCACGTCCACAAAAACATACTTTATACAAAAGCCATGCTTTGGGTCAACAAATGATCAACACAATGATCACTAAGATAGACGATCAAATAAATGATCCTATCACAACAATCAACACAATGATCATTTCAGCATCACTCAGCATGTCACATTACCAAACTGGGAATATATCGCTGATAACTTCAACTATATAACCTTTGAGCACATACGTCTCAAAGAAGGGTGTTAAGCAAAGAATAAATTCTCCGCCACCAACAGAAATATATTTGAAAGAAATCGGCTTTATATCTCAAATTATAATGTCATATCCTAAAGGGCGCTACCCCTCATAACCTTGCTGCATCTTTCCTGTTTTGACCATTTCCGGGATGTGAGGCTCGACGAATTCACGTCCACAAAAACATACTTTATACAAAAGCCATGCTTTGGGTCAACAAATGATCAACACAATGATCACTAAGATAGACGATCAAATAAATGATCCTATCACAACAATCAACACAATGATCATTTCAGCATCACTCAGCATGTCACATTACCAAACTGGGAATATATCGCTGATAACTTCAACTATATAACCTTTGAGCACATACGTCTCAAAGAAGGGTGTTAAGCAAAGAATAAATTCTCCGCCACCAACAGAAATATATTTGAAAGAAATCGGCTTTATATCTCAAATTGTAATGTCAGACATACAATCCATACAAGTCTGTTCCGGGCTCGAACAGAACCGAAGGCACTTACAAAGAAGTCCTTGCAATCCGGATATTCACAATCCTGATCGGATTTCCCATCACTTAGGGAGTCTCTATACCGTTGCAACTCAGTGCAGAGACAATCGATAGGTCATCCTATCGCTTTCGCAAATACCGGGCCTTCAACACCGATCTTCAATGCAATTCACAACGACGTATCACATATTCGGAATGGGTTATACGACCCCATGGTCCTTTCCCGGTTAACCCGAATAGTGAGCGCTTATTCAAAAATAAGTGTGCATTCAATTTCAAACAAATCACATCAAATACCCATTCAGAGGGAAATATTGATAGTCGGCTATTGAACTATCAATGGATATGCATACATCACCAGATTCCAAATAATTTTCCAAATTATTTATTTTCCAAAATATCTTTACAAGATATATAATTTCAACTTCAAAAATAAATCAATATTTATTTTTAACCAATTCCACTTTTCACATATAAATTCCATAATGAATTCATAATTCCCTAATTATCTATGAATATACGTTTTCAATTATTCATTTCAATTTATCTTCGAAAAGATAAATTCTAATTATTCACTTCATATTGGAAAACAATTCCATACTTATTAAAAATAAGTAATTCACAATTTTTTTTTTATTTTCTACACTTGGAAAATATTCAATATACTTAAATCGAATTAAGTATATATTTCATTCTTTAAGGAAATCATTCACTTTAACATATTTATTTGGGCCAAAACGAATGTTGCGTAAAACATCGTTACGACAACCCAAAATCACTAGTATAGGGATTCGAATTTAAAATAGATATATAAATCCCAATACTAATCAAAAACATTTCCTTTCGGAAATAATTTACTATAACAACAGTGTTATAGTCCACCATTTCCTTTTATTTCACGAAACATCTATTTCAACAATGAATGTTGAAATCTATGGTTTCGAATCTCAACACCTTTTAAAACATCGTTAGATTGTTTTAATTCTATTTAAAACACCAAATCCAAACAATTTCTTTAACGTATTATTCACTATTCAAAAACGTGAATATACTACGTTAATAAATATCATCCTTTTATTCATTTTAATTCAAAGGATTATTCACTATTCGAAAATGTGAATATAACTCCATTAATAGGTTTCAACAATTAACTTATCAAAATAAGTCGTTTGCGAATTTATAAAACAACGTTTATAAACTCCATTTCTATTTATTTATAAAAACTTCCTTTTCTATAAATTCCTTTATTAACCTATTCCAGTTTATAACTAAATTATAAACTAAACGTCCATATTATAAGTTAAATACTTATAAAACGATTATTTTACAAAAATCGTTCCTTTAAACTTCAAAATTATAAATCTTATAACTTATAAGATTCATTTATTTAACCAAATCTATTCTTCAAATAATTTCACCAAATTTATAAATCTTACTATTTATAAATTTCATTTATAACTTCACAGTTTATAATTCTATAAATTTCATTCTATTATGAAATTCATTCTCACATCATTCAAACACTTATAAAAACTCGTTTTATAATGTCTATATTTCAATTTATAAATATCCATTTATAAATCTCTTAATATAAATCAGTTTATATTATTATTCTGAAACGTCTTTAATTCCCTTTATAATTTCACCATTTTGATTTATAAAATAATCAAATTTTATAAATCCTATATTTAAACTTTTAATAATAAATTCAAAAATCCAGTTTAAACTATTTTATAAAGTCATTAATTCATATTTCTCAAAATCAGCTTTTAACCGTATTTCTCAAAAATTATAATTTTTATAACTTTAAAAATTATAACGTTCATTTATTTATAATGGATCAGTTCCAAAAATATTTTATCTTTTCAAAAATCACTTTAAAAACATTTTAAAAATCCCAAAATCTGGGTCCAATGATGCTACACACCAAATAGTCAATCACGACTACAACGATATCATATATCGATATGATAATCCATCAAATATCAAAATATCTGAAATCAAATAAAAACTGTTGAGGAATCCAGTTGGATCCCTCCAACCTGTTTTCCTGCATCCACAAACATTAGCACAATACCAATTTCGCTCCAGTACGAAATTATCGCGGTATATGTTCTTAATAAATATTATCCGCTTAATAACGGCGTAATAGGGTCTCATCCGCAAAAAATACGGGAAATCAATCAACTGCAATATATATATATGCCAATATATATATTGATATTATATATATAATACCAATTTCACTGTTTATGAAATATTCGCGGTATATGTTTTTACTAAATAACATCCGCTTACTAACGGCGTATAATGTCTATTTTAACAATCAATAGATATCAATCATCATTCATACATGCATTCAAATATTTTAAATCTAACTATTTAAAATAAAATCGAAACCTATTCGATTGAGTGAGAAGTTCTCACCTTGGTTTTAATTTCCGTTTTAGCTTTTATTTCGGATAAAATTAAACGCGCGTTTAATTTTACCCGAAATTCTCACTAACTCCAAACGACTCCAAACCAACTCCATCGCGTAGTGCTCGTCCATACGATTCCAACGCAACTGATTTTGCATTTTTTCGACCTCGTATGAAAAAGTTACAATTATTTGAAGTTTACACGATTTAATTTATAACTATTATAACATAAATTTTTATTTTAAACCCTACAGAAATTACTGGCCGTTGGATCCCCCCATCTCCTCATCAGGACTGCACACCCCCTTCTCCCTCTTCATTCACGTTCACGCAAATACCTACAGTATAGCCGAACCCATCTTTCAAACCTAGGGTTAAATATTGCTTCATCCATACTCGATGATTCCTCGATCAAGTAGTTGCATTGCGAAGCCCCCAACTCCCCCTAGGTTCGGCCTGACCCCCATGAAGCTCGGCTGCCTCATTCCTGTCGAAATGCGTGCGTGAATGGTGGAGAACGCGGCTATATTTCGCATCCATACGACGACGATAGTGCAAATCCACCGTTGGATAGGAAGTACTCGAGGAGATCTTCAACTTTGTAGTTGAACTTTCGTGCTAATTCTTGATGGATTTGGAGAAATCAAGGAAGGAAGGAGAAGAAAAACTGGCCATTGAAAAATTAGGGCCGGCTATGCAGTTTTAGATTAGGGTTTGTATATTTTTTTTTATTTTTCTTGAGTTATGGGGGTATTTATAAGGAACGAGCGACACTATTCATCCCGGAAATTTCGAACTCCGATTTAGACGCCGTAACCAGCGTACCTAGGGTTTATCCCGCGTTCCGGACACAATGGAACAGGTTTCGGAAGCTAATTCGGATATCTGTGCGAGTTATGGCTGAAAACGCTCAATTTGAATTAAACCGATTTAAATCGATTTCTAGGCGTTTTAATTTGTACCGGACAAACGGTAAATCCAATTGACTTGAAATTTGAAACCTTACAATAATATCACATTACGGATCCGATGAAACTGGTTTCGTCGAAATCCGAGACTTTTTGAAAAATGGCTATTTTGACTCGCCAAATTTAAATTAAAAATAATTCGATGCGTTTCGAACTGCCACGATCAAACGATAGCTCCGATTGACACGAAAATTGAAATCCGGTAATAACTAACTATTACGGATCCAATGGAACTGGTTTCATTCAATTCTGAGACTGTTCAAAAATTGACTATTTTACAGTCGATTATTAAATATTAAAATATTCAATTTTCACAAATTAACTTTTAATTCGATTTTAAAAGTTCTAAAATATCATTCTAACTTTAACATGATAAAATAAAATTTTACAAATCATTTTCAATCATATTTAACTCGATTTTCAATTATTTCCATAATTTATCATATTAAATTATTGATTAAATTATCCAATTAAATCCAATAATTCAAATTAAAATTTATTCGACTTATAAATTCACTTATAAATATTTAAAATTAATTAAATATTCAAATTTTAATTAATAAAAATTCTGGGTCGTTACAATCTTTCCCCCTTAAAAGAATTTCGTCCTCGAAATTACAAGTAAGAAAAGTTACAGAATCTATTAATTTTCCCAAAATTCATAGTTAAACTTCTTACAATAACTTTACTAAGCTTTCAAAATCATACTTAGTTATCTTTTCAAAAACAATTACTATTGTTTAACTTTCAACTTCAAAATCAAAGTTAAAGTTTTCAAAATTTTCCAAATTTTCTCAAAATTTTCTAACGCCTTAAATTTCCGGAAAAATTTGCCATAGTCTCCTTTGCGCGGCTCGATCCGAAAAAAAAATGACAGTATATATATCACAAATATACATCTCATCAAGTAATGAGGCATCCCGAAGGGAAAAAAGTATAAAAGTACGATATTTAATCCGAGATATGTACCTTATATTTTATTAGCAAGCATATACGGCTAATATAGCGCTAAAGCGAACTCCAAATGCGAAGCAAACGCGATCCGCACCTACTAAACACTTAACAAACAACATGAGAACATGCACATATACAATAATCTCAATATACAACATATATCAACATAACAACTATATATGTCACATAGCAAATGCAACCAAACAACAAATGCATATATACAACCAACTAACATCCATTCATATTCTCATTTATATTCAATGAATTGGTTTTAAATTTAATCACATTTGATTTATTTACATTGGATTTACTAACATTCATTCTTAATTCAATTAGTTTACATTTACTAATTAAATCTAATTCACATTCAATTCTATTCAAATTTATTTACTTTCAATTTGAATTTCAATTTCATAGCTTTCAATTTCATTAACACTTAATGAATTATATACAATCAATCAACAATCAACTAACAATCAAATAACAACCAAAGTATATATAATACAACCAAATTCCTTTGCTTATATTCATTCAATTTGGTTTAACACCATCACTTTTATTCACAACTCATATTCATAAATATATTCATATAGTTTCACTTCTTAGATATATAAGTTTATTTCACAATTGTAAACACTTTAATTATAATTCAATTCTTATAATTCTTTTGCTTATACAATTATTCTTTAATTTAGATTATTCAAACAACCTAACAATCAACTTATATACACTTTAATAATTTTGAAAAATCATTCTTTTATATATAAAATATAATCAAGGTAAAATTATTTCATTTACCCAATTTAAAATCAATATTGTGTCGAATTGTTCTATTCAAGTGTTTAGAAACCCCTTCGGCATAGTCTTGCGGACCACGCTGACGAAAGTTCATATGCCACTCAATAAACCAATCATCACAATATAAAACAATTTTTATATTCACTAACAAATACGCTCTCATAGCTATTATTACACTCAAACTCATTCTAGAGTACTACTGACTCTATCTCTAATGAGTAATACCCAACAGAACCATGGTTGTCGCTTAACCATCAGCTCTGATACCAAATGTAACGCCCGTCGATTTTCGACTTTCGAAAATTCAACATCGACACTCACTTTATCGACTGCCGAGAAATCAAAGGCCGAAAACCGAGATGTTATGGGTTTTAAAAAAAGAATTTAAGAAAAGAAAAAGAGAGAAAAGAAAGAAAATAGAGAGGAAAGAAGATAGACGATTTTTAGAAAACAGAGAATTTTTAAAATAGAACGGGACAGAAAGGAAACAACAGAACAACAACAGAATCTCACAATTCGCAGCGGAACAACATATAATAATAAATGAATAATCTTTAAACAAAGAACTATATCAGTTATTACATTACATCACATTTTATTACATCATATCATCACATCAGAGTGTACAACAACATACAACAACAAACAATGCAGCGGAAAAAGAAATACTATATAAACTAGTAATACGCCATGCCATCCAGCTTGCCTCCAGCAACTCCAGAATATCCTGATAAACCTAACTCTTAACTGCCCGTGTGGAAATTGGTGGGCACCCAGAGTTTAGGAAGGAAAACAATAAACTCCGAGTCAGTCATGTGACTGGTGTGAGAACTCAAAACAGTTTATTTACTTTAAAATCAAAATAGAGGAATATTTTTAAATCAATTCGCAATGCTTTTAAAAATGAGACTACCATAAGGCCTCCCGCACACACACACATGCAAACGCAGAATCGGAGGAGATTTCTCCTTATGATAGTCAAAGATGCTTGATACGCATTTAAAATAATATTTGATATTATTATTAGTGCATAGTGTAGAGGAAAATCATTTCGAAAATAAAGATATAAATCTTAGCCAACATACGACCATTATCGTATGCCTACTATAGCTACTATCCAAACAGTGGTGACCACCATAAGTGAATAGCAGGTTCTACAACTAATACCGTACAAGTTTCGTATTGGGAATTGGATTTCCAACAAATGGTCAGGCCAAGGAACTTCCCATTGCCACATGAGAATGCCTCTGGATGGACATCCCCGAGAACCAAACCGGATCTCTACCAACACAAGGCCGGGTTACCCCTAACTGAGTAACAACTGACCGAATATGCCATCCCCCGGTCCTTTGGGACCTTTATCCGAGAGCGCTCTCTAATCAATTCACACAATCATAAAAACAAAGTGTTTCAACATGAGTAAGTATCTGGGCTCCATACCATGATACCACCCTTTTCCAGAAGGAAATGCACATATCCTAAAGGGCGCTACCCCTCATAACCTTGCTGCATCTTTCCTGTTTTGACCATTTCCGGGATGTGAGGCTCGACGAATTCACGTCCACAAAAACATACTTTATACAAAAGCCATGCTTTGGGTCAACAAATGATCAACACAATGATCACTAAGATAGACGATCAAATAAATGATCCTATCACAACAATCAACACAATGATCATTTCAGCATCACTCAGCATGTCACATTACCAAACTGGGAATATATCGCTGATAACTTCAACTATATAACCTTTGAGCACATACGTCTCAAAGAAGGGTGTTAAGCAAAGAATAAATTCTCCGCCACCAACAGAAATATATTTGAAAGAAATCGGCTTTATATCTCAAATTGTAATGTCAGACATACAATCCATACAAGTCTGTTCCGGGCTCGAACAGAACCGAAGGCACTTATAAAGAAGTCCTTGCAATCCGGATATTCACAATCCTGATCGGATTTCCCATCACTTAGGGAGTCTCTATACCGTTGCAACTCAGTGCAGAGACAATCGATAGGTCATCCTATCGCTTTCGCAAATACCGGGCCTTCAACACCGATCTTCAATGCAATTCACAACGACGTATCACATATTCGGAATGGGTTATACGACCCCATGGTCCTTTCCCGGTTAACCCGAATAGTGAGCGCTTATTCAAAAATAAGTGTGCATTCAATTTCAAACAAATCACATCAAATACCCATTCAGAGGGAAATATTGATAGTCGGCTATTGAACTATCAATGGATATGCATACATCACCAGATTCCAAATAATTTTCCAAATTATTTATTTTCCAAAATATCTTTACAAGATATATAATTTCAACTTCAAAAATAAATCAATATTTATTCTTAACCAATTCCACTTTTCACATATAAATTCCATAATGAATTCATAATTCCCTAATTATCTATGAATATACGTTTTCAATTATTCATTTCAATTTATCTTCGAAAAGATAAATTCTAATTATTCACTTCATATTGGAAAACAATTCCATACTTATTAAAAATAAGTAATTCACAATTTTTTTTTTATTTTCTACACTTGGAAAATATTCAATATACTTAAATCGAATTAAGTATATATTTCATTCTTTAAGGAAATCATTCACTTTAACATATTTATTTGGGCCAAAATGAATGTTGCGTAAAACATCGTTACGACAACCCAAAATCACTAGTATAGGGATTCGAATTTAAAATAGATATATAAATCCCAATACTAATCAAAAACATTTCCTTTCGGAAATAATTTACTATAACAACAGTGTTATAGTCCACCATTTCCTTTTATTTCACGAAACATCTATTTCAACAATGAATGTTGAAATCTATGGTTTCGAATCTCAACACCTTTTAAAACATCGTTAGATTGTTTTAATTCTATTTAAAACACCAAATCCAAACAATTTCTTTAACGTATTATTCACTATTCAAAAACGTGAATATACTACGTTAATAAATATCATCCTTTTATTCATTTTAATTCAAAGGATTATTCACTATTCGAAAATGTGAATATAACTCCATTAATAGGTTTCAACAATTAACTTATCAAAATAAGTCGTTTGCGAATTTATAAAACAACGTTTATAAACTCCATTTCTATTTATTTATAAAAACTTCCTTTTCTATAAATTCCTTTATTAACCTATTCCAGTTTATAACTAAATTATAAACTAAACGTCCATATTATAAGTTAAATACTTATAAAACGATTATTTTACAAAAATCGTTCCTTTAAACTTCAAAATTATAAATCTTATAACTTATAAGATTCATTTATTTAACCAAATCTATTCTTCAAATAATTTCACCAAATTTATAAATCTTACTATTTATAAATTTCATTTATAACTTCACAGTTTATAATTCTATAAATTTCATTCTATTATGAAATTCATTCTCACATCATTCAAACACTTATAAAAACTCGTTTTATAATGTCTATATTTCAATTTATAAATATCCATTTATAAATCTCTTAATATAAATCAGTTTATATTATTATTTTGAAACGTCTTTAATTCCCTTTATAATTTCACCATTTTGATTTATAAAATAATCAAATTTTATAAATCCTATATTTAAACTTTTAATAATAAATTCAAAAATCCAGTTTAAACTATTTTATAAAGTCATTAATTCATATTTCTCAAAATCAGCTTTTAACCGTATTTCTCAAAAATTATAATTTTTATAACTTTAAAGATTATAACGTTCATTTATTTATAATGGATCAGTTCCAAAAAAATTTTATCTTTTCAAAAATCACTTTAAAAACATTTTAAAAATCCCAAAATCTGGGTCCAATGATGCTACACACCAAATAGTCAATCACGACTACAACGATATCATATATCGATATGATAATCCATCAAATATCAAAATATCTGAAATCAAATAAAAACTGTTGAGGAATCCAGTTGGATCCCTCCAACCTGTTTTCCTGCATCCACAAACATTAGCACAATACCAATTTCGCTCCAGTACGAAATTATCGCAGTATATGTTCTTAATAAATATTATCCGCTTAATAACGGCGTAATAGGGTCTCATCCGCAAAAAATACGGGAAATCAATCAACTGCAATATATATATATGCCAATATATATATATTGATATTATATATATAATACCAATTTCACTGTTTATGAAATATTCGCGGTATATGTTTTTACTAAATAACATCCGCCTACTAACGGCGTATAATGTCTATTTTAACAATCAATAGATATCAATCATCATTCATACATGCATTCAAATATTTTAAATCTAACTATTTAAAATAAAATCGAAACCTATTCGATTGAGTGAGAAGTTCTCACCTTGGTTTTAATTTCCGTTTTAGCTTTTATTTCGAATAAAATTAAACGCGCGTTTAATTTTACCCGAAATTCTCACTAACTCCAAACGACTCCAAACCAACTCCATCGCGTAGTGCTCGTCCATACGATTCCAACGCAACTGATTTTGCATTTTTTCGACCTTGTATGAAAAAGTTACAATTATTTGAAGTTTACACGATTTAATTTATAACTATTATAACATAAATTTTTATTTTAAACCCTACAGAAATTACTGGCCGTTGGATCCCCCCATCTCCTCATCAGGACTGCACACCCCCTTCTCCCTCTTCTTTCACGTTCACGCAAATACCTACAGTATAGCCGAACCCATCTTTCAAACCTAGGGTTAAATATTGCTTCATCCATACTCGATGATTCCTCGATCAAGTAGTTGCATTGCGAAGCCCCCAACTCCCCCTAGGTTCGGCCTGACCCCCATGAAGCTCGGCTGCCTCATTCCTGTCGAAACGCGTGCGTGAATGGTGGAGAACGCGGCTATATTTCGCATCCATACGACGACGATAGTGCAAATCCACCGTTGGATAGGAAGTACTCGAGGAGATCTTCAACTTTGTAGTTGAACTTTCATGCTAATTCTTGATGGATTTGGAGAAATCAAGGAAGGAAGGAGAAGAAAAACTGGCCATTGAAAAATTAGGGCCGGCTATGCAGTTTTAGATTAGGGTTTGTATATTTTTTTTATTTTTCTTGAGTTATGGGGGTATTTATAAGGAACGAGCGACACTATTCATCCCGGAAATTTCGAACTCCGATTTAGACGCCGTAACCAGCGTACCTAGGGTTTATCCCGCGTTCCGGACACAATGGAACAGGTTTCGAAAGCTAATTCGGACATCTGTGCGAGTTATGGCTGAAAACGCTCAATTTGAATTAAACCGATTTAAATCGATTTCTAGGCGTTTTAATTTGTACCGGACAAACGGTAAATCCAATTGACTTGAAATTTGAAACCTTACAATAATATCACATTACGGATCCGATGAAACTAGTTTCGTCGAAATCCGAGACTTTTTGAAAAATGGCTATTTTGACTCGCCAAATTTAAATTAAAAATAATTCAATGCGTTTCGAACTGCCACGATCAAACGATAGCTCCGATTGACACGAAAATTGAAATCCGGTAATAACTAACTATTACGGATCCAATGGAACTGGTTTCGTTCAATTCTGAGACTGTTCAAAAATTGACTATTTTACAGTCGATTATTAAATATTAAAATATTCAATTTTCACAAATTAACTTTTAATTCAATTTTAAAAGTTCTAAAATATCATTCTAACTTTAACATGATAAAATAAAATTTTACAAATCATTTTCAATCATATTTAACTCGATTTTCAATTATTTCCATAATTTATCATATTAAATTATTGATTAAATTATCCAATTAAATCCAATAATTCAAATTAAAATTTATTCGACTTATAAATTCACTTATAAATATTTAAAATTAATTAAATATTCAAATTTTAATTAATAAAAATTCTGGGTCGTTACACCTGTAGTCAGACTATCAAATGAGGGTGTGCATCAAACAATCACTAGGAAATCAAACGACATACAGAGAAATATACCTATGGTTATAAATTTCAAATGATTTGTAATTTTGAATTAAAACCATTCATTTAAACAATTAAACGTGAAATCATTATACTTAAAAATCAAATATTCAATTCCTAAATATTTAGCCTTTTCTGAGCTCATTTATTCACTTAAAAATCATAAACATTGAAAATTTCAGCCTTTCACAGCATTTAGAAAATGCTGTAGTAAGTTATACTTGAGACAATTCATTTCAGTCAAAGACAACATTAAAATAAAATGATGTAATATTTAAGTTCATTTGAAATGGTTCAGTTAGAAAGGACAACATTTAAATAGAACTGCTGTAGTATTCAATTACATTTGAAAATAGTTCATTTCAGCCTATTACAACACTTATCAAGTGCTGTTGAGCCCTTTTTGGTTCAAAGTTTTTGTATTCAGTCAGCAACCACAACACTTACCAAGTGCTGTAATATGCCATAGTTAAAATTAAGCTATAGTTCATTTGTATCGACCACAACACTTACAAAGTGCTGTAATATCATTTACTTCAGATTTTAAGTTAACTCCAGCAATGATAGTATTTCTGAAGTGCTACTAAAGACATTTCCAGATTTATAGTAGAATTTCAGCCACAAATAAACTTCAATTTAGCCCTTTTTAACTTATAAAATTTCATATTTTCCACTTTAAAAATGGTCATTAAAATACCCTTGAACTTATGATTTTATAAAGTAACTTTCACAAATAAATATCAACAATTTCACTTATTAAATTCAACTGTACACATTTCCCATTCTTTACCTTTTAACAATTATTTATCACTTAAATTTCAAATTACCATTTCATACTTTGAACTAAATTTCCATTTTATTTAATTTACTTAAACTTCCATTTAAAACCAAACCTCACAATTCCAATTCATGTTAAATTACAAATTTCCATTTAACTATCCATTTATTTAACATTTTAAACTAATTACATAAATTCAAAATACACAGTAAGTTACTTAACTTTATTTTACAAATAACTTGATATTTTCTTTTACGTTATTTTTATTCAATTCATACATCACTTATTAATTACTAAGTTAAGCTTATAATTCCATTTTTACTTAAATTCCCATTATTAAGTTAAATCAAACTTTCACACTACAACTCAAACCATTTATTCACTTATACCATTTAACCTTTTAGAAAATCCCTGCTTAACCATTTTAAGTCCAATGTAAGTCAAATTTCATATTTTTTTCTTTCATTTACAATACATGAAATTTATAAGAAATCATATTTTGAAATCAACCACAGGTCTGGATAATATTTCACACCTAAATCAAGTGATACGGAAATTATCATTTATATCCGTAATCAGTAAAATTTCCAGGTTCTGATTATTTCAACCCGCAATCCCAAGACAAATACAAATAAATAAATAAAATCACCCAGGCCTATCACTTCAGCCCGTAATGATTTTTCCTATTCTAAAGTCCATTCGGGTATGTGTCATTTCAACCCGTAGTGATTCTACTCTACAGGGAACTTGCAGTGTGAGAAACAGGAATAAATACACAGTATAACCGAATAAAACATAACAGATGATGAGACAAGTTTGTAATAAGGTTTAACATCATATAATTAACATCACATGCAGGTATAACATAATATAACAATTCTACATATTCACTTGTTGTCACTTCACTAATTATATAAGTATAAATGTCATGAGTGAAAACTCACCTCTTTATGCTGGAGTTAGCAAACAACACACAATGAAAAAAATACGGAAAGCACAATAGCACGACTTTTGATTTGAGTGGACAAAGAGCCAAGATGTTAATCTAGTATATAACAATAAAATAAAACCATATATATAAATATATTTACAATACCAAAATCTATTGAAACAAAAAGGAAATAGAATTTATAAAAGACATCACCCAGCTTCCAATCCAATTTTTTGCTTGACCTTAACTCCATGTATACTCGGCCATACATGCTTAGGCTCGGCTTTGGCATATTTTCAGGTGGGAAATGGATCAGGTTTGGAACTGAAAATACATGGCTAGGTCAAGAATGCAAAGGTTTTTAGAGTTGTAAACATTGGAAGGTCAAAAGGCAAGGTTAAAGAGGAGGTATGGTTCACCTATTTGACTCGGCCAAAGGTCTATGGGCTCAGCCATAGGAAAGTATAGGTCAGGTCAGGGGTTAGTGATGGTGTTCAGAGGTGGTGCTTGCTGGTAGTGGCGGCTAAGGAGGTGGCCATGGAAACAAAAGTAGGTGGTGGAGGTTATAGGAGTTCGACTAGGCAATTCTAAGGATTTTTGCAACTTTTTTGTAGTTTTTGTCCAAAGGAGAGTCAGGGCCAGGGCCAGTATAGGTCAGAGGAGGAGGATGAGTTGTGGCCGTGGATGGTGGGAAGGAAGTGGCGGTGTTCGGTGGAGGAGATGGTGAGGTTATAGGCCGAGCAACATATGTGAAAAGATTAAGCAAAACAAGCAAAAATTCAATGGAAAAGTGAAGAAGAAAGGGTAGAAAAAGAGGATCTGAAATGCCTTGCAAAATGAAGATGGGAAGAGACTTTTCACGTGATATAGGCGACTAGGAGTCCAGGAAATAAACGGCAACAAATATGAAGGAGTTATGGTATGAAATCAATGGATGGAAGGATAAAGAGGTAATAAATCAAAACATAACGTATGCCTTTAATTAAAAATAGGTAACGTATATTAATTTATGCGTTTCCTATATATTAAAGAATGGTGTATACAAGAAGCTATCACAAACCAATAAATACAATAACGTTAAATTAAATACGTTTTAAAGATATACCTTTTAAAGCAATAACGTATATATACATACATACATACATACGTACACAAACACACGCAGATATATATATATATATATATATATATATATGTTTGAAATTTCTTTCCAAGAAATAAATAGGGATCTAAATACTTATCCATTTAATTACTAAATGAATGTATAAATAATTAAAATAGAAAAATAAGGTAGAGATAGATATTATGAAGAATAAATAAATAGTTTTAGGAAAGAGGCATTTCACTAGAAGGACAAACTTTGCAGTCCAATTAGTTTCTAGGACACACATACACAGAAATTAATTTCAAGGCCAAAGTCAGCAGAATAATTACTTTTAAGGATAAAGTCAGCAGTCTTATTACTTTGAAGGACATAATTTCATAGGTTTTGTGACGCCCCACCTCTATACCCACGCTAGCCAAGAACATTATGGTGTAATGCTGTCAACTAGCGCAGAGAATAAGGCTGTTGAGGAGCAACCATCCATGTAATTACTTTGTGCGAGCATCGATATGCCAGATAGTATTACATGCATTTCTTTATCAAGAGGAATTCCGGCATACCGACACAAACTCAAAACTACTACACAGTGGCTATAGTATCTTCGAAAACAAATATAGATATAAACATAACATAAATCAGTCACAGACAATTCATATCACAAAGGCGGAAATAGATATGAATATATAACTAACACATGAAAGTGTATATCAGAGTAGTGGTTAAAAAGATCCACAATAATACAAAAGAATAGCAACATGTGCTATACAAAAGAATACAACTATGAGCCCATATCTCAAGTGTATACAACGAAATAAACTACTAATCTAAGTAGTAAGCAAAAGTCAGAGAAATCAATCCCAAGTGAGAAGTCAAGCTGAAGCACCTGTAACATCTCGGTCTGACCCGAGTATTATTTAATAAGAAAATAATAAACGGATTAGTCTAACTATAAATGTCAGATGAAATGATATAGAATAAGAGATATGACTAAACACATAATAATCATAATTCCAAGCTGTGATATATATAAGTAATTGAAAATCAACAAGAGATTAATCAATATCACAAAATCTACACAAGAATCAAAAAATGTCATACTCCTTATTTCGTTCACCAAACCATGAATATTGACGATTATATTAATGCCAATCACAAAAGTCAATGACACACAAATTCACCAATGCACAAATATTGATAAAACTTATCAATGGAAATCACGAAAATTGGTGAAACATATATTCTAGAAATCATCTCAAGAAATCGAGAAATCACAAAAGTCAATGACACACAAATTCACCAATGCTTAAATATTGATAAAACTTATCAATAGAAATCACGAAAATTGGTGAACACAAATTCCAGAATTCAACACACGAAATTCGAAAATCACAAGAAAAGGGGGGAGGCCTATCACACGAACGGGAGCATAAAAACTCACCAACATATGTATCACACGAACGAGAAGCTTTCTCATGGTAGCTAGCCATTAATTTTTGACACACGAATGGCCCGAAGACCATGGGGAGCTACCCCACAAAGAAATGAGACGAAGCTCAATAAAATTTGTTACTGTCCTCCACGTGGACAGAGAGACATCACACAATTGCTAGTCTAATTCACAAAAATGATCGTCATGATCATCAAGAAGTGTCAATTACAGTAAGCTAGTAAATATATGAGCTTAGCTTCATGTCCCATAACCACTAGCTTAACTTAAATATTTACGAACAAATTGTATATCTCCACTAGAAAATTGTCACAAGAGTTTCAACCGAACAAGTCCAAGAATTAACCGGCGAAGTAAACGCAAGCGTTTCATACCACTTGTTTTACTAAACCGTTTAATTAGATTTCTCATACGAGTGAGGTAAAGGTTTGTGTATACTAGTAGATTGGAAAACGGTTTTATAAACGAGTTTGATATTGAAAATATAGTTGAAATCGTTTTGATGAAGAGGTTTTGATATTTAATACTAGTATTGAAACCTTTAGATTTTTAAAGTGACAAATCACAAAAATGATTGTAGAACAATCAATCACCAAAATTCACATCCGAAGACGTGAATAAAATCAAAAAAAATCGATACCAAATCCATAGAAATGGATATTTCCAAAAATCCATAAAAAGAAGTCATTAGAGTCGGTAATAAGTGATAACGACTAACGGGATCGCTAAAATCGATAAATAAGGAAATTCACACAAAACAGCCTGAATAGGCAAAAATAAACATCTCCAGACGTCTGATTTGGAATCTTGACGTCTGGATTTGTTTTCTGAAAAATAGTTCAGAATGCTACCCAGACGTCTGGAATAGCCAAAACAGACGTTTGAACCATGGCCAGGCGTCTGGTTTTGAATCCAGACGTCTGTTTTTGTTTTCTGGAAATAACCCAGAGAACACCCAGACGTCTGAAACATCAAGTCAGACGTCTGAGACCTATCCAGACGTCTGATCCTAAATTTCAGACGTCTGGAATTAGTCTCTGCCTTTTTTTTATATATGCGTGCATACATTTTTCTTTCCAGGTCCAAACCAGACGTTTGGACTTGGTCACCAGACGTCTGGTCACCTGGTCTGGGCAACAATTTGCCTAGGCCAAAGTGGCCAAAACGTATCGGAAGCGATCGGACGAGCCATTTCAACTAAGGATTTACGCCAAGCGACAACCCGGCCTTAAAAGCTCTTCGATACACCCCAAATATGAACGTCCAAATGTCCATAAAAGGATTTTCATAAAATTGGATCAAAACACAAAAATTTGGAAAATTCACCAAATCAATTCAAATTGAAAGCAAATGAATATGCACATATGTTAGGAATTCATACCTAACAACAATGATAGATATAGAAAAAGATGTGAGATAGAAATCTCACCTTTGAACCCAAACGATTGAAGAAGAAGCTCGAAAGCAGAGGAGAATCAACCACTCTTCAAATCCAACTCAAGAACCTTGATTCTAAGCTATAAAAGAAGAACATTCCCAAAATTAGGTTTAGGAATTTCTGAATTTGATAAGAGAATGAGTTGGAGAAGAAGAGAAGCTTACCAATGGATCTTCTATTAGTTTGGAGCTAGAGCTTGATTTCCAAAAGAAAACTAGGGTTTGAAGTTTTAATTTCCTCTTCCACTCTCCATTAATATAAAGCTTGAGTATAAGGAAATGAGGAATGAAGTAATGAAGAGGAGAAGGGGTTGGGACTGAATACATAAGAGGGGTTAATGGGCTCAGCCCAAACCAAAGCCCTAAGTAAAAAGTAGCAAAAATCAACTTACTCCAAACATATCGAAGGTTATACTCAAAAAGGTCGCAAATGGCATTTTAAACTCAATGGGAGCGGTCCCGAGTCCTAATTCGACCGTATGCAAAAAGTAGCTTTTCGGACTAAATTCCGAGTATCGATAAAATATTTAAATAAAATATTTAAATATAAAATCGACAAATATGCGGGTTGTTACAGACTCCCCTCCTTAAAGAAATCGCGTCCTCGCAATATTTAAGATGGAAATAAAAAGTAACAACCATAAAAGCATATTAACAGAAAAGTATTTTGAAATAAGAAGTTCACCTCAAAGAGCATGAGAAAGCAAGTCCGGAAGTGTTCGCTCGATGAACATTCTAGATTCCCAAGAACAATCCTTAGGATTTGAAGACCACTGAACTTTAACAAGCGGAACATCTTTATTTCGAAGTCGTTTGACTTCCGAAGCAATGATACGAACATGATGCTGCTCATAAGTTAAATTAGGCGAAACTTCAATTTCTACAACAACACCGGGCTCAAGAATAGAATCGGAATCTCGAAGACACTTTCGAAGTTGAGAAACGTGAAACACATCATGTATAGCAGAAAATTGAGCCGGTAATAAAAGCCGATAAGCCATGGAACCAATACATTCAGTGATAGGAAATGACCCAATATATCGAGGCGCTAACTTTCCTGATTGATTGAAACGCACAACACCCTTCATAGGTGAAACACGAATAAAAACCAGATCTCCAACAGAAAATTCTAATTTCCTTCTTCGGTTATCGGCATAGGATTTCTGTCTACTCTGGGCTTCTTTCATTCTATGTCGAATAAGGTCAATTTTCTCTGTAAATCCCGAATAAAATCTGGACCTAAAACCAGCTTCTCGCTGGCCTCAAGCCAACAAGAAGGAGATCGGCATGGCCTTCTATAGAGTGCCTCAAAAGGTGCCATACCAATACTAGATTGGAAGCTATTATTATAGGAAAATTCGATAAGTGAAATATGATCTTCCCAACTTCCACCAAAATCAAGAACACAAGCACGAAGAAGATCTTCAAGAGTTTGATTCACATGCTCGGCTTGTCCATCGGACTGGGGATGATAAGCGGTGCTAAAATTCAGCTTCTTTCCCAAAGCTTTTTGAAGACACTTTCAAAATCCACTAGTAAACAATGGATCACGGTCGCTAACAATAGAAGTAGGAACTCCATGCAATTTAACAATCTCTTTAACAAAGAGTTTGGCCAAAAGAGGAACGGTTCGGCTAGACCGAACGGAAATAAAATGGGTAGATTTAGTAAGTCTATCAACGATCACCCATAAGCTATCATGACCCGAACGAGAACGGGGAAGGCCGTCAATAAAATCCATGGAAATCTGATCCCACTTCCAAATTGGAATTTCTAAAGGTTGCAATAACCCACCGGGCCTTTGATGCTCGGCCTTAACGAGTTGGCAAGTCATGCAATGCTTAACGAAGTTAGCGATGTCAAGTTTCATTCCCTCCCAATAATAAAGTCGCTTCATATCCGCGTACATTTTGCTACTACCGGGATGAATGGTGAATTTAGAACGATGGGAATCTTCTAAAATATCTTTGCGAAGATCACCAATATTTGGCACGATAAGTCTACCAAATTTTCGAATGCCGCCACGAGAATCGATATCAAAGACTTTCAAACTTTCAATGTCAATCTTATCCTTAATATTTGGCCAAGAAGAGCCAATTCAGGATCTAGCCCTTGAGCTTCAAGAATGCGGTCAAAAAGAGAAGGTTGAGCTCAAGGCTACACAAAATAAGCGACGAGCATAAATCGGATACGCGCTCTCGAATCTCACGAGTGGATAAAATTTCGAGATCGTTCCATTCGGATATCATCATAGAAACAACTGCTTGTTGTTTACGGCTAAGAGCATCGGCGACACGATTACCCTTACCGGGAGTATAAAGGATATCAAGATCATAAGGTGCAAGAAATTCAAGCCAACACTGTTGACGCAAATTAAGTTCCTTTTGAGAGAATAAATACTTCAAAGACTTATGATCAGTATAAAGAACAAATTTCTCTCCCAAAAGATAATGACGCCAAATCCGAAGAGCGAAAACAATAGCCGCGAGCTCTAAATCATGAGTGGCATATCTAGTCTCGGCTGGCTTTAATTGCCTAGAAGCATAAGCAATAACACATTCTCTTTGCATAAGAACGGCACCCAAACCAATGCGACTAGCATCGGTAAAAACAACAAAATCTTAGCTTCCATCGGGAATCACAAGAATAGGAGCATCGGAAAGGAGTTCTTTTAATTTTTGGAAAGAAGCTTCACACTTGTCCGACTAAATGTATTTAACACCTTTCTTTGTTAAGCTAGTGAGAGGCACGGCAATTTTAGAAAAGTCTTTTACGAAACGGCGGTAATAGCCCGCCAATCCGAGAAAGCTACGGATTTCAGTCACACTCTCCGGTCTCTTCCAATCTTGAATCGCTTCAATCTTTGAAGGATCCACGGAAATTCTGGATTCGGAAATAATATGACCGAGAAACTTCACACGAGATTGCCAGAAGTGGCATTTAGAAAACTTTGCTTTTAATTGATTACTCCTAAGAGTTTCCAACACAATCCGAAGATGCCTCTCATGTTCCTCCTCGATTTTAGAATACACAAGAATATCATCAATAAATATGAGAACAAATCGATCGAGGAAGTCTTTGAAAACTCGACTCATTAGGTCAACGAAATAAGCTGGGCCATTCGTCAACCCAAATGGCATAACGAGCCATTCATAAGATCCATACCGAGTACGGAACGATGTCAAAGGAACGCTATCCTCTGCAATACGAAGCTGATGAAAACCAGTATCTAAGTCTAATTGTGAAAAGACTCTAGCACCACTAAGCTGGTCGAATAGATCATCAATCCGAGGTAAAGGATATTTATTTCTGATAGTGAGATCATTAAGCTTGCGGTAGTCAACGCAAAGCCTAAGTGTGCCATCAGATTTCTTCACAAAAATAGCTGAAGCTCCCCAAGGCGAGGAACTAGAGCAAATAAATTCCTTCGTCTCCAATTCGGATAATTTTTTACGCATCTCCTCGTTTTCTTTATTGGACATATGATAAGGAGGACGAGTGATAGGTTGTGGTCCAGGGATAAGATTAATTCTGAACTCAATTGCTCGCTTAGGTGGTAATCCTAAAACAGGCTCAAATATGTCAGAAAATTCACGAACAACGTGAATAAGATAAATAATATCTTCCTCATCATCATTATCGTTATCACGAGGATTTAAAGAATATAAAGATGCAACCAAGATTGAATCCGAATCTTTAAGATTAATAGAAATCTGTTTAACAGATTGAGGATGTCGAAGATGAATAGTCCGCTCAGGACATAGGATATGAGCTTCATAACGGTTAAGCCAATCCATTCCCAAAATCATTCCAAAGCCTAAATAACGCATGACATGCAAATCGGCTCGGAAAGAAAAATCACACAAAATAATCTCGACATCTTTACACAATAAACTGATTGTTGCGGATCCACCAACCGGATTCGCAATTCTCAAAGAAGTCATTAAACACAAAACATCCAAAGAAAAAGTATCAACAAGCTCTTTTGATATAAAAGAATGGGACGCGCCCGTATCAAAAAGAACTCGAATAGGATGATCACGAAATAAAATAATGCCATCAAGGATAGAATGAGAAATACCTTGACCACGAGATGTGTTGCCAGGGGCTTGAGCAACATTTAACCTCCCTTCCTTCCTGCCCTGAAGCTTGGGGCAAGAAGATAAATAATGATCCGGGCTTTTGCAATAGCGACAAGTACGAGGCTTTGAACACTTGTTCGCAAAATGGTCTCTGGAACCACAGTTAAAGCATTTCCCTTCAGTAGAGGAAAAGGTCTTTGCAGCAGGAGTTGCTTGCCTCCCTTTCTTATTGGGATAAGGACCTTTGAATTTGTTTGGCCTCTTCTTGTTGTTGAAGTTTGGTTTGTAATCTACCACTTCAACATCATTCTCCCTATCCGCCTCTTCAAGACGAAGAGCGATATCAATGAGTTGGTCCAAAAGAAACTTCTAATTTTAGAAGTAATGGCTTCTTGGGATTTTTGTTTAAGCCATAGACAAATCTCTGATTTTCCTTCAATAGGGTGCTGATGTATTCAACCCCATATTTGGAGAGAGATTCAAAAGACGCGACATAATCTGCCATGGAAGATTCACCTTGAACAAGGTCTATAAAACGGCGAGCCAAAGTCACCTTCTCAGCTTCTGGTACGAATTTTAACTCGAAGCGCTCTCGGTATTTCTCCCAGGTGAGATCCGCTTCATTAATCTCAGAAATAAGAAGTTCGTACAAGTCCAATGCTCTTTCTTGAAGCATACTAGAAGCCACCTGAACTCGGTGAAGATCAATGAGGTTCATGCGAGAAAAGATTCGATCGCATGTCCTTAACCAAGCCTGGACTTCAATAATAGTTTCGGAACCTTTAAATGGCTTCCCGCCCAGGTTGGTGTAATCACTGCACAAACGTGCAAACCCAGATTTAGGGTGATTAGGTTCCGGATTAGAACCAGCTGCTTGAGCATTCATGACAAGGTCAAGAAGTTGTTGGGTAGTCATAAAAACTCCATCTTGGGGTGGAGCACTAGATGGTCCAGCTTTGGGACGACCAGGTCTAACCATTTCTCTTTTTTAAGAAAGAAAGAAGAGGAAAAAGTTATTCTCAAGATAAATATCAAGTAAATCTTGATAGATAGAACAAGGAATCATAAAGAAAATAGGATGAATCGGTACGAAGACTCGAATAAACCCTAAGGCACAACTCCTAAGAAAGACTTAGGACATGATCCTTGCTAGATTATTCTACATTGTTCCGAAGTTTGGCTCTGATACCAAGCTGTGACGCCCCACCTCTATACCCATGCTAGCCAAGAACATTACGGTGTAATGCTGTCAACTAGCATGGAGAATAAGGCTGTTGAGGAGCGACCATCCGTGTAATTGCTTTGTGCGAGCATCGATATGCCAGATAGTATTACATGCATTTCTTTATCAAGAGGAAATCCGGCATACCGACACAAACTCAAAACTACTACACAGTGGCTATAGTATCTTCGAAAACAAATATAGAAATAAACATAACATAAATCAGTCACAGACAATTCATTTCACAAAGGCGGAAAAAGATATGAATATATAAACAACACATGAAAGTGTATATCAGAGTAGTCGTCAAAAAGATCCACAATAATACAAAAGAATAGCAACATGTGCTATGCAAAAGAATACAACTATGAGTCCATATCTCAAGTGTATACAACGAAATAAACTACTAATCTAAGTAGTTAGCCAAAAGTCAGAGAAATCAATCCCAAGTGAGAAGTCAAGCTGAAGCACCTGTAACATCTCGGTCTGACCCGAGTATTATTTAATGAGAAAATAATAAACAGATCAGTCGAACTATAAATATCAGATTAAACAATATGGAATAAGAGATATGACTAAATATATAATAATCATAATGCCAAGCTGTGATATATATAAGTAATTGAAAATCAACAAGAGATTAATCAATATCACAAAATCTACACAAGAATCAAAAAATGTCATACTCCTTATTTCGTTCACCAAACCATAAATATTGACGATTATATCAATGTCAATCACAAAAGTCAATGACACACAAATTCACCAATGCACAAATATTGATAAAACTTATCAATGAAAATCACAAAAACTAGTGAAACACAAATTCTAGAAATCATCTTAAGAAATCCAGAAATCACAAAAGTCAATAACACACAAATTCCCAAATGCTCAAATATTGATAAAACTTATCAATAGAAATCACGAAAATTGGTGAAACACAAATTCCATAATTCAACACACGAAATTCGAAAATCACAAGAAAAGGGGGGAGGCCTATCACACGAACGGGAGCATAAAAACTCACCAACATATGTATCACACGAACGAGAAGCTATCTCATGGTAGCTAGCCATTAATTTTTGACACACGAATGGCCCAAAGACCATGGGGAGCTACCCCACAAAGAAATGAGACGAAGCTCAATAAAATGAGTTACTGTCCTCCATGTGGACAAAGAGACATCGCACAATTGCTAGTCTAAATCACAAAAATGATCGTCATGATCATCAAGAAGTGTCAATTACAGTAAGCTAGTAAATATATGAGCTTAGCTTCATGTCCCATAACCACTAGCTTAACTTAAATATTTACGAACAAATTGTATATCTCCACTAGAAAATTGTCACAAGAGTATCAACCGAACAAGTCCAAGAATTAACCGGCGAAGTAAACTGCAAGCGTTTCATACCACTTGCTTTACTAAGCCGTTTAATTAGATTTCTCATACGAGTGAGGTAAAGGTTTGTGTATACTAGTAGATTGGAAAATGGTTTTATAAACTAGTTTGATATTGAAAATATAGTTGAAATCGTTTTGATGAAGAGGTTTTGATATTTAATACTAGTATTGAAACCTTTAGATTTTTAAAGTGACAAATCACAAAAATGATTGTAGAACAATCGATCACCAAAATTCACATCCGAAGACGTGAATAAAATCCAAAAAAATCTATACAAATCCATAGAAATGGATATTTCCAAAAATCCATAAAAAGAAGTCATCAGAGTCGATAATAAGCGATAACGACTAATAGGATCGCTAAAATCGATAAATAATGGAAATTCACACAAAACAGCCTGAATAGACAAAAATAAACATCTCCAGACCTCTGATTTGGAATCCAGACGTCTAAATTTGTTTTTTGAAAAATAGTTCAGAAAGCTACCCAGACGTCTGGAATAGCCAAAACAGACGTCTGAGCCATGGCCAGGCGTCTGGTTTTGAATCCAAACGTCTGGTTTTTTTTCTGGAAATAACCCAGAGAATACCCAGACGTCTGAAACATCAAGTCAGACGTATGAGACCTATCCAGACGTCTGATCCTAAATTTCAGATGTCTGGAATTAGTCTCTGCCTTTTTTTTATATATGCGTGCATGCATTTTTCTTTCCAGGTCCAAACCAGACGTTTGGACTTGGTCACCAGACGTCTGGTCACCTGGTCTGGGCAACAATTTGCCTAGGCCAAAGTGGCCAAAATGTATCGGAAGCGATCGGACGAGCCATGTCTACTACGGATTTACGCTAAGCAACAACCCAGCCTTAAAAGCTCTTCGATACACCCCGAATATAAATGTCCAAATGTCCATAAAAGGATTTTCATAAAATTGGATCAGAACACAAAAATTTGGAAAATTCACCAAATCAATTCGAATTGAGAGCAAATGAATATGCACATATGTTAGGAATTCATACCTAACAATAATGATAGATATAGAAAAAGATGTGAGATAAAAATCTCACCTTTGAACCCGAACGATTGAAGAAGAAGCTCGAAAGCAAAGGAGAATCAACCACTCTTCAAATCAAACTCAAGAACCTTGATTCTAAGCTATAAAAGAAGAACATTCCCAAAATTAGGTTTAGGAATTTCTGAATTTGATAAGAGAATGAGTTGGAGAAGAAGAAGAGAATCTTACCAATGGATTCTTCTATTAGTTTGGAGCTAGAGCTTGATTTGTAAAAGAAAACTAGGGTTTGAAGTTTTAATTTCTTCTTCCACTCTCCATTAATATAAAGCTTGAGTATAAGGAAATGAGGAATGAAGTAATGAAGAGGAAAAGGGGTTGGGACTGAATACATAAGTGGGGTTAATGGGCTCAGCCCAAACCAAAGCCCTAAGTAAAAAGTAGCAAAAATCAACTTACTCCAAACATATCGAAGCTTATACTCAAAAGGGTCGCAAACGGCAGTTTAAACTCAATGAGAGTGGTCCCGAGTCCTAATTCGACCATATGCAAAAGTAGCTTTTCGGACTAAATTCCGAGTACCGGTAAAATATTTAAATAAAATATTTAAATATAAAATCGACAAATATGCGGGTTGTTACAGGTTTTTAGGCCTTAAAAACTAATTATTTTGCATTTTATCCTTAAAAATAATTATTTCAGTTGTGTGTCCTAGAAACAAATTGCACTTGCTAAAGAGGCTCTTGTGGCTAATTTCCACTTTAGGAAAAGTAGGAAAAAAATAAAGAAAATACTCTATTTAATGGAAGTAGAATTAAAAATTGAAAACAGTATACAATCAACATTGGAAAATTATAATTATACTTTAAAAATGTTTTTTAAAATAAAATATATGTATAACATATCATGCGACACAAACTAGAATGTGATTTTACAAACAAAGATATTATTTATTTAAATTTAAAATAAACAAATTTGTTAAATAAAATAATTTACACACAATATTGTAAAAAGCATAACTTTCGCAATATTAATCCGATTTCAACGAAACGAAAAGCAGTATTCTTGAAATTATATCTATTTTCATAATAAAAGATAAAATTCAAAAATTCAAATATTTAATTTTAAATTTAAAAGTCAAAGTTTGACCATTTTGACAAAAATACGCTTTTTTGGAAATATTCCATTTATTCACGTTTGGAATTATAATTCACAAAAAATAAAAATTATATTTAAAATAACGAAATTTATCCATTTTAATAAATATAATAAAGTTTTTAGATCAAGAATTTTAGTTAAAATAATAAAAAAATTAAAAAAATTACAAAATACACGGTTGTCACAAAAATGTTATCAAAAGGCTATAGGATATTCTGTATCCAAAGTACAACTATTTGAACCTGGAATCAACAACTGTCTACTATTATTTGTGTGGGTATGCTTATTGCCCGTTCAAATCAAATGAGTATGGTAGCTACTTGTTCAAATCAACTGGGTATGCTTGTTGCCATTTAAGTCTGCTGGGTGATCTTGTTGCCCGATTTAATCAGAAGAGTCTACAAATAGCTCAAAATGTTGAGAGGATGTATCTTATTTTCTTGAAATTGAGATAGTATTCTGGTTTGCTTGCACCGGATTAAAGTAGACGTTGGAATGGAAATCTGTACATACACTGTATGGGACTGGACGTTGGATTGGTTAGTCTGAACCAGTATAAAATTCACGGTGTTATCTCTCTTATTCTCCTTTATTTTTGCTATATATATATATATATTTGTGACTGTCTGTTAATATATATCTATGTTAAACGTAAATTTTGAAATAATATAGAAAATTTCCATATAAGTTATAAAACCTAATTCATACTCTTTTAATGTAAAGTAGCCTTCAGATCTATTCATACTATTATAATTTATACAACACCATTTCCTACACTGTATCCACGTACAAATTAAAGATCTGTAAGGAAAATCAATATATATCTTTCTAAATTCATTCATAAATTATATTGAACTTAGACCGGCTAAAAAATAATATATTTTTAGTGGAAAAACATTTATAAATCAAATTACCAACATATATCATTATATATAGCAAAGTGAGGTAATAAAATCACCCGCTTAGGGTGTAGAATCAGTCAAAATCCTTCAAATAAGCATAGATCTAAAATGGACAGTAGCTACATGCTTTCCAAGGAAAAAAATCGAAATCCCAAGCCCCTTGATAATATTTATTATAATTACTGAATAATTAATTGATTAGGGCTCATTGAATTAAGAAAATGATGGATTTTTTATAAAAGAAGGTTTAATAGAAGTTATATGATGTTCTGGAAAGATACAAAACTGATTGGTGGCTATTGAGGATGCTGCAATTTACCTTAATCCTGAAATTATTTACAGGATTAATTACGGGCCGAGTTAATTAACCACTAATATGCCTAAATCTATCCAAAATTGAGATAGTCACGTCTCCTAAACCGTAACTCCAACAACTATTACAATCACTCCAAAAAAGGGATACCATCAAATCTTTCATTTGGAAATACTTTCGGACTCTAATTCAGCTTCTATCAAAAGGTATCAGCCTTACAAAAAATTTCAAGGTCAGTACCATCCGACTTTTATTTTCGGGGTTAAATATACGAAACTCAGCATTCCCTAATGCTATATTTAATTTGGATCAAATTTTGTTATAAAAATAATATTTTTACGATACTTTGATACGTAAAAATAGAACTTTTAAACCTCTTAAGTTTCTTTCCAAACTAATTCACAATTTCAACCGCAAATAACATAAACATATCTAGTGCATCACTTTTATTTTTCATGAGGTGTACATAGGTGAAATCCGAACAATCATGAATGTATTAAAATAACGTTTACCATTTCTAGTTAGTGACCTATCAAATTTACGTATGTTTGAGTGAATTAAACCTAAATGTTTAGTCTTTTTTATTAATATATACTTATGAGATGTTTTATAATTTTTGCTTGGCTTTTAAAAAATAATATTTTGCAAATCATTTAGTCATATTTTAGGAATTAGACCTAAGGTATTCATGTGCTTAATAATACATTTGTAAACATGACAAATTCTACCTTGTCAATTATGAAAATCGCACAACATATAAGCAGAATCAGAAACTTGTTAGATTCAACGTTCAATTAAAACTTTCCCTTAGTAGCATAACCTTTTCCAACAAGCATACCTGTAACGACCTGCTTTTCTGAAATAGTTTAAATTGACGATAAACCATACACGTCAGACTCAAACCTTTCAAATGGGCAGATTGTTATAGGGTGAATATGAAAAAGAAGAGAAAGAAGTAAAACAAATACAGAATCTCGCAGTGCAATGACAAAATAAAATAATCAAATAACAGTTCATGAAGCTGTTTTATAAATACATTTGATTACCTTTTACAACACAAAATCAGAGTTACATAAAGTAGGAATAAATAAATAAATGCAGCGGAACAACATGATGTAGTGGAATACATATAGTAAATAATAATATTGCAAATTCTTTATCTTCATCCTCCAGAAAGCGGTTTTCGATAAACTGAAAAGCTCAAACTGACCCGTGCGAATTGATAAGACAAAACCCTCGAGTCAGAACTAAAAGATCTTACTTAAGATAAATCAACCATATAAAAATATGAGTGTAACGTCATCAGAGATGTTTACGGGGTTTGAAATCTTCTATCTAGTATCTAACGTGAGTGCAATAACTGAAGAGATGTTTGGGATTTACATCTCTTAAGGATCCTTTAAACTATCTACTATGTAGTACAATACGCTATTATAATATGTCTACGGTAAAGTAAAGTATTAAAATAGCATTAAGGAGTTACCCATATCCCCCTTAACACATTTTATATAATACCGTAGTCCATACAATACCGTAAACTCCACCCACAAGTGGGCTATCAGGGAGCACTCCATTGGTACGACACAAAACAAAATGGAAGAATGCACGATAAGGCATGTGATAAGGCACTCGAGGCAATGCCCAGGGTAGATATTACAATTGCGGATCCGGACTGGTGGTAATGCATAGCAGCTACTACCGCCCACCGTGAAACTCACTCCTAAATCAAAATCAAGGTATGGCCACCAAATCATCACAAAGTCATAATATGGTATCGAAAAAATGTGTCCGATCGGAGGTGCAACCTCAGTTGGCCTGGCATAGCTCCTGTTTTAGCCACATCAAGCTGACTCACGGGAGTCAGGGTCACGTAAATACCTCATATAGAATCGTTCGCCAAACCATCCTACTTCATTTCTTGAATCTCCACCACATACACAGTTGTTAAAGTGGTTTTCTGTATTAGCAGAGATTATGAAAATATCCGATCTCCGTCTCTTTAATAACCAATCACTTATTTCACAATGGATGGTTCTTTTACATTTCAAAAAGTCAATTCAAAATTGATATCAAAATATCATCTACTCAAACCATATCATTTTCAAATCATATTCACTTTCAAAATTACATTCACATCCAAAATCATATCCACCTTCAAAATCATATTTGCTCAAATATGTCATTTCACAAAAGGTACAAATTTCAAATTCTAACATAGGTTGTGTCATCGTCAAGGACTTAAATATAAATACTTTAACTTTAAATAGTTTGAAATTTTAGAAAATAGTTTAGATAGTCATAAATAATTTCAATAGTTTTAGCAATAGTTTAAAATAGATTGAAATAGTTTTAATTAGATTTAAATTTTATATAGATTTAAAATGATTTACAGAGATTTAAAATAGATTAAAAAAATTTAACTTATCTTAAATAGATTTTAAATAAATTAAATGAATTTAAAATAGATTAAGTAGATTTAAATTATATTAAATATATTTGAAATAGATTAAATAATTTTAATAGTTTAAAATAGATAAAGTAGATTAAATTGGTTTAAATAGGTTATAATAGATTAAAATAAATTAAAATAGTTTTAGATCGATTAAAATAGTTAATTTAATTAAAATATTTTAAATTAGTTTAAAGCAGATTTCAAAGTTATGTCCAAACATTTTTAATAACTCAATTCCCGATAAATTCATTTATATTTGACATTTCAACTATGAAAATCCAATTTAAATCCTTTGAACCATTCATTAGAACAATTTTAATTTCAATATTAACACACGGATTATCAAAATAATTCTGTTTATATAAATAAATTTCTTTTTCAAAATACCTGTTAACTGAATTCAAATTTTAAAGAAATCAAAATCATTTAGTTTAACCAATCTGGTGTAAGGGATACGGATATCTATCATTTCATTCTGCAATTAAAATTTTATGGTCATATATCATTTCAAACCGCATTTCCGAATTAAATAAAAATCCATAAAATCATTTGAGTCTGTCATTTCAACCCATAGTGATTTTTCCTAATCTATAGATCTTTCGGGTATGTATCATTTCAACCTATAAGGAACTTGAAGTGTTTTAACAATATTAAATATAACATCCAGCCATCCAATATCAGCAATTAGACGTCCATCACACTCATCATCCAAATCAACCAATAAACATCAATAGATAACAGTTTATCATTAACAGGTATTAAATTGACAATTAAATTAAACATTAAATTAAACGATGATTAAATGCAATAGAAGTCAAATTTAACTAGAATGACAATTTAAACATACCGGATATCAATCAATTGATTTCTAATCTCATCATAAATTAAATTTAACTAACATAAGATAATTTAGCAATTGTGAGTGGGTTAAAACACTTACCTTTGATTTTAAATCGATTAAAATCCAATTTAGGCTCAAAATTCAAATAGTCTTAGAACTCATCCAAACTAATGTCAAAATGTCCGAAATTTTGATACGATCCTAATGGAACAAACCGCACACGAATTCGAGTTCATATGCAAAAGATATGATATGTGACGCCCCACCTCTTTGCTCACAATAACAAAAGTTATAATAACGAATAACATCTGCTATTGCGAAGAATAAGGCTTGTTAGAAGCGACCATCTGTAAGTTATTCCTTAGACGAGTATTGATTACATCGATATGAGCTGTGAAAACTACTTCCAAAGATATATACTCAATCCAAATCTAAAACGAATCTACGGCGGCTTAAGAAAAATTCAGAATAACTCATAATAACGACAACACTGATAAGTATAATCACATCAGAATAGAAATATCAGATATATAGCGAAAAACAAGTCTGGACACATTCTACAACAACCGATAGTTCTCATGAACCAAATATACATATACATGCCACAACATACATGAGATGAGAGTTAATATACCAAAAGTACTCCTCGAAGTCTAAACAAAAGCTGAAGTGAAATCCCAAAAGCTGAAGCTGCAAAAGGATTAGAGATAGTGATTATCCTAAAATAACTCGGTCTGACCCGAGTATTATTTAAAAGAAAATAATAAACGGATCAGTCTAATTTAAACTTAGAAGTGAATGCATCATAAACAACATCAAGCAAAATAATAATAGTCTCGAATGAGACTATTCAACATAAGAAATCAACATAGTTTAAATGAAGAAATCTCATCAAACTCCACCAAAATAAACTTTCAAATTCCCAATTGAATTGAAAACTGCAATTCACAAAATCTAGAAATCAAAAATAGATAACTAGAAAAATCAGCATAAAAGTGGACCGATCCCATTATATGGCGAGTCTAAGCTACGCCGCAGTGCATCAACATATGGCAGAAGCCTACCAAGTACGGTCATCATAATTTTTATGGCACCCAACAAATGACCCAAAGGTCCAACATATGACCTAAAGGTCAAGTACTGGTAATTGATCCGAAGGTCCATCATAGTGGCTCGAAAGCCCAACAAAATCATCAAAATCGCCAAACAACAAATCCACAACGAATATTTCAATTTGCTAGTCCGGAATTAACAGAATTAGTAAAAGCGTGGCTCCATATTCCGCACTTTTGCTAACTCGTTTAAATCTCTTCATCATTTCCTTGAAAGCGCAAAATGGTGTATTTTATATAAATACAATTTACGTTCTCAAACAGACAAGTCCAGAGTTAAGCGAATCAGTAAAGTAAGGGTTCATAGTCCTCAATTTTGCGGAAGCGTTTAAATCGCTTCCTAATTCTTTTTAAAGCGCAAACTGTAAAAATTTTGGAAACAATTTTATTTTAAAACGATTTTTAAAACACGTGATTAAAACACCAATTTTGTGATTTCTGGATTTCCATTGATGATTTCTAGAACTTGTGTTTTCACCAATTTTCGTGATTTACATTGATATGTTTTATCAACATTTGTGCATTGGTGAATTTGTGTGTCATTAACTTTTGTGATTGACATTGATATAATTGTCAATATTTATGGTTTGGTGAATAAAAATAAAGAGTATGACATTCTTTTTGATTTTTGAGAAGATTCTTGTGATATTGATTAATCTCTTGTTGATTTTCAATTACATACTTATCACAGTATGTTTTTATGGTTATCATACGTTTTTGTCATATCTCTTATTCTATATCATTTCATCTGATATTTATAGCTAGACCAATCCGTTTATTATTTTCTTATTAAATAATACTCGGGTCAGACCGAGTTGTTACAGGTGCTTCTACTTGACTCCTCATCTAGGATTATTATCCAGACTTTTTGCTAACTGCTTAGATTGGTAGTTTATTTTTTTGTATACCTTTGAGATATAGACTCCTTGATGTATATATACTTGTAACTATTCTTTTGTGATATTGTGGATCTTGTCTGACCACTACTCTGATGAACACTTTTATATGTTATATATTCATATCTATTTCCGCCTTTGTGACATGGATGTCTGTGACTGATTGTGTTATGTTTATTTCTATATTTGTTTCCAAAGAATATATATAGCCACCGGGTAGTAGCTTTGAGTTTGTATTGGTATGTCGGATTTCCTCCTGAAACCAGATGCATGTTGTACTATCTGAAATATCGGTGCTCGCACAAAGCAATTACGCGGATGGTCGCTCCTCAACAGCCTTATTCTCCATGCTAGTTGACGACATTACCCCGTAGTGTCCTTGGCTAGAGTGGGTACAGAGGTGGAGCTTCATGGCTTGGTATCAGAGAAAAACTTCGGAACAATGTAGAATAATCTTGCAAGGATCATCGTCCTAAGTCCTTCTTAGGAGTCGTGCTTTAGGATTTTATTCGAGTCCTCATATCGATTCATCCTATTTTCTTTATGATTCCTTGTTTTATTTATCAAATTGCTTGATATTCATTTGGCGAGTATCCTTATCCTTCTTCTTTCTTTCTTTCTAAGGAAGAGAAATGGTTAGACCAGGCCGTCCCAGTGCCGGTCAATCTAGTGCTACTCCCCAAGATGGAGTATTTACGTCTGCCCAGCAGCTTCTTGATCTAGTAAAGAATGCTCAAGCAGCCGGATCTAATCCGGAGTCTACTCACCCTAAGTCTGGATTTGCACATTTGTGCAGCGATTATACCAATTTGGGTGGAAGCCATTCAAAGGATCTGAAACTATTATTGAAGTTCAGGCTTGGTTGAGAACGTGCGATCGAATCTTTTCTCGCATGAATCTTATTAATCTTCACCGTGTTCAGGTAGCCTCTAGTATGCTCCAAAAAAGAGCATTAGATTGGTATGAGCTTCTGATTTTTGAAATAAATGAAGCGGATCTTACTTGGGAGAAATTCCGGGAACGCTTTGAGTTAAAATTTGTGCCAGAAGCTGAGAAGGTGACTTTGGCTCGTCGTTTCATAGACCTTGTTCAAGGTGAATCCTCTGTGGCAGGCTATGCCGCATCATTCAAGTCACTTTCTATATACGGGGTCGAGTACATAAACACCCCATTGAAGAAGAACCAAAGATTTGTCTATGGCTTGAACAAAAATCTCAAAAAGCCATTACTTCTAAAATTAGAAGTTTCTTTTGATCAACTTGTTGATATCGCTCTTCGACTTGAAGAGGCTGATAAAGAAAGTGACCTTGAAGTTATGGGTGCCAAACCAAACATCGCCAATAAGAAAAATCATAATAAGTTCAAAGGTCCTTATCCCAACAATAAGAAAGGGAAGCAAGCCTCTCCGGCAACCAAGACTTCTACCTCAAGTGGTGAGAAATGCTACAACTGTGGTTCTAAGGACCATTATGCGAATAAGTGTTCAATGCCACGTGCTTGTCGCTATTGCAAAAGCCCGGACCATTATATATCTTCGTGTCCCAAACAAGAAGGAGGGAAAGCTTAATGTGGTGCAAACTCCTAATAACACTTCTCGTGGTCAAGGTATTTCTCATTCTATCATTGATGGCATTATTTTATTTCGTGATCAACCTATTCGAGTTCTTTTTGATACTGGTGCGTCCCATTCTTTTATATCAAAAGAACTTGTTGATACGTTTTCTTTAAGTGTTGTTGCTTTAATGACTTCTTTTAGAATTGCGAATCCGGTTGGTCGATCCGCAACACTTAGTTTATTGTGTAAGGATGTCGAGATTATTTTGTGTGATTTTTCTTTCCGGGCCGATTTGCATGTTATGCGCTACTTAGGCTTTGGAATGATTTTGGGAATGGATTGGCTTAACCGCTATGAAGCCCAAATCCTTTGTCCTGAGTGGACTATTCATCTTCGACATCCTCAAACTGTTAAGAAGATTTCTATTTATCTTAAAGATTCGGATTCCAGCTTGGCTGCATCTTTATATTCTTTAAATCCTCATGATGATGATAATGATGATGAGGAAGATGTCATTTCTCTTATTCACGTTGTTCGTGAATTTTCCGACATATTTGAGCCTGTTTTAGGATTACCACCTAAGTGAGAATTGTGTTCAAAATTAATCTCATCCCTAGAGCTCAACCTATCACTTGTCCTCCTTATCGTATGTCCAATAAAGAAAATGAGGAGATGTGCAAACAATTATCCAAATTGGGGACAAAGCAGCATACTCGTTCTAGTTCCTCGCCTTGGGGAGCTTCGGTTATTTTTGTGAAGAAATTCGATGGTACACTTAGGCTTTGTGTTGACTACTACAAGTTTAATGATCTTACTATCAAGAATAAATATCCTTTACCTCGGATTGATGATATATTCGATCAATTTAGTGGTGCTAGAGTCTTTTCACAATTGGACTTGGCTACCGGTTTTCATCAGCTTCGTGTTGCAGACGATGGCATTCCTTTGACGTCGTTCCATACTCGTTATGGATCTTATGAATGGCTTGTTATGCCATTTGGTTTGAAGAATGCTCCAGCTTATTTCCTTGACCTTATGAATAGTGTTTTCAAAGACTTCCTCGATCGGTTTATTCTCATCTTTATTGATGATATTCTTGTGCATTCAAAAGCCGAGGAGGAGCATGAAAAGCTTCTTCGGATTGTGTTGGAAACTCTTAGGAGTAATCAATTAAAAGCAAAATTTTCTAAATGCCACTTTCGGCAATCTCATGTGAAGTTTCTCGGTCATATTATTTCCGAATCCGGAATTTCCGTGGATCCTTCAAAGATTGAAGCGATTCAAAATTCGAAGAGACCAGAGAGTGTGACGGAGATCTGTAGTTTTCTTGGATTGGCAGGATATTACCACCGTTTCATAATGGACTTTTCCAAAATTTCGGTGCCTCTTACTAGTTTGACAAAGAAGGGAGTTAAATACTTTTGGTCGGACAAATGCGAAGCTTCTTTTCAGAAATTAAAAGAACTCCTTTCCGATGCTCCTATTCTTGTGATTCCCGAGGGGAACCAAGATTTTATTGTTTATACCGATGCTAGTTGCGTTGGTTTGGGTGCCATTCTTATGCAAAGAGAACGTGTTATTGCTTTTGCTTCTAGGCAATTGAAGCCAGCCGAGACTAGATATGCCATTCATGATTTAGAACTCGCGGCTATTGTTTTCGCCCTTCGAATTTGGCGTCATTATCTTTTGGGAGAAAAATTTATTCTTTACACCGATCATAAATCTTTGAAGTATATATTTTCTCAGAAGGAACTTAATTTACGTCAACAACGTTGGCTCGAATTTCTTGCAGCTTATTATCTTGATATTCTTTGTACTCACGGAATGGGAAATCGTGTTGCGGATGCACTTAGTCGCAAGCAACAAGTGGTTGTTTCTATGATGATATCCGAATGAAATGATCTTGGGGTTTTATCCACTTGTGAGGTTCAAGATTGTCTTTCCGATTTATGTTCATCTCTTTTTTTATGTAGCCTTGAGGCTCATCCTTCTCATTTTGACCGCATTCTTGAAGCTCAAAAGCTAGATCCCGAATTGGCTCTTCTTGGCCAAAATTTTAGGGATAAAACTGATATTGAAGTTTTGAAAGACTTTGATATTGATTTTTGTGGCGGCATTTGAAAATTTGGTAGACTTATCGTGCCAAATATTAGTGATCTTCGTAAAGACATTTTAGAAGATTCTCATCATTCTATATTTACCATTCATCCCGGTAGTAGTAAAATGTACGCGAATATGAAGCGACTTTATTATTGGAAGGGAATGAAATGTGATATTGCTAACTTTGTTAAGTGTTGCATGACTTGCCAACTTGTCAAGGCCGAGCATCAAAGGCCCAGTGGGTTATTGCAACCTTTAGAAATTCCAATTTGGAGGTGGGATCAAATTTCCATGGATTTTATTGATGGCCTTCCCTATTCTTGTTCGGGTCATGATAGCTTATGGGTGATAGTTGATAGACTTACTAAATTTGCCCATTTTGTTCCCGTTCGGTCTAATCGAACCGTTTCTCTTTTGGCCAAGCTCTTTATTAAAGAAATTGTTAAATTGCATGGAGTTCCTACTTCTACTGTTAGCAATCGTGATCCATTGTTTACTAGTGGATTTTGGAAGAGTCTTCAAAAAGCTTTGGGAACGAAGCTTAATTTTAGCACCGCTTATCATCCTCAGTCCGATGGACAAACCGAGCTTGTGAATCAAACTCTTGAAGATATTCTTCGTGTATGTGTTCTTGATTTTGGTGGAAGTTGGGAAGATCATATTTCTCTTGTTGAGTTTTCCTATAATAATAGCTTCCAATCTAGTAGTGGTATGGCACCTATCGAGGCACTCTATGGAAGACCATGCCGATCTCCTTCTTGTTGGCTTGAGCCCGGTGAGAAGCTGGTTTTAGGTCTAGATTTTATTCGTGATTCCACAGAGAAGATTGACCTTATTCGTCATAGGATGAAAGAAGCCCAGAGTAGACAAAAATCCTATGCCGACAATCGGAGAAGGAAATTAGAATTTTTTGTGCGAGGTCTTGTGTTTATTCGTGTTTCACCTATGAAGGGTGTTGTACGTTTCAGTCGATCGGGAAAGTTAGCACCTCGATATATTGGTCCATTTCCCATCACCGAACGTATTGGTTCTGTGGCTTATCGCCTTTTATTACCGGCTTCGTTTTCTGCTATTCATGATGTGTTTCATGTTTCTCAATTACGGAAATGGCTTCGAGATTCCGATTCTATTCTTGAGCCCGATGTTGTGGAAGAAATTGAAGTTTCGTCTAATTTAACTTATGAGCTACATCATATTCGTATTATTGCTTCGGAGGTCAAACGCCTTCGAAATAAAGATGTTCTGCTTGTTAAAGTTCAATGGTCCTCAAATCCTAAGGACTGCTCTTGGGAATCTACAGAGTTCATCGAGCGAACACTTCCGGACATACTTTCCCGTGCCCTTTGAGGTGAATTTCTTATTTCAAATTTCTTTGGTGTTAATATGCTTTCATGGTTGTTACCTTAAATTTTCTTCTTAAATATTGTGTGGACGCAATTTCTTTAAGGAGAGGAGTCTGTAACAACCCGCATATTTCACGATCGAATATTTAAATATGTTATTTTAATATTTTATCGTTAGTCGGATTTTAGTCCGAAAAGTTACTTTTGCATACGGTCGAATTAGGACTCGGGACCACTTCCATTGGGTCCAAAACACCGTTTGCGATCTTTTTGAGTATAATCTTTGATATGTTTGGAGTTAGTGGAATTTTGTCACTTTTTCACTTTGGGCTTTGGGTTTGGTTTAGCCCATTGGCCTAAACTATTAACTCTAGCTCAACCCCCTCTTCCCTTCATTACTTCACTTTCATTTTCCTAACACTCAATCTTCATCAAAAATGGAGAGAGGAATGGAAAATTAAAACTCCAAGCCCTAGTTCATTTGCAAATCCAACATCTAACTCCAAATCCAAAGATAAGCCATTGATTCAAGCTTCTTGTGTTGAGATTGAAGTGTGGTTGATTCTTCCTTTTCTTTCAAGCTTCTCCTTCATTGATTTTGTGAAAAGGTGAGATTTTTATCTCACATCTTTGTCTATAACTATCTTTGATTGTTGGGTATGAATTCCTAACACCTATTCATGTGCATTTGCTTTTGGTTTGGATTGAATTGGTGAAAATCCCAATTTTTAGTGTTATGGGTTCAAATCTTTAAAAAAATTCTAACTTTGATGATTGAACACATTTTTGGTGATGCGTCGAGGAGCCAATAGGACCGGGTAGCCGGTGGGCGTAATCCCCTAGCGTCCATGCTCGACTGGTTTCAAATTGAGAGAGTTTTTTTGCACTTCTGTTCCTTAGGTCGTTCAGCCTGCATACATGTCTCTCGGCCTGTAGTTAGGTCACAACCACTTAGGTCGCTCGCCTTGCTATGAGTCGGCCTGCCTTAGGTCGCTGACCCCTTAGGTCGCTCGCCTTGCTATGAGTCGGCCTGCCTTAGGTCGCTGACCCCTTAGGTCGCTCGCCTCGCTAATGAGTCGGCCTATTTGGTCTCACCTCCTTAGGTCGCTCGGCTTGTTTAAAGCCGCAACCAGTTAGGTCGCTCGTTCCTTAGGTCGCACCACTTAGGTCGCTCGGGCTGCTTGCACCATTAAGTCGCACCTACTATAGGTCGCGCCATGCTATAGGTCGCGCCATGTTAAGTTGCTCTGTTAGGCCGCATGCTACTCCTTAAGCCGCTTGCTCCTTAGGTCGCTTGCACCTTAGGTTGCTCCATGTTAGGCCGCATGCTACTCCTTAAGCCGCTAGCCCCTTAGGTTGCTTGCATCTTATGTCGCCCATTTCTTAGGTCGCTCAATTAGGTCGCATGCTATGTCGCTGATCCCTTATGTCGTATGCCGTGGAGTCGCATGAGTTGAGACGCTGATTTCTTGTGTTGTATTGTGTTAAGTCGAAAGTCGTGGCTGTTAAGTCGCAAGGGTATTTCCACTTTGATGGAATTGGAATTGAATTCTTTGGATTTTATTCACGTCTTCGAATGTGAATTTTTGTGATTGATTGTTTCTACAATCATTTTTGTGATTTGTCACTTTAAAAATATGAAGGTTTCAATACTAGTAGTAAATATCAATACTCCTTCAACAAAACGATTTCAACCCTATTTTTATTACAAAGCTCATTTCTTAAACCATCTTCCAATCTACTAGTATATACAAACCTTTACCTCACTCGTATGAGAAATCTAATTAAACTACTTAGTAAAACAAGTGGTATGAAACGCTTGGGTTTACTTCGTTGGTTAATTCTTGGACTTGTTCGATTGAATCTCTTGTGACAATTTTCTAGTGGAAACTTACAATTTGTTCGTAAATATTTAAGCTAGTGGTTATGGGACATGAGGCTAAGCTCATATATTTACTAGCTTACTATAATTGACACTTCTTGATGATCGTTGATGATCATTTTTTTGATTTAGACTAGCAAATGTGCGATGTCTCTTTGTCTACGAGGGAGACTAAACCCCGTTTCTGTGGAGCTTTGGCTCAATTTGGTGGGGTAGCGACCCATGGTCTTCGGGCCGTTTTGTGGAGCTTCGGCTCAAAATTAATGAATAGCAACCATGGAATAGCGTTCCGTTTTGTGATACACGTGTTGGTGAGTTTTCATGCTCCCGTTTTGTGATAGGCCTCCCCCTTTTGTGATTTCTGGATTTCCATTGATGATTTCTAGAACTTGCGTTTTCACCAATTTTCGTGATTTACATTGATATATTTTATCAATATTTGTGCATTGGTGAATTTGTGTGTCATTAACTTTTGTGATTGACATTGATATAATTGTCAATATTTATGGTTTGGTGAATAAAAATAAAGAGTATGACATTCTTTTTGATCTTTGAGAAGATTCTTGTGATATTGATTAATCTCCTGTTGATTTTCAATTACATACTTATCATAGTATGTTTTTATGGCTATCATACATTTTTGTCATATCTTATATTCTATATCATTTCATCTGATATTTATAGCTAGACCGATCCGTTTATTATTTTCTTATTAAATAATACTCGGGTCAGACCGAGTTGTTACGGGTGCTTCTACTTCACTCTTCATCGGGATTATTATCCAGACTTTTTGCTAACTACTTAGATTGGTAGTTTATTTTGTTGTATACCTTTGAGAAATAGACTCCTTGATGTATACATATTCTTTTGTCTAGCACTTGTAACTATTCTTTTGTGATATTGTGGATCTTGTCTGACCACTACTATGATGAACACTTTTATGTGTTATATATTCATATCTATTTCCGCCTTTGTGATAGGGATGTCTATGACTAATTTGTGTTACGTTTATTCTATACTTGTTTCCAAAGAATATATATAGCTACCGGGTAGTATCTTTGAGTTTGTATCGGTATGTCAGATTTCCTCCTGAAACCAGATACAAGTTGTACTATCTGACATATTGGTGCCCGCACAAAGCAATTATGCGGATGGTCGCTCCTCAATAGCCTTATTCTCCGCGCTAGTTGACGGCATTACCCCGTAGTGTCCTTGGCTAGAGTGGGTATAGTGGTGGGGCGTCACAAGGTTATTTTCATCAAAATATTGCACTGTCTGGCCATATACACATGCACAAAAATATATATGCATGCACATAACCAATATGACCGGGGCCATAAATGTTAACGCTAGGATTTGAACGCTAACATCCCAGTGTGTAAAGTGTAGTTGTAAAAGCACCACCCGACGATTCGGGAACAGAGCATAAGCAGAAAACCACAGAAAAAGCAGTAGACAACAGCGATTTTATAGTGGTTCGGCTTAATCATTTGCCTACATCCACTTTGAATATCTTTATTGATGATTTCATTACAAGTCGATACAGTTCTTCCCAAGTGCAATACACTTTAAATTACTAAACACTTTGAACAAGTAGCTTAAACTTCAATGTAAGTGAAAGTCTTCAAATCCATGTTGGACGTATGAGATTCCTTCTTGAAGTTGTTGGTAGCGTTCTACGTGTCTTGAAAGCTTTGAGTGTCGAGTCGGTTTGGAATGCAGCAGAGTATCGGTGCTTGAAAAGAATGAGCCAAAAAAAAGTCCTTTTCTAGTTGGAGCTAGGGTCGTATTTATAGACATTTCTCGAAGTTAGGTCGTAACTCTTACACGACTTATGATAAGTCGTAACTCGTAGATGACTCATGGTAGGTCGCGGCCGATCTACTGGATTTAGCTCATGGCTTGGTCCAAAGTTATGCACCCATTTGAATGAATGATACAAGTTCTAAGTCGTTCACGAGTTAACCAAATGTAACTTCCTTTATGCTTGCATGAGTCGTACACGACTCATCATCGGTCGTAAGTCGTCAACGAGTCATCTTATTGCAACATGGTATTGAACTTGTCTCCAAGTCTTAGGTCGTGAACGACTTATCTGCAGTTATAAGTCAGCAGCGACTTAAGTGTTGTTGACTCTTCCTTTTAGTGCTTTGAGTCATCACTCCTTTAGGTCGCTAGGTCGTAACGTCTTTAAGTCGTGGACTTTCTGAAGTCGTGACATTCCCTAAGTCGTTTAGGTCTTAACCTGTTAGGTCGTTAGCTCCTTAACTCGTAAGATTTTAACTCGCAGGCTCTTTAACTCATAGACTCCTTAACTCGTGGGCTCTTTAACTCGTAGACTCCACTCGTAGACTCCTTAACTCGTGGGCTCTTTAACTCGTGGGTGAAACGGGGTTAACATTTGCCCCTCGAAGCACACGCTTAAGTCGTAAGTTGTGTGCTTCGACTCATCATAACCCGGGCGCGCCGATTCGAGTTCCAGCGCCTCCAGATATAAAATGCTTGAGTCGTTCCTCCTATCTCACTCTTCTCATTACTTATCCCCTGAGCCATTCCTGCCATTATCACATCGCCAAGATTTCAAAGGCGATTTCGACCCAATTTTACTTCCAACCATCTCTAGCTTCACACCACGTAAGCAACTTTCTCGTTTTCCCAATCGCCGATCACCATCATCGATCTCCGCCCACGATTTACATCCTTGAGCCATGCAAATACTGCTGCATGGATCATCGGTGGACTTAAGACTATTTGATTTGATTCAGGATAACTCACGATTTATAACGATTTCGTAGTGTGATAAGATTAAGGTTGAGGACTGTGAAGTTACTGGATTAATGGGTCAGGAGAAAAAAGCTTGTGGGTTAGGAGAAAAGACTAATGGGTTAGGAGAAGAAGTTAACGGGTTAGGAGTGAATCGTTGTTTTGAGTATGATTTAGCAGTCTTATGCGACCAAGTATTCTCTGTGACATAGCAACCTTTACGACTCAAGCCCTGAGTCGTAGCCGAGTTAAAGCTTGAAATCTTGAGTCATGGCCGTGTTAGTACTTAGGAAATTTCCCACTGCTTTTCCACTGGAGTCCTTCCTCTGTTTCACGACCTTTGACCCAAAGCACTGCCGACTTAGAACATCATTGACTTAAAATTGAAGCAACCTAAACTGACTCGCCCCTTAATCCTTAAGTCGTGGGCAAGTTAGCCGGAAAACCAATGGCCTGACTTAACCCATCAGAAATTAAAAGGAAAATCTTTGAGTCGTTGGCGAGTCATGACTTGTATGAATTTTGTTCGTACTTTGAACCGTTGCATGGACTTTGAACTGTTGAACTTTATTGCATTCATTCACAGGTCACTTTAACTTGCAACCTAACAATCTGTCCAATACAACATTTATAGAAAATTGGGACGAATATACTGCCATCGACTGCCCACATCAAATGACAAATTAGTTAATAACAGATAATTAACTTAAATAAATTGTGTGAACGAAGTGCTTTCAACTCATCAATTTCAAGTAAAATATTAAAGCAACACTGAAATAGTCAATTGAAACTGACCAGCCTGCACTAATATTATGCTTGAACTTTAGATTAACAAGTTATGAAATTTTGTAGTCTATCAATCGTCGACTAGTTTAATTCCAGTTATATTTATTTGTTATTTTTTATTAGTTCTGCACGACACTTCACACTTTTAGGAAACGTGCACCTTCACATTTGAATATCCAGTTGCTTGTGTAGAATGACTTCTCAGGAAGAAGATACAACAGTTCAGACTGGAGAGGCAACTGTTATTCTGGCTCCACTAGGCAATCCTCCCGAAAGAGCCCCTACCACGCTATCATACAAAGTTTTTCGCCAGTTGTGTGCTCAGTTTGGCATTGCTGAATCAGATGCCATTCTTCCCGAGAGAAGTAACACTGCTGACATAGCACCCCCTGGCTTTGTAACGGTCAATCGACAAATGTGCCTGAGTGGGGGCGTTCCTCCTTTCAATTACTTTTTCCAACAACTTCTTCGTCAATTGGCCATCGCCCCATCCCAATTACACCCCAATGGCTATGCCATTTTAATGGGGTTGTGTGTACTGTTTAAGAGGACGCTTGATGATTCCCAAGTTTTGACGAGATTTGCTTCCTATGCTCTTTCACCAGGACTAAAGATCACCCCTCTATTACTGTCGTGAGAAGTGCTCGAAATCGTAAATTGATCATCGGTCTTCCTGACAGTGCTCATGGGTTTTTGACCCAATTTTTCTATGTTCGCTGTCCCCCGGGGTTTTAAGCTGTATGGAGGGAAGGAAGTAAGATTAACCATTCTTACTACGTTTGTTATCCGACTTATGCGAGACTGAATTGTTAAGTGTTAACTCCGCTTCTTTTTTTATTTTCAGCGCTTCCTTCACTATCCAGAGATCCAGGCCATAAGCAAGTTTTTGAGAGACTGAGTGCCGTGGCCGCGGAAGAGAGAAGTGTAAAATTCTTGTTGAGGGATGAATTTTTGCACCAATACGGGCTTTTACATATCTCTCGCTCTACACACCCCCATGAAGTCCTGGACTCTCCGGCTAGAGCGTCGGATGCCCCCGTTTCTACTGACACATCCATACCAAAAGAACCTGCTTCTGAGGCTTCTTTAGTGTAGTGCTCCACTTCTGTTGATGTCGCGGGGTCATCTGGAAAACTTGCCCCGGTCACTGAAGAAGAAGAGCCTCGGGAGTTTCCTCCGCATTCAAAGAAGTCTGGTGACGAAGAAGCCGAGAAAACCAGCCCTGTCAAGCAGAGCAGGGACGACACTTTCGAAGGATTGAGTGACCTCTTTGCCACCTCGCAAGAGATCTTTAAAGATGATCCTATTACTACCGGGGTTTCTTCTTCAGTAGTCGAGGCGATTTCTATTCTGCAACAGACTCCGTCAACTCAAGAGTTGATGTTAACTTCTACACCCATAACTACTCCACAATTAAAGAGTGGTTCGTAGCTTGATGCGCGTAGTTTGCACATTACACTCACTTAGAATCTTTCAGCACTTTTACGCTTCTGACAATCTGTACTTTGAAGAATTCTAAAATTTATCTCTTTTTATTTCAGATCCTCCGATGGGACGCAGCGGATCCTACTATGATGACTTCCAGCGCTACGGGAGGCGTAGCCAATATGATTATAGGCGTTACCTCCCCTCTTACAGAGAATCCGATGAAGAAAGAGCCGCCCGTAAGGCTCAAGAGAAGAGGGCTCAAGAGGAGCGTTATGAAAGAAGAGAGAGGGAGGAACGCCACGATTCTTCACAGAGAGGCGACGATTCCCACAAAAGAAAATCCCATGATGACCGAGGAAAAAGTCATATGGTTGAGGATTCAAGCAAACGAGCCCGACATGGTGAGAAGCATACCTCTACAACTCCTGAAAAGGTTACTGTCCCCGTCTCGCTTGACATTCCTTCCAGCTCTCCCGCTCTCGGGAAGACAGACATCCAAACAGTAATTAGCAGGCCTAAATTCCAAGTTGGATCGGGCCCGGCCACTTTGCAAATCCGGTTTTCACAGTGGTGCCTGAAGGGAGTGAGGTTCGACCTTGACTTGGTCCCCATTAACAAGTCTGCCATGTTACGAAATCTCGATGCCGTCAAGCTTGATATTGAAAGGATGTCGAACTGGCAAAAGCTTGTTGACGAGCTCCAAAGGGTTAATCGTGCAAATATAGAGGCCATGCTCACTATAGAGAATGATAAAGCCGAATGGCAAAAGGTTCTTAAGAAACATGATACTGAAATGAGGAGCATTGCTACTTACAATGAAGAGCTTGAAGCAAAAGTTGAGGAACTTAAACAAGAGATTGCTACTTCCTCTACTTCCTATACTCAAAAAGAAGAAGTGCTCCTAAAACAAGTGAGAGATGCTCATGCCAGCCAAAGAGATGCCGAAGACAGGCTTGAAGCGTAAAAAAGAATTAGTGAGGGCTATGTTGCTGATATTGAAGAGCTTCGGAAGAAAAACAGCTCCCAAGAGGCGGAAATTCAAATGCTTAAGCTTCAACTTTCCAAAGCTGAAAGAGAGCGTGATGAGGCCGTTGCCGGCAAAATTGCAGCTGAAGAATCTCATGAGGCAACGAGGACCAACATCAACTCAACATTATTTGACTTCTACCTACATAGCGTCTTGGGGCGCGGTAGCTTCGCCTTTCTAGGCCCCAAGTATGAAATTACTCTGGCTGAAGTTTGGGAGGCTGCACTCGACATGCTTGGTGGTAAAGGCGCTGGCTACGCCGAGTCAGCTCTTGAGGAGCATTACCTTGATGATGATGCTCGCGCCGCTCTCGCCAGGGGGAGAGAACAACTTGCAAAATTAAGGGCCGAAACGGCGGTAGGAGAATATTCGGGAAATACTATTTCAACTGCTCCAATTCAGCCTTCTCCTTCGGCCGAAATTGACATTATCGATTCCAGTTCTCATTCTCTATCTCCTACCAAAGTTACCACCGAGATCACAAGCATACAAGGTGGAGATGAAGGCGACGAGAGTGCCGAGGCACAGGCTTACGAAGTTGATGTCAGGAAACCGACTTCTGCAGGTAGCCCTACTGTTAATCTTGCCCAAGTAGATTGCTCATCTGTTTCTTACGAGCTTGATGAGCTTCTTGACTAATTCTTGAACCTCAGCGAACCTTTATCTCCGCTTTTTACTGACTTGAACTTTTTTCCTTCTGTAGAGAAAATGTCGAGCATCGTTCAAACTTCCCCTCCTCCAATTATTCCTCCTCCATCTATTCGGTGACTCCTCCTTCTGCCTTGCAACCGGGATCACAAGAGGAGCAAATAGAAGCTCTCCAAGACTTGGACGATCCCATTGCTTCACAAGAACACAAGGGAGAAGAAACTAAAGGGAGTGAGAAGACTCCAGAAGCAATTGGTTCCGATGATGAACTATTAGCTAAACTTTTTCCTCCAGGAGTGGGTCTTCCTCCAAGAAGAGAGGAAAGCAGGGAGTCTCCAAGAAGAAGAAGAAGGGATCTTCAACTGGCGAAGAAAAAACGGAAGAAAGTCCGACTGAGCCCCTTTCTCCTTCATCCCCTACTCTTACAAGCCGGCATAAGAAGTTGGTTATCAGGCCAGGTGCGGGCTCAAAAGGTGGACGGAAGAAGAAATGATGGCTCTGGTTCTGTGGCTTTCATATCGCTTTTTGCTTTTTTGCATGAACTGACCGAAAATTGTGCGGGTACCGGCCCCCGTTTTCTTTATTTCGAAACTTATATCTGTAAGAAATTGTAACAGAATTAAATAAAATGATCTTTTATTTGTACAAACTTCTTGTTTGAATTTGAGAATGCATTTATTATTCACTTTTGTACAAGTTTCTTTGCACGATATTGCAGTGAGCTTGTGGTATACTGTTCGAGCGCAATTTTACCGATGTAGTTATACCATGTTGCCCCTATACCATAAGCTCATTGTAATATTTTATTTTATGAGGAACTTGTACTTTTATTTTTTAAAGAATAATTATTCCATACTTGGAAGAATATTATTTCGTTAAAAAATAGAGTACAAATAAGTTTTTACGCTTCATCCTTCGAAGATATCACTTTTTCTTTTGTGCATATACACATTTTACTGAATGAATTCTTTTATGTGGTAAAGCGGGTATTTGAAGGGTACTTTAACTTCTTTTTGAGGAAGAGAATTTTCCAGAATAGGTGGATCATTCTTCCCTTGAGAGTTTAAGTGTGCCTTTGAAAAATTACACCTCTGAGGAGGGCTTTCTCACGTTTCAACACTTGGAAGTTTTATTTCAATCTTGGTGAAACGTGTGCCTCCGAAGAGGTCTTTCTGCTTGCTTGTGCCTCCGGGAGGAGGTCTTTTCATTTCTGCCTCTGGGAAGAGGTCTTTCTGTTTCTGCCTCTGGGAAGAGGTCCTTTTGTTTTTGTTGTGCCTCTGGGAAGAGGTCTTTTTGGTTTCTGCCCCATGAGAGAGGCTTTTATTTTTTCCTGTTCGCTGGGAAGCGGGCCTCCGAAGAGGGCTTTTCACATTTCATTTTATGGGAGTGTATCGACCGATGATGAAATGTGTGCCTCTGAGCTGGGCTACTGCCTGGAAGTTTGGAGTTTCTTTCTATCAGTTGGACAGATTTACAGGAGTGTATCGACCGATCATTCCGCAACTTTGTATCGAGAAAGATCTCTCTTTTTCTGGTTGGCCCGCCCGAGGTCTTTTAGCATTTCAACTGTGGTGAAATGGGCCTCCGAAGAGGGCTTTTTTCACGTTTCAACACCTGGAAGTTTTATTTCAATCTTGGTGAAACGTGTGCCTCTGAGTAGGACTTTTGCCTGGAAGTTTGGAGTTTCTTTCTCTCGGTTGGACGGATTCACGGGAGTGTATCGACCGATCATTCCGCAACTTTGTAACGAGAAAGATCTCTCTTTTTCGGGCTAGTCCCACTCGAGGTCTTTCTCTTCCGAAGAGTTGTGCCTCCGTAGAGGTCTTGCGCCTCTGAAGAGGTCTTTTGTTGATTGATGCTTGCTCGCCCATGTCTCTTTCGCCATCCACTCATTTTGGCGATCCTCCTTGTCTTTTGCAAGTGTCAACACTTTTTAGTTGCCAATAATTTCCCTTATCCAAAGAAATATACTTCACAGTTAGGTGAGTTGGTTGTGGTGGACACATTTTGCTTAACTGGCTGTTTGTTCAAACATTTATAGTTAGTTAGAGATGGTCTAATTCCACCCACGTTGCTCACTCTTGTTTGAAGCACTTCTTTTGTAGGATTTGAGTGTGGAAATTTTTTGATGGTTTAGTGTGTGTTTGCTCGGTCTTGAGATGGGTAAGCTTTACTTTCATGACCTGCATTATTAAATCGACATTTTAATGACACAATTAATGTATTTTATATGTCGAAATAAAACAAAGCAGTTTATAATAGTAGAGAACACAAGATTTATAGTGGTTCGGCCAAAAACTGGGCCTACATCCACTTTATAGCTTTTCATTATTCACTTGCTTTAAAATTGCTTTCAATACAAGAATCATATTTTTGCAATTCTTTTTACAATATTTCAGCAAAGCTTTCAAGTAAAATAAGGACGCAAATGATTGTTGTTCCAAGCTCTTGGAATTGGTTCTCCTTCGACAGTTGTGAGTTTGAATGTGCCGTCAAGAAGCTTCGTGCCTATAACATATGGCCCTTCCCAGTTTGGCCCAAACACTCCTGTGGCTGTCATAATTCTCTTCAGGACTAGGTCCCCAACTTCAAAGCTGCGCTGACGAACTTTGGAATTGAAGTGCCTGGCTATTCTTTGTTGATGAGCTGCAATTCTAAGTCTAGCCTCTTTTCTTCTTTCATCAAGGAGGTCAAGTGCTTCCAATTGCAGTTTTTCATTCTCATCTTTATCAAAATGGGTTCTTCTATGTGAGGGGACTTCAGTTTCCACTGGAATCATTGCTTCTGATCCATAAGCCAACGAAAATGGAGTATGCCCAGTCGCAGTTTTGTGGGTGGTTCTGTATGCCCATAGTGCAAGCGGCAACTTGTCAACCCAGCCACTTTTTGCTTTTTTCCAGCTGCTTTTTGATGGTTGATTTGATGATTTTGTTTACTGCTTCCACTTGCCCGTTTGCCTGCGGATGGGCCACCGCTGAGAAACTCTTCTGGATTTTGAATCGTTTGCAGAAGTCCTGGAATTCCTCACTTTCAAATTGAGTACCATTGTCTGTGATTATTTTCTGCGGCACACCATACCTGCAAATGATATTTTTAGTCACAAAATTTATCATTTTCTTAGAGGTAATAGTAGCCAAAGGTTCAGCTTCAGCCCATTTAGTAAAATAATCAACTGCAACAATAGCATATTTAATCCCTGATTTGGCAGTTGGTAATGTCCCAATGAGATCCATTCCCCAAACGGCAAATGGCCACGGACTGACCATCTGTGTTAGCTCAGTGGAAGGTGCTCCAGGAATTTTAGCGAATCTCTGGCACTTGTCACATTTCCGAGAATATACAGCGGCGTCTTGATTAATTTCCGGCCAAAAATACCCATAACGGAGAATTTTCTTTGCTAATGTCTGACCACCCGTGTGATCTCCACATTCCCCTCCGTGTATTTCAGCTAGAATTGTCTTGGCTTCATCTTTAGTTACACATCAGAGTAATGGCATTGAAAAACCCCGCCTGTACAATCGGCCGTCTTGGACTAAATATCTGGAGGCTTTCCTTAGAAGCTTCTGTCTTTCTCTCGAATTTTCTGGCAAAGAACCTCTGAGTAGATAGTCCAGTATTGGAGTCATCCATTATTCTTGTTCCTGAGATATATTCATAATCCAGTCAACATCCATCTCGTCTGTACTTGGTGCTGACAGGACTTCTAGGGGACTAATCCCAACAGTTGAGCTTCACCAGTACTTGAATACTTCGCGAGGGAATCTGCCTTCATATTCTCTTCCCGGGGAATATGGTTTATTGAATAATGATCAAAATCTTCAAGAAGCTCCCAGGCCTTTGACAAATAAGCGGGTAAATTTCCTCCTTTAGCTTGGAATTCCTTCTTGACTTGGCATACGATAAGCTGAGAGTCACTGAAGATCTGTAATATTCTGATATTTAGCTCTTTAGCGATTCTCAAACCTGCAATGAGAGCTTCATATTCTGCTTCATTATTAGTCGAAGGAAATTCCAGCCTCAGTGCATAACACAATGATCGTCCTTCAGGGGTTTCAAGGACAACCCCTGCCCCAGAACAGTAGTCATTCCTTGCGCCATCAACGTATGATTTCCATTTCACCGGGACGTCATTAGTTTCCTCTTCCTCACTATCACCTTTATCTGTGACCAATGAAGTCTGCTAAAGCTTGTCCGTTGATAGCTCTTCAGGGATGGTAAGTGATGTCATATTGACTGAGTTCAATATTCCACTTTAAAAGACGGCCCGAAGTTTCAGGGCGAAACAGGACTTGCTTCAGAGGTTGATCAGTGAGGACTTTGATGGGATGAGCTTGAAAATACGGCCTCAATTTCCGTGATGCAATCAATAGGCAATAGGCAAGTTTCTCCAGCTTCGAGTAATTCATCTCTGCCCCAGTGAATCTTTTACTAGTGTAATAGACTGGTCGCTGGATCCTTGTATCTTCTCGAACCAATGCTGCACTCAGAGCGTGAGATGATATTGCCAGATATATGTAGAGATCTTCACCATTGTCGGGCTTTGAGAGTATTGGAGGCACTTCCATATGTCGAACCAACTCATCAAATGCGTTCTGGCACTCGGGAGTCCAGTCAAAGTTTTTTCTTCCTTTCTTTAGAGCGTCAAAGAATGGAATGCATTTATCAGTAGCTTTAGAAATGAATCAGCTCAAAGCAGCAACTTTTCCGTTAAGACTCTGCAGTTCCTTCTTTGTTCTACGAGCTTTGACCTCCTTCAAGGCAGTGATTTGAGCAGGATTAGCCTCAATGCCCCTAGCGATCACAATAAATCCCAAAAACCTTCTGGACTCCACTCCGAATGAACATTTCAACGGGTTAAGTTTCATTTCGTATCTCCGGAGGACCGCGAACATTTCCTCCAAGTGATCCATATGGTCCACTGCTTTCTTTGACTTTACCAACATATCATCGACATAGATTTCCATTGTCTTTCCGATCTGTGGTTTAAACATGGTGTTAACAAGCCTTTAGTAAGTTGCCCCCGCATTCTTGAGTCCGAAGGGCATGACTTTGTAGCAGTAAAGACCAACATCCGTTATGAAGCTCGTGTCCTCCTGATCTGGCTCATGCATCATGCTCTGATTGTACGCGGAGTAAGCATCCATAAAAGACAACAATTCATGTCCCGCCGTTCCGTCCACCAACCGATCAATTCTAGGCAGCGGGAAGCAGTCTTTGGGGCAAGCCTTATTCAGATCTGAGAAGTCAATGCATACTCTCCACTTCCCATTAGCTTTTTTGACCAGGACAAGTTTTGAGACCCAATCTAGTTAAACAGATTCTCTGATGAAACCATTCTCCATGAGTCGATCGACTTCTTCTTTCAACGCTGCTGACCTCTCTGGACCTTGAGTTCTTCTTTTCTGTTTTACTGGCGTGAACTTTGGATCGATATTCAGAGCGTGTACCGCAATCTCTGGTGATATTCCGCACATGTCGGCATGAGTCCACGCGAATACATCTAAATTTGCCTTCAAGAACGAGACCAGAATATTCTGAGCTGTAGTGTTGAGTTGTGAACCCACATTCAGCACCTTGTTTGGGTCCTTTAAGTCAACAGGTACCGGCATTGTCACCTCTACCGGCACTACTCTATTCTCCCCTGCACTAGCTTTTCTTGGATCCATCTCTCTCCGGGCACCGCTATGTTCGCCAGTGCAGGGACCAACCTGTAGTTGCTACAAGGTTCGTTCTTTGATGCGGACTGAAGGCGCCGCATCTTTTCCCATTTCTCTCCTCTTTGTTTCACGTAGCTCTGCAAGATAGCATTCTCGTCCCACGTTCTGATCTCCTTTAATTATCCCAATTCCGTTATCAGTGGGAAATTTTATAGTTAGGCACCATGGGGAGAGAACAGCTTTGAATGCAGCCAGAGTCGGTCGGCCCAAGAAAGCATTATAAGCAGAAAATTCTTCAACAATTATAAAGGTCTGCCTTCGAGCTACCTTTCTCAGCCCCTCTCCGAGCTCTACAATTAAGTCTATAGTCCCAATCGGCTGCTTCGGCTCTCCAGTGAAGCCAGCAATTTTCAATGACGAAGCCTGAACGTCAGCCATTGGTATCTTCATCTGGTCAAAAGTTTTCTTGAAGAGAATATTACACGAAGCCCCGCAATCGACCAGAATTCTTCTCACAGTGGCCGGGCCAATACCGGTAGAAATGACCAGAGGATCTATCGTAGGGTCTTTAATACCCATAGAGTCCCTGGTGCTAAATATGATGTCATCAGGGAAAGTTTTCTGTTGTTTCAATGGCGCAGCATCCTCTAACACAAAAACACTTTCTTCTGCGGGTGCATGCTTCAGTGCACGAGCATACCTTTCCATCTCACCCCAGCTCCTGCCTGTTGGGTGAGGACCTCCCGTTATCACATTAATGACAGGCCTGTCTGACTCATGTTCTACGGCCTTCTCACTCGAGCTTGGATGGTGAGGGGGGACTTGTTGCCTTTGGACTGACGAGGTTATTGTGTCCCTACCCCTTCTAACATACTGTTGAAGCTTGTTCTCTTTCAACAGTCGCTCAATTACTTCTTTCAAGTGTCGGCATTCGTTAGTATCATGACCAGGCTGTTTGTGAAACTGACAGAATCTTCCACTTTTCTCCATTTTACCTCCAACCCTCATCTTAGGTGGCGTAGGGTAACTGATATTATCTTTGGTTGCAAAGAAGATATTTTCAGGGGTATCAGTCAAAGGTGTGAAGTTGAAAGCTCGACCCTTCTTTGCATCCCCTTGTTTCCTTCTGCCTCATTCCCCTTTTTCTGAGCATTGGATTCCTTTTTGTCTGGAGCGTTACTATCATTCTTAATTTCCGCTGATGCCACCTTAGCCGGTGCTTGAAGGCTTTCCAGGCGCATGAACTCATCGGCTTTTTTATAGAATTTATCGAGTGAATTTGGTTCTTTCATTTTCAACCATTCTCCAAACTTGCTCGATTTATCAATTGCCCTCATCAAGTATGTTAAAACCATGCGTGGCTCAGCGTTATCAACCTCGGCCAAAGCTATGTTGAATCGATTCAGAAACCACTTGATGGATTCCCCTGAGTTTTGCTCCAGATTTGACAATGACATTATGTCCTTTGCTTTAGAGGCGTACAACCGAAACTGCTCCTTGAACTTCTTAGTTAAGTCCGAGAACTGATCAATGGATCTAACTGCCAGCTTGGTAAACCATAATAAAGCTACTCCTTCCAAATACACTGGGAAGTATCGGCATTTAATTTCATCGGATGCCCTGGCGCCAGTCATATGCCAGTCATATTTATACAGAAATTCGTTAGGATCACTTGTTCCTTTGTAAGTTGGAATAGTGGGCGGAACAAATTTTCTCGGGAATTCAGCTTTCAGAATCCTCTCAGTGAATGGAGTTTTGCTTGGAGCAAAACCCCACTCTTTCTCATCCTCGTCCTTTCGCATACTTTCTTTCATGATTTGGCGGACCATTTCTGAAAAATACTCTTCATCATCCACAGGCCCTGCGGGGAAAACGTCAGCCATTCTTTCAGAGTTCTGCCTTGATAATCGTTCACGAAGGGTCGGCTGATGTCCCAATCCTCCATCCTGAGGAAGTGGCCTTTCAACGGGGCTTACCGCCCTTTAAGAAGTATTACCTCTAACACCCTGAGCTCTATCAGCGGAGTTTCCTTCTTTATTTGCTGGATGACGATTAGCCTCGAGCAAATCATTTAGCTTATTCAATATCAAGGTATTCTGAGCATTCTGAGCCTCTAATTGTGCATTTTGAGCATTTAACTGTTGATTCAATCCCAAAACCACAGCGTCTAATTCCGCTCGCGTAACTCCCACAGTTGGAGTTGTCTGACTCAGAGGAGGAGAAGTGGCGGTGTTCTCTTGAACATCATCAGATCTGGCAGATCTACGTTTCCTTCCGGGAGCCATAATTTCTGTTAAACTTCTGGTCTTAACGGAGATTCTTTCCTCACAGTTTGGTGAAGCAATGATGTCAATACCCCGAGTTCAATTCTCAGTGAAAGCACCAAAAATGTTAACGCTAGGATTTGAACGCAAACATCCCGGTGTGTAAAGTGTAGTTGTGAAAGCACCACCCGATGATTCGGGAACAAAGTATAAGCAGAAAACCACAGAAAAAGCAGTAAACAACAATGATTTTATAGTGGTTCGGCTTAATAGTTTGCCTACATCCACTTTGAATATCTTTATTGATGATTTCGTTACAAGTCGATACAATTCTTCCCAAGTACAATACACTTTGAATTACTAAACAATTTGAACGAGTAGCTTAAACTTCAATGTAAGTGAAAGTCTTCAAATCCATGTCGAACGTATGAGATTCCTTCTTGAAGTTGTTGGTAGCGTTCTACGTGTCTTGAAAGCTTTGAGTGTCGAGTCGGTTTGGAATGCAGCAGAGTATCGGTGCTTGAAAAGAATGAGCCAAAAAAAAGTCCTTTTCTAGTTGGAGCTAGGGTCGTATTTATAGACATTTCTCGGAGTTAGGTCGTAACTCATACACGACTTATGATAAGTCGTAACTCGTAGATGACTCATGGTAATTCGCGGCCGATCTACTGGATTTAGCTCATGGATTGGTCCAAAGTTATGCACCCATTTGAATGAATGATACAAGTTCTAAGTCATTCACGAGTTAACTAAATGTAACTTCCTTTATGCTAGCATGAGTCGTACACGACTCATCATCGGTCGTAAGTCGTCAACGAGTCATCTTATTGCAACATGGTATTGAACTTGTCTCCAAGTCTTAGGTCGTGAACGACTTATCTGCAGTTATAAGTCAGCAGTGACTTAAGTGTTGTTGACTCTTCCTTTTAGTGCTTTGAGTCGTCACTCCTTTAGGTCGCTAGGTCGTAACGTCTTTAAGTCGTGGACTTTCTTAAGTCGTGACATTCCCTAAGTCGTTTAGGTCTTAACCTGTTAGGTCGTTAGCTCCTTAACTCGTAATCTTTTAACTCGCAGGCTGTTTAACTCGTAGACTCCTTAACTCGTAGGCTCTTTAACTTGTAGACTCCTTAACTCGTGGGCTCTTTAACTCGTGGGTGAAACGGGGTTAACAATAAAATTTACACAAACAAAATAATTAAAATATGAAAAAGGTAGTGATCTGGACTTGCCTTTGTGTCATATATAAAGGCACGAAAAATTGAATTCAAGGCAATAATGTAGCCAAGCACACGTATATACATGAACACACGCATATAGATTTTATGAAATAAAGTAACCTGGACTTCTATATGCCTGAACGAGGTAAATGTGAAATAAAGTAACCTGTACCCATTTCTATTTCATGCAACACAAAAAAATATGGCATGACAAGCTTCCATTTTTTTTCCGGCATGCATTAAAGCTTTTTAACCAAACATCAAAATGACCTAACTACCTGCTTTCGTTTTATACATACTTTTTTAAGCACGCACACTATATTTTAAAGATCTGGCACTAAATCTCAAATTCTTTAACATTGATGGAAAATGTTTGCATGGAAAATCTTTCGCCTAAACAACCTACGTATAAAATACTTTCACGCATGAAATGCAGACCCCTATATACGATAAAGATGGAGAAACCTGGGTGATCTAAACAAGTGTACACACGAACAATATTTGCACACGTTTGATGAGGTTAACAAATTATTTGTAATGATCTGGAACTAAATATATTTGCACGCAACTAGTATCCGGTCATGCAAGCATAAATTTTTTGATAGTCTATGCATATACTATTTGCATCTACAACTACCAAAATGATAAGAACTTTGAACTATATTCGAATGCACACACTCAAGGATTGAATTGCAAACACCTGGACCACATTACCATATGCATGCACACGTACACAATTCTCTGGAATTTGCTTCATATACATTAACTTGGTTTCTAGGCAATATAACTTATACTATTTTTCACGCACACAATCAAATGATGGCCTGGTCAATAGCTATAGACGTACATGTGAAAAAAAATGGCGTACACGCAAAATACCCTGGACCAAATTTGTTTGCAACAGTGCTTTGTGGTAACCAAAATAAACACAAAAAAGCATCAAAATAAAAATAGACAGCATAGTTTTTAAATTAGAAATATGAGTATAAAAATAACCTTTAATTCGTTCCAAAAACAACTAGCAACCCAGATTCAAAAGAAGCAACACTTGAACCGCCATTAACACCTACTAGAACCAAAATGAAGCAAAAGAATAAAGCAGTTTTTTTACTTTTCACATATATGAACAAGTCAAAAGAAGATGTGTGCTGGCCCTATTTGTGGTACAATAGCATTTAAGGCAACATGCATAAGCAAAAGAAAGTACACACTGCATTAATTGATGATAACAAATGTTCAAATATTTTTTTTCAAAATAAAAGTGACAGCAAGGTTAAAATGTTCCACTTTTGCTTTAGACCGGGATTTTTTTTCTTATTTGTGCTTTTAAAACATTTTTGCAGCCGAAAATATGTTCCAACTTGCTTTATAATTGAATGTGTCTGCATAGACCAAAATATTCCAACTTTGTGATAGCAAAATCAATGTGTTCACTAGCTTTATAAACTGAAAGTGACAGCACAAGCTAATTAGTTTTACACTGGATTCATATTTTTTTTCTCACATGTGAAGGCTTATATGTAAATATAATACAACTTAGTTATATTCAATGCAACAAGCAATTTGCAACTGACTTTACAACTTTATTTTGTTTTCTAAAATCTCAAACTAAAATTTCCATTTTAAATATTTATTTCGACGGTAATAAAATCATGGTTGTTACATGATAGTTAGACAGTTTGAAAATATAGATTTTAAAAAAAGAGAAAGAAAGAATACCGGCCACGTCAGCATGTTCGTTTCCCAAACCCTAAACTTCGCAATCTACTTTACATCATGTTCAACACTGTGCTGCCATGTTCCAAGCCTTGCTGCACACACCACGCATGCCTACAACCAAATCAGCCATCACACAAGATCACCCCACGCCTAGTCAAGCTTCCCTTGGTCTGGCGACCACCCACGACCACCGGAAACGGCAGCGCCGCCACCGCCTATTTTGGTCGTTTCTAGCGAATTTGATCACCTCTTGCATGAAGTAAACCCATAGATGAGTGCTGCTCGCCGAACACTACAACCCTGCACCTCTCGATCATTGTAAAATCGACAATTCACCGCAAAATCCAACGATCCCAAACGAACGGCGTAACTAAATTATCAAATTTTGGAAATACAGAAATCCAAATCGAAAAAATACTGCAAATTTGACTTGCACTTGTCGAAAGCTTCATATCGATATATAATTCGATATGGTCTGGAGGAGTTTGATTTTGGATTTGGTTTTGATTTTTAATATGGATTTGGAAATTTGAATATGTTCTGCCATTGAAACGGAGGAGATAGACAGGAAATGTGCGTACTGAAAAATGGAATAGGAAATAGCTTGGTTTATAATGGGATATATATAGGTAGATCAGAAATAGAAATGAATGGGCTAGATTGATTTGGTTTTGAACGATAAATGACCCAAAAAGCCCGTTTACTACTGAAAGAAAAATGGGTAATCCCATATATCAAAATAGATGTTTCTGATATTTTTAAACTCAATGGAACAGGTTTCAAGTCCTAATTCCATCGTATTAAGAAGTTAAATTAAAATCAGCTTATTTCAAATTGATTTCAATTGAATTCCATTAAATTGATTTCTGCACCTTTCGAGTCCGTACGATCAAACGACAAGTCCGAACATAATGAAATTTGAAACATAACAATAATTTACTGTTACGGATCCAATGAAACTAGTTTCATCGAAATCCAAAATAGTGGCTAAAATGGCTACTTTTACATTAATTAAATAAATTAATATTGAATTAACTAATCACCTTTTAATTCAATATTTATAAACTAACAAATTTCATCAGTTTTTATTACTTAGACTTTTACAATATGTAATACAAATTTTCATGTCAATTCAATGTTAATTATTTTACTGATTACGATGTTTAATTTCAACTGTAATTAAATCAAATTAATTAAAATTTAATTCCAATAAATTGAGTTACACTTTGATTTCAATCTTTTTATTCAATCAATCATTATTCTATAGACATAGTTAACATTGTCTTGTATTTCTTTACATTAATATTCTCCAATTTGCATCCTTTATTTGTATTAACTACTTATTTCCATTATATTGAATTTTTGTCAATTTGATTATAATTTAAAATCTCAATCAATTAATTTTTATTTGTTTCAATCTTTTTATTTCATAAATTATTGCCTTGTAAATAAAATTAACATTTCTATACATTTTATTACATTCACACTTTGCAGTTATTATCTTAACTTACATTAGTGTAACATTTATTTACATTTATTTGTAATTGATTTAATTAAATTGGTAAGAGATAACAATTATCACCTTTCTACATTTAATAACATTTTTAAGTTTATTATTTACAAACAATTGTTATAACAATCCTCATTATACTAATTTTATTCAATTTCCATTTATTACACATTATTCTATTAATAAATCAACACTTAAATTATCAATTAAACTTTATATCTCATTATCAATTAATACACACGTTATTACAATTAATTTACAATCTATAGCCAATTATAATTTTTTAATCCTTTTAATTAGTTGGAATTACATTTAAAGCAATTGTAAGTTACCTTAAATTAAGACAATTTCATTGCATTCCGATTGTATTTTTATTACTAAATCATAAATTTTTATTTCTTCCAACATTAAATCACAAAACATTATAAAAATTTGCTATTTTTAATTACCGAAAATTATAGGTCGTTACACTCTCCCCCACTCAAAAATTTTCATCCTCGAAAAGGAAAAAGAAGGGAAAAGAAGGAATTAAGTAATCAATATATCTTATTCAAAATATTAAATTTATAAATAATTAATTTACAGAATTAAATTATTTAAATAAAACATATCAATTTATAACAGCTAAATCCTTTATATTCCTATTAATAAATGTTTGAAAACATTTCACAAAATTTTTGAAATCCAAAATTCACGGAAAATTTCGATAGCGTCTCCTTTGTACGCAGAGGTTTGGGAGATAAAATAATATAAACAATAACAATATATATCATATTTTTCAAAATAAAATATCCCAAACCACGGAAAAATAATATAATATCGCTAGAAAACCATAATCCGAGAACGAACCTATTTGTCAGGCAAACAACGCTTATTTTATGAAACCAAAAGCAGTAACTATTGCTTCTATAAACCTGTATTTCATTTATATAATCCAAAAGACTTAATAGTAAAGTAAAAGAAAAATATTTAAGTTTTTTCAACTAATAACAAACAAAACATCATAACATAACAATAATTTCATACAAACAAATCATATAATCATCATACACAGTCAAAATATCAATTTTACATCCATAGCAACCATAATTGGTTTGTCCGGGTTTAGAAACCTCTAATCGTATAAAATGTCAAATAAACTATGAAGTAAAAAATACACTCTATAGTCGTAGATAAAACGTTATAGAATATTCATACATTTGTATACAAATTAGAAATATCCTTTTCCAAAAAATACATAAGCCAAACAAACAAAGAATTCAACACATTTGTAAATTTACTCTATTTATCTTTTCACATCATTTTTTTAATACAACGATTTTCTTTAATTCACGTTCATTACTTATAAAATTTTCATTCATTCATGTAGGGCCTATTTCATTAACTTACATTCTTTAATTACATACGTTATATCCATTTCAATTATTTGGATCATAAATGAATTCATTATTGAAGTATTGTATACATTTTATTTCAGTTTACTTCACATTTACAATTTAGTATGAACTTTTTCATTTACTTTTATTTTCTCATTCATATACTGTTTATTTTCATTAATTTACATTCGTTACTACTCACAAAAGTTCATTTCTCCTTATTCATACAATGCCATTTTCTTTCATTTTATTACTTTACATTTATTGCTTAAATAAGTTATTTTTATTTCAATTATTGTATTATACATTATTAGGTAAGTTGCTTTACAATTCAATTCACCATTTATAAATTATTTCTTTTTCATATTCATTCATCCATATATAATGTCATTGAATATTAACTTCATTTTTAAGTCCTTTCAATGGTTTCTGAAGTTATAATCATTCAATCTATGTAGTACTCATTTTATAAATGGCTTCAATATTAATTCAAGTTTATAATTATTTACTTACAACATTCACCTTTTACTATTAAATCTGATTATAAATAGCTTAAAATGTTACCTAAGTTTATAATCATTTTTATTACATTATTCACTTCTATTACATTTAATTAATAACATTTCAAATTATTAACTTAAATTTATGACAATTTATAATATCAGAATTCTTATTTATAAAAGAAATTCCATAGAACACTTTCACTTATTTAAGTTTTACTTGTGTAATATTCTATTACATATTTCTATTAACATTTCAACTTTTAATATCTTGGTAAGTTATATACATATGTTCGTTAGAATGCAATTGAATATTACCCTAGTTTCTCTTATATATTTTGTTAGCAAAATGTTCAATAGTTACCATTTCTTATTTTTATTTTAGAAGCTTTCAGTTATTAATATAGTCAATATTCCATTCATTACACTAATTTCAATTTCTACTTTACAGAAACTTAAGAACTAAACAACCGGGTTTCATTTCGATCCTTTTTAAAATAATATATATACCCATAACTTATATATACATATATCAAATCATATTAAGAAATTGAAATTAAAATTTGTTAATCAAAACAAATGTGCAGTAAAATTACTACAACAGTCTTCCCACTTTGAAACTTGAAAATGAATGTCGATGATGCATGCACTTATCACCGAAATTATTTTCCAACGATAGAGAGGGGAGTACAAACTTATTTCATTCAAAATTTCTTTAAAACATTTCTTTCAATCATATTGAAATATTTATATCTAAAAATACTTCCAAATATTACTAATACTTGAGACGATCAGCCTTTCTCACCCCAGAAAGTCGTATCATCTTTAAGAAAGAAAGGGTTAGAAAAGAGAAAAGAAAGAAGAGAAAGAAGAAAACAACACTAGAATCTCAACAGCGAAACGAATAAATTATATTAATAACATAAGTATTACATAGTATACAACAATTATCAGAGTTACACAGACAATACATCACATACTAAACATTTATAAACACCTGTCTAGTTATTACAACTCAATACATAATACAGAAACTACTCAGAGATACCAACATAGTGGAAAACTATATATTTGTACGCAGAAGCCCCCTGCTCCATTTCTTCTCCACAATTCGTCAAAGCTAACCTGAATCCCTTGGCTACTCGTAAAAATTTGAGTACCCAAGTGTTTAATAAAAACAGAAATAAACTCAGGGTCGGACATGGGTCTGGTGCGAGTAACAGGTTAAAGTTGCTTAACTTTTGAAAAGAAAGGTATCACGTAAGACTTCCCACACATAAACAAGGAAAAGTTTTTACCTTACGCTAACCAAAACATTTGATAGGAAATCCGATGATATTATAATAGGTCTAGAGTTTTCAAGTAAATAAGAAATAGCCGAAATTGTTACATCTATTAAATTCCAGCAACTAGCCACAAAGTGGGTAATACAATCAAAACCGTTGGCACTTATTGGATTTTGGATTCCATACAATGGCAGGGCAACTGGGGTACCTCCCATCACAGTACGTGGCCTAGATCACCGTACCGAGGAGTACGCCCGCTCCCTTGCAGCACAAAGATGGAACCATTCCTTACTGAACAGTTCCGAACAAGGCCACCCCGCAGTTGTGATCAGCAACCGCACCACTAAGCCGAAATAAAGGGACATCTAGACATGGGTAAATCTCGTCCTACTTGGGCATGACCCACTTAGCCTTGCTGCACCTCCCCTGTTTTAGCCATTCTCGGTTGATGAGGCTTGAGGCCACGATTACCTTTATAGGACATATCACTTAGAATTCTCACCGTCCACCGGATGATGTTCTAGAAGCATTCAATCCATACAAGTTCGTTCCGGGTTCGAACGAAACCGAAGGCATTATCTTGTTACACTAATTTTGGAATCACCCTCAGAGTTAACGACGATAGGCCTTACACTCTGAATCTTCATCTTTACTTTAGATTCATGACCTAACGTTAATTTGGATCGATGTGGTTCTTGGATATCCAAATATGGAAACCCGATCCCGGTCTCATCGAAATCCAAAACGTGTCTTTTAAGGCCAAGTTGTGTTAAAGTTTAAAACAATTCAATTCATTATCTATATACAAACAGATAGATAATTCATAGATTCATAATAGATGATCAACATTATCATCACCAACAGATAATCCATATCAGCATTCACAATTCAACCAATGCATCTATATCATATAACATTACTCATCTCATAGTTGAGATTACAAACCATACATGGCAACCAATATCAATCATTCATACATAAATAATGATCTAATGATCACACCATCTATAATTAATTTAAAGTGAATTAAATTAATTAACTTATCTCTAATTAATTTAAAATGAATTAAGTTAATTACTTTATCATTATAATCTTGCTTGACTTAACCATCAATTGATTACAAATCAATTAATTAATCACCATCACATTATTTTATTCAATTAATCATTTCTGATTAACAATATTTCTAATTACAATGAGTAATTAGTCTTTAAATTAATTACATAAGTTAATTTATACTTAACACTATGCAATAATTAACCTTTAATACTTAATCAATTAATTAACTCAAATTAATTACATTAATTCTTTATTAATTTATTACTTCATTTATTAATTATTCCTTAATTAATCAATTCTAAATTACATCATTAATTAATTAATTAATGATTTCTAATTACATTTTATTTAATCTCTCTATTAAAATTAATTACATAAGTAATTAATCTGCAATTAAACAACATATATATTAATCACCCTTGATTAATAACAAACCAGTAATTAACTACTCGTAATTACTCATTCCATAAATTAATTACTCTTAATTAATTGTTTCAATTAATCCCTTGATTAATTTCAAAGTAATTTGATCTAAATTACTTCCATCATTAAAACCTTTAATTACATCCAGTAATTATCAATTAATTACTTCCCTAAGTAATTACAAACTCATTAATTACATAAAGTAATTATTCATCAAATCATTAAATGTTTAAATTAATTAAACTTAATTAATCAACCTAAACAAAACACATTAACAAAATTAATTTCATTAAGTAATTAATTCATTAATTACTTCTATTAAGTAATTAAACATAAATAATTTCACAAATGATTATTATTAATTAATTAATCTAATTAATTTATAGAATTAATCACATTAATTAATTGTTAAATAAATTTTTAGTTAATGACCTTCATTAACATTTCTTAATTACTTAATTAAGAAATTAACTCATATTAATTATCAATTAATTAATCCCTAATTATTAAATTTATTAAGTGTTAATTAAAATCTTAATTAATCCTTAATTACTTGATTAATAAATCTTAATCATTAACTAAAATTTAATTAACAATTCTTAATTATAGATTAATTAACCTTAATTAATTAATCTTAAGTCAATCAATTTTAAAAATTCTTAGTTACTTAATTAACCATCCACATTAGTTAATTAAATAATTAATTACCCATTTAAATTAAATTAATAATTTAAATGAACAAAAATAATTAAAATTTTATTCATCTCTAAGATAAACATTCCTTACTTAATTAATCATTTAAAACAAATTTGTTTCAAACTTATTTTATATTATATTTAAACTTCATTTTAAAATTTAAGATTTTAAAATGAATACAAATTTTAACTCAAACAAGATTTAAAAAAAACAATTCAAAAACCTTATTTCATATGTTAAAAGAAACATACACTTCATAAAATAAGTTTAAAAGAACTTAAATCCCTATTAATTTTAGTTCAAATCAATTTAAAAATTACTTTTAAATTTCAAAATTGAATACAACTTTTAAACTCATTCTAGATTTAACTTAAATCTTTAAAGTTTACTTACATTTTAAACTCCATCTTAAATTCAAATCATTTAACCATATAAAGTTATTAAACAATTTAAATTTAAACTCATTTTATTTTTAAAACCTGAAGTTTAAATTTAATTCCATACTAAAAACCCAGATTTAAATTCATTTTAAATTTCTAATTTTAAATTTGAAACTTCCAATTCAAATTCAACGCTTCATATGCCTTTCACTTATAAGTTTTAAAATCAAATTTTAAATTTAAAAATATAAATTATTTCAAATCTCAGATAATCTAATTTGAACTCATATTCCATTCCAGATTTTCAAAACTAAGTTTAAATTTCAACTTGCATTTTAAACTTTACCTTTAAATTTAAAAACAGAAACAGGTCTTTCCATTTTTATTTAAAACCCAAACTAAAATTTAAAAAATTCAAATTATTACAAAGAACAATATCTAAATTATTTGAGTTCGTATTTAGTTTCAGGATTAAAAGCTTAGTTTCAAATTTTAGTTTGCATTCAAAAACTTTTACTTTTACTTTTAATTTTTAAAACTGTGAGCAGGTTTCTATTTTGAAAAACCTGAAATAATTCAAATACCCGAGTCAATTTGCTTCGACTTAGCAATCAATTTGCTTCGAGCAGAAACCCAAATCCCCCGAGTCAATCATGATGCCATCAAAAACTATAACCCAACAATACACCAACATCACCAATCCCTCTGTGCACATGTACACCCTCTCCGGCTAACGCTGACCAACTCCGCAACCATTCCACAGTCACTGATCAACCCATCAGGCCAACTGAAAAACAACTTGATCGATCAATGATCGAAATCAAAATCGAGTTAAAAACCTCAAACCTGTAACAACACAGTGACCCACCCTTCAACCTGTCAACGCCTCGTTGATGCGCCTTCGGCCACCATCGTCTTTTAAATTCCGGCGACATCTTCGACAACCCATCCTCTTCCAAAAACCAAAACCCCAAGCCACTCGATCAATTACATTTGCCGAAATGATCCAATTTCTCAAACCCAGTAAAACTAGGGCTTAAATTTTTAAAACAAAATTTCACCCTCAAAAATAAATTGCAATCCAATTCAGAAATTTTCTAATCATCCTAGTTAACTTCTCCTCCTCCAGAAACAATTTCAACTCGATCGAACACTTAAATCATCTGTGTTAACCACAAAAGTAGAATACAGTAAAATATGAACTGCTCTCTGGAATTAACACTAAAAATTGTAATATTGGATTTAATATTCATGAATTTGCATGATATTTTGATATATAAACTTGAAACATTGGTTTTTTAATATTTAAATTTTGACCTGTATTAGATTTTTCGGTTGTTCTTGTTTTCTAGAGATATTCACCTATCATTTTGACTTAACTACAAATTTTAAAATGAAGTTTATAATTAAACAAACAAGTTTTGTTTAAAGCTTAAATCATAACACAGATTGGATCAAGAGATATGATTTTTGAATCAAAAACTAGAGCTTGAAACTAAGAACAAGGGGATTACAGGAATATCAGCCATGCACACATCATACATTTATAAACATACAGATAATTCGTATATACATTCACAAAAACATATTTATTTCCAGATGTAAACATGCAACCAATTTATACTTAGGTAATTTTTAGCAAAAATGTTACTCACCTTTAAAATCCTGATGAGCAGAGCACAGTTTCAGGCTTCTGAATTTTTAAAAAAAAAATCCTATTTGAACTTCCTTTGCAATTGTTTGAATGCTATTAACTTGCTTTAAAATGTATTTATCTTGCATGTAATTGCTACCTTCCAGTTCATAAGAAAAATGCAGGTTCCCTTGTAATTGAAATGCAGGATTCCTGGCTTTATTTTCCAGATTTTTGAAAAATGCAGGCTTTAATTTTCGCATGGAGGTAGCTTGCTTGAAAATGGAATGCATATTTGCTTTTGGAAGAGGGGAATGCAGATTTTAGGATGAAAAGTTTGATTTTTGGAGAGATGGAAAAGGGTTATGCAGATTTGCATGCATTTGAACACGGTTGAAGAATGCAGGAAGCTTGAGTTACAGGGATATGCATTTTGAAGAGATGAAAAAATGGTTTTTCTCAGCTGAAAGAATTCTTTGACTTAGAATGAAAATAAAGAAAGAAAAAAAGGGGAAGATGCATGTTTAAATAACCATACTTATGATTTATTTTAAAATCAAAGAAAACTAAAATTTAAACAATGACACTTGTCCAAATATGAACACTTGTCATTTTGAAATGATATTTAGATTACATTTGTTATATTAGAACCTAAAATGTTTACACATGTTCTTTTTATTAATTAGTACTTTTAATTAAGTGTTAAAGAAAGTTTAAACATAGTTAATTAGTTTTAATACTTAGTTATGTATATACATAAATAATTTTTAAAGAATAAAACAAAGTATTATTATAAATAAAAAAAATATACAAATCAATCACTTGAAAATAATATTTTTAATTCATTTTAAAATAAATTTATAAAAGAGATTATAAATTACTTGTTATTTATACGAATGCATGTTTCATATTTTAAATTGTATTTTAAATTCTCATATTTAATTTACAAATCATAATTATTAATCACTATTTTAAAAAGAATAAAACAAACATTTTTATAACTTATTTTAATATTCAAACTTAAGTCAAAATGTATTTTAGATAAATTATTTTATACATTTAAAATCATTTGGTTATTTAAATGGTTTTGAAAAGCTTAAATTAGATAAATCATAATTTCCCAATGTCAAAATATTAAAATTAGAAAATATGCTATACTAATTAAATTTAAAACCAAACTTATCTATTTAAAATATATACAAATATACATACATATTATAAATAGAAAACAAATTTATTAACTTATTAAAAGATAAATTCACAAATTAAATATTTAATAAAGAAAATTATTAAATCAAATCAAATTTATTATCAAATAAATTAAATTTTAAACACAGATTATTAAATTTATATTGTCCATAAATTCCGGGATATTACAATCCTTTCCTCTTAAAAGAATTTCATCTCGGAAATTTGAAACAAAGTTAATTTAATATTCTTATTAATGATTTAATTTTAAAACACAGCATATGTTAATCACATGCTAACTACCAAAGCAATCAATTCACACAATCAGAACAAATCAAACCATCCAGAAAAATTCTGAATAGAACTTCCACGAGTTTCCTCGGTATAAGTATCGGGATACTCGCTCTATAGAATCCAAACAATCAATATTACTAAGCTATAGAGTTCCTATCTCATCTATATTTACAACTCCAAACAGAATATCAGAACGCAGATGAGTCTGACTCAACAACCAAACCTCCAGAACTGCTGGTTCTACAACCAGAAATAACTCATACACATACTTCCTCAGAGATACGTGAAGCACTCAGAATCCCAATTTCCCAAACTGGCAATTCAACTCTTGAAAACCAAACACTTCAGAGCTAGCTTCATGGACTTACCAAAATTTATAGCTCTTTAGATCAGAGAAAACTTATCCCAAAACAAAACTCCGACTCCGGAATTCAAATTTCTTTGTCTCTTATCAATAAAATTCTTCCGACGATCCTGGACCACCAACATCCTTCCTGATCAGCCCAACCCTTGCTGATGCCACTAGAAATGGACTGGACCAAAACAACCCAACATCATGATCTCCTCAAGATCAATCCAAAACCAAGAACACAAGCTCTACTCCTCACACAACAGAAGACAGAACAAACTTCTCCTTATCTGGAAAAGAAAAACAGATGCACTCCCAAACTGCTTCCGCTGCACAACTCTGATTCGAAGCAGAAGAATATGTTGATGAAGAACACGAGCACGGACTAGAAAATACTCCCCAGAAATATGGTTCCACATATCCATAGGAGAAAACTCAGAAATTCCCCCGAAACCTGAGTTGCTTCACCAACTCCATGTAAAGGAATCCATCCATCTACTAACTGAACCACTGGTACCAATCCTGAAATCCAAATCGATAAGAAAACTCGATCTCCAGATGCGGACAAACTCTGATTTCCCAGAAGATATCCGGAAAATCTCCAACAACTCAAGAGAACACTCAACTACCGCAAGTCACTTTTGCGATCAATCCAGCCATATCCAAAGAAACTGCTCTCTCTCAACCAATCAGAACAGCTTATGCTGGCCTAGCCAATATATCGAAGAAATGGATCCACACTCCTGCTTCTAAACTCCACCTTCAGAAAAAACTACTCAGCCATAAGACTTCCTACCAACTCAGAATACTCCGAGCTGCACCGCTAACACCAATGCCAGAGACTTCTCAATCCAAAGGTCTCTGAGAAACTCGTACTTCAAAGCAAACAGAACATTCTGCTGGACTCAGCCACATCATCGAAACAGACGCACTTCCTTACTCTTGTTCCAAAGAAACATCTTCGAAAATATCCATAGTCACCGCGTCTCATCACGCAGCTACTACTTCCTGAGGTATCAAGATACCATCACTCACTTGCTTCTGCTCAACCGACAGATCCAAACTCAACCCATCCATTTCTGCACTTCCAAAAATGAGTCCGAACCTTAACAGGTTTCCTTCAGAGATCGATGAAGTCCTTACTCCAAGAAAAACTCACTCGAGACGGTATTAGGTCTATAGTCTCGACAAATACACTTCCAACCTATGGTAGTTGTGTTACACACACCACTACCTTATCTAGCTTTATAACTTATATTGGTAAACCCGAACAGGTAACCCAACATATAGGTAGAAATAATTATATATATATATATATACATATATTAAAAATACAAATACGCTCTCTCAAGATAGACACCTCTCCAGAGACTAGGTATTCGCTCAACCTAGCGCTCTGATACCAAATGAGACGACCGAACTTTCTCACCCTAGAAAGTCATATCATCTTTAAGAAAGAAAGGGATAGAAAAGAGAAAATAAAGAAGAGAAAGAAGAAAACAACACTAGAATCTCAACAGCGGAACGAATAAATTGTATTAATAACAAAAGTATTACATAGTATACAACAATTATCAGAGTTACGCAGACAATACATCACATACTAGACAGTTATAAACACCTGTCTATTTATTACAACTCAATACATAATACAGAAACTACTCAGAGATACCAACACAGCGGAAAATTATATATCTGTACGCAGAAGCCTCCTGCTCCATTGCTTCTCCACAATTCGTCAAAGCTAACCTGAATCCCTTGGCTACTCGTAAAATTAGAGTACCCAAGAGTTTTAGAAAAAAGAAATAAACTCCGGGTCAGACATGGGTCTGGTGTGAGTAACAAGTTAAAGTTGCTTAACTTTTGAAAAACCTTTGAAAAGAAAGGTACCACATAAGACTTCCCACACATAAACATGGAAAAGTTTTTACCCTACGCTAACCAAAACATTTGATAGGAAATCCGATGATATTATAATAGGTCTAGGGTTTTCAAGTAAATAAGAAATAGCTGAAATTGTCACATCTATTAAATTCCAGCTACTAGCCACAAAGTAGGTAATACAATCAAAACCGTTGGCATTTATTAGATTTTGGATTCCATACAATGGCAGGGCAACTGGGGTACCGCTCGTTACAGTACGTGGCCTAGATCACCATACCGAGGAGTACGCCCGCTCCCCTACAACACAAAGCCGGAATGATTCCTTACTGAAAGTTTCGAACAAGACCACCCCGCAGTTGTGATCAACAACCGCACCACTAATCCGAAATAAAGGGACATCTAGACAGGGGTAAATCTCGTCCTACTTGGACATGACCCACTTAGCCTTGCTGCACCTCCCCTATTTTAGCCATTCCCGGTTGATGAGGCTTGAGGCTACGATTACCTTTATAGGACATATCACTTAGAATGCTCATCGTCCACCTGATGATGTTCTAGAAGCATTCAATCCATACAAGTTCATTCCGGGTTCGAACGAAACCGAAGGCATTATCTTGTTACACTCATTTTAGAATCACCCTCAGAGTTGACGACGATAGCCCTTGCACTCTAAATCTTCATCTTTACTTCAGATTCATGACCTAACGTTAATTTGGATCGATGTGGTTCTTGGATATCCAAATATGGAAACCCGATCCCGGTCTCATCGAAATCCAAAACTTGTCTTTTAAGGCCAAGTTGTTTTAAAGTTTAAAACAATTCAATTCATTATCTATATACAAACAGATAGATAATTTACAGATTCATAATAGATAATCAACATTATCATCACCAACAGATAATCCATATCAGCATTCACAATTCAACCAATGCATCTATATCATATAACATTACTCATCTCATAGCTGAGATTACAAACCATACATGGCAACCAATATCAATAAATCATACATAAGTAATGATCTAATAATCACGCCATCTATAATTAATTTAAAGAGAATTAAATTAATTACCTTATCTCTAATTAATTTAAAATGAACTAAATTAATTACTTTATCATTATAATCTTGCTTAACTTAACCATCAATTGATTACAAATCAACTAATTAATCACCATCTCATTATTTTAGTCAATTAATCATTTCTGATATACAATATTTCTAATTACAATGAGTAATTAGTCTTTAAATTAATTACATAAGTTAATTTATACTTAACACTATGCAATAATTAACTTTTAATACTTAATCAATTAATTAACTCAAATTAATTGCATTAATTCTTTGTTAATTTATTACTTCATTTATTAATTATTCCTTAATTAATCAATTCTAAATTACATCATTAATTAATTAATTAATGATTTCTAATTACATTTTAATTAATCTCTCTATTAAAATTAGTTACATAAGTAATTAATCTGCAATTAAACCACATATATATTAATCACCCTTGATTAATAACAATCCAGTAATTAACTACTCTTAATTACTCATTCCATAAATTACTCACTCTTAATTAATTGTCTCAATTAATCCCTTGATTAATTTCAAAGTAATTTAATCTAAATTACTTCCATCGTTAACACCTTTAATTACATCCAGTAATTATCAATTAATTACTTCCCTTAGTAATTACAATCTCATTAATTACATAAAGTAATTATTCATCAAATCATCAAATGTTTAAATTAATTAAACTTAATTAATTAACCAAAACAAAACACATTAACACAATTTAATTACTTCTATAAAGTAATTAAACATAAACAATTTCACAAATGATTATTAATAATTAATTAATCTTATTAATTATCAAAAACTAATCACATTAATTAATTGTTAAATAAATTTTTATTTAATGACCTTCATTAACTTTTCTTAATTACTTAATTAAGAAATTAACTCAGATTAATTATCAATTAATTAATCCCGAATTATTAAATTTATTAAGTGTTAATTAAAATCTTAATTAATCCTTAATTACTAGATTAGTACATCTTAATCATTAATTAAAATTTAATTAACAATCCTTAATTATAGATTAATTAACCTGAATTAATTAATCTTAAGCCTTTAATTAATCAATTTAAAAAATTCTTAATTACTTAATTAACCATCCACATTAATTAATTAAATAATTAATTACCCATTTAAATTAACTTAATAATTTAATTGAACACAAATCATTAAATTTTTATTTATCTATAAGATAAACATTCCTTACTTAATTAATCATTTTAAACAAATTTGTTTCAAATTTACTTTAAATTCTATTTGAACTTCATTTTAAAATTTAAGATTTTAAAATTAATACAAATTTTAACTCAATCAAGATTTAAAAAAAAACAATTAAAAACCTTTATTTCATATGTTAAAAGAAACATACACTTTATAAAATAAGTTTAAAAGAATTTAAATCCCAATCAATTTTAATTCAAATCAATTTAAAAATTACTTTTAAATTTCAAAATTGAAATACAGCTTTTAAACCAATTCTAGATTTAACTTAAATCTTTAAAGTTTACTTACATTTTAAACTCCATCTTAAATTCAAATCATTTAACCATATAAAGTAATTAAGCAATCTAAATTCAAACCCATTTTATTTTTAAAAATTGAAGTTTAAATTTAATTCCAGATTAAAAACCAGATTTAAATTCATTTTAAATTTCTAATTTATAATTTTAAACTTCTAATTCAAATTCAAAGCCATATATGCCTTTCACTTATAAGTTTTAAAATCAAATTTTAAATTTAAAAACATAAATTATTTCAAATCTCAGATAATCTAATTTGAACTCATATTAAATTCCAAATTTTCAAAACTCAGTTTAAATTTCAACTTGCATTTTAAACTTTACCTTTAAATTTAAAAACAGAAACAGGTTTTTCTATTTTTATTGAAAACCCAAACCAAAATTTAAAAAACTCAAATTATTACAAAGACCAAGATTTAAATTATTTGAGTTCATATTTAATTTCAGGTTTAAAAACTTAGTTTCAAATTTTAGTTTGCATTTAAAAACTTTTACTTCTACTTTTAATTTTTAAAACGGTAAACAGGTTTCTGTTTCTATTTTGAAAAACCTGAAACAATTCAAATACCCAAGCCTCCCTATATTTTACTTCGAGTCATCAATCAATTTGCTTCGAGCAGAAACCCAAATCCCTCGAGTTAATCATGATGCCATCAAAAACTATAACCCAACATTACACCAACATCACCAATCCCTCTGTGCACATGTACACCCTCTCCGGCCACCGCTGGCCAACTCCGTAACCATTCCACAGTCACTGATCAAACCCTCAGGCCAACCGAACAACAACTCGATCGATCAATGATCGAAATCAAAATCGAGTTAAAAACCTTAAACCTGTAAAAACACAGTGACCCACCCTTCAACCTGTCAACGCCTCGTTGCTGCGCCTCCGGCCACCATTACCTTTAAAATTCCGGCGACATCTTGGACAACCCATCCTCTTCCAGAAACCAAACCCCAAGCCACTCGATCAATTACATTTGCCGAAATGATCCAATTTTTCAAACCCAGTAAAACTAGGGCTTAAATTTTTAAAACAAAATTTCACCCTAAAAAATAAATTGCAATCCAATTCAGAAATTTTCTCATCATCCTAGTAAACTTCTCCTCCTCTAGAAACAATTTCAACTCGATCGAACACTTAAATCATCTGTGTTAACCCCAAAAGTAGAATACAGTAAAATATGAACTGCTCTCTGGAATTAACACTAAAAATTGTAATATTGGATTTAATATTCATGAATTTGCATGATATTTTGATATATAAACCTGAAACATTGGTTTGTAATATTTGAAATTTGACTTGTACTAGATTTTCTCTGTTGTTCTTGTTTCCAGAGATATTCACCTATCATTTTGACTTAACTACAAATTTTAAAATGAAGTTTATAATTAAACAAACAAGTTTTGTTTAAAACTTAAATCTTAACACAGATTGGATCAAGAGATATGATTTTTTAATCAAAAACTAGAGCTTTAAACTAAGAACATAGGGATTATTGGAATATCAACCATGCACACTGTAACGAATGCGATTTTTGCCCGTTCGAAAATTGACATCTATACTTTACATCGTACTCGAATGCCGCAGATTCGACCGTTCAAATCCGATTCGCCGGAGCTTATAACACAATTAACTAAACAACACAGCGGAAGAAAAAATGAATATAAACATACAACATCTAATACAACACCCTGATACAATAGATGATACAATAGATATCGATATACATCAGAGATATGATACAATAAAATAGCAGCGGAAAGGAAAAATAGATAACCCTAGCAGCAGAACAAATAACTCAAGATGGTCTTCAAGAAAGAACTCCAAAACTGCAGCTCCATCTCCAAGAACCAATCCAGAAATAGCTCGAACTCCCAATAACAATGCACTAAGCTAAGCAAGGTCAGTCATATCCAAAGACTGAACTAGCTCCAGATAATCCACCAAACCTAACTATCTGAAAAACCCAACTCTAGACTGCTCGTGTGGAAAATAGTGAGCACCTAGAGTTTAGAAAAGAAACAATAAACTCCGGGTCAGTCATGGGACTGGTGTGAGTAACCAAAACAGTTTATCCGTTAAATAAAACAAGATTTATAAAAGAAAATCCGATATGCTTTTCTAGAAAATGAAACTACCATAAGACCTCCCGCCACACACACAATGCAAACGCAGAATTGGAGGAGATTTCTTCTTATGATAGTCAAACATGCTTAATACGCAGAAAATTTCTTGGATATTATTATTATAAGTGCAAGATGCAGAAAAGTATTTCGAAAGTAGAATATAAATCTTAGCAAGCATAGGCATTCCGCACTTATGCCTACTATAGCTACCATGTTCAATAGCAGGTTACCACAACATTCCATGGCAGGTAATACAACTAAAACCGTACAAGGCGCGTATTGTTTTTTTTGGTTTTTCCAACAAATGGTCAGGCTAAGGAACTTCCTACTGCCACATGGGATCGCCTCTGGCGGGACGTCCCGAGAACCTATCCGGATCTCTGCCAACACAAGGTCGGGTTACCTCTGTAACTAGGTAACTACTACTCGAGCATGCCACTCCTCGATCCTTTGGGACCTTTATCCGAGGTACCTCTAAGCAACAACCACACAGTAAATGAGATTGGAGCAACCACATAGGTTAAATATCAGGGCTCCATACCTAATACCACCCTTTACCAGAAGGGAATGACACACCCTAAAGGGCGCGACCCTCATAACCTTGCCGCATCTTTCATGTTTTGACCATTTCCGGGGTGTGAGGTCCTGACGCAGTCTCTTCCACAAAGCTACGCTTTATACAAAAGCCATGCTCTGATCACAAATGATCAACAAATGATCATCAACACACAGCAGCACTCAGCATGCCACACTACCAAATTGGGAGTATATCGTTGATAACCTTCAACTACATAACCTCTGAGCTCGTACGTCTCAGAGAAGGGTGTTTAGCTCAGAGAATAAATTCTCCGCCACCACAGATACGTATTTGAAAGAAATCTGCTTTATATCTCAAAGTGTAGTGTCAGACATGTAATAATACAAGTCTGTTCCGGGTTCGAACAGAACCGAAGGCACTTCCGAAGAAGCCCTTGCAATCCGGGTATTCACAATCCCGATCGGACTTCCCATCACTTAGGAAATCTCTATACCGTAGCTACTCGGTGCAGAGACAATCGATAGGTCATCCTATCGTTCTCACAAATACCCGGTCTTCACCACCGGTCTTCAAATGCTATCCATAACGACGTATCACATATTCGGAATGGGTTATACGACACAAAGGTCCTCTCCCGGCTAAACCGAATAGTGAGCGCAACATTTAAAACATATGGATATGGGATTTCAATTAAGTCACAACTTAATAATCCAAAACTTTCTTTCAAATGGTTTAAACTAATTACCATTTCTAATCTTTAAATAAAAGATTTATTTTACTAAGTTCACCCATTTTCACAAAGACTCATTTACGGATTTCAAAACAATTTCCATTTCAATTGGATTAACTCGTTTAAATCTTTAAATTAAAGATTTAACTCATAGCTTTCAAACTGTTTCCATAACTTGTAAAATCATTTTCATTTTTAACTTGAAATCCATTTTTAACACAATTTGGAAGTACACTTCTTATATGAAAGCTTTTATTATTTGAAAACGAATAGTTTTCATGTCAGAAAGATCCAATTATATCTACACGAGTCAAAGCCTTTGAATTTAAATTCAAATTTCCAAATCAATACCGTTAAAATAGTTTAACTCATATAAACTGGTATAACGTCCTTAGTCCCTAGTTTCCAAACCATAGAATTCAGTTTTAAATATTAAATTCAAATTTACATCAAATTATTTAAATTTTAAACTAAATCAAGTTATTCAAAATAAATTTCATCTTTGAAACCCCATTTCAAAAGCTTTTCGCTTTAAATCCAATTTCATTTCCAAACCGTTTGAATTTAAAATATTCAATTTTGAAAATCATTTCAAAATCTATGACCTAATCGATTTCCTCGTCAAATCCATATTTGTGTGTGTATAAGTGTGGTCCAGGGGTTTAACACACAATAGTGCAACAACATTCATTCATCACAGATCAAAATATAGAAATATAGTTGATAAGCGGTATAAACTATAACGCTTATCGTCCATTCACAGATTCACAGATAATATACGGATGTAAATAACGGAATAAATCATACATGGCATAAATCATAGAACAAAATATCACAGATCAGACAGGACCATCAATTCAAGGTATCTCATACAATGCAACCATTCATAAGTAAGGTCAAACATTTAATAATCATTTATAAACAGGATTAATTTATTACTTAATCATAAGTAATTCAATTTATTTCAAATTAAATAAATTACTTATGAATTAATTATTAAATTCTGATTTATTTATCACAAATCGTTTGATATAAATTAATTTATCAAACCCTTTCAATAAATTATTCTTAATTAATAATTTAATTAGATTAACCTTAAGTTAATTACATAATCATTTAATCTGAATTAATTTCATTAAATAATTATCTTTAAGTAATTAGTTACCCTTACAAACAAATCAACATTTACTTATATTAAATGTAATTATAACTTAATCTCCCGATTAATTAACTTAAATCTTAATTAATGAAGTTAAATTTACAATTACTAATTAAATTGATACAAAACATTAATTATCCATTCTAATTAACTTTATGATAAATGTATTACAAATCATTTAATCTTCATTAAATTTAAGATGAACTCATTCTTAGTGGTGATTTAAATTCATTTACCAATATGTTTGAAAACCTTTTGAATTCCAACTTATCTTTCTAAATTTTATTTTAAACCCAAGATTTAAAAATGAACCCTCCTTTGTCTTTTTAGTAAAGTTTAAACAAATTTTAAAAATCCTTTAAATTACTTGTTTAAGTGATATTTTATTGTAAAGAAATTTTAAAGAGTTGAAATCAAATCCTAAAACATTTAACTTATTTAAAATATTTAAAATACTTGCAGTTATCACTTTCTTTCATTTCAAAATCTGAAATTCAATTATATGTTCAAGTCTAGGCTTCAGATTTGTTTTCAACTTTGCTTAAACTTTCTTTTACAACTCAATTTCTAATTTTATATTCAATTATTTTAAATAAAATATTTCTTAATTGTTATTAAAACAATTTTAAACTTAAAAACTTAATTATACCCAAACCATGTTGTAAACTAACTTAAGTTTATATTTAAACTTCTGTTTTTTTAACCTGGCTTAAGCTTTGTTTCAATTTTTTTTTTTTTTTTTACTTTGAAAACAGAACAAGTTCTGTTTATTGAACCTGAACATCACTGACTCGAGCCCCACAATGCTTGCTTCGAGTCAAAACGCGAGTCTTCCCCTGAGAAAACCACGATCTACTTCGAGTCTCCCCTACGCAAATTCGAACCCACCCAAAAACATAGCCTCACCATAAATTCCCCACCGTACACGTGCACATCATCGTTCGCCACTTCCGGTCGCTACCCATGCTTCGAGCAAGTCGAAGGTCACCCCCAGATCCGCTTCCAACCTCCCAACTCCGGCCAGTTCAACTCGAACGTGAATTCGAGTAAAAATCAAAAACTGGAAACGCACGCACAAATGCCCCTTCGAACCTGTCAACACCAACTGCGCGACGCTCCGACAACCGTTCGCCACCAAACTCCGTCAACCCACTCGTCATACTTCCCTCTACTATCCCCCAAAGGCATGTCAAACTCGATGCCTCCCATAGGATGAGCGAATCAAAAGTTTTCGGCCTTACAAAACTAGGGTTACAGAAAGAAGTTGCTCGCCGTTGTCACCACCGTAGTCGAGAGCGCCTCCGACCATTTTTCCCACCAACTACAAACACTCCTACATCTCCAGGCAAAATTCCGACCACCCCATTCCAGTAGATCGCCAGAAATGCTTAAAATATCCAAAACAGTGCAACCCAGAATTGCAAACTCAAATCATTTCTAAAAAATGTGATTTAAATTTTAAAAATCAGTATTTTGCTTAGGGATTCAGTTTATAAACTTGAATTGATAATTCAAGATATTCGAAAATGTCACTTATATTAAACTTTAAGGTTTTTCAGAGCAGATCAAGTTTGTTTAACTTGAATTCAAATCTTAAATTTACTTTATAATCAAACCAACATGTTTCGTTTAGATGCTTCGTCCTAACAATCAATAGATTGAGCAGTAATGATCTTTGAATTATATCTGAGTTTGCAATTTTAATACAGAGAGGTTTAACAGGGTTCCAACATACTGATATCCCACTCCACAATTATACAGAGAAGTGAACTTATAAATACCCACGCAAACATCATCAATAAATGAACACAAATTTGATTATCTTCATACTTAAATCAAGCAACCAGATACTTAGATTGTAGAAAATAAAGTTATTCACTGCATTTCCAGAAAAGAAGAACAGAGCTACATCATTTGAATCAGGCTTTTATTCTTGTTTTCCCAGGCTTTAATTCCAGAAAATTTGTTGTTCAAGTTTGAACATTGTTTAAATTTTAGTTGATAATACTTTAGTTTTTCTTGGCTTTGAAGGAATGAAAATGAACTGACAAGCTTGATATAAATAAGAAAAGAAGTTTATTGGTGATGGTTTTACAGGATGATGATGTTGGTTTGTATACTGATCAGAGATATTTCTTTTTCTTTTTCCATTTGATTAAACATAATTTCGGCTGAAAGCAAAATTTAGTCATGAGCTAGATTATATTTTGTGTACTAAGATACTAGCATTTATTGCTTTGTCTTCTCCTCCAAGCTTCATAGTTTCATATACATGTTTTCTTTTGTTGACTATGTAGACATTGGGTGGCTGCAAATATTGTTTAATTATCTTCTTGCATTAATTACTCGGCTGATATGGTCATTTTGGTGTGCTTGCATTAATTATCTTGTACCTTATACTTATAAATTTTTTCATTTTATTTTGGCTGTACATAATATCAAGGTTGATGTCTTCCTTTATAAGCTTCTCACTTATTTTTTTTTCTTTCTTTTGTTTTGATGGCTACAGATTTTATTTCCTACTTGGTGGCTGATATGGTGTGCTAAAGCCAGCATATTAATTACCTTTGTCTTGTTTTATATTTCATATTTTATATATTTTATTTCTTTTGTTAATGTCATACTTCATTTGTATAACTCCTTTTGCAAGATATTGAATATGTTTACATTTGTTTCTTTTGTTTGATACTTGAATGTACATCTTCTTTTGTTTTGTTTTGCAATACTTCCATATGTATGTTTCGTATTTACTTTACAGGCAACACTCCTTTGCTTTGTTATTATTATTTTTATTGTCTTCTTATGCAAGCTTATGGATATTTTAACTTTTTTTTTCCAGGTTTTCATGTCAAATTGGTGCATACTTGAAGTACATTACTGTCTCCATTTGCTTGTACATAAATATACTTCATTTTCTTACTTTAGTATTTGTCTTCATACCTATATATATTTGTTTGTATTATATTTTACAATTTATCTTATATATAAAAATTTATTTCTAGCTTAATATTTATTTATTTTATTTTATTTTATTTTTAAAGACTTCATTTTGAATTTTCAAATCAATTTATAAATAAATTTCACTATTTTAAATCAAAAAAGAATTTAATTATTAATTTAAAATAAATTAAAATTCGGGATCGTTACACACACATCATACATTTATAAACATACAGATAATTCGTATATACATTCACATAAACATATTTATTTCCAGATGTAAACATGCAACCAATTTATACTTAGGTAATTTTTAACAAAAATGTTACTCACCTTTAAAATCCTTATGAGCAGAGCACAGTTTTAGGCTTCTGATTTTTTTTTTAAATCCTGTTTGAACTTCTTTTGCAATTGTTTGAATGCTTTTAACTTGCTTTAAAATGTCTTTATCTTGCATGTAATTGCTACCTTCCAGTTCATAAGAAAAATGCAGGTTCCCTTGTAATTGAAATGCAGGATTCCTTGCTTTATTTTCCAGATATTTGAAAAATGCAGGCTTTAATTTTTGCATGCAGGTAGCTTGCTTGAAAATGGAATGAATATTTTCTTCTGGAAGAGTGGAATGCAGATTTTAGGATGAAAAGTTTGATTTTTGGAGAGATGGAAAAGGGTTATGCAGATTTGCATGCATTTGAACTGGGTTGAAGAATGCAGGAAGCTTGAGTTACAGGGATATGCATTTTGAAGAGATGAAAAAAATGGTTTTTCCAGGCTGAAAGAATTCTTTGATTTAGAATGAAAATGGAGAAAAAAAAGGGAAGATGCAAGTTTAAATAACCATACTTATGATTTATTTTAAAATCAAAGAAAACTAAAATTTAAACCATGACACTTGTCTAAATATGAACACTTGTCATTTTAAAATGATATTTAGATTACATTTGTTATATTAGAACCTAAAATGTTTAACATGTTCTTTTTATTAATTATTATTTTTAATTAAGTGTTAAAGAAAGTTTAAACATAGTTAATTTGTTTTAATACTTAGTTATGTATATAGATAAATAATTTTTAAAGAATAAAACAAAGTATTATTATAAATAAAAACAATATACAAATCAATCACTTGGAAATAATATTTTTAATTCATTTTAAAATAAATTTATAAAAGAGATTATAAATTACTTGTTATTTATATGAATGCATGTTTCATATTTTAAATTCTATTTTAAATTCTCATATTTAATTTACAAATCATAATTATTAATCACTATTTTAAAAATAATAAAACAAACATTTTTATAACTTATTTTAATATTCAAACTCAAGTCAAAATGTATTTTAGACAAATAAAACATTTATTCTATATATTTAAAATCATTTGGTTATTTTATTAAATGGTTTTGAAAAGCTTAAATTAGATAAATCATAGTTTCCCAATTTCAAAATATTAAAATTAGAAAATATGCTATACTAATTTAATTTAAAACAAAACTTATCTATTTAATATATATATAAATATATGTACATATTATAAATAGAAAACAAATTTATTAACTTATTAAAGATAAATTCACAAATTAAATATTTAATAAAGAAAATTGTTAAATCAAATCAAATTTATTATCAAATAAATTAAATTTTAAACACATATTATTAAATTTATATTGTCCATAAATTCCAGGATATTACAATATTATATTCAAAAACCTTTTGAAAGAAATTTCAAAATCCCGGAAATTAAGTTCTAAAATTTCCAATTCATATTTACTTTACCTGTAAGTCCTATTTTCAATTAATATTTATAAAATATCACTACTTAACCACAAACATATTACATCCAACTATATCATCTATAAAACTTGTTATTTTATATACAAAATATATAATAGTAAAAATTATTTCATTTACCTAGTTCGAATCAATATTGTGTCGGTTTTTCCTATTTAGTGTTTAGAAATTCCTATCGATGCCATAACATTTGATGTACTGACCAAAATTTATAAATACAAAACAACACAAATTAACATAACATAATTTTTTTTATAACACTAACAAATACGCTGTCTCATATATATACACTCAATGACTCATTCTAGGGTATTACTACCCTATTTCTAAAGAGTCAGACCCCACAAAGCTAAGGTTATTGCTAAACCAAAGCTCTGATACCAACTGAAATGACCTACTTTTTTGGGATAGTTTAAATCTACGATAAGCCACACACATCAGACTAAAACCATTCAAAGGGGTAGATTGTTATGGGGTAAATAAGAAAAAGAAGAGAAAGAAATAAAACAAATACAAAATCTCACAGCGGAATGACAAAATATAATAATAAAATAAAAGTTCATGAAGCTGTTTTATAAATACATTTGTTTATTCTTTTACAACACAGAATTATATTTGCATAAAACATGAATAAATAAGTAAATGCAGCGGAACAACATGATGCAGTGGAATACATATAATAAATAATAATATGCAAATTCTTCATCTTCATCCTCCAGAAAGCAATCTTCAATAAACTAAAAAGCTCAGACTGACCTGAGCAAATTGAAAAGACAAAACACTCGAGTCAGAACTAAAAGATCTTACATAAGTTAAATCAACCATAAATAAATATTAGTGTAACGAAGTCAGAGATGTTAACGGGGTTTGACATCCCCTATCCAGTGTCTAACGTGAGTGCAATAACTTAAGAGATGTTCGGAATTTACATCTCCTATGGATCTGTTAAACTATCTACTATGCAGTACAATACGATATTATAATATATCTACGGTAAAGTAAAGTACAAAAATAGTGTTAACGCGTTACCCGTATCCCCCTTAACACATTTTATATAATGTCGTAGTCTACACAATACTGTAAACTCCACCCACATGTGGGCTATCATGAAGCACGCCATAGGTACGACATAAAACAAACTCGTAGAAGGTGCGATAAAGCATGCGACAAGGCACTCGAGGCAATGCCCATGGTAGATATTACAATTGCAGATCCGGACCGGTGGTAACACATAGCAGCACTACCGCCCACCTCGGAACACACTTCCAAATCAAAATCAAGGGGTGGCCACCAAATCATCACAAAATCATAATATGGTATCGAAGAAATGTGTCCGATCGGAGGTGCGACCTCACTTGGCCCGGCATAGCTCCTGTTTTAGCCACATCAAGCTAACTCATGGGAGTTTGGGTCACGTAAATACCTCATATAGAATCATTCACCAAACCATCCTACTTCATTTTTGGAATATCCACCATGTACACAGTTTTTAAGGTGGTTTTAGGTATTGGCAGTGAGTATGACAATATCTGATTCCGGTCTCTTTAACAACCAAACGTTTATTTCACACCGGATAGTTCTTTTACATTTCAAAAAGTCAATTCACAATTGATATCATAATATCATCTTCTCAAAACATTTTCAAATCATATTCACATTCAAAATTACATTCACTTCCCAAATCATATCCACCTTCAAAATCATATTTCCTCAAGTATGTCATTTCACAAAAATGGTATCAATTCAAAATTCCAACTTTAGTTGTATCATCGTCAAGGACTTAAATATAAATACTTCAACATTACACAATTTGGAATTTTAGAAAATAGTTTAGACAGTCATAAATAGTTTTAATGGTTTAGCAATAGTTTAAAATAGATTGAAGTAGATTTAAATAGATTTAAATTTAATTTTATTAGACTTAAAATGATTTATAGAGATTTAAAATTGGTTAAATAAATTTAATTTATTGTAAATAGATTTTAAATAAATTAAATGAATTTAAAATGGAAAAAGTAGATTTAAATTATGTAAAATAGATCTAAAATAGATTAAATAAATTTAATAGTTTAAATTAGGTTAAGTTGATGAAATAGGATTAAATAGGTTATAATAGATTAAAATAACTTAAAATAGTTTTAAATTAGTTAAAATAGATAATTTAACTAAAATAATTTAAAAAAGTTTAAAGTAGATTTCAAAGTTATATCCAAACATTTTTTAATAACTCAATTCTAATAAATTCAATTATATTTGATATTTCAACTATGAAAATCCAATTTAAATCCTTTGAACCATTCATTAAATCAATTTCAATTTCAACGTTAATGCATGGATTATCAAAATAATCTTGTTTATATAAATCAATTTCTATTTCAAAATACAAGTTAACTGAAATCAAATTTTAAAGAAATGCAAATCGTTTAATTTAACCAATCCAGTGCCCGCATATAATTTTCTACCCTATGGTCAAGTGATATGGATATCTATCATTTCACTCTGCAATTTAAGTTTTTACGGTTATATATCATTTCAAACCACAATCCCGAATTAAATAAAAATCCACAAAATTGCTCGAGTTTATCATTTCAACCCATAATGATTTTTCCTAATCTATATATCGTTCAAGTATGTATCATTTCAACCCATAGGGAACTTGCAGTGTTATAACAATATAAAATATAACATCCAGTCATCCAATATCAATAATCAGACATCCATCACAATCATCATCCAAATCAACCAATAAACATCAATAGATAACTGATTATCATTAACATGTATTAAATTGACAATTAAATTTAATATTAAATTAAACGATGATTAAATGCAATAAAAGTCAAATTTAACTAGAATGACAATTTAATATACTGAATATCATTTAATTAATTTCTAATCCCATCATAAATTAAATTTAACTAACATACGATAATTTAGTAATTGTGAGTGGGTTAAAACACTCACCTTTGATTTTAGATCGAATTGAAATCTAATTTAGGTCCAAAATTCAAACAATCTCAGAACTTGTCCAAACGAGGGTAAAAATGTCCGAAATTTTGATACGATCCCAATGTAACAAACCGCGTCCAAATCCAAGTTAGTATGCAAATGATATGATAATTAAAAGGTTTGAAAATATAGATTCAAAAAAATTAATGAAAAAAAGAAAGATTACCGGCCACGTCAACACGTTCGTTTCCCAAAACCAAAACTTCACTATCTACTGTACATCATGCTCAACCTTGAGCTATCATGCTCCAAGCCATGCTGTACTCACCATGCACACCTACAACCAAACCGGCCATCATCCAAGACCTCCCCGTGCCGAGCCGAGCTTCTCTTAGTTAGGAGACCACCCGCGGTCACCGGATATGGCAGTGCCACCGCCACTATTTTCGCCATTTGGGCCAATCCAATCACCCTTTGCATGAAGTAAACCTATGAATGAGCACTACTCGTCGAACACTACAACCCTGTGCTTCTCGATCGTCATAAAGTCAATGATCCATCGCATAATATAACGACCACAAACGAACGGATGGAACTAAATCATCAATTTTGGCCACATAGAAATCCAAAACGAAAAACAGACTGCAGATTTGAATTACGCTCGTCGAGAGCTTCAAATCAATATATAATTCGATATGGTTTGGAGGAGTTTGATTTTGGATTTGGTTTTGATTTGTAATTAGGGTTTGGAAATTTGAATATGTTCTGCCATTGGAAAGAAGGAGATAAACCGGAAATGTACATACTGAATAATGGAATAATAAATAGCTAGGTTTATAACAAGCTATATATTGGTAGATCAAAAATAAAAATTATAACATTCCTATTTTTAAATCAAATTTAAATTGGTAATTAATTTAATTTTTGAAATTGAATGGTGAATTAATTTAGTATTTTTCGAATTTAAATAGATATTTGTTTGTTTATTAATATAGATGAATATAAATATGATTTTAAAATTGAATTTCTAATTGGAAATTCAAAAATAAATATTTGGAATAATATTTCAGTTATAAATTTAATTGTGGATTAATTTGAAAATTTAATAAATATATGTATATATCAAAAGATGGTAAATAAAGGAATTGATTTGAAAATTCAATAAATTGTGAATAGAATTTGATTTGGAATTTGAAAATAAGTATGTTGAAAATAAATTGGATTTGAAAACCCTATATTTTTAAAGATAATGAAAGTTTGTTTTCCAATTTTAAATATATATGTGTATACATATTTATATTAAAAGTTAAATCCTAATATATATATATATATATATTTGTTTATTAGCATTTAATTTAAATTAAACCATATTATTTAAATTTGAAATACATATATAAATAAAAGAAAATGGATTTTATAAATAGAAAATAAATTTAAAAACATTTAAACACATGCAAAATACATGTGTAAACATTTTAACAATTAAGTTAATATTTGTAAACATTTTGATAGAGCGTTAAGACAAGTGTTAACCATGTAAAATACAAGTGTTAGTTTAAGAGAACAAGTGGCATATTTGCTTTCTTAAAAGATTTAATTTTTTTTACAAATTACATAAACTAAAGAAAACCATAATACTTTCTTTTCTCAAATCTACTCCTCTTCCAATTTTCAAATCTAAAATAACAAAACAATAGCCTGAAAATCTAAATCAAAACAGATTAAAAGAAAATGAAAATGAAAATCGTATAAACCAAAAAGAAACGAAGAAACCTGAAGAAAAAAAACAGCAGTTCAAAAAAAAAATAAAGTTTAAACCTGAAGCAAAGATTTCAAGCTCAACATGATCAAACTCATATCTTAAACCCTGAAGGCATCTTCAAACCTGATCAAGCTAAGTACTTCAACTTCAAATAGTTCAGATCAATCTACAAACCAGATCAAACAAAATCTGCTTCAACACGTAAAGCCTGAGATCAAATAGCTCGATCTTCAACTTGATCAAGAATGCAAGTTCAATTCAGCTTAAAATAAAGCAAAGATTAAATTCAAGCAAGATTTAGATTAAAATAAACCAGGTTTCAGTTGGATGAGCTCAACACTCTCTCTGTTCAAACAAAACACGGGTGAGAAAACCACAACCCAAAAATTTAAATTTGGGTTACATCTTGATTTCATGTAATGATATGTTAATGTGTGATAAAAATTATGCCTGCATGTTTTGTGATAATATATGAGTATGCCTATACATAAGAAGTGTCTAGTTGTGGTTACAAGGTCTTAAGACTGTAACATTTTAGGCCTTGATATCTAAATGAGAAATGATTAAGAAACCGTAACATTTTATTTAAAAATAATCTTAAGTATTTAAGTTGGATACTTATTTCAAAATAAATATATAAAAGTAAAAACTCAATCACATCCCAAAATTCAAATATCGGGTTTTCTCGTTTTGATTATACATCTGTAATCGTATTCAAAAATGATAAATTGGATATATTAATCTGGAATTTTAAGTATATATATATTGGGTATTCCTAAGATGAACGAAAATGTGACGCCCTACCTCCATGCTCACAATAACAAAGGTTATTACAAGGAATAACGTCTGCTATTGCGAAGAATAAGGCTTGTTAGAAAAGACCATTCGTAAGTTATGCCTTAGACGAGTATTGATTACATCGATAGGAGTTTTATAAATTACTCCTAAAGATATAAATTCAATCCAAATCTAAAACGAAACTACGGTGGCTAAAGAAAAATCCAGAACAACTCATAACAACAACAACATAGATATGTAAAGTCACATCGGAACAGAAATATCAGATATATAGCGGAAGACAAGTCTGGAATACATACTACAACAATCTATAGTTCACATGAAACAAATATACATATACATGTCATTAACATACATGCGATGAGAATCAGTGAACCAAAAGTACTCCTCGAAGACTAGACAAAAGATGGAGTGAAATCCCAAAAGCTGAAGCTGCTACTGAATCAGAGATAGAGATTACCCTAAAATAACTCGGTCTGACCCGAGTATTATTTAAAAGAAAATAATAAAAAGATCAGTCTAATTTATTCTTAGAAGTGAATGCAACATAAACAACATCAAGCAAAATAATAATAATCTCGAACGAGACTATTCAACATAAGAAATCAACATAGTTTAAATGAAGAAATCACAACAAACTCCATCAAAATCAACTTTCAATTTTACAACTGAATTCAAAACAGCAATTCATAAAATCTAGAAATCAAAAATGGATAACTAGAAAATCAACATAAAAGATCAATCCCATCATATGGCGAGTCTAAGCTATGTCGCACGTGCATCAACATATGGTTGAAGCTTACCAAGGACTGTCATCATAATTTTGGCGCCCAACAAATGACCCGAAGGTCCAACATATGACCCGAAGGTCTAGTACGGGTATTTGACCCGAAGTTCCATCATAGTGGCTCGAAAGCCCAACAAAAGTCATCAAAATCTTCAAACAACAAATCCACAACGAATATTTCAATTAACAAGTCAGGATTTAACCGAATTAGTAAAAGCGTGGTTCCATATTCCGTACTTTTGCTAAATCGTTTAAATCTTTCCATCATTTACTCGAAAGTGCAAAATTGTGTATTTTATATAAATAAAAAATTTCATTCTCAAACGGACAAGTCCGAAATTAAACGAAATAGTAAAAGTAAAGGTTCATAGTCCTTAGTTTTGCTGAAGCGTTTAAATTGCTTCCTCATTCTTTAGAAAGCGCGAACTGTAAAGATTTTGGAAACAATTTTATTTTAAAACAATTTTTTTTAAAACATGTGATTAAAACAGCAATAATTATAGCAATTTCGATGAGGAAATTTCTCATCACAAAACACCGTAAAAAGGTATCAAATCAGCGTTGCGGGATAACTGCTTAAAAATTCACTTTAAATTGACGGTTACCGAAGTCAAAATAACAGTAATTTTTATTCGTAAAAAATACCTTCAAAACAAGACGCATCAAAAATATAGCACCGAAGTAAAAATTTCCGTTATAAAAATAAAGGCGCAAAAATACGTTTTACAACATAACACCGGTTCAATGCAAATTTAATAACGGACTGCACTAAAATTTTCAAGCATGAAACAAAAATGGCCAGCGTACGCACGTTAAAAATGAACGCCTCTGCATTCATTACACACCTGACCCATATCTACATGCAGTTAGAAATTTAAACAAGAATACATATAAATGCCACTTTCTTTTCTTTTCTTTTTCTGTGACTCAACTTTTAAAATGCAACAACACCCGCCCATCACATAACACATATGCACACAACTTTGATTACACAATGCCTGGATTCACAACTTAACTCATATGCACAGCTTGACCAAAAATTCAACACACATAAAAAATGCAAATCTTATGCATGCGCGTAAAGAATTGAAATGCCTGGAATACACAAATATGCACATAAAGAATTGAAATGCCTAGAAATACACAAGTATGCACGTAAAGAATTGAAATGCCTAGAAATACACAAGTATGCACGTAAAGAATTGAAATGCCTGGAAATGAAAGGTTTATGTACACACGCATGAAAATTATTGAACACAAGTAATTGAAGTTCATGAAGGAATTGCACTCATAAAATGACTTGGACAAACTATTATCTTTTTTTTCCTGCACGCATGTAAAATAAAAGCAAGACTTGGATAACGTGAAAAATCAGTGCACGCAGGTGAGATTTATAACCTGGACATCAACAGCTTACCACAAAAAACGCACGCATGAAGATAAAAGCTTGACACTTGCATTCAATGCACGCAAGAATAAATTAGAGAAGTGAATTGAAACTCACCAAATATTGGCTTCAAAACTTGTTAGCAACTAGAAACCTAAATTCCTTGAACCGCCATTAATGCCTCCTTTGAGCTACTGAAAATGAGCAAAAATGTTGCAGCTATTTTTACTTTTTTTTCTTTTCACTAATATGCACCAGTCCAAAGAAAAATGTGCTGGCCATCCTTTTGTACAATTGCATTAACTCTACAACGTGCTGTCTACTTTTGCATTAAATGAAAATTGTGCTTCAGATATGAAAAGTACACGGCTGGTAAAAAAATGATGATAGCCGCATAGTTTATGTATTTTCTTTTTCACAATTTGACACAAAAAGTGTTCAAACTTTGGTTTAGAAAAATGTGACAGCAATGCAAAAGTTAAAGAAGCCAATAATGTAAAGTGTTTGCTTGCAAAAAAAATGTGACCGCACACAAAATTATTTTCCACTTGCTTTTAAAAACTTTGTTCGCAGCAATGTTGTAATATGCACCACTTTGTTTACACGTAAAGGCCAATTAAGAACATAACATCACTTAGTTATATTCAATGCAACAAGAAACTTGGCAACCGACTTTATAAATTATTTGCACTATTTTTCTTTTCAAAATTGTTAATTAAATTTTTTTATTTAAATTATTTACTTCGACAGTAATTCAAAAATACTGTCATTGCAGATTTTTAAAATATTTATTACGACGGTAATAAAATCACGGTCGTTACAGACTCCCCCTTATAAAAATTGCATCCTTACGATTTTCATACTGGAAGCAGTCAATAACACAAATAATTCAACAAAACAAAGATCTAAAATGGAAAAGATAGATTAAGAATGCTCACCCCCAACCAAAGAGGAGAGAAAACCCGGATAAGAACGCTCGATGAATTCTTTGGTTTTCCAAGTGCAATCTTTGGGGTTTGCGGACCATTGAATTTTCACAAGCGGGACTTCTTTGTTCCGAAGGCGTTTAACCTCCGAAGCTAGCACACTAATAGGATTTTGCACTTAGAAAAGTCGGGTGAGATCTCAATATCTTGCAACATATGGGGATCAATATTAGAATCCGAATCACGAAGGAATCGACGAAGCTGTGATACATGAAATACGTTATGAATTCTCGAAAACTGAATAGGTAGCGATACACGATAAGCAACATGGCCAATGCGTTCCATAATAGGAAACGGTCCAAAATATCAAGGAGCCAATTTCTCGGAGTTACTAAAACGCACCACACCCCTCATCGGAGAAACACGAATGAATTCAAGTTCGCCAACAGAAAATTCCAAAGGCTTCCTACGATGATCGGCATAATATTTCTGCCTATTCTGAGCCTCTTTCATTCTCTATCTGATAATATCAATCCTCACAGAAGAATCACGAGTATAATATTTCTGCCTATTCTAAGCCTCTTTCATTCTCTATCTGATAATATCAATCCTCGCAGAAGAATCACGAGTATAATCGGGGCCAAGAACTAATTTTTCCCCCGATTCCAACCAACAAGATGGTGATCAACACGGTCTTCCGTAAAGAGCTTCGAAAGGAGCCATACCGATACTAGATTGGAAACTGTTGTTATAAGAGAATTCAACAAGAGATAAGTGGTCTTCCCAACTACCACCAAAATCAAGAATGCAAGCTCGAAGGAGATCCTCTAAAACTTGATTCACCCTTTCAGTCTGACCGTCAGACTATGGATGATAAGCTGTACTAAGATTGAGCTTAGTTCCTAAAGCTTTCTGAAGACTCCGCCAGAAACCACTAGTAAAAAGCGGATCTCTGTCACTAACAATAGAACTAGAAACACCGTGAAGTCGAACGACTTCTTTAATAAATAGCTTAGCCTACAAAGGAGAAGTCCAATTGGACTTGATAGGAATAAAATGGGTTGATTTAGTTAATCTATCAACAATCACCTAAATACTAGTATGGCCCGACCTCGAACGAGGTAGACCATCAATGAAGTCCATAGAAATCTGATCCCATTTCCATAATGGAATCTCAAGAGGCTGCAAAAGAACACTAGGATGCTGGTGTTCTGCTTTAACAAGTTGACAAGTCATTCAACGACTTACATAACTTGCAATATCATGCTTCATACCCCCCAAAAGTATAAGCGCTTCATATCAGCATACATCTTACTACTACCCGGATGGATTGTATACTTAGAACGATGACAGTCCTCAAGAATGTCATTTCTAAGATTAGAAACATTAGGCGCAACCAACCTACCCTTCTTCCGAATACAACCATGAATATTAATATTGAAATCCTTTAGATCATCACTACGAGATTCCGATTTACAGCTCTGAATAAGAAAAGCAATATGTGGATATTGTTTCTGGGCATCGGCAACACGATCCAACAAACTAGGATGAGCTTCCATGCTAAATAAAAGCACGGGAGAATCAGAAACTGAAGGACGTTCTCTAATATCACAAAGAGATAAAGCTGCTAACATATTCCACTCTGCTAGCATCATGGAAACAACCTGCTGCTTGCGACTAAGCGCGTCAGCAACTTGATTTCCCTTACCAGGGGTATACTGAATATCGAAACCGTATGAAGCAAGAAATTCAAACCAACGCTGTTGCTTCATATTAATCTCTTTCTGAGTAAATAAATACTTCAGAGATTTGTGGTCAGTAAAGAGAATAAAATGCTCGCCCAATAAATAATGTCGGCAAATCTTTAGAGCAAAGACTATAGCAGCTAACTCCAAATCATGGGTAGCATAACGAATCTCGTCAGGCTTTAGTTGTCTAGAAGCATAGACATCTACTCTATCCTTTTGCATGAGAACAGCACCGAGCCCAAACCCACTAGCATCGGTATAAACAACAAGATCATGATTTCCTTCGGGAACCACTAAGATAGGAGCATGAGTGAGGAGATCTTTTAACTTTAAGAAAGAATTCTTACACTTATCCGACCAAATAAAAGGAACATCTTTTCTTGTAAGAGTGGTAGGCGGTAAAGGAATGCGAGAAAAGTCCTTAATAAACCGGAGATAATAACCCACCAATTTAAGAAAACTACGGATCTCAGTAACGGTCTCGGGCCTCTTCCAATTCTGAATAGATTCAATCTTGGAAGGATCGATAGAAATACCATCAGAAGAAACAATATGACCGAGAAACTTCACCCTATTCTCCCAGAAGTTACACTTGGTGAATTTGGCATAAAGCTGATGCTGACGAAGAGTGCTCAAAACAATCTCCAAATGATGAATATGATCGGCTTCAGATTTGGAAAAAATAAGATTATCATCAATGAAAACCAAGACGAACTTATCGAGATATTCCCGGAATATCTGATACATAAGATACACAAAATACGCCGGAGCGTTCGTCAAACCAAACGGCATAACAAGCCATTCGTAAGAACCATAACGAGTACGGAATGCTGTAAGAGGAATACTATCTTCCTCCACTCGTAACTGATGAAAACCGGTAGCAAGATCGAGTTGAGAAGAGCTTAGTGCCACTTAATTGATCGAACATGTCATCGATCCTAGGTTATGGATACCTATTTTTGATAGTGAGCTTGTTAAGCTTGAGATAATCAATGCAAATCCTAAGAGTACCATCTGGCTTTCTAATAAAAACAACAGCGGCGCCCCAAGGAGAGGAGCTAGAACGAATAAATTGCTTGTCTTCCAACTCAGACAATTGTTGCTTGAGTTCCTCATTTTCCTTAGCAGACATCCTCGTGGGAGGACGACTGACAGGATGAGCACCGGAGATAAGATCAATACGGAACTCAATTGCCCTCTTCGACGGCAATCTCGAAATAGGCTCAAAAATATCGAAAAAATCACAAACAACCGGAATATTATCTACGACATCCTCCGATTCGAAGGAAGAAATAAGAGCATTCGAAGTATAATCCATGCATCGAAATATAATAAGTAACTGCTCGCTAGCATCGGGATGCTTGAGATATAAAGTTCTTTCAGGACATAGGATTTGAACTTCATAATGGACGAGCCAATCCATACCCAATATCATATCAAAACCAAGATGATCCATAACATGCAGATTCGCATGAAAGGAGAAACCACAAAGAATAATCTCAACTTCAACACACAACAAACCAAGAGTAGTGGATCCACCAATAGGATTTACGATCCTCAAAGGGTCGCAAAGAGTAATAACATCCAAATGAATAATATCAACAAGCTCCTTCGACACGAATAAATGCGATGCACCCGTATCGAAAAGAACTCTAATAGAACAACCATGAAATAAAATAAAAGATTCCAAAACAGAAGGAGTAATACCTTTGGGCTTAGAAGAATCCCCAGAAGCTTTGGCAACATTAAGCTTCCTAGATTTGAAACCCTTAGGAGAAATAGGACAATCAGAAACCCAATGACCCTCTTTCTTGCATTAACGACAAACGCGAGACTTAGGACAACTACGGAGAAAATGATCCAAAGAACCACAATTGTAGCACGCCCTTTGAGTAGAAGGTGCACTACTAGGCTGAGAACTAGAGATAGCCTGCTTCTTCTTCTTCTGGTTGGAAGAATTAGGCTTACGAAATGGAAACCTCTTCTTGTTGGGGTTCTTCGAAACCTCAACATCATCACAACTATCCTGTTCCTTCTCAACAGCTTCAAGACAAAGAGCCAAATCAACAAGCTCCTCAAAAGAGAGCTTAAGTTGAAGCAAAAGAACTTTCTTCAAATACTTTTTCAAACCATCAACAAAATGGAGATTCTTCTTACGCAGAGTGTTAATGAACTCAACTCCGTATTTGGATAAGGCCTCGAAAAATGCAACATACTCAGAAACAGAGGACTTTCCTTGCTTCAACTCAAGGAAACCACGAGCAAGATTAGCCTTTTCCAATTCAGGAATGAACTTAAGTTCGAAATTTTCCTTAAACTGAATCCATTAGAGAGAGGACTCATTAACTTCCGCAATAAAGTGCTCATACCAATCAAGTGCACGCTCTTGCAACATACTAGATGCCACGAGAATGCGATGATGATCAGAAAGATCCATCCGAGAAAATATGCGCTCATAAGTGCGCAACCAAGTCTGAACCTCCATTACACTTTCCAAACCCTTGAAAGGCTTGCCTCCAAGGTGGGAATAATCACTACACATGCGAGCAAATGCAGACTTTTGTGTGGGAGCTGCGGAAGTAGCAACAGAAGGCTGAGTACCCCGAAATAGCTCCATAAACTGATTAGCTGACATATAGACTCCGGCTGGATGAGAACCACTAGACGGGCCTGCAGAAGAACGCTTCCCTCTACCTCTTCTAGCCATAGGCTAATAGACAAGAGAAGGTAAGGATTAGTTAAAACAATACACAATTGATAAAAAATTTGACAAATGGAATACTACAGAATATATAATTTTATTCCTAGACGTACTCCACATGTTAAAGTGGAAAGAATAGATTAGAAAGGCATGAACAAAACACCCGAGTAGTTGTAACACATGTTCCATTCTGTTTTTGTTCTGTGTATATTATAATTTGTTCTGAATTTCAGCTCTGATACCAAGCTGTGATGCCCCACCTCTATGATCACAATAACAAAGGTTATTATAAGGAATAACGTCTTCTACTGCGAAGAATAAGGCTTGTTAGAAGCGACTATTCGTAAGTTATGCCTTAGACGAGTATTGATTACATCGATAGGAGTTTTATAAATTACTCCCAAAGATGTAAATTTAATCCAAATCTAAAACGAAACTATGGTAGCTAAAGAAAAATCTAGAACAACTCATAATAGCAACAACATAGATATGTAAAGTCACATCAGAACAGAAATATCGTATATATAGCGGAAGACAAGTCTGGAATACATACTGCAACAATAGATAGTTCACATGAACCAAATATACATATACATGTCATCAACATACATGAGATGAGAATCAATGAACCAAAAGTACTCCTCGAAGACCAGACAAAAGATGTAGTGAAATCCCAAAAGCTGAAGCTGCTACTGAATCAGAGATAGAGATTACCCTGAAATAACTCGGTCTGACTCGAGTATTATATAAAAGAAAATAATAAACGGATCAGCTTAATTTATTCTTGGAAGTGAATGCACCATATACAACATCAAGCAAAATAATAATAATCTCGAACGAGACTATTCAACATAAGAATTCAACATAGTTTAAATGAAGAAATGACAACAAACTCCATCAAAATCAACTTTCAAATTCACAATTGAATTCAAAACAGCAATTCACAAAATCTAGAAATAAAAAATGGATAACTAGAAAATCAACATAAAAGTGGATCGATCCCATCATATGGTGAGTCTAAGCTACGCCGCACGTGCATCAACATATGGTCGAAGCCTACCAATTACTGTCATCATAATTTTGACGCCCAACAAATGACCCGAAGGTCCAACATATGACCCGAAGGTCTTAGCACTGGTATTTGACCCGAAGGTCCATCATAGTGGCTCGAAAGCCCAACAAAAGTCATCAAAATCATCAAACAACAAATCCACAACGAATATTTCAAGTAACAAGTTCGGAATTAACCAAATTAGTAAAAGCATGGTTCCATATTCCGCACTTTTGCTAAATCGTTTAAATCTCTTCATCATTTCCTCGAAAGTGCAAAATTGTGTATTTTATATAAATAAAAATTTTCGTTCTGAAACGGACAAGTCCGGAATTAAGTGAATTAGTAAAAGTAAGGGTTTATAGTCCTTAATTTTGCTAAAGCGTTTAAATCACTTCCTCATTCTTTTGAAAGCGCAAACTGTAAAGATTTCGAAAAAAAATTATTTTAAAATGATTTTTTTAAAGCACATGATAAAAAAAAAGCAACAACTATAGAAATTTCGACGAGGAAATTGCACTTCAGAAAACACCGTAAAAACGGGTATCAAATCAGCGTTGCGGGATAACTGCTTGAAAATTCACTTTAAATTGACGGTTACCGAAGCCAAAATAGCAGTAATTTTTATTCATCAAAAATAGCGTCAAAACAACACGCATCAAAAATATAACACCGGAGTGAAAATTTCCATTATAAAAATAATGGCGCAAAATACGTTTTACAACATAACACCGGTTCAATGCAAATTTAATAACGGACTTCACTAAAATTTTCAAGCATGAAACAAAAATAGCCAGCGTACGCACGTTAAAAATGAACGCCTCTACATTCATTACACACCTGACCCATATCTACATGCAGTTAGAAATTTGAACATGAATAAATATGAATGCCACTTTTTTTTTACTATGACTCAACTTTTAAAATGCAACAACACTCGCCCATCGCATAACACATATGCATGCAACTTTGATTATACAATGCCTGGATACACATCTTAACTCATATGCAAAGCTTGACCAAAAATTTAACACAAGTAAAAAATGCAAATCTTATGCATGCACGTAAAGAATTGAAATGCCTGGAAATACAGAAGTGTGCACGTAAAGAATTGAAATGCCTGGAAATACACAAGTATGCACGTAAAGAATTGAAATGCCTGGAAATGAAAGGTTTATGTACACACGCATGAATGCTTGGAAATGAAAGGTTTATGTACACACGCATGAAAATTATTGAACATAAGTAACTGAAGTTCATGAAGGAATTGCACTCATAAAAATGACTTGGGCAAACTTTTATCTTTTTTTTCCTGCACGCATGTAAAATAAAAGCAAGACTTGGACAACGTGAAAAATCAGTGCACACAGGTGAGATTTATAACCTGGACATCTGCAACTTACTACAAAAAACGCACGCATGAAGATAAAAGCTTGACACTTGCATTCAATGCACGTAAGAATAAATTAGAGAAGTGAGTTGAAACCCACCAAATATTGGCTTCAAACTTGTTACCAACTAGGAACCTAAATTCCTTGTACCGCCATTAATGCCTCCTTTGAGCTACTGAAAATGAGCAAAAATGTTGCGGCTATTTTTACTTTTTTGTTCTTTTCACAAATATGCACCAGTCCGAAGAAAAATGTGCTGGCCATCCTTTTGTACAATTGCATTCACTCTACAAATTCTGTCTACTTTTGCATTAAATGAAAATTGTGCTTCAAATATGAAAAGTACACGGCTAGCAAAAAAATGATGATAGCCGCATAGTTTAAGTATTTGCTTTTTCACAATTTGACACAAAAAGTGTTCAAACTTTGGTTTAGAAAAATGTGACAGCAAAGCAAAAGATGAAGAAGCCAATAATGTAAAATGTTTGCTTGCAAAAAAAATGTGACGGCACACAAAATTATTTTCCACTTGCTTTTAAAAACTTTGTTCACAACAAAGTTGTAATATGCACCACTTTGTTTACACGTAAAGGCCAATTAAGAACATAACGTCACTTAGTTATATTCAATGCAACAAGAAACTTGACAATTGACTTTATAAATTATTTGCACTATTTTTTTTCAAAATTGTTAATTAAAATTTTTTATTTAAATTATTTACTCCGACAGTAATTCAAAAGTCGCGGTCGTTACAAATTTTTAAAATATTTATTACGACGGTAATAAAGTCACGGTCGTTACAGAAAATCGATTTCTCGTCAATTTCCGGTAATCAATGATGAATTGAAGGTCTTGTTTGTTGTTCAATATTGTTTGAAGGGTGATGATCATGGAAAAATAAGTGAAGTTGTTATCGATGGACGTGGTGGTTTGCGTTCATTGATTTAGGGTTTAAGGTTTTGGTCTGAACGAAGGGGTAGGCGAGGTAAGTTCGTTGACTAGGGAGGATCAGAATCGATAGCTTGTGGAGAAGTTGGCGCGTGGTTCCATAGAGAAGCTGTAGTCAAAGTGTCGGGTCGTCTGATGGCTAGAGGTGGTCACACGAAGGGGTTCTTGGATGAACTATCTGTTACAGATGGTTATCAAGATTGCTCTATTTAAATTCTCGGTCGAATTCGTCGACCTGGATGTTTGCATGAGATGACTGAGTCATCGTCGACTTGCCGGGAAGTCTAGCGATGGTCGAAAGCACTCCGGTCAGGTGTACACGTGCATAAGTGCACGTTAGTTCCTGGTCGTTCAAGTTTTGGAGAAGAAAAGGAGGGATTCGAAGTCAACCTCGTGGAATGTCGTTGCTGTCTTGGGTATTTACTCGAGTATGTTCTTGTGTGTATTGTCATGTTTAAGCAGTTGTGAAAATTTGAAGCTAATCAAATGTATAAAGAGGAAAGAAGAGAAGAAACCTGAAGTTTTGCTCGTGAAAGTATCGTTTTGGCTCGGGATTTTAATAGTATGGCTTGGATTTTATTTAAACGTGAAGATTTAATAAGTTTTTAAATAAATGTTGGTTTAATTTTTACAGTTTATTTAGTAATTAAGTTTTAATGGGAATATAGATCAAGTTTTCAAAGTAAATTTATTTACAACATTTTAAATAAATTTCCAAGATTTATTTCCATTAGATTAAGTGGTTTTAAAACTTATTAATATCATTTTATAATAATTTTATCAAGATGATTAGTAAATTCCAAGTGTTTCCAAAGTGTAATTTATTGGTGAAGTCAAGAAATGATTTACCAAGGATTTTCTCAAATAATTGTTAAATATTGAATTTAGTTAAATAAAGTGATGAAATTAAAATAAAGATAAAATATTTTATCTTGTAATTAATTAAGTAATTTACGTTATAAGTAGTTAAGGTTAATTAATTGCTAGTTAAAGAATAACTAAATATTAATTCAAATGGTTAAAGGTTGATTACTTAATGAATAATTTCTTAATTAAAGATAAATTAAGTAATTAAAGGTTAATTACTTAATAATTAAAGATTAATTAATTAATTAAAGTAATTAATAAATGGAAAGTAATTCAGGGTAATTACTTACTTAAAATTAAATACTTAATAAAGTAATTGAGGGTTAAAAATTTATGATTTATGGTTGATTAATCAAGTGATTAAGGATAATCACTTATTAATTAAGGATAATTGTGACGCCCCACCTCTATACCCACGCTAGCCAAGGACACTACGGGGTAATGCCATCAACTAGCGTGGAGAATAAGGCTGTTGAGGAGCGACCATCCGTGTAATTGCTTTGTGCGAGCACCGATATGCCAAATAAAATATAACATGCATTTCATCTCAAGAGGAAATCCGACATACCGTCACAAACTTAAAGCTACTACATAGCGGCTATATATAATCTTCGGAAACAAATATAGAAATAAACATAACTTAAATCAGTCACAGATAATTCATATCACTAAGGCGAAAAAAGATATGAATATAACACATGAAAGTGTAAATCAGAGTAGTGGTCAAAAAGATCCACAATATCACAAAAGAATAGTTACAAGAGCTTCACAAAAGAATAAGTATACATAAATGAGTATATATCTCAATTGTATACGACCATAAACTACTAATCTAAGTAGTTGCCAAAAGTCAGGATAATAATAAGCCCGGACGAGGAGTGAAGCAGAAGCACTTGTAACATCTTGGTCTGGTCCGAATATTATTTATTAAGAAAATAATAAACGGATCAGTCTAACTATAAATATCAGATAAAATGATATAGAACAAGAGATATGACAAAAACGTAAGATAACCATAAAGTCATACTATGATAAGTATGTAACTGAAAATCAACAAGAGATTAATCAATATCACAAGAATCTTCTCAAAGATAAAAAGGATTGTCATACTCTTTAATTCATTTACCAAACCATAAATATTGACAATTATACCAATGCCAATCACAAAAGTTAAAGACATACAAATTCACCAATGCACAAATATTGATAAAACTTATCAATGTAAATCACGAAAATTGGTGAAAACACAAATTCTAGAAATCATCAATGGAAATCCAGAAATCACGAAAAGGGGAAGGCCTACCACAAAACTGGAGTATGAAAACTCACCAACACATGTATCACAAAACGGAATGCTATTCCATGGTTGCTAACCATTTATTTTGAGCCGAGGCTCCACAAAACGGCTCGAAGACCATGGGTCGCTACCTCACCAATTTGAGTCGAAACTCCACAAAAGCGGGGCTCCCTCGCAGACAAAGAGACATCGCACATTGATAGTCTAAATCACAAAAATGATCGTCATCGATCACAGGAAGTGTCAATCACACTAAGCTAGTAAATATATGAGTTTAGCATCATGTCCCATAACCAGTAGCTTAACTTTAATATTTACGAACAAATTGTAGATCTCCACTATAAAATTGTCATAAGAGATTTAATCGAACAAGTCCAAGAATTAACCGGCGAAGTAAACGCAAGCGTTTCATACCACTTATTTTACTAAGCCATTTAATTAGATTTCTCATACAAGTGAGGTAAATGTTTGTATATACTAGTAGATTGGAAAACGGTTTAAGAAACGAGCTTGATATTTAAAATAGAGTTGAAATCGTTTTAATAAAAGAGTTTTGATATTTACTACTAGTATTGAAACCTTTATATTTTTAAAGTGACAAAGAACAAAAATGATTGTAGAAATAATCAATCACTAAAATTCAGATACAAAGACGTGAATTAATTCCAAAGAAATCGATATCAAATCCATCAAAATGGATATTTCCAAAAATCCCATATTAGAAGTCATCAAAGTCGAATAATTGATAGCATCACCTAGGAATGAAAACGAATCGATAGAAATTGGAATCATAAACAAAATAGGCAAAAATAGGCATAATATGCAATTAGGAGCAGGTAAGTCGGCTGGTTCAATGAGTTCAGTCGACCGACTGCAGGAAACAGAGACTTCCAGTCTCTGTTATCTGCCTTTGGTACGCCGATTGGCTACAGCCGGTCGACTGGATTCGAAGTCCAGTCGACTGACTGGAACCTAGGCAGTTTTTTCTGCCTATACAAATGACGTGCAAACCCAACTAATTCAAGACCGATCGAGCAATGGCGCTAGGGATTTATGCCAATCGGCAACCCGGCCCTATAGGCTCTTCGATGCATCACCAAGGACATGTTCAAACATCCATAAAAGGATTTTCATAGATTTTGCCTCCAAAGCACCAAAAGTTGGAATATATACCAAATCAATCCAAACCAAATCATTAGGAATTCATATCCAACATCAAAGATAGATATAGACACAGATGTGAGATAAAAATCTCACCTTTTTACACAAAAACACAAGAGAGATGCTTAAAAACAAACTAAGGTTGATTTCCCTTCGATAACACCTCTAGGATCTTCAATCTATAAACAAAGGAGAAGATTTTTCTAAGTTAGGTTTAGGAAATTTTTGAAATTGAAGAGGAATAGAGATGGAGAAGATGAAGAGAAGACTTACCAAAGCTTCTTCTTTTGAGTTTGGAGCTAGAATTTGTATTGCAAAGGAAACTGGGTTTTGAATTTTAATTTCCCATTCCTCTCTCAATTGTTGCTAAAGTTTGAGTATTAGGAAATAGAAATGAAGCAATGAAGAGAAGAGGGGTGAAGCTTGAGTTTAATGGGCCGAAACAAAACCAAAGCCCTAAGTGAAAAAGTAGCAAAATTCCACTAACTCCAAACGCATCAAAGTTTATACTCAAAAAGATCGCAAACGTCATTTTGAAATCAATGGGGGTGGTCTTGAGTCCTAATTTGACCATTTGCAACAAGTAGCTTTTCGGACAATAGTCCGACTAACGATGAATATTTAAAATAAAAGTATTTAAATATTCAATCGTAAAATATGCGGTTGTTACAGATTCTCCTCCTTAAAGAAATTGCGTCCTCGCAATCTGGAGAAATAAATGAATCAAAAAGCAACAACCTGTAACGTCCCGCCTTTTCGCACGCTTTAAATCGACACACGTGCCAATTCAAACCATACAGAAGGGCGGCTTGTTATGGGGTAAATAAGTAAAATAGAGAAAAATATAAAAAGAAAATAGAAACTCACAGCGGAAGGATAAAATATAATAATCAATATATGGTTCATAAAACTGTTTACAAAACATTTGCTTCTTCTTTATACAATAAATATCAGAGTTCACATACCAAAATATCAATGCAGCGGAGTTAAATGTTGTAGTGGAATAATATACTAGATAATAGTAATACAAATCTTCGTCTTCGTCCTCCAGAGCTAAATCTTCTAATCCTGAAACGCTCGAAATGACCCGAGCGAATTGAAAAGACAAAACACTCGAGTCAGAACTAAAAGATCTTATGTAAGTTAAATTAACAGAAATCAATATGAGTGCAGTAACTCAAGAGTTGCTCGGGACTTACATCTCCTAAGGATCCGTTAAACTATTTGCTATGTAGTATATTTCGCTATTAATGTAGTGTCTAATTGTAAAATAAACTTACTTTTAAATAGCGTTAAGGCATTACATTTTCCACCTTAACACAGTTTTATATTCCCATAGTCTATATAGTACCGTAATCTCCCACGTACTGGGCGTCGTCAGAGGGCACTCCATAGGTATGGTACAAAACCAAAATCGTATAAGGCGCGCTAGGGTAGGTGACACGGCACAACTAGGCAATGCCAGGCTAGATATACCAATTACGCTTCCGGGTCGGTGGTAACGCATAGCCGCAGCTACCGCCCATCTCGAGCCACACCCCCAAATAAAAATCAAAAGTGGCCACCGAATCAATCAAAGAGTCAAAGTATAATATCGAAGGGATGTGTCCTATCAAAGGTGCTACCATATTAACCAGTCGATCGCTCCTGTTTTAGCCACCTTATGCCAACTCACGGGAGTTGGGTCCACGTATTTACCTTACAGGAAACGCCACCACCATCCTACTATGTTCTGGAATCTCCACCGCGTACACGGTTGTTAAAGTGGTTTTCGGAGTTGGCAGAGAGTATGACAACTTCCGATCCCGTTCTCTTCAACAACCAAACGTTAATATAACGCCTCGATCTTTAAAAATGTTTATACTTTCAAAACCAAAATATAATTATCCATTTCAAAACCCATGAATATGATATCATTTCCTTTTAAACCCAAATAAACGTGATATCATTTTATTTCAAATATATTTCCTTTCCAAAATCATGCTACTTTTAAAATTTATAATACCTCGAAACCAAATATTTGAATTTTAACTTTCAACATAATACTTCGAAATCCATAGTTTAAAACCATAAATTTCAAAACTTAAATGGTTTGGATATTCAACAACATATAAATAGTTGAATTAAAATTTCTTTAAAAGTAAATAATTTCCACGCCTTCACAATTTTTATTCACTTTAAATTCAGTCTAAACACATAACCTTTATATCTTCTTTCAGTTTAAATAAACACTTCGATTTTCAATATTTCAACTTTGAGTATTTAATGAATTTCAAAACTAAGGTTGGGGTTTCAAATCAACAATTCATTTTCCTATTATTTAGTTTGAAAGGTTTACATGATAAATCCATAACCATTTAAAATAAAACTAAATTTATTAACACTAAATATTTCCTTCCATTTATTTATACTAGAATTATTCATTAAATCCTGTTATAAATATCATACCTTTAAAATTTCCAATTTAAATAAGTTAACATCAACTTATGGAGTTATAATTTGTAAATAAGCTCAATTCAAATTAAATTTTCAATTTATCTTTCAATCTTATTTTTTTTGAATCATTAAAAATTCTGTATATATACAAGATCTTAAACCTGTACTTAATCATATAATATAAATTATCAAATGCCATTTTTCAACTTATTCATTTTTATGTAACAGATTTATGCATAGGTTAAATTCAACAATTTAACTATGTATGTATATATAAAGTATATTTATATCATATCCAAGTTAAATATTAATTAAACCGTATCATATCAAACCATAAAATCATTTCAAAAATAATTATATATATATACCGCCGTGCCTGTATATAATTTTCTATCCTATGGTCAAGTGATACGAATATTTATCATTTCAATCCGCAATTTAAAATAATAATAATGCGGTTGTATATCATTTCAAACCGCAATCCCGAATGAAATGAAAATGCTTGATAACTTGCAGTTTATATAAGATAGAACACATCATCCATTGACCCAATATCAATCATCAACCAATTTATTTCAATCATCATCAATTTAAACAAACATCAATATATAGCATATTAAATATAACAGGTAATAAATAACAGTTATTAACTAACAGTTTATATTCAATAATAAATTTGTTAACTGTTTAACTATCAGTTTATATGCAAATAAATAAATTTTAACTGTCAATTTATATGCAATAATAAAATTTATTAACAGTTAAGTTAAATAAATGCGATTTAACAGAGATGATGAATAAAACATGCCTAACAGTCATAAATAAATTTCTACTCATATCTTAAGTCAATTTAACAGACATAGGAAATTTTAGAAGTTGTGAGTGGGTTAAAACACTCACCTTTTGAATTTAAACCCAAAAATTTGAGGATCTCCAAATTCATCCAAACCAGTGTCATCAGGTCCGGAATTTAATTACGATCCTAACAAAAAAAATTGCGTGTCAATTGGATCACGTATGAGAAAGTTTTGAATATTTTACGAATTGAAAACGAAAATTAAATAAAACAAAATAAACAAACAAACCTAATTTATTTTTATGTCACGTCAGAAGTCAACCTGTCTTCTTCCTTTCCCTCACGCGTTTCTTCTACAGGGTTTCGAAACCCTACCCAACGAACGAGACCGGCCGCCGCTCCCTTTAGCCCAAAACGCTTCCACCACATCCACCTTCCCATCGATCAGAACACGCGAGCATAACCACCACTCCGGGCCGCACCCTTCGACCAACCCTCTAAGCCGTTGCCGCCACCCCTTAGGAAGAGCACGAGATTGGTCCGTCCTTTGTCAATTTTGCATGCCACCAACACCCTAAAGACTCAAGTAACCGTATGGATCCACATGCCTCGACGCCCTCTACCTGTCTATACAACCCGATCGTTGAACGGAGTCAGATCCACCGTTAATCCTCCATGATGACGTACGAACGGCAGGGAAGAAACCATGATTTCTGGACAAATCGAAACCCGGATCAAAAAATGAATCGCACCATTGAATTACGCTCGTCGAGGGCATTAACATATAATTTTTTGGAAATTTTCTGAGGACTTTGAATTTTTATTAGATTTTTGAATAGAATTGGATCTGAAATTTGCATCCATTGAGGAAGAGAAAGAGTTGAGGAAAAATGAACGCACAAACAAAAGAAAATAGATGGAAGCTAGGGTTTATAATCGACTATTTATATGTAGGGTTGAAATAGAGTAGATAGACCGGATAAATGAACGTGCGGAACAAACTATGGCCCGAAAATCCCGTTCTGACCCCGGAACGAAATTGGGTAAACCCATATATCACAATAGGTATTTTAAAATATTTTGAAAGCGATGGAAAAAGTTTCACATCCAAATTCCATCGTATGAAGAAGTTATGCTGAAAACAATATTTTCAAATTGATTTCAAATTGATTTCAATTAAATCGATTTCAAGGCGTTTCGCGTTCGTACGATCAAACGACAAGTCCGATTGCTACGAAACTTGAAACCCTACAATAATTCACTGATACGGATCCGATGAAACTGGTTTCGTCGAAATCCGAGTCTGTGACCAAAATGGCTATTTTTATATTAATTAAATAAATTCAAAATAAATAAATTAAATTAAATTTTATATTTAGATTATAAAATTGACCCATTTTATTACTTTTAAAAATTCTTAATCATTTACAAACATTCCAACAAGTTTAGATGTCAAATCAAAGAAGGTAAATTTATAAATTTCAATATAAATCCTTAATTTCATTAAATTCGCAAATTATAAATAATATCCTAAAATTTCGTTTAGTTAAATAAATTAATTAGTATTCCATTCATTCCTGACAAACAGATGGATTAAATATTGAATTCCAAATTATCACACAACTTTCTCATATCATTTTTATTTCAAATAACGAATTACTTAACTATATTCAATCTCATTTAATTGTAATTAAATTCAGTTATTAGACTTTAAGTTTCCATATAAATAAATAAATCCTGATTCCCATTCTTAAATTCACTATCTATCATATTACCATCCTGGGTACCATTTATTTTAATATATATATATATATATATATATATCCAGATACTTTAACATTTTTCAATTGTTTATGTTAATTGCATAACATTAAATTTATATTTATTGCAATGGTTTCTGGTTTAATTGAATGAACTAAGTATATAACTCATAACAATTGTTGTAAAACTCTCAATCCCACATTTATATGTTTGTTATTTCCACTCACATATTATAGATATTTAAAGGTATAGGGTTTTTATTCAATAATTATTTATTATATATTAATTAGATAAATTCACTATTTAAGTCCGTTTTAAATTTATTACTAAATATTCATTTACCTTTCCCAACAAATTTGAATTCCATCAAATTAATATAACCAATCAAATTTCTATTCACACTTTATTATAAACCTAAAATTTGCAATTCATTATCTTTTATTGATGTCATCCAATTTCTATTTATTATTATAGCTTACAATATATATACATTTATTGATTGATTTCTATTTGCCTTTGTTTCCTTATATTCAGTTCTTAGCTTAGTATGACAAATTTATGGTACTCCATTAAATTGACAATTCATTTCAATTGTTAATATTTAGCTTAAATTTCTACGGTTGCATTTCATTTACACTTCCGCTACTACGATAATAATTAGTAACGTTTATATCATCAGCACATTATAATTACTTACCCTTTAATGAGTTTGATTTCCAAATAAATTTGTTGACCACTTAATTAGGCAATTTATACTAATATGTTATCATACCCATAAATCTACGCTTATAACTAATTCCTACATTTGAATAAATCATTAAATTGAGATGTTCATTAAAATTTATAAATTATTAACTTGTACTAACATGATTTCTTTAATTTATTCCAATTGCCGTTTACATCTTTTATTGCATTAAATCAATTTAATACTTTCATAAATTTCTCATATTAAATTTTATATCCAGGTAAGAATCTTTTCTACTTAATTCATTTGAATTTCTATTCAAATTTCTATAAATAGGTTTTAAGTCACCATTTATATAATTTATTTTAGCCTTCGTTTTAATATTAATTTACCCCTTTATTATTTCTACTAAAAATAAATTACAAAATCCCGTTTAATTAAAATCTTTAATTATTGAAATTTATGGGTCATTACACTCTCCGCCACTCAAACTTTTCGTCCCCGAAAAGGAAAGAAGGGAGAAGGAAGAATTGAAAGGGAGAAGGAAGAATTGAATAAACAACACATCCTATTCAAAATATTAACTTATAAACAATAATTTACAAAATTTATTACTTTAAATAAATATACCCATTTTATAGTCATTATATCTTTTTATACTTAAATAAATAAAGTTTGGAAAAACATTTCAAAATAAATAAATTTCTAAGTCCAAATTTTTTACGAAAAATTTCGGCAGAGTCTCCTCTATACGGAGAGGCTCAGGAGAAAATATAATACTAAATATAACAATTATATACATATATTATCCAAAATATTATATCCCAACCCGGGAAAATATATAAAATAGCGCTATTAACCGTAATCCAAAACGTACCTAGTTGTCGGGCAATTTACGTTTAATTTATGGAACCAAAAGCAGTAGCAATTGCTTTCAAAACCTGCGTTTCACTTATAAAATCCAAAGGGTTAACAATTTATGTAAAGTGAAATATTTAAGTGGTTTCAATCACTAACAACAAATTAATACAACAACCATCAATTTCACAAACAGCATTTACAACAAATACAAAACAACCATTCAATCAAACAAACAAATAGCTGTTCAGGTTCAAAACTTTTAAATTGTATGGAATGAAGAATAAACTACCAGCGCATCATTTATTCAACAGCCTTAGAAAAAACTAAATAGATTATTCATTCATTTATTATTGCATGACCTCATTTATTTACACTTTAATTACTTAAGTTTATAATCATCTATTTGTCATACTTACCTTTAATTATATTTACTTGGTAAAATTCCAATTATAACTTAAGTTTATAGCATTAACTTCTCATTTAACAGCAATTTCATTGAATACTTTTTACTATTTCAAATTTCTACTTGTATAATATTCTATTACAATTTCTTATTAACATTACAACTTTTTGGTTAGTTATATATATGTTATTTAAGGGTGTAATTGAAAGTTATACAAGTTTCTCATTTCTTTTAGTTCATTCATTGTTCAATAAATCTTTACCTTTTGTCTTATAAGTTACCATTTCAACTTCCTTTTTATTTCCTTTATAACTTAGCATTAAATCACATACCTAAATTAGAGGTTTCAATTATTAATTACTTACCTTCCATTTCGCTACACTAATTGAAATAATTAATTAATGGAAATTTAAGAATTTAATACCGGGTAAAATTTCACTTTATTTTAAAACAATAGATAAATATATTTTTACAACTTATATATCTCTAATTATATTTAAACAATTAAAAATTTATATATTTTTCAAAAATGTCTGCAGTAAGCTACTACAGTGGCCTTCCCCCTTCGAAACTCGAAAATGAAAGTCGATGATGTGGCCGCCATCACCGAAATTATTTTCCAGCGACAGAGAGGAAAGTACAAAACTTTTTCTCCAAAATCTTCTTTAAAACAATTCTTTCAAATTATATTAATTATTTATATCAGAAAATCCTTATAAACAATATTATTATATTCCAAAAAATTTTGGAGAAAATTTCAAAACCCCGGAACTTAAGTTCTAAATTTCCCAAATTTCATTTATTTTATTTTTCAATCTTATTTCTATTATTATTTATACACTTTATTACCTAACAACCAATCTATTGCAGCCAAATACATATATCATTTGAAAAAAAATTATTTTATATAGAAAATATAATAGGCAAAATTATTTCATTCACCTATATTAAAACCAAATATTATGTCAGTCTGTCCTATTAAGTGTTTAGAAATCCCTATTGATGTCACAACGTCCCATGCATTAACCAGAATTTATAAATACAAAACGAAACAGATTAACACAATATAAAAATCTTTTTATAACACTAACAAATACGCTCTCTCATATATATACACTCAGCGACTCCCATAGGGTATTACTACCCTATTGATAAAGAGTCAATCCCCACAAAGCTAAGATTTATCGCTAAACCAAAGCTCTGATACCAGATGTAACGTCCCGCCTTTTCGCACGCTTTAAATCGACACACGTGCCAATTCAAACCATACGGAAGGGAGGATTGTTATGGGGTAAATAAGAAAAACAGAGAAAAATATAAAAAGGAAATAGAATCTCACAGCGGAAGGATAAAATATAATAATCAATATATGGTTCATAAAAGTGTTTACAAAACATTTGCTTCTTCTTTATACAATAAATATCAGAGTTCACATACCAAAATATCAATGCAACGGAATTAAATGTTGTAGTGGAATAATATACTAGATAATAGTAATATAAATCTTCGTCTTCGTCCTCCAGAGATAAATCTTCAAATCCTGAAACGCTCAAACTGACCCCAGCGAATTGAAAAGACAAAACACTCGAGTCAGAACTAAAAGATCTTATGTAAGTTAAATTAACAGAAATGAATATGAGTGTAGTAACTCAACAGATGCTCGGGATTTACATCTCCTAAGGATCCGTTAAACTATTTACTATGTAGTATATTTCGCTATTAATATAGTGTCTAATTGTAAAATAAACTTACTTTTAAATAGCGTTAAGGCTTTACATTTTCCACCTTAGAACAGTTATATATTCCCATAGTTTATACAGTACCGTAATCTCCCCCGTACTGGGCGTCGTCAGAGGGCACTCCATATGTATGGTACAAAACCAAAATCATATAAGGCGCGCTAGGGTAGGTGACATGGCACAACTAGGCAATGCCAGGGTAGATATACGAATTACGCTTCCAGGTCGGTGGTAACGCATAGCCGCAGCTACCGCCCACCTCGAGCCACACCCCCAAATCAAAATCAAAAGTGGCCACCGAATCAATCCAAGAGTCAAAGTATAATATCGAAGGGATGTGTCCGATCAAAGGTGCTACCTTATTAACCCGTCGATCGCTCCTGTTTTAGCCACCTTATGCCAACTCACGGGAGTTGGGTCCATGTATTTACCTTACAGGAAACGCCGCCACCATCCTACTTCATTCTGGAACCTCCACAGCGTACACGGTTGTTAAAGTGGTTTTCGGAGTTGGCAGAGAGTATGACAACTTCCGATCCCGGTCTCTTCAACAACCAAACGTTACTATAACACCGCGGTCTTTAAAAATGTTTATACTCTCAAAACCAGAATATAATTATCCATTTCAAAACCCATGAATACGATATCATTTCCTTTTAAACCCAAATAAATGTGATATAATTTTATTTCAAATATATTTTCTTTCCAAAATCATGCCACTTTTAAAATTTATAACACCTCGAAATCAAATATTTGAATTTTAACTTTCAACATAATACTTCGAAATCCATAGTTTAAAACCATAACTTTCAAAACTTAAATGGTTTGGATATTCAACAACATATAAAATAAAACAGTTGAATTAAAATTTCTTTAAAAGTAAATAATTTCCATGCCTTCACAATTTTTATTCACTTTTAATTCAATTTATACCCATAACCTTTATATCCTTTTTCTGTTTAAATAAAACACTTCGATTTTCAATATTTCAACTTTGAGTATTTAATGAATTTCAAAACTAAGGTTGGGGTTTCAAATCAACAATTCATTTTCCGATTATTTAGTTTGAAAGGTTTTGTAATAACCCTGGTTTTGAGGATAAATGAGAAAATAAAGTTTTGGGAACTTTATTATAATAATTTGAGTTAATAATAAGTGGAAGATGATCTTTATTAGGTGATAAAGCAATAATTTTATTAATTATTGTCATTGCTTCTTTTAATAAATTTTAAAAGAACTAGTTAATTCTTAAAAGGTGTTATATTTAATAAAAATGGTGAAATTGGGTTTAAAAATATGTTTTGATTTTGAATTGGGGTTTAAAGTAGTTTTCCATATATATTTTTCCAAGTAAGAAAACAATTTTTGTTGATTTTAGAAGTTAGAAATGTGAACTTTTGCATTTATTGGTGAAAAGGGTGTATTTTTGTAAATTAAGGTTTATGATAATATAATATCTTAAAAATAAAGATTAATTTTTTTTATGTGATAGAAAATATTCTATTTTGTATGTATATAAATCTACATATTTTATTTGAGTGAAAACTTGAAAGTATTGGTTGGTTGGATCCATTGCATTAGTGTTCATATGTATTAAGTGTTAAAATAAATAAACATAGGCTAATTATTCAATTTGGGTCCAAACTCATTATTTCTTGTCCCAACTTGTTAGTAAACTAGAAAAGAAAAAAAAAAAGAGTACGTACATTTCTTTTTCTTCCTGCTGTATATTCCAGAAGGCTTCAGAGAAGAGAAACCCATTCCCTCTTCAAACCCTAGCCAAAATCTTCAAATTAAAACTCAAACCTTGTGTTTTAAAATCAAATTGAAGCTAAATCTACAGTTGTACAGGTTGTAGAAGCTTAAATTCAAGCCAAACTTCTTCCTTTCAGCGCATAATCCGGGTTGTTGTTTCCATATAGCAAGGTGAGTTGAAAACTCACAATCTCTAGCATAGATTGAGATTTCAAGGTTAGAAATCCCAATTTTATTTTTATTGCATGTTCATTTGAAAACCACTGTCAGTAAATTGGGTATAACTTTTTCGTTTTATATCAGAATTTGATTTTTTTAAGTTCCGAAAAGCTTGAACAAAGTGCGATAACTTTCATATTAAACACTTTTGCAAATATTGAGCATAGATGGTCGGAAAATCCAATACAAATTCGCTGTCCTGTCATTGTTAAATTATGACTTTCTATGTTATATGTTGTTGGTAATTTGATCATAACTTGTTCTTTTGATGTCCAAATATGCTGATTTTTAAAGTCCTGGAAACGCGGGACCATGTTCTAAAACTTTCATGTTGTATGTTTTTGAAAATTCTGTGATTTAACGGATTAGAATTGGGTTTGAATCTGATACATGCTTTGTTGTGTCAAATTTCTAAGTTGAAATCTGAAATAAAAATGATCGTAAATTTTTATAAGTAAGCCGTAATTAAGTGAGATTTTTTGCATTTGAAAGGATTTTATATACGGAACAACATTTGTGTTTTGTGTTTTGCATAATTTTGGAACTTAAATGTTCAAAAACTTGTTTTTTTGTCGCTAGCCTGTTGATTAAATGACAGAATTAACAAACTCAAATCTGAGAAATTGTTTCAATCGTAACTTTTGAATCATATGTCCGAATTAAATGAACTTCTTTTTTTTCAAAAGAAAAATCGTTTATCTACAACTTTCATGTAGTGAGTTTTCTGTAATTTTAAAGTTAGCTATGTCAAAATTGAATTTTCTTTCAGCTATTCCAAGAGCAAAATATATATTTGATTTGTGTTTGAAGCTGAAACAAAATTAGACATAACTTCTTCGTTTCTTAACCGAATTAAATAATTTTGGATGTTCCGAAAAGCTTAGATCATGTGCTATAAGTTTCATTCTTTGTTTTTTTATAATTTTAAAGTTTGCATGGTCGAAATTATGGTTGTATGTTGCTGTCCGGAGAGCTAGATGACAGCAATAAACATTCATTGAACTTAGAATTTTATTAGCTTAATTGTGCTCCCATTCTTATTCGATTTTAATGTTGTTTTGAGATGTTTTGAGAGCTATGATGCCTATTAATAGGCTAGCTATATTTGGAGAATTCGAAACCCAAATTTAAATAAAATATATATTCATTTTGGGTTAAATTTGAATTGAATTCGCATTGAATTCAAGTTATTGGTCTTAAGTTATCTTTGTTGTTTTTCATTGTTTTCGAGCATGGTTTTCACTAAACAATTTTGAAGTGATTTTTTTGAAATAAATAGAAATTTTAGATTATTATATAATATTTTAAAATTATTTTCTAATATAAAATCTATTTATTTCCTATAATAAAGGAATCTCAAATATTGGATTTATAATCTTTTCGGGAAAAAGTTTTAAAAGCTTGTTTTCTCTAGTAAACTATTTTAAATATAAAACACCCAATTTTTCACTTTTCGAACGTATGAGAAAGAGAATTAAATGATTTAGTAATACACGTGGTATGGGACATGTGCGTTTACTATTTCGGTTAATTCCGGACTTGTACGATTGAAACTATCTGGGTTATGATTTCTGAGTTACTTAGCCAATTTATGGCGGGTATTTGAGATTATAATTCCAATATTTAGGAATTATTTGGGAAGGCCAATATTTGGCGAGTTTTATGGTTTGATATTTCTACTTTGAGATTTATGGTTTATGAGGAACCATCACGATGTTTTCACTTTTCGATGAGATAAGACGAATTACGATGCCATTTAATACTTGTCGATGAGATGAGACGAGTATGGTGTCTCTTTATCATTCGCCAATGAGATGAGGCGAGATCTGAATTTATGAGTTTTATGATGTTTCAGTGTGGTATCGACTAGCGGCTAGTAAACCGCTAAGTGCGAACGTATGGTATGGGACACACGTTAACACTTTTTGGGTTCCTATCCGTGAGTTTGTGACACATTCACGGTGTTTACCTAATAGAACTGCTTTGAGAGGTGTTAGCGACCTTCTCATGAGGACAAACTGCTTTGGGAGGTGTTAGCGACCTTGTTAGGGCTGATAAAACGGCTTGGAGAGGTGTCAGCAACCTTGTCATGAGGACGAACTGCTTTGAGAGGTGTTAGCGACCTTGTCTAAGGCTTCGGCCATCTGAATTTAGCACGTGCGGCATTGCTTTAGCGTTGCAATCGAGGATTTGGCCAATTCGGGTTTTCTGAGTTTTCTGTTTTATTATGATTTCACCATTTTAAGATGTTTTATTACATCAATAGCTTAGTGCTATATGAGATGTTATGTATATGGTGATTTCATTTATGATGTTTTGAACTCTTATCGAGTTCCTTGAGTTATGAGGTTGGATGATTTCATGATTTTATAGGATATTCCGGGTTTTGCCAGTTTGGCGAGTTGAGATTTAGATTTATATAAATTTATACCGAGGAGAAGAGGTATAATTGAATTTGGAGATTCTTCTGTATTTGAGTTTTGAATCATCCTATATGAGAATGTTTTATGTTTGCCAATTTGGTGAGAGTTTGTATTGATGTTTCCCCTTTTAAAGAGATTTGGTTCATGGAAACCAGGTATACATTTTGGGATGTCGCTTATGATATGAGACGAATGTTTATATTATTTGAGTATTATTGTTGAGTTTACCTCTTTTGAGGCCTTTGTATACTTAAGTGACATTGTTTCACTTAAGTCATGAGTATTTGTTCTTTCTTTTGCCTCTTCTCATTTGAGGAGAATTATCACCTTGTATCTTATGCTTCATATTATCGCCTATCCTTACTTACAGATTGTTTTAGCTAGATTGACCCGTGTATTTTATACTCGGGTCAGACCGAGTTGTTTCAGGTTAGATATCAGTTTCGGGACATAGCTTTGATGCATCTGCTTGGAGATCAGCCAAGCATTTTTTTTGTAGTATACATTTCTTTCTGCTTGGCTCTGTTGTGTATTTTGAATCGATGTAGATAGTGTGGTCTCTGAACCACTTTTGTTTATCGTTTTGTATTATACTGGGATGTATCCGTGTATATGTATTTATATATATGACGACTATTATTCTGTGATACGATATGCATTCTATTATTGTATTTTGTTCTGATAGATCCATTAGCCACCTATAGTTTTGTATTAAGTATTTATTGGATATGTCGATCCACTTGAGTAAAAAAAATAAAAAACAATTGTCGACGTATTCAATAGTTATTTAAGACAATGCTATAGATGGTCGCTCCTAACTAGCTCTATTCTCTGCATTATCAGACAAAATTACCCAGTAATTCTCTTTGTTAATGTGGGTCTCAGGGTGGGGCGTTACAGCTTGGTATCAGAGCTGAGTTCAGAACAAAGTATGATAAACACAGAACAGAAACATATATTACATTACATCTAAGTGTAATACAAGTATTATGAATCCCTTAATCATCGTGTCTTTTACCCTGTCTTTTGGAGTTGATAATTTGGGATATGTCTAGGAATATATTTCATTCCGTAATATTCCCAAATTTAATTGATGATATTTTATCTTGGGAGTAATCCAAATCATGATTGTTTATTCGAGTCCTTTTCAATACGGGCGCTTGATACCCATCCGTAACGAGGAGTTTGTTGATGCTTTTCGATATCCTCCTCTTGTTCTTTTGTGAGGATTGTGAATCCTATTGAGTGGGTCCATAATATTTAGCATAATGTATGATGATTTGGGATTATTGCTTATATCTTATCTTTTCATGCGAATTAGCACGCTCTGTCTAGAGTTTGGAGCATTTGAGATGAAGTGGCTTGCCTATTATCAAGCCACATTCTATGATTCGAAGAATCCTATATTAGGTATCCTAGTTCGGCCGATTCGTTGTTTCTTATCCTTTGAATTATTAACAATGATTCAAAAGTCTTTATAGTCACTCTTGAGTTTCGAGATGTTGATGATGTATCTCGAATTCCAATCATTTTGACTTTGTTGATTTCTATGAGTCTGCCTTGGGTATGACACCCAATCGGGAAATCGAGTATTGTATTGACCTCCTTTCCTAATCTTAGCCTTTAGATCATCCTTCCATGAGGGTGTCGACTAGGGAATGAGGTGATTCGTTGATTTTATTTGTTATTTCCATTCTTACTCCCTTTTGAGAAGAAGTAATAAATTATGTTTTCAAATTTTTCAAAAAAAAAAATTTAAAATTTAAAGATATGTTTCTAAGGGAATTAGATTATATTTTTGAGAACAAAAAAGAATATTTTGAGTATTATATATGAGGTTTTTCTTTTAAAGAAGATGATTTTTGTGTTGGGTTGTCCATCTAGTGCTTTAAGAGTTCTGGTCGAGGCGTCTGGCCAACGTTATTGATAGGAATTTCCTAAATGCTATGATGAGACAATCAGACATGGTAAATTGAGTTTTAATAATTAAAGTTTGAAAATAATTAACATGGTGGAGTATTAATCTTATTTTAAATGTATAATGAAACAATTGAACCATAGTGAGTTTTGGAGGAGTGGCGAGGCAGTTTTGATCATTTGGTCAACTCTGCAGCCAATCGATGGGGTTATTCGCTATAAACCAATGGCGATGCAATACCCTTATATTATTTTGAATTTGAGAAATTAAATATGTTAATTTGGGTAAGTAAAGTGAATAATTCTAATTAAGGGGATGTCTTAATTAGAAGAAAATATCATTTGATGCTTCGATTAATAAAATGATGTATTTAAGGTAAAAGAATACTTTGGTTTGAAAACTAAAATATTAATTGAATATTTTAGTACAAGTAATTAATGATGACTATAAATATTTATTTTGATGGATAATTAATAATCATCTCTTGATAATGGAAGAAATTAGTTAGCTCTTCCAAAATGATTTTTCGTAATTAATTGTTTTAACAGCTAGATTTTGGAAAGCAATGAATGTACTTCCACTTAATGAAATGTTTTATGATAATTACGTAAGGTTGATCATAATTTTATATGTCTTAGCGTTCTAAGGAAAAAGAGAATCCTTTAGTGAATGATTTAGAGAAAAAAAATGTAACGACCCAGAATTTTTATTAATTAAAATTTCAATATTTAATTAATTTTAAATATAAATAAGTGAATTTATAAGTCAAATAAATTTTTATTTGAATTATTGGATTTAATTGAATAATTAAATCGATAATTTAATACGTTAAATTATGGAAATAATTGAAAATAGGGTTAAATATGATTGAAAATGATTTGTAAAATTTTATTATATCATATTGAAGTTAGAACGATATTTTAGAACTTTTAAAATCAAATTAAAAGTTAATTTGTGAAAATTGAATATTTTAATATTAAAATCGACTAGTGAAAATAGCCAATTTTTGAACAGTCTCGGAATTGAACGAAACCAGTTCCATTGGATCCGTAATAGTTAGTTATTACCGGATTTCAATTTTCGTGTCAATCGGAGTTACCGTTTGATCGTGGCAGCTCGAAACGCATCGAATTATTTTTAATTTTAATTTGGCGAGTTAAAATAGCCATTTTTCAAAAAGTCTCGGATTTCGACGAAACCAGTTTCATCGGATCCGTAATGTGATATTATTGTAAGATTTCAAATTTCAAGTCAATTGGATTTACCGTTTGTCCGGTACAAATTAAAACGCCTAGAAAATCGCTTAAATCGGTTTAATTCAAATTGAGCGTTTATTGCCATAACTCGCACAGATGTCCGAATTAGCTTTCGAAACCTGTTCCATTGTGTCCGGAACGTGGAATAAACCCTAGGAACGTCAGTTTCGGCGCGTAAATCGGAGTTCGGAATTTCCGGAATGAATAGTGTTTGAGAAAACTCTATAAATAGACCAAAATTATCACAAAAATAAAAAAAAATAAAAGAAAACCCTAATCTATTTGCACAGCCGCAACCATGGATTCCATGGCTGAAAATTGTCGTCGTTCTTCCTCAATTAACTCGAAATCCATTGATCTATTCCAAAATTGTTCAACTACAATGTTGAAGAGGGCAACACGAACTACAAGATCAACGGTCATGATCGAGATTGGAGTTGAAATTTGTGAGAAAGGAGGCCGTGTTCTCTAGGACTTGCGCATGCATTCCAAGGAAGCATAGGGGACCGAGTTTCAAGGTACATGGGCCGAAGGTGGAGGAGGGAGTGAGCTTCGTGTTGCAACTTCCTGATCGCGTTGGAAGTTGATGTGGTGGTCGGATTCGCTAACCCTAAGATGGAGCTTATGGGTTTCTTGTTCGTTCGTTGCCTGGGTATAAAACACGCGTGAAGAAGAAAGCTATGCACGGTCCAGATGAGGAGATGGAAGATCCAAGGGCTGAAATTAGTTAGGTTATAAATTAGTTAATTTATGTTGTAAAAAGTTTATATAAATCGTGTACAATCTTTAAAAATTCATAACTTTTTCATACGAGGTCGAAAACGTGCGAAACCAGTTGCGTTGGAATCGTATGGACGAGCACCGATGGAGTTGGTTTGGAGTCGTTTGGAGTTAGTGAAAATTTTGGGTAAAATTAAACATCCGTTTAATTTTATTCGAAATAAATCGCTAAAACAGAAATAAAATCAAGGTGAGAACTTCTCACTCAATGGAATCAGTTTCGATTTTATTTTAAATTGTTAGATTTAAAATATTTGAATGCATGTTTGAATGATGATTGTTATCTATTGATTGTTAAAATAGACATTATACGCCGTTAGTAAGCGGATGTTATTTATTAAAAACATATACCGCGAATATTTCATAAACAGTGAAATTGGTATTATATATAATAGCAATATATATATATTGGCATATGTATATATTGGAGTTATTGATTTCCCGCATTTTTTGTTTAGCGGATGAGACCCTATTGCGCCGTCTATTAAGCGGATAATATTTTAAATCCCATATACCGCGATAATTTCGTACTGGAGCGAAATTGGTATTGTGCTAATGTTTGTGGATGCAGGAAAACAGGTTGGAGGGATCCAACTGGATTCCTCAACAGTATTTATTTAATTATGGATATTTTGATATTCGTTGATTATCATATATGATATATGATATCGTTGTTGTCGTGATTGACTATTTGGTGTGTAGCATCATTGGACCCAGATTTTGGAATTTTAAAGTGATTTCAAAGTGATTTTTTGAAAGTATACGTTTATAAAATATTTTTGGAATTGATTTATTTTAAATAAATAAACGTTATAATTTTAATGTTATAAAATTATGATTTTTGAGAAATGTAGTTAAAAAAACTGATTTTTGAGAATATGATGCTAATGATTTTATAAAATAGTTTAATCGGGATTTTAGAATTATTGTGAACAGTTTAAATATAGGATTTATAAAATTTAATTATTTTATGAATCAAAATGGTGAAATAATAAAGGAATTTAAAGACGTTTAAAAAGAATAATATGAATTGATTTATATTAAGAGATTTATAAATGGATATTTATAAATTGAAATATTGACATTTTAAAACGAGTTTTTATAAGTGTTTGAATGAAGTGAAAATGAATTTCATAATGGAATGAAATTTATAGAATTTTAAACAGTGAAGTTATAAATGGAATTTTATAAACAGTAGGTTTATAAAATTTATAAAGTTATCGAAAGAACGAATTTTGGATAAATAAACAATCTTATAATTTATAAGATTTATAATTATGAAGTTAAAAGAACGATTTTGTAAAAAAAGTCGTTTTATAAGCATTTAACTTATAATGTGAACTTTTGGTTTATAATTGAGTTATGAATTGAATATAGGTTAATAAAGGAATTTATAAAAGGAGTTGTTATAAAATAAATAGTAAAGGAATTTATAAACGTTGTTTTATAAATTTGCAAACGGGTTATTTTGATAAGTTAATTGTTGAAACCTATTAATGGAGTTATATTCACATTTTTGACTGTGAATAATCCTTAGAAATAAAATGAATAAAGGATGAAATTGGTTAACGTAGTATATTCACATTTTTGAATAGTGAATAATATGTTAAAGAATTGTTTTGAATGTGATGTTTTAAATTGAATTAAAACGATCTAACGATGTTTAAAATGTGTTGAGATTCAGAACCATAGATTTCAACATTTATTGTTGAAATAGACGTTTTCGAGAAATAAAAGGAAGTGATGGACTATAACACTGTTGTTATAGTAAATGATTTCCGAAAGGAAATATTTTGTATAGTATTGGGATTTATATATCTATTTTAATTTCGAATCCCTATACTAGTGATTTTGGGTTGTCGTAACAATGTTTTACGCAACATTCGTTTTGGCCCAAGTAAATATGTTAAGAGAATGATTTCCTTAAAGAATGAAATATATACTTAATCTCGATTTAAGTATATTGAATATTTTCTAAGTGTTGAAAATAAATAAAATTTGTGAATTACTTATGAATAAATAAGTATGGAAATGTTTTCCAATATAAAGTGAATATTTTGAGAATTTATCTTTTTGAAGATAAATTGAAATGAATAATTGAAATCGTATATTCATAGATATTGTGAAATATAAATTCACTATGGAATTTATAAAAGATAGTGGAATCTGTTTAAAAATAAATATTGATTTATTTTTGAAGTGTGAAAACTATATATCTTGTAAAGATATTTTGTGAAATAAATAATTTGGAAAATTATTTGGAAACTGGTGATGTGTGCATATCCATTGATAGTACAATAACCGACTATCAATATTTCCCTTTGAATGGGTATTTGATGTGATTTGTTTGAATGTGAATGCCACACTTATTTTTGAATAAGCGCTCACTATTCGGGTTAACCGGGAAAGGACCATGGGGTCGTATAACCCATTCCGAATATGTGATACGTCGTTGTGAATTGCATTGAAGATCGGTGTTGAAGACCAAGTATTTGTGAAAGCGATAGGATGACCTATCGATTGTCTCTGCACCGGGTAGCTCCTGGTATAGAGATTCCTTAAGTGATGGGAAATTCGATCGGGATTGCAAGGGCTTCGTAAGAAGTGCCTTCGGTTTTGTTCGAGCCCGGAACAGACTTGTATGGATTGTATGTCTGACATTACAAATTGAGATATAAAGCAGATTTCTTTCAAATATATTTCTATTGGTGGCGGAGAATTTATTCTTTTAGCTTAACACCCTTCTCTGAGACATACGAGCTCAGAGGTTATGTAGTTGAATGTTATCAGCGATATATTCCCAATTTGGTAATGTGACATGCTGAGTGATGCTGAAATGATCATTGTGTTGATTATTTGTGATAGGATCGTTTATTTGATCGTCTATCTTTGTGATCATCTCTATGATCATTTGTTGACCCAAAGCATGGCTTTTGTATAAAGTATGTTTTTGTGGACGTGACTTCGTCGAACCTCACACCCCGTGAATGGTCAAAACAGGGAAGAAGCAGCAAGGTTATGAGGGGTAGCGCCCTTTAGGATGTGTGCATTTCCTTCTGGAAAAGGGTGGTATCATGGTATGGAGCCCAGATGCTTACTCATGTTGAAAACACTTTATGATTGTGTGAATTGATTACGAGATCTCGGTTAAAAGGTCCCAAAGGACCGGGGGATGGCATATTCGGTCAGTTGTTACTCAGTTAGGGGTAACCCGGCCTTGTGTTGGTAGAGATCCGGTTTGGTTCTCGGGGATGTCCATCCAGAGGCATTCTCATGTGGCAATGGGAAGTTCCTTGGCCTGATCATTCGTTGGAAATCCAAAGAAACAATACGTGACTTGTACGGTTTTAGTTGTAGAACCTGCCATCTAATATGGTAGCTATTAGTAGGCATAATATAATGGTACCTATGCTGGCTAAGATTTATATTCTACTTTCGAAATGAATTTTCTACACTATGCACTAGTAATAATATCAAATGTTCTTTTTAAATGCGTATCAAGCATGTTTGACTATCATAAGGAGAAATCTTCTCCAAGTCTGCGTTTGCATTGTGTGTGTGGCAGGAGGTCTTATGGTAGTCTCATTTTGAAAAAGCATTGCGAATTGAATTTAAAAATATTCCTCTATTTTGATTTTAAAGATAAATAAACTGTTTTGAGTTCTCACACCAGTCTTGTTAAGCTTTGGGCTATGTGATGGGGGGTTCTCGCTTCGCGGTTTGGTGGCGAACGGGAGACTCTTACTCCCACACATCCTCTTTTAGGGGGTTGGTTAGGTGTAACCTGAGACAGTCGAGAGGCTGGCCGTAAAAGCAAGGTCTGGGGTACCAGTGTAAGCCACGGTGGGGCTGGGATGGTTGAAAAGCCTACCGGTTGTGACCACTGGCTCGTCTCGTGACAATGTGGTATCGGAGCTTATGGTTAAGCGACAACCATGGTTCTGTTGGGTATTACTCATTAGAGATAGAGTCAGTAGTACTCTAGAATGAGTTTGAGTGTAATAATAGCTATGAGTGCGTATTTGTTAATGAATATGAAATTGTTTTATATTGTGATGATTGGTTTATTGAGTTGCATATGAACTTTCGTCAGCGTGGTCCGCAAGACTATGCCGAAGGGGTTTCTAAACACTTGAATAGAACAATTCGGCACAATATTGTTTTTAAAATTGGGTAAATGAAATAATTTTACCTTGAGTATATTTTGTATATGAAGAAATAATTTTCAGAATTATTAAAGTGTATATAAGTTGATTGTTTAGTTGTTTGGATAATTTAAATAAAAGAATAATTGTATAAGCAAAAGAATTATAAGTATGAATTATAATTAAAGTGATTTACAATTGTGAAATAAACTTATATATATAAGAAGTGAAACTATATGAATATATATTTATGAATATGAGTTGTAAATAAAAGTTAAATGGAAATTTACTTAGAATTGGAAGCTGAATTGATTTATAAATGGGAATTTAAGTTAAGTAAAACCAAGTTATGTTTATAAAATGAAATATAACTTAAGTGATATGGAATGAAGTTGATATTAGTATCAAAGTAAATTAATAAAGGTTAATGATAAATGTAAACTTGAGTTATATAAATGAAATTCAACTTTAGAAATTGAATTGAATGAATGGATTAAATGTTAATCAATTAAATGTAAATTTAAGTTGATATGGAATAATGGATATAAGTGTTAATTCATTAAAACCTAATGTTATTGGAAGTTGAAAGATTTAATGAAGATCAATTTAATTAAACCAATTGAAAGTGATGGTGTTGAAACTAAATTAAATGAATATAAGCAAAGTAATTTGGTTGTAATTAAATATACATTGGTTGTTATATGATTGTTAGATTGATTGTATATAATTCATTAAGTGTTAATGAAATTGAGTTAATGAAATTGAAAGCTAAAGTAATTGAAATCCAATTGGAAGTTAAATGAATCTTAAATAGAATTGAATTTGAATTGGAAGTGAACCAACTTGAATATGAATTAGTAAATATAAACTAATTGAAAATGAATGTTAGTAAGAACATCCACTGTGAATGAATCAAATGTGATTAAATTGAAAACCATTTCATTGAATATTAATGAGAATATGAATGAATATTTATTGGTTATGGATTATAGTTGGTTGATGTTTGCATTTGTTGTTTAGTTGCATTTGCCAGGTTGACATATATAGTTATTATGTTGCTATATGTTGTATATTGATACTATTGTCTATATACATGATTCTCATGTTATTTGTTGAGTGTTTAGTAGGTGGGGATTGCGTTTGCTTCGCATTTGGAGCTCGCTTTCGCGCTATATTAGCTGTATATGCTCGCTAATAAAATATAAGGTACATATCTCGGATTACATACCGTACTTTTATACTTTTTCCCTACGGGATGCCTCATTACTTGATGAGATGTATATTTGTGATATATATACTGTCATTTTTTTTTCGGATCGAGCCGCGCAAAGGAGACTATGGCGAATTTTTCCGGAAATTTAAGGCGTTAGAAAAAATTTGAGAAAAGTGGAATTTTTTTTTGAAAACTTTAACATTGATTTTAGAATTGAAAGTTAAACAATAGTAGTTGTTTTGAAAGGATAACTAAGTATGATTTGAAAACTTAGTAAAATATTATAAGAAGTTTAACTATGAATTTTGGAAAATTAATAGATTCTGTAACTATTCTTACTTGATAATTTCGAGGACGAAATTCTTTTAAGGGGGAAAGATTGTAACGACCCAGAATTTTTATTAATTAAAATTTGAATATTTAATTAATTTTAAATATAAATAAGTGAATTTATAAGTCAAATAAATTTTTATTTGAATTATTGGATTTAATTGAATAATTAAATCGATAATTTAATACGTTAAATTATGGAAATAATTGAAAATAGGGTTAAATATGATTGAAAAATGATTTGTAAAATTTTATTATATCATATTGAAGTTAGAACGATATTTTAGAACTTTTAAAATCGAATTAAAAGTTAATTTGTGAAAATTGAATATTTTAATATTAAAATCGACTAGTGAAAATAGCCAATTTTTGAATAGTCTCAGAATTGAACGAAACCAGTTCCATTGGATCCATAATAGTTAGTTATTACCGGATTTCAATTTTCGTGTCAATCGGAGTTACCATTTGATCGTGGCAGCTCGAAACGCATCGAATTATTTTTAATTTTAATTTGGCGAGTTAAAATAGCCATTTTTCAAAAAGTCTCGGATTTCGACGAAACCAGTTTCATCGGATCCATAATGTGATATTATTGTAAGATTTCAAATTTCAAGTCAATTGGATTTACCGTTTGTCCGGTACAAATTAAAACGCCTAGAAAATCGCTTAAATCGGTTTAATTCAAATTGAGCATTTATTGCCATAACTCGCACAGATGTCCGAATTAGCTTTTGAAACCTGTTCCATTGTGTCCGGAACGCGGGATAAAACATAGGAACGTCAGTTTCGGCGCGTAAATCGGAGTTCGGGATTTCCGGAATGAATAGTGTTTGAGAAAACTCTATAAATAGACCAAAATTATCACAAAAATAAAAAAAATAAAAGAAAACCCTAATCTATTTGCACAGCCACCACCATGGATTCCATGGCTGAAAATTATCGTCGTTCTTCCTCAATTAACTCGAAATCCATTGATCTATTCCAAAATTGTTCAACTACAATGTTGAAGAGGGCAACACGAACTACAAGATCAACGGTCGTGATCGAGATTGGAGTTGAAATTTGTGAGAAAGGAGGCCGCGTTCTCTAGGACTTGCGCACGCATTCCAAGGCAGCATAGGGGACCGAGTTTCAAGGTACATGGGCCGAAGGTGGAGGAGGGAGTGAGCTTCGTGTTGCAACTTCCTGACCGCGTTGGAAGTTGATGTGGTGGTCGGATTCGCTAACCCTAAGATGGAGCTTATGGGTTTCTTGTTCGTTCGTTGCCTGGGTATAAAACACGCGTGAAGAAGAAAGCTATGCACGGTCCAGATGAGGAGATGGAAGATCCAAGGGCTGAAATTAGTTAGGTTATAAATTAGTTAATTTATGTTGTAAAAAGTTTATATAAATCGTGTACAATTTTTAAAAATTCATAACTTTTTCATACGAGGTCGAAAACGTGCGAAACCAGTTGCGTTGGAATCGTATGGACGAGCACTACGCGATGGAGTTGGTTTGGAGTCGTTTGGAGTTAGTGAAAATTTTGGGTAAAATTAAACGTCCGTTTAATTTTATTCGAAATAAATCGCTAAAACGGAAATAAAATCAAGGTGAGAACTTCTCACTCAATGGAATCAGTTTCGATTTTATTTTAAATTGTTAGATTTAAAATATTTGAATGCATGTTTGAATGATGATTGTTATCTATTGATTGTTAAAATAGACATTATACGCCGTTAGTAAGCGGATGTTATTTATTAAAAACACATACCGCGAATATTTCATAAACAGTGAAATTGGTATTATATATAATAGCAATATATATATATATTGGCATATGTATATATTGGAGTTATTGATTTCCCGCATTTTTTGTTTAGCGGATGAGACCCTATTGCGCCGTCTATTAAGCGGATAATATTTTAAATCCCATATACCGCGATAATTTCGTACTGGAGCGAAATTGGTATTGTGCTAATGTTTGTGGATGCAGGAAAACAGGTTGGAGGGATCCAACTGGATTCCTCAACAGTATTTATTTAATTATGGATATTTTGATATTCGTTGATTATCATATATGATATATGATATCGTTGTTGTCGTGATTGACTATTTGGTGTGTAGCATCATTGGACCCAGATTTTGGAATTTTAAAGTGATTTCAAAGTGATTTTTTGAAAGTATACGTTTATAAAATATTTTTGGAATTGATTTATTTTAAATAAATAAACGTTATAATTTTAATGTTATAAAATTATGATTTTTGAGAAATGTAGTTAAAAAAACTGATTTTTGAGAATATGATGCTAATGATTTTATAAAATAGTTTAATCGGGATTTTAGAATTATTGTGAACAGTTTAAATATAGGATTTATAAAATTTAATTATTTTATGAATCAAAATGGTGAAATAATAAAGGAATTTAAAGACGTTTAAAAAGAATAATATAAATTGATTTATATTAAGAGATTTATAAATGGATATTTATAAATTGAAATATTGACATTTTAAAACGAGTTTTTATAAGTGTTTGAATGAAGTGAAAATGAATTTCATAATGGAATGAAATTTATAGAATTTTAAACAGTGAAGTTATAAATGGAATTTTATAAACAATAGGTTTATAAAATTTATAAAGTTATTGAAAGAACGAATTTTGGATAAATAAACAATCTTATAATTTATAAGATTTATAATTATGAAGTTAAAAGAACGATTTTGTAAAAAAAATCGTTTTATAAGAATTTAACTTATAATGTGAACTTTTGGTTTATAATTGAGTTATGAATTGAATATAGGTTAATAAAGGAATTTATAAAAGGAGTTGTTATAAATTAAATAGTAAAGGAATTTATAAACGTTGTTTTATAAATTTGCAAACGGCTTATTTTGATAAGTTAATTGTTGAAACCTATTAATGGAGTTATATTCACATTTTTGACTGTGAATAATCCTTAGAAATAAAATGAATAAAGGATGAAATTGGTTAACGTAGTATATTCACGTTTTTGAATAGTGAATAATATGTTAAAGAATTGTTTTGAATGTGATGTTTTAAATTGAATTAAAACGATCTAACGATGTTTAAAATGTGTTGAGATTCAAAACCATAGATTTCAACATTTATTGTTGAAATAAACGTTTTCGAGAAATAAAAGGAAGCGATGGACTATAACACTGTTGTTATAGTAAATGATTTCCGAAAGGAAATATTTTGTATAGTATTGGGATTTATATATCTATTTTAATTTCGAATCCCTATGCTAGTGATTTTGGGTTGTCGTAACAATGTTTTACGCAACATTCGTTTTGGCCCAAATAAATATGTTAAGAGAATGATTTCCTTAAAGAATGAAATATATACTTAATCTCGATTTAAGTATATTGAATATTTTCTAAGTGTTGAAAATAAATAAAATTTGTGAATTACTTATGAATAAATAAGTATGGAAATGTTTTCCAATATATAGTGAATATTTTGAGAATTTATCTTTTTGAAGATAAATTGAAATGAATAATTGAAATCGTATATTCATAGATATTGTGAAATATAAATTCACTATGGAATTTATAAAAGAAAGTGGAATCTGTTTAAAAATAAATATTGATTTATTTTTGAAGTGTGAAAACTATATATCTTGTAAAGATATTTTGTGAAATAAATAATTTGGAAAATTATTTGGAAACTGGTGATGTGTGCATATCATTGATAGTTCAATAACCGACTATCAATATTTCCCTTTGAATGGGTATTTGATGTGATTTGTTTGAATGTGAATGCCACACTTATTTTTGAATAAGCGCTCACTATTCGGGTTAACCGGGAAAGGACCATGGGGTCGTATAACCCATTCCGAATATGTGATACGTCGTTGTGAATTGCATTGAAGATCGGTGTTGAAGACCGAGTATTTGTGAAAGCGATAGGATGACCTATCAATTGTCTCTGCACTGGGTAGCTCCTGGTATAGAGATTCCTTAAGTGATGGGAAATTCGATCGGGATTGTGAATACCCGGATTGCAAGGGCTTCGTAAGAAGTGCCTTCGGTTTTGTTCGAGCCCGGAACAGACTTGTATGGATTGTATGTCTGACATTACAAATTGAGATATAAAGAAGATTTCTTTCAAATATATTTCTGTTGGTGGCGGAGAATTTATTCTTTTAGCTTAACACCCTTCTCTGAGACGTACGAGCTCAGAGGTTATGTAGTTGAATGTTATCAGCGATATATTCCCAATTTGGTAATGTGACATGCTGAGTGATGCTGAAATGATCATTGTGTTGATTATTTGTGATAGGATCGTTTATTTGATCGTCTATCTTTGTGATCATCTCTATGATCATTTGTTGACCCAAAGCATGGCTTTTGTATAAAGTATGTTTTTGTGGACGTGACTTCGTCGAACCTCACACCCCGTGAATGGTCAAAACAGGAAAGAAGCAGCAAGGTTATGAGGGGTAGCGCCCTTTAGGATGTGTGCATTTCCTTCTGGAAAAGGGTGGTATCATGGTATGTAGCCCAGATGCTTACTCATGTTGAAAACACTTTATGATTGTGTGAATTGATTACGAGATCTCGGTTAAAAGGTCCCAAAGGACCGGGGGATGGCATATTCGGTCAGTTGTTACTCAGTTAGGGGTAACCCGGCCTTGTGTTGGTAGAGATCCGGTTTGGTTCTCGGGGATGTCCATCCAGAGGCATTCTCATGTGGCAATGGGAAGTTCCTTGGCCTGATCATTCGTTGGAAATCCAAAGAAACAATACGTGACTTGTACGGTTTTAGTTGTAGAACCTGCCATCTAATATGGTAGCTATTAGTAGGCATAATATAATGGTACCTATGCTGGCAAAGATTTATATTCTACTTTCGAAATGAATTTTCAACACTATGCACTAGTAATAATATCAAATGTTCTTTTTAAATGCGTATCAAGCATGTTTGACTATCATAAGGAGAAATCTTCTCCAAGTCTGCGTTTGCATTGTGTGTGTGGCAGGAGGTCTTATGGTAGTCTCATTTTTAAAAAGCATTGCGAATTGAATTTAAAAATATTCCTCTATTTTGATTTTAAAGATAAATAAACTGTTTTGAGTTCTCACACCAGTCACATGACTGACTCGGAGTTTATTGTTTTCCTTCCTAAACTCTGGGTGCCCACCAATTTCCACACGGGCAGTCAAGAGTTAGGTTTATCAGGATATTCTGGATATTCTGGAGTTGCTGGAGGCAAGCTGGATGGCATGGCGTATACTACTATATAGTATTTCTTTTTCCGCTACACTGTTTGTTGTTGTTGTTGGACACTCTGATGATATGATGTAATGAAATGTGATGTAATGTAATAACTGATATAGTTCTTTGTTTAAAGATTATTCATTTATTATTATATGTTGTTCCGCTGCGAATTGTGAGATTCTGATGTTGTTCTGTTGTTTTCTGTTCCGTTCTATGTTCTCTATTCTCTTTTTCTTCTATTTTAAAATTTTCTATCTTCTGTTTTCTCTTCCCTCTATTATCTATCTTCTCTCTTCTTCTTCCCTTTTCTTTTCTTTTTTTCTTTTTCTTAAAACCCTCAGTGTTCGGTTTTCCGTCGTTCGATTGCTCGGCAGTCGATAAAGTGAGTGTCGATGTTGAAATTTCGGAAGACGAAGAATCGGGTCCGGACAAAAAAAGCTTGTTTGAATATGTAGTTTGAAATTAAAATGGTTTGGGAGAATTTCATATTTTAAATTGATTTTAAAGGCTGAAATTTCATTTAGAAAAGTTCTATACTAAAATAGCGATAACTTGATATTTGTAAATCCAAATGAGATGAATCTTTATGAAAATGGAAGAGCATTCAGTAAAAAATAAAGTTTGTTTTTACCGCTTTTAAATATTTTGCTTTTTACTAAGTCTAAAATGAGTTGGAATATGGATAGACAGTTCTTCCCTATTACAAAATTCTCTAAGATTAAGCTGAAAGTAAATTTGACATAACTTTCAAACCGTAAATCCGATTTTGATCATCTTTATATTGCTGGAAAGAATAAACTGAGTAGAAAAACTTTTATTTTTTAAAGTTTTTTAGATTTTGTAAATTGCTGAGTCAAAATGGGACTTCTTTACAGCGGGTCTGAAATAAAATTGTTCTATTTCCCTCAATAGTTAAGTGTAGCATTTCTTGTTTATGATCATGAACTAATATCATATATTTGAGTTAAGTATAGGTGAAAAGAAGATTGCTGGACTATATTTTGAGCAAAAAGAATATATATAAGTTTGTGCAAACTAGCTTAAAAAAATGCTAAAAAGGAAGGTATGTTTTCGAATTAATTTTAAAGTGTTAAATAATGATATATATTGTGTTTCCGACCTAATGGTCCATGTGTATTATATAAGTCATTTTTACAATGTTGTATACGGCCTCCGTACAAAGAAGACTCCGTCGATTTTTTTTTCCAGAAATTTCTAACACTTAAAAAAAATTGAGAAACAAATTGAAAATAATAATAATATGTATTGCAAATTAGAGGATGAACAACTTAAACTTTATTTACTCTAATGAAGAGTAATTAAGTTAATTTAAAAATCTAAGTAAGAAGCTTTGCAAATTTTCGAGTGTTGAAAATCAGAATTTTAAATCTTGTAGATAATGGGTTAGAAAACTTTAAGCATATTTGTTTAGTAAGAGAGAGTTAAAAATCTATTCCTTGGGTCTTAACTTGCCTTTGTGCAATAATTTTACGATTGCAATTATGCAATTCTTTGAGTCTGGTGGTATTGGTGGGAAAACCACCTACATCTTGTTGGGTTTTTTTTCCGTAATAGTGGCCAATATTATATCGGTATGACTCCCTTCGTAGTGTTATAAGGAAAGTTGTATTGATTATCATCTTGCAGGCTGTAGTTCGGGATAAAGTTATGACTAAATCCCGACTCTGTTCGTAAAGCTTCTTAGGAATCAATCTCACTCGATTTACCGGTTGCGTAACATCCTATCCATGTTTTTTCTTCAAATGCGAAACGCCTTCGAAATAGGGATGTATTGCTCGTAAAAATTCAATGGTTCGTAAATCCTGGTAATTTCACTTAGGAAACCTTAGAATTAATCGAGCAATCTTATCTTAATTTTCTATCATCTTGTTTATAGGGTGAGAAAATTTTAAACTCGAGCTTATCTATCTTCCTTTGATTGTTGAAATAAATGTGTTAATACAAACTCTTCTCTAAAAATTGCGAGGACGCAATTTTTATAAGGGGGTAGTCTGTAATAACCCTGGTTTTGAGGATAAATGAGAAAATAAAGTTTTGGTAACTTTATTATAATAATTTGAGTTGATAATAAGTGGAAGATGATCTTTATTGGGTGATAAAGCAATAATTTTATTAATTATTGTCATTGCTTCTTTTAATAAATTTTAAAAGAATTCTTAAAATGTGTTATATTTAATAAAAAGGGTGAAATTGGGTTTAAAAGTATGTTTTGATTATGAATTGGGGTTTAAAGTAGTCTTCCATATATATTTTTCCAAGTAAGAAAACAATTTTTGTTGATTTTAGAAGTTAGAAATGTGAACTTTTGCATTTATTGGTGAAAAGGATGTATTTTTGTAAATTAAGGTTTATGATAATATAATGTCTTAAAAATAAAGATTAATTTTTTTATATGATAGAAAATATTCTATTTTGTATGTATATAAATCTACGTATTTTATTTGAGTGAAAACTTGAAATTATTGGTTGGTTAGATCCATTGCATTAGTGTTCATATGTATTAAGTGTTAAAATAAATAAACATAGGCTAATTATTCAATTTGGGTCCAAACTCATTATTTCTTAGCCCAACTTGTTAGTAAACTAGAAAAGAAAAAGAAAAAAAAGAGTACGTACATTTCTTTTTCTTCCTGCTGTGTATTCCAGAAGGCTTTAGAGAAGAGAAACCCATTCCCTCTTCAAAATCTTCAAATTAAAACTCAAACCTTGTGTTTTTAAAATCAAGTTGAAGCTAAATCTACAGTTGTATAGGTTGTAGAAGCTTAAATTCAAGCCAAACTTCTTCCTTTCAGCGGGTAATCCGGGTTGTTGTTTCGATATAGCAAGGTGAGTTGAAAACTCACAATCTCTAGCATAGATTAAGATTTCAAGGTTAGAAATCCCAATTTTATTTTTATTGCATGTTCATTTGAAAACCACTGTTAGTAAATTGGGTATAAATTTTTCGTTTTATATCAGAATTTGATTTTTTAAAGTTTGGAAAGCTTGAAGAAAGTGTGATAACTTTCATGTTAAACACTTTTGCAAATATTGAGCATAGACGGTTGGAAATCCAATACAAATTCGCTGTCCTGTCATTGTAAAATTGTGACTTTCTATGTTATATGTTGTTGGTAATTTGATCATAACTTTTTCTTTAATGTCCAAATATGATGATTCTTGAAGTTCTGGAAACCCGGGACCATGTTATAAAACTTTCATGTTGTATGTTTTTGAAAATTCTGTGATTTATCGGATTAGAATTGGGTTTGAATCTGATACATGCTTTGTTGTGTCAAATTTCTAAGTTGAAATCTGAAATAAAAATGATCGTAACTTTTTATTGGTAAGTCGTAATTGAGTGAGCTTTTTTGCTTATGAAAGGAGTTTTTATATGAAACAGATTTTATGTTTTGTGTTTTGCATAATTTTGAAATTTAAATGTTCAAAAACTTGTTTTTTTGTCGCTATCCTGTTGATTAAATGACAGAATTAACAAACTCAAATCTGAGAAATTGTTTCAATCGTAACCTTTGAATTATATGTCCGAAATAAATGATCTTTTTTTTGTTTAAAAGAAAAATCATTTATCTACAACTTTCATGTAGTGAGTTTTCTTTAATTTTAAAGTTAGCTATGTCAAAATTGAATTTTCTTTCAGCTATTACGAGAGCAAAATATATATTTGATTTGTGTTTGAAGCTGAAACAAAATTAGACATAACTTCTTCGTTTTTTAACCGAATTAAATAATTTTGGATGTTCCGAAAAGCTTAGGTCATGTACTATAAGTTTCATTCTTTTTTTTTATAATTTTAAAGTTTGCATGGTCGAAATTATGGTTGTATGTAGCTGTCCGGAGAGCAAGATGACAACAACAAACATTCATTGAACTTAGAATTGTATTAGCTTAATTGTGCTCCCATTCTTATTCGATTTTAATGTTGTTTTGAGATGATTTGAGAGATATGATTCCTATCAATAGGCTAGCTATATTTGGATAATTTGAAACGCAAATTTAAATAAAATATAAATTCATTTTGGGTTAAATTTGAATTGAATTCGTGCTGAATTCAAGTTATCGGTCTTGAGTTATCTTTCTTGTTTTTCATTGTTTTCGAGCATGGTTTTCACTAAACAATTTTGAGGTGATTTTTTTGAAATAAATTGAAGTTTTAGATTATTATTATATAATATTTTATAATTATTTTCTAATATAAAATCTATTTATTTCCTATAATAAAGGAATCTCAAATATTGGATTTATTAATCTTTTCGGGAAAAAGTTTTAAAAGCTTGTTTTCTCTAGTAAACTATTTTAAATATAAAACACACAATGTTGCACTATTCGAACGTATGAGAAAGAGAATTAAATGATTTAGTAATACGAGTGGTATGGGACATGTGCGTTTACTATTTCGGTTAATTCCGGACTTGTACGATCGAAACTATCTGGGTTATGATTTCTGAGTTACTTAGCCAATTTATGGCGGGTATTTGAGATTATTCCTATATTTAGGAATTATTTGGGAAGGCCAATATTTGGCGAGTTTTATGGTTTGATATTTCTACTTTGAGATTTATGGTTTATGAGGTACCATCACGATGTTTTCAGTTTTCGATAAGATAAGACAAATTACGATGCCATTTAATACTTGTCGATGAGATGAGACGAGTATGGTGTCTCTTTATCATTCGCCAATGAGATGAGGCGAGATATGATTTTCTGAGTTTTATGATGTTTCAGTGTGGCATCGACTAGCGGCTAGTAAACCGCTAAGTGCGAACGTGTGGTATGAGACACACGTTAACACTTTTGGGTTCCTATCCATGAGTTGTGACACATTCACGGTGTTTACCTAACAGAACTGCTTTGAGAGGTGTTAGCGACCTTTTCATGAGGATTAACTGCTTTGGGAGGTGTTACGACCTTGTTAGGGCTGACAAAACGGCAGCAACCTTGTCATAAGGACGAACTGCTTTGAGAGGTGTTGGCGACCTTGTCTGAGGCTTCGGCCGTTTGAGTTTAGCACGTGCAGCATTGCTTTAGCATTGCAATCGGGGATTTGGCCAATCCGGGTTTTCTGAGTTTTCTGTTTTATTGTGATTTCACCATTTTAAGATGTTTTATTACATCGATAGCTTAGTGCTATATGAGATGTTATGTATATGGTGATTTCATTTATGTTGTTTTGAACTCTTATCGAGTTCCTTGAGTTATGAGGTTGGATGATTTCATGATTTTATAGGATATTCTGGGTTTTGCCAGTTTGGTGAGTTGAGATTTAGATTTATATAAATTTATACCAAGGAGAAGAGGTATAATTGAATTTGGAGATTCTTCTATATTTGAGTTTTGAATCATCCTATATGAGAATGTTTTATGTTTGCCATTTTGGTGAGAGTTTGTATTGATGTTTCCCCTTTTAAAGAGATTTGGTTCATGGAAACTAGGTATACATTTTGGGATGTCGCCGATGATATGAGGCGAGTGTTTATATTATTTGAGTATTATTGTTGAGTTTACCTCTTTTAAGGCCTTTGTATACTTAAGTGACATTGTTTCACTTAAGTCATGAGTATTTGTTCTTTCTTTTGCCTCTTCTCATTTGAGAAGAATTATCACCTTGTATCTTATGCTTCATATTATCGCCTATCCTTACTTACTGATTGTTTTAGCTAGACTGACCCGTGTATTTTATACTCGGGTCAGACCGAGTTGTTTTGGGTTAGATATCAGTTTCGGGACATAGCTTTGATGCATCTGCTTGGATATCAGCCTGACATTTTTGTGTAGCATACATTTCTTTCTACTTGGCTCTGATGTATATTTTGAATCGATGTAGATAGTGTGGTCTCTGAACCACCTTTGTATATCGTTTTGTATTATACTGGGATGTATCCGTGTATATGTATTTATATACATGACGACTACTGTTCTATGATACGATATGCATTCTATTATTGTATTATTTTCTGATAGATCCATTAGCCACCTATAGTTTTGTATTAAATATTTATTGGATATGTCGATCCACTTGAGTAGGAAAAAAATAGGAAACAATTGTCGACGTATTCAATAGTTATTTAAGACAATGCTATAGATGGTCGCTCATAACTAGCTCTATTCTCTGCATTAGCAAACAGAATTACCCAGCAATTCTCTTTGTGAATGTGGGTCTCAGGGTGGGGCATTACAGGTTTACATGATAAATCCATAACCATTTAAAATAAAACTAAATTTATTAACTCTAAATATTTCCTTCCATTTATTTATACTAGAATTATTCATTAAATCCAGTTATAAATATCATACCTTTAAAATTTCCAATTTAAATAAGTTAACATCAACTTATGGAGTTAAATTTTTTAAATAAGCTCAATTCAAATTAAATTTCCAATTTATCATTCAATCTTAATTTTTTTGAATCATTAAAAATTCTATATATATATATGCAAGATCTTAAACTTGTACTTAATCATATAATATAAATTATCAAATGCCATTTTTCAACTTATTCATTTTTATGTAACAAATTTATGCATAGCTTAAATTCAACAATTTAACTATCTATGTATATATAAAATATATTTATATCATATCCAAATTAAATATTTATTAAACCGTATCATTTCCAAACCATAAAATCATTTCAAAAATAATTATATATATATATATACCGCGGTGCCTGTATTTAATTTTCTATCATATGGTCAAGTGATACGGATATTTATCATTTCAATCCGCAATTTAAATAAAAATAAAAATGCGGTTGTATATCATTTCAAACCGCAATCCCGAATGAAATGAAAATGCATGATAACTTGCAGTTTATATAAGATAGAACACATCATCCATTCACCCAATATCAATCATCAACCAATTTATTTCAATCATCATCAATTTAAACAAACATCAATATATAGCATATAAAATATAACAGGTAATAAATAACAGTTATTAACTAACAGTTTATATTCAACAATAAATTTATTAACTGTTTAACTATCAGTTTATATGCAAATAAATAAATTTTAACTGTCAATTTATATGCCATAATAAAATTTATTAACAGTTAAATTAAATAAATGCGATTTAACAGAGATGATGAAAAAAACATGCCAAACGGTCATAAATAAATTTCTACTCATATCTTAGTCAATTTAACAGACATAGTAAATTTTAGAAGTTGTGAGTGGGTTAAAACACTCACCTTTTGAATTTAAATTCAATTTAAACCCAAAAATTTGACGGTCTCCAAATTCATCCAAACCAGCGTCATCAGGTCCGGAATTTAATTACGATCCTAACAAAAAAATTGCCGTCAATTGGATCACGTATAAGAAAGTTATGAATATTTTACGAATTGAAAAAGAAAATTAAATAAAACAAAATAAACAAACAAACCTAATTTATTTTTATGCCACGTCAGAAGTCAACCTGTCATCTTCCTTTCCCTCACGCGTTTCTTCTACAGGGTTTCGAAACCCTACCCAACGAACGAGACCGGCCGCCGCTCCCTATAGCCCAAAGCGCTTCCACCACATCCGCCTTCCCATCGATCAGAACACGCGAGCATTACCACCACTCCGAGCCGCACGTCATCCCTTCGACCGGCCCTCTAAGCCGTCGCCGCCACTTCTTAGGCAGAGCACGAGATTGGTCCATCCTTTGTCAATTTCGCACGCCACCAACACCCTAAAGACTCAAGTAACCGTATGGATCCATGTACCTCGACGCCCTCTACCTGTCTATACAACACGATCGTTGAACGGAGTCAGATCCACCGTTAATCCTCCATGATGACGTACAAACGGCAGGGAAGAAACCATGATTTCTGGACAAATCGAAACCCAGATCAAAAAATGAATTGCACCATTGAATTACGCTCGTCGAGGGCATTAACATATAATTTTTTGGAAATTTTCTGAGGACTTTGAATTTTTGTTAGATTTTTGAATAGAATTGGATCTGAAATTTGCATCCATTGAGGAAGAGAAAGAGTTGAGGAAAAATGAACGCACAAACAAAAGAAAATAGATGGAAGCTAGGGTTTATAATCGACTATTTATATGTAGGGTTGAAATAGAGTAGATAGACCGGATAAATGAACGTGCGGAACAAAATATGGCCTGAAAATCCCTTTCTGACCCCGGAACGAAATTGGATAAACCATATATATCACAATAGGTATTTTAAAATATTCTGAACGCGATGGAAAAAGTTTCACGTCCAAATTCCATCGTACGAAGAAGTTATGCTGAAAACAATATTTTTAAATTGATTTCAAATTGATTTCGATTAAATCGATTTCAAGGCGTTTCGCGTTCATACGATCAAACGACAAGTCCGATTGCTACGAAACTTGAAACCCTACAATAATTCACTGATACAGATCCGATGAACCTAGTTTCGTCGGAATCCAAGTCCGTGACCAAAATGGCTATTTTTATATTATTTAAATAAATTCAACATAAATAAATTAAATTAAATTTTATATCTAGATTCTAAAATTGACCCATTTTATTAATTTTAAAAATTCTTAATCATTTACAAACATTCCAACAAGTTTAGATGTCAAATAAAAGAAGGTAAATTTATAAATTTCAATATAAATCCTTAATTTCATTAAATTCGCAAATTATAAATAATATCCTAAAATTTCGTTTTGTTAAATAAAATAATTAGTATTCCATTCATTCCTGTCAAACAGATGGATTAAATGTTGAATTCCAAATTATCACACAACTTTCTCATATCATTTTTATTTCAAATAACGAATTACTTAACTAATATTCAATCTCATTTAATTGTAATTAAATTCAATTATTATACTTTAAGTTTCCATATAAATAAATAAATCCTGATTCCCATTCTTAAACTCACTATTTATCATATTACCATCCTGGGTACCATTTATTTTAATATATATATATATATCCAGATACTTTAACATTTTTCAATTGTTTATCTTAGTTGCATAACATTAAATTTATATTTATTGCAATGGTTTCTGGTTTAATTGAATGAACTAAGTATATAACTCATAACAATTGTTGTAAAACTCTCAATCCTGCATTAATAAGTTTGTTATTTCCACTCACATATTATAGATATTTACAGGTATAGGGTTTTTATTCAATAACTATTTATTATATATTAATTAGATAAATTCACTATTTAAGTCCGTTTTAAATTTATTACTAAATATCCATTTACCTTTCCCATCAAATTTGAATTCCATCAAATTAATATAACCAATCAAATTTTTACTCACACTTTATTATAAACCTAAAATTTGCAATTCATTATCTTGTATTGATGTCATCCAATTTCTATTTATTATTATAGCTTACAATCTATATACATTCATTGATTGATTTCTATTTGCCTTTGTTTCCTTATATTCAGTTCTTAGCTTAGTATGACAAATTTATGGTGCTCCATCAAATTGACAATTCATTTCAATTGTTAATATTTAGCTTAAATTTCTATGGTTGCATTTCATTTACACTTCCGTTACTACGATAATAATTAGTAACATTTATATCATCAACACATTATAATTACTTACCCTTTAATGAGTTTGATTTCCAAATAAATTTGTTGACCACTTAATTAGGCAGTTTATACTAATATGTTATCATACCCATAAATCTACGCTTATAACTAATTCCTACATTTGAATAAATTATTAAATTGAGATGTTCATTAAAATTTATAAATTATTAACTTGTACTAACATGATTTCTTTAATTTATTCCAATTGACGTTTACATCTTTTATTGCATTAAATCAATTTAATACTTTCATAAATTTCTCATATTAAATTTTATATCCAGGTAAGAATATTTTCTACTTAATTCATTTGAATTTCTATTCAAATTTCTATAAATAGGTTTTAAGTCACCATTTATATAATTTATTTTAGCCTTTATTTTAATATTAATTTACCCCCTTTATTATTTCTACTAAAAATAAATTGCAAAATCCCATTTAATTAAAATCTTTAATTGTCGAAATTTACGGGTCATTACACAACTATAAAAGCATATCAACACAAAATAAGAAATTTGGAATAAGAAGTTCACCTCAAAGAGCACGAGAAAGTAAGTTCGGATGTGTTCGCTCAATGAATTCTCTGGATTCCCAAGAACAATCCTTAGGATTTGAAGACGATTGAAATTTCATGAGAGGAACATCTTTATTTCGAAGGCGTTTAATCTCCGAAGCAATGATATGAATAGGATGTTGCTCATAAGTCAAATTTGGTGAAACTTCAATTTCTTCCACAACACCGGGCTCAAGAATAGAATCGGAATCCCGAAGGCATTTCCGTAATTGAGAAACGTGAAACACATCATGAATGTCTGAGCCGGTAATGAAAGGCGATAAGCCACGGAACCAATATGTTCGATGATGGGAAATGGACCAATATATCATGGTGCTAACTTTCCCGATCGACTAAAACGTACAACACCCTTCATAGGTGAAACACGAATAAACACAAAATTGTAATTTCCTTCTTCGGTTATCGACATAGGATTTTTGCCTACTTTGAGCCTCTTTCAACCTATGACGAATAAGGTCAATCTTTTGGGTGGAATCACGAATAAAATCTGGACCAAGAACCAGCTTCTCACCGGCCTCAAGCCAACAAGAAGGAGATCGGCACGGTCTTCCATAGAGTGCCTCAAAAGGTGCCATACCAATACTGGATTGGAAGCTATTATTATAGGAAAACTCAACATGAGAAATATGATCTTCCTAACTTCCACCAAAATCAAGAACACATGAACGAAGAAAATCTTTAAGAGTTTGATTCACAGGCTCGGTTTATCCATCGGACAGAGGATGATAAGCAGTGCTAAAGTTAAGCTTCGTTCCCAAAGCTTTTTGAAGACTCTTCTAAAATCCACTAGTAAACAATGGATCACGATCACTAACAATAGAAGAAGGAAATCCATGCAAGTTTACAATTTCTTTAATAAAGAGTTTGGCCAAGAGAGGAACGGTTCGATTGGACCGAATAGGAATAAAATGGGCGGATTTAGTAAGTCTATCAACTATCACCCATAAGCTATCATGACCAGAACGAGAATGGGGAAGGCAGGTCAATAAAATCCATGGAAATTTGATCCCACTTCCAAATTGGAATTTCTAAAGGTTGCAATAACCAACCGGGCCATTGATGCTCGGCCTTGACAAGTTGGCAAGTCATGCAACACTTAACAAAGTTAGCAATATCAGATTTCATTCCCTCTCAATAGTAAAGTCGCTTCATATCCGCGTACATTTTACTACTACCGGGATGAATGGTAAATTTTGAACGATGAGAATCTTCTAAAATATATTTACGAAGATCACTAATATTTGGCACGATAAGTCTACCAAATTTTCGAATGCCGCCACGAGAATCAATATCAAAGTCTTTCAAACCTTCAATATCAATTTTATCCCTAAAATTTTGGCCAAGAAGAGCCAATTCGGGATCTAACCTTTGGGCTTCAAGAATGCGGTCTTGAAGAGAAGGATGAGCCTCAAGGCTACATAAAACAAGAGATGAACATAAATCGGAAACACGATCTCGATTCTCACAAGTGGATAAAACCCGTAGATCATTCCATTCGGATATCATCATAGAAACAACCGCTTGTTGCTTGCGACTAAGTGCATCGGCAATACGATTTCTCTTTCCGGGAGTATAAAGAATATCTAGATCGTAAGATCCAAGGAACTCGAGCCAACATTGTTGACGCAAATTAAGTTCCTTTTGGAAAAATAAATACTTCAAAGATTTATGATCGGTATAGAGAATAAATTTCTCTCCCAAAAGATAATGACACCAAATTCTAAGAGCGAAAACAATAGCCGCGAGCGCTAAATCATGAGTGGTATACCTAGACTCTGCTGGCTTCAATTGCGTAGAAGCATAAGCAATAACACGTTCTCTTTGCATAAGAACGGCACCTAAACCAATGCGACTAGCATCGGTATAAACAATAAATTCTTGATTCCCCTCGGGAATAACAAGAATAGGAGCAACGGAAAGGAGTTCTTTTAATTTCTGAAAAGAAGCTTCACATTTGTCTGGCCAAATGTATTTAACACCTTTCTTTGTTAAGCTAGCAAGAGGCACAACAATTTTAGAAAAGTCTTTAATAAAACGACGGTAATAACCCGCCAATCCGAGAAAACTATGGATTTCCGTCACACTCCCCGGTCACCTCCAATTTTGAATCGCTTCAATCTTTGAAGGATCCACGAAAATTCCGGATTCGGAAATAATATGACCGAGAAATTTCACACGAGATTGCCAAAAGTGGCATTTAGAAAAATTTTCTTTCAATTGATTGCTCCTAAGAGTTTCCAACATAATTTGAAGATGCTTTTCATGCTCCTTCTCGGTTTTAGAACACACAAGAATATCATCAATAAAGATGAGAACAAATCGATCGAGGAAGTCTTTGAAAACTTTATTCATAAGGTCAACGAAATAAGCCGGAGCATTCGTTAAACCAAATGGCATAACAAGCCGTTCATAAGATCCATAATTATTACGAAACGATGTCAAAGGAATGCTAACCTCTGCAATACGAAGCTAATGAAAACCGGTTGCTAAGTCTAATTGTGAAAAGACTCTAGCACCACTAAGCTGATAAAATAAATCATCAATCCGCGGTAAAGGATATTTATTCTTGATAGTAAGATCATTAAGCTTGCGGTAGTCAACGCAAAGCCTAAGTGTACCATCATATTTCTTCACAAAAATAGCCAAAGCTCCTCAAGGAGAGGAACTAGAGCAAATAAATTGCTTCGTCTCCAATTCGGATAATTGTTTGCGCATCTCCTCATTTTCTTTATTGGACATACGATAAGGAGGACAAGTGACAGGTTGAGCTCTAGGGATGAGATTAATTTTGAACTCAATTGCTCGCTTAGGTGGCAATCCTAAAACGAGCTCAAATATGTCAGAAAATTCACGAACAACGTGAATAAGAGAAATGACATCTTCCTCATCATCATTATCATCATTATGAGGATTTAAAGAATATAAAAATGCTGCCATGCTGGAATCCGAATCTTTAAGATCAAAAGAAATCTGCATAACAGATTGAGGATGTCGAAGATGAATAGTCCACTCAGGACAAAGGATTTGAGCTTCATAGCGGTTAAGCCAATCCATTCCCAAAATCATTCCAAAGCCTAAGTAGCGCAAACATGCAAATCGGCTCGGAAAGAAAAATGACATAAAATAATCTCGACATATTTACAAAGCAAACTGAAAGTTACAGATCCACCAACTGGATTCGCAATTCTAAGAAGTCATTAAACACATAACATCCAAATAAAAGTATCAACAAGTTCTTTTGAAATAAAAGAGTGGAACACACCCGTATCAAAAAGGACTCGAATAGGATGATCACGAAATAAAATAATGCCATCAAGGAGAGGATGAGAAATACCTTGACCACGAGAAGTGTTACTAGGAGTTTGCACCACATTAAGCTTTCCCTACTTCCTGCCTTGAAGTTTGGGACACGAAGATATATAATGACCCGGGCTTTTGCAATAGCGATAAGCACGGGGCTTTGAACACTTATTCGCATAATGGTCCTTAGAACCACAGTTGTAGCATTGCCTACCACTTGAGGTAGAAGTCTTAGTTGTCGGAGAGGCTTGCTTCCCTTTCTGATTGTTGGGATAAGGACCTTTGAACTTATTAGGCCTTTTCTTGTTGGTGAAGTTCGGTTTAGCACTCCCAACCTCAACATCACTTACTCTATCAGCCTCTTCAAGTCGAAGAGTGATATCAATGAGTTGATCAAAGGAAACTTCTAATTTTAGTAGTAATGGCTTCCTGAGATTTTTGTTCAAGCCATAGACAAACCTTTGGTTCTTCTTCAATGGGGTGTTTATGTATTTAACCCCGTATTTAGAAAGTGACTCGAAGGATGCGATATAATCTGCCACAGAGGATTCACCTTGAACAAGGTCAATGAAACGACGAGCCAATGTTACTTTGTCAGCTTCTGGCACAAACATTAATTCGAATCATTCCCGGAATTTCTCCCAAGTAAGATCCGCTTCATTTATTTCAGAAATCAGAAGCTCGTACCAGTCTAATTCTCTTTCTTGGAGCATACTAGAGGCCACCTGAACTCGGTGAAGATCAATAAGATTCATGAGAAAAAGATTTGATCGTATGATTTTAGCCAAGCCTGGACTTCAATAATGGTTTCAGAACCTTTAAATGGTTTCCCACCCAAATGGGTAAAATCGTTGCACAAACTTGCAAATCCAGACTTAGGGTGAGTAGTTTCAGAATTATAATCGGCTGCTTGAGCATTCTTTACTAGATCAAGAAGCTGCTGGGCAGACATAAATACTCCATCCTGGGGAGTAGCACTAGATCGACCAGCGCTGGGACGGCGAGGTCTAACCATTTCTCTTCATTAAGAATGAAAGAAGAAGAAGAAAAAAGTTATTCACAAAATGAATATCAAACAATAATGATTGATAAAACAAGGAATCACAAAAGAAAATAGGATAGGACGGTTCGAAGACCCGAATAAAATCCTAAGGCATGACTCCTAAGATGTACTTAGGAAGATTATCCTTGTTAAATTATTCTACATTATTCCGAAGTTTGGCTCTGATACCAAGCTGTGACGCCCCCACATCTATACCCACTCTAGCCATGGACACTACGGGGTAATGCCGTTAACTAGCACGGAGAATAAGGCTGTTGAGGAGCGACCATCCGTGTAATTGCTTTGTGCGAGCACCGATATGCAAGATAAAATATAACATGCATTTCATCTCAAAAGGAAATCCGACATACTGAAACAAACTCAAAGCTACTACACAGTGGCTATATAATCTTCGGAAACAAATATAGAAATAAACATAACTTAAATCAGTCACAGATAATTGAAATCACTAAGGCGGAAACATATATGAATATAACACTTGAAAGTGTAAATCAGAGTAGTGGTCAAAAAGATCCATAATATAACAAAAGAATAGTTACAAGAGCTTCACAAAAGAATAAGTATACATCAATGAGTCTTTATCTCAATTGTATACAACCAAAAACTACTAATCGAAGTAGTTGCCAAAAGTCAAGATAATAATATGCCCAAACGAGGAGTCAAGCAGAAGCACCTGTAACATCTCGGTCTGACCCGAGTATTATTTAATAAGAAAATAATAAACGGATCAGTCTAACTATAAATATTAGATAAAATGATATAGAATAAGAGATATGACAAAAATGTAAGATAACTATAAGCCATACTATGATAAGTTTGTAATTGAAAATCAATAAGAGATTAATCAATATCACAAGAATCTTCTCAAAGATAAAAAGGATTGTCATACTCTTTATTTCATTTACCAAACCATAAATATTGACAATTATACCAATGCCAATCACAAAAGTTAATGACACACAAATTCAATAATGCACAAATATTGATAAAACTTATCAATGTAAATCAAGAAAATTGGTGAAAACACAAATTCTAGAAATCATCAATGGAAATCCAGAAATCATGAAAAGGCGGAGGCCTATCACAAAGGGGGAGTATGAAAACTCACCAAAACATGTATCACAAAGCAGAACGCTATTCCATGGTTGCTAACCATTTATTTTGAGCCGAGGCTCCACTAAACGGCCCGAAGACCATGGGTCGCAACCCTACCAATGTGAGTCGAAACACCACAAAAGTGGGGTTTAGTCTCCCTCGTAGACAAAGAGACATTGCACATTGCTAGTCTAAATCACAAAAATGATCATCATCGATCACAAGAAGTGTCAATTACACTAAGCTAGTAAATATACGAGTTTAGCATCATGTCCGATAACCACTAGCTTAACTTAAATATTTATGAACAAATTGTAGATCTCCACTATAAAATTGTCACAAGAGATTCATCGAACAAGTCCAAGAATTAACCAGTGAAGTAACCGCAAGCGTTTCATACCACTGGTTTTACTAAGCCGTTTAATTAGATTTCTCATACGAGTGAGGTAAAGGTTTGTATATACTAGTAGATTGGAAAACGGTTTATGAAATGAGCTTGATATTTAAAATAGAGTTGAAATCGTTTTGATAAAAGAGTTTTGATATTTACTACTAGTATTGAGACCTTTATATTTTTAAAGTGAAAAAGCACAAAAATGATTGTAGAAACAATCAGCACTAAAATTCACATACAAAGACGTGAATTAATTCCAAAGAAATCGATATCAAATCCATCAAAATGGATATTTCCAAAAATCCCATATTAGAAGTCATCAAAGTCGAATAATTGATAGCATCATCTAGGAATTAAAACGACTCGACAAAAATTGGAATCATAAACAAAATAGGAAAAATTAGGCATAATAGGCAATTAGGAGCAGGTCAGTCGATTGGCTCAATGAGTTCGGTCGACTGACTGCAGGAAACAGAGACTTCCTGTCTCGGTTATCTGCCTTTGGTACGCCGATTGGCTACAGCCAGTCGACTGGATTCAAAGTCCAGTCGACTGATTGGAACCTAGGCAGTTTTTTCTGCCTATACAAATGACGTGCAAACCAAACCAATTCGCGACCGATCGAGCAATGGCGCTAGGGATTTATGCCAATCGGCAACCCGGCCATATAGGCTCTTCGATGCATCACCAAGGACATGTTCAAGCATCCATAAAACGATTTTCATAGGTTTTGCCTCCAAAGCACCAAAAGTTGGAATATATACCAAATCAATCCAAAGCAAAAGCAAATGCACATGAATAAGTGTTAGGAATTCATATCCAACATCAAAGATAGACATAGACATAGATGTGAGATAAAAATGTCACCTTTTTACACAAAAACACAAGAGAGATGCTTAAGAACAAACTAAGGTTGATTTCTCTTTGATAACACCTCTAGGATCTTTAATCTATAAACAAAGGAGAAGATTTTCTTAAGTTAGGTTTAGAAAATTTCTGAAATTGAAGAGGTATAGAGATGGAGAAGATGAAGAGAAGACTTACCAAAGCTTCTTCTTTTGAGTTTGGAGCTAGAATTCGTATTGCAAAGGAAACTAGGGTTTTGAATTTTAATTTCCCATTCCTCTCTCCATTGTTGCTAAAGTTTGAGTATTAGGAAATAGAAATGAAGCAATGAAGAGAAGAGGGCTGAAGCTTGGGTCTAATGGGCTGAAACAAAACCAAAGCCCTAAGTGAAAAGTAGCAAAATTCCACTAACTCCAAACACATCAAATTTTATACTCAAAAAGATCGCAAACGTCATTTTAAACTTAATGGGGGTGGTCTCGAGTCCTAATTTGACCGTTTGCAACAAGTAGCTTTTCAGACAATAGTCCGAGTAACGATGAAAATTTAAAATAAAATATTTAAATATTCAATCGTAAAATATGCGGGTTATTATGATAATTAATTAATTAAAGAATTAATTAATGAAAGTTATTAGGGATAACCACTTATCATAATTAAATGATAATTAATTAAGGGTTAATTAATTAATTAAGGAAAATTAATTAAGAATAATTAAATAATTAAAAATTAATTACTTAATGATTAAAGGTTAATTAATTTATCAATTAAGGTTGATTTAATTAAAAATTAAAGAATAATTAATTTATTATTGAAAGATAATAAATTAAAAAGATATTTGATTAATTAATATTAATTAACCAGGGTTAGTAGTTTATTCATAAGGAATTAATCCGATTTAAATTAACTAGATAAATTAACTAATCTTACTTATGGATATATGAAATGCTTTGAATTGTTTTTTACCCAGATATGTGATGCTGTGTGATATAAATTATTCTTATTTGAGATGTGATGAATGTAATCTATTTATCTACGATGAATGTATATTATTTATTTGTGAATCTATAAATGAAGATAAGCGTTATAGGAATATACCGCTTATCGATATTGATGTGCTCGAATCTATGATGATTGATGATGTTGCACTATTGTGTAAAACCCCTGGACTACACTATACACATATAAATATGGATTGCACGAGGAAATCGGTTAAGTCACATATATTTTGAATTTAAATATTATTTTTGAAAAATTGAATTTTGAATCCAAATGGTTTTGGAAATTATGACGCCCCACCTCTATACTCACGCTAGCCAAGGACACTACGGAGTAATGCCGTCAACTAGCACAAAGAATAAGGCTGTTGAGGAGTGACCATCCATGTAATTTCTTTGTGCGAGCACCGATATGTCATATAGTATAACATGCATTTCATTTCAAAGGGAAACCCGACATACCGATACAAACTCAAAGCTACTACACAGTGGCTCTATGACCTTCGGGAACAAATATAGAAATAAGCATAACACAAATCAGTCATAAATATCCATATCACAATGGAGGAAATAGGTATGAATATAACACATAGAAGTGTACGTCAGAGTAGTGGTCAAACAAGATCTACAATATCACAAAAGAATAGATACAAGTGCTACACAAAAGAATATGTAAAAATCAAGGAGTCTCCATCTCGAATGTATAACAACAAAACCACTAAACTAGAGTAGTTAGTCAAAAGTCAGATAATGTTCCCAAAAGAGAAGTCAAGCAGAAGCACCTGTAACATCTCGGTCTGACCCGAGTATTATTTAATAAAAAAATAATAAACGGATCAGTCTAACTATAAATATCAGATAAAATGAGATAGAAGAAGAGATATGACAAAAAAGTATGATAACAATAATGCCATACTATGAAAAGTATACATTAGACAACACAAAAATCATACAATATCTCATAAAATCTCAAAGCACTAAAAGAATATCGTATTCTTTATTTTATTCACCAAACCACAAATATTGACAAATATATTAATGACAATCACAAAATTGATGAATCACAAATTCTAGAAATCATCAACTAGCAATCCAGAAATTGCAAAAGGGGGAGGCCTATCACAAACGGGAGCATGAAAACTCACCAACACGTGTATCACAAACGGAACGCTATTCCATAGTCGCTAACCATCAATTTGTGTCGAGGCTCCATAAACGGCCCGAAAGCCATGGGTCGCTACCCCGCCAAATTTGATTCGAAACTCCATAAACGGTCAAAAGACCATGGGTCGTTTGCCCATAAAAATGATATGAAGCTCCATAGAACGGGGTACAGTCCCCCACGCAGAAAAAGAGACACCGCATACCGCTAGTCTAAACCACTAAAATGATCATCATCGATCATTAAGGAGTGTCAATTACACTAAGCTAGTAAATAAATGAATTTAGCTTCGTGTCCCATAACCACTGGCTTAACTTAAATATTTACGAACAAATTGTAGATCTCCACTCGAAAGTTTTCATAAGAGTTTCAATCGAACAAGTCCAAAAAATTAGCCGATGAAGTAAACGCAAGCATTTCTTACCACTAGTTTTACTAACCGTTTAATTAGATTTCGCAAACGAATGAGGTGAAGGTTTGTGTATACTAATAGATTGAAAGACGTTTTATAAACAAGCTTTGTATTAAAAACAGAGTTGAAATCATATTTGAGAAAGAGCTTGAATATTTACTATTAGTATAGAAACATTTGTGTTTTAAGGTGACAAATCACAAAATTGATTGTACAAATAATCAATCACCAAAAATTCACATATGAAGACGTGAATTAAATCCATAGAAATCGATACGAAATCGAACAAGATGGATATTCCCAAAAATCTCAAAGTAGAAGTCATCAAAGGCGTTAATAAATGATAGCAACAAATCAGATAATCATAAATCGATAAAAATTGGAATCTCAAGGAAAATAGACAAAATTGGGCTGAAGCAAGCAGGTCAGTCGACTCGACCAGGTGGTCAATCGGCTGACCTAGAGCCTGGAAACTTTTGGGTCTCCAGATCAGTCGATTGGACCATCAGTTCAGTTGACCGATACAGGGATGGAAAATTTTATGCCCTTTGGTTCAGCCGACTGGCCTCTTGGTTCAATCGAATGAACCTGCTTCATCAGTAGTTTCATCCTAGCCCCTTTTTGGGGGCAAAACTCATAACATGGAACGGAAGCGAACGTTCGAACAACGATGACTAGGGATTTACACCTAGCGACAACCCAGCCTTGTATGGCTCTCCGAAACACCCCACTAGCGTGTTCAAATATCAAAGATTGGATTTTTAAAGATTTGACCTCAAAACACCAGAATTGGAATATTCACCAATTCCATCCAAATTAAAACCAAATGAACATAAATAAGTGTTACGAATTCATACCTAACAACAATGATAGCTATAGAAGTAGATGTGATTTCAAAAACTCACCTTTAGACCCAAAAACAATGAAGGAGAAGCTTGAAAGCAAAGGAAGATCAACTACGCTTCAACTTCAACTCTAGAAACTCCAATCTAAGTCTAGAAGCAATAATTTCCCAAATTACGTTATAGGAAATTTCTGAAATTGGAGAGAGATTGAAATGGAGAAGAAGAAGGAAATACTTACCTAAGCTTCTTTTTGATTTTGGAGCTAGAACTTGAATTTGCAAAGAAACCAGGGTTTAGGAATTTCTATTTCCAATATTTTCCCCCATTTTTCAAAGGCTTGAAGTGTTAGAAAATATTAGAATGAATGAAGAGGAGAGGGGGTGGAATTAGGATATAAGATGAGTTGGGTTAGTGGGCTGAAACCCAAACCCAAACCCAAACCCAAAGTCCTAAGTGAAAAGGTCGAAATCCTAGCTAACTCCAAACATATCGATGTTTATACTCAAAAAGGCCGCAGTCATCATTTTGAACTCAATGGAAGAGGTCTCAAGTCCTAATTCGACTGTTAGCAAAAAGAAGCATTTCGGACTAAATTTCGACTAACAATGTTATATTTCAATAAGATATTTAAATATACAATCGTAAAATGTGTGGGTTGTTACAGACTCCCCTCCTTAAAGAAATTGGATCCTCGCAATATTTAAGGACACAAATAAAAGTAACAACCATTAAAGCATGTCGGCACAAAAGAATTTGAAATAAGAAGTTCACCTCAAAGAGCATGAGAGAGTAAGTTTGGATGTGTACGCTCGATGAATTCTCTAAATTCCTAAGAACAATCCTTAGGATTTGAGGACCACTGAACTTTCACAAGAGGGACATTTTTATTTCGAAGGCGTTTTACCTCCGAAGCAATAATACGAATAGGATGTTGCTCATAAGTCAAATTAGGCGAAACTTCAATTTCTTCCACAACAACGAGCTCAAGAATAGAATCGGAATCTTGAAGGCATTTCTGTAATTGAGAGACGTGGAATACGTCATGAATAGAAGAAAACTGAGCTGGTAATAAAAGGCGATAAGCCACGGAACCAATACGTTCGGTGATGGGAATGGAGCAATACATCGAGGTGCTAATTTTTCAGATCGACTTAAATGCACAACAGCTTTCATAGGTGATACACGAATAAACACAAAATCTCCCACAGAAAATTCTAATTTCCTTCTTCGGTTATCGGGATAGGATTTTTGCCTACTTTGAGCTTCTTTCATCTTATGACAAATAATGTCAATATTTTCTGTGGAATTTCGAATAAAGTCTGGATCTACAACCAGCTTCTCACAACCTCAAGCCAACAAGAAGGAGACCGACATGGCCTTCCATAAAGTCCCTCGAAAGTTGCCATACCAATACTAGATTGGAAGCTATTATTATAGGAAAACTCAACAAGAGAAATGTGATCTTCCCAACTTTAACCAAAATCAAGAACACACGCACGAAGAAGATCTTCAAGAGTTTGATTCACACGCTCGGTTTGTCCATCGGACTGAGGATGATAAGCCGTGCTAAAATTAAGCTTCATTCCCAAGGCTTTTTGAAGACTCTTCCAAAATCCACTAGTAAATAATGGATCACAATCGCTAATAATTGAAGCAGGGACTCCATGCAATTTAACAATTTCTTTAGCAAAGAGCTTGGCCAAAAGAGTTACGGCCCGATTGGAACGAACATGAATATAATGGGCAGATTTTGTAAGTCTACCAACTGTCACCCATAGGCTATCATGACCCAAATGAAAACGGGGAAGGCCGTCAATAAAATCCATGGAAATTTGGTCTCACTTCCAAATTGGAATGTCCAAAGGTTGCAATAACCCACCGGGCCTTTATGCTTGGCCTTAACAAGTTGGCAAGTCATGCGACGCTTAATATCCGCATACATTTTACTACTACAGGGATGAATGGTTATGAGAATCTTCTAAAATGTCTTTACGAAGATCACTAATATTTGGCACGATAAGTTTACCAAATTTTCGAATACCGCCATCAGCATCAATATCAAAGTCTTTCAAACCTTCAATATTAATTTTATCCCTACAACTTTGGAGAAGAAGAGCCAATTCGGGATCTAGCTTTTGGGCTTCAAGAATGCGGTCTAAAGGAGAAGGATGAGCCCCAAGGCTACATAGAATAAGCGATGAACATAAATCGGATTCACGATCTCAAATCTCGTAAGTGGACAAAGTCTCGAGATCATTCCATTCAGATATCATCATGGAAACAACCGCTTGTTGCTTACGACTAAGGGCATCGGCAACACGATTTCCCTTTTCGGGAGCATAAAGAATACCAAGATCATAAGATGCAAGGAACTCGGGCTAACGCTGTTGACGCAAATTAAGTTCCTTTTAAGAAAATAAATACTTCAAAGATTTATGATCGGTATAAAGAACAAAATTTTCTCCCAAAAGATAATGATGCCAAATTCAAAGGGCGAAAACAGTAGCCGCAAGCTCTAAATCATGAGTGGCATATCTAGTCTCAGTCGGCTTCAATTGCCTAGAAGCATAAGCAATAACACATTCCCTTTACATACGAACAGCTGCCAAGCCAACACGACTAGCATCTATAAATAATAAAATCTTGGTTCCCTCCGGAATCACAATAATAGGAGCATCGGAAAGGAGTTATTTTAATTTCTGAGAAGAAGCTTCACATTTGTTTGACCAAATGTACTTAACTCCCTTCTTTGTCAAACTAGTGGGAGGCACGGAAATTTTTGAAAAGTCTTTTACAAAATGACGGTAATAACCCACCAATCCAAGAAAACTACGGTTTTTCGCCACACTCTTCGATCTGTTCCAATTTTGAATCACTTCGATCTTTGAAGGATACATGGAAATTTCGAATTCCGAAATAATATGACCGAGAAATTTCACACGTGATTGCCAAATGTGGCATTTAGAAAATTTTGCTTTCAATTGGTTGCTCCTAAGAGTTTCCAACACAATCCGAAGATGCTTTTCATGCTCCTCCTCGGTTTTAGAATAAACAAGAATATCATCTATAAAGATGAGAACAAACCGATCGAGGAAGTATTTGAAAACTCGATTCATAAGGTCAACGAAATAAGCTGGAGCATTCGTTAAACCAAATATCATAACAAGCCATTCATAAGATCCATAACATGTACGGAATGATGTCAAAGGAATGCTATCCTCTTAATAAGAAGGTGATGAAAACCGATTGCTAAGTCTAACTGTGAAAAGACTCTAACACCACTAAGTTGATCGAAAAGATCATCAATCCAATGTAAAGGATATTTATTATTAATGGTAAGATCATTAAGGTTGCAGTAGTCAACGCAAAGCCTAAGTGTACCATCAGATTTCTTCACAAAAATAGCTGAAGCTCCCCAAGGAGAGGAACTAGAACGAATAAATTGCTTCGCTTCCAATTCAGATAATTTCTTACGCGTCTCATCATTTTCCATATTAGACATACGATAAGGAGGAAGAGTGATAGGTAGAGCTCCAAGGATTAGATTAATTCTGAACTCAATTGCTCGCTTAGGTGGTAATCCTAAAATGGGCTCAAATATATCGAAATATTCACGAACAATGTGAATGAGAGAAATGACATCTTCCTCATCATCATCATCGTGATCATGAGGGATTAGAGAATACAAGGATGCTGCCAATTTAGAATCTGAATCTTTAATAACAATAGAAATCTACTTAACAGATTGAGGATGTCGAAGATGAATAGTCCGCTCAGGACATAAGATATAAGCTTCTTAACGGTTAAGCCAATGCGTTCCCAAAATCATTCCAACGCCTATGTGTTCCCAAAATCATTCCAAAGCCTAAGTAACGCATGACATATAAGTCGGCTCGGAAAGAAAAACCACATAAAATAATCTCGACATCTTTACAAAGCAAACTGAGTGTTGCGGATCCACCAACCGAATTCGCAATTCTCAAAGAAGTCATCAAAGCCATAACACTTAAAGAAAAGGTATCAACAAGTTCTTTTGATATAAAAGAATGGGATGCACCCATATAAAAAAGAACTCGAATAGGATGATCACGAAACATAATAATGCCATCAAGGATAGAATGAGAAATACCTTGACCACGAGAAGTGTTACTAGGAGCTTGCACAACATTTAGCTTACCCTCCCCTTTGCTGTGAAGCTTGGGACAGGAAGATATATAATGACCCAAAATCTTGCAATAGAGACAAGTAAGGGGCTTTGAACACTTATTTGCATAATGGTCCTTATAACCACAATTGTAGCATTCTCCACATCTAGAAGTAGGAGTCTTTGCTACATGTTTCCCTTTCTTGTTTGGACTTTTAACTTATTAGGCCTCTTCTTGTTGTTGTTGAAGTTCGATTTGGCACTCCCAACTTCAACATCACTCTCTTTATCTCCGTCTTCAATTCGAAGAGCGATATCAACAAGTTGCTGAAAGGAAACTTCTAGTTTCAGAAGTAAAGGCTTTTTGAGATCCATATTCAAGCCATAAACGGACCTCTAATTTTTCTTCAATGGGGTATTTATATACTCGACCCCATATTTAGAGAGAGATTCAAAAGATGCGACATTATCTGCCACAGAAGATTCACCTTGAACAAGGTCAATAAAACGACGGGCCAGAGTCACTTTTTCAGCCTCTGGTACAAACTTCGATCCAACTCTTTTCCAGAACTGCTCCCAAGTAAGATCCGCTTCAATAATTTCAGAAATCAGAAGCTCATACCGATCTAATGCTCTTTCTTGGAGCATACTAGAAGCCACTTGGACACGATGCAAATCAATAAGATCCATGCGAGAAAAGATGCGATCGCATGTTCTAAGACAAGCTTGGACTTCGACAACGCCCTCGGAACCCTTGACGGCTTTCTACCCAAATTTGTATAATCACTGCATAGGCGTGCATATTCGAATTTTGGGTGAGTAGGCTCTGGAATGTGTTCGACAGCTTAAGCATTCTTTACAAGATCTAGAAGCTGTTGGGCAGACATAAATACTCCATCCTGAGGAGTAGCATTGGATTAGCTGATGCTGGTACGACCTGGTCTAACCATTTCTCTTCTTTAAGAAAGAAAGAAAGAAGGAGAAAAAGGTTATCCTCAGAATGAATATCAAACATTCTTGATTGATAAAACAAGGCATCATAAAAGAAAATAGGATAAAACGGTACGAAGACTCGAATTAAATCCTAAAGCATGACTCCTAAGAAGGACTTAGGACAATGATCCTTGCTAGATTATTCTACATTGCTTTGAAGTTTGGCTCTGATACCAAGCTGTGATGCCCCACCTCTATACTCACGCTGGGGTAATGCTATCAACTAGCACGAAGAATAAGGCCGTTGAGGAGCAACCATCCGTGTAATTGCTTTGTGCGAGCACTAATATGTCAGATAGTATAACGTGCATTTCATTTCAAGAGGAAATCCGAAATACCGATACAAACTCAAAGCTACTAGACAATGACTATATGACCTTCGAAAAAATATATAGAAATAAGCATAACACATACCAGTCATAGATATCCATATCACAATGGTGGAAATAGATATGAATATAACACATAGAAGTGTACATCAGAGTAGTGGTCAAACAAGATCTACAATATCACAAAAGAATAGATACAAGTGCTACACAAAAGAATATATAAACATAAAGGAGTCTCTATCTCGAATGTATAACAACAAAACCACTAAACTAGAGTAGTTAGTCAAAAGTCAGATAATGTTCCCAAAAGAGAAGTCAAGCAGAAGCACCTGTAACATCTCGGTCTGACCCGAGTATTATTTAATAAGAAAATAATAAACGGATCAGTCTAGCTATAAATATTAGATAAAATGAGATAGAATAAGAGATATGACAAAAAAGTATGATAACAATAATGCCATACTATGAAAAGTATACATTAGACAACACAAAAATCATACAATATCTCAAAAAATCTCAAAGCACTAAAAGAATATCGTATTCTTTATTTTATTCACCAAACCACAAATATTGAAAAATATATCAATGCCAATCACAAAATTGGTGAATCACAAATTCTAGAAATCATCAATTATAAATCCAGAAATCACAAAAGGAGGAGGCCTATCACAAACGGGAGCATGAAAACTCACCAATACGTGTATCACAAATGGAACGCTATTCCATGGTTGCTAACCATCAATTTGAGTTGAGGCTGGAAGACCATGGGTTTCTACCCCACCAAATTTGAGTCGAAACTCCATAAATGGTCAAAAGACCATGGGTCTTTAGCCCATAAAAATAAGCTCCATAGAACAGGGTACAGTCCCCCACGCGGACGAAGAGACATTGCGCACCGCTAGTCCAAACCACAAAAATGATTATCATCGATCATCATGAAGTGTCAATTAAACTAAGCTAGTAAATAAATGAGTTCAGCTTCAAGTCCCATAACCACTGGCTTAAGTTAAATATTTACAAACGAATTGTAGATCTTCACTCGAAAGTTGTCACAAGAGTTTCAATCGAACAAGTCCAAAAAATTAACCGACGAAGTAAACGCAAGCGTTTCATACCACTAGTTTTACTAAGCCGTTTAATTAGATTTCTCAAACGAATGAGGTAAAGGTTTGTGTATACCAATAGATTGAAAGACAATTTTATAAACAAGCTTTGTATTAAAATTAGAGTTAAAATCATATTTGAGAAAGAGTTTGAATATTTACTATTAGTATAAAAACCTTTGCATTTTAAAGTGACAAATCACAAAATTGATTGTAAAAATAATCAATCGTCAAAAATTCACATATGAAGACGTGAATTAAATCCATAGAAATCGATACCAAATCCAACAAGATGGATATTCCCAAAAATCCCATAGTAGAAGTCATCAAAGGCGATAATAAATGATGACAACAAATCAGATAATCATGAATCGATAAAAATTAGAATTTCAAGCAAAATAGGCAAATTGAGTAGAAGCAAGCAAGTCAGTCGACTGGACCAGGTGGTTAGTCGGCTGAAGCAGAGCCTGGAAACTTTTGGGTTTCCAGGTCATTTGACTGGGCCATCAGGTCAGTCGACTGATACGGCGACAGAGAATTTTCTGCCCCCTGGTTCAGTCGACTGCCTCCTGGTTCAGTCGACTGAACTTGCTTCATCAGCAGTTTCAGCCTAGCCCCCCTTGTGGGGCAAAACCCATAACACGGAACGGAAGCAAACGAGCAAACAACGACGACTAAGGATTTACGCCTAGCAACAGCCCAGCCTTGCATGGCCCTCCGAAATACCCCACTAACTTGTTCAAACATCAAAGATTGGATTTTCAAAGATTTGACCTCAAAACACCAAAAACTGGAATATTCACCAATTCTATCCAAATCAAAAGCAAATGAACATAAATAAGTGGTAGGTATTCATACCTAACAACAAATATAGCTATAGAAGTAGATGTGAGTTCAAAAACTCACCTTTAAACCCAAAAACAATGAAGGAGAAGCTTGAAAGCAAAGAAAGATCAACTACTATTCAACTTCAACTCTAGAAACTCCAATCTAAGTCTAGAAGCAATAATTTCCCAAATTAGGTTATAGAAAATTTCTAAAATTGGAGAGATATTGAGATGGAGAAGAAGAAGGAGATGCTTACCTAAGCTTCTCTTTGATTTTGGAGCTAGAACTTGAATTTGCAAAGAAACTAGGGCTTAAGAATTTCTATTTCCAATCTTTTCCCCCATTTTCCTAAAGCTTGAAGTGTTAGGAAATATTAGTATGAATGAAGAGGAGAGGGGGTGGAGTTAGGATATAAAATGAGTTGGGTTAGTGGGCTGAAACCCAAACCCAAACCGAAAGCACTAAGTGAAATGGTCGAAATTCTAGCTAACCCCAAACATATCGATCTTTATACTCAAAAAGGCAGCGAACACCATTTTAAACTCAATGGAAGAGGTCTCAAGTCCTAATTCAACTGTTTGCAAAAAGTAGCATTAAGCACCAAAATTCGACTTAAATAAAATATTTAAATATACAATCGTAAAATATGCGTGTTGTTATAGAAATGGAGTTGGGTTAAACATAAAAAGATTTTGAAAAGGAGTTTTAAAAGTTAAAAGTTATTTTGAATAACTTGGTAATGTTTTGAAATTTAAATAATGTGATTTGAATTTAAATTCGAGATTTGAAATTTAATTCTATTTTTGGAAATTATGTTTAAAAAGGTTATACAAGTAACAAATATGTTTATATGGGATTTTTAAACCATTTTAAAGTATTTTCGAAATTGGAATTTTAACTCAAGTTCTAGACTTGAAGGGCTTTAACTTGTGCAATGTAATCGGATTTTTCCGAAACGAAAACTATTTGTTTTCACATAATAATAGCTTTCATAAAAAGAAAGAATTTCCAATTTGTGTTGAAAGTATTTCAAGTTTGAAATGAAATTGTTTTAAAAGCTATAATTGAACCTTTGTGAAAGATTGATGAAACTTTGTTTTCAAATTTAAGGGGATCTGAAAAGGTGTATCTATTGTATAAAAGAGTTGGGATTGAAATAATTTTGAATCTTTGTGAAAGATTAGTGAACATTGTGAAATGAATCTTTTTGTTTAAAGATTTGAAAATGGTAATTTGTTCAAACCATTTAAAAGAAAGATTTTCATTTTTCGGTTTGGCCGGGAGAGGACCTTGTGTCATATTACCCATTCCGAATAGCATTGGAACCAGTGGTGAAGATCGGGTATTTTCGAGAGCAAAAGGATAACCCGTCGGATGACTTTGCACTGAGTAGCTATGGCATAGAGATTTCCATATGTGATGTGGAGTCCAATCGGATTGTGAATATCCGGATTGCAAGGGCTTCTTTGGAAGTGCCTTCGGTTCTGTTCGAGCCCGGAACAGACTTGTGTGGATGTGTGTCTGACATTACACTTTGAGATGTAAAGCTGGTTTCTATCAAATACAATTATGTTTGGCGGCAGAGATTTATTCTCTTAGTTTAATACCATTCTCTGAGACGTACGAGCTCAGTGGTTATGTAGTTGATGGTTGCTAGTGATACACTCCCAATTTGGCAATGTGGCATACAAAGTGCTACTGATCATTTGTTGATCAAATCATGACTTTGTGAAAAAGTGTAGCTTTGTGGACGAGACTGCATCAGGACCTCATAACCTGGAAATGGTCGAAACAGGAAGGATGCAGCAAGGTTTTCAGCGGTCGCGCCCCTAGGGTCTGTCTATTTCTTTTGGAAAAGAGTGGTATCATGGTATGGGCCCAGATACTTAACTCATGTGGATACGACAAATTTATTACTTTGTGGTTGAGAGCTCTCGGTTAAAGGTCGAAAACGACCGGGGATGGCATATCTTTAGGTGTTACTCCCTTGAAGGGGGTAACCAGCCTTGTGTTGGTAGAGATCCGGGTAGGTTCTCGTGGCGTCCCTCCAGATGCGTACCCATGTGGCAATAGGAAGTTCTTTAGCCTGACCATTTGTCGGAAATCCAATCTCCAATACGCGCGTTGTACAGTTCTACTTGTAAAACCTGCCATTTAACATGGTAGCTATAGTAGGCATACTAAAATGGTATGTATGCTGGCTAAGATTAATATTATACTTTCGAAATGTTTTCCATTATGCACTAATAATAATATCAGAAAGGATTTTGCGTAGTAAGCATGTTTGATTATCATAAGGAGAAATCTCCCGCAAGTGTGCGATTGCATTGTGTGTGTGCCGGGAGGCCTTATGGTAGTTTCTGTAACAACCCGCATATTTAACGATTATATATTTAAATATTTTATTTAAATAATTCACCGTTCATCGATTTTGGTCCGAAAAGCTACTTTGTGCAAACAGTCGAATTGAGACTCGAGACCACCCCCATTGAGTTCAAAATGACGTTTGCGACCTTTTTGAGTATAAGCTTCGATATGTTTGGAGAAAGTTGATTTTTGCCACTTTTTCACTTAGGGTTTTGGTTTGGGCTGAACCCACTTACTAACTCAGTCCCAACCCCCTCTCCTCTTCACTTCATTCTTATTTTCCTAACACTCAAGCTTTAGCAAAAATGGTGGAAGAGAATGGGAAATAGAAATCCAAAATCCTAGTTCCTCTTGCTAGCTCAAGTTCTTGCTCCAAACTAATAGAAGAACCCATTGGTAAGCTTCTCTTCATCTTCCCCAACTCATTCTCTCTTTGATCTCAGAAATTTCCTAAACCTAACTTGGGGAATGTTCTTCTTTTAAGCTTAGATTCAAGCTTCTAGAGTTGGATTTGAAGAGTGGTTGATTCCCCTTTGCTTTCAAGCTTCATCTTCATAAATTTTAGTGCAATGGTGAGATTTTTAATCTCACATCTATGCTTATAATTCTCTTCTATTGTTAGGTATAAATTCCTAACACTTATTCATGTGCATTTGATTTTGATTTGGATTACTTTTGTGAATATTCCAATTTTTGGTGTTTTGAGTTCAATTCGTTAAAAATCCTAACTTTGATGTTTGTACATGTTTTTGGTGATGCATCGAGGAGCATATAGGGCCGGGTAATCGATTGGCATAAACCCTTAGCGCCGTTGCTCGGGCGATTACAATTTGATCGAGAGTTGCACCTCTTTTGAAATAGGGTAGGAAGTGCAAGCATACAGGTTCGGCCGACCGAGCCCCCTGGGCCGGTCGACCGACCTGTAGTCCAGGCACTTCCTGCCTCTGTTTGGAAGTGCTGGTTACAGGCTTCGGCCGACCGAGCCCCCTGGGCCGGTCGACCGACCTGGTGCCCCGAGCACTTCCAACCTCTGGTTCGGTCGACCGACTCAGGGAGTCCGGTCGACCGACCTGCTACTATTTTCCAGATTAGCCTATATTGCTAATTCGTTTGAATATCCAACTTTAATCGATTCGTGTTGTCTCCCTTTTGTTGTTGTCATTTATTATCGACTTTGATGACCTTTTCTTTGGGAATTTTAGATACATCCACTTTGATGGATTTCATATCGATTTCTTTGGATTTTATTCACGTCTTCGAATGTGAATTTTTATGCCCGATTGTTTCTACAATCACTTCTATGATTTGTCACTTTAAAAATATAAAGGTTTTCTATACTAGTAGTAAATATCAAAAATCTTTCTTCAAAGGATTTCAATACTATTTTAATACCAAATTCGTTTATAAAACCGTTTTCCAATCTATTAGTATATACATGCCTTTACCTCACTCGTATGAGAAATCTAATTAAACGACTTAGTAAAACAAGTGGTATGAAACGCTTGCGTTTACTTCGTCGGTTAATTCTTGGACTTGTTCGATTGAATCTCTTGTGACAATTTTCTAGTGGAGACCTACAATTTGTTCGTAAATATTTATGTTAAGCTAGTGGTTATGGGACATGAAGCTAAGCTCATATATTTACTAGCTTATTGTAATTGACACTTCTCTTTGATCATGACGATCATTTTATGGTTTAGACTAGCATTGTGCGATGTCTCTTTGTCCACGTGGAGGACTGTACGTCGTTTTTATTAAGCTTCGGCTCACCAGGAGGAGCTTCGGCTCAATGTCCGCAATGGGGGACTATACCCTATCATGAGGAACTTCGGTTCACCAGGAGGAGCTTCGGCTCAAAGTCCGCAATGTGGGACTATACCGTATCACGAGGAGCTTCGGCTCACCAGGAGGAGCTTCGGCTCAAAGTCCGCAATGGGGGACTATACCCTGTCATAAGGAACTTCGGTTCACCAGGAGGAGCTTCGGCTCAAAGTCCGCAATGAGGGACTATACCCTGTCAGGAGGAGTTTCGACTCACCAGGAGGAGCTTCGGCTCAAAGTCCGCAATGGGGGACTATACCCTGTCACGAGGAGCTTCGGCTCACCAGGAGGAGCTCATTTTTCTGGGATTGGCCATCCTTTTTATTGTGATTTCTGGATTTCGTGTGTTGATTTCTGGAATTTATGTTTCACCAACTTTTACGATGGGCATTGATATATATGTCATTTATTGTGGCTTGGTGAATGAAATTAGGAGTATGACATTCCTTTTTATCTTGAGTAGATTATTGTGATATTGATTAATCTCTTGTTGATTTTCAATTACTTATCTGACTTTTGGCTAACTACTTAGATTAGTAGTTTTTGTTGTATACATTTGAGATGTAGACTCTATGATGTATACTTATTCTTTTGTCTAGCACTTGCATCTATTCTTTTGTGATGTTGTGGATCTTATTTGACCACTACTCTGATATACACTTTTATGTGTAATATTCATATCTATTTCCGCCTTTGTGATATGAATTGTCTGTGACTGATTTGTGTTATGTTTATTTCTATATTTGTTTTCGAAGATTATATAGCCACTGTGTGATAGCTTTGAGTTTGTATCTGTATGTCGGATTTCCTCTTGAGATGAAAACTTATATTATTACTATCTGACATATCGGTGCTCGGGCAAAGCAATTACACGGATGGTCGCTCCTCAACAGCCTTATTCTCCGTGCTAGTTGACAGCATTCACAATAATGTTCTTGGCTAGCATGGGTATAGAGGTGGGGCGTCACAGCTTGGTATCAGAGCCAAACTTCGGAACAATATGGAATATTATAACAAGGAACATCGTCCTAAGTCTTTCTTAGGAGTCGTGCTTTAGGATTAAATTCGAGTCTTCGTACCGATTCATCCTATTTTCTTTATGATTCCTTGTTTTATCAATCAAGTTTGATTGAAATTTATTTCGAGAATAACTTTTTCCTCTTCTTTCTTTCTTTCTTAAAGAAGAGAAATGGTTAGACCTGGCCGTCCCAGCGCCGGTCAATCTAGTGCTACTCCCCAGGATGGAGTATTTATGTTTGCCTAACAACTTTTGGATCTTGTAAAGAATCAAGAGTTTATCTATGCTTTGAGTAAGAACCCCGAAATGGTTCTACCTTTGAAACTTGAAGTTTCTTTCAATCAGCTTATGGATGTTACTCTTCTTCATGGAGAGGTTGGTAAAGGAAGTGTTTGTGATATTGGGACTTCCAAGAAGAGGCATATTAAGTTCAAGAGCCTTAATCCCAATAAGACAGTGAAGCAAACTACTTTTGTTGCAAAGACTCCAATCCCTAATTGTGGAGGATGCTACAATTGTAATTATAAGGAACACTATGCGAATATGTGTCCAAAACCCCATTCTTGTCGCTATTGCAAGAAACCGGGTCATCTTTTATCTGCATGTCCCAAACTTTTGAATAAGGACATGAGAAAGCTAAATATCGTGCAAACTCCTAGCAACACTTCTCTTGGCACAGGTATTTTTTTTACTCAATCCTTGATGGCATTGTTCTATTTCGTGGTCTTCTTACTTGAGTTCTTTTTGATATGGGTTTCATCTCATTATTTTGATATCAAAAGAACTTGTTGATTCTTTTTCTTTGAAAATATTTTGGGCTTGATGACTTCTTCGAGGATTGTGAATCCGGATGGTAGATCCGCAACACTCAATTTGTCTTTATTGATGTCGAAATTATTTTATGGGGTTTTTCTTTCCGAGCAGATATTTTTACTTAGGCTTCGGAATTGATTTTTTTGAAGGGATCGGCTTGATCATTGTGAAGCCCATATCCTATTTTTCGAGTGGACTATTCATCTTCGACATTTTCTATCTGTTAAGCAGATTTCTTTTTTTTTTCTTGTGATTCCGATTTCAAATTTTTGAAGGCATCATTTTATTCTTTAAGCCCTCAAGATGAGAAAAGTGTTATTTCTCTTATCTAAATAGTTTGAGAAATTTTTCGGTATTTTTGAGCTTGTCTTAGGATTTATCACCTAAGTAATCTTTGTGTGGTGCTAAGGTCTTTTCAGTTTGACCTTACCACCGGTTTTCATTGCTACGAGTTGCAGAAGTTAGCATTCCACTTACCGCATTCCGCACTCGTTATGATTCTATGAATGAATTATTTTGTCATTCGGTTTATCCAGCTTATTTCATCCATTTTATAAATCGAATATTCTATGAATATTTCGATGACTCCATTCTTGTATTTATTGATTTTGGATGAAAATAGCAATTTAAAATTTTGCAAATCTTTTTCATAAGATTTATTTATAAGTATAATTGGATTTTTGTTCTTAAAACGAACAAAGAATATTCTTAGAAGTTTATGAGAAACTCACTTATCCTATAGAAGATGATTTTGTGATTGTATTGCCCGTTGAGTGCTTTAAGAATTCTGGTCGATGCGCTTGATCAACGTTATCGATAGGAATTTCCTAAACGCTTTGATGAGACAGTCAGACACAGTATATTAACTTGAAAATAGTAAATTTTTCTAGAAAGATTATTACATAATGATAAATGTAATTTTGAAAGTTTTAACTTTTCAGGAAACAAGATTATTTAAAAGAAATTCTTTCTTTTCGATACTCTTATTCTTGTGATTCCTGAAGGGGAACCAAGACTTTGCTATTTGTACTGATACTAGTCGTATTGGTTTGGATGTCATTCTCTTGCAAAGGAGAACGTGCTATCACTTGTGCTTCTAAATCATTATAGCTTATCGAGACTAGATATGCCACTCATGATCTAGTGCTCGCGGCTATTGTTTTTACTTTTAAAATTTGGCATCATCATATTTGGGAAAGAAATTTGTTCTCTACCTCGATCATAAATCTTGGGAATATTTATTTCTCATAAGGAACTTAATCTGCGTCAACCTCGTTGACTCGAGTTCCTGGCATCTTATGATCTTGATATTCTTTCTATTCCCGAAGGGGAAATCATGTTGCCAATACGTTTTGTCGTAGGCAACAAGTGTTGATTCTTTGATGATGTCTGAAGGGAATTATCTCCTTATCAAGGTCATCGAACGTTTTGATGTACTTCGTTTTATTGAGTTTTATCTCATTCCTTTTATGGACTAGTGTCCGGTGTTCTTTTATGGTGTTCAGTTCATCGGATGTACTATTATTATACTACATCGATGTTCCGTCTTATCTGGATCAATGGATGTACCATTATACTACATCGTTGTTCCGTTTTATCGGTTCATTGGACGTACCGTTTTTGTACTACGTCGGTGTTCCAAATTATTCGAGTTTCTAGTCTCTCGGGCGTACCGTTTCTGTACTACGCCATTGCACTGGCTCAATTTTCTGCTATTCTTGACGTTCTCCACGTCTTTTATCTTCGGAAATGCCTTAGGAATTCCGATTTTTTTATTCTTGTGCCCGGTGATATTGTGGAAATTGAAGTTTCACCAGATTTGATTTATGAGCAACATTCCATTCGCATTATTGCTTCGGAGGTCAAACGACTTCGAAATAAAGATGTTCTTCTTGTGAGAGTTCAATGGTTCTCAAAACCAAGGGATTACTCTTGGGAATCTTGAGAATTCATTAAGCGATCCCGTTCTTGCTAACTATTTCATGCTCCTTATGGTGAACTTCCTATTTCAAATTTTCTTTTGTGTTAATATTCTTCAATGGTTGTTACTTCTTATATTTCCTTCTTAATTATTGCGAGGACGCAATTTCTTTAAGGAGGGGAGTCTGTAACAACCCGCATATTTATCGATTATATATTTAAATATTTTATTTAAATATTTCACCGTTCATCGGATTTTAGTCCGAAAAGCTACTTTGTGCAAACAGTCGAATTGGGACTCGAGACCACCCCCATTGAGTTCAAAATGACGTTTGCGACCTTTTTGAGTATACGCTTCGATATGTTTGGAGAACGTTGATTTTTGCCACTTTTTCACTTAGGGTTTTGGTTTTGGCCTGAACCCACTTACTAACTCAGTCCCAACCCCCTCTCCTCTTCACTTCATTCTTATTTTCCTAACACTCAAGCTTTAGCAAAAATGGTGGAAGAGAATGGGAAATAGAAATCCAAAACCCTAGTTCCCCTTGCTAGCTCAAGTTCTTGCTCCAAACTAATAGAAGAACCCATTGGTAAGCTTCTCTTCATCTTCCCCAACTCATTCTCTCTTTGATCTCAGAAATTTCCTAAACCTAACTTGGGGAATGTTCTTCTTTTAAGCTTAGATTCAAGCTTCTAGAGTTGGATTTGAAGAGTGGTTGATTCCCCTTTGCTTTCAAGCTTCATCTTCATAAATTTTAGTGCAAAGGTGAGATTTTTAATCTCACATTTATGCTTATAATTCTCTTCTATTGTTAGGCATAAATTCCTAACACTTATTCATGTGCATTTGATTTTGATTTGGATTACTTTTGTGAATATTCCAATTTTTGGTGTTTTGAGTTCAATTCGTTAAAAATCCTAACTTTGATGTTTGAACATGTTTTTGGTGATGCATCGAGGAGCATATAGGGCCGGGTAGTCGATTGGCATAAACCCTTAGCGCCGTTGCTCGTGCGATTACAATTTGATCGAGAGTTGCACCTCTTTTGAAATAGGGTAGGAAGTGCAAGCATACAGGTTCGGCCGACCGAGCCCCTTGGGCCGGTCGACCGACCTGTAGTCCAGGCACTTCCTGCCTCTGTTTGGAAGTGCTGGTTACAGGCTTCGGCCGACCGAGCCCCGTGGGCCGGTCGACCGACCTGGTGCCTCGAGCACTTCCAACCTCTGGTTCGGTCCACCGACTCAGGGAGTCCGGTCGACCGACCTGCTACTATTTGCCAGATTAGCCTATATTGCTAATTCATTTGAATATCCAACTTTAATCGATTCGTGTTGTCTCCCTTTTGTTGTTGTCATTTATTATCGACTTTGATGACCTTTTCTTTGGGAATTTTAGATATATCCACTTTGATGGATTTTATATCGATTTCTTTGGATTTTATTCACGTCTTCGAATGTGAATTTTTATGCCCGATTGTTTCTACAATCACTTCTATGATTTGTCACTTTAAAAATATAAAGGTTTTCTATACTAGTAGTAAATATCAAAACTCTTTCTTCAAAGGATTTCAATACTATTTTAATACCAAATTCGTTTATAAAACCGTTTTCCAATCTATTAGTATATACATGCCTTTACCTCACTCGTATGAGAAATCTAATTAAACAACTTAGTAAAACAAGTGGTATGAAACGCTTGCGTTTACTTCGTCGGTTAATTCTTGGACTTGTTCGATTGAATCTCTTGTGACAATTTTCTAGTGGAGAGCTACAATTTGTTCGTAAATATTTAAGTTAAGCTAGTGGTTATGGGACATGAAGCTAAGCTCATATATTTACTAGCTTATTGTAATTGACACTTCTCTTTGATCATGACGACCATTTTATGGTTTAGACTAGCATTGTGCGATGTCTCTTTGTCCACATGGAGGACTGTACGTCGTTTTTATTGAGCTTCGGCTCACCAGGAGGAGCTTCGGCTCAATGTCCGTAATGGGTGACTATACCCTGTCATGAGGAACTTCGGTTCACCAGGAGGAGCTTCAGCTCAAAGTCCGCAATGGGGGACTATACCTCTCACGAGGAGCTTCGGCTCACCAGGAGGAGCTTCGGCTCAAAGTCCGCAATGGGGGACTATACCCTGTCATGAGGAACTTCGGTTCACCAGGAGGAGCTTCGGCTCAAAGTCCGCAATGGGGGACTATACCCTGTGAGGAGGAGTTTCGACTCACCAGGAGGAGCTTCGGCTCAAAGTCCGCAATGGGGGACTATACCCTGTCACGAGGAGCTTCGGCTCACCAGGAGGAGCTTCGGCTCAATGTCCGCAATGGGGGACTATACCCTGTCAGGAGGAGCTGATTTTTCTGGGATTGGCCATCCTTTTTATTGTGATTTCTGGATTTCGTGTGTTGATTTCTGGAATTTATGTTTCACCAACTTTTACGATGGGCATTGATATATATGTCATTTATTGTGGCTTGGTGAATGAAATTAGGATTATGACATTCCTTTTTATCTTGAATAGATTATTGTGATATTGATTAATCTCTTGTTGATTTTCAATTACTTATTTATCACAGTTTGGCATTGTCATTATTATATGTTTATGTCATATCTCTTATTATATATCATTTCTTCTGATATTTATAGCTAGACTGATCTGTTTATTATTTTCTTATTAAATAATACTCGGGTCAGACCGAGATGTTACAGGTGCTTCTACTTGACTCCTTATCGGACCATCATCTGACTTTTGGCTAACTACTTAGATTAGTAGTTTTTGTTGTATACATTTGAGATATAGACTCTATGATGTATACTTATTCTTTTGTCTAGCACTTGCATCTATTCTTTTGTGATGTTGTGGATCTTATTTGACCACTACTCTTATATACACTTTTATGTGTAATATTCATATCTATTTCCGCCTTTGTGATATGAATTGTTTGTGACTGCTTTGTGTTATGTTTATTTCTATATTTGTTTCCGAAGATTTTATATAGCCACTGTGTGATAGCTTTGAGTTTGTATCCGTATGTCGGATTTCCTCTTGAGATGAAAACTTATATTATTACTATCTGACGTATCGGTGCTCGCGCAAAGCAATTACACGGATGGTCGCTCCTCAACAGCCTTATTCTCCATGCTAGTTGACAGCATTCACAGTAATGTTCTTGGCTAGCGTGGGTATAGAGGTGGGGCGTCACAGTTTCATTTTCCAAAAAGCATTACGGATTTCAATGTTTTAAATTGTTTTGTTGTTTTTTAAAGAAAACTATTTTTATTTGCTCATACCAGTCCCATGACTGACCTAGAGTTTATTGTTCCCTTCCTAAACTCTAGGTGCCCACAATTTTCCACCCGGGCGGTCTAGAGTTGTGTTTTTCAGATAATCAAATAGTAAGTGTAGATTCGATGGCCATCAGCCTTCTGTTTGGTAGTTTTTGGAAATCGTTGGAGTCCTTGGATTTTCGGGATTGCATTTGCTACAAGTTTAGCATTGATGGGGATTCGAGCTTATAGCTTGAGAACTTTGGAGATTGTCTTTTGATATGTTGTGTTCCGCTGCTACTACTAATGTTATCTCTCTTCTATTGAAGTTAATGTTGATGTTCCTTTGTCTTAGACTTTATTCCGTTGCTGTGTCTTGTATCTCTGATAGATATCAGTATCATTTGTATTATTATTGTATCAACTGTTGTATCTATTGTGTATCAATGATATTGTTCATTTTCTTCCGTTGTGTTGTTGTACTTAATGGGTTATAAGCTCCAACACGAATCAGATATCAATGGTCGAATCTGTGGCATTCGAGTACAAGTGAAGTACAGGTGTCGATTTTCGAACGCTGAAATTTGGGTCGTGACATTTTGGTACCAGAGCTGAAGGTTGAAACTTTAGCTCAGAAGTATAACACATTAGGCAGCTCATTAGAGATAGGGTGAAGTATACCCTAGAATGAGTATATCTCTACGATATCCATTCGTATGCCTTAGTAAATCTCTTGCTATCAACTGATAGTAAGTATGAGACAAGAAGAGGACGAGATGGAGGACAGGGGAATACCACTACGAATGGTTAATACCCCGTAACAACAAGGAAACAACTTTCTCTATAAATCTCTTTTGATCATCATTCGATCAAATTCTTTGATTGCTTCATGGCCGCTTCAGAAGGAAGTTTTGGTATGATGGTGGCCTTTCGAATCGTTGCAAAAACTCCTATTTCATATTCTCTTCACCAGTTACCTATCAGCTTTTCGTTTTAAACTTTATTGAATTTCAAATTCTATTTAAAATAAATTGGTTAACAAAATATGAAGATTTGTATCAATAAAATGATTTCGGTTAAAACCAAATTTGAAATTCTATTGTAATTTCTTATGTAGATCAAAGTCCGAAGAGGGACAAATTGATGTAAACATTGGGATATTCCGATCCAAATTTGGAATCCCTACCTATTATTTGAGAGTTGTGGAAGATTAAATCCATTTATCTATAATTTGGGATCCAGATATATTCTACGAATGGTTAGTTATCCTTCGGACTAACCAATACCACTGTATATTTCATAGATCTAGTAACCAAGTTTCTTATGAATTATTAAATGAGTTTATTCTCATAATTATTATTGATATTTTGATTTGGTAAGCCAAATGCAGAACATATATTCAGTTTGATCTGGAAAGATATTTCTCTATCTTTCATCTATCTTTGTATGTCTATCTATTCTTTGTTGTCTCCCTTGCAAATTTTAAGGACGAAATTTTCTTAAGGGAGGGAATCTGTAACATTTCTGCTTTTAAATCAAATATAAATTGGTAATTAATTTAATTTTTGAAACTGAATGGTGAATTAATTTGGCATTTTCCCAATTTATGTAGATATTTGTTTGTTTATTTATATAAATAAATATAAATATAATTTTAAAATAGAAATTCTAATTGGAAATTCAAAAATAAGTATTTGGAATAATATTTTAGTTATAAATTTAATTGTGGATTAAATTGAAAATTTTAATATATATATATATATATATATATATATATATCAAAAGATTGTAAATAAAGGAATTGATTTGAAAATTCAATACATTGTGAATAGAATTTTGATTTGGAATTTGAAAATAAATATGTTGAAAATAAATTTTATTTGAAAAACCTATATTTTTAAAAGACAATGAAAGTTTGTTTTCCAATTTTAAACATATATGTGTATACATATTTATATTTGAAAGTTAAATCCTAATGTATATACTTATATATATATATATATATATATATATATATTTGTTTATTGGTGTTTAATTTAATTTAAACCATATTCTTTAAATTTGAAATTCATATATAAACAAACGAAAATGGATTTTATAAATAGAAAATAAATTTAAAAATATTTAAACACATGCAAAATACACGTGTAAACATTTTAACAATGAAATTAATATTTGTAAACATTTTGATAGAGCATTAAGACAAGGGTTAACCATGCAAAATACAAGTGTTAGTTTAACAGAACAAGTAGCATATTTGTTTTCTTAAAAGATTTTAATTTTTTTACATATCACATAAACTAAAGAAAACAAGGATACTTTATTTTCTCAAATCTTCTTCTCTTCCAATTTTCAAATCTAAAGAAACAAAACGACAGCCTGAAAATCTAAATCAAAACAGATTAGAAGAAAATGAAAATAAAAAACATATAAAACAAAAAGGAATGAAGAAACCTGAAAAACAAAAACAGCAGTTCAAAATCAAAACAAAGTTTAAATATGAAGCAAAGATTTCAAGCTCAACATGATCAAACTCAGATCTTAAAGCCTGAAACATCTTCAAACCTGATCAAGCTAAGTACTTCAACTTCAAACAGTTCAGATCAATCTACAAACTAGATCAAACAAAATCGGCTACAACGCTTAAAGCCTGAGATCAAATAGCTCAATCTTCAACCTGATCAAGCATGCAAGTTCAACTCGGCTTAAATCAAAGCAAAGATCAAATTCAAGCAAGATTTAGATTAAAACAACCAGTTTCAGTTTTGGATGAGCTCAACACTTTCTCTATTCAAACAAAACACAGGTGAGCAAACCACATCCCAAGACTTTAAATCTGGTTTACATCTTGATTGCATGTAATGATCTGTTAATGTGTGAAAAAAATTATGCCTAAGTGTTTTTTGAAAGTATATAAGCATGCCTGTGCATAAGAAATGTTCTTTTCTGGTTGCAAGGTCTTAAGATTGTAACATTTTAGGCCTTGATATCTAAATGAGAAATGATTGAGAAACTGTAACATTTTATTTAAAAATAATCTTAAGTATTTAAGTTGGATACTTATTTCAAAATAAATATATAACCGTAAAAACTCAATCACATCCCAAAATTCGAATGTTAGGTTTTCTCGTTTTGATATATATCTGTAATCGTATTCGAAAATGATAAATTTTGATATATTAATCTGGATTTTAAAGTATATATATATTGGGTATTCCTGAGATGAACGAAAATCTACTTCTCGTCAATTTTCGGTGATCAATGACGAATTAAAGGTCGTGCTTGTTGTTGAATATAGTTTGAAGGATGATGATCAAGGAAAAAATAAATGGAGTTGTTATCGATGGACGTGGTGGTTTGCGTTCATTGATTTAGGTTTTAAGGTTCTGATTTGAATGAAGGGGTAGGCGAGGTAAGTTCATTGACTAAGGTGGATCGGAATCGGTCGCTGGTGGAGAAGTTGGGGTGCGGTTCGATGGAGAAGCTGTAGTCGAAGTGTCGGGTCGTCTGATGGCCAGAGGTGGTCACACGAAGGGGTTCTTGGATGAACTATCTGTTACAGATGGTTGTTAAGATTGCTCGATTGAAATTCTCGGTTGAATTCGTCGACCTGGACGTTTTCATGAGATGACAGAGTCATCGTCGACTCGCCGGGAAGTGTAGCGATGGTCGGAAGCACTCCGGTCTGGTGTACACGTGCACAAGTGCACGTTTGTTTCTGGTCGTTCAAGTTTTGGTGAAGAAAAGGAGGGACTCGAAGTCTACCTCATGGAATGTCGTTGCTGTCTCGGGTATTTACTCGAGTATATTCTTGTGTGTATTGTCATGTTTAAGCAATTGTGAAAATTTGTAACTAATCAACTGTATAAAGAGGAAAGAAGAGAAGAAACCCGAAGTTTGGCTCGGGAAAATGTCGTTTTAGCTCGGGATTTTAATAGCATTGCTTGGGTTTTATTTAAACGTGAAGATTTAACAAGTTTTCAAATAAATGTTAGTTTAATTTTTAAAGCTTATTTAGCAAATAAGTTTTAAAGGGAATATAAATCAAGTTTTCAAAGTAAATTTATTTATAATATTTTAAATAAATTTCCAACATTTATTTCCATAAGATTAAGTGTTTTAAAAATTGTTAATATGATTTTGTAATAATTTTATCAAGATGATTAGATAAATTCCAAGTGTTTCCAAAGTGTAATTTATTGGTGAAGTCAAGAAATGATTTACCTAGGATTTTCTCAAATAAATGCTAAGTATTGAGTTTAATTAAATTAAGTGATGAAATTAAAGTAAAGATACAATTGTTTATCTTTTAATTAATTAAGTAATTAATGATATAAGTAATTAAGGTTAATTAATTTCTAGTTAAAGAATAACTAATTATTAATTTAAATGGTTAAAGGTTAATTACTTAATGAATAATTTCTTAATTAAAGATAAATTAAGTAATTAAAGATTAATTACTTAATAATTAAAGATTAATTAATTAAAGTAATTAATAAATGGAAAGTAATTAAGGGCAATTAATTACTTAAAATTAATTACTTAATAAAAGTAATTGAGGGTAATAAATTTATGATTTGTGATTGATTAATCAAGTGATTAAGGATAATCACTTATTAATTAAGGATAATTAATTAATTAAAGAATTAATTAATGAAAGTGATTAGAGATAATCACTTATTATAATTAAATGAAAATTAATTAAGGGTTAATTAATTAATTAAGGAAAATTAATTAAGAATAATTAAATAATTAAAGATTAATTACTTAATGATTAAAGGTTAATTAATTTATCAATTAAGGTTGATTTAATTAATAGTAAAGGATAATTAATTTATTATTAAAGGATAATAAATTAAAAAGGTTTGTAATTAATTAATATTAATTAACCTGGTTTATTAGTTAATTCATAAGGAATTAATCCGATTTAATTTAACTAGATAAATTAACTAATCATACTTATCGATGTATGGATTGTATGGAATGCTTTGAATTGCTTGCTATCCCTGATATGAGATGCTGTGTGGTATAAAATTATTCTGATTTGAGCTGTGATGAATGTAATCTATTTATCTGCGATGAATGTATATTATTTATCTGTGAATCTGTGAATGAAGATAAGCGTTATAAGAATATACCGTTTATCGATATTGATGTGCTTGAATCTGTGATGATTGATGATGTTGCACTATTGTTTAAAACCCCTGGACTATACTATACACACACAAATATGGATTTCACGAGGAAATCGGTTAAGTCACAAATATTTTGAATTTAAATATTATTTTTGAAAATTGAATTTTGAATCCAAATTGTTTTGGAAATGGAATTCGGTTAAATATAAAAGCTTTTGAAAAGGAATTTTAAATGATAAAAGTTATTCTGAATAACTTGAAATTTTTTTGAAATTCAAATAATTTGATTTGAATTTAAATTCGAGATTTGAAATTGAATTTTATGTTTAGAAACTATGGTTAAAAAAGGTTATACAAGTTACAAATGTGTTTATATGGGTTTTCAAACCATTTTAAAGTATTTTGAAAATTTGAATTTTAACTCAAGTTTTAGACTTGAAGGGCTTTAACTTGTGCAATGTAATCGAATTTGTTGAAACGAAAACTATTTGTTTTCAAATAATAATAGCTTACATATAAAGAAAGAATTTCCAATTTGTGTTGAAAGTATTTCAAGTTTTAAATGAAATTGTTTTGAAAGCTATAATTGAATCTTTGTGAAAGATTGATGAAATTTTGTTTTCAAATTTAAGAGGATCTTAAAAGGTGTATCTTTTGTATAAAAGAGTTGGGATTGAAATAATTTTGAATCTTTGTGAAAGATTAGAAAACTTTGTAAAATGAATTTTTTGTTTAAGACTCGAAAACGGTAATTTGTTCAAACCATTTAAAAGAAAGATTTTGGTTAATAAGTTATGACTTAACTGAGATCCTACTATCCATATGTTTTTAAATATTGCGCTCATTATTCGGTTTAGCCGGTAGAGGACCTTGTGTGGTATAACCCATTCCGAATAATGATACGACGTTATGGATAACATTTGAAGACCGGTGGTAAAGATCGGGTTTTTCGAGAGCGAAAGTATATCCCGTCGAATGGCTCTGCACTAAATAGCTATGGTATAGAGATCTCCATATATGATGGGGAGTCCGATTGGGATTGTGAATACTCGGATTGCAAGGGCTTCTTTGGAAGTGCCTTTAGTTCTGTTCAAACCCGGAACAGACTTGTATGGATGTGTATCTGACATTACACTTTGAGATGTAAAACTGGTTTCTATCAAATACATTTATGTTTGGTGGCGGAGACTTATTCCTTTAGCTTAACACCCTTTTCTGAGACATACGAGCTCAGAGGTTACATAATTGATGGTTACTAGTGATACATTCCCAATTTGGTAATGTGGCATACGAAGTGCTACTGATCATTTGTTGATCAAAGCATGACTTTGTGAAAAAGTGTAGCTTTGTGGACGAGACTGTATCAGGACCTCACACCCCGGAAATGGTCGAAACAGGAAGGATGCATCAAGGTTTTCAGGGGCCGTGCCCCTAGGGTATGTCCATTTCTTCTGGAAAGGGTGGTATCATGGTATTGAGCCCAAATACTTAACTCATGTGGATATTGCAAATTTATTACTTTGTGGTTGTTTTGTGGTTGAGAGCTCTCGGTTAAAGGTCGCAAACGACCGGGATGGCATATCTTTAGGTGTTACTCCCGGGAAGGGGGTAAACCGTCCCTGTTTTAGTAGAGATCCGGGTAGGTTCTCGAGGCGTCCCTCCAGAGGCGTACGCATGTGGCAATAGGAAGTTCCTTAGCCTGACCATTTGTTGGAAACCCAATCTCCAATACGCGCCTTGTACGGTTTTAGTTGTAGAAACTAACATTTAACATGGTAGCTATAGTAGGCATACTATAATGGTACGTATGCTGGCTAAGATTAATATTATACTTTCGAAATATTTTCCACTATGTGACGCCCCACCTCTATACCCACGCTAGCCAAGAACACTCCGGAGCAGTGTTGTCAACTAGCACGGAGAATAAGGCTGTTGAGGAGAGACCATCCATGTAATTGCTTATCACACGGTGGCTATAAATAATCTTCGGAAACAAACATAGAAATAATCATATCACGAATCAGTCACAGATATCCATATTACAAAGGCGGAAGAAGATATGAATATATAACTAACACATGAAAGTGTACATCAGAGTAGTGGTCAGTAGGATCCACGATAATACAAAAGAATAGCAACACGTGCTATACAAAAGAATACAACTATGAGTCTATATCTCAAGTGTATACAACAAAAACTGCTAATCTAAACAGTTAGCCAAAAGTCAGAGTGATGAATCCCTGGGAAGAAGTCAAGCAGAAGCACCTGTAACATCTCGGTCTGACCCGAGTATTATTTAAGAAAATAATAAACGGGTCAGTCTAGCTATAAATATCAGATGACATGATATAACATAAAAGATATGGCATAAACATAAACATCCATAATGACATACCACTATAAGTATGTAAATAATGATCAACAGAAGATCAATCAATAAGAGATAATCAATATCACAAGAATCTTCTCAAAGATTCGGAAAGGGCATCATACCCCAAACTTGTACTCATAACAAGTCAATAACATAAATTCTAGAAATCAATGCAAGAAGTCCAGAAATCATAGAAAAGAGAAAGAGGCCTATCACATGACGGTCCGAAGACCAAGGGGAACTACCCCACATGTGTGAATGGAATCACACAGATTAAGGTCCAGACTAACCAAAAAGCAAAAAGGTAAGTGTGAGTGGAATCACACAAGTGGTGTCTAGTCTAACCTCGTAACAAGAGACATCGCACAGTTGCTAGTCTAAATCATCAGAATGATCATCATGATCAACGAGAAGTGTCAATTACACTAAGCTAGTAAATATAGAAGTTTAGCTTCATGTCCCATAACCACTTGCTTAACTTAAATATTTACGAACAAACTGTAAATCTTCACTAATAAAATTGTCACAAGAGGTTCAATCGAACAAGTCCAAGAATTAACCGACGAAGTGAACGCAAGCGTTTCATACCACTTGTTTTACTAAGTCGTTTAATTAGATTTCTCATCCGAGTGAGGTAAAGGTTTGTATATACTAATAGATTGGAAAACGGTTTAAGAAAAGAGCTTTGTTATTAAAAATAGAGTTGAAATTATTTGTTAAAAGAGTTTTGATATTTACTACTAGTATTGAAACCTTTATATTATAAAGTGACAAAACACAGGAGCAATTGTAGAAACAATCAGTCACAAAAATCGCATACGGAGATGTGAATAAAATCCAAGGAAATCAGCTCAATGTTTTTCAGATAAGATCCCCTACGGAGGGGGGGTCCAGGGGGGGTGGCAAACCCCAAGGTGGGGGTGCGGGGGCAACGCCACCGCTTACGGGGTTCGACCTGCCCGGTCAGGTCGCGGGGTTCCAGGGGGCAGCGCCCCCGGCGGGGTGCAGGGCAGCGCCCCGACCAAAACGGTACGACCTAGTGAAGACAAAATGAGGTCGAACGACCTAACGACTCAAGGGTCATACGACCTAACGACTCAAGGGTCATACGACCTAACGACTCATGGGTCATACGACCTAACGACTCATGGGTCATACGACCTAAGGACTCATGGGTCCTACGACCTAAGGACTCATGGGTCGTACGACCTAAGGACTCATGGGTCGTACGACCTAACGACTCAAGGGTCGTACGACCTAACGACTCAAGGGTCGTACGACCTAACGACTCATGGGTCCTACGACCTAAGGACTCATGGGTCATACGACCTAACGACTCATGGGTCGTACGACCTAACGACTCATGGGTCGTACGACCTAACGACTCATGGGTCGTACGACCTAACGACTCATGGGTCGTACGACCTAACGACTCATGGGTTAACTCGTGAACGACTCACGACTTATGGACGAACGACTTAACTCCGAACGACCTAAAAACGGCCAGAACGACCTAAGTGTAGAAAATTCACCAAAACGCTAAAAATTGGAGTTTTTCGCCAATCCAATCCAAACCAAATGCTAACATGCATGTAAAAATGATAGGGAATCATTCCCAACAGTCCAATATAGTTATAGGCTAGAATTGTGAGGTAAAAATCTCACCTTTGCACCAAATATCAATAAAAATGAAGTTTTAAGCAAGCAAGGATCAATCCTTCTTCTATCTAAGCACAAGAAGCTTGAATCCAATGTCTTCTTCTTGAATTTGGAGTAGAAAGATGGATTGCAATTGAATTTGAGTTTTGGAATTTTAATTTCCCATTCCCTCCACCATTAATGCCAAAGCTTGATTAGTTAGGAAATTTATGAAGAGTAAGGAGAAGAGGGTTGGAACTTGGGCTTAATAGGCTAAACTAACCCAAAGTCCAAAGCGGGAAAAGTTAGTGAAATTTCACTAACTCCAAACCTATCGGTGTTTATACTTAAAAAATTGTAAACGACATTTCGAACTCAATGGAAGTGGTCTCGAGTCCTAATTTGACCGTTTGCAAAAAGTAGCTTTTCAGACCAAAATCCGATTAACGAGTTAATATTTAAATAAAATATTTAAATACAAACTCGACAAATATGCGGGTTGTTACAGACTCCCCTCCTTAAAGAAATTGCGTCCTCGCAATATATATAAGATGGAAATAAAAAGTAACAACCATAAAAGCATATTAACACAAGAGGAATTTTGAAATAAGAAGTTCACCTCAAGGAGCAGGAGTAAGCAAGTCCGGATGTGTACGCTCGATGAATTCTCTGGATTCCCAAGAACAATCCTTAGGATTTGAGGACCATTGAACCTTCACAAGCGGAACATCTTTATTTCGAAACTTGAAACCCTACAATAATTCACTGTTACGGATCCGATGAAACTGGTTACGTCGAAATCCGAGTCCGTGACAAAAATGGCTATTTTTATATTAATTAAATAAATTAAACAAATTGATTAAATCCAATTTTATATTTTAAATTCTAAAATTGACAATCTTATCATCTTTATATTACTCAAACATTTACAATGATTTCAAAAAATTTAAATGTCCATATAGAGAAGATAAATTTATCAATTCCAAATGTTAATCTCACTTTTAATAATTAACTTCATTTAATTTACAAAATTATAAATAAATCCTAAAAATTCCATTTAGTTAAATAAATTAATTATTATTCCGTTCATAATTTCAAATAGAAGTGTCAACCATTGGATTTGAGATTATCACATAAATATTTCACGTTTTCAACTTAATTCCCAATTAACGTAAAATTTTATTATTGAATTTTAAATTAATTGCAATAAACCCAAATAAATACATAAAGCTTGATTCCTGTTTAAACATTTAACTTATTTGATTGCAATTAACCTCTTTATGGTAAATTTAATTCTGATATATTAATGAAACTTTATTTCCATTCTTTATTCACAAATCATCATATTTATGAAGAACATTTACGTTATTCTCCATTTTTTACCTTAATTTATTTAACGTAACATTTAATTTATATTTATTGCAATGATTTCCAAATCAATTGAATGAATTAAATATATATGTATCACTCATAATAACTTGTGGCCACAACTCTTGATCACCGTTAATAAATTTATTATTTATAATCCAAAAATGCCATTTACTCTATATATATACGAATTAATTAATTCAATATTTCCATTTTGTTTTCCTATACTAAATTTATTACTAAGTGTATTTACTCCATTCCAACAAGTTGGAACTCCATTCTTACTATAACAATCATTTCCCTATTCACTTTTATTAATAACCCACCATCATTGCATTCATTGCCTTTTATTGATTTAATCAAATTACCCCATATTCCTTTAAATTCATACTAACGAAATATTTAATTACTATTCAATGCATATTTATACATCAATCAATTCGGTATTTACTTTTCTTTCCTTCTATTTGATGATAAATAACCTAGTATACATTTACATATATTCATTTCATTCCATTCATTTATGGGTATTGCATTTAAATTTAATTTATTAGCTAATACCAACATTATTACCATTAATTACAATTGGATTCCCAATTTTATTCAATATCCTGAATAAATAACATATATATTAATCAAATCCTTACATTTTTTTTCATCATATTCCATTTAAAATCAAACCATAACATTTAAATGATTTTATTGAATTGGAATTTCATTCAAGTCATAAATTATTAACTTGCAATAACATGATTCCTTAATTCATTCCAATTACCATTTACACTCTTTTATTGTATTTAAATCAATTTAATATTTTCATTAATCTCTCGTATTAAATTTTATATCCAGGTAAGAATTCTTTTTTCTACTTAATTCATTTGGATTTTATTCAAATTTATATAAATAGGTTTTAAGTCACCATTTACATAATTTATTTTAGCCTTCATTTTAACATTTATTTATCCCCTTTATTATTTCTACTAAAATAAATTACAAAAATCCTATTAAATAAACAAATTAAATTGTCGAAATTTACGGGTTGTTACAATTACATTGTTTAAATTCAACTATAATTAAATTCAATTAATTAAACTTTAATTCCAATAAATTTATTTATACTTTGATTTCAATCTTTTTATCTAATCAATCATTATTCTATAGGCATAGTTAACATTGTCTTATATTTCATTACATTAATATTCTCCAGTTTCCATCTTTTATTTGTATTAACTACTATATTTCCATTATTTTGAATTTTCTTCAATTTTATTATAATTTATAATCTCAATCAATTAATTTATCTCTGTTTTGCTCTTTTTATTTCATAAATTATTGCTTTGTGAAAAAAATTAACATCTCTATACCTTTTATTACATTCACACTTTGCAATTATTGTCTTAACTCACATTAATGTAACATTTATTTGTAATTGATTAATTAAATTGTAACAGATAACAATCGTCACCTTTCTACATTTAATAACATTTGTAAGTTTATTATTTACAAGCAATTGCTACAACAACTCTCAGTACACTAATTTTATTCAATTACCATTTATTACACATTATTATATTAATAAATCAACATTTAAATTATCAATTACTCTTTATATCCCATTATAAATTAATACAAACATTATTACAATTAATTTACAATCTATAGCCAACTATAACTTTTTAATCCTTTTAATTAGTTGGATTACATTTAAAGCAATTATAATTTACCTTAAATTAATACTATTACATTGCATTCCCTTTATATTTTTATTATTAAATAGAATTTTTTTATTAGTAAATACAAATTTTTATTTCTTCCCACATTAAATTACAAAACCTTATTAAATTTACTACTTTAAATTACCGAAAATTATGGGTCGTTACGATGCCACTCTTAGTAATGGTGTACAACTAAGCCCCAAAAGTTTGAGTAAGTATAGTTTTATTAAGCAAAAAAAATCTAAACTAAATTCTTTCCCATCTTTGGAATATGCATCACATCATTCTAAATTACCATCTTTGAAATGGTAAATTTAGTTCCACATCTGTAGTACTTGCAACATAGTTGTGTGAGAATAAACCGACAATACTTTCTTACCATCGACAATGTTGTATGTTTTTAACATACCATGATTGCAGCTAACAAGGTAAGAAGCACCAGTATCTACCCACCACCTTTCATATTCACCAATAAGGTTAATCTCATAAATCATATTTGTTAAAGGCTCTTACGCTAGGTTAGCCTAAGGAGTAAGGCATGTCTTGTTTCGAAATTTTGATGCCTAATGACTTAGTTAGTTGTAGTTAAAGCAAATAAATCCTGTCCATTTTGGTTCCTTGGATGTTTCCAATTTTAATATTTATTGTGCTTTCTGTTTGACTTGGGGTTTTGATCCGTGAAAATTTTCGTGTTTGGTTTCAAAACGGCAGCATTGGAGTTATTGCTATTATTGTTTGTGACAATAAGCACTTCGTTTTTCTAGTCCTGTTTTCAAGCTTCCTCCTAAATATAGAGGCAGGTAGCCAAACTCTAAGAAAAACTCCATAGTCTTATGCCTGAGACTAGTTTTGAAGTCTTTCCATCTATAAGAGAATTTATCTATCAAAACGACAACTTGAAATTGTTTATCAAGTTAAATATCTTTGGAGATAATTTCATGCACAATGTACGATGATGCTTTTATTAGGACTTATGCACATGATTAATAAACGATGGTAAAAAGTATAATGAATATGGTTTGCTATATTCTATGTGTTTATTTTTCTTATCGATTAACAAGAAAGTGTTTTAAGAAGAGTACCGTTAGTGAGAGAGGAACATTGGATCATCTCGGTAAAAATGCAACCATGCAGATATTGATTCTGATATCCTTTTTACTACGCAACAAAAGAAAACATGTAGAAAATCACCATTTAAAATCAAATCATTTTCCATAAAAAACTACTCAAAATTTTATACCAAAAATATAAAGTATTACACTACACCACATCAGTCCAGCCTAGCTAGGGCCAAATCATGTTGTGTCGAGTCAACCAATTGGACAGATGACATGCAACTGATGTAAAAAATGTTCAAAATTAAGTAAACAGAGTAACAAAATACTTTTCGTACACAATTCATCTTCACATTAGTTTCCCAAAAAGTGCCCATATATAGGTAAATAAGACAGTAAAACATAAATAATGGTAACATGGCCGACACGTGAAGATGCTAAGATGTTAACATAACTAGTTGTAGAATCTAGTTTTACACCATTGGAATAAAATAATATCCTAATAACTGCTAAAGTTATTACTTCATCTTTAAATCTTTATTCATCTTCAAGATAACCGGGCTAATCCCTTTAACTCGGCCTACCTAAACGAGTTCTCTTGGGTTTTGATGAAAACAGTAATAAAAACATGGGTTAGATATAAAGCGTAGTATGTGTAATACCGTTGCCAACGTATGTTGGTGCTAACTATTTTTACCCTTCTGATAAGAGATGAAGTTCTTATTACTATTACTCATATATGACTTTAGCCCTATATTCTTCCATCTATGAACATAAGCATATAGCACCTTTCCATGTCCACCACTTCATTAAATCGAAGGGTCAGATGAGCAAAGGTCTAACCACTCAACCCTAGCTTTAACCCCATAATTGGTGTTCTAATAAGATCAATCCCATACTTGGATACATCATTAAACTTCTGAAAATACTCTGAAACACTCATACTCCACTATTCTTTTAACAGTCTACCTCGAAATAGGCCTAAATTTTGACTCAGAAAAGGGGCATCGAAACTTTGATTCATTCTAAGCTAACATGTTGGTATAACAAAGAAAATAACACTATCAAGCCATAACTACATTTTCAGAACTCACAGTGGATGGAACATAATACCATAGCAAAGTGTACCCATTTATTTTAAAACCATAAAATGTCCTAATACAAAATACCATCAAATCATGTCATAAATCCATTACAACAATTATCTATATACATGGATACACCTAAAAGTAAGCGATAATGATAAATACCACCACAAGCCAAACCTCTCCATCTTCGAGCATTGTCACCGCTATTACTCCGTCCTTAATCTGTGTTGTAACGAGGAGGGAGTTAGAACAACAAGAGTCTGGTGAGTAAAACCTCGAGTCTTACCTTTTCAGTACTTAGGCAGTAAATTCAAAATAAGAATATGTCTATAAAAATAAAACCATTAAAACCATTCTGTACTTCTTTATAAAGAAAGGAGGTGGGTCAAACCATTTAATTCCTTTCGTTCTAGAAGCAGGTTTCTAGAATTCCATATCCCAATTATACTTCATAAATAGTTAATAATGTGAGAGACTATACCTAAGTCACTTAATACCTTTTATTGGAAAATAAGCAACTCTGGTCATTTAATAGCTTAATTCAAGGAGACTCTATTATCTATTACAAATTTCCAAGGCGTGCTCCTCAATGGAACTATCTAGCTGACACCATATGGAATTTCTTAGGCCACTTAATACTTTCTTCTATAAAATAGGCAGACTCTGGTCATTTAATACCTTAATTAAGGTAGACCCAATAGCTAATACCTATTTTCAAAAGCGGACTCCCATTGAGAAACCATCCAATGTAACCCCTTAACCATTTAATACTTCGTCCGATGAAAACAGGCAGGTCTTCAAACAACCACTTAAAATTCAAGACCTTATAGCAGGCCCTTTGACTTATGGCCCATACTCATAATGACATCTCATATTAGTCCGATATTCGTAGGAAGTGGTAGCCAGATTAGCTGGGCAGATTTCCCCTATAGAGTTTGGGAAAAACCCACGTCATTGCAAATATTTATCATATGGATATTTCATATCAATCAAAGTGTACACAACTGTCAGTAGTTTTAAAGTGAAGGGCAGACTTCCATCGTGTAACTCTATTAACCTCGCATTCTTATGACTTAGCCACAAATCAAGCACTCTCCACACACATATACACACACGCACCCCCATCTCACTGTTTCATAAATAAGGCCTTATAAGGAACCTTCCTTGTTATGCCTTAAAATGATAATTAAGCTATATAAGAGTTTCCTCTTATTTTCACTTGAAAATCAATTACCTTCCTAATAATGGAAATAAATGAAAATAAATACCTTATTAGCTACGCCATATATGCAATAGTTATACGTTAATTACGCTAATAGAGATAATCAATATTCACATCTAATAAATTCTAAACATATGGATTTTACGCTTTACACTAGCGTTAAGTGTCAATTCCATAACCAAATTTTCTTACAAGCCTTTTTCTTCAAATTCCCAAGATTTCAACATACCAAAATAAGGACTCTAGACTATAGGAATTGCAATCTAAACTCCATATTTTATTCGATTCCTCTTTTACAAAGAAATAGATAAAAATAAGTGGTGTAAACTACGAATAGAACTCGTAATCTAAATCTGTTATCTCATTGAAGAATCATAATTTGAACTAAAGAAGAAGGAGAAGTGGAATATACCATGAAATTATCTAAAATTGCATAAACAAAACTAGTTCCATTAAACTAATGTAAATAATTAAGAATCTCAATATAGAATTAACATTTTGAATTAAAAAGGAATTTTGTGGGGGTTTTATCTATTGGATTTTCATAATTCCCAAATCCCTTAGGCATATTCAGATCCAAAAACAGATAAACTTAACAACTAGTGAAAAAGAAATACTAAAATTTCCACTCACAAAGTAGCCTTAACTTCACCTTCCTTGGATTTGCATGCCTCACAATCTCTTCCTGGATATTTCTTTTTTGATACACACACACTGTAACAACCAAGAATTTTGGATATTTAAAATTGGAATATTTAATTGATTTTAAATACTTAAAATTTAACTTTTAACATGAATTTCAAATATAATTATATATTGATAATTTAATTATTGAATTTAATAATTGGAAATTGGGTAAAATATTGGATCTGGAGTTTTAAACTTGTTAAAAATAATTTAAAGGCTTATAAAATTTATATTAATAATAATGAAGATAATAAAAGTTTTAAAATTTAAATTTGGAAGTGATTTTTTCATTTTTAAAAATATATCATTTAAATTGATATTTAGAAATAGCCTTCAGAGGCACAGTCTCGAATACTAATGAAACTAGTTCGTTTGGATACGTAATAGTGTATTATTATTGGATTTCAAATTTGGGAACGTTTAGAGTTACCGTTTGGCCGTACGGGATAGCAACGCAATGAAATTTATATCGAAAATTAATATAATAATTAGGTCCAAAAAGCTTTCTTCTCCATATAATCGAATTAAGACACGAAATCTTTTCCATTGCGTTCGAAGTAGGGATATAACATTATAAACACCGAGCGGACACCTCGATAGGAGGTTGAGATTTTAAGTTGCGAAATCAAGATGATTTAAAATTTTAAATAATACATTTATAAAATTGACTTGACAAATTTCTTTTACATTTGCTTTATTCCTTCTTTTCAATCACTGTTCACCATTCAAACACACAAGCATCACATCCCTCCTCTTTTTAAAAACTCACGCGATAGTTTCAACAAACATAGTAAAAAGAAAATAAAAATGGAAGCTTTAAAAATTCGATTTCTCAACTAATACTCGATAAAAAAAATCTGAAACCACTTGCTAAAATCAAGTTTTTCAATGAACTTTGCATTGTTTTGAAAATGTTAGGTGAGGCAGCGTTTTTGGGTGGTCGACCATATGAGATGTGAGCTGGGGCTTCAGATTTTGGAAGCTGTAGTTAATAATTGTCGATGAGGTGGTGGTAGTTGGATTTTGATCGCCGAGTAGCTTCAAGAGGACATTTTTGGTTATGCGCGGCTGCTTCTAGGAGATTACAAATTCACTATTGCATGGGTGGAAGCAAGTCACGTTTCAACGGGAAGGTTTGGACATGGCGTGGTGGTCGAGATGAGGAGGTGGAGGGCGATGCGATGGTGGTCTCGAATCGGTCGGCGGTGGTAAGTTTTGTTCGTGCACATGCACAATAATGGCCGTGATGGGTTTTGGAATAAAGGAGGGGAATTTGGGGAAGATGATAGGAAGCGGGCTAGGTTTGTTGTGGGTAATGGGTTTTTTTAGAAATTGAATTAATATTTTAATTTAAATATCGACAAACTTAAAAATTTCATAACTCTCACATGCGAGGTCCGTTTTAGACGAGGCTTGTTGCATTGCGATCGTGATGACGAGAGATTTGAAATGAAACTGGTTTGGACAGGTTTGGAGACCGTCAAAATTTAGGATAACATAGGGCGTCGTCCAGCTTTAGTCCTAATTGGAATTTCCCAGCGATGATAAAAATCAAAGGTGAGTTTATCTCACTCAAATTTGAAATACTGCAGTTAATTTAAAATAGTTAAAATTAATTATTGGTCGATTGTTGAATTCGATAATTATTATCAGTTGGAGGTTATTGTATATATAGTAGCATATATATAGGAGTGATTGACATTCCTGCATATTTATAGCGGATGAGACTGTATGTGCCTCGCATAATAGCGGATGACCCTATATACCGCGACATCCCCCTTGAAGTGAGATTGGTATTTTTATATTGTGCTAACATCTGTGGATGCAGAAAAACAGGTTGGAGGAATCCAACCAGATTCCTCAAAAAATGACAAATTAAATTGTATATATATATATATATATATATATATTGATATATGATCGGTTTAAATAATCCGTGATAGAGTATAGTGGAATTTTGGATTTGTGGGATGCTAGGGTATTACTGATCAGATTTTGGTATTTTTTTTAATAATAATGATAAGTGTTTAAAATTGGGAGAGAAACTGAGAAGAAGAAATTGAAGCAAAAACATTTCTTGTGAAATTTGGGATATATTTAAAGAAATGAATATTGGGTAAAAAAAATAGTTTGATTTCAAAAAAATCAAGCTTGATAAATTTGGAAACAAGGAAAATAGGGATTTTGTAAATAAGTTAATTAAATGTTTATAAATAATAGAACTTAAGCAGCATTGTTAAAGTGAAAAATGGATTTATTTTTATTAAAATCGAGATTTAAAATGGTTTGGGAAAGTAAAAAAGAAAAATTAAAAATAAGAGATGAAAATTAATGTTTCGGATTAAATAAGAATTTAAATCATAAGAAGAAGGTGAGATCTGAAATTAGTGGGCATTGGAATATATTTGGGCCATTTAAGAAATTAAATTAAAATGGAATTTAATATAGAAAATCGATTAAATATCGATTAAGTGTTGTGAAACAGTGATAAAAAGGGAAATGAGACTATGGAATTCATAAACGAAGTTCATAAAAAAAGTGAAGCAATTATCAGTGGATAAATTGAAATTATAAATTCACAGTGAGGATTTATAAGGAAATGTGTAGATCGTTTTAAAAATAAATGGAAGTTTATTTTCAAAAGTGTGGAAGGGAATTTACGGAATTTGGACGTGAAGTAAATTGGTGGTAAATCGAGAGAGAGATTTAAAAAGATTTACAACGAAATTAGAAAAAATATATTTTATCAAGGAATTAGTTTTGTTTTAAAAGGAAGAATTTTTAATTATAAGCTGGGAATTTTTGAAAGTGTTAAAGAATATTACAAAAATTTATTATTTAGTTGTTTTAAATTTGGTAAAATATATATTAATTAAGTTAATTATAGTTGTAAATTATTATTAAAGGTTTAATAAGCATTATTATTTTTAATGGATAATTATTCAATATTAATATTTTATATAATAGCTTTTATTTAAAAATTAGTTTTTTCTAAAGTTAACTTAGGAGATTATTATAGAAATTTCATAAGTACTATTTCGAAAATTTTTAAATAAAGTTTCAGAGAGTATTGGTATATTCACATGGCGAAATCAAAGGCAGTGAGTGCCTGCAGTTAAGTCCTTGATTTCTTTAGGATAGAGACGTAACCATTGAGCTGTGAATCCGTGGTTTGATACCGCAGTGATACTTTCCATATAATTTTGAAAAGGTTTTCAAGTATTCTTGGAAAAGTAAATAGTTTATGGATATACTAAATCCGATAAGATTAGTATATATTTTGGATAAAGAGATTTAATTTATAAAAATTAAATTAAAACGTGATTTGGAGTTGTTCTAGGGAAAAATGAAGTATTTGGTTAAATGATTGTTCATTTGACAGTTAAATAACCAACTATCAAATCTGGACCAAAAATTATAATTTTCGGAATATCTAGGAGAAGTACGGGAATTATATGGTACAGTTACCGTTCGAGGTGCTATACTGTACGCATAAACTCATTTCGTCCTCCTAGGATGTTTGTAAGGAAATCCGCCCACGAACGGTTAGGAGGTGGTCTCCGATCTTATTTTCGTCTGATTATTTCCTAAAGAACCGGGGTTGAGTTTACCAAAAAATATCAATGTTGTTTTCGAAGAGACCAGAATTGGATAAGTTATCCGAAAACCACTTCGATCCAACGAGTATATTTTTGAAAGGAAACCAAGAGCATGGAGTCGAAGATGGAGTAATGAAGTGCAATGGCTAATCGCTACTAATCCTGGGGATTATTCCAAAATGGATGTAGTGGGAATAGTGCTTTCGGTTCGGTACGGACCCAGGACGGACTTGTATGGATGAATGCAATTGGTACATTGTAATTGGAGGATAATGAGAATTCTAAGTGAAAATTCCTTAAAAGGTAATCATAGCCTCTAGCCTCATCAACCGAAAATGATTGAAAAACAAGGAAGACATAGCAAGGCTAAGTGGGTAGCACCCAAGTAGGGTATGTTTATCACCTTTCTAGAGACCCTCGGATATTATTGCTACGATTTATGGAAGGAGCTCGGAAGAGAGGGAACACCGGGGGTGATAGCATACTCGGTCTATCCTTGTTAGGGATAGTCTGGTCTTGTGTAGCAAGGGTTCCCAGCGTGGTCCTCGGTATGCTGTTCTAAACGTGTACTGTGACAGGTGGTAACCCAATGCCTAGTCATTCGTATGAAATCCATTCTTTAATAAGCATTGTACGGGTTTGATTATGTCCAACTATGTTGAAACTTGAGATGCAAGCATTTTAGATATTTGAATAAGTATTTGTACTTAGACACTATTATAATATTAGAGGATCTGATATAAAATATTTTGGTTATCGTAAGGTAAAAACCCGTCGTGTTTATTTGGGGCATGGTCTTATGAGATACCATTGTTTTCAAATGATTTTGATTACTTTAAAGATTCAAATTGAGTGTCTTTTCTCATGCTGGTTTTCCAGACTGACCCGGGTGTTATTTTATTATAATGCTCGGGTACGACCGAGTATTACAGATTCAGGATAGGATGCTACGGAGCTCAATAGACAAGTTAGATGACGAAGACGGATTACATGTATTTGATTTGATTTCGCTGTGTATGGTAGGCTTTATATTTACATTTGTAAGGACAAGTTACTATAACTGTCCAGTATTGAGTTATTTATTGTGTTGTACTCTGGTGGTGTAATGTATAAATAACAGGTTATAGTTCTTTGTATAAAGACTAGTTGCTATCTATTATATATTGTTCCGCTGTGATTGTGAGATTCTGTGTCGATGTTTCTATTTTCTTCTTCTACCTCTTTCTTCTTTTCCTTAATGATCTGTTTTTTCTGCATTCGATTGCTCGGCATTCTATGCAGTGGACGTATTGATGTCAACTTTCGAAGGTCGAAAATCTCGTTCATGACACTTGGTATCAAAGCTGAAGGTTAAGCGAGAACCTTAGCTCTGATGGGAATTACACATTAGAGATAGGGTCAGCAGCACCAAAGGATGAGTTTGAGTGTATTGATAGACATGAGTGCGTATTTGTTTGTGAATATAAATACTGTTTTATATTGTGTTGATTGGTTTGTTGAGTGGCTTATGATTCTGGTCAATACGAGTAATTAACATGATTGGTAGGGATCTCCAAGCACTTGAATAGAGCAACTGGACATAGTATTGTTTTTAAATGGGTAAATGAAATAATTTTACCCAAATAATTTTAACATATAACGAAATAATTTTCAAAAAATATTATAATTTGATATGGTGTGCTTGGTTGTTAGAAATTGGTAATATTAAATTATTATCGTTGTTGTTGTGGAAATTGAATAAGAAATTGAGTTATAACTAAAAATTAAGAAACTTATCCATATGACAAAATGAGTTTGTATATACGAGATTATAAATGTGATTTATAATTTGAAATAGAATAAAACTCTAGAGGTATATTTAAATATAGATTTAAAGGATTTGAAATGCAACAACCCAATTTTCTGACGCCCGAAAGTCGACATTGATACGTCCACTTTATCAAATGACGCACAATCGAATGCCGGAAAACTGAATCATTAGGGTTAAAGAAGAAGAGGATAGAAGAAGAAATGGAAACAGTAAAAGAATCACACATTTCACAGCGGAACAAATATAATAGACAAAATAATATCTTAAAACAAAATTACTATGTAAGTTTATACATCCATTACAGAGTTTACAACAACAAAACAACGAAAAAGAAATAACATTTACTACTGATACGCCTTGCTATCCAGCTTGAACTCCAGATCTCCAAAGCATATTTTTTTGAATTTGCTTCCAAACAACTGATAACCTGATTCTAGGCTGCCCGTGTGGAAAATTATGGGCACCTAGAGTTTAGAAATGGAACAATAAACTCCAGGTCAGTCGTGGGACTGGTGTGAGATCTTAAAAACTGTTATTTTCATAAAGAAAAGAAATCCTCTATGCTTTTGGAAAATGAAATTACCATAAGACCACCCGCCACACACACAATGCAAACGCAGAATTGGGGGAGATTTCTCCTTATGATAGTCAAACGTGCTTGATACGCAAAATCCTTTTAAAACATTTTGAAAGTATAATATTAATCTTAGCCAGCATACAACCGTTATTGTATGCCTACTATAGCTTCCATGTTCAATAGCATGTTACCTCCACATTACATGGCAAGTTATACGACTAAAACCGTACACGGCGCGTATAGTTTCTTTGGATTTCCAATAAATGGTCAGGCTAAGGAACTTCCTATTGCCACATGGGTACGCCTCTGGAGGGACGCCTCGAGAACTTAACCAGCTCTCTGCCAACACAAGGCCGTTTTACATCTGTACCTAGGTAACTACTGACATGAGTATGCCATCCCCCGGTCGTTATCGACCTTTATCCGAGGATCCTCAACACCAACAACCACAAAGTAATAAATTTGCAGTAACCACAAGGTTAAATATCTGCTCTCCATACCATGATACCACACTTTCCAAAAGGAAATAAACATACCCTCAGGGGGCGCTAACCCTAAATAACCTTGCTGCATCCTTCCTGTTTTGACCATTTTTGGGTTGTGAGGTCCGACGAAGTCTCATCCACAAAGCTACGCTTTTCACAAAAGCCATGCTTCGATCAACACATGATCAGCAGCACTTCGTGTGCCACACTACCAAATTGAGAATGTATCACTAGTAACCATCAACTACATACCCTCTTAGCTTGTACGTCTCAGAGAAGGGTGTTAAGCTAAGAGAATAAATTCTCCGCCACCAAAAGAAATGTATTTGATAGAAACCAGCTTTGCATCTCAAAGTGTAACATCAGACACACATCCATACAAGTCCGTTCCCGAATCGAACGGAACCGAAAGCACTTCAAAGAAGCCCTTGCATTCCGGATATTCACTAATCACATCCAGAATTCCCATCACAAAGTGTGATAAAATCTCTATATCAGAGCAACCCAGTGCAGAGACATTCGACAGGTAATCCTTTCGCTTTCGAAAATACCCGGTCTTTAACACCATCTTCAAATGCAATCCCATTTCATCGTATCATTATTCGGAATGGGTTGTATGACACAAAGTCCTCTCCTGGCTAATCCGAATAACGAGCGCTTATTTTTAAAAATAAGTGTTCATTCACATTTCAAATAAATCACAACAAATTTCCACTTTGATCTTTTAAAAAAAAGATCCATCACAAAGATTCGATGTGGTTTTTAAATATTCATTTGGAATCCAACCCCCGGTCGCAACGAAATTCAAACACCATTTAAAGGCCAATATTGATAGTCGGTTATTTAACTATCAATCAATGTTCACAACAATCACCAGATTTCAAATAATTTTCCCCAATTATTTTTTTTCAAAATATCTTTGTAAGATATATTTTCACACTTCAACCCTTTGAAATCAAATTTCGAATCATTTACCTCATGTGGAGCAAATTTCCAAATATATATTTATTTCCATTTAAAATTTTCCGAGTTCAAATACTTCAAAATAATTTAAATCACTTATCCAAAGTATACTTGGAAACATGTAGATTAAAAACTATTTCTAAACACTATTTAAAATATTAGCTATGAAAACATATACCAATATCTCATATAAAACTTGAAATCCAAACTAATTTTAAAATAAAATTAGTAGATAGGGTATAACTGTAACAACCCGCATATTTATCGAGTTTGTATTTAAATATTTTATTTAAATATTAACTCGTTAATCGGATTTTGGTCCGAAAAGCTACTTTTTGCAAACGGTCAAATTAGGACTCGAGACCACTTCCATTGACTTCGAAATGTCGTTTACAACTTTTTAAGTATAAACATCGATAGGTTTGGAGTTAGTGAAATTTCACTAACTTTTCCCGCTTTGGACTTTGGGTTAGTTTAGCCTATTAAGCCCAAGTTCCAACCCTCTTCTCCTCACTCTTCATAAATTTCCTAACTAATCAAGCTTTGGCATTAATGGTGGAGGGAATGGGAAATTAAAACTCCAAGCACAAATTCAATTGCAAATCCAACATTCAACTCCAAATTCAAGTAGAAGATATTGGATTCAAGCTTTGGATTGCTTCTCCTTGCTTTCAAGCTTCATCTTCATAAACTTTAGTGCAAAGGTGAGATTTTTGTCTCACAAATCTAGTCTATAACTATATTGGACTGTTGGGAATGATTCCCTATCACTTTTGCATGCACATTTGCATTTGGTTTGGATTGGATTGGCGAAAAACTCCAATTTTTAGCATTTTGGTGAATTTTCTGCACTTAGGTCGTTCTGGAAGAATTGGCACTTCGGAATTAGGTCGCTCACGAGTTAAGTCGTTAGGTCGCTCGCGAGTTAGTACCATAGGTCGCAGGGCTTTAGGTCATTCTGGAAGTATTGGCACTTCGGAGTTAGGTCGCTCGCGAGTTAAGCCTTAAGTCGTAGGTCGCTCACGAGTTTGGCCTTAAGCCGTAGGTCGCTCGCGAGTTAAGCTTTAAGTCTTAGGTCGTTTCCGACCTATAATCTCTAGGCAAACGTTAAGTCGCTCGCCCTGGTTTATCTCGTAGGTCGTCTCCGACCTAAGCTCCAGATAAGTCGTTCGAGTTAGGTCGTTGGACCATTTACCTTAGGTCGCTCGTCCACTAAGTCGGCCTGGTTTATCTCGTAGGTCGTCTCCGACCTAAGCTCCAGATAAGTCGTTCGAGTTAGGTCGTTGGACCATTTACCTTAGGTCGCTCGTCCACTAAGTCGGCCTAGTTTATCTCGTAGGTCGTCTCCGACCTAAGCTCCAGATAAGTCATTCGAGTTAGGTCGTTGGACCATTTACCTTAGGTCGCTCGACTCTGTTAAGTCGGCCATGTTGGGTCGTGAGTCATCGTTAGGTCGCGAACACCTCTAGGTCGCAACCACTAAGTCGCTTGACCCCTTGGACCCCTAGGTCGCAACCCTTAGGTCGCTCGACCCTATTCCCCTTAGGTCGTTAGACCTCATTTTGTCTTCACTAGGTCGTACCGTTTTGGTCGGGGCGCTGCCCCGCACCCCCCCGGGGGCGCTGCCCCCTGGACCCCCGCGACCTGACCGGGCAGGTCGAACCCCGTAAGCGGTGGCGTTGCCCCCGCACCCCCACCTTGGGGGGTTGCCACCCCCCTGGACCCCCCCTCCGTAGGGGATCTTATCTGAAAAATATTGAGCTGATTTCCTTGGATTTTATTCGCATCTCCGTATGCGATCTTTGTGACTGATTGTTTCTACACTTGCTTATGTGTTTTGTCACTTTATAATATAAAGGTTTCAATACTAGTAGTAAATATCAAAACTCTTTTAACAAACAATTTCAACTCTATTTTTAATAACAAAGCTCTTTTCTTAAACCGTTTTCCAATCTATTAGTATATACAAGCCTTTACCTCACTCGGATGAGAAATCTAATTAAACGACTTAGTAAAAAAAGTGGTATGAAACGCTTGCGTTCACTTCGTCGGTTAATTCTTGGATTTGTTCGATTGAACCTCTTGTGACAATTTTATTAGTGAAGATTTACAGTTTGTTCGTAAATATTTAAGTTAAGCAAGTGGTTATGGGACATGAAGCTAAACTTCTATATTTACTAGCTTAGTGTAATTGACACTTCTCGTTGATCTTGATGATCGCTTTATGAATTAGACTAGCAATTGCGCGATGTCTCTTTCATTGCAAGGTTAGACTAGACACCACTTGTGTGATTCCATTCACTCATACCTTTCTGCTTTTTGGTTAGTCTTGACCTCATTCTGTGTGATTCCACTCACACATGTGGGGTAGCTCCCCATGGTCTTCGGACCGTCATGTGATAGGCCTCTTTCCCTTTTTATGATTTCTGGATTTCTCGTGTTGATTTCTGGAATTTATGTCATTGACTTGTTATGAGTACAAGTTTAGGGTATGATGCCCCCTTCGAATCTTTGAGAAGATTCTTGTGATATTGATTATCTCTTATTGATTGATCTTCTGTTGATCATTATTTACATACTTATAGTGGTATGTCGTTATGGATGTTTATGTTTATGCCATATCTTTTATGTTATATCATGTCATCTGATATTTATAGCTAGACTGATCCGTTTATTATTTTCTTAAATAATACTCGGATCAGACCGAGATGTTACAGGTGCTTCTGCTTGACTTCTTCCCAGGGATTCATCACTCTGACTTTTGGCTAACTGTTTAGATTAGCAGTTTTTGTTGTATACACTTGAGATATAGACTCATAGTTGTATTCTTTTGTATAGCACGTGTTGCTATTCTTTTGTATTATCGTGGATCTTATTGACCACTACTCTGATGTACACTTTCATGTGTTAGTTATATATTCATATCTTCTTCCGCCTTTGTGATATGGATATCTGTGACTGATTTGTGATATGATTATTTCTATGTTTGTTTCCGAAGATTATTTATAGCCACCGTGTGATAAGCAATTACATGGATGGTCGCTCCTCAGCAGCCTTATTCTCCGTGCTAGTTGACAGCACTTCTCCGGAGTGTTCTTGGCTAGCGTGGGTATAGAGGTGGGGCGTCACAATAACTATTCAAATAACCACTTTCTAAAACAAATATGAATTAAATCTTTAAAATAATCCCATCTATAATTAATTAAATAAATCTTCACTTAAAGATTTTTAAACAACTTGAGAAAAATAATTTCTCCAAAACATCCTTTTAAAGTCAACTTTAGAATTTTTAGTTATATTCGAAAGCTACATTAAAAACATACTCAACTTCCAAGGGAAATACACTTTCCATTTTAAAATGATCATTTTAAATCAATTAATAAAAACTTTCCGATTTATTTCAAATTTACATTCCAAATCTGTAAATTTCTTTCCACACTTAAAAATAAACCAATTTATAATTTTAAAACAAAATTCCCTTTCCATTATAAAATTCCGTTATGAATTTAAATTTTCAAACATCCACTGATATACGATTTTCAAATCGATTTCCAAATAGTCATTTCATACACCAAATCAAATTCCAAATTGATTTTCTAAACATTTATTTCAAACAACAAATCGATTTCCAAATCAATTTTCTAAATATTTATTTTAAAACACCAAATCAATTTCATATCGATCTCCTAATTTATTTTCAAAACACCAAATAAATTTTCATTCAAAAACCAAATTTATTATCTTTTAAAAAAAATTCCTTTGTTTCTTCCAAACTATTTAAAATCTGAATTTTAAATAAATTCTCCTACTTTTAATCCATTTATTAAAACCTTTTCAATATTTTCAAATTAATTCGATAAGATTTCAAAATCAATCTTTACCCATTTCAATTCCTTCTTTTAAATTCACCAATTCTTAAAAATAAATTTACTTAAGTTCTACTTTAATTTCCAAAAATCCAATTTTTATATTTCTAGTATCCTACGATACCAAAAATATATTCGGCTAAACCATAGCCTTCAATGATTTCAATCACAAATATTATCATGCACAAATTATAAATAAATCAGTACACACCATCGAAACAAATTCAAATATTTGAGGAATCCTGTTGGATCACTCCAACCTGTTTTCCCTACATCCACAGATGTTAGCACAACAATTAAATATCAATTTCACTTCGAGGTGGAATATCGCGGTATATAGGATTACATAAAATCATCCGCTATTATGCGGCGCATAGGTTCTCATCCGTTATACAATGCAGGAAAGCAATCACTTCATACACACACACGCACAACTATATATACTATCACAAACAGATAATCAATTAAATACCTGAAATTTTAATTCCAATTGAGTGAGAAGATCTCATCTTTAACAATGCACGCAATCCATTTTCGATTCCGGTTTGTTTCTCCATTTTAGACTTGTATAAACATTTATACAATTCATTAATATTTGAAATAATCGAATAATCATTTTTCGTTCGGTAATTTTAATTATCCAATGATTTTATTGCGGACCAATTTCCTTTAATAAATTTACTTAGCTAACAATTTGATTTTAAACATGCATTGGTATATTTTCTTTTGAAACCATATATATACACTTATAAAAATAAACTATATTAAAGATCTAATTTTTCTATAAATTCTTATATTCATTTTCTATCTTGAACTATATATACATTTTATCTTCTATTATATTTTTATTTTTATTTTTAGAGATTAAATTAACTAATCCAAAATAATTATCTAAATCAGTAAACTAAATAAATTACCTTCTAACTAGCCGTCGAATGGCCATCTCCCTGACATCGATCGATTGTGCCCTAAAATGCATCGCGATTCATCCAATACCAGACATCGGTCTACGAAATCACCTGCGTCACTTAATTATATGCATGCGAGAACCTAATCGAATGCCACCCCTTCCACCACGCGCTCGCGTGCGGCCACGATCCACCTGCCGCTATTGCTGATTAAAAATATCACACAAATAAACGCAGCAGCCTTCTTCGTGTGCTCAAAAATCGAGCACCTCTAGGACTTGAAATTATGAAATTGCGACTACCTCGGATTGGTTGACCCTATACAAGAATGTGTCACCTCCAAAAATTTAGTCGACAGGTTCCACGCCCTTACCCTAGTCAATTTTGACCCAGTCGAATCCAACTGGATTTCCTAGTCACGAAATCGCAGCGATTCGATGCATGATTAGCCCTTTTTTTATAAAAAGAGCGGATTCGATTTGCGTTGATAAATAAGCGGTGGCCATTTTTTAAAATTTGAGCTCTCGATCAATTGTGAAAAACCGAGGGTGGAAAGGAAATAAAATAATATTGTTTGCGATTTTTGTTTTGAACCAGATAATCGAATTTTTCTTTTTATTTTGTTTACTTCTTCAACGCGTGTGAAAATATAGATGACACACGCTAGAATTTTTTACACGTTTATGCAGGTTCCGTCACAAAAATTTAATGCAATAATCTCATTTAAAATTTGAATTCAAGATTTAAATTCAAACTGTCACAATTACGCAACTCAAAATCTCGACCTCCTTTTAATGCGTGTCGCCAGGCATTTATAATGTAATAAGCCTATTCCGAACGCAATGGAAAAGGTTCCGAGTCCAAATTCTATCGTATGGAGAAGATAGCTTTTTGGACCAGTTATTAAATTAAATTTTGATATTAATTTCAGCGCATTTAATTATCGTACAATCACATGACAACTCCAAACACTATGAAAATTGAAATCCGATAATAATACATTATTATGGATCCAATGGAACTGTTTTCGTTGAATTTCAAGACTATGCCTCATAAGGCTATTTTTTAAATATCGATTTAAATGATATATTTTCAAAACGGAAAAAATCTTTTTCAAATTCAATTCTGAAGCTTCTATTATCTTCAGTATTATAAATATGAGTTTTCTAAGCCTTTGAAATATTTTTAGTCAACTTAACAAACAAGATTCAATAATTTGTCCAACTTTAATAAATTAAATTCAATAATCTAATTGCCAAATTCATAGTTATGTTAGAAATTCTAATTAAATTAACTTCTAAATATTTAAAATCAATTATATATTCCATTTCAAATGTTTAAAATTTCCGGGTCGTCACGTTCTTCCCCCCTTAAAAGCATTTCGTCCCGAAATTACTAGTTAAGAAGAATGATCCTTAACCCGTTATCCTTTTCCCGAAACCAAACAATTTTATCAACTTTTAAAAACAATCTTTTCATCAAAGGTCTATATCACTTGAACTAATCTTACAGCCTTATAAATAAGTTTCAAACAATATTGTTTTCTTAGTCAATTCAAATTTAATTGAAATTCAAATTTCAAATTATCCAAATTTCAAATTATCCAAATTTCTCAAAAATTTTCTAACATCCTAAATTTTCGAAAAACTTCGTCAGCGTCTTCTTTACGCGGTTAGCTTGGTATAAATAAAAAATGGCACCACGAGCCCCCAGATTCAAAAAGAAAACGAAAAGCCAAACAGCTAGGCAAGAAAATCATCAAATTTCATATAGAAATTTAAATACATACCTCCTTTTCGAGCAATTTAAATTTATCTTCGAAAATCAAATCCCAATTCCTTTTTCTTGTATGCTACTTAACAACCATATCCAATTTCTACATTCAGAAAAATCATTTTGCTCATTCCATTGCAAAAGTTTTCAATATATATTTCATTCAACCCTGTACGATGCACTTATATCATTCGTACGCAATATCAAATTCGATCGCTCACTCGATCACACAATTTCACTTCCGAACTAGTATCGTCGACCCGACTTCCTAGTGCGGACTCAGATCTGGTTTCTTGATCAGAAACCATCACTCTCCTTGCATGGCCATAAACTATGATAGAGAATTTCCAGAACCAACCAGAAATCCATATCCAGGTTCGTTGTTGAAAATCGAGTGAAAAATTCCAACTCGGATCGATATAATTATCTTGAAATTCTGTGCTCGAATTGTGGATCAAATCGCTATGTGAATAAAGTAATATATGTACATCCTATGTATTAATTCCAATTGATTATTAGCTATATCAATTTCCTTTTCTATTATTCACATTGATTTGTCATCCACTTATTCACAATTACCATTTCACAATTTCCAGTTTAATCTTCATTCACTTATCAATTTAGAATATTTTCTCAACTCCAAATTTTACATTAGAATTTTGCCATTTATTTCTTAAGTTCATTATAAATATTTTATACACTACTTATATTTATTTTCGATTCACCACCTTTGTTTATATCTACTTCTATTTAAACTGGATTTCAAATTCTATATGAATTCAATTTATTTTAAACCATATTTAAATTTTGTCATTCCTTCAATTAATTTCACTTACTAATTTTGTATTCAATACCTTGCTTTGTTTATCACCAATCAAATTCAATTCCTATTCCAATTCAACTTACTTACAAATTCGAAATGAATTTTAACATTCAATTTCACTTTCATTTACTTGCAGTTGTAAATTCATTTATTCATTCACAATTTTATTTTCCACCTTAATAATTTTATTCCATAACTATTTTTATCAGATTCCAGAGTCTTTCCAACATTTCAAAATCGTTTTTGGAAATCAGTTCAAATTATCTTTTCAATTCCCAAACCAAACCCAGTTTGCAAACAACTACCATTTAAAATAATTTGGCAGCAATTCCTCTCCTGGAAACTCGAAAATGAACATGGATGATGTCATGATCATCATCGGAATTATTTTCCAACGATCGAAAAAGTTTAGTGCTTTTGCCTTCTTTGAAAATATTTTCCAAATATTTTTAAATTCCAAATCCCGCAAAATTCTAAATCCAATTCAAAATATTTCCCAAATCATCTCACCATTTTTTCAAAACCTTTGAAAATCATCTTCAAACTCAAAAGGAATTAAATCTTTTGAAATTTCAATCTCAATACCATTCAAATGCAATGCCATTTTGTCGTATCATTATTCAGAATGGTTTTTATGACACAAAGTCCTCTCACGACTAATCCAAATAACGAGCGTTATTTTTAAAAATAAGTGTTCATTTAGATTTCAAATAAATCACAAAAAATTTCCACTTTGATCTTTTAAACAAAAGATCCATCACAAAGATTCGATGTGGTTTTCGAATATCCATTTGGAATTCGACCCCCGGTCGCATCGAACTTCAAACGCCATTTAGAGGCCAATATTGATAGTTGGTTATTTAACTATCAATCAATATTCACAATAATTACCATATCTCAAATAATTTTCCCCAATTATTAATTTTCAAAATATCCTTGCAAGATATATTTTCACACTTCAACCCTTTGAAAACAAATTTCAAATCATTTTCCTCACATGGAATAAATTTCCAAATATATATTTGTTTCCATTGAAAATTTGCCGATTCAAATACTTTAAAATAATTTAAATCACTTATCCAAAATATACTTGGAAACATTTAGAATAAAACCTATTTCTAAACACTTTTTAAAATATTAGCTATGAAAACATTATACCAATATCTCATATAAAACTTCAAATCCAAAGTAGTTTCAAAATAAAATTAGTAGATAGGGTATAACTATTTAAATAACCATTTTCTAAAACAAATATCAGTTAAATCTTTAAAATAATCCCTTCTATAAATAATTAAATAAATCTTTACTCTAAAGATTTTCAAACAACGTAAGAAAAATAATTTCTCCAAAACATCCTTTTAAAGTCAACTTTAGAATTTTTAATTTATACTTGAAAGCTACTTTGAAAACATACTCAGCATTCCAGGGAAAATACACTTTCCATTTCAAAATGGTCATTTTAAATCAATTAATAAATCCTTTTCGATTTATTTCAAATTTACATTCCAAATCCGTAAATTTCTTTCCACACTTAAAAATAAACAAATATTTATTTTTAAAACAAAATTCCCTTTTCGTTATAAAATTCCATTTGAATTTAAATTTTCAAATATCCACTGATATAAGATTTTCATTGATTTCCAAATATTCATTTTCCAACACCAAATCAAATTCCAAATCGATTTTCTAAACATTTATCTCAAACACCAAATCGATTTCCAAATCAGTTTCCTAAAGATTTATTTTAAAACACCAAATCGATTTCAAATCGATTTCCCAATTTATTTTCAAAACACCAAATAAATTTTCATTCAAACACCAAATTTATTATCTTTTAAAACAAATTCCTTTATTTCTTCCAAACTATTTAAAATCAAAATTTTAAATAAATTCTCTAGCTTTTAATACATTTATTAAAACTTTTCCTATATTTTGGAATTAATTCGATAAGATTTGAAAATCAATATTTACCCATTTAAATTCCTTCTTTTAAATTCACCAATTCTTAAAAATAAATTTACATAAAGTTTTCTATTTTAGTTCCCAAAAATCCCATTTTTATATTTCTAGAATCAGACGATACAAAAAATATATTCAGCTAAACCATAGTGAATAGAATTTTCATTGGGAACTCAATAAATAGTGAATAGAATTTTCATTGGGAATTTGAAAATAAATATGTTGAAAAATTTATTGGATATAAAAGTTATATTTTGAAAAATGTGATATATGTATATAGCTAGAATTGTAAATGTAATATGGTATTTAAAATAAGGTTTAGTAAAAGTTTTAAAATATACATATTTTTGGAAATTAATAAGAAAACATATATACGAATAAAATTGGTTTGTAAATATATAACTAAGATTTAATTAAAGTTTTAAAATACTTTTCTTATATTAGAAAATAGACATAGTTAGTATATAATATATAAATTTTCAAAAGTTGCTTAAAATTAAGGATCTATATTTAAAAGAAATTTACATATAATAAGTGTGTTTATTTATTACGAATAATTAGTTTTAAAATCATTTTTAAGGTTATTTAAATTATAATAAAGAGAGTAAAAAAAAAGGATATTATTCTCTTTAACATAACACATATGTGAATATAAACATTAAGTAATTTATAAAAGAATGAGTTTAAAAATACAAATTAAATAAAAGTTTAAAATGGGTTTAAAAAGAAGTTATAAATAAATTCAAGTAGAGGATTTAAACATAAAATCTTTATTGTGACATTTGTAAAATAATAAGATTATGTAATTAACAAATGTAAGATTTGCGGCAACATTAATTTATAAGTGTTAGTAAAAATTTAACAAGTGGCATTAATCATTCTCAAATTGGATTAAAATTTTATAAAAAATATATTGAAGAGAAATCTGGCTTCATTATTACTTTACAAAGTTTTATCAAAAATTTAAAAGCCTGAAACAAATCAGGAAACAAATTACCAAAAAGCTTGAAAATCAAAGCAGTTCAACAAAATAAATTTCTCAGTTTTCAATTGAAACCAGATATCAAATTCTAGGAAACAATTTTCATTAATTAAAACCGTGATTAGTTCAAAAGCAATTCTTAAAAGCCTGGAAATTAGATTAAACATCACAACTTCAACAAGAATTCAAACAACAATCAAAGTTCAGTTTAAGAACAAGGCAGAAATCAAAGCCTGGAAATCAAAATCCAGATAAGAGAAAAAAATAAAAAACCAGAAGAAACGGAAATCTGGAAACAAATCTGTAATCAAAAAAAATTCAAGTGTTTGTGCAAGTTTCAAATATAATGCAAAGATCAGAGCAAAGATTTGAGCAACAAAAACTAAAGCATATCAAAATAGCAAGCTCAAATTTCAAATCCCAGTCTTCTGATCCGCTACTCCAGGTGAGCAAACTAGACCTGAATCAATTTTTATGTCTTGATGCTATGATCGATTCTAGAATTAAAATAGTGAATGATGTTCTGCATGTATGGATTCATGTATGCATTTGTACATCTGATCCATGTCTGTGTATATGTTTTCCTCTGTTTATAGTTGCAGATTCAAATTAACAAAAAAAATTAGTATCTTCCCAACTAATTGAATTCAAGCCATGATTTCTAAAAAAAGATATGTTTGTATCAACATAACATCAATTAAAAATAATTATTAAGAAGAATATATAGGTAGGATTGCTGGAAATATGGACGACGGGAGAAAAAATATTCAAGCCGAGAATTTGATTTTTAAATTGGTAAGTTTTGATCATACAGGCTGATTCGTATTTCAAAAAGATGAATTTAGAAAACCGTTTCACGATTTTTAGGCTAGTAATGATCGAGAATTTCTTAGATGAGCAGAAATCGTATTTCGATCAAGCTTTGGCAATCGGTGACACGATCGGCTTTATGATCGAATCTGAAGCATGTTTGTAGATCAGGGATTATCAAAAAAGTAGTGAGATAATTTTTAGATCGCCCGAGAAGATAGTTGATGTAAAAATAGGGTTTTGGAACCTCGTTTGAATGATATTGTATTCGAGGTCACTACGCTGTCTAAGGTAAATCGGACTTCACCGCAGGGGTAGGAATCGAAGCTCAAGTGGTTGACAATGTTCTAGGTAGGCTCATGAGGTTTCAGGCGAACGCTGGCGACGATAAGTGAATTTTTTGTCAACCAGGATGTGTTTATGTGTTTCTCGATTGATCAAATTCGATTTTCAAGTCAGGTTCGTCGAACTGGGTAGTAGAATTCGTCGATGGGGTCGAGGGTGACTTGTGGGTGGTCGCGATTTTGGTCGGAAAAGGTTCTGATGATCCTGCACGTGCATGCGAACGATTATTGAGAGATTTTGCATAGGAACTCGTGGAAAATGAAAAGAAAGGGGAACTCGAAGAAAAGCTCGAGGAATTTAGGATATGGCTCGGGTTTCACTCGAGTTAGTTTTGGTTTCGGGATATAACAGTTTAAAAGTTTTAAAATCAAACAAGTTTTAACATAAATTTTTCAACGACTTGGTTTTTAAGGTTAAAATATGTTAAAATTGTTTTTGGGTTTGAATTTTTTATCGGGATGACTATTTAAAATATTCTTGAAATATTTCAAATAAAATTTGACGATGTAATTAAAATTAGTGATCAAGATAAATAGTTTAAGAATTAAGGCCTTTAGTAATTAAAGGATCATTTATTAATGTAATTAATTTAAAGGTTAATTACTCTAGTATAATTAAAAGTTGATTAATTAATTTGTTAAATAAAAAGGTTAATTAATGATAAATAAATTAAGGGTAATTAATTTCTTAAAGATAATTACCTAATTAAAAGTAATTAATTAATAATTAAAGCCGATTAATTAAATTATTAATTTAAGAGATAATTAATTAACATGGTTAATTAATTAAAGTAATTAATTTGAAGATAATTAATTAATTAGAGGTTGAATAATTGATGTAAGTGATTAAGGATAATCACTTATTGTAATTTTACTCTTTAATGGTAATTAATTAAGGTTCAATTAATTATGTAATTAACTTAAGGTTAATTTAATTAAGATAATTAATTAAGGATAATTAATTAATGGATAATTACAATTAAAAGATTAATTATTGGGTGATTAAGGGTTAACTGATTTGTGAATTGAGATTAATTAATTAATGTTTGAAGGTTAATTAATTAAAATAATTTATACTCAATTAATGTTAATTAATCTGGATAAGTAATTAATCTGATTTACATTAATCAGATAATTAATTGAGCTTACTTATGGATGTTTGCATTGTATAAAATGCCTTGTATTGTTTGATATCCCTAATGTGTGCTATTATGTGATATGAATTGTATGTTTTAGTTGTGATCTGTGTCTTATTTATCTGTGATGCATTTATATATTTATCTATGAATCTGTAAATGAAGATAAGCGTTATAAGAATATACCGCTTATCGATATTGATGTGCTTGAATCTTTGATGATTGATGATGTTGCACTACTGTGTAAAACCCCTGGACTAAACTATACACACACAAATATGGATTGCGCGAGGAAATCTGTTAAGTCACAGATTTTTGAAATGTTTTTAAAAGTTGAATTGTTTTGAATCCGAAAGGTTTTGGAAATGGATTTGGGGTAAATGTAAAAAAGGCTTTTGAAAAGGTGTTTTCAAAGATAAAAGTTATTTTGAATAACTTGATAAAGTTTTGAAATTTAAATAATTTCATTTGAATTTGAATTCATAATTTGAAATTGAATTCTATGTTTGGAAATTTTAGTTTAAAAAAGCTATACAAGTTATAAATGTGTTTATATAGGTTTTAAACCATTTTAGAGATATTGTTTTGGAAATTTGAATTTAACCCAAGGACTTTAACTTGTATCAAACAAATTGGATTTTTCCGAAACGAAAACTATTTGTTTTCAAATAATAAAAGCTTTCATATAAGGAAAGAATTTCCAATTCGTATTGAAAGAATTTCTAGTTTGAAATGAAAATGGTTTTCCAAGTTATGAATGAATCTTTGGAAATGATTTTGAAAGCTATGGATTAAATCTTTGATTTAAAGATTTAATGAGTTAATCTGATTTGATGTAGAAATTTGTTTTGAAATCTGTGAATGAATCTTTGTGAAAAATGGGTGAACATTGTGTAGTGAATCTTTTTGTTTAAAGATTTGGAAATGGTAATATGTTTAAACCATTTGAAAAGAAAATTTTTAGGTTAATAAGTTATGACTTAACTGAAATACCAGTATCCATATGTTTTTAAACCTTGCGCTCGTTATTCGATTTAGCCGGGAGAGGACCTTGTGTCATATAACCCATTCCGAATAATGATACAACGTTATGGATAGCATTTGAAGACCGGTGGTGAAGACCGGTGGTGAAGACCGGGTACTTTTGAGAACGAAAGGGTAACCCGCCTAGTCTCGGTTCAAAGACAGTGGAAGGATCCATCCAATAGCTTTTCTATCTCCACAGAAGTGAGTAGCTATCGTATAGAGATCTCCATATATAATGGGGAGTACGATCGGGATTGGGTACTCACAGATTGCAAGGGCTTTTTTGGAATCGGTTCTGTTCGAACCCGGAACAGACTTGTATGGATGTGTGTCTGACATTACACTTTGAGACGGAAAGCTGGTTTCCATCAAATACTTTTCTGTTTGGTGGCTGAGATTTATTCTCTTAGCTTAACACCCTTCTTTGAGAAGTACGAGCTCAGAGGTTATGTAGTTGATGGTTACTAGTGATATATTCCCAATTTGGTAACGTGGCATACGAAGTGCTGCTGATCATTTGTTGATCGAAGCACGACTTTGTGAAAAAGCGTAGCTCTGTGGACAAGACTTCATCTAGCCTCACAACCTAAAAATGGTCGAAACAGGAATTTTACAGCAATGTTGTAGGGGTCACGCCCCTAGGGTATATCCATTTCTTCTGGATAAAAGGTGGTACCATGGTATGGAGCCTAGATATTTGCCTATGTCGTTGTTGCATACTTATTGCTGTGTGGTTGTTGGTTGAGGGCCCTTGGATAAAGGTCGGTAACGACTGGGGATGGCATATCTTTAGGGTTACTTTCGGAAAGTGGTAACCCAACCTTGTGTCGGTAGGGAACTGTTTTGGTTCATGGGGGCATCTCTCCAGAGGTGTTCCATTTATTAAGGAAGTTCCTTAGCTGACCATTTGTTAGAAATCCAATCATCCAATATGCGCCTTGTACGGTTTTAGTTGTATAACCTGCCATCTACTTATGGTGGCGCCCCACTGTTTAGATGGTGGCTGTAGTAGGCATGGTTCGAAATGTCTATGCTGGCTGAGATTAATATTATACCTTCGAAAGGTTTTCTACACTATCCACTAATAATAATATCAAATGGTTTTCGCGTAGCAAGCATGTCTGACTGTCATAAGGAGAAATCTCCTCCAACTGTTCACTTGCATTGTGTGTGTGGCGGGAGGCCTTATGGCAGTTTCATTTTCCAAAATGCATTGCAGATTTCAACTTTAAAATCTTTTGTTGTTTGTTTTATAGATAAAACTATTTCTGTTTGCTCATACCAGTACCATGACTGACCCGGAGTTTATTGATTTATTCCTAAACTCTGGATGCCCACAATTTTCCACACGGGCAGTCTAGAGTTGGGTTTTTCAGATAATCAAATAGTAGGTATAGATTCGATAGCCTTCGAAGCCTTTGGATTTAGGGATTGCATTTGCTATGCTTCATCATTCATGGCTGACCTTGCTTTAGTACTTCGTGATAAGGAGTTCTCGCTTTGCGTTTGGAAAGTATGTTGGTGGATCCAGCCTTTGGAGTTTTTGGAGCTTTAGCTATGGAGTTGCAGATGCAGTTGATGTTAGAGTTCCTTCTTTGGAATTCAAGTTCATGTAATCTCTTTCCATTGTTGTATCTTGTAACATCCCGCATTTTCGCACGCTTTAAATCGACACACGTGCCAATTCAAACCATACGGAAGGGCGGATTATTATGGGGTAAATAAGAAATACAGAGAAGAAATAAAATAAAATCGAATCTCACAGCTGAAGGATAAAAATATAATAATCAATATATAGTTCATAAAACTATTTACAAACATTTGCTTCTTCTTTATGCAATAAATATTAGAGTTCACATACCAATAAATATCAGTGCAGCGGAATTAAATGGTGTAGTGGAATAATAGTGGATAATAGTAATACAAATCTTCGTCTTCGTCCTCCAGAGCTAAAACTTCAAATCCTAAAACGCTCGGACTGACTCGAGCGAATTGAAAAGACAAAACACTCGAGTCAAAACTAAAAGATCTTATGTAAGTTAAATCAACAGAAATAAATATGAGTGCAGTAACTCAAGAGATGCTCGGGATTTACATCTCCTAAGGATCCGTTACACTATTTACTATGTATTATATTGCGCTATTATAATAGTGTTTAATTGTAAAGTAAACTTACTTTTTTCTTAGCATTAAGGGGTTACCCATATAGCCCTTAACAGGTAATAGTCCCAGTAGTCCATCCAATATCATAGTCCCTCCTGATCGGGAAGCCACCAGAGGATACCATACGGGCTATGGGAGAAATCCAAACTCGTACAAGGCGCGATAAGGTAGGTGACACGGCACAACTAGGCAATGCCACGGTAGATATACCAGTTACGCATCCGGGCTGGTGATAACACGTAGTTGCTACTATCGCCCACCTCGGATAAACTCCCCCAAATCAAAGAAATCAAAAGTGAAGGTGGCCACCGAATAAATCCAAAGTCAGAGTATAGTATCGAAGAGGAGTATCCGATCAGAGGAATGACCTCATTGGCCCAAGAATAGCTTCTGTTTTAGCCACCTTATGCGAACTCACGGGAGTCGGGTCCAAGTAATTACCTCAAAGGAAAACGCCGCCGCCATCTTACTTCATTCTGGAATCTCCACCGCGTACACGATTGCTAAAGTGGTTTTCGGAGTTGGCAGAGAGTAAGACAACTTCCGATCCCAGTCTCTTTAACAACCAAATGTTATTATAACACTGTGGTCTTTTAAAAATAATTCATACTTAAAACCAGAATATAATATCCCTTTTTAAAACCATATAAATACGATATCATTTTCCTCTTTAAAAATCAAATCAATATTGATATCATTTCAAATATATCTTTTTCTAAAACCATACCACTTTAAAATTTATAATATCTCGAAACCATCATTTAAATTATAACTCTTCAAAACATAATACTTCAAATCCATAGCTTTAAACCATAACTTCAACTTAAATGGTTTGGATATTCAACAGTATATAAATAAAATGGTTTAAATTTAAAATTACTATATAAAGTAAATAATTTCCACGACTTTAGAAGTTTATTTTCTTTAAATTAAGTCTAAATCCATAAATTTTAAATTCACTTCCAGTTTCAATAAACCACTTCAGTTTCAATATATTTCATACATTGAATATTAAACAATTGGAACTAAGGTTGGAAATTCCTATTCAACAATTTATTGTCCTATTATTTAGTTTTGAAATGTTTACATAATAGATCCATAACCATTTAAAATAAAACCCAATTTATTAACATCGAATATTTCCTTCCATTTATTTATACTAGAATTATTCATTTAATTTATCTTGAATAAAAATCCAGTTATAAATATCATACCTTTAAAATTTCCAAGATTAATAAGTTTACACCAACTTGTGGAGTTTAATTTTTAAATAAACCCAATTCCAAATAAATTTCCAATTTAATTAACAATCTTAATTGATTTGAACTATTTAAAACTCTATATATATACACAATATCTTAAACCTGTACTTAATCATAAATATAAATTATCAAACTCCATTTTTCAACTTATTTATTTCCATTAAATAAATTCATACATAGCTTAAATTCAATAATTTAACTATATATGTATATATAAAATAAGATTTTGTATAAGATCAAAATTTATATTTATTAAACCGCATCCTATTCAAACCATAGAAATCGTTTCAAAAATAATTATATATATATATCACGGTGCCTGTATATAATTTTCTATCCTATGGTCAAGTGATACAGATATTTATCATTTCAATCCGTAAATTTAAAAATAAAAAAATGCGGTTGTATATCATTTCAAACCGCAATCCCGAATGAAATGAGAATGCATAATACCTTGCAGTTTATATAATATAGAATACACCATCCATTCACCCAATATCAATCATCAACCAATTTTATTTCAATCATCATCAATTTAAACAAACATCAATAGAGCATATGAAATATAACAGGTATCAACGAACAGTTTATATTCAAAATAAATAAATAAATAAATAACTGTTTAACTAGCAGTTTATATGCAAAATAAATAAATTTTAACTGTCAATTTATATGTAATAATAAAATTAATTAACAGTTAAATTAAATTAATGCGATTTAACCGAGATGATGAAAAAAATTCGCAAAATAGTCATAAATAAATTTCTACTCATATCTTAAATCAATTTAACAAACATAAGAAAACTTAGAAGTTGTGAGTGGGTTAAAACACTCATCTTTTGAATTTAAATTGAATTAAAATTAAATTTGAACCCAAAAATTGGACAGTCTCCAAATTCATCCAAACCAACGTCAAAAGATCCGGTATTCTAATACAATGCTAACAAAAAAAAATCGCGTGTGAAACGGAGTTCGTATGAGAAAGTTACGCGCGTTAAATCGCTTGGAAACAAAATTAATTTAAACAAACAAATAAACATACCTAACAAAAATATAAGCCACATCAGCAAAAGCTTTAGCATGCTACAGGACCTCGTTCTTCTCCAGTACGAAAAATGAAAGAAATCATTTTTATAAAAGAATGCGTTTGGAGTTGAAAGAATAAGAGCTTTTGAATATGAGGTGTTAGGAGAAACAAAATGTAGAAGAAGAAATAAGATGTAGGTTATTTATAATTAGAAAATGAATGTGGAGGGACAAAAATAAATGTCACGTTTTATTATTAAAGCTTCAGGCATTAATAATAGATAAGGGAATGTACGTAGGAATGGAAAATTTGCAAACGAAAGTATAATTTTGTACGCATTTAGGTTTTTGTCTACGCAAAATAAAATATTTATACTTACCTTAAAAATGAGAACGTTCAATTTTGTTTTCTCAAAATGATCTTTTATTTCCATTAAACACCCTTTTTGTTTAACACAAAACGTGCATTTCTTTTATTAAATCTTTTAATTGCAATCAACGTTTCCTTTCTTTTTAATCGAAACATTTGAATTACATTAATTGCAGTTACTTACAAAGTTAGATTTTAAAACAGACAACTAAAATGGATAAAGAAATAGAACAATTGTTTATTTAAACACGTTTGTAAATTTATTGTTTATACACAAGCGAAATAAATAGATTATTTTACTATTCTTGTAATCAGTCTGTAAGCTAAAACACAGTTCAAATAAACATATATTTCTTTCTTTAAAATCAATGTTTCTGTTCTTATTTTAATGAAATTAAATGTACATTCACAGATGAAACATTCATTTTATTTGATGTAAAATTTTCTTTTTATTAAATCAAACTTTCCCTATATTTTCACAAAACACATGCTGCTTTTATTTACACCTATTAATTTACAATTAGTAATCTTTCTCCTATTAATTGGAAATTTTCAATTACGTTAATTTCAGTTGATTAAGTTTCAAAATGGACTAAATGAATGTAATGAGAAGTATAACAATTATTTCCTATCTAGTAGTAATTTAAACATATTAATACACTATTCGCTACAAACAGTAACTATATATATTTCTTACTAAATAATAGTTTCTCATCTCTACGATCAATCTTTCAGTTGTCAAACATTTTTACTAATTGAATGTTTACTCTTTTACTAAAGTTATTCATTCTTATTCTTTATTAACATTTACATACATTCATTTCACTCCATTCGTTTGCGGGTATTGCAGTGAAATTTAATTTATTAGCTAATACCAACATTATTACCATTAATTACAATTGGATTCCCAATTTTATTCAATACCCTAAATAAATAACATATATATTAATCAAATCCTTACATTTGTTTTCTCATATTCCATTTAAAATCAAATCATAACATTTAAATGATTTTATTGAATTGGAATTTCTAAATTATTAACTTGCATCAACATGGTTCCTTAATTTATTCCAATTACCATTTACACTCTTTTATTGCATTAACTCAATTTAATATTTCATTAATTTCTCATATTAAATTTTATATCCAGGTAAGAATCCTTTTTCTACTTAATTCATTTGGATTTTATTCAAATTTCTATAAATAGGTTTTAAGTCACAATTTAAATAATTTATTTTAGCCTTCATTTTAACATTTATTTATCCCCTTTATTGTTTCTACTAAAACAAATTTCAAAACTCCTATTAAAAAAACAAATTAAATTATCGAAATATGCAGGTCATTACACTTTCCCCCACTCAAAACTTTTCGTCCCCGAAAAGGAAAAGAAGGGAAAAGAAGAAAAAAGAAAACAATATATCTTTATTAATTAAATTTATAAACAAATAAGTTTACAAAATAAAATAATTTAACATAAAATATACCAATTTATACCCATTTAAATCCTTTATACATAAATTAAAGTTTGTAAACATTTTCAAATTTTTCTAAGTCCAAAATTTACGGAAAATTTTGGCAGAGTCTGCTTTGTGCGGAGAAGCTCGGAAGAAAATAAAATATAAATATTACAATATACACAAATATTTTCCAAAATAATATATAACCCTACACGGGAAAATATATAAAGTTGCGCTATAAACCGTAATATGATAATGTACCTATTTGTCGGGCAATAACGCTTAGTTTATGGAACCAAAAGCAGTAGCAATTGCTCCTATTACCCGCATTTTACTTATATAATCCAAAGGGTTAACAATTTATAAAAAATGAAATATTTAGGTGGTTTTAATCACTAACAACAAATCAATGCAACAGCCATCAATTTCAAGAAACAGAATACACAATACAAAACAACCATTCGATCAATCAAACAAATAGTTGTTCGGGTTCAAAACTTTTAAATTGCACGGAATGAAGAATAAACTACTAGCGCATCATTTAGATAAAACTAAATAGATTATTCATTCATCCAAATCCAAATTTAAAGTATCTTACCCCAAACAACCATAAACCAAACAAGCAACAATTCCAAATAATAAATCAAGCTCATTCTTATAAATTTCATTTATTACTTTACATTTATTTCTTACAACTTTTATCTCCATTCATTAATTTAGTGTTTATTACACTTGTTTGCACTTATACTTATATATATAAAGTTCATTTTTCTCTTTTCATTTCATATTGCATAACTTCATTTGTTTATAATATTCATGTGCAAGTAAATTTCTTAGCACAGTAATACATTAATTTAAGTCTACACTTACATATTTACTGCATTCATCTTTTCTTCTTATTTTATTAATAAATAGCTTCAATCCTTTACTTAAGTTTATTATCTTCCATATATACTACTTAATTTTATTTATTTTCTTACATTTATATTACCTACCTTTCTATTTCAATTAGTAGTCTTTTCAATTACACTTAAGATTATAATACTACAACATCAAATTCCTATTTATTAAGGAAATTCATTAATTACTTTCATTACCTCAAATTTATTACTTGTACAATACCTATTACATTTTATTATTAACATTTCAACTTTTAATATTTGGTAAGCTATATATATATGCTTTTAAAGAATGTAATTGAAAGTTATACAAGTTTTCTTATTTCTTTCAATTAATTCATTGTTCAATAAATTTTTACCTTTTCCATATAAGTTACAATTTCAACTTCCTTTTTATTTCCTTTATAACTTAGCCTTAAATCTCCTACCTAAATTAGAGGTTTCAATTTTAATTACTTACCTTTTATTTCACTACAATAATTGAAACAATTAATTAATGGAAATTTAAGAATTTAATACCGGGTTAAATTTTCAATTTATTTTAAAGAAATAGATAAATATATTCTTACAACTTATATATCTATAATTATATTTAAAACAATTCAAAATTTATATATTTTTCAAAAATAAATCTGCAGTAGAACTACTACAGTGGCCTTCCCCCTTCGAAACTCGAAAATGAAATTCGATGATGCGGCCACCATCACCGAAACTATTTTCCAGCAACAGAGAGGAAAGTACAAAACTTATTTTCTCCAAAATCTTCTTTAAAACAATTCTTCCGAATTATAATAAATATTTATATCAGAAAGTACTTAGAAACAATATTATTATATTCCAAAATTTATTCGAAAGTTATTTCAAAACCCTGGATCTTAAATTTTAAATTTCCCAAATTTCATTTACTTTATTTTTCAATTTTGTTTCTATTATTATTTATACACTTTATTACCTAACAACCAATCTATTGCAGCCAAATATAGATATCATTTGAAATTTTTTATTTTATATAGAAAATATAATAGGCAAAATTATTTCGTTCACCTATATTAAAAAAAATATTATGTCGGTCTATCTTATTAAGTATTTAGAAATCCCTATTGATGTCATAGCGTCCCATTCACCAACCAGAATTTATAAATACAAAACGGAATAGATTAACACAATATAAAACCATTTTTTTATAACACTAAAAAATACGCTCTCTCATATATATACACTCAGCGACTCCCATAGTGTATTACTACCCTATTAACAAAGAGTCAAACCCCACAAAGCTAAGGTTTATCGCTAAACCAAAGCTCTGATACCACGTTGTAACGTCCCGCATTTTCGCACGCTTTAAATCGACACACGTCCCAATTCAAACCATACGGAAGGGCGGATTGTTATGGGGTAAATAAGAAAAACAGAGAAGAAATAAAATAAAATCGAATATCACAACGGAAGGATAAAATATAATAATCAATACATAGTTCATAAAACTGTTTACGAGCATTTGCTTCTTCTTTATACAATAAATATCAGAGTTCACATACCAATAAATATCAATGCAGCGGAATTAAATGGTGTAGTGGAATAATAGTAGATAATAGTAATACAAATCTTTATCTTCGTCCTCCAGAGCTAAAACTTCAAATCCTGAAATGCTTGGACTGACCCGAGCGAATTGAAAAGACAAAACACTCGAGTCAGAACTAAAAGATCTTATGTAAGTTAAATCAACAGAAATAAATATGAGTGCAATAACTCAAGAAATGCTCGGGATTTACATCTCCTAAAGATCCGTTAAACTATTTACTATGTAGTATATTGCGCTATTATAATAGTGTCTAATTGTAAAATAAACTTACCTTTTTCTTAGCATTAAGGGGTTACCCATATAGCCCTCAACACGTAATAGTCCCAGTAGTGCCTCCAAAATCATAGTCCCTCTTGATCGGGAAGCCACCAGAGGGTACCACACGGTCTACGGGAGAAATCCAAACTTGTACAAGGCGCGATAGGGTAGGTGACACGGCACAACTAGGCAATGCCAGGGTAGATATACCAATTACGCATCTGGGCTGGTGGTAACGCGTAGCTGCTGCTACCGCCCACCTCGGACAAACTCCCCCAAATCAAAGAAATCAAAAGTGAAGGTGGCCACCGGATAAATCCAAAGTCAGAGTGTAGTATCAAAGAGGAGTATCCGAATCAGAGGAATGACCTCATTGGCCCGAGAATCGCTCCTGTTGTAGACACCTTATGCCAACTCACGAGAGTCGGGTCCATGTAATTACCTCAAAGGAAAATGCCGCCACCATCTTACTTCATTCTGGAATCTCCACCGCATACACGGTTGTTAAAGCGGTTTTCGGAGTTGGCAGAGAGTATGACAACTTCCGATCCCAGTCTCTTTAACAACCAAATGTTATTATAACACTACGGTCTTTTAAAAATAATTTATACTTAAAACCAGAATATAATATCTCTTTTTAAAACCATGTAAATACGGTATCATTTTCCTCTTTAAAAATCAAATCAATATTGATATCATTTCAAATATATCTTTTTCTAAAACCATACCACTTTAAAATTTATAATATCTCGAAACCATCCATTTAAATTATAACTAATTTAAAATTACTTTATAAAGTAAATAATTTCCATGACTTTAGAATTTTATTTTCTTTAAATTAAGTCTAAATCCATAAATTTTAAATTCACTTCCAGTTTCAATAAACCACTTTAGTTTCAATATATTTCATACATTGAATATTAAACAATTGGAACTAAGGTTGGAAATTTCTATTCAACAATTCATTGTCCTATTATTTAGTTTTGAAACGTTTACATAATAGATCCATAACCATTTAAAATAAAACCCAATTTATTAACACTGAATATTTCCTTCCATTTATTTATACTAGAAATATTCATTTAATTTATCTTGAATAAAAATCCAGTTATAAATATCATACCTTTAAAATTTCCAAGATTAATAAGTTTACACCAACTTGTGGAGTTTAATTTTTAAATAAGCCCAATTCTAAATAAATTTCCAATTTAATTAACAATTTGAATGATTGAAGGAATAATAGTAGTTGTAATCTATGGATGAACTTGGAAATTAGTACAAGGTGATAATGTAGTTCCAATAAAAGAAATTGTTTTTGGGGAGTTGTTTGAAACTATTAGGTTTTGGAAATGGTAAACGGGTTTTGGACCATTTCCTTCCCCGGCAATTTCAAGGATGAAATTCTTATAAGCGGGGAGGAATGTAACGACCCAGAATTTTGTATATTTGAAATTTAGATTTTTAATTGATTTTAAATATTTAAAAGTTAATTTTTAACTTGAATTTCAAATATAACTGTTATTGATAATTTAATTATTGAATTTAATAATTGGAAATTGGGTAAAATATTGAATCTGGATTTTAAGCCTATTAAAAATAATTTAAAGGCTTAAAAAATTTATATTAATAATAATGAAGATAATAAAAGTTTAAAATTTGAGTTTAGAAGCGATTTGTTCAGTTTTAAAAATATATTGTTTAAATTGACATTTAAAAATAGCCCTTTAAGGCACAGTCTCGGATTTTGACGAAACCGGTTCCATTTGTTCCGTAATAGTGTATTATTATTGGATTTCAAATTTCGAAATGTTTGGAGTTATTGTTTGGCCATACGGGATAGAAATGCACTGAAATTTATATCGAAAATTCAATATAATAATTGGGTCCAAATAGCTATCTTCTCCATATGATCGAATTAAGAATTGAAACATTTTCCATTGCATTCGAAATAGGGGTGTAACAGTATAAATGCCTAGCGACACACCTCGATAGAAGGTCGAGGTTTTAAGTTGTGAAATCGAGACAATTTAAAATTTTAAACAATACATTTATGAATTGACTTGACTAATTTCTTTTACATTAGCTTTTTTCCTTCTTTTCAATCACTATTCACCATTCGAACACACAAGCCTCACATCCCTCCTCCTTTTAAAAACTCACGCGATAGGTTCATTGAGCACAATAAAAAGAAAATAAAAATGGAAGCTTTATAAATTCGATTTCTCAACTAATACTCGATATAAAAATCTGAAACCACCGGCTAAAATCTAGTTTTTCAATGAACTTCGCACTGGTATGCAAACCATTAGATGCGACAACATTTTTGTGTGGTCGACCATAGGAGACGCAAGCAAGAGCTTCAGATTTTGGAAGCTGCAGTCTATGACTGTCGATGAGGTGGTGGCAGGTGGATTTTGATTGGCCTATAGCTTTAGGGGAAGTTTTTGGCCGTGCGTGGCTGTTTGTAGGAGATCGTGACATTCGCTGTCGTGGTGGAGGCAGGTCATGTTTAGATGGGATGGTTTGGCGTGGCATGGTGGTCGAGATGAGGAGGGCGACGCAATGGTGGTCTCGAATCGGTCGGTGGTGGTGAGTTTTGTTCATGCACGTGCACGAGAATGGCCATGATGCATTCTGGAATGAAGGACGTGAAATTAGGGAAAATTACAGGAAGCAGGCCAGGTTTGTTGTGGGTAATGGGTTTTTTTTAGAAATTGAATTTATATTTTAGTCTAAATATCGATGAACTTAAAAATTTCATAACTCTCACATGCGAAGTCCGTTTTAGACGAGACTTATTACGTTGCAATCGTGATGCCAAGAGATTCAAAGTGGAACTTGTATGGATGGATTTGGTGATCATCAAAATTTAGGCTAAATCGGCGTCGTCCAGTTTTAGTCCCAACTGGAACGCCCTAGCGATGTGAAGAATTAAATGTGAGTTAATCTCACTCAAATTTGGAATAGTGCAACTAATTTTAAATAGTTAAAAATTAATTATTGGTTGATTGTTGAATTTTATAATTATTATATGTTAGAGATTATTATATATAGTAGCATATATATTGGAGTGATTGATATTCCCACATATTTATAGCGGATGAGACCCTATACTTCCCGGCATAACAGCAGACGACCCTATATACCACGTTGGGATGCTAGGGTATTACAGATCAGATTTTGGTAATTTTTTAATGCCAATGATAAGTGTTTAAATTGGGAAAGAAATTGAAGAGGACAACTTAAAGTAAAAACTTCTAGTGAAATTTGGGATTTATTTAAAGAAACGAATATTAGGTAAAATAAATAGTTTGATTTCAAAAAAAATGGGCTTGATAAATTTTGAAATAAGGAAAATAGGGATTTTGGAAATAAGTTAAATTAAAGGATTTTAAATAATATAATTTAAGCAGCATTGTTAAAGTGAAAAAGGGATTTATTTCTTTTAAAATCGAGATTTAAAATGGTTTGGGAAAATAAAAGGGAAAATTGAAAATAAGAGATGAAATTTGATGTTTTGGATTTAAATAAGATTTTAAATCATAAAAAGGAGGTGAGATCTGAAATTAATGGGCTTTGGAATATATTTGGGTTATTTACGAAGTTAAATTAAAATGGAATCTAATTTAGAAAATCAATTAAAAATCGATTAAGTATTGTGAAAACAGTGATAAAAAGGGAAATGAAACTATGGAATTTATAAACGAAGTTTATAAATAAAGTGAAGCAATTATCAATGGATAAATTGAAATTATAAATTCACGATGAGGATTTATGTAAGGATTTATAAGGAAATGGGTAGATCGTTTGAAAAATAAATGGAAGTTTTATTTTTAGAAATATGGAAAGGGAATCTATGGAATTTGGATGCAAAGTAAATTGGGGGTAAATCGAGAGAGATTTAAAAAGATTAGACTGGTTACATTGAAATTAAAAAAATTTTTATCGTGGAATTAGTTTTGTTTTAAAAGAAGGATTTTTAATTATAAGCTGGGAAATTTTGAAAGCGTTAAAGAATATTTCATAAATTTATCATTTAGTTTTCTAAAATTGTTAAAGTGCATATTAATTAAGTTAGTTATAGTAGTTGATTATTACTAAAGGTTTAATCAGTATTATTATTTTAAAAGGATAATTATTAAATATTAATATTTCATATACTAGCTTTTATTTAAAAAGTAGTTTTGTCTAAAGTTAACTTGGGAGATTATTATAGAAATTTCGCAAGTATTATTTTCAAAAAATTTAAATAAAGTTTCGGAGAGTATTGATATGCTCGCATGGCGAAATCAGAGGCAGTGAGTTCTTGTAGTTAAGTCTTGGATTTCTCTAGGATAGAGACGTAACCATTGAGCTGTGAATCCTTGGTTTGATACCGCAACGATACTTTCCATATTATTTTGGAAAGGGTTTTCAAGTATTTTTGGAAAAGGGAATAGTTGTGGGTATATTAAATTTGATAAGGTAAGTATATATTTTGGATAAAGAGATTTAATTTATAAAAATTAAATTAAAAAGAGATTTGGAGCTATTGTATCGAAAAATGAAGTATTTGGTTGAACGATTTTTTATTTGATAGTTAAATAACCGACTATCAAATACGGACCAAAAATAATAACTTTGGGAATGTCTAGAAGAAATACAAGAATTATATGGTATAGTTACCATTCGAGGTGCTATACCGTATGTATAAACTCGTTTCATTCTGCTAGGACGTTTATAAGGAAATTCGCCCACTAACGGTTAGGAGGTGATCCTCGATCTTTTTTTCAACTGATTATTTCCTAAAGAACCGGGGTTGATTACACCGGAAAATATCAACATTGTTTTCGAAGAGACCGCGATCTGATAAGTTATCCGAAAACTACTTCGATACAACGAGTACGTTTTCGAAAGGAAAACAAGAGCATTGAGCCGAAGATGGAGCAGTGAAGTGCAAGCGCTAATCGCTACTAATCCTGAGGATTATTCTAAAATGGATGTAGTAGGAATAGTACCGTCGGTTCCGTTCAGACCCAGGATGAACTTGTATGGATGAATGCTATCCTACATTGTAATTGGAGGACAATGAGCATTCTAAGTGAAATTTCCTTAGAAGGTAATCGTAGCCTCTAGGCTCATCAATAGGGTTTGATTGAAAAGCAGGGGAGATGCAGCAAGACTAAGTGAGTAGCACCTAAGTAAAGGTATATTTATCACCTTTCTAGATACCTCGGATATTACTGCTACGATATATGGAAGGAGCTCGAAAACGGTGGGAACACCCGAGGTGAAAGCATACTCGGTCTATCCAGGTCAGGGATAATCTGTCTTGTGTAGCAAAGGATCCCAGCGTGGTCCCCGGTACACTGTTCTAGACGTGTACTGTAACAGGTGGCAACCCAGTGCCTAGTAATTCGTATGGAACCCATTCTCAAATAAGCGCTGTACGTGTTTGATTGTGCCCAACATGCTGAAACATGAGATCCAAGCATTTCATCTATTTGAATAAGAATTTGTACTTATACATTATTATAATATCAGAGGGTTTGATATAAAATGTTTTGGTTATCGTAAGGTAAAAACCCGTTCGTGTTTATTTATGGCATGGTCTTACGAGATACCTTTGTTTTCAAAGGATTTTGATAAATTTAGAGATTAAAATTGAGTGTGTTTTCTCACGAAAGTTTACCAAACTTACTCGGGTGTCATTTTATTATAATGCTCGGGTTAGATTGAGTATTACATATTCAGGATAGGATGCTATGGAGCTCAGGAGACGAGCTGGATGACGAAGACTTATTACATGTATTTGATTTGATTCTGCTATGTATAATAGGCTATATATTCAGCATTTGTGAGGACAAGTTATTATAACTGTCCAGTATTGAGTTATTGATTATGTTGTACTCTGACGATGTAATGTATAAATAATAGGTTATAGTTCTTTGTACAAAGACCAGTTGTTATATATTATATATTGTTCCACTGCGGTTGTGAGATTATGTGTTGTTGTTTCTATTTTCTTCTTCTACCTCTTTCTTCTTTTCCCTAACGATCTGGTGTTTCCGGCATTCGATTGCTCGGCATCCTTTACAGTGGACGTACTGATGTCGATTTATAGAGGTGTGATATCTCATTCATGACACACACAATAGGGAACATGTGTAAATATAGATATATTTGTTAGATTCAGAATAGTTGGAGGAGAATAGCATAAGAATGGGGTGGAGGAGGAGGAAATAAACAGAAAATAGATTGGTTTCTTACTTGAATTCTCTATGGAGTTTCTGAATCTAATTTGGAGAGATAGCAATGGCAAAGTTTCATTGAATTTCCCAAATATGAATAAAAAGTGGAGAGGATAGGATTCAATTTATAGAGGTTGAAGCGCCCAAGAACCGCATGATGGATGTAGGTGACGAATAAATAAATATGGAGCGTAAAAATAATGACACACCCCTTCAAACCTTAGCCGCCACTACCAAACTCTGGCATCGACCGGTCGACCACCCAATTCAGCCGATTGACAACTAGGGGTTGACTAGTCGTGACTAGGGTATCGACTGATTGATTATTTCGAGAAATATTTAATTCCGTTTCTTTATTATTTAATTTCTTTCCCTTAATCAACTTTAAAGTTAAATATTAATTAATGTTTACTTAGACCTCAATGTGACCACTCGGTTTTAATGTTTGTTAATTTGGTAATTAACTCGTTTAAAACATTGAAACATTGATTTGATTAGTCGAAAAAATAAATTTTTGATAATGGAAATATATGAACAGATATAAATTGATTTGAAAACCATAATAATTATTGAATTATAAAATTCGCTGGATATTGAAAATCCTATAAAAAATAAATAATATATAAACAACACCATTTAAATTAAGATAAAAATGTCTATACAATATATTATAAATATATACAAGTTTGTGAGGGTCAAAAGTATATATAGGAAGGCACAAATATAAATATGATAAAATGAATAATACATATGTATGTATACATAAGTTAAGATGCATATAGTATTTTTGGGTATGGGAATGTATAAACATATACATAATAATAAAATTTGTATGTGAATATATATATATACATATATATATATGTATAATAATATCAATGTATAAATAATGATATGTATGAGTGTAAGGGAACATCATCATGGATACATCTACTCAAGCACTCAAACATTTAATTAAGTAATGAAATAAATATAATCAACAAAAGAAATCAGGTCAAAGGTAAAATCAAATCATCAAATCAATAAAAAAAAAAAAAAAAATGTAACAAAAATCTTTGAATTAAAGCATCAACCTCCTCAGTAACAAAGCATCAGCCACTCTAACTTCCCATGTACACCTTCTACTATATATATATACATACTTTTACATACCACCACATTGGTGCTTTTAAGTATACTTCCTTGTTCACGCATGAAGAAAAATATATAACAAAGTAAAAGAGAATTTCAAAGCTAAAGGCAAGAAACAGCTTCAAGAGAGAAAAATAAGATGGAAGAGAATCATTGATCTGTCAAAGAATTGTGAGTAAACTTCTTTCCAAAAACCCAATTTTTCTTAAATATGATCATGTTTAAAGATGAAATAGATATAATAGCTATTGAATATATTGTTGCATAGAAATGTCTGTATATATATAAGCCTGTACATGGATGTAGGTAGTGCCTGTACACATAATTTCTTGCCTCTGTTCTTCTTTTCCAGCGTGTTCCCAACTTTCAAAAATTCATATCTCATTCTCTTTATAGTTTTATCTCTTGATGTTTAAAGGGTTTCCATGGGTATTTGAGTATACTTAATTTTAAAAATGATTTCATAGAATATTATCAAGTAGACATATAGGGAAGGGTGTAGTTACAGTAAGTTAAACCCAAAGTGCAAAAATTTTGAACATCGTATTTTAAATCGTTGGTTGGCATAAACGTAATCGCCATTGGAGATCATGATTTTTGACGAGGGTTTTGAGAATTTTAGTGAAGTATGGAGAAGGGAAAGCGAGGTTGAATGGAATTGGGCAAGGCGACAAATTCGGGTGAGTGGGCTGATTTGGAGGCGTGGCACTTGACGTGGAGGAGGAGTAAGGTATGGGGAACTCGTGAAAAATGACGCTTGAATTTTTAAGTGATCGTGGAAGCAAGTTGAATGGATAGTAGGGTTTAGGGCATTGCTTTGCAGGGCTCCGTTCGCGGCCGATTTGAGTCGAGGAGATGAAGGGAAGAGGATGCGCACATGGGGGAAGCAAGGGAGGAGGCTAGGGAAAAGGCGGGGATGAGGTCCGTTGATGGATAGCGGACAGGCATGGAATGGCGAGGCGCTTTTGTAACTGCAGTTCTTCGATCAAGGGGGTGAGTGATTCAGTTTTGAACCGGAAGTTCGACAGTGGCTCCAGGTTGATGGATGAAGGAAGGAGGACGTGGGTTATGTAAGGGTATGGTCGGAGTGTTGCGTGCACGTTTTTATGCACGTCTATGTGTACATATATTGCCTGGAAGAAGAGGAGAAGAGTGGGCCAAAAAAATTAAAGGAAAGATAAGTAAAAGAAAAGTAAAAAGGAAAAAAGAGAAGAAGTAAAAACAAGAGTAAAAGGAAAATAAAGAGAGAAAAAAGAAAGATAAAGGAAGAATAAATGGAAAGAAAAGGAAAAGGAAAAAAAGAAAGAAAAAGAATGAAGAAAAGGAGAGAAGAAAAGAAGGAAAGTAATAAAATATTTGATAACTTATATTTTTTTCCCTTCAACTAAAATGCTAATTTCACTTTAAATCCGTAAATTCAGTTTGGTGATACTTTACAATTTTAATGGAAATTGTTTTTATTTTACTTAGCTTAAACTTATGAATAATTAATGATTTATTAGTAAATCTTTTAATTTGTAATTAATTTTGTTTTAAATATAAATGAATACGGTTACTCAAGTGAATTTAAAACCATGAGTAATCGTTTGGATTTCGATTTATAGATTGTTAATTGGGTGGACGATCAATATCTTTGCTTAATTCTATGGGATAATTGTTTCAAATTTAAATGGTGAGACTAAAGCAATGATACGTTTTATTGAAATAAGACAGCTGTAATAAATTACCACAAATGATATTGTTACCCTGAGTAATAAATTATTTATTTAAATTTTTTTTCTTTTAAATGTGTTATTTAGACTCGAAGAGACTGGGATCGGATGTCAGCTTTATCCGAAACCAATTCGATTTGTTAATCACGGCAATCTTTACGGGTTTGATTCGTAGATTCAAATAGGCTAGAATTGAGTAAATTAAGTAAATCAAGTAAATCCAACTATTTTGAATAAATAACTGCCCTTAGATAGTATTTTAATAATGGCTTTAGTAACAAGTGTTGGTTATAATAAGATAAGAAATCGTAATGTTGTACGAGTTACCCTGGTATCTAAAGAAGTTTTATGACTTAAGAATTTCTTATTAGATGGATTTACTCACGCTGGTTTCCAGCCTGACTCGGGTGTTACTTTATTGTAATGATCGTGTCAGACCGAGTATTAAAGATTTTCAGGTTAGGACGTTGGGTAGTCCGGAGATGAGTTGGATGGCAGAGACGTATTGATTAGATTCCGCTATGTGTTAAGGACTGTATAGCCAATATTTAGGGACAAGTTATTACAACTGTCCAGATTATTTTTTTAATGATTGTACTCTGATATCTTGTAAGTATATTAACAGTTATAGTTTTTCTTTGTATAAAATGCTGTTATTTGTATATTACATTTTGTTCCGCTGCAATTGTGAGATTTTGTGTTGTTGTTTTCTGTTATTCTTGTACCTCTTTTCTTCTTAACCCTAACAATGTGGGATTCCCAGCACTCGATTGCTCGACAATCTATACAGTGAACGTATTAGTGCCGATTTTCAGGGTCGAAAATCTTCTGGGCCGTTACATTTGGTATCAGAGCTGAAGGTTAAGCGAGAATTTTGGCTTTGGTAGGGATTACTCATTTGAGATACGGTCAGTAGTACCCTAGAATCAGTTGAGAGTATTATATGAGGGCGTACTTGTTATTTTCTTAAATAATGATTTTAAAAACGGTTTTAAAAATGATTTTTATTTAAGCTTATATTTTGATATATAAAAAAGTAGTTTTTCTAATTATTATATATATATATTAAGGTAATGATTTGTTGATTATTGAAATTTAATAAGATTATAATATTTAAGTGGTAATTTATATAACTAAATAGAAATTTGGATATGGTTTAACTATACAAATAAGTTAAGCTAAAAATGGATTCAAACCTTGAAATTTAATCCTGGAAAATTCAAAAGAATTTTCAAAGTGATAGAAATAAGTTTCCTTAACTATATTTTTCCAATAAGTTATGATGGGATAGATATGATAATTATCATAAAATTTGTTGCTGTATCTTAATAAAGGACGTTCACTACGTGATAGATAATAATAAAATAGAGTGGAATGTTTTAAGGAATTAAAAATTTATATAAGTATGATTTATAGATTGAGATAGATTTAAATTGTGAAACTTTAAATCTAGGCCCAGAAAATCTTGGAATTGTTTCAAAGTGCTAAAATAAATAATAAATAATATTATTTAGAATATTTTTAAACATACAAATCTTGTTTTAAACAAGAATTGTTTGAAAATTTCAAAGGAATTTGTTCTGGATTAAAACCCAGATTGGTTTAGAATTTAAAGGTGTGACTTGATGGGATAGATATGTATTTTTGTGGATGATGTATGGTTTCAAAGTTGATTTGAAATAAATAACTGAGGGTTTAAGTTCTAAAAATCCCCCTAAGATGAAAGTGTAACCCTAAGAAAAAATAAGTCTCCGAACTTATAAGTAGGAAGTGATATTGATAAGGAATTTAAATTTGGGATGTAAATTTAAATTGAGTAGGCTTTAATGGAATGAATGGATTGGAACTTAACTTGGGGAAAGTGAAATAAGTTTTGAACTTATAAATTGAATTGGAAGTTGCAAGATGGGGTGAGATTTAACTTAGGGAAGTTAAATGGGTTAAATTGAAAAGAGAGTTACGTTTTGTCTCAAACGGGTTTTGAATTCGGGAAAGTGCGAATGGATGCTGTTGACTGATGTTTTAGATAATTTGGATGTTTATTTACTTTGACATATCCTACTATCATCCTGTTGTTATTGGCAGTACGTGTGTGTGTGTCCGTGTCTATATATATGTATGTATGTATGTATGTATGTAAATTGGATTACTTTGGTTAAACTTGAGAAGTAGAGTGAAATCATGTATGTCCATTCTTGACATTAAATAGAAGTAAACTTTATCCTGAAATTTTTTCAAATGATTTTGATTCTTTGACATAAAAATTAAATTTATAAAAGTAGGATCATTTGGACTAAAGTTTTAAATGATAAAATAAACTTATCAGCCAGAATTGCTTATGGAATTGGGTTTAAAATTTTGAAGTTGTAATTGGGAAATCAATTGCTATAAATTGATTTATTTAAAAAGATTTGAACTCGCACACGAACCTTTAAATAAGTTTAATTAAAGGTAATTCAAAAAGAATATTTGAAATTTAGACTCAAAATTTAATTAGTAAAGACTTGGGTTGTTAAATTAAATGCTAATGGTTAATTTGATGTAAATGATTAAATCAACATTTTGGAAACCGAACTCGAATATATAAATCAAGATGGTTTAAAATTTGGGGATGAAATTGGTATTAATTCAAATTTGAAATTAAATTGAGTTGAATTATTTGGAGGTTAAAGTGAAGTAAATAAGTTTAAATTCAAAATGGGAATTGTTTTGAATTAGAATGGGGATCGAAGTTATAATTGAATCTATTTAAATAGAAGCAGATATTGAAAATTGATTGAAGTGGAAATTGGAAATTGAACTAGTTTGACTCGGAAATTATTTTCAAATAAAACTATTTTGATATAAAATGTTTAAAATCTATTTCCTTAGATATTTATATTATTTTGATCTCTCCAAGCTGTTTACTATACAAACCATTCTTTTTAATGCTCAAACTATCTTATATTAACTATTTAACCATTTTACAACTATTTTACAACCATTTAACTAATTTAAAACTATTTAAGTTATTTTCTAATTTCAAACTGGTCGGAGTGGAAACTGTTTATATTTAAATACCAATTGAGATAAGTTATACCCCAAATGGAAATTGAAGTAATTAGGAAGTGAAAGTGAAGTCGGATATTGAAGCAGAAATGATTGTAAAGTGAAAACTATATTTTTGAGAAATATACGATGGTTAAAATTGAAAGTTTAATAGCACTATATCTGAAACCCACTTTATAAAGAGCAAGTAATGTGGCAAATAACATTATAACGGAAATCGAACTTGAATGTTGATTTGGCATAAATAAAGTTACATATATGTATGTGTGTATATATATATATATTGGTTATATATGATAAAATCCCCTTGTTGAATCTATAACCAGAGGAAAAGGTCTATGAAAACATATTTGATGTACAAGTGGAATTTATATAAGTGTGAAATGACCAAAAAAATTATTCTAGTTGAAAGGATAAACTTATATGTATGTAAGAATGATTTTATGAGAACAGAACTGAAAGAGGTTTTGGAACCTATTGATTTTGAGAGGTTTTTGGTTTTGGCAAAAAACAATTTTGAGAATTTGGAAAGCCAAGTTTGAGAATTATCGATTTTTTGTAAATGGGAATTATATATGATACATATAAAGATTATGATTTGAAAGATACTATATGTATATAGTATAAAATGTTTTAAGAATGCTACGGGGAAAAAGGCGCTCCCATTTAAAGTTGAAACTTATAGCAGGAGATCCACTGCGTGGTTCTGCCTTGAGCCCTAAGGGGGGTTCTAAATTTTGATCCTAGAGGACGTCCGGACCAAACTGTAGTTCCTGTGGATTGTGATTGAGGTAGCGAAAGTCGACGGTGTTGACGCCTACAGATACATTGGGGTTATGTTGTGATGGCAGTGTAACTCTGGTGTAATTCCGATCCGTTGCGTTTCCATGGAGTAAGTCGAGGGGCAGCGATTGCCTAAAGTCTACATTTGATTTCGCTGGGAGAGCGACGTAACATCGATAGATTGCGTTCTATGTGGTCCATAGCGAAAGTCGTGCGGCAAAGAGTGTCTACAAGCTACATTGCGACTCGACTGATGTGCTCTGCGATCTATGCGGTGAAGTTTCATTTGGCAGTGATTTCGAGGGTAGAGATGCCTATAGTTACATGGTTTTTTCCATGATGGCAACGTAACACTGGGTATAGCTGCGATCTATGGTAGTTCCATGGTGAAATCGAGGGGTGCTGATGCCATACAGTTTTTTATGGTTTTCGCCGGGATGGCGACGTAATCATCATGCTAACTGCGACCCATTGAGGGGGTGATGATTTCCAAAGCATTCTCACAAAAGTTTTTCTAAGTATTTTCACTGGGTGTTGAAAACTGGTTTACTAAGTACTTATAGATTTTCATTCCTATGCCTGATCGACGTATGACTAAATTTCTATGAGAACAAGGATGGACTTGTTGAGACATGGAGTTATAAAAAGTATTTTTATATAAATCTAGTTTGGTAATACTATAAATATTAAAAGTGTTTTATAATTTAAAATAAAAGAGTAAGGAATTAAGGATGTTTAAAGAATAATTTAACTAAAATAGACATTAAATTAGATTTCGCGCTTTGTTTCTTCTCGAGGACGAAAAGTTCTAAAGGGGGAGGAATGTGAAGACCAGGATTTTTAATATATGTTAGTTAGGTAATTAACTGGTTCATTGAGACGTTGATTTTATCAGTCGACCAAATAAATTTTTGATAATGGAAATATCTGTACAGATATAAATTGATTTTAAAACCATAGTAAATATTGAATTATAAAAAATCCCTGGATATGATAAATCTTATAGAAAATAAATAATATATAAACTCCACCATTTATATTAAGATAATCCATACAATATATTATAAATATATACAAGTTTGTGAGGGTTAAAAATATATATAGGAAGGCACAAATGTAAATATGATGAAATAAATAGTATATATATATATATATATATATGTATGCATTTATACATAAGTTTAGTACTTGTAGGTATGGAAATGTATAAACATATACATAATGATAAAATTTGTATGTGAATATATATATATAATATCAAGGTATACATAAGGATATGCATGGGTGTAAGGGAACAACATCATGGATACATCCACTCAAGCACTCAAACATTTAATCAAGTCATGAAATAAATCAAATCCATAAATAAATCAGGTTGCTATATTGTTTGTGACAATAAGAACTTTGTCTTTCTGGTCCTATTTTCAAGCTTCCTCCCAAATATAGAGGCAGGTAACCAAGCTCTAAGAAAAACTCCATAGTCTTATGCCTAAGACTAGTTTTAAAATATTTCCATCTATAAGAGAATTTATCCATCAGAACGACAACTTGAAATTGTTTGTCAAGTTAAATACCTTTGGAGATAATTTCATGCGCAATGTACGATGATGCTCTTATTAGGTCTTATGCACATGATTAATAAATGATGGTAAAAAGTATAATGAATATGGTTTGTTATATTCTACGTGTCTATTTTTCTTATTGATTAACTAGAAAATATTTTTAGAAGAGAGAACCGCTAGTGAGAGGAATATTGGATCAACTTGGCAAAATTGTGACCATGCAGATATTGATTTTGATATCCTTTTTACTACGCAGCAAAAGAAACAGGTAGAAAATTACCATTTAAAACCAAATCATTTTCCGTAAAAAACAACCTAAAATTTTTGTGCCAAAAATATAAAGTATTACACCACACCACATCAATCCAGCCTAGCTTTGGTCAAATCATGTTGAGTCGAGTCGATCAATTGGACGGATGACATGTAGCTAACGTAAAAAATGTTCAAAATTAAGTAAATAGAGTAACAAAATATTTTTCATACACAATTCATCTTCACATCAGTTTCCCAAAAAGTGCCTATATATAGGTAAATAAGACAATAAAACATTAATAATGGCAACATGACCGACACGTGAAGATTTCATCTTTGAAGCTTTATTCGTCTTCAAGATAACCAGGCTAATCCCTTTAACTCATCCTACTTAAACGAGTTCTCTTAGGTTTTGATGAAAACAATAATAAAAACATGGGTTAGATATAAAGCGTAATATGTGTAATACTATTCCCAATGTATGTTGGTGCTAACTATTCTTACCCTTCTGATATGAGATGAAGTTCTTATTACTATTACTCATATATGACTTTAGCCCTATATTCTTCCATTATTGAACATAAGCATATAACACCTTTCCATGTCCACCACTTCATTAAATGGAAGGGTCATATGAGCAAAGGTCTAACCACTCAACCCTAGTTTTAACCTCATAATAAAATTTTCCTTCTTCCTTGGTGTTCTAATATGATCAATCCCATACTTGGATACAACATTAAACTTCTAAAAATACTCAGACACACTCATACTCTACTATTTTTTTAACAACCTACCCTGGAATAGGCCTAAATTTTGACTCAGAAAAGGGGCATCGAAACTTTGATTCATTCTAAGGTAACATATTGGCATAACAAAGAAAATAACACTATGAAGCCATAAATACATTTTCAAAACTCACAGTGGATGGAGCATAATATAATAGCAAAGTATACCCATTTATTTTACAACCATAAAATGTCATAATACAAATACCATCAAATCGTGTCATAAATCCGTTAAAACAGTTATCTATATACATGGGTACATATAAAAGTAAGCGATAATGATAAATACTTTCACAAGCCAAACCTCTCCATCTTCGAGCATTGTCATCGCTATTACTCCGTCCTTAACCAGTGTTGTTGTAAAGACCCGTAAATCCGTACTCCTTGAATAGACACAAATCTCCTTTGTTTAATTCAAGATGAACGAAAATACGAACCCTTAGGGGTTTTAAAAAGAATTTAAGAAAAGAAAGAGAAGAAGAGAGAAAGATAGAAAATAGGGAGGAGAGAAAACAGAAGATAGAAAATTTTAAAATAGAAAGAAAAAGAAAATAGGGAACATTTTGAAAGCATAGAACGGAATAGAAAACAACAGAACAACATCTGAATCTCACAATTCGCAGCGGAACAACATATAATAATAAATGAATAATCTTTAAACAAAGAACTATATCAGTTATTACATCACATCACATTTCATTACATCATATCATCAGAGTGTACAACAACAACAACAAACAGTGCAGCGGAAAAAGAAATACTATATAAGTAATACGCCATGCCATCCAGCTTGCCTCCAGCAACTCCAGAATATCCAAAATATCCTGATAAACCTTAACTCTTAACTGCCCGTGTGGAAATTGGTGGGCACCCAGAGTTTAGGAAGGAAAACAATAAACTCCAAGTCAGTCATGTGACTGGTGTGAGAACTCAAAACAGTTTATTTATCTTTAAAATCAAAAATAGAAGAATATTTTTATTTCAATTCGCAATGTTTTTTAAAAATGAGACTACCATAAGGCCTCCCGCACACACACACAATGCAAACGCAGAATCGGAGGAGATTTCTCCTTATGATAGTCAAAGATGCTTGATACGCATTTAAAAGAAGCATTTGATATTATTACTAGTGCATAGTGTAGAAGAATTTCATTTCGAAAGTAGAATATAAATCTTAGCCAACATAGACATTTCGAACTATGCCTACTATAGCTACCATCCAAACAGTGGTGACCACCATAAGTGAATGGCAGGTTCTACAATTAATACCGTACAAGTTTCGTATTGGGAATTGGATTTCCAACAAATGGTCAGGCCAAGGAACTTCCCATTGCCACATGAGAATGCCTCTGGAAAGACATCCCTGAGAACCAAACCGGAACTCTGCCAACACAAGGCCGGGTTACCCCTAACTGGGTAACTACTGACACGAGCACGCCATTCCCCGATCGTAAACGACCTTTCTCACGGGATCCCGAAAACCAACAACCACAAAGTAATAAATTCGTAGTAACCACATAGGTTAAATATCTGGGCTCCATACCATGATACCACCTCTATCCAGAAGGAAATGTACATACCCTAAAGGGTGCTACCCCTCATAACCTTGCTGCATCTTTCCTGTTTTGACCATTTCCGGGGTGTGAGGCTCGACGAAGTCACGTCCACAAAAACATACTTTATACAAAAGCCATGCTTCGGGTCAACAAATGATCAACACAATGATCACCAAGATAGACGATCAAATAAACGATCCTATCACAATAATCAACACAATGATCATTTCAGCAACACTCAGCATGTCACATTACCAAATTGGGAATATATCGCTGATAACTTCAACTATATAACCTCTGAGCTCGTACGTCTCAGAGAAGGTTGTCAAGCTAAAAGAATAAATTCTCCGCCACCAACAGAAATATATTTGAAAGAAATCGGCTTTATATCTCAACTTGTAATGTCAGACACACAATCCATACAAGTCTGTTCCGGGCTCGAACAAAACCGAAGGCACTTACAAAGAAGTCCTTCCAATCCGGATATTCACAATCCTGATCGGATTCACCATCACATATGGAGAACTCTATACCGGAGCAACTCGGTGCAGAGTAAATCGACAGGTCATCCTATCGCTCTCGCAAATACCGGGTCTTCAACACCGATCTTCAATGCAATTCATAACGACGTATCACATATTCGGAATGGGTTATACGACCCCATGGTCCTTTCCCGGTTAACCCGAATAGTGAGCGCTTATTTAAAAATAAGTGTAGTATTCACATTCAAACAAATCACATCAATTACCCATTCAAAGGGAAATATTGATAGTCGATTATTTAACTATCACTGGACATGCACACATCACCAGATTCCAAATAATTTTCCAAATTATTTATTTTCCAAAATATCTTCACTAGATATATAATTTCAACACTTCAAAAATAAATCAATATTTATTTTTAAACAAATTCCACTTTCACATATAAATTCCTTAGTGAATTTATAATTTCAAAATATCAATGAATATTCGATTTCAATTATTCATTTCAATATTTCCTTTCAATTTATCTTCAAAAAGATAAATTCTTAAAATATTCACTTTATATTGGAAAACAATTCCTTACTTATTTATTCATAAGTAATTCACAATTTTTATTTATTTTCAACACTTGGAAAATATTCAATATACTTCAATCGAAATTAAGTATATATTTCATTCTATTAAGGAAATCATTCTCTTAACATATTTAATTGGGCCAAAACGAATGTTGCGTAAAACATTGTTACGACGACTCAAAAATCACTAGTATAGGGATTCGAAATTAAAATAGATATATAAATCCCAATACTATACAAAAACATTTCCTTTCGGAAATCATTTACTATAACAACAGTGTTATAGTCCATCATCTCCTTCTATTTCTCGAAAACGTCTATTTCAACAATAAATGTTGAAATCTATGGTTTCGAATCTCAACACATTTTAAAACATCGTTAGATCGTTTTAATTCAATTTCAATATCACATTCAAAACAATTTCTTTAACATCTTATTCACTATTCAAAAACGTGAATATACTACGTTAACAATTTCATCCTTTTATTCATTTTAATTCAAAGGATTATTCACTATTCAAAAATGTGAATATAACTCCATTTATAGGTTTTAACAATTTACTTATCAAAATAAGTCATTTGTGAATTTATAAAACAACGTTTATAAATTCTATTTCTATTTATTTATAAAAACTTCCTTTTTATAAACTCCTTTATTAATCTATTCCAGTTTATAACTCAATTATAACTAAAAGTTCATATTATAAGTTAAATACTTATAATCTATTCGTTTACAAAAACCGTTCCTTTGAACTTCATAATTATAAATCTTATAACTTATAAGATTCAATTATTCACCCAAATCTATTCCTCAATTAACTTCACCAATTTATAAATCTTACTATTTATAAATTTTATTTATAACTTCATAGTTTATAATTCTATAAATTTCATTCATTTATGAAATTCATTTTCACTTCATTCAAACACTTATAAAAACTCGTTTTATAATGTCTATATTTCAATTTATAAATATCCATTTATAAATCTCTTAATATAAATCAATTTATATTATTCTTTTAAAATGTCTTTAAATTCCTTTATAATTTCACCATTCTCTTGATTTATAAAACAATCAAATTTTATAAATCCTATATTTAAATTTTTATAATATGTTCAAAAATCCAATTTAAACTATTTTATAAAAATCATTAATTCACATTTCTCGAAAAATCAGCTTTTAACTATATTTCACAAAAACCATAATTTTATAACTTTTAAAATTATAACGTTTATTTATTTAAAATGGATCAATTCTAAAAATATAGTATATTTTCAAAAATCACTTTATAATCATTTTAAAATCCCAAAATTTGGGTCCAATAACGCTACATACCAAATAGTCAATCACGACTACAACGATATCATATATCAATATGAAAATCCATCAAATATCAAAATATCTGAAATCAAATAAAAACTGTTGAGGAATCCAGTTGGATCCCTCCAACCTGTTTCCTGCATCCAAAAACATTAGCACAATACCAATTTCGCTCCAGTACGAAATTATCGCGGTATATGTTCTTATTAAATATTATCCGCTTAATAACGGCGTAATAGGGTCTCATCCGCTAAACAAATAAATGCGGGAAATCAATAACTCCAATATATACATATGCCAATATATATATATTGCTATTATATATAATACCAATTTCACTGTTTATGAAATATTCACGGTATATGTTTTTAATAAATAACATCCGCTTACTAACGGCGTATAATGTCTATTTTAACAATCAATAGATAACAATCATCATTCAAACATGCATTCAAATATTTTAAATCTAACTATTTAAAATAAAATCGAAACTGATTCGATTGAGTGAGAAGTTCTCACCTTGATTTTATTTCCGTTTTAGCTTTTATTTCGAATAAAATTAAACGGACGTTTAATTTTACCCAAAATTCTCACTAACTCCAAACGACTCCAAACCAACTCCATCGCGTAGTGCTCGTCCATACGATTCCAACGCAACTGGTTTCGCGCGTTTTCGACCTCGTATGAAAAAGTTATGATAATTTGAAGTTACACGAGTTTTAAACTAAAATTACAACATTAATTTAATTAATTTTAAACCTTCATCAACTTAGAGCCATAGGATCCATCCCCAAGCAAATCACAGCCCTCCTTCCTCTCTTCTTCCCCCACGTCCCCTTCAGTAACTCAAACCGTGCAAGAGAACCCACTTTTAGATAATTAGGGTTTAATTATGCAACATCAATACTCAACGATAACTCGATCAAGACGTTGCAACTCGAAGCTCTCCTCCTCCACCATGTTCGGCCTGAAGGGCATAAGGCTCGGCCTCCCACTCTACCCTCGAGATGTGTGCACAGCTGTAGAGAACGGCCCCCTGTAGCTCACTCCACACGACACCAAACACGATCTCCACCGTTGATCTCCAAGCTCTCGTCGCCCTCTTCAATTCTCTAGTTGAACATTTCTGCTAATTCTTGATGGATTTGGAGATTTGGAGGGATGAAGTTGAGAAAATTCTGGCCATACATGCTAAAGTGGCGGCTAGCACTGAATTAGGGTTTTGTTTTTATTTATTTTTTCTTTTTTAATTTATGAAGGGCTATTTATAGAGAAAACCGAAACACTATTCATCCCGGAAATTCCGAACTCCGATTTACGCGCCGTAACTAGCGTTTCTAGGGTTTACCCCGCGTTCCGGACACAATGGAATAGGTTTCGAAAGCTAATTCGGAAGTATGTGCGAGTTATGGCTGTAAACGCTCAATTTGAATTAAACCGATTTAAGTCGATTTCTAGGCGTTTTAATTTGTACCGGACAAACCGTAAATCCAATTGACTTGAAATTTGAAACCTTACAATAATATCACATTACGGATCCGATGAAACTGGTTTCGTCGAAATCCGAGACTTTTTGAAAAATGGCTATTTTAGCTCGTCAAATTTAAATTAAAAATAAATCGATGCGTTTCGAGCTGCCACGATCAAACGATAGCTCCGATTGACACGAAATTTGAAATCCGGTAATAACTAACTATTACGGATCTAATGGAACTGGTTTCGTTCAATTCTGAGACTGTTCAAAAATTGACTATTTTTACTAGTCGATTTAATTATTAAAATATTCAATTTTCACAAATTAACTTTTAATTCGATTTTAAAAGTTCTAAAATATCATTCTAACTCCAATATGATAAAATAAAATTTTACAAATCATTTTCAATCATTTTCAACTCAATTATCAATTATTTCCATAATTTAACGTATTAAATTATCGATTTAATTATCCAATTAAATCCAAAAATTCAAATAAAAATTTATTTGACTTATAAATTCACTTATTAATATTTAAAATTAATTAAATATTCAAATTTTAATTTCTAAAAATTCTGGGTCGTTACAGTTGTAACATGGAGAGAGTTAGAACAACAAGTGTTTGGTGAGTAAAAACCTCTCCATCTTCGAGCATTGTCATCGCTATTACTCCGTCCTTAACCAGTGTTGTTGTAAAGACCCGTAAATCCGTACTCCTTGAATAGACACAAATCTCCTTTGTTTAATTCAAGATGAACGAAAATACGAACCCTTAGGGGTTTTAAAAAGAATTTAAGAAAAGAAAGAGAAGAAGAGAGAAAGATAGAAAATAGGGAGGAGAGAAAACAGAAGATAGAAAATTTTAAAATAGAAAGAAAAAGAAAATAGGGAACATTTTGAAAGCATAGAACGGAATAGAAAACAACAGAACAACATCTGAATCTCACAATTCGCAGCGGAACAACATATAATAATAAATGAATAATCTTTAAACAAAGAACTATATCAGTTATTACATCACATCACATTTCATTACATCATATCATCAGAGTGTACAACAACAACAACAAACAGTGCAGCGGAAAAATAAATACTATATAAGTAATACGCCATGCCATCCAGCTTGCCTCCAGCAACTCCAGAATATCCAAAATATCCTGATAAACCTTAACTCTTAACTGCCCGTGTGGAAATTGGTGGGCACCCAGAGTTTAGGAAGGAAAACAATAAACTCCAAGTCAGTCATGTGACTGGTGTGAGAACTCAAAACAGTTTATTTATCTTTAAAATCAAAAATAGAAGAATATTTTTATTTCAATTCGCAATGTTTTTTTAAAAATGAGACTACCATAAGGCCTCCCGCACACACACACAATGCAAATGCAGAATCGGAGGAGATTTCTCCTTATGATAGTCAAAGATGCTTGATACGCATTTAAAAGAAGCATTTGATATTATTACTAGTGCATAGTGTAGAAGAATTTCATTTCGAAAGTAGAATATAAATCTTAGCCAACATAGACATTTCGAACTATGCCTACTATAGCTACCATCCAAACAGTGGTGACCACCATAAGTGAATGGCAGGTTCTACAATTAATACCGTACAAGTTTCGTATTGGGAATTGGATTTCCAACAAATGGTCAGGCCAAGGAACTTCCCATTGCCACATGAGAATGCCTCTGGAAAGACATCCCCGAGAACCAAACCGGAACTCTGCCAACACAAGGCCGGGTTACCCCTAACTGGGTAACTACTGACACGAGCACGCCATTCCCCGATCGTAAACGACCTTTCTCACGGGATCCCGAAAACCAACAACCACAAAGTAATAAATTCGTAGTAACCACATAGGTTAAATATCTGGGCTCCATACCATGATACCACCTCTATCCAGAAGGAAATGTACATACCCTAAAGGGTGCTACCCCTCATAACCTTGCTGCATCTTTCCTGTTTTGACCATTTCCAGGGTGTGAGGCTCGACGAAGTCACGTCCACAAAAACATACTTTATACAAAAGCCATGCTTCGGGTCAACAAATGATCAACACAATGATCACCAAGATAGACGATCAAATAAACGATCCTATCACAATAATCAACACAATGATCATTTCAGCAACACTCAGCATGTCACATTACCAAATTGGGAATATATCGCTGATAACTTCAACTATATAACCTCTGAGCTCGTACGTCTCAGAGAAGGGTGTCAAGCTAAAAGAATAAATTCTCCGCCACCAACAGAAATATATTTGAAAGAAATCGGCTTTATATCTCAACTTGTAATGTCAGACACACAATCCATACAAGTCTGTTCCGGGCTCGAACAAAACCGAAGGCACTTACAAAGAAGTCCTTGCAATCCGGATATTCACAATCCTGATCGGATTCACCATCACATATGGAGAACTCTATACCGGAGCAACTCGGTGCAGAGTAAATCGACAAGTCATCCTATCGCTCTCGCAAATACCGGGTCTTCAACACCGATCTTCAATGCAATTCATAACGACGTATCACATATTCGGAATGGGTTATACGACCCCATGGTCCTTTCCCGGTTAACCCGAATAGTGAGCGCTTATTTAAAAATAAGTGTAGTATTCACATTCAAACAAATCACATCAATTACCCATTCAAAGGGAAATATTGATAGTCGATTATTTAACTATCACTGGACATGCACACATCACCAGATTCCAAATAATTTTCCAAATTATTTATTTTCCAAAATATCTTTACTAGATATATAATTTCAACACTTCAAAAATAAATCAATATTTATTTTTAAACAAATTCCACTTTCACATATAAATTCCTTAGTGAATTTATAATTTCAAAATATCAATGAATATTCGATTTCAATTATTCATTTCAATATTTCCTTTCAATTTATCTTCAAAAAGATAAATTCTTAAAATATTCACTTTATATTGGAAAACAATTCCTTACTTATTTATTCATAAGTAATTCACAATTTTTATTTATTTTCAACACTTGGAAAATATTCAATATACTTCAATCGAAATTAAGTATATATTTCATTCTATTAAGGAAATCATTCTCTTAACATATTTATTTGGGCCAAAACGAATGTTGCGTAAAACATTGTTACGACGACTCAAAAATCACTAGTATAGGGATTCGAAATTAAAATAGATATATAAATCCCAATACTATACAAAAACATTTCCTTTCGGAAATCATTTACTATAACAACAGTGTTATAGTCCATCATCTCCTTCTATTTCTCGAAAACGTCTATTTCAACAATAAATGTTGAAATCTATGGTTTCTAATCTCAACACATTTTAAAACATCGTTAGATCGTTTTAATTAAATTTCAATATCACATTCAAAACAATTTCTTTAACATCTTATTCACTATTCAAAAACGTGAATATACTACGTTAACAATTTCATCCTTTTATTCATTTTAATTCAAAGGATTATTCACTATTCAAAAATGTGAATATAACTCCATTTATAGGTTTTAACAATTTACTTATCAAAATAAGTCATTTGTGAATTTATAAAACAACGTTTATAAATTCTATTTCTATTTATTTATAAAAACTTCCTTTTTATAAACTCCTTTATTAATCTATTCCAGTTTATAACTCAATTATAACTAAAAGTTCATATTATAAGTTAAATACTTATAATCTATTCGTTTACAAAAATCGTTCCTTTGAACTTCATAATTATAAATCTTATAACTTATAAGATTCAATTATTCACCCAAATCTATTCCTCAATTAACTTCACCAATTTATAAATCTTACTATTTATAAATTTTATTTATAACTTCACAGTTTATAATTCTATAAATTTCATTCATTTATGAAATTCATTTTCACTTCATTCAAACAATTATAAAAACTCGTTTTATAATGTCTATATTTCAATTTATAAATATCCATTTATAAATCTCTTAATATAAATCAATTTATATTATTCTTTTAAAATGTCTTTAAATTCCTTTATAATTTCACCATTCTCTTGATTTATAAAACAATCAAATTTTATAAATCCTATATTTAAATTTTTATAATATGTTCAAAAATCCAATTTAAACTATTTTATAAAAATCATTAATTCACATTTCTCAAAAAATCAGCTTTTAACTATATTTCACAAAAACCATAATTTTATAACTTTTAAAATTATAACGTTTATTTATTTAAAATGGATCAATTCTAAAAATATAGTATATTTTCACAAATCACTTTATAATCATTTTAAAATCCCAAAATTTGGGTCTAATGATGCTACATACCAAATAGTCAATCACGACTACAACGATATCATATATCAATATGAAAATCCATCAAATATCAAAATATCTGAAATCAAATAAAAACTGTTGAGGAATCCAGTTGGATCCCTCCAACCTGTTTCCTGCATCCAAAAACATTAGCACAATACCAATTTCGCTCCAGTACGAAATTATCGCGGTATATGTTCTTATTAAATATTATCCGCTTAATAACGGCGTAATAGGGTCTCATCCGCTAAACAAATAAATGCGGGAAATCAATAACTCCAATATATACATATGCCAATATATATATATATTGCTATTATATATAATACCAATTTCACTGTTTATGAAATATTCGCGGTATATGTTTTTAATAAATAACATCCGCTTACTAACGGCGTATAATGTCTATTTTAACAATCAATAGATAACAATCATCATTCAAAAATGCATTCAAATATTTTAAATCTAACTATTTAAAATAAAATCGAAACTGATTCGATTGAGTGAGAAGTTCTCACCTTGATTTTATTTCCGTTTTAGCTTTTATTTCGAATAAAATTAAACGGACGTTTAATTTTACCCAAAATTCTCACTAACTCCAAACGACTCCAAACCAACTCCATCGCGTAGTGCTCGTCCATACGATTCCAACGCAACTGGTTTCGCGCGTTTTCGACCTCGTATGAAAAAGTTATGATAATTTGAAGTTACACGAGTTTTAAACTAAAATTACAACATTAATTTAATTAATTTTAAACCTTCATCAACTTAGAGCCATAGGATCCATCCCCAAGCAAATCACAGCCCTCCTTCCTCTCTTCTTCCCCCATGTCCCCTTCAGTAACTCAAACCGTGCAAGAGAACCCACTTTTAGATAATTAGGGTTTAATTATGCAACATCAATACTCAACGATAACTCGATCAAGACGTTGCAACTCGAAGCTCTCCTCCTCCACCATGTTCGGCCTGAAGGGCATAAGGCTCGGCCTCCCCCTCTACCCTCGAGATGCGTGCACAGCTGTAGAGAACGGCCCCCTGTAGCTCACTCCACACGACACCAAACACGATCTCCACCGTTGATCTCCAAGCTCTAGTCGCCCTCTTCAATTCTCTAGTTGAACATTTCTGCTAATTCTTGATGGATTTGGAGATTTGGAGGGATGAAGTTGAGAAAATTCTGGCCATACATGCTAAAGTGGCGGCTAGCACTGAATTAGGGTTTTTTTTTTATTTTTTTTTTATTTTTTAATTTATGAAGGGCTATTTATAGAGAAAACCGAAACACTATTCATCCCGGAAATTCCGAACTCCGATTTACGCGCCGTAACCAGCGTTTCTAGGGTTTACCCCGCGTTCCGGACACAATGGAACAGGTTTCGAAAGCTAATTCGGAAGTATGTGCGAGTTATGGCTGTAAACGCTCAATTTGAATTAAACCGATTTAAGTCGATTTCTAGGCGTTTTAATTTGTACCGGACAAACCGTAAATCCAATTGACTTGAAATTTGAAACCTTACAATAATATCACATTATGGATCCGATGAAACTGGTTTCGTCGAAATCCGAGACTTTTTGAAAAATGGCTATTTTAGCTCGTCAAATTTAAATTAAAAATAAATCGATGCGTTTCGAGCTGCCACGATCAAACGATAGCTCCGATTGACACGAAATTTGAAATCCGGTAATAACTAACTATTACGGATCCAATGGAACAGGTTTCGTTCAATTCTGAGACTGTTCAAAAATTGACTATTTTTACTAGTCGATTTAATTATTAAAATATTCAATTTTCACAAATTAACTTTTAATTCGATTTTAAAAGTTCTAAAATATCATTCTAACTCCAATATGATAAAATAAAATTTTACAAATCATTTTCAATCATTTTCAACTCAATTATCAATTATTTCCATAATTTAACGTATTAAATTATCGATTTAATTATCCAATTAAATCCAAAAATTCAAATAAAAATTTATTTGACTTATAAATTCACTTATTAATATTTAAAATTAATTAAATATTCAAATTTTAATTTCTAAAAATTCTGGGTCGTTACAGTTGTAACATGGAGAGAGTTAGAACAACAAGTGTTTGGTGAGTAAAAACCTCGAGTCTTACCTTTTCGATACTTAGGCAGCAAATTCAAAATAGGAATATGCCGATGATAATAAAACCATTAAAACCATTCAGTACTTCTTTATAAAGAAAAGAAGGGGGGTCTAACTACTTAATACCTTTCATTCTAGAAGCAGGTTTCTAGAATTCCATATCCCTATTATACTTCATAAATAGCTAATAATGTGAGAGACTGTACCTAAGTCACTTAATACCTTTTATTGGAAAATAAGCAACTCTGGTCATTTAATAGCTTAATTCAGGGAGACTCTATTATCTATTACAAATTTCCAAGGCGTGCTCCTCAATGGAACTATCTGGTGACATCATATTGAATTTATTATGCCACTTAATACTTTTTTATGGAAAATAGGCAGAATCTGGTCATTTAATACCTTAATTAAGGTAGACCCACCAGTTAATACCTATTTCCCAAAGCAGACTACCATTGAGATACCATCTAATGTAACCCCTTAACCATTTAATACTTCATCCGGGGAAACCAGGTAAGTCTACAAACAACCACTTGAAATTCAAGACCTTAAAGCAGGCCCTTTCACTTATGGCCCGTACTCATAATGACATCTCATATTAGTCCGATATTCGTAGGAAGTGGTAGCCATATTAGTTGGGCGTATAGATTTTGGGACAAACCTGCGTCATTGCAAATATTTATCAAAAGGATATCTCATATCAATCAAAGTGTACACAACTGTTGTTAGTTTTAAAGTGAAGGGCAGACTTCCATCATGTAACCCTATTTACCTCGCATCCTTATGACTTAGCCACAAATCAAATACTCTCCACACACACACATACACACACACCCCCCCCATCTCACTGTTTCATAAATAAGGCATTATAAGGGACCTTCCTTATTATGCCTTAAAATGATAATTAAGCTATATAAGAGTTTCCTCTTGTTTTCACCTGATAATCTGTTACCTTCCTAATAAGGGAAATAAATGAAAATATATACCTTATTAGCTACACCATATACGCAATAGTTATACGTTAATTACACTAATAGAGATAATCAATATTCACATCTAATAAATTCGAATCATACGGATTTTACGCTCTAAACTAGCGTTAAATGTCAATTCCCCAACCAAATTTTTTTACAAGCCGTTTTCATCAAATTCCCAAGATTTCAACATATCAAAATAAGGGATTCTAAACTGTAGGAATTGAATCTCAATATAGAATTGACATTTTGAATTAAAAAGGAATTTTGTGGGGATTTTATATATTGGATTTTCATAATTCCAAAATCCCTTAGGCATATTCAAATCCAAAAACAGATATACTTAACAATTACTGAAAAAGAAATACTAAACTTTCCACTCACAAAATAGCCTTAACTTCCTCTTCCTTGGATTTGGATGCCTCATAATCTCTTCCAGAATATCTCTTTTTTGATATACACACACACACTATAATGACCCGAAATTTTGGATATTTAAAATTGGAATATTTAATTGATTTTAAATACTTAAAAGTTAATTTTTAACATGAATTTCAAATATAACTATATATTGATAATTTAATTATTGGAAATTGGGTAAAATATTGGATCTGGAGTTTTAAGCTTGTTAAAAATAATTTAAGGGCTTATAAAATTTATATTAATAATATTGAAGATAATAAAAGTTTTTAAATTTAAATTTAGAAGTGATTTATTTAGTTTTAAAAATATATCATTTAAATTGACATTTAAAAATATCCTTCAGAGGCACAGTCTCGAACTTCAACGAAACTAGTTCCTCTGGATCCGCAATAGTGTATTATTGTCGGATTTCAAATTTTGGAACGTTTGAAATTATAGTTTGGCCGTACAGGATAGAAACGCACTGAAATTTAGGTCGAAAATTCAATATAATAACTGGGTCCAAAAACTATCTTCTCCATATGATCGAATTAAGGCTCGAAACCTTTTCCATTGCATTCGAAATAGGTTTATAACATTATAAACACCTAACGGAACGCCTCGATAGGAGGTCTAGATTTTAAGTTGCGAAATCGAGATGATTTAAAAATTTAAATAATACATTTATAAAATTGACTTGACTAATTTCTTTTACATTAGTGTTATTCCTTCTTTTCAATCACCGTTCACCATTCGAATACACAAACCTCACATTCCTCCACTTTTTAAAAAATCACGCGATAGTTCCAATGAACACAGTAAAAAAGAAAATAAAATGGAAGCTTTGAAAATTCGATTTCTGAACTAATACTCGATAAAAAAAATCTGGAACCACTTGCTAAAATTGAGCTTTTCAATGAACTTTTCATTGGTTTGCAAAATGTTAGGTGTGGCAGCGTTTTGGGGTGGTCGACCATATCAAACGTGAGCTAGGGCTTCAGATTTTGGAAGTTGTAGTCGATGTTGTCGATGAGGTTGTGGTAGTTCGGTTTTGATCAACGAGTAGCTTCGGGGGCACGTTTTTGGTAGTGCATGGCTGCTTGTAGGAGATCGCAACTTTCGCTACCATATGGGTGGAACCAAGTCGCGTTTCAATGGGAAGGTTTGGGCATGGCATGGTGGTCGAGATGAGGAGGTGGAGGGCGATGCGATGGTGGTCTTGAATCGGTCGGTGGTGGTGAGTTTTGTTCGTGCACGTGCACGATAATGGCCGTGATGGGTTCTGGAACAAAGGAGGGGAATTCGGGGAAGATGATATGAAGCGGGCTAGATTTGTTGTGGGTAAAGGATTTTTTTTAGAAATTTAATTAATATTTTAATTTAAATATCGATGAACTGAAAATTTTCATAACTCTCACATGCGAGGACCATTTTAGACAAGGCATGTTGTATTGCGATAGTGATGACGAGCTTCGAAAGAAACTGGTTTGGATGAGGCCTTCAAAATTTGGGTTAACATAGGGCGTCGTGCAGTTTTAGTCCCAATTGGAACTTCCCGGCGATGATAAAAATCAAAGGTGAGTTAATCTAACTCAAATTTGGAATACTGCAGTTAATTTAAAATAGTTAAAATTAATTATTGGTTGATTGTTGAATTCGTTAATTATTATCAGTTGGAGGTTATTATATATATAGTGGCATATATATATAGGAGTGATTGATATTCCTGCATATTTATAGCGGATGAGACTGTATGCGCCTCGCATAGTAGAGGATGACCCTATATACCGCGATATCCCCCTCGAAGTGGGATTGATATTTTTATATTGTGCTAACATCTACAATTGTAGGAAAACAGGTTGGAGGAATCCCACCGGATTCCTCAAAAAATGAAAAATTAAATTATATATATATATATATATATATATATATATATTGATATGTGATCTGTTTAAATAATCTATGATAGATTATAGTGAAATTTTGGATTTATGGGATGCTAGGGTATTATTGATCAGATTTTGGTATTTTCTTAATACCATTGATAAGTGTTGAAAATTGGGAAAGAAATTGACAAGAAGTAATTGAAGCAAAAACATTTCTAGTGAAATTTGGGATATATTTAAAGAAATGAATATAGGGTAAAATAAATAGTTTGATTTCAAAAAATAAAGGCTTGATAAATTTGGAAATAAGGAAAATATGGATTTTGGAAATAAGTTAAATTAAATGTTTTTAAATAATAGAACTTAAGCAGTATTGTTAAAGTGAAAAAGAGATTTATTTTATTAAAATCGAGATTTAAAATGGTTTGGAAAATAAAAAGTAAAATTAAAAATAAGAGATGAAAATTAATTTTAGATTTAAATAAGATTTTAAATCATAAGAAGGAGGTGAGATCTGAAATTAGTGGGATTTGGAATACATTTGGGATATTTATGAAATTAAATTAAAATGGAATTTAATTTAGAAAATCGATTTAATATCGATTAAGTGTTGTGAAAAAGTGATAAAATGGGAAATGAGATTATGGAATTTATAAACGAAGTTCATAAATAAAGTGAAGCAATTATTAGTGGATAAATTGAAATTATAAATTCACGGTGAGGATTTATAAGGAAATGTGTAAATCATTTTAAAAATAAATGGAAGTTTTATTTTTAAAAATATGGAAAAGGAATTTACGAAATTTGGACGTGAAGTAAATTGGGGGTAAATCGAGATAGATTTAAAAAGATTAGATTGGTTACATTGAAATTGGAAAAAATATATTTTATCAAGGAATTAGTTTTGTTTTAAAAGGAAGGATTTTTAATTATAAGCTGGGAATATTTGAAAGTGTTTAAGAATATTTCAAAAATTTATTATTTAGTTGTTTTAACTTTGTTAAAATATATATTAATTAAGTTAGTTATAGTAGTAAATCATTATTGAAGGTTTAATCAGCATTATTATTTTAAAAGGATAATTATTCAATATTAATATTTTATATAATAGTTGTTATTTAAAAAGTAGTTTTGTCTAAAGTTAAATTAGGAGATTATTATATAAATTTCATAAGTATTATTTTGAAATTTTTTAAATAAAGTTTCAGAGAGTATTGGTATGCTTGCATGGCGAAATCAGAGGCAGTGAGTACCTGCAGTTAAGTCCTTGATTTCTCTGGGATAGGGACACAACCATTGAGCTGTGAATCCATGGTTTGACACCGTAGTGATACTTTCCGTAAAATTTTGAAAAGGTTTTCCAATATTTTTAGAAAAGGGAATAGTTTGTGGATATACTAAATTCGATAAGATAAATATATATTTTGGATAAAGAGATTTAATTTATAAAAATTAAATTAAAAAGAGATTTGAAGTTATTTTATGGAAAAATGAAGTATTTGGTTGAATGATTGTTCATTTGACAGTTAAATAACCGACTATCAAATCTGAACCAAAAATTACAAATCTAGGAATATCTAGGGGAAGTGCTAGAATTATATGGCATAGTTATCGTTCGAGGTGCTATACCGTACGTATAAACTCGTTTCGTTCTGCTAGGATGTTTATAAGGAAATCCGCCCACGAACAGTTAGGAGGTGGTCTCTGATCTTTTTTTGTCTGATTATTTCTTAAAGAACCGGTGTTGAGTTTACAGAAAATACCGACGTTGTTTTCGAAGAGACAAGGATTGGATAAGTTATCCGAAAACCACTTCGATCCAATGAGTATGTTTTCGAAAGGAAAATAAGAGTATGGTGTCGCATATGGAGTAGTGAAGTGCAAGGGCTAATCGCTACTAATCCTAAGGTTTATTCCAAAATGAATGTAGTAGGAATAGTGCTTTCGGTTCCGTTCGGATCCAAGATGGACTTGTATGGATGAATGCAATCGGTACATTTCCATTGGAGGATAATGAGCATTCCAAGTGAAAATTACTTAAAAGGTAATCGTAGTCTCTAGCCTCATCAACCAAGTGGGGTATGTTTATCACCTTTCTAGATACCCTCGGATATTATTGCTACGATTTATGGAAGGAGCTCAAAAAGTGAGGGAACACCCTGGATGATAGCATACTCGGTCTATCCTGGTCATGGATAGTCTGGTCTTGTGTAGCAAGGGTTCCCAGCCTGGTCCTCGGTACGCTGCTCTAGACGTGTACTGTGACAGGTGGTAACCCAGTGCCTCGTTATTCGTATGGAATCCATTCTTCAATGAGCGTTGTACGTGTTTGATTGTGCCCATCTATGCTGAAACGTGAGATGTAAGCATTTCAGCTATTTGAATAAGTATTTGTACTTAGACACTATTATAATATTAGAGGATCTGATATAAAATGTTTTGTTTATCGTAAGGTAAAGACCCGTCGTGTTTATTTGTGGCATGGTCTTACGAGATACCTTTGTTTTCAAATAATTTTGATAACTTCAGGGATTCAAATTGAGTGTGTTTCTCATGCTGGTTTTCTAGACTGACTCGGGTGTCATTTTATTATAATGCTCGGGTCAGACCGAGTATTACAGATTCAGGATAGGATGCTATGGAGCTCACTAGACGAGTTGGATGACGAAGACGGATTACATGTATTTAATTTGATTCCGGTGTGTATGGTAGGCTTTATATTCAGCATTTGTAAGGACATGTTACTATAACTGTCCGGTATTGAGTTATTTATTGTGTTGTACTCTGATGATATAATGTATAAATAACAGGTTATAGTTCTTTGTACAAAGACTAGTTGTTATCTATTATATATTATTTCGCTGCGATCGTGAGATTCTGTGTTGGTGTTTCTATTTTCTTCTTCTACCTCTTTCTTCTTTTCCCTAACGATCTGGTCTTTTCTGCATTCGATTGCTCGACATTCTATACAGTGGACATATTGATGTCTATTTTCGAAGGTCGGAAATCTCATTCATGACACTTGGTATCAGAGCTGAAGGTTAAGCGAGAACCTTGGCTCTGGTGGGAATTAGAGATAGGGTCAGCAGCATCCAAGAATGAGTTTGAGAGTATTGATAGATATTAGTGCTTATTTGTTTGTGAATATAAAAAATGTTTTATATTGTGCTGATTGGTTTCTTGAGTGGCTTATGGATTCTGGTCATTACGTGTAATTAACACTATTGATAGGGATCTCCTAACACATGAATAGAGCAACTGGACATAGTATTGTTTTGAAATGGGTAAATGAAATAATTTTACCCAAATAATTTTTATATATAACGAAATAATTTTAAGAAAATTATTATAATTAGATATGGTGCGCTTGGTTGTTAGGAAATGGTAATATTAAATTATTATTGTTGTTGCTGTGGAAATTGAATAAGAAATTGAAATTATAACCAAAAATTAAGAAACTTATCCATATGAAAAAACGAGTTTGTATATACGAGATTATAAATGTGATTTATAATTTGAAATAGAACAAAACCCTAGAGGAATATTTAAATATAGATTTAAAGGATTTGAAATGTGACAACCCAATGTTTTGACCCTCGAAAGTCGACATTAATACGTCTACTATATCAAATGCCACACAATCGAATGCCGGAAAACTGAACCGTTAGGGTTAATGAAGAAGAAGATAGAAGAAGAAACAAAAACAATAACAGAATCTCACATTTCACAGCGGAAAAAATATAATAGGTAAAGGAATATCTTAAAACAAAATTACTATATCAGTTTATACATCCATTACAGAGTTTACAACAATGCAATAGCAGAAAAGAAATAACATTTACTAATGATACGCCTCGCCATCCAGCTTGAACTCCAGATGTCCACAGCATTGTTACACTGAGTAATAAATTATTACCACAAATGATATTGTTACCCTAAGTAATAAATTGTTTATTTATACTTTTTTTAATGTGTTATTTAGACTCAAAGAGACCGGAATCGGATATCAACGTTATCCGGAACCAATTTGATTTGTTAATCACTGCAATCTTTACGGGTTTGATTCATAGAATCAAATAGGTTGGAATTGAGTAAATTAAGTAAATCAAGTAAATCCGACTATTTTGAATAACTTCCCATAGATAGTATTTTAATAATGGATTTAGTAACAAGTGTTGGTTATAACAGGATAAGAAATCGTAATGTTGGATGAGTTACCCTAGTTTTCAAAGAAGTTTTATGGCTTAAGTATTTCATATTAGATGGATTTGCTCACGCTGGTTTCCAGCCTAACTCGGGTGTTACTTTATTGTATGCTCGGGTCAGACTGAGTATTACGGATTTTCAGGTTAGGACATTTGGGAATCCGGAGATGAGCTGGACAGTAGAGACATATTGATTAGATTCCGCTGTGTGTTAAGGACTATATAGCCAGTATTTAGGGACAGGTTATTACGACTATCCAGATTATTTTTTTGATGATTGTACTCTGATATCTTGTATGTATATTAATAGTTACATTTTTTCTTTATATATAATGTTGTTATTTGAATATTATATTTTGTTCCGCTACGATTGTGAGATTCAATTTTGTTGTTTTATGTTCTGCTTCTACCTCTTTTCTTCTTAACCCTAACAGTCTGGGGTTTCCAGCACTCGATTGCTCGGCACTCTATACAGTGAACGTATTAGTGTCGATTATTGAGGTCAAAAATTTTCTGGGCCGTTACATTTGGTATCAGAGCTGAAGGTTAAGCAAGAACGTTGGCTATGGTGCGGACTACTCATTAGAGATAGGGTCAGCAGTACCCTAGAATGAGTTGAGAGTATTATATGAAGGCGTACTTGTTATTTTCTTACAGAATGATTTTAAAAATGGTTTTAAAAATGATTTTAATTTAAGCTTATATTTTGATATGTTAAAAAGTAGTTTTTCTAATTATTATATATATTAAGGTAAGGGATTGTTGATTATTGAAATTAAATAAGATTACAATATTTAAGTGGTAATTTATATAACTGAATAGAAATTTGGATAAGGTTTAACTATACAAATAAGTTAACCTAAAAATGGATTCAAACCCTGCAATTAAACCCTGGAAAATTCAAAAGAATTTTCAAAGTGATTGAAATAAGTTTCCTTAACTATATTTTTCCAATAAGTTATAATGGGATGGATAGTGTGTCTAGATATGATAATTATCATAAAATTTGTTGCTATATCTTAATAAAGGATGTTCATTACTGAGTAGACAATAATAAAATAGAGTGGAATGTTTTAAGGAATTAAAAATTTATATAAGTATGATTTATAGATTGAAATAGATCTAAATTGTGAAACTTTAAATCTAGGCCTAGAAAATTTTGGAATTGTTTCAAAGTTTCAAAAGAAATAATAAATAATATTATTTAGAATATTTTTGAACATAGAAATCTTGTTTTAAACAAGAATTGTTTGAAAATTTCAAAGGAATTTGTTCTGGATTAAAACCTAGAATGGTTTGAAATTTAAAGGTACGACTTGATGGGACAAATATGTATATATGTAGATGTTGTGTGGTTTCAAAGTTGATTTCAAATCAACTTTTAGATGATCGAAGTTAACCTTAAGAAAAAATAAGTCTCCAAACTTATAAGTAGGAAGTGAAATTGATAAGAAATTTAAATTTGGGATGTAAATTTAAATTGAGTAGGCTTAAATCGAATGAATGGATTGGAACTTAAGTTAGGGCAAGTCAAATTAGTTTTGAACATATAACTTGAATTGGAAGTTTAAAGATGGGGTGAGATTTAACTTAGGGAAGTTAAATGGGTTAAATTGAAAAGAGAGTTATGTGTGGTCTCAAACAGGTTTTGAATTCAGGAAAATGTGAGTGGATACTATTGACTGATGTTTTAGATAATTTGGATGTTTATTTACTTTGACATATCCTACTATCATCCTGTTGTTATTGATAGTGTGTATATATATAACTGTAAATTGGATTACTTCGATTAAAGTTGAGAAGTGGAGTGAAATGATATATATCCATTCTTGATATTAAATAGAAGTAAACTTTATCCTAAAATTTATTCAAATGATTTTGATTCTTTGAAATAAAAATTTAATTTATAGAAATGGGATCATTTGGACTAAAGTTTTAAATGATAAAATAGACTTGTCAACCAATATTGTTTGCAGAATTGGGTTTAAAATTTTGAAGTTGTAATTGGGATATTAATTGAATTCTGAAAATTGATTTTTTGAAAAGATTTGAACTCGCACTCGAACCTTGAATAAGTTTAAGTAAAGGTAATTTAAAATGAATATTTGAAATTTAGACTCAAAATTAAATTATTAAAGACTTGGTTTGTTAAATTAAATGTTAAAGGTTAGTTTGATGTAAGTGATTAAATCAACATTTTGGAAACCGAACTCGAACATATACATCAAGATGGTTTAAAATTTGAGGATGAAATTGGAATTAATTCAAATTTGAAATTAAATTGAATTGAATTATTTGGAGGTGTAATTGAAGTAAATAAGTTTAAATTCGAAATGGGAATTGCTTTGAATTAGAATGGAGATCGAAGTTAACCCAAATTGAATTGGAATTGAATCAATTTAAATGGAAGCAGGAATTGAAAATTGATTGAGGTGGAAATTGGAAATTGTACTAGTTTGACTCGGAAATTATTTTCAAATTAAACTATTTTGATATAAAATGTTTAAAATCTATTTCCTTAGATATTTAGATTATTTTGATCTCTCCTAGTTATTTACTATACAAACCATTCTTTTTAATGCTCAAACTATCTTATATTAACTATTTAACCATTTTACAACTATTTTACAACTATATTACAACCATTTAACTAATTTAAAACTATTCAAGTTATTTTCTAAATTCAAACTGGTCAGAGTGGAAACTGTTTATATTTAAATACCAATTTAGATAAGTTATAACCCAAATAGAAATTGAAGCAATTGGGAAGAGAAAGAGAAATCGGATATTGAAGCAGAAATGATTGTAAAGTGAAAAGTATATTTTGAGAAATATACAATGGTTAAAATTGAAAGTTGAATAGCACTATATCTGAAACCCACTTTTTAAAGAGTAAGTAATCTGGCAAATAACTTTATAAAGGAAATCGAACCTGAATGTTGATTTGGCATGAGTAAAGTTACATACATGCATACATACATACATATACATATACATATACATATACATATATATATTTGTTATATATGATAAACTCCCCTTGTTGAATCTATAACCAGAGGAAAAGATCTTTGAGAAATATTTGTAGTACAAAGTGGAATTTATATAAGTATGGAATGACCAAAAAAATTATTCAAGTTGAAAGGATAAACTTTATATATATATATATATATATATATATATATATATATATATATATATATAAGAATGATTTTGTGAGAACGGAACTGAAAGAGGTTTTGGAACTTATTGATTTTGAAAGGTTTTTGGTTTTGGAAAAAAGCAAATTTTCAGAATTTGGAAAGCCAATTTTGTGAATTTCAAATTTGAGATATCGATTTTGTGTAAATGGGATTTATATGTGATACATATAAAGAGTATTATTTGAAAGATACTATACGTATATAGTATAAAATGTTTTGAGAATGCTACGAGGAAAAAGGTGCTCCCATTTAAAATCGAAACTTATAGTAGGAGATCTATTGGGTGGTTCTGCCTTGAGCCCTTAGGGGGGTTCTAAATTTTGATCCCAGAGGACATGCGGGCCAAACTGTAGTTCCTGTGGACTGTGATTGGGGTAGCGAATGTTGAGGGCGTTGATGCCTCTATATACATCGGGGTTATGCTGTGACAGCAGTTTAACTCTGGTGTAACTGCGATCTACTGCGTTTCCATAGAGTAAGTCAAGGGGCAGCAATGGCCTAAAGTCTACGTTCGATTTCGCTAGGAGAGCGACATAACATTGGTAGATTGTGATCTATGTGATCTGTAGAGAAATTCGTGTGGTAGTGAGTGCGTACAGGCTACATTGGGACTTGACTGATGTAGTCTGCGATCTATGTGGTGAAGTATCATTTGATAGTGAAATTCGAGGGCGGAGATGCCTTCAGTTACATGGTTTTTGCCGTGATGGAAACCTTACCCTAGGTGTAGCTGCGATTTGTGGCAATTCCATGATGAAATCGATCAGTGTGGATATCTACAATTTTCTATGGTTTTCGTCGGAATGGCGACGTAATCATCGTGCTAACTGCGACCCATTGTGGGGTGATGATTTCCAATGCATTCTCATAAAAAAATTTCCAAGTATTTTCATTGGGTGTAGAAAACGGGTTGACTGAGTACTTATAGTTTTTCAGTCCTACGCCTGATCGACGTGTGACTGAATTTCTGTGAGAACAAGGATGGACTTATTGAGACAGAGTTATAAAAAGTATTTTTATATAAAGCTAGTTTGGTAATACTATAAATTTTAAAAGTGATTTTTAATTTAAAATAAAAGACTAAGGAATTAAGGATGTTTAAAGAATAATTTAACTAAAATAAACATTAAATTAGATTTCGCGCTTCGTTTCTTCTCGAGGACAAAAAGTTCTAAAGGGGGAGGAATGTGACGATCCAGATTTTTAACATCTATTAGTTAGGTAATTAACTGGTTTAAATCATTGAAACATTGATTTTATCAGTCGAACAAATAAATTTTTTATAATGGAAATATCTAAACAGATATAAATTTGTTTGGAAACCATAATAAATATTGAATTATAAAAATCCATGGATATGATAAACCTTATAGAAAATAAATAATATATAAACTCCACCATTTAAATTAAGATAATCCATACAATATATTATAAATATATACAAGTTTGTGAGGGTTAAAAATATGTATAGGAAGGCACAAATGTAAATATGATAAAATAAATAATACATACACACACACACAAATATATATATATATATATATATATATGTATGTATGTATGTATACATAAGTTGAGATGTATATAGTACTTGTCGGCATGGGAATGTATAAGAATATACATCATGATAAAATTTGTATGTGAATATATATATATACATATATTGTGAATATATATATATATTTATGTATGTATGCATGCATGTATGTATGTATAATACCAAGGTACACATAAGGATATGTATGGGTGTAAGGGAACATCATCATGCATACATCTGCTCAAGCACTCAAATATTTAATAAAGTCATGAAATAAATCAAATCCACAAAAGAAATCGGGTCAGAGGTAAAATCAAATCATCAAATCAAGAAAAAAATAAAACAAAAAGGAAGAAAAATCTTTGAAACAAAGCATCAGCCTCCCACGTAACAAAGCATCAACTACTATAACTTCCCATGTACACCTTCCACTATATATATATACACATACTTATACATACCACTGCATTGGTGCTTTCAAGTATACTTCCTTGTTCACGCATGAAGAAAAATATATAACAAAGTAAAAGAGAAGTTCAAAGCTAAAGGCAAGCAAACAGCTTCAAGAGAGAAAAATAAGATGGAAGAGAATCACTACTCTGTCAAAGAATTGTGAGTAAACTTCTTTCCAAAAACCCAATTTTTCTTAAATATGATCATGTTTAAAGATGAAATAGATATAGTAGCTATTGAATATGTTGTTGCATAGAAATATGTATATATATAAGCATGTATATGGATGTAGGTAGTGCTTGTACACATAATTTCTTGCTCTGCTCTTCTTTTCTGGCGTGTTCCCAACTTTCAAAAATTAATATCCCATTCTCTTCATAGTTTTAGCTCTAGATGTTTGAAGGGTTTCCATGGGTATTTGAATATACTTAATTTTAAAAATGATTTCATAGAATATTATCAAGTAGCCATATAGGGAAGGGTGTGTGCAAAAATTTTGAACATCATATTTTAAATCGTTGGTTGGCATAAACTTAATCACCGTTGGAGACCATGATTTTTGAAGAGGGTTCTGAGATTTTTAGTGAAGTATGGAGAAGGGAAATGAGGTTGAACGGAATTGGGCAAGGTGGAAAATTCGGGTGCCTAGGTTGATTTGGAGGCGTGGCACTTGACGTGGAGTAGGAATAAGGCATGGGGAACTCGAGAAAAATGACACTGGAATTTTTAAGTTATCGTGGAAGCAGGTCTAAGGGATAGTAGGATTTAGGGCAATGCTTTGCGGGGCTCCGTTCACGGTCGAGCTGAGTCGGGTGGAAGAAGGGAAGAGGGTGCACACATGGGGGAAATGATGGAGGAGGCTAGGCAAAGGCGGGGATGAGGTACGTGATGGATGGCGGACTAGGGTGGAGTAGCGAGGCAGTTATGTAACCGCTGTTCTTCAATCAAGGGGGTGAGTGGTGTGATTTTGAGCCGGAAGTTCGAACGTGGCTCCAGGTTTATGGACAAAGGAAGGAGGACGTAGGTGATGTAAGGGGATGGTCGGCGGTGAGATGGATGGTCGGAGTGTTGCGTGCATGTTTGAGTGCACGCCTATGTGTACATATCTCGTCTGCAAGAAGAGGAGAAGAGTAGGAATAGAAATAGGCCGGGAAAAGAACAGTGGGCCGAAAAAATTAGAGGAGAGATAAGTAAACGAAAAGTAAAAAGGAAAAAGAGAAGAAGAAAAACAAGAGTAAAAGGAAAATAAAGAGAAAAGAAAAGAAAGACAAAGGAAGAAAAAGAAAGAAAGAAAAGAAATGAATAAAAGGAAAGAAAAGGAAAATGAAAAGGAAAAAAAGAATAAAGAAAAGGGAGAGAAGAAAGGAAGGAAAGTAATAAAATATTTGATAACATATATTTCCTCCCTTTAACTAAAAAGCTAATTTCACTTTAAATCCACAAATTCCGTTGGGTTTTACCTTACAATTTACTGGAAATTGTTATTATTTTTACTTGACTCAAACTTATGAATAATTAATGATTTATTAGTAAACTGTTTTGTTAACCCTATCTCGGTTACGACTCAGCAGGTCTAGTGTGTGGAGATGGCGCCGACCCAAGAGATGCCGACCTAACTGAGTAAGAATTGTGCAGGGTCTGCCGATCTAAAGGACATACCGACCTAACTGCTTAAGGCTTAAAAAGCAGGCCGACCTAACCATTCGCATGACTTGCCGACCCAATGCCCTCACATAGATGCCGACCTAGTGCTTCAGAAGGAACTGGCCTAACGACTCAAGAAATGACAAGGGATCCGACTTAACATGACGCCGACCTAACTGCCTAATGAAGCTGCCGACCTAATTCGATCCGACTTAAGGACTTAACATGCTTACCGACCTAACTGAGTGAAACAAGTTCGCGACTTACACTTGTGTCGTGACCGACCCATGGTCTGTGCTAGGACGTGCGCGACCTGGGCAAGTGAAGGGGAGTTAGTTCACGTTTAGCTCGTCAATTCTTTAAATCGGTAACGACTTTGGACTTGTGCAAATTCAACGCAGCTTGATCATGTGAGGGCTCCTATAAGCCGGCTGCGACTTAACTGGGTCGGTGAGGAGTTAAGACCGAGCCTAAGTCCATAATCTTTGCCTATAAATACCACCCTACCTTCAACATTAAGGGGACTTTTGAGTTGATCAATTTCAAGCGCCATTACTCTGCCGAATTCGAGACTACTTCAAAGCTTTTGAGATCTAACAAACTTCTAAAAGAACTCCATGAAGGAATCATCTACATTCACCATGGATTTTAAGATGATTGTCAACGTCAAAGCTTGAGCTACTTGTTTTACATATCCCATCACTTGAAGTGTGTTGTAATTGAGAGATTTTGTAAAGAATTGTAATCAAACTAGTGATAAAAAGATTAAAGTGGACGTAGGCTAGATTATAAGCCGAACCACTATAAATACCGTGTCTCTTACTGTTTTTCTACATACTTTCTGCTTATTTCTGATTCCCGTACGAAAGGGTGGTGCTTTCACAATCACATCCTATTCACCAGGGTGTTAGCGTTTAAATTTGAGCGTTAACATTTTGGTGCTTTCACTGAGAATTGAACTCAGGACGTCTATCATCATTGCTTCAGAAAGATTTGTAGATAAAGTTTCTTTAAGAACCAGAAGTCTATCCGAAATCATGGCTCCTGGAAGGAAAAGTAAATCTGTGAGATCTGCAAACATTCAAGAGGGAACCTCCGCTTCCCCAACACCAAATCAAGCCACTCCAACTGTCGGGGTTACGAAAGCAGAGTTGGATGCCGCAATTTTGGGGTTGAACAGACAGATACATGCTCAAAATGTGCAAATGGAAGCCCAGAATGCCCAAAATGCCTTAATCCTGAATAAGTTGAACGATTTGCTCGGGGCAAACCGTCAATCAACAGCTAATGAAAGGAATTTCGCTGGTAATATTCATGAAACTGAAGAAAGGAATGTTTCCGAAAGGGATACTAACCCCGCTGAGCAAATACTTCCTGAGGTAGGCGGATCTAGGGCTCGTAATGATGAAGAATATCTCTCTGGAATGGTTCGCCAAATTATGAAGGAGAGCATGCAAAGAGTCGAAGATGAGAAAGAATGGGGCTTTGCTCCGAGCAAGACTCCATTTACTGAAAAAATTCTAAAGGCTGAATTCCCACGAAAATTTGCTCCTCCAACTATCCCAGCTTATAGGGGGACAAGTGATCCAAACGAATTTCTGTATAAATATGATTGGCATATGACGGGTGCCCGAGCCTCAGATGAAGTAAAATGCAGATACTTCCCCGTATATTTGGAAGGCGTAGCTCTGCTTTGGTTCACAAAGCTACCTGTCCGGTCCATCGATCAGTTTTCAGACCTAACCAGGAAATTTAAAGAGCAATTTAGGCTATATGCTTCAAAGGCAAAAGACATCATGTCGTTATCCGGTTTGGAGCAGAATCCGGGGGAAACTATCAAGTCTTTCTTAAATCGCTTCAATATAGCGTTAGCTGAGGTTGATAATGCGGAACCTCGCATGGTCTTGACCTATTTGATGAGGGCCATAGATAAATCTAGTGAGTTTGGAAGATGGTTGAATATGAAGGAACCAAGCTCTCTCGAAAAGTTCTACAAGAAAGCAGACGAGTTCATGCGTCTGGAGAGTCGCCCTGTATCGACAAAAGCAGCATTGGAAAAGGTTGAAGCTAACGCCAATGCTCCACGCAAAAATGAGTCTGTGGGACAGAAGAGGGAGAACAATAATGGAAAACAACAGAATAATCAGAAGAAGCATAGATCCTTCAAGCCTTCAGAATACACACCTTTGTCAGATACTCCAGAACGAATCTACCTGGCTACCAAAGATTCTGTCAATTATCCTAAACCCCCAGTCTTGAGAACCGGAAAAAAAGCTGTGCAAAGTGGGAGGTTCTGTCGCTTCCATAATCAGCCCGGTCATGATACTGATGACTGCCGTCAATTGAAGAATCTAATTGAAGAATTGTTAAGGGAAAATAAACTACAACAATTTGTGAAGAAGAATGATAATAATAATCCTGCTTCGTCGAACCAGGGGCAGCAAACTCCTGCTCATCAATCTGGGACTAATGGCAAAGACGCAGGTTTTGAGTCTGGAAGGCCTGTTATCAATATCATTACAGGCGGACCTCACCCAGCGGGCAAAAGCTGGGGTGAGATGGAAAGGTATTCCCGGGCCCTGAAATATGCACCGGAGGAAGAAAATGTTTTTGTTCTAGAGGACACTACGCCTTTGAAGCAACGAAAGACATTCAACGATGACATTGTATTCAAAACCAGGGATTCCATCGGTATTGAAGCCCCAACCTTGGATCCTTTGGTCATCTCGGCCGGCATTGGGCCAGCCATCGTCAGAAGGATTCTTATCGACAGCGGCGCATCCTGTAATATCCTCTTTAAGAAAACCTTCGACCAGATGAAGATTCCTATGGTTGAAGTGCAGGCATCATCGCAAAAAATTGCTGGCTTCGCCGGGGAGCCAAAGCAACCAGTAGGAACCATTGACTTGCTAGTGGAACTCGGAGAAGGAGAAAGAAAAGTAGTTCGCAAGCAGACTTTTGTGATAGTAGATGAATTTTCTGCTTATAATGCTTTCTTTGGTCGTCCTACTCTTGCAGCATTCAAAGCTGTCCTTGCCCCATGGTGTCTTACTATTAAATTCCCTACCGACAATGGAGTAGGAGTTATTAAAGGAGACCAGAATGCTGGACGAGAATGCTATATGGCAGAACTGCGAGAAACAAGGAAGAGAGAAATGGGAAAAGATGCGGCAACCCCAATCCGCATCAAAACACCAACCCTATAGCAACTACAGGGCGGACCCTGCACTGGCGAGCATAGCGGGGCACGAAAAGTGATGGATCCTAGAAAGGCCAGTGCGGGGGAGAGTAGGGTGGTACCAGCAGAAACAACGATACCGGTGTCCGTTGATCTGAAGGACCCAAACAAGATGCTGAATGTGGGTTCACAACTTAATGTGTCAGTTCAGAATGCCTTGATATCTTTTTTGAAAGCAAACCTGGATGTTTTCGCTTGGACCCATGCCGATATGTGCGGAATATCCCCAGAAGTTGCGGTACATGCTCTGAATATTGACCCAAAGTTCACGCCAGTAAAGCAGAAAAGAAGAATCCAAGGTCCAGAAAGGTCGACAGCATTGAAAGAGGAAGTTGACCGGCTCATGGAGAATAATTTCATCAGAGAATCTACCTATCCAAATTGGGTTTCAAATCCAGTGCTGGTTAAGAAGGCCAATGGTAAATGGAGAGTGTGCATCGACTTTTCAGATCTAAACAAGGCCTGTCCCAAAGACAGCTTCCCATTACCCAGGATCGATCAACTGGTAGATGGAACAGCGGGTCATGAATTGTTGTCTTTTATGGATGCCTACTCCGGATATAATCAGATCATGATGCATGAGCCAGATCAGGAGGACACAAGCTTTATCACCGATGTCGGTCTTTACTGTTACAGAGTTATGCCCTTTGGGTTGAAGAATGCGGGGGCAACATACCAAAGACTGGTCAATGCTATGTTCAAACCGCAGTTGGGAAAGACTATGGAAGTTTACGTTGATGACATGCTAGTAAAATCTAAGAAAGCAGTGGATCACATCGAACACTTAGCAGAAATGTTCGCAATCCTCCGAAGTTACGGAATGAAGCTTAACCCTTTAAAATGTTCTTTCGGGGTAGAATCTGGAAAGTTCTTGGGTTTCATCGTGAGCGCTAGGGGCATTGAAGCTAGTCCAGCTCAAATCACTGCTTTAAAAGAAGTCAAAGCTCCTAAAACAAAGAGGGAATTGCAAAGTCTCAATGGAAAAATTGCCGCCTTAAGTCGGTTCATATCCAAAGCTACTGATAAATGCATTCCATTCTTCGACGCTCTAAAGAAAGGAAAGAAAAACTTTGACTGGACTCCCGAATGCCAGAAAGCCTTTGAAGAATTGATTCAACATATGGAAACGCCTCCAATACTTTCTAGGCCCGGCGATGGCGAGGATCTTCTTATATACTTGGCAGTTTCATCTCATGCTTCAAGTGCAGCGCTGGTACGGGAAGACAAAAGGATTCAACATCCAGTTTACTATATCAGCAAAAGACTCACTGGGGCAGAAATGAATTACTCCAAGTTGGAAAAACTCGCCTATTGTCTATTGATTGCCTCAAGAAAGTTGAGGCAATATTTCCAGGCTCATCCTATCAAAGTCCTCACTGATCAACCTTTAAAGCAAGTCTTGTTTCGCCCTGAGACTTCGGGCCGCCTTTTAAAGTGGAATATTGAATTGAGCCAATATGACATCACTTATCATCCTAGAAAAGCGATCAACGGACAAGCTTTGGCAGATTTTATTGCAGAATTTACAGACAAGGGTAACAGCGAGGAAGAAACAATCGAGAACTCCCCAACCCAATGGAAGTTATTTGTAGATGGCGCAAGAAATGATTACTGTTCAGGTGCTGGAATTGTTCTTGAAACTCCTGAAGGCCGGTCATTATGCTATGCGCTAAGATTAGAATTTCCTTCAACAAACAATGAAGCAGAATATGAAGCTCTGATTGCTGGTTTGAAAATTGCTAAAGAACTAAACATTCGAGCGTTACAGATCTTCAGTGATTCTCAGCTTATAGTATGCCAAGTCAAGAAGGAGTTTCAAACGAAAGGAGGAAATCTGCCCGCTTATGTGTCAAAGGCTTGGGAACTTTTATGTGAATTCGACCATTACACGATAAGTCATATTCCTCGAGAAGAAAACATGAAAGCAGATTCTCTCGCAAAATACTCAAGTTCTGGCGAAGCCCAATCCTTAGGGTTAGTTCCAGTGGAAGTTTTGTCAAATCCAAGCATTGATGAAATGGATATCGATTGGGTTATGAGTATGTCGCAAGAGCAAGAATCATGGATGACTCCAATAACAAAGTATCTACTCAATGGCTCTTTACCAGGAAACTCTAAAGAACGACAAAAGCTACTGAGAAAAGCTTCTCGATATATAATCCAGGATGGTCAATTATATAGACGAGGATTCTCAATGCCACTACTTCGGTGTGTATCCAAAGAAGAAGCCAAAATAATCCTATCAGAGGTACATGGAGGAGAATGTGGGGATCATTCAGGTGGTCAAACTTTAGCAAAGAAAATTCTCCGATATGGATATTTTTGGCCAGAAATTAATCGAGATGCTGCAGATTACTCTCGAAAATGTGACAGATGTCAAAGATTTGCCAAAATTCCTAGAGCACCTTCTACTGAACTCACACAAATGACCAGTCCGTGGCCGTTTGCAATTTGGGGAATAGATTTGATCGGACCATTACCAACCGCCAAATCTGGAATCAAATATGCCATTGTTGCTGTAGATTATTTCACTAAATGGGCTGAAGCTGAACCATTGGCAACCATCACCTCCAAAAAGATGATAAATTTTGTGACTAAGAATATCATTTGCAGATACGGTGTGCCTCAAAAGATAATTACAGATAATGGTACTCAATTTGAAAGTGAAGAATTCCAAGTTTTTTGTAAACGATTCAAAATCCTGAAAAGCTTCTCAGCAGTAGCTCATCCGCAGGCAAACGGGCAAGTGAAAGCAGTAAATAAAATTATCAAGTCAACCATCAAAAAGCAACTTGAAAGAGCTAAGGGTGGTTGGGTCGATAGGCTACCACTAGCACTATGGGCATATAGAACTACCCACAAAACTGCAACTGGGCATACTCCTTTTTCGTTAGCATACGGATCGGAAGCAATGATCCCGGTTGAAACAGAGGTCCCTTCACACAGAAGAATCCATTTCAATCAAGCGGAAAATGAAAAGCTGCAACTTGAAGCGCTGGATCTCCTTGATGAAAAAAGAGATGAAGCTAACCTCAGAGTTGCAGCTCATCAGCAAAGGATAGCCAGACATTTCAATTCCAAAGTTCGCCAACGCAGCTTTGAAATTGGAGATCTAGTCCTGAAAAGAATTATGACCACGACAGGTGTGTTTGGGCCAAATTGGGAAGGACCGTATGTAATAGGTCAGAAACTTCTTGACGGCACATTCAAGCTCACCACTGTTGATGGAGATCAAATTCCAAGGGCATGGAACAGCAATCACTTGCGTCCATACTTTACTTGAAAATTTTGTTGAAACATTGTAAAAAGAATTATGAATGTATGATTCTTGTAATTGAAAGCAAATGTGAAACTGATGCAAGTAAATAATGAAAGAATATAAAGTGGATGTAGGTCCGATTTCATGGCCGAACCACTATAAATCTTGTGTTCCTTATTATCATTATATGTTTGCTTTGTTTTCGATATAAAAATACATAAAATGTATTGCTGAAATGTCGATTTAAATTTTTGCAGATAATGGAAATAAAACTTGCGCATAATAAGACCGAGCGATTCTCACCATCATTCAACAAACAAATTTCAAGCCACAAAGACCCCGAATTCAAATCCTAGATAGGAAATACTTCAATTGAACGGCTAATGATTTCGATAGAAACGAGCCCTTGCTGATAAATTGAGATTGTTTGAACAAACAAACATCCAATTAGGAAGCTAGTGCCCGTTCTCACGAACTTGCCTGGCAATGAAGTACACTTCCTTGGATTAAACAAGCTACTTGCAAGAAAAGGGGAATGAAAACTTAAAAAAAAAAAAAAAAAAAAAAAAGAGAGAGGATCGCTGAAAAGGCATAAGCAAGTGAACAGAGGAACAATCAAAGCTACCATCTGCAGTGCAAGTCCTCTTCGGAGGATAAAAGACCTCTAATGGGTCATACGCCACAAAAAAGAAAGTTCTCTACTCAACAAAAAAGATTGGAGGAGTCATGACCCTCCAACCATGAGAGAGTAACTTCCAGGCGATGAAAACCCGCTCTGAGGCACATTTCTCCAAGAGTTGAAGTGTTATGACCGCTCTTCGGGATTTCACTTCACCAGAGTTGAAATGTAAACAAAATAAAAGCCCTCTTCGGAGGCCCATTTCACCAGGAGTTGAAGTGTTACGACCGCTCTTCGGGATTTCACTTCACCAGAGTTGAAATGTAAACAAAATAAAAGTCCTCTTCGGAGGCCCATTTCACCAGGAGTTGAAGTGTTACGACCGCTCTTCGGGATTTCACTTCACCAGAGTTGAAATGTAAACAAAACTAAAGCCCTCTTCGGAGGCACATTTCACCAGGAGTTGAAGTGTTATGACCGCTCTTCGGGATTTCACTTCACCAGAGTTGAAATGTAAACAAAACTAAAGCCCTCTTCGGAGGCACATTTCACCAGGAGTTGAAGTGTTACGACCGCTCTTCGGGATTTCACTTCACCAGAGTTGAAATGTAAACAAAACTAAAGCCCTCTTCGGAGGCACATTTCACCAAGAGTTGGGGTAGTTACTCTTCAGAGTTTCACTTCACCAAGGTTGAAATGCAAATAAAATAAAGACCTCTTCGGAGGCATATTTCACCAGGAGTTGAAGTGTAACAGCCGCTCTTTGGAATTTCACTTCACCGGAGTTGAAAGACAAGCAAAATAAGAACCTCTTCGGAGGCACAATCAAGAAGAAAGACCTCTTCGGAAGCCCACGTTTCGCCGAGATTGAAATAAAACTTCCAAGTGTTGAAACGTGGAAAAGCTTTCTAAGGCAAAACTCTTTGGAGGTACACGTTTCGCCGAGATTGAAATAGAACTTCCAAGTGTTGAAACGTGAAAAAATCCCTCCGTAGAGGTACAACTTTCCATATGTAAAAAAGGAAAATCCTCATCAGGGGCATGCTTTAACTCACAAAGGAAGAGTAATTTACCTATTCTGGAAAATAATCTTCTTTTAAAAAAAAAAAGGGAAGAAGAGAAGAGAAAAGGAGTTAAAGTACCCTTCAGAGGTCCGCTTTGCTACATAAAAGAAATCACTCGGTAAAAAGAAAATGTACTTAAGCAAAAAAGAAAGAAGTGATTTCTTCAAAGGACAAAGCGCGTAGAAACTCATATGAAGGGGGTTGCACTCTACAAGAATTCTTTTTAAAATAAAAATAAAATAATTATTCTTTAGCAAATAAGAGTGCAAGTCCCCTCGAGGTATAGAATATTGCAGCATACTTATGGAATGGGGGCAATATAGTATAATTACACGCGATATGGTATAACTAAACCAGCAAAAGGTAACGCTCAAGTAACATACCATAAGCTCGCTGCAATATCAAATAAACTCATGCCAAAACGAATAACAAATGTATCCTTTAATTCAAACAAAAGTTTGTACAAACGAGGAATCATTTTATTCAATTACAATGCAGGTACAGGTTTCAAAATAAAGAAAAGCGGGGGCCGGTACCCGCACAATTCTCGGCCAGTACATGCAAAACGCAAAAAACTAGAAGCTGAAGATCTTCACTTCTTTTTGCTGCCTTTAGACCCTTTACCCGGCCGAATGATCAGCTTATCAGGGCGGTCGGTGGGCATAAGGGAAGTGGGAGAGGAAGGCGCAACCGGTCCAGCTTTCAGCTCCTCTTCAGTGGTGGTGACTATCTTCCCCCTCCTCTTTGGTGTCCCACGCTTCTTTTTTCTTCTTTTTGAGGAAGACTCACTCCCGGGAGTAACAAGTTTAGATAGAACAATCTCGTCAGAGGGAGTTCGCTCTGAAGATGTGTCACCTCCCTCAGGCCTTTCATCTTTCTGCTCTTGTGAAGCAATGGGATCATCCAAGCCGTGAAGAGCCTCTATTTGTTCTTCTTGTGACCCAGGTTGCGAGGCAGAAGGAGGCGCCACTTGAAGAGATGGAGGAAGGATCACCGGGGGGGAAGAAGCTTGAGTTTGGCTCGGTGCTTTCTCTACAAAGGAGAAAAAACTTAAAATATCAGTATCTTTCGAAAAGAGAGGGGATGACGGCTCGTCAAAAGTCGGGAATTCATTGACATTTGAGGAATAATCAAAAGTCGGGAATTCATTGACATTTGAAAAATAATCAAGAAGATCGTCAAGCTCACAAGGAGCGAACGAGCAGTTCACCACTTGGGCTGGTCCGGTGTCAAATTTACCTGGGGCAGTTGGATCTCTGAGGCTGATTTCATATCGCTGTGCTTCGTTGCTTTCACCACCTTCATCCCCGCCTTGTGCACTTGTAGTTTCAGTTACTGTCTTAGTTGCAGGCGGAGTATAGGAGCTAGAACCCGTGATGTCAACCACAGGAGAAACTGGAGGTTGGATAGAGGAAGTAAGCGTTAATTCCTTTCCAGAACGTTCCTCTTCCGCCATTCCAGTTCTCATCCTGGCAAGTTGTTCTCGCCCCTTCGCAAGAGCAGTGCGAGCTTCCTCATCCAGGTAACGCGCCTCAAAATCTCCATCGCCATACCCGGCGTCTTTAAACATGTTAAGAGCAGCTTCCCACACCTCGGCCAGGGTGATTTCATACTTGGGACCAAGAAAAGAGAGGCTGCCGCGTCCCAAGACACAGTGTAAATAAAAATCGAATAAAGTCGAATTGATATCGGTTTCCATGGTCTGAGCAGTTTCTTCGGCTGCAATTTTGCCAGCCATGGCCTCATCTCGATCTTTTTCGGTCTGAGCAAGTTGGGCTTTTAGCGCTTCTATCTCCATGTCCCGGGCGCTCAGTTTATTCTGCAACTGGGTGACATCAGTGCGGTGGTTCTCTACAGCTTGTTCTAACCTCTCAGCTTTAGCTTCAGCGTCCCTCTGGCTGGCGTGCGCATCTCGCACTTGTTTTTGCAATACCTCTTCTCTTTGGGTGTAAGTATTAGTAGAAGAGGCAAGATCATCCTTGAGCTGCTTTACTTCAGCTTCGAGTTTTTCATTGTATTCGGCTATCTCCTTCATCTCAGCGTTGTGTTGATCAAGAATCTTCTGCCATTCTGATTTGTCATTTTCCATGGTCAGCATTGCTTCGATGTTAGCCCGATTAACTCTTTGAAGTTCATCAACCAGCTTTTGCCATCCAGACATTCTATCGATATCAAGCTTGACAGCATCGAGATTTCTGTACATAGCTTCTTTGTCGATGGGGACCAAATCAAGGTCGAAGCGTACCCCCCTCAAACACCAGTTCGGGAATCGGCTCTGCAAAGTCGGGGGGCCCCTTTCAACATGGTACGAAGGCCTGTTGAGAAGTGTTTGGATGGCACTTCCTTCAAGAGCAGGAGATTTGGAAGGGATGTCAATAGAAGCTGAGGCACCAGGTCTCTCAGATGTCACGGGCACGTGCTCCTCGCCAAGTTTGGTCCGCTTTCTCGAATCCTCAATATGGCTCTTCCCCCTATCATCGTGCGTTTTACGTTTATGGGAATCATCATCCCTTGGGAAGGATTCATGTCGCGTGCCCGCTCCCTCATGACGTTCATCATACCTTCTCCTCTCTTCAGCTTTTCGCGCAGCTCTCTGCTCATTGGTCTCTCTGGGATCGGTATAGTATTGCTTGTAATCATAGCTGCCACGCCCTCCATAGCGTCGAAAGTCTTTGTAATAAGAACCGCTGCCGCTGCGCCCCATAGAGGAATCTGAAAAGGCAAAAATAGCAAGTCTTAGAAACTTCCGGAGAAAAGAAGTTAAATGTGAACAAATGCCAAAAAAATCCTAAGTGTTGTGTGATGTGCAAGCTACGCGCATTAAGCTACAAACCACTCATTGGTGTAGAGGTGATGATAGCTTGGGTATGAGGAGTTGGTGTTTGTGTTGGTGTTAGTCGAAGAAGGGACGTCGCCTCAACTATAGGAGAGATAGTTTTAGACACGTCATCTCTAAAAAGCTCCTGTGAGGTCACTATTATGTCGCTCAACCCATCATAAACATCGTCACCATCATGCTCGGTGAGACTTGTTTTCTCAGTTCCTACGTCAGCTAATCCCCCGAGAGGCTGTGAAGGTTCTTCTTCTTCCTCAATCGGGGCAAGTGCCGTCTTACTAGATGACCCCATAATGTCGGTAGGGGTGGAACATTTCACCAATGAAGCTTCGATGTTAGACTCTTTTGATGAGGGTTGTTCGATAGTAACGGGGGCATCCGATGCTTCAGTCGGGGAATCGGGAACTTCAGTCGGAGCTTCACAAAGCTGAGTATAGCGAGAAGGGTGGAGAAGTCCGTATTGATGTAGAAATTCGTCGCTTAGTAGAAACTTGATACTTCTCTCTTCTGCGGCTACAGCGCTCAGTCTATCAAAAGTCTGCCTATGTATCGGATCTCTAGAGGGAAGGGGAAGTGCTGAAAAAAGCAAAGAATGAGATCAGCAATTTGGACCCCGAAAAGAGTTAAAAAAGAAAGTGGAAAGACGGAAATGAATGATCTTACTTCCTACTCTCCAAGAAGCATAAAACTCTGGGGGACTGCGGGCAAAGAAAAATTGGTTTAAAAATCCATGGACACTTTCAGTAAGATCAAGAATGAGCTTGCGGTTTCTTGCACTTCTCACAATGATAAGAGAAGGATGGTCTTTGCTCTTTGCAAACGAGCATAAGTAGCGAATTTCTTCGAAGCTCGGCAGTCGGTCAAGATTTCTTCTGAACAAAACACCCAACCCCATCAAGATAGCGTAACCATTAGGATGAAGTTGGAACGGAGAAATTGACATCCGAAGAAGAAGAATTCGAAGAAAGTCATTGAAAGGTGGGATCGCCCCACTTAAGCACATATGACGATTAACCGCGACAAAACCATAGGGAGGTCTGTCAGCAGTATCATTCGGTCCAGGAAATATGACATCATCTTCAGCAAAGCCGAATTGAGTACGCAACTGAATAAATGTTCTCGAAGATAGAATAGTCGAAGTTCTTTCCAGAGGATTCTCTATAGGAACAGCTATCGGGAAAGTTTCTTCTTCTTGACTTGCTACTTCTTCTCCTTGATGGGAAGTCATTCTACACAAGCAACTGGATATTCAAATATGAAGGTGCACGTTTCCTAAAGTGTGTGAAGTGTTGTGTAAAATCAATTAAGCAGTAAACAAATATAACTGGATTAAAAGCTAGCAAGCATTTGTTAGTTATGAAATTCAGGGACTATTGTTTTAAGTCTAAATATTCAAGTAAGATGTTGATGCAGATAAATCGGTTCAAGTCATTGATACTTTGCATTAATATTTTACTATAATCAATTAATTCACAGCATTTCATGCAATATATTCATGTCTTTCATCTTGTCTTGACTAATCTGTCATTCGATACGGGCAGTCAATGGCAGTATATGCGCCTTGGTTTTCTTTGTTTGTTTGTTATTCTCGACAGGTTTACAGCTTAAAAATGAGAATGATCTGTAAAGTAACACAATGGAATTCAAGCAAACTTGAAGCTAGGACAGTTCAAAATGTTCAAAATGTAAGCAACTTAGTCGGAAGTCCGGGTCAAAATACTTGAAGAAGGCCTATGTTTCTAAGTGTCAATACGTCCAGAGCCCAAGTGTTAGCTCGGCTACGGTTCAAAAAAATTCTCATGCGAGATAAGACTAAGTCGATAACGGGTCAGAATCAAGGTGGTTCAGCTTGGCGACTCATTTCCTCTAGTTCGCATGGGGGAGATAAGAGGGCAAGCTCCAAGTCGAAAGGCAGGAATTTCTCCAAGTCTTAACTCGGTCACGATCTAAGCTTTAATGTTTAGGTCGGCGAAATTCTCTCAAGCATTATCTCAACCACGATTTAAGGTCGTGTAAGAGCTAGATCGGTCGAAGGCTAAGCCACCTAAACCCACTAACTCGCCTTCGAGCCAACATCCCACAGCATTAAACCCGATAACCCTATAGCCATTCCTTCAACACCCACTTCTACTCATGCTGCCGAATCACCCAATTGAACAATTCGGAATCGAGCTTAAGATGATAAACCATCTTCATCGCCTCAACGACCAATCTGAAGCCAAAACTTCATAACCTAAGTTTCATCAACTATGAATACGATGGGGTTCATAATGAAACGTCGTGCAAGGAGGCGATTCGGTGCAAGGAGGCGATTCGAGTTCGAACAAACAAGAAATGTGAATCGGCAATAAATTACAATCAGGAAAACCACTTACACGATGCGTAGCAGAGATTATTTGTGATCGATTGAATAAAGTTACCTTTAAGATCTGAGGGTGCTTTAATGGCGGAATTGAGCAAGGGTTTGAATAAAGAAAAAGGAGGAAGGGGGCTAATTTATATCTCATGGTGAAGGAATGTTAAACAACACTAACTGGTAAGTCGTACGCGATCTACCGACCTAAGAGAAGCCGAGCTAAGATATTTCGAAGCACACGACTTAAGTCTAAGGCGTATACTTCGAGGGGCAAATGTTAACCCTATCTCGGTTACGACTTAGCAGGTCTAGTGTGTGGAGATGGCGCCGACCCAAGAGATGCCGACCTAACTGAGTAAGAATTGTGCAGGGTCTGCCGATCTAAAGGACATACCGACCTAACTGCTTAAGGCTTAAAAAGCAGGCCGACCTAACCATTCGCATGACTTGCCGACCCAATGCCCTCACATAGATGCCGACCTAGTGCTTCAGAAGGAACTGGCCTAACGACTCAAGAAATGACAAGGGATCCGACTTAACATGACGCCGACCTAACTTCCTAATGAAGCTGCCGACCTAATTCGATCCGACTTAAGGACTTAACATGCTTACCGACCTAACTGAGTGAAACAAGTTCGCGACTTACACTTGTGTCGTGACCGACCCATGGTCTGTGCTAGGACGTGCGCGACCTGGGCAAGTGAAGGGGAGTTAGTTCACGTTTAGCTCGTCAATTCTTTAAATCGGTAATGACTTTGGACTTGTGCAAATTCAACGCAGCTTGATCATGTGAGGGCTCCTATAAGCCGGCTGCGACTTAACTGGGTCGGTGAGGAGTTAAGACCGAGCCTAAGTCCATAATCTTTGCCTATAAATACCACCCTACCTTCAACATTAAGGGGACTTTTGAGTTGATCAATTTCAAGCGCCATTACTCTGCCGAATTCGAGACTACTTCAAAGCTTTTGAGATCTAACAAACTTCTAAAAGAACTCCATGAAGGAATCATCTACATTCACCATGGATTTTAAGATGATTGTCAACGTCAAAGCTTGAGCTACTTGTTTTACATATCCCATCACTTGAAGTGTGTTGTAATTGAGAGATTTTGTAAAGAATTGTAATCAAACTAGTGATAAAAAGATTAAAGTGGACGTAGGCTAGATTATAAGCCGAACCACTATAAATACTGTGTCTCTTACTGTTTTTCTACATACTTTCTGCTTATTTCTGATTCCCGTACGAAAGGGTGGTGCTTTCACAATCACATCCTATTCACCAGGGTGTTAGCGTTTAAATTTGAGCGTTAACATGTTTAATTTTTAATTATTTTGGTTTTAAATATAAATGAACACGGTTAATCAAGTGAATTTAAAACCATGAGTAATCGTTTGGATATCGATTTATAGATCATTAACTGGGTTAACGATCTATATCTTTGCTTAGTTCTGTGGAATATTTGTTTCAAATTTAAATGGTGAGACTAAAGCAATGATATGTTTTATTGAAATAAGACATCTGTAATAAGTTACCACAAATGATATTGTTACCTTGAGTAATTAATTATTTATTTAAAATATTTTTTTAAAAAAAAGTGTTATTTAGACCTGAAGAGACCAGGATCAGATATCAGCGTTATCCGAAACCGCTTCGATTTATCTATCACTGCAATCCTTGTAGGTTTGATTTGTGGATCAAATAGGCTGGAATTGAGTAAATTAAGTAAATCTGACTATTTCGAATAAATAACTTCCCTTAGATAGTATTTTAAGAATGGATTTAGTAACAAGTGTTGGTTATAACAAGATAAGAAATCGTAATATTTGAAAATTTACCCTGGTTTTCAAAGAAGTTTTATGACTTAAGTATATCATATTAGACGGGCTTACTCACGTTGGTTTCCAGCATGAATTAGATGTTACTTTATTGTAATGTTCGGGTCAGACCAAGTATTACAGATTTTTTGGTTACGACGCTTGGGAGTCCGGAGATGACCTGGAGGGCAGAGACATATTGATTAGATTCCGCTGTGTGTTATGGACTGTGTGGCCAGTATTAGGGACAAGTTATTACAATTATCCAGATTATTTTGTTGATGATTGAACTCTGATACCTTGTATATATATTGAGAGTTACAGCTTTTCTTTGTATAAAATGTTGTTATTTGTATAACATATTTTTTTTCCGCTGCAATTGTGAGATTCTGTGTTGTTGTTTTCTATTCTTCTTCGACCTCTTTTTTTCTTAACCCTAACAGTCTGGGTTTTCCGGCACTCAATTGCTCTGCACTTTATACAGTGAATGTATTAGTGTCGTTTTCCGAGGTCAAAAATCTTCTGGGCCGTTACACTCAAACTATTTTCTAAAATTCAAATCCTAAATTAAATTCTTATTTAAATTTGAATTCAAACTAAATTAACATAAGTCCAAAAACTTCAAATGCTTATAACTTCTTCATTTGGGCTCTGTTTTCAGCATATTATATATTGAAACAGATCAGAATAACACAACAAACGCAATAGAATAACTTCCGTTGTCAAATTTAAAATTTTATAAAATTTCCATACTCAACTTTACCTTATTTAGTTAAATTAAATTTATTTAATTAAGGTTCATTTTATTGGGTGTTAAATTCTCCCTCCTAAAAGGGATTTCGTCTCGAAATTTTTGAATGGGCGAATGGCATAACGTGCAATAACATGCATGTTATAAAACCTAGTTATCTACGTAATCATCTACTCAACAAATAGTGCAATGTTATTATATACTGCAGACATATTAAAATAAGCTTAATCCTAGCATGAGAGTGCAATCGTGTCATAAAGCTATGTATGCAAATAACCTAAACATGCACAAAAATTTCTATAAGAGTGTAAAGTGATTGTGAAAAAGTGCACCAACCGTCTCTTACTATCTAATCTACCAACCGCAGTGCTACCAAAATCCTAATTTTGGAGAGAGTAATTACCAGTGCAAAGCTCTGGGTGTGTGATCTTCGTCTTCTCCTTGGTTTTTCTCGCGCTTTCCGCTGGACTGTCTAGAGTCCATGACGTTTTTGCATTTGAGAAATTACCTTCCAAAAAGTTTTCTTATTTTTCCTCATATTGGGAAAAGACCCAATTTAATTAATCTTTTAAATTAATTAATTTGAGACTAAATAACCAATTTAATAAATGATGATTACAAATTAATTTAACTTTAGATTTGATTAATCATTTTTTCTAATGATGTTTTATACTTAACTAATCGTTTTAACTAATGATTATTTGAGTTTAGTTAATTATTTAAAGATTTAATCCTATTAAATAATGATTATTTAAGTTTAATTAATTATTTTAAATTAATGATAATTAAAATTTATAATCATTTCAAATTAGTGATATTTCAAAGTAATGGATCATTTTAATTAATGATTTTTGAATTTAATTGAATCATTTTAATTAATGATATTTGAATTTTATTAATCATTTAAATTAATAATTGTTTTAAATTTTATTAATTGTTTTTAACTAATGGTATTTGAAATTTAGTTAAATCATTTTAATTGATGATGTTTTATAATTAAATAAATCATTTACAAAAATGATATTTTAATTAATTAATTTGACTAATGAAGTTTCAATTTAGTTAATCCAATTAACTTACGATCATTGGAACTTAATTAATTTTTTAATTAATGGAATTTAAAATTACTTATCACTTTAATAAATGATGTTTTAGATGATCGATTCATTTAATTAATGATTATTTGAATTTAACAAATCTTTTTCAATTAATGATATTCAAAGTTTATTAATTGATGTAATAAAAGTGATTTAAGTAAATTAACGAATATGATAAAATTGTCTTAACCAACTGATTTAAAGTTAATTTAGCAATGGTATAAAGGTGATTGGAAATAATTATCGATTTAATTAAAGATAATGGATTTTTTTATTTAAAAGAGATTTTAAACATGATTAATTATCTCTCGGGATAATTAATACTGTTTTAAACTATAAAAAGGAATTGGACTCGATCATTGGGATGTTAAGTTGGATAATCTTTTGGGTATTCAGTCTGATGTTGGTTTAGGCCTTCGAGGTCGCACACTTGAGGAAAATTATTCTTTTAACGTTTTAACAATCATGAACTAATTCTAAAATAGTTTTACCTATATGAAAATCAAGTAAAAGTTCAACATTTTTAAAAAGTAGAAGTTTGATTCGTTTATGGAAATGAATTATTTCTATAAAGTGAATCACTTATATGGAAACGATTTACTTGTATAATTAGCACTAAACATCGAAGAAGTAAACTTGTCACTATTTTAAAAGTTAAGAATAATTGTTAGACATGACTTTGAGGTAATGCTACCTTGACTTGTCTGGTATCATTGTTAACCAAGAAAAAGTAAAAGTTTGAATTCAATGAGTGGTGATAAGCATCCAAGACTCATTTTTCCAATAAGATCATTCTATATCCTCGTTAGTTGGCATCTCAGCTATCGGTTGCTTCAGCTTCTTTATTTTCATCATTCTAAGACAGTTTATTGGTCCATTGAGCGTTGTTGTTCTTTATCGAAAATGACTAAAACAAAAGCACCAGAGAAAGCCAAGCTATGTGGGGTTGCTCCCATTAGGGTATTTTTACGTCTCATCTAGTTTGGATTTGGTTATGCACTTAGCTGTGGAAGTATTCAAATACTCGATAAGGTCTAGCGGGGTCCAACTTGGTATTATCCAAGAAGTGCCATAAAGTAAATGTGCTTCTCAGAAGTATATTACTGGAGGTATACTTTAAAGGGGCGCACCTTCCTAGTCATTTGTTGGAAAATTTTCTTTTCGTATTTGATTCAAAAACCCTGAATCTGTTTTTGCTTTAACTTGCCACGAGTAGAGCCAACTCCTCACCGCATCATTTAAGTGTTTATTTAGTCCACTCTATCAAGTTGGACCATTACCTTATTTAGTCCATTCTATTAAGTTGGACTGTTACCTTATTTAGTCCATTCTATAAAGTTGGACTATTTTTCATGTTCTATCAATTCTTTTTATGGATTTTACTCAGTTTACTTCCATCCTTTCAAGTTCAGTTTACTATTATTTATGCTCATTTATATTTGGATTTGTTTTCTGATATTTATTTCTGGTCTTGCTTGTATGGATGTTATTCTTATGAGTTGAAAATCCATACCGCGTTGGCGGGGTGGTCTTACAGAACATTTATATATGTTCCCCATTATTCGTGTTATCTCACGTTGGTATTTTCAGATCGATCTGGGTTTTTTTATTTATAATGCTCGGTTCAAACCGAGTATTTTTCCAGTTTGTCTTTGAAGGTTTGGAGATCATGGAGGGGATATGAAGATTCGCCTATCATAGTATTTTATCTACTGCTATATTACATAGTATACCTATCGGCATTTGTAATGTCTGGATTTATAAAAATCCAGTTGATAAGGTTTGTTTATAACTATGATGTACTTTATGTATTGAAGTGACAGTTTCTATGATCCTTGTTATACTATATGTTTTCAATTCCACTGTGAGATTCAGTTTCTGTTTTCTTTTTATTTACCCTAACAATATGCCCATTTGTCGATTGGATGCACGACATTGGAACACAGTGGTAGTGTTTGGTGCTGATTTGCGATTGTCAAAAAGGCGGGTCATTACATTTGGTATCATTGCACAAGGTTAAGCAAGAACCTTGGCTATGGTAGGGTTTGGCTCATTAGAGATAGGGTAAGCGACACCCTAGAATGAGTTTGAGAGTATTATATATACGAGAGCGTATTTGTTATTGTTATAAAAATGTAGTATGTTAATTATTCTATTGAGTTTTTATGAATTCTAATTGAGATTTGGGATGCCACAGTATCAACAGGGATTTCTAAACACTTGACCAAGGCCAACGGACATTGCATCGAAATTTTTGGAAATTTGTAAAATTAAATATTTTTCCTAGGATTATATTTTATATGTGAAGGAATAATTTTCAAAACTCTAAATAATTATATAGTATGTTGGTTCAAATGTGATAATATTTATTTATTGTCACTATCGTCTATTTGATTTTGATAATTTAATAGGAAGCATTAACTGTTGTTTGTTGATTGCTGAATTATGCTTAGTCTAATTAGTAGCATTTATCGTCTCGATTTAAAACGAACCCTTTGCGATTTAATTTTCACAATTTACCTATAAAAGTGTCTAGAAAAAAAAGCTTGAAATTTCACCTTTTAGATAATGATGGGTTAAGAGCTAAAAGTTATAAAAGGTTGAAAATATAGTCTAAATAGTAAGATAAAACATTTAGATAATATGCATTTGAGAAAATTTGATTTTAGTAAAGAAGAATTATTGTAATATGAAATGATATTTATATAAAGGAAATTTTATATAAATTTAGTTTGAGAGTTATGTTTAAAAAAGAATTTTTGAATATAATCTCAGAATTTTTGAAAATAATTTCAAAGGAATTTCTGAGAAATGAAATAGCAATACTTTTGAAAGTATTTAAATGTAAAAATATATTATGAAGTAAAATTTCAAATAAAATACATTTACTTTGGGATAATTAGGTGGAAATTGTTTCGACTTGTTTTGTGGTAATATATATAATCTCCTAAGTGGCGATCGGACGTTTTCTTGAGCGAAAATTCGAATAAACCCAAAGTGATTTTTAATAAATAAATTATTTGAAGTTATTGTATATAAAAATATATGCAATATGCTTTCAAATTTGAGTTTTGAAATTAAAACCGGGTACCTAATTTTTAAGTTCCCTTAAACGGGAATTGTTTTCCAAAACAAAAGGTATTAATAATAAGAGATCAATTTGATAAATAGGATTTTTTTTCCTTTTAAAAATTATGGGATTATTTAACACAGGTTTAAATTGAGTCAAATTAAATAGGAAGGTTTAGATAAATATTCTTTTATTAAAATCATATAATTGTTTAAAACAACTAAGTAGTATGGAATACTAGTTGATTGGGTCAACCCATAAACAATATCCATTTTAACACTCTAAATAAAAGGGGTTAGTAGGTAGACTCAGTTTTAAGAAACCATAATTCAATTTGATCTCCATCTAGATCTTTGAAAAGGTAAATAATAGGAAATAAGTTATGATGTGATGTTTTATAAAGAAAAAACTTTATAAAATATTTTTGAAAACTTTGGCAAAATTTATGAAACAATTCATAGATAATATTAATACAAAATAAAATACTAAGTGAAAAAATAAGTGAATTGGAAATAACATAATTAAGAAATTAACAAAATATATAGTATAGCTTTCCATTTTATTTGAGTTAGTTTGGATAATCTTCTAAGCAATGACCAAAGGCTAATGAGCAAATCAGTACGTTTAGATAATTATCTATATTTTTGGACAATTAATAAAGTTTTGAACCTAAGTTAAAAAAAATTATTGGTCATTTGACATTTTGAACAATGTTAACCGATAAGTTTTCCCTTATGGAATTTAATTAGCTATTAGTGTATTAGTTTATTACCTTACAAAATTTGATTGATTGATTTGATTTGATTTGATAGTGTTGAATTGATTTGCTGCGTGATTTCATATAAGATTGTCTATAAAGTTTAGATTTATATATAAAGAATTTTATATTGTTTTAATTATGATCTAAATCCCGGTGATCTTAAAAAAGAGATTTTTGAAGATTTTGGGAAAGGAATGACATTTATTCACTCTATTTGATGTTTTTCGAGGAACCGGAATGCCACTGGACTCTCTATGTGTTTTGATTCGAGAGTTTCATCATAAATTATTTGGATGAATCCCCTCCTTATCATGTTGATATTGATTTTTGATCTTTAATTTTTCTTATTTGAGAAATTTGGAAATAAATTTTTGACTAGGAAAAGCCGGGTATTTAGATCTAAATATCATTTGAAATAATTGAACGAGTAGCATCTATTATAGAATATCCTCTTGTTTGTCACATATGACTGAGATGTAGATGATTGATTGCATGTGGACTTATATCATGCTAATTTTTGAATATAGAATAACATCACATTGCTTTTGACCGCCAGATTTTCTTTTAGATTTCGTTAGTACATGTATGCAAAGGATTTCCACTTGATTCTTGTGCATCCACATTTGCGTAGAAGATGATAAATTACATGCCAAACTATAAATAATACTCGAAAATGTACGTAATAAATTTAGAAGGTTTAAATTGGTTGATGATTTTATGCCCCAGATGGAAGGTCACTTGGCTTTTGCTTTCATTGATTGGTTGGGAGCCCTGGTGGCAATTTGCAGTTGTACTGATCGAGCCGTGCAAAAGAGATTCTGGCGAAATCTTTTAAGAAATTTGGAAAAAGATTGACGATAAAAAATTTGATTTTCTGGGTTATATCTTGGAATGAATGAATAGAAGAGAATTAGTTGGTATAAATGAATGAATTTAAAAACCTATTACGAAATCCGTTCCAACTAATTTGTTTTGAAAAGTTAATAAGATTTACAACTCATTTTAAATTGATGGTTTTAAACTTAAGGGTTTGAATGCATGTTCTTCCTCAGGAATTTTGGTGACGAAATTCGTTAGGGGGAGGGAGAATTTAACAACCCAAAAATTCTGGTCATTTGATTTTAAATATTTAATTAATTTTAGATATTTAAACAATTACATTTTGAAATTTAGTACCTAGAATTCAGTAATAGTGACCGTTTAAATATTTGAATTGAGAATTAAATATTTGAATGGTGAAATAAATATGAATTGAATAGGTTTAATAGTGTTATTTACCTTTTTCTAATTAATAAATGATAATGGTGAGTCATTTTGCAAATTTATTACAATAACAAATTGTTTGAATAATTAACAAGAAATCAAATTGTAATAAAACAAATTAATTTTTGATAACGTATTTTTAAAAGAATTGTAGAATTTTTCCAAAAATTTATTTTGGAAAATAATTAAATTGTTGGTTGACGATGTTTTCAACAAACGATGATATTTTTGAGATTTCATGGAATGCAATAACCAGTGTATTTTATTATGGTTTTGAAATCGTGTTGCATTTCTGAGTGCGACTATATTTTCGTTTTGTCATTTGCGGTTCATATTTGAATGGAATTCTAAGCGGCAACGTACTGAAAATTGCACAACAAATTATAAGTCAACAACATACCGACGCATTCATTTTCATTATCTATCCTTGCTTGGACATTTTGGAGGCTTAGAAACATTTGGTGGCTCAAGATATTGTGTGACATGATAAAAAACATCATTTTGTTTGTTAGAAATTTTTACAAAATAACACTTCAACACTTAACCCATATCTTATTTTCAAATTGCTCTCTTCATGTTTTGTTATTCCATTTCCTATAACCAAAACAAAGGAAACGACCTTCATCCAACGGCTGACGTTGCTCAGGCCGTTAGGGGATCTTTGGTCGATGGTGTCAACTGAGAAGTTAATCGTGGTGACTTCGTGAGCGAGATGGTCGACTGGATTGGCTGGAGATGGCCGGTGGCACCGTGGATCTCTTTCCAAATGAGGCAGCTTTTGGGGATTGACGGTGGAGATCCAGGCGATGTAAGGTGATGTATTCGATGCCGTTGTGTCACTCGTGGTCATGGGAGACTCGAGTGGTTGTGCGGCGATGATAGAATCTCCCTGGCGACAGTAGCGTAGAGGAAAAATTGCGATCGGGTTTTCTTCGATCTAGAATGAAGCGTTGTTGAGGGAGATGTTTTTGGTTGTAATTAAGGTTAATTAATGTTTAAGTGTTAATTAAAAAATTAATTTAGTTAATTAATCGACTGAATGTTCATTAACTCGTAAATTGTTTTACGAGGTCGGATTCGTGTGAAATGAGTTGCATTGCACTCGTATAGACATCATCTTCACAGTGGAGTTGGTTTGGTCGGATTTGGAGCCTGTAGAATTTCAAGCTAAAATCGAATACCTGTTCGATTTTAGTTCAGAAGAGAACGATTCAATGAAAACCGGAATCAATGTGAGTTTAACTCACGTTAATTTTATTTTATCATATCAACAATTATATATATGTCTATTGATTGCTTCGATGTTAATTAATTGTTTTATTGATCGATTGGTTAAACTTTCGTCTGAAAAATAGATGACATATTAATTTGATCGTTATAATCCCATATGGTTATCTTTATAATATCCATAACTATTGTTTTGCAGGAAAAATCTGTAGAGAGATTCAAAAAAGTTTTTTCGCCAATAATTATTTATTTGCATCCATATGCTGTTATTGATGGTTTATTGAAATTAATTTCTGATAGTCCATTTTATAATTTAAATGTCATTATAGCGATTTTCGCTATATAATCATTTATTTAATTTCATTTGCAAAAACTATCATATGAACTTAGCTTGGTTTTTCGCCAACAAGAATAGTGAAAATTTATTAATCATTTTGATTAATAATAATTTAAATCAATTATTCTTTTAAATTAATTAATTTGAGATTAACTAACAAATTTAATAAATGATGATAAAAAATTGGTTTTTCTTTAAATTTAATTAATCGCTTTTTGGTAATGATGTTTTATACTTAATTAATCGTTTTAAATAATGATTATTTGAGTTTAATTATTTATTTAATTAATGATATTTAAAAGTAATTAATCCTTTTAAATAATGATTATTTTAGTTTAATTAATTATATTAAAATGATGATACATAAATTTTATAATCCTTTCAAATTAATAATATTTCAAAGTAATGGATCATTTTATTTAATGATTTTTTAATTTAATTGAATCATTTTAAGTAATGATATTGAAAGGTAATTAGTCATTCTTAATAATGATATTTGAATTTTATTAATCATTTAAATCGACGATTTTTTTAAATATTTTATTAGTTGTTTTTGACCAATGGTATTTGAAATTTAATTAAATCGTATTAATTGATGATGTTTTACAATTAAATAAATCATTTTTAACAAATGATATTTTAATTTATTGTTTTGACTAATGACGTTTGAATTTAATTAATCGAATTAACTTTTGAATATTGGAACTTATTTAATTGTTTTAATTAATGGAATTTAAAATTACTTATTGTTTTAATAAATGATGTTTTAGACAATTGATTCATTTAACTATTGATTATTTGAATTTAATAAACTTTTTCAATCAATGATATTCAAAGTTAATTAATTGATGTAATAAAAGTGATATAAGTAAATTAACTAATATGATAAATTTCTTTAATCAACTGATTTAAAGTTAATTTAACAATGGTATAAAACTATTTGGAAATATTTATCTATTTAATTATGGATAATAGATTTGTTTATTTAAAAGATATTTTAAATGTGATAAATTAACTGTCGGGATAATTAATATTGTTTTAAAGCTATAAAAGGGAATTGGAACTTGATTATTGGGATGTTAAGTTGGATAATCTTCTGGATGTTCGGGTTGATGTTAGTTTATGTCCTCCGGGTCACGCACTTGGGAAAAATTATTCCCCTAACCTTTTAACAATCAGCAACTGATTCTAAAAATGTTTTAACGATACGAAAATCAAGCAAAAGTTCATTTCATTTATAAAAAGTAAAAGTTTGATTCGTTTATGGAAATAAATTATTCCGTAAAGCGAATCACTTAGATGGAAATGATTTACTCGTATAATTAGCACCAAACATCAAAGAATTAAACTTTTCAATGTTTCAAAAGTTAAGAATAATTGCTGGACACGACTTTAAGGTCACACTACCTTGACTTGTCTTGTATTGTTGTTGACCAAGAAAAAGTACAAGTTTTAATTCAATGAGTGGTGATAAGTATACAAGACTCAATTTCCATATACGATCGTTCTATATCCTTGATAGTTTGTATCTCAGCTATTGGTTACTTCAACTACTTTATTTTTGTCATTCTAAGACGATTTATTGCTTCATTGAGCGTTGTTATCCTTTGTCTGAAATGACCAAACCAAAAGCATATTAGAGGAAACCAATCTATGCGGGGTTGCTCCCATTAGGGTATTTTCACATCATATGTAGTTTGGATTTGGTTGTGCACTTATATGTGGAAGTATTCAAATACTTGGTAAGGTCTAGCGGGGTCCAGTTTGGTGAAGTGTCATATAGTAAATGAGCTTCTCAGAAGTATATTACTAGAGGTATACTTCAAGGGAGGTTCACCTTCCTAGTCATTTGTTGAAAAATTTCCTTTCTTTATTTGATTTGAAAATCCTAAGTCTGTTTTAGCTTTAATTTGCCACGAGTAGAGCCAATTCCTCACCATGGCATTTAAGTGTTTATTTAGTCCACTCTATCAAGTCGGACTGTTACCTTATTTAGTCCATTCTATCAAGTTGGACTATTTTCTGTGTTCAATCCACTTTCCAGTGTGGATTTTATCCTGTTTATTTCCGTTCTTTCAAATTTGGTTTAATATTATTTATGCTCATTCATATTTGGTTTCGTTTCCTGATATTTATTTCTGCTCTTGCCTATATGGATGTTATTCCTGTAAGGTAAAACACGTTCCACTTTAGCGGCGTGGTCTCACATTACTTTTATATATGTTCCTTATTATTCGAGTAATCTCACGCTGCTATTTTCGGACTGATCCGTTTGTTATTTATTTATAATGCTCGGGTCAGACCGAGTATTTTTCCTAGTTATCTTTGATGGTTTGGAGATCGTGGAGGGTGGCTGAATATTCGTCTATCGTAGCATTTTATTTTCCGCTATATTACATAGTATACCTATCGGCATTTGTAAGGCTAATGTTTATAGCTGTCAATTGATAATGTTTGTTTATAACTATGATAAACTTTGTATTTTGACGTGACAGTTTCTACTATCCTTGTTATATTATATGTTGTCAATTCTGCTGTGAGATTTTGTTTCTCCATTCTATGTTGTCTTCTTTTTATTTACGCTAATAATACGTCCTTTTGTCGATTGGATGCGCAATATTGGAACAAAGTGGTAGTGTTTGGTATCGACTTTCCATGGTAAAAATGGCTGGTCATTACAACAATAATACGTGAATTCTACTAAGGGTAAGAGCTACTCCTAACGTTCTCCCAGTCCGTGATGCAAACTCTCAACAAATCCTCCAAGTTCTCATCCATTCCTTCAGTTTGTCCATCGGTCTTCAGTCGGCAAGCGATGCTCCGATTCAACGAAGTTCCAAAGCTACTACCAAACTCTTCCAAAATTTTCTAGTAAACTAAGGGCCCCTATCACTAAGATGCAAAGCACAAATCCATAAAGTAGTGTTGGAGATGGTGCGGTTTCACTGCTTTTAGTGGAAATTTTTTGTCACCTTCTTCTTAATCCTCGATAAATAGGAAATTCCATTCTCATTCCTATACATCTTCTCTTTTTCCTGAATGGTGGCATTTTGTGAGCTAAATCCCTTATGTTTCCCAAAATCTAAATTTTTGGGACCGAAACATTTATTCACTTTGGGTTGCTAACCTACTTTCCTCATTAACTTCCTATTTTATCTATGGTCTATTGCTGGTCAAGTATTCCCATAAAATGTCTTATTTACTTTCTTTCCAACATATATCAAGTGTATAATCCCATTCATAAAGACTACATAGGAATAGAAAGGAGATATATCTTATACCACATATCCAGTTTTTTAATAACTAAGGAAGACAACCAACAACTATAATCCAGGAACTCCAAAAGAAATTTTTACTGGAAGTTACCATTTATTATCAGTTAATATAAGTGGTGTTGAGGTCCTAACACTCCCTTCTAAATTAAGATGGGCTATTTTTAAAATTTCGTTCCATTACTACCTATGCTCAATTTCCCCTTTCTGGTCATTAATAAATGTGGTCCGTTTATTGCTTCAGTTAATATCTATAGTAGTTGAACATTGCTATCAAAGTTGAGCCATTTCTAATTATTCCTTCTTTAACCATTTTAACCTTCATCTAGTTTCCAAAATCTGTTCATTGCTCAAATTTCTTTCTTCATAAATGCAATATCAAGTTTCCTTAAACAGTCCCTATTAGATTTCTTTTACGTCTTATTAATCACAAAATTTGTTGCTCTTTAAATCTGTAAATAATATCCATAAATCCTAATCCATTAACTACTAACCAATACGCATACAGTCGTAATCTATGCTATCTATATGTATTCTAGGCGTTTAGCATACCTGTACATTATCCATATCTAAGTTCTAATTCTACAATTAGAATACTCATTTCCATATTTTAATTTATCAAAGATATCCTTTCAAAAAGATTACAGTCATAAATTAACCACAATTGAGATTTTTGCTTTGTCTGAATTTACAAGGAATTATTTCTTTTCTTATTATTGAAATAGAGTGTAAACTATGAAAAAGAATATTCGTCTTTTATGCATCTCTTTCCTTTTTAGCGCATTCTTTGTTACTTCAAGCAACACACTTTTATACAACTTGTTGTTTTTTGGAAATTGGATAATTTATGGAAATTACATGGAAACTACTCCGGAAGTAAAACATAGAAATTCATATTATATGGGAAACCTGATTCACAACCCAACTACAGATTTAGAATATTTTTGCACTTTACCAACTTCTTCAAATAGCGGTTTGGGACTAACATCAAATTTCTAGTCATGTTGTACATTCTATTTTATTCATATCCTAAACCCTTAATCTATCCTACCTCGGTCATTATTCATATCTACCTCGTAAAGATTATAATCATAACTTTCGCATACAAAATAAAATATCTTCATATAAACAAACTTATTTAAAAAAAAGCATTTATTACTTCATTTTTGCAATACTTATGAAGTGTCAAATTCAATATCTCCATCTTTGAAAATGTAAACTTTGAAAACCCTTATTAAAGATCCAAAATTCCTTTGTTCCCAAATAGGAATAAAATAAATCCCTTTTTAAAACTTTTCTTATTGGAACCTTTTCCCTTAAAAGTAAGACTTTCTAATTTATAGCATTTAAATTTTTCTTCGTTTTTTAAAAGGGAAATTATGAAATACTATCCGTTTCAATAGCTTACTAAAATAAGGATTTACTCCTTTTGAAAATATAATTTTAACATGAAAGATTCAAAACTTAATTATCTTTTCAAAATAATATGTTAGACCATTTTTTTGTTTCAAAGAGTTTTCAAGCTACAAGAATTATCATTTATAAAATAGTAAATTTTCCACAAACATTATTTAAAAATAACAGTTATTTCCTTATAACGTATACAATATTGCCTTATCGCTCAAAATATACTATTATTTGATGAAATATATCTTGTAACTTTGCACCAAAACTCTTAAAATTTCTTACCACACTTTTCTTTATCAAATCCATATTATTACTACTCAAATAAATTTTATTTTGAAATTATAAATAAAATATAAATTTCTCACTTTTACACAAATGCTTCCCTTATACAAAAACATCTAACTTATTTATCGATCATCATTTGAATCCAACTGATGGTTAAAGATACCTTTTATAACTTTATATGATAGAATGATAGATGGAGAAGACAAAGATAACTCCTACCTTAGTCTATTACTCATTTCAATATCTCGTCTACCAGCATTCACAATTCTATTATTACGTAAATTCCAATCATTACTCTCTTCATCACCTTATATGGGTATGTCCCTCCTACGTATACTATCGGACATTCCTTTCTTTCTATCTTCTATTTCAATATTCCAAAATAGGTGTTATTTCTATCTATAAACACCTAAAACCAGTTCTAAAGAAAGAACTGTTAGCTTTATAAACAAGGAAAAATAGAAGAGTAAAAGGATGAAAAATTGAAATCTTTTAAATTAAATTAGAAAGGTTAAAAATGAAAAATTTTCAAGTCATTAATTTATAATTAAAACCATCCACCATTTTACCTTCAAATAATTCGCCACTTTTTTAAATTGCGTTTTCTCTCCAAACTTTTCTAAAACTAATGGTGGTATATTTCCAAATTTTCTAAAACCATATTTGTATTTCCAAAAACTTCTAACAAGTTATAAGGAAAGAATTTTCAAATTATAGAGGAAAGAATGTTCAAATTTACTACATAAGAAATATAACATAGAAAAAAATAGATGAATACAAAAACAAGGAATTTGAAAGCTTTTCTAATTAAATCAAATTGTAAATTGAGAAGTTAATAAACAAAACTTTTTTTCAACTTCTCAAGTCACCAAAATTTTAAATTAAAATCACCCACCAAAATATTTGACCACCCTTTTAAAGTTACAGTCTCTTTTCAAACTTTTCACAAAAAAATGATGATATAATTTTAAAGCCATCTAAGGTCATTTTTTAATCAAAAATCTCTAATACATAATATTTTAATCTTTTGAAAGACACTTTCAAAATTTTCAAGCGGGTTTCAAAGGAACGTTTTTAAAAATCTAATTTGCTCCTTGTGGCAATAAATTTATTCCTTCTTACGAACGTTGCACCTTTCCTTACTTCTGTATTTCATTATTACCTAACACCTTCGTTTGTTACCTCCATAAATGTTAATTTATCCGTATTAGTTAATTGTTAGGTAATGGACGTTTACTTATGGTCATTTTTTCCTATCAACCTTTCCATCTACAATTAATCATATTATTAAGTATATCTATAGGGTCCACAATGATAAGCAAGTTTAGGCCCTTCAAAGAAGTATAAATTGAACTCTATTTATTTTCCAACTCATAGTTGCTTCATCCGCCCTTTTGGAATATGGTAGAAGCTTCGTCTATAGTCTGAATTGATAGAGTTTAGCATAAAAGTATTTATATAGTATGAGTTTTAAAAAAATCTTTTGAAAAACCTTTTAAAAAATAATAAGTACACCACTCATACACATAGTATACTTTTCCCGTTGATCAGGTAACCTAGGGTCTGATACCAAATGAATAAGCTTAAATTTCGACTCAGAAAAGGCCCATCAAAACTTAGATCCATTTTAAGATAAACTGTTGGTAGAACTACGAAAATAATAGTATCAAGCAATAACTAAAATCTCAGAACCCACAACAAATGGAACAAAATATAATAGCAAAGTGTACCCATTTATTTTAAAACCATAAAAAGTCATAATACAAAATACCATCAGATCGCATCATATATTTGTTACAACAATTGTCCATGTACATGGTTATGCATAAAAGCAAGTGATAATGGTAAATACTGCCACAAGCCAAGCTTCTCTAACTCTAAGCATTGTAACCGCCATTACTCCATCCTTAACCTGTGTCGTAATGAGAATTAAGTTAGAACAACAACTGTCTGGCAAGTAAAAACTTCGAGTCTTACGTTTTAGTACTTAGGCAGTATATTCAAAATAAGAATATGTCTACGAACATAAAACCACTAGAACCATTTAATACTTCTTTATAAAATCAGAATATGTCTACAAACAACATGACCCGATTATATCTAAGCAACTCTAAACACATTTACCACGTAGCAATTTCCCTCTTATAAACTCGAAAATGAACATCGATGCTACTGTAGTCATCCTTGGAATTATTTTCCACCGACCCAAATGATTTCGATGCTTTCTATTTTTTTCAAAATCCTTCAAAAATATTTCTATTCGAAAATACTTCTAAAAATTATTATTATTATTCTTCCAAGCTTTTCAAAAATAATTTCCAAAACACCGTGATTTAAATTCTCAAATTTTTAGCTTAAATCCTTATTTATAAACTATATTGATAAATCCTACTTTTATAATTTCACTTCTTATATAAGATCATTTAATAATTATTTCTCTTTGCGTAGATTATATTAAATTGTTTTTATGATAATTAAATTCAACTTAATATTATTATTGAATACCTTATAGTCAAATCATGAAACAGAATTCATATGGTGTTAATTTTAATTTAACCAAACAAAATGCCCATAAACTATTTGAGCATAAATAATCATTAATAAATGATAATAATCAAATATTATCATTCTTTAACAATCAAACACACCATATATAACTATATTAGTTTCTAAAAATTATTTCTTTTATATAAAAAATTTACTTTGGGTAAAATTATTTCATTTACCCAATTTCAAAACAAAGCCACATCCATTTGCCTTGTTTAGATATTTAGAAACCACTATCGACACAGTTGTACATTCTATACCAACCAGAATTCATAATCACTCAACCGATAAACCAAAACAATATAAGACATTTTATAACACTAGCAAATATGCGCGCATATATGTAATACACTCAAACTCATCCTATGGTCTCACTTACCCTATCTCAAATGAGTTACCCCACCAAAGTTTAGCTGTTCGCTCAACCTAAGCTCTAATACCACGTGTAAATGCCCACCTTTTCGACCTTTAGAGTCGACACTAATACATCCATAGTGTTAACGTTTCGAGCATCTAAGTGTCGAAAAGATAGATTATTAGGGAAAAAGAATGAAAAGGAAGAATAGAATCTTACAACGTGCCGGGTAATATATAATATAAAATAGATCTTTTCCAAAGAAAAATTGTAATATTCATACCATCAAGTCCGAGTACACTATACAATTCATTAGCATGGACAGTTATAACAACCTGTCCTCACAACTAGTGATAAATACAACTAACAAACGTAGTAGAAAATAGAATATACACGAACACATCTTGGGCCTCCCCCTCGTCTTTTGAAACTCCAAAGCATCCAAACTAGATTTGTAAATATGCTCGATCTGACCTGAGCATTACAAGAAAAAGCTAACGCCCGAATCACTCTGGTAAGCATGACAACCACTCCACAATTGGATTTTAATGTTAGAAAAATCTTTCAAAATAAAGGTACCTTGTAAGACTAAGTTGCACATAAACACAGATAGGTTATAACTTTCGATAATCAAAATATTTCACAGGAAATCTTATGCTATTATAATAATGTCCAAGGTTAAAATAAATACTAAATCATAGCTGAAATTATTACATTAATTAAATTCCAGCATAATAGGCTTGCAACTTAGTTCGAAGGTACATATTGGGGAATTTATTTCCATACAATGATAAGGCACCGGGGTACCCCCGCCATAGTACACCTCTAGATAATGTAGCGAGGGCCTTACATGGACTCCCTACCAATTAATGATCGACCCTACCCCTTACTGGATAGTTCTAAATATTTCATTACTCCGGTTGCTTTTGCAACTTCTTCCAAGAGCTCTCATGCACAACTATATCCATAAACGTATATATCTAGAAAAGGGGATAAAAATACCCTAATGAGTGTGACCCGATTAGCCCTGAACTACACCTCTGTCCGAGTGACGAGGCTAAGGGCTACATTTTACTTTTTATATAGAAATCCTACGTGGAATGTTAACACCGCCCTTTAGGCAGAAATGTTGAATATGCGTATATATGATTTTTGTTTGATGATAATAAACATATATACATTCGTTTAAATGTATTTGTTAATGTACTATTTATTTTCACAAGATAAATAAATATTTGCTGAATAAAATTAAATAACACAAAATTTGAATTTAAACAGAAATTTTATTCAAACAAATATTTATTACAACTTTGAATAGTACAAATTCACGCTCTCACTATTCACTATACAATTTACAATTACAATTTCAAATTACATCACTATTTTACATATTCACCTCACTACATATCACCCACACTCGTATTTATATTCAACTTCATTCCAGCATCTGAGCAATCTGCAAAAATAAATTTTGACGCAGTAAAATTGAAAATAAAATATTTTTGTAATATAAAATAAAAGATGGATTTTGAAAATAATATTTGCCTCAGTTATTTGGGTTGTTCGTCATCATTTTTGATTGTGCAATATCTGTGGATATCAGTATTTTTATCAGGGATAGGTTGTACATAAGTGGCTGCAGTACACACGTGTACATTTATACACGTGTGCACTGCCCCGCCAACTCGTGTTCACAAATCAAACAAAAGCACTACTAACAATTCAACACAAGGTCAAATCCAAATAACACATGAATTCAACTCAGCATGCAAACATGATCTCAACATCCAAGCATAAAGATCAATATGCAGTGACACATGCAGTGGATACACAAAACCAAATGCACAACCGAGTTCCCAACATTGTCCAGACTGAATTCAAGTGCAGACCAAGTGCGGGATCGAAGTCAACAACTCAAATGCTACCAGTGAAACACAAATGAACAAATATCACAATGAACCAATAATACATGCAGGTGAACAGAAGTTTTGTATCAAAACATAATCAAGGCCAGTTGATAACAGGGAACACAAGTGTGGCAAATGCAAACTGTGGTGAAGCAACAAAGATGAACTAGAGCTAGTAATACATGTACAGGCTGCAACAAAATGCACCACCAAGAAAAGCCATGGTCAATGCAAGGCAAAAAGCGAAGTTACAGAGAAACTTGAACTCAATTGCAACAACTCAATGGACCAAACTGCAAGTACAAGGCACAATGCACACCAAACCAGGTTCAAATTACACAAGCTCGAGATGAAAGTGTCGAAGTTACCCGAAGCCAACAGCAATACATGTATTATGAATATACACAATGCAGTACAACTACAGGTATAAGGCTAAATGACCAATGAATGCAACTACAGGAATGCAACAGGTCAAGACTGTGTACCCAGCAAATACAACGACCAAAACCATCAATGAACAAGACTACAGATGAAGCAAGAAACAATGCAAGTAGACCAAACGAAGAGTGCAGGTGAACAAATGTACAAATGAACTCGACCAGTAACCAAGTACTACAAAGACCATGTCGAACACAGTGACAACATTAAGTATGCAACATGGTGAGCAAGACGAATTCAAGTACGCATCTTTCAGAAAGTCAAGCTGTGGTCATCACGAAATGAATCAAAGCCAAGACCGAAGCAAGCAGTAAAAAAAATTCACGAAAATCATCAACACCGTGATTTACAGGTAATAAAAATATATACTCATATGAACAAGCCATAAATCATATCAACATCAAAAGACCAAGCCGAAGTCAACGTTGAACAAGTAAAATTTGAAACCATGGTAGCAAAGAAAACTGACCAAGTCACAAATCCAAGCCGTGTCAACCAAGCAACGAAAGTATACGCATATGAAAAGGTCAGAATCAATCTCGAACGACCAAGCATAATCAAGCGGCAGAGAAACGAAAATGACAAATTCAAACATGATTATACGAACGAAAATAAAGGAGATCGAACTCCTATAAATACCCAAAATCATCATCGGCATAAAGCATCGAGTTCGAGAAAGCCAAAATCAGCAGAGCAAAAGGAATAAAATACATACCAGAAAATCACATACGAACTCGATCCAAATCGAAGAGCCGTGAGCTAATAGAAGAGAAACGAAGTCTACAACTATCTGTATCATGCGGCGACTTCAATTTACACAAACCCTAATTTGGAAATCAGGGACGAAGCCCTAAATTCAGAACTGAGAGGAACGAAAGAGAAGAACGGCCGCCATTTTTCACAAGGAGATAAAGGAACGGGCTAACAGATAGTGAAGGGGGCCGGCCTTGTTTATGTTAAAAGGGGGTTTTGTTTTTAGGCTTTAATTAATTAGGGTTGTTTATCTTTTAATTATTGTTTAAATTGTTTTTACTTTTAAAATCAAGAACTGGTAAATCACCACCTAGGGTTAGGTAGTGTCAGATTGTCTAGTTAGAATTAGTTCAGTGAGCAGGGTGCGCGAGTTTGCAAAGCTGTATAGGCGGGAGCAGAGTTTGCGAGTAAGCGAAGCTCTATAGGCGGGAGGCAAAGTTTGCGAGTAAGCGAAACTCTATAGGCGGAGCAGGGTGTGCGAGTCTAGTAGAGTGTTTGTGAGCGTGGAGCAAATGTTTGCGAGCAGGATGTGCGAGTCTAGTAGAGTGTTTGTGAGCGTGGAGCAAATGTCTGCGAGTCTAGTAGAGTGTTTGTAAGCGTGATACTGTTTAATTCTAATAGAAATCTGTGAATGCAGCAGTAGGCAGGTTTTGCCGAAGCTGGGTAAATTTTGTGTGTGATTTTCTTTTCTGCATATTTATTTTTCTGTGTATAAAATCGATAAAATTTGATATAACCCTATTCACCCCCCCTCTAGGGTTAAATCTAGATCCTACAAGTGGTATCAGAGCCCGGTATATTATTTAACTCTAGAGTCATGAGTCTACAAAATAATGCTTTTTCTGAGGGGCAATCTATTGCTAGGCCACCCATGTTTAATGGGAACGATTATGCTTATTGGAAAGTTAGAATGGGTATCTATCTTAGTTCTGTTGATTATGATGTTTGGGATATTATTGAAACTGGCTATAAACCTCCCACTATAATCGTTGGTGATACTGAGATTCCTAAACCTAAGGATAGGTGGGATGCTAACGATAAGAAATTGAAAATGACAAATGCTAAATCCATGAATGCTTTGATATGTGCTCTTGATAAAAATGAATTTAATAGAATTTCTCATTGTACAACAGCACATGAAATATGGCATACTTTGGAGGTGACACACGAAGGAACTTCTCAAGTCAAGGAGTCTCGGCTAGCCCTATTCAGCAATGAATACGAAAACTTTGTGATGGACAAAGGCGAGAGCATAAAGGATATGTTTGGACGCTTTTCAACCTTGGTATACAATGCTAGAGCGCTTGGGAAGGTATTCACTGAGGTAGAGCTTGTGCGGAAGATACTACGAGTTTTACCAATGAACTTTGAGGCAAAAGTCACAGCAATCCAAGAATCAAAAAATCTGAGCAAACTAAGCATGGAGGAGTTGATTGGCAACTTGATGACATATGAGCTTGAGTTAAAAGCAAAGGAAGAACGCAACAACTCCAAACCAAAGAAGAAGACGATTGCCTTAAAGAGCAAAGAAGAAAGTGATGAAGAAGATCCAATTGAAGAGCTTGCAATGGCTGTCAATAATCTTAGAAGATGGTCTAGATTCAAGCCACGCAAGAAGAAAACAAAGGGCAATAGGTCAAAAGATTCCGAAAATTCCGATAATGAACTGACGTGTTATAACTGCAACAAGCCTGGCCACATCAAACCAAAATGCCCACTTCTCAAAGACAACAAAGGAAAGAAAAAGAAAAAGAAGGCTTTTGCAGCAACTTGGGATGATGAAGAAGGAGAGGAAGTTTCGGATAGCAGCTCGGAGGAGGCTAACTTGTGTCTTATGGCAAAATCAAATTTAGAAGCAAGCTCCGACGAATCTAGTGAGGCAGGTGAGTTTTCTTATAAAGAACTTGTTTTTATGTGTTCTGATCTTACTAAGGTAGTGGATACTCTTGAATCTAAAATTGAAAAACTGAAATCTGATAGGAGAGAATTTGCTCGTGAAAATTTTAGGTTAAAAACTGAACTTGAAAATATTCAAAACCTAGAATGTAAAAAATGTAAGATTTTAGATTCAGAATTATCAAAACTGAGGAATAACTTTGAAAGTCTTGAAAATGAAAACTTGAATCTTAAGGAAACCATCGACACTAGGAGAAAGGATTTTATTAATCGATGCACCTCACTTGTCACTGAAAACTCAACATTAAAAACCAAAGTCCAAAATCTTGAGAAATCTGTGAATAACTTTTCAAGAGGCGAAAAATCTTTCAACATGCTATTGGGAAATCAAATTTTTGCTAACAATAGAAAAAGACTAGGCTTTGGGAAATCACAAAATGATGATAATGCAAAAAGTAAAAGTGTTTTTGCTCGATCTGAAATAATTGGAAATCATGTTGAAAATCATAGTCATAGGAACACAAAATTTAATCAAGTCAATTTAATGAGCACGTTTTGTAGAGAATTTGGACATAATCGAAATAATTGTTGGTATAGACCCAAACACGTGAAAACTATACCAATTTGGGTTCCAAAAGGCGCAAATATAAAATCTTTGAAAGTCAAACAAATTTGGGTGCCAAAAGGAACATATATAAATAGGTTTGGGTCTCCAAAAACATAATTTTTATATTCTGCCACTAACAACAATGGACCTATAAAAACAAATAGGTCACATAAATCTTTTATCGTGTAGGTGTGGTGGCAGGCTAAGGAACAACAACAGTGTTCTCTGGATTTCGGCTGTTCCAGAAACACAACGGGCGACAAAGCAAAGTTCCTTAGCCTAGTATAAAGGTGACAGAATCACAATGGGCAATCACGAAAAATTATCGTAAAGGTAAAACAGGTAATTGTTTTTAAATGTGATTATCTGCACCATACTCTAAATTAAAATCAGCCAATATTGAGATAAACAAAAGATGATGATTTTGATGCTATGTTTTTTTTAAAAATATTGACTAACCATCTTTAAATAGAATTACTTGGAGTAATTATGATGGTTGACTGATTCGAACTTAATTGATATGATTTTTTGACTTGTTCTTATATATGACATTGATTTGTGCTTAATTGATGACCAATCAGATTTTCAATTTTGAACTAATTTATATAAATTTGTTCGGTCAAATGTTGGTTACTCATACTACACGTAGATATATTTGTTTTGATATTTTGGTCACTGCTTGTAAATTTGCACGATTTCAAATTCATGTGAAAAAGGATTTTAAAAAGTTGTTGAAACCATAAGAAATTGTTTTTGAAATAATTATGATGTTGACTGACTGTTGATTACTCATGAACTTGTTTATCCTATAGTTTCTGAAATTAACACCATGATATGTGTTTGAGTGTTAACACGGCTTCAATTCAAATTCAAAAGAATTGATGTTAAGATTGAAATTCTTGGTGCACACTTCATGTTTTGGTCAATCAAATTCAACGAGTGAATATTGAGTGAAATTTAAATTCAGATGTAGATTACACTGGTAATATGGTTGATAGAAAAATTACTAAGTGTAACGTGATTAATTATTTTGAAACATTCATTTGCTGCATCATTTTTTTAAAAGGAAATATCTGCATATTTTTCACTTGAAATAATTTTCAAATAGCAGAAAATTTTCTTATAAAACCCCCTCGAGAAAATCATGTTTGACCATATTTACAGCTTAATCATTTTTGAAAAATTGATTTTATATTTTTTAATTTGATTTTAAATGACAAATTTTGACTAATCTGACTCCCTTTGATTATCGAAATGATGAATAGTGATTGAAAAAGAGATGAGTGTTGATATTTATCATATATTATAACTCGAGAAAGTATAATTAGAAAATTTCTTTAGAATTTCATAACAAGAGTTATAAAAACTTTTTGTTGGGTAAAAAATTCCATGACCATTTCTATTTCTATCATCTTTCTATCGACCATCACTCATCAAGATCATATTTAGTATGTAAATTTGTGGTAGGTTACAAAGGAAATCATTTGTTCTTCAATATCTTTAAATCTGTGAAGGAAATTATTTGTGCTTCAACTTATTATATTTAGCAATAAAAATAAATATCCAAAGTATTCACTCTCATTTAAAAGTCCTCACGGTTATGCATGGGTGAATTACTTGGATTTTTGATTATGTGCTTCCATGCTCATTTAAAAGTCCTCACGGTTATGCATGTATGGAACGCATATCAAATTTAATTGATTTAATAGACAAGTTGATTATAATCCCATTTAAAAGTCCTCACGGTCATGCGTGGTTAGAAGATACTTGATTTTATTTTTTAAATAAAAATTGTGAATACTACTAATCTCATTTAAAAGTCCTAACGGTTATGCATGGTTAGTAGATATTCAAATTTCCTGAAATAAATATACCACAAATAGACAGAATTGTATGATTTTTGATGATTTTATCCCCATCACTTCTAAAAGTGGAATATGCGCTTGACAAGGGTAATTATGATTTTTGTTTGAGTTTTATTGAAATTTGATATTTATATTTAATTGAGTTAAATGTTTGATTCATGTCTATCACTTCATCCTTATTTTTATAACACTGTAATTCTTTTGCTGATAACAAAAGGGGGAGAGAAAAGTTAAGATTTTGTAAAATAGAATCAAGCAAAGGTCAAATAATTTTCAAATTTGCATATAGGCTCATTTACATATTTCTATTTGTATGCATATATGTAGGGGGAGTATTGTGTAGAGAGGAGCATTCAAATAGGGGGAGCAAATTGAACGATCAAATACATTTAATACATTCAAAATCTTAAATATATGTTTGTTATCATCAAAAGGTGGAGATTGTTGAATATGCGTATATATGATTTTTGTTTGATGATAATAAACATATATACATTCGTTTAAATGTATTTGTTAATGTACTATTTATTTTCACAAGATAAATAAATATTTGCTGAATAAAATTAAATAACACAAAATTTGAATTTAAACAGAAATTTTATTCAAACAAATATTTATTACAACTTTGAAAAGTACAAATTCACGCTCTCACTATTCACTATACAATTTACAATTACAATTTCAAATTACATCACTATTTTACATATTCACCTCACTACATATCACCCACACTCGTATTTATCTTCAACTTCATTCCAGCATCTGAGCAATCTGGAAAAATAAATTTTGACGCAGTAAAATTGAAAATAAAATATTTTTGTAATATAAAATAAAAGATGGATTTTGAAAATAATATTTGCCTCAGTTATTTAGGTTGTTCGTCATCATTTTTTATTGTGCAATATCTGTGGATATCAGTATTTTTATCAGGGATAGGTTGTACATAAGTGGCTGCAGTACACACGTGTACATTTATACACGTGTGCACTGCCCCGCCAACTCGTGTTCACAAATCAAACAAAAGCACTACTAACAATTCAACACAAGGTCAAATCCAAATAACACATGAATTCAACTCAGCATGCAAACATGATCTCAACATCCAAGCACAAAGATCAACATGCAGTGACACATGCAGTGGATACACAAAACCAAATACACAACCGAGTTCCCAACATTGTCCAGACTGAATTCAAGTGCAGACCAAGTGCAGGATCGAAGTCAACAACTCAAGTGCTACCAGTGAAACACAAATGAACAAATATCACAATGAACCAATAATACATGCAGGTGAACAGAAGTTTTGAATCAAAACATAATCAAGGCCAGTTGATAACAGGGAACACAAGTGTGGCAAATGCAAACTGTGGTGAAGCAACAAAGATGAACTAGAGCTAGTAATACATGTACAGGCCGCAACAAAATGCACCACCAAGAAAAGCCATGGTTAATGCAAGGCAAAAAGCGAAGTTACAGAGAAACTTGAACTCAATTGCAACAACTCAATGGACCAAATTGCAAGTACAAGGCACAATGCACACCAAACCAGGTTCAAATTACACAAGCTCGAGATGAAAGTGTCGAAGTTACCCGAAGCCAACAGCAATACATGTATTATGAATATACACAATGCAGTACAACTACAGGTATAAGGCTAAATGACCAATGAATGCAACTACAGGACTGCAACAGGTCAAGACTGTGTACCCAGCAAATACAACGACCAAAACCATTAATGAACAAGACTACAGATGAAGCCAGAAACAATGCAAGTAGACCAAACGAAGAGTGCAGGTGAACAAATGTACAAATGAACTCGACCAGTAACCAAGTACTACAAAGACCATGTCGAACACAGTGACAACATTAAGTATGCAACATGGTGAGCAAGATTAATTCAAGTACGCATCTTTCAGAAAGTCAATCCGTGGTCATCACGAAATGAATCAAAGCCAAGACCGAAGCAAGCAGTAAAAAAAATTCACGAAAATCATCAACACCGTGATTTACAGGTAATAAAAATATATACTCATATGAACAAGCCATAAATCATATCAACATCAAAAGACCAAGCCGAAGTCAACGTTGAACAAGTAAAACTCGAAACCATGGTAGCAAAGAAAACCGACCAAGTCACAAATCCAAGCCGTGTCAACCAAGCAACGAAAGTATACGCATATGAAAAGGTCAGAATCAATTTCGAACGACCAAGCATAATCAAGCGGCAGAGAAACGAAAATGACAAATTCAAACATGATTATACGAACGAAAATAAAGGAGATCGAACTCCTATAAATACCCAAAATCATCATCGGCATAAAGCATCGAGTTCGAGAAAGCCAAAATCAGCAGAGCAAAAGCAATAAAACACATACCAGAAAATCACATACGAACTCGATCCAAATAGAAGAGCCGTGAGCTAATAGAAGAGAAACGAAGTCTACAACTATCTGTATCAAGCGGCGACTTCAATTTACACAAACCCTAATTTGGAAATCAGGGACGAAGCCCTAAATTCAGAACTGAGAGGAACGGAAGAGAAGAACGGCCGCCATTTTTCACAAGGAGATAAAGGAACGGGCTAACAGATAGTGAAGGGGGCCGGCCTTGTTTATGTTAAAAGGGGGTTTTGTTTTTAGGCTTTAATTAATTAGGGTTGTTTATCTTTTAATTATTGTTTAAATTGTTTTTACTTTTAAAATCAAGAACTGGTAAATCACCACCTAGGGTTAGGTAGTGTCAGATTGTCTAGTTAGAATTAGTTCAGTGAGCAGGGTGTGCGAGTTTGCAAAGCTGTATAGGCGGGAGCAGAGTTTGCGAGTAAGCGAAGCTCTATAGGCGGGAGGCAAAGTTTGCGAGTAAGCGAAACTCTATAGGCGGAGCAGGGTGTGCGAGTCTAGTAGAGTGTTTGTGAGCGTGGAGCAAATGTTTGCGAGCAGGGTGTGCGAGTCTAGTAGAGTGTTTGTGAGCGTGGAGCAAATGTTTGCGAGCAGGGTGTGCGAGTCTAGAAGAGTGTTTGTGAGCGTGGAGCAAATGTCTGCGAGTCTAGTAGAGAGTTTGTAAGCGTGATACTGTTTAATTCTAATAGAAATCTGTGAATGCAGCAGTAGGCAGGTTTTGCCGAAGCTGGGTAAATTTTGTGTGTGATTTTCTTTTCTGCATATTTATTTTTCTGTGTATAAAATCGATAAAATTTGCTATAACCTTATTCACCCCCCTCTCTAGGGTTAAATCTAGATCCTACAAGAAATACAATGCCAACATTCATTATACAAGTTCGTTTTGGGTTGGAATGAAACCAAAGGCACATTAATCTACGACATCCATTTCGGAATCACCCACAAGGTTAGACGTAAGTATCCCTTCGATTTATAAAATAAGCTCTGTCTTCGATCATCTTCAAGATATTCTAACTCGAAACACTTATGCTAGTCCAAAGTGGTTTTTCGATAATATATCTTATCCTGGTCTCTTCGATCCGACCACGATAGCTTAAAACTGATCAAGTTTGATAATCAGTTATTTAACAATCAAATAAACCAACAAGCATCAATCAAATTGTGAATTTATCTCCATAGATACACCAGCAGTGGTTAAGCATATAAGCAACAATTATCCTCTTTAATAAATCTTTTCATGAATTAAAATTTCGTTGTAAATACTTGTCTTAAAATACTTTTACTAGTATATATTCACAAACACTTCATACTCCCATTTTATATGTACTACATTAAAATATATTCACAAAAACACTACACTTTCACTACTTAGGAAATGTATTTATAGAACTCTAAAATCATCTATAAAACTCCTTTTACAAATTCTAAAACCATTTATAAAACTCTTTAGGGATCTCCAAAGCAATTTATAAAACGCTTTTTATTAACTTCTAAAACCATTAATAAAACACTTTCTATAAATTTCGAAGACTATTTATAAAGCTCTTTTATAAATTTACAATGTTATGTATGAAACTTCTTTTATAAATCTATAAACCAATTTATAAAACTTTATTCTTTTATAACGATCCTTTATAAAAATTCTTTATAAAGCCTTTTTAAAAGTTCTTATAAACACAAACCTTATTTTCATTTATAAAGTCTTTAATAAATTTCTTTTATGAAATGAAATTCCTTTTATAAATCAATTTATTATTTATAAATACAATTAGTCCGATAAATTAATTTATTAAACAACTTAAATAAATAATAAATTAACTTTTCAATATCATTAATAAAACAATTTACTGATTCTAAAACATTATTAATATAATAATCAACAACTTCACAACATTATAAATAAATAATAATTATTTACTTCAAAAAATCATTATATAATAATAACAACTAACGGCAAAATATTTCTAATAGATAATAATTATTAACTTCAAAACATTATAAATGTAACAGTTAATAATTCCAACCTTATTATGAAACAATAATAATTAATCTTCAAATGTTATTTTATAAGCAATAATTATCTTCCAAAACATTATCATGCATAATAATTATAAATTCGAAACATTATTAATAAATAACAGTTATAAATTCCAAAACATTATTAATAACTCATTATTAACATTAAACAATGTTAATTATTTAATATATAACTTTTCACAGTATAAAATATTGATAAATAACTTTTTTAAACACTACTAAATATAAATAAAGGACTTTTAAAATATATGTAATTGATTTTAAAAAGGAATTAAAAGGTTTAGGGTAAAATAGAGAAGTCCAAAAATTGCTTGAATAAAAATATTCCATAAAACCAAATGGTTAGATTTACAATCATTATCCAAATTCAAACTAGCAATTAATAGTTTTTTAAAATACTAAATGAAAGCCAATAGCCACCATAGATATTGAATTTTTATCACTACGGAGGTTAAGTTTTCAACAATGTCAATATCATACCTTATAGGGCCAAATAAGCATTTTTAATATTCCAATAATTCATATAACATGAATATTATTGAAAATGATACAACAATGGTGAGGAATCTCGTTGGATTGCTCTACAAATTTCCCTTATCGTATAAATTCTTTGCAACTGATTTCATGTATCGACCGCTTGCAAAGCGACAATTCATCAAAGCCGAACAATCAACCAATATATTGTCCAAGCATAAAACTAATAACTTTTATCTAATATAAAACATTACTTATTGACCAAAAGATGAGTTAAACTCACCAAAATTCCTGTTATAGCCGAAACATTATGGTTGCATCAAATATTGAACAACGTTTGATTTTACTGAAATTTGTACAAGCTCCAAATTCCAAGAATCCAATTCTTAAGCTTAGCTATCATTGATATGAGTGCAATGCAACTGACCGCGTTCGATTTGGACCTAATATTATCGAGTTATTGATTTTACAAGATTCACGAATTTATCAAAATAATTAATTTCCTTAATTACATTTATAAGTTAAACTAATTACCCATATAGCCTTTCTTCCCCAAAACACACTTCCCCTTTCTGTAATGACCCACTATTCTGGACTACCCAAATCGACAATAAATCCACACATATCAGACTTGAATAATTCAAAACAGAAGATTGTAATATAATTTGGTGCAAATAAAAACAATCACAGACATAGAAAAATCAGAATAACTCGCAGCGGAAATAAAATAACTATAGTGGTTCATGAAGCCACTACAAACTCAAACTCAAACAAGAACCAAAATACATAGTCTGAAATAAAATACAGTTCTGAAAACAAATACAGGAGGAAATCCCAAATACATATGTCTCAAATACATGAGCTGAAATGGAAATACTGAAACTGAAATAGACAACAACTAGATGAGAAGATAACTCCAGAAATCTCTAGCTTCCAGATGATAGATCCAAGCTAAGCTATAACACTCAGGCAGACCCGAGCGTAAGAAATAAACACAAACACTCAAGTCAGGACATACATACTTATACAGTGTAACCCAACTCAAGTTAACCGTAATATAATGTACAAGTAACTTAAAGATGCTTGGGACCGTCCATCCTCTAAGGATCCGTTGAACTATTTGCTATGTAGTAGTATTTCTCTATTATAGCAGTGTCTATTAGTAAAATAAACTTACTTTAAAAAAGCTTTAAGGGTTATCCATATAGCTCTTAACACATAATAGTGTAAATAGTCTATAAAGTACCGTAATAACTCCTGATCGGGAGGCTACCAGAGGGTACTCCATAGCTATGACACAAATCAAACTCGTATAAGGCACGCCACGGCACAACTAGGCAATGTCAGGGTAGACATATCAATTATGCTTCCGGACCGGTGGTAACGCGTAGCAACTACTACCGCCCACCTCAAACAACACTCCCAAAATCAAAGGTGCGCACTAATCAATCACAAAGTAATGGAATGGCGTACGAAGAAGTGTATCCGATCAAAGGTGCTACCTCATTAGCCCATTAATCGCTCCTGTTTTAGCCACCTTATGCCAGCTCATGGGAGTCATTTCCACGTATATACCTCAATAGAACGTCGCCACCATCCTACTTCATTCTAGAATCTCCGCCGCCTACACGGTTATTAAAACGGTTTTCAGTATCGACAGAGAGTATGCCAATATTCGATCCCGGTCTCTTTAACAACCAACGTTATTATTACCCGTGGTTATAAATTTCAAAAATAGTTTATATTTCAAATCAAAATACTTCATTTTACACTATGTAAAAGTGAAGTTATTATACTTACTAATCAAATATTCAATCCCCAAAAGTTTAGCCCTTTCTGAGATCATTTATTCAGTTAAAACTATAGAACATTGAAATTTCAGCTTTTCACAGCACTTAGAAAATTTAGCCTTTAGTTCATTTGCATCAACTACAGCGCTTACAAAGTGTTGTAATGTCCTTTACAACAGATTTTAGGTTAACTTTAGAAATTATAGCATTTCTAAAGTGCTGTTAATTAAAATTTCAAATTTCAATACAATTTCAGCAACAATTAAACTTCAGTTTAAACCAATTTAACTTATAAAATTATATTTTTCCAATCAAACATGTACATTTAAATACACTTTGACTTATGATTTTTATAAAGTATATTTCACCAATAAATATCAAATTTCTCAATGCTTCACTTATTAAAGTCAAAATTTTCTATTCTTCTGCATTTACTTTACACTTTAATTAAATTTATCATTTCATAAATTAAACTACATTTCCATTTTATTTTCTCAGCTTAACTTTTATTTTTAAACCAAATTTCACATTTCCAAGTCAAGTTATATTTCAAATTACACTTTTTAAGCATTCATTTATCTAACCGTTTTAATTCATAGAAAACTCAATAACACTTTATTAATCCACTTTAAGTTCAAATTTAAATCAAATTATCATATTTTATTTACTTAATTAAACTCCATTTTTAAACAAAATCACAAATTTCAAAATAAATTTATACTTCAAATTTCAACTTAACCATTCATTTATTAACATATTTAACTTGTAGAAAATCACTAAAACTTTATAAAAATCATTTTTAATTCAATTTAAATCAAAATATTATAATATAAAATTTTAAAAATATTAAAAATTTCCAGAAATATATATATATATATATATATATACAATAACCACGGGTTTGTATAATATTTCTAACTTTGGTCAAGCGATACAGATAATATATCATTTCAATCCGTAATTTACAAAGAAAAATTTGGGTTCTATCATTTCAAACCCGCAATCCCAAGTTAAATAAAATAAATAAAAATTGCTCAGGCCTATCATTTCAGCCCATAACGATTTTTCCTTATTCTAAAGTCCGTTCGGATATGTATCATTTCAACCCACAGCGATTCTATTCTACAGGAAACTTGCAGTTTGTTAAGTAGAAATGAATAAACAGTATGACAGCGTATAACATATCAGATGATGTGACTAGTTTATAACAGGGTTTAACATCATATAATTCATATCACGGGTAGGTATAACATGATATAACAATTCTACAAATTCACTTGCTATCAATTTACAATTCTATAAGTATGAATGTCAAGCGTGAATACTCACCTTTTCGATGCTAGAGATTGATTCAAAATAAAAATACCCACACATCTAGAGCACGAAGAGGCGCGATAAGATTTGAGATGAGGTGACAACCAGATTTAGATCTTGTAATTAAAATAAGTAAAGCAATATAAATATATACTCAACAAAAATTAGATTGAAACAAATAGGAAATTAAGATAAATAAATAACAAGATAGCTTGATCATGCTTTAACCACTCAAGTGCTCGGCCTAGGGGAATCATATGCTCGGCCATGGTGGTGTTAAAGGCTCGGCTATGGGTCCATGTAGCATGGCTAGCTAGGAATTGGAATGAAACGACCCTGACCCGACCTTCGAAAATCGGCACCGAATACGACACTCATATTCAAATGTCGCAGATCCAAACGTCGAATCTGGTTCGCTGGAGCTTATAACACATCAAGTATTACAACACAGCGGAAGAAAGAAATGAATATCATATACAACACCAATGATACTGTTGGACGAAGTCCCACCGGACCGAGACCACCGAACCAACCCCTTCGGCACCAATCCTCTGCCACAAGACCAACTCCACTCACCACCGAATCAATCCACACCCCTCTCATCACCAAACCACACTACCGAATCAAGGCTAAGAAGGCACTACCGAACCAGCCACCTCCAAACATCACCGAACCGATCAACGCCTCCATCCACTGCCGAACAAAAGCACCACCGGACCAGAACTCAATGCTCCAAACAGAACTCAATGCTCCACCCACCACCGGACCAATCCATGCTCCACTCACTACCGAGCCAAAGCGTTACCGAATCAACAATGCGAGGCCAGATCACATCAGCCCAAGCCCACCAGCAGCTATATACATCCAAGATTCCTACTCCTAACCTCACTCTATAAATAGAGGGGCAGGGGTACAACAATGGCAGACAAGTTTGAGAGCTCAAGCACGGACAGTACTTTCAAACAAATTTCATACACTTGTAATCAAAGCTTTGTACTTGTAATCCGAACAATAAAGGAGAATAACATATAAAGTGGACGTAGGCACATTATGGCTGAACTACTATAAATCTGTGTGCCTTTTATAGTTTAGTCCCTGCTTTTTACGTATTTGCATAAATCACCTAAATCACTAAGAACAACATAAAATCAACTAAAACATATGACTTGGAGGTGTTTGCCCATTTTTTGTGCAAACATTTTCGGTGCTTTCACTGAGAGCTTGAGCTAGAAGCTTCAGCTTCTCCCACTTAACCTTCTTCCCGACAGCATCGCTCTTTGCTTGGAAGACATGCCTCCCAGGCAGAAGAAAGATGTTAGCAGAGGAAAGAACATTGCAACTAGCAGCGTTCCAGATCCAATGATCATAGATCAAGAGAACCGTCCCGTTTCAACAGCAGTACGAAATGGAAGTCAGGCAAATCCGACAGGCCCTGCCACGGAACAAACGACAGCAATTACTAGGGCAGATCTAAACAGGGTTGTAGCTAAAGTGACTAACCGCTTCACATCCCAACAAGAAGCCTTGGTGGATCGACTCATGTCACGCTTAAGGGATGCTGAAGAATCCAACCGTAATACTGAATCATGGGATGAGTCCCAGTCTGGAGGATCTGGGAGGCGACAAAGATCATTCTTCTTCGAAGAAGCTAACAATAGAAACAGCAATGACATGAGTCGAGCTCGAACTCAGCCGAACTCCGACCCAAGGAAACATTTGGAACCGAACCCAACGGGGGAGGTACCAAGCGAGGGTCGGCTATGGCTGAGCCGGTCATGCTACCTAGCCATGGAAACACCAATGAACGGGTCCGAGCGAGAGCCCAGCCCGAAGTTGGACCCGAGGAAGTGCCCAGAACAGAACCCAGCAGGGGAAGATCAAGGCAAGGGCCAACTGTATTTGAACCTAGCATGCTCCTAGAAGATCAGAGACAACCACTGAAAAATATTAGGAGTGATAGACAATACCATCTCTACAGATCATCTGGACGGAATCAATCCCGTAGAGAAGAACCAAACTCATTTCTATCTGCTCCAAATTCTGATGAAAGGATGGCGCGATTGTTCAGAGAGTGCATCCAACGGGATCAATGAGATCAAGGGATAGGCACTAGGGTGACCAACCCTTTCACTCGCAATATCGAAATTGCCATCATCCCCCGAGAATGGAAAATGCCAACGACGGAACCTTATAACGGAATCTCTGACCCCATTGTACACTTGCAGAGATACACGCAGCATATGCTCATGAGCAGAGCCACAAAAGGACTATTGTGCAAATGCTTTCCACTATTCTTGGCAGATATACCTACCTCCTGGTTCTGCCACCTACCCCAAGGATCCATCAGCTCGTGGGAAATGTTGAAAGAAAAGTTCATCATCCAGTTCCGTATTCATGTCGAACAACCCAAGGACGCTCATTCCCTTTCTAATATCAAACAGAAGCCTGGAGAGACAGTGCAGCAATATCTAACCCGATTCAATGCTGCAGCGGTCGCAGTCCAAGATGCCAATGAGAAACTTATCTTAATGGCCCTCTGTAGTGGTGTGCATCCGGATACTAAGTTTGCTAGATGATTAACGAAAGAAAAACCAGCTACCTTACCCGATTTCTTCCATGAAACCGGAAGATATATGAGACTTGAAGACGCTGCCACTGAAAGACAGATAGGGCAACAAACCAAGGCAGCTCATGGCGACACACCCGCTGTAGCAAAGGACGTCCGAAGAAATGACTCTAGAGACAATGCTGGGGGCAAGAAGGGAGAAAAACGTCTATATCGGCCAGGACCGAGATTTGACACTTACACTCATTTGAACAAGACAATCGAAAACATCTTCCTGGCCACCCAGGACGAAGTTAAATACAGACGCCCCCATACGAGAAGGAATCAGATAATGCAATTAAGTCTGGAAAGTTCTGTCTCTTCCACGAATCTCATGGGCATGATACCAATGAATGCCATCATCTCCGGGACTTAATTGAAGAACACATCAGACGGAAGAGACTGGAATGCTATGTAAAAGGTCAGAACAGAACCCCAGCTCCGACCAATGAAAACCCAAGGCCGCCCCTCCCAGAAACAGGAGGGGGAGATCGCAACACCAGCGGCTCCAGTCAAGAGAAGATAATGGTCCATACCATATCGGGAGGACCACACATCGCAGAGATGGAAAGATATGAAAAGTCACTTAGAAACAATGAAGGCTACGTTAATTCTGTTATGGAAGAACGCCACCCGAAGCGAAAAGAGAACGATGACATTACATTCAATAGGCATGACCTAGAAAGAAGGCAGTACCCTCACATGGATCCTATTGTCATCTCTGCCCGGTTAGGCCCCGCTGAAGTTTTCCGAATTCTAGTAGACACTGGAAGCTCAGTAAATATCCTATTTAAGCATGCTTCCGACAGAATGAAGCTGTCAATGAAGGATGTGTCCCTTCGCAACAAACCACTACACGGTTTCACTGGAGACGCGAAGATGCCCCTCGGGCAATTGGACCTTTTTGTTGAGATAGGAGGTCACCCCACTCCGTTGTGCGGAAACAAACATTTGTGCTGATAAATAACCACTCGGCCTTCAACGCCTTTATAGGAAGACCAGCCTTGTCTGACTTCCAAATTGTCTTGGCCCCATGGTGCCTGAAGGTGAAATTTCCAACAGACAATGGAATAGGGGAAGTAGAGGGAGATCAAGACGCCGCTCGAGATTTCTATGTAACTGAACTTTGCAATAATCGTAGGGAGGATTGAGGGAAGAATGCGGAGACTACACTCTGCATGAAAAACTTGGAAGCATAGCAACTAAAGAAAGCCCCTCCTCTTCGATATACCATTGATCCTTTCAATGAGTTAGACCCCAGAGACAAAGAGGAGGAGGCCACCGCCAAGCCTGTAGATGCTATGGAGTTTGTACCTGTAGACAAACACGACTCAAGTAGACTGTTGAAAATGGGATCTCAGCTAAGAGCAGAATAGGGGGATCAACTCATTGATTTTCTCCGCCATAGTTTGGATGTATTTGCATGGACGCACGCTGACATGACTGGAATCTCCCCAGACGTGGCATGCCATGTACTAAACATCGATCCTACCAAGGTGCCAGTAAAGCAAAAAAAGAGAAGTATGGGGGCAGAATTATCAGCCGCCCTCGATGAAGAAGTAAAGAACCTACTTGCCAATAACTTCATATGAGAAGCCATCTACCCAGAGTGGATCGCTAACCCGGTACTAGTAAAGAAGGCTAATGGGAAGTGGCGAACATGCATTGACTTCTCCAACTTAAATGACGCTTGCCCGAAGGATTGCTTCCCACTCCCCCGAATCGATCAGCTGGTGGACAGCACAGTCGGGCACGAACTCTTATCTTTTATGGACACATGCTCAGGATATAACCAAATTCCTATGCACGCCCCCGATCAAGACCACACTAGTTTCATCACTGACCAGGGATTGTACTGCTATAGAGTAGTGCCTTTTGGACTTAAGAACGCCGGAGCTACCTATCAGAGCCTCGTCAAAAAGATGTTTGTAGAACTGATATGGCGAACTGTGGAGGTTTATGTGGATAACATGCTAGTAAAATCGAGGAAAGCCAACGATCACGTAAGACACATGAGCGAGATGTTTCAAGTACTTCCCCAATATGGAATGAAGCTGAATCCTCTAAAGTGCTCATTCGAAGTATCGTCAGGAAAGTTCTTGGGATTCATCGTCCATGCCAGAGGAATTGAAGCAAACCCCGAACAAGTCCGAGCCCTGAAAGATATCATGATACCTTCCACTCGAAAAGAAATGCAAAGCCTAAATAGGAAGGTGGCCGCCCTAAGCAGATTCATCTCTAAAGCGACTGACAAGTTTGTCCCCTTCTTCAAGGCTCTAAAGAAAGACAAAGGAAAGTTTGAATGGACTGACGAATGCTTAACAACCTTCCTTAACCTAATCGAACACCTCCAGAGACCACCAGTACTCTCAACTCCATAAGAAGGTGAAGAGCTATACCTATACCTTGATGTGTCATCTCATGCTCTATGCGCCGCTTTGGTGAGAGAAGACAACCACGCGCAACGGCCAGTATACTTTGTAAGCAAGAGGTTAACGGGGGCAGAAGCCAGATATCCTAAACTTGAGAAGCTAGCATATTGTTTACTAATCACGTCATGGAAACTGCAACACTATTTCCAATCTCATTCCATCAGAGTTCTAACCGATCAATCGCTAAGGAAGGTGCTCCATCGTCTCGACACTTCTGGACGACTACTTAAATGGTGCATTGAACTGAGTCAATATGATATCACTTACCATCCTTGCACCGCCATCAAGGGACAAGCCATGACCGATTTCATTGCTGAATTCACTACCAACGAAGGTAAGGAGCAATCTGAAATAGCAAAAGACGTTAAGTGGAATCTCTTTGTAGATGGAGCATTAAACGAACAAGGCTCGGGGGCAAGTGTTGTAATAATCACTCCCAGGGGAAGGAAGCTACACTATGCTCTAAGGTTGGAATTCGCTGCCACCAACAACGATGCAGAATACGAAGCAGTAATAGTTGGATTAGAACTTGCCTTAGAGATTGGAGTCAGTTCTTTATGTCTTCATAGTGATTCGCAACTTATTGTAAACCAAATACTAGGAGAATTTCATACTCGAGGAGAACGACTCACAGCATATCTGAAGAAGACCAAGTGGCTACTCGATAAATTGGATCACTATTTAATCAAACACATCCCTCGAGGAGAGAACCAAGAGGCCGACGAACTGTTGAAGCAAGCTAGCATGAGAGACGGATCCATTTCCGTAATAGTAGCCATCTCAAAGCAACTAACCTCGATTTTTGAGCAAGTGAATTTGATAGGTGCAATCGAAGAGGAAACTTGGATGACTCCCGTCCAAAAATTCTTACAAGATGGCACACTACCCGACGGGCGTAACGAAATCAAGAAATTCCTGAGGAAAGCTTCCCGCTGCACAATATAAGAAGGCATCCTCTATCGGCGCGGCTTCTCTAACCCCTTATTAAGGTGTGTTGCTTGAAAGGAAGCCAAGGAAATCTTATCCAACATCCATCAAGGAAGCTGCGGAGATCACACTGGAGGGCAGACTCTGGCAAAGAAGATACTCCGATATGGATATTTCTTGCCCACCTTAAACAAAGATGCCTTAGACTTCGTCAAAAGATGTAACAGATGTCAGAAATTTGCTAAGATTCCTCGTATACCAACAAATGAGATTACTCAAATGACCAGTCCTTGGCCCTTTGCAGTATGGGGAAGTGACTTGATTGGCGAACTGCCAATGGGCCGGGGCGGAGACAAATATGCTATAGTGGCAGTCGACTATTTCACCAAATGGGTGGAAGCGGAACCTCTAAATAAAATATCTTCGACAAAAGTTATCAACTTCTTGATCAAAAATGTTCTATGCAGGTACGGAGTCCCACTCAAAATCATATCGAACAATGGACTTCAGTTTGACAGCGAGGAATTCACCGACTAGTGCCAAGAGCACGGAATTCATAAAAGCTTCTCATCTGTAGCTTATCCCTAGACAAACGGACAAGTCGAAGCTGTCAACAAAATTCTCAAAACTCTAATCAAGAAGAAACTTAAAAAGTCGAAAGGCGCTTGGGTGGATGAACTTCCTACGGTACTTTGGGCCTACGGCACTTTGGGCCTACCACACATCTTTCAGAACATCAACGGGGCATACTCCCTTCTCTTAGGCATACGGATCGGAGGAATGCTCCCAGTCGAAACTATAGTGCCTTCCCTCCGTAGGATCCACTATAATCCAGAAGAGAACGAAGAACTCCTTCACATGTCTTTGGATCTAATTGAAGAGTGAAGAAACGATGCAGCACTCAAAGCAGCAGCTCACAAGCAGAAAGTGGCAGCACAATACAACTCCAAAGTCAAGCATCGTAGCTTACAAGAAGGATATCTTATCCTCAAGTGAATTTTCCCGCGCCCCGGTGCACTAGATCCAATCTGGGACGGACCATATGTTATTCATAAAGATCTCCACAACGGAGCTTATATTTTGTCAACAGTGGACAGAGAGGTGTTCCAAAGGGCATGGAACATCCAACACCTTCGTCGATACTTTTCTTAACTTGTACTACCCATATGAAGTGAATTAACAAAGAGAATCAGTGGATGTAGGCATTTTCATGCCGAACCACTTTAAAAACTTGTCTTTTTCTTAACCTGTTCCTTTATATCTTGGCTGCTTGTTAACTTTATCCTTTTCCGTTGAACAAAATCCTGTGTAATAGCATTTCCATTCAAGACACATCACAGCGCGACTTCACCTGGACAAGACCTAACAGGTACTATACGAATCTATGCCCTCGCCAATGAGACACTTTTTCTCCAGCATCCCTCTGTTGCGGGTTAACTCATTGCTCGCGATCGGCCCTTAAAGCCAACTGTAATGAGCCGATTATAAGCCACCGAGAAGACCGACTATAGCCGAGGCGTCTCATTACGGCGTTCGGCTCGTTGGCAACCGTGAACCTACTTTAAGCCCTAACATAATGTGTGGCCAGCCAGGGGTAGTTTACGGTTGACGATCGGCACCCACGCTAGCCGGCCACGGTGAATCGAATAATACCTACGATTACGGGCCATAATGGCCCGGGTAGTTACTGTGTGCGATCTCGGCTCCGAGTGTCTTAAGTACGGCTGTGCTTAAAAAGAGCAACTCCCCGTGGAGGCGTAAGATGGGTGACAAATGTCTCCAAGACCCACAACTAGGGAAAGTAACTACAAAACCCGTTTGACACGAACTTAAGCACATCGCAGGCCTTCCGTGATTGGAATTTTACTACTTCTTATATTTCTATTTCGTTTAAAAACATTCCTCCTATCCTCTATAACGATCCATAAAGTACAGGACACAAAATAGGAGATGCTCACTAATGGGAATAGGAACTCACAACTGGATGATAGGTCACTCAGCTGCATTCCTACAAGGCGTTCAAAGCAACCGTCTACGACCAAAACATAAAGGGCAGTACATTCTTCTTTTGCATATGAATACGTTGCTATAATTTATTCGCACATCACACTAACATTGCAAGATATGAAATTATATTTTAAGCAAGAGCTTAACATCAAACACAATTGAATCACAAGAATATGCACAGCTATATTTATTATGCAACACACCAAAATAACGATAGCATTCAAATATGACAGAATCAGCTTAGGTTAAAAATTACATGCCAAGAATAAAGTCATTCATTACGAATAACAAAATTAAAGCCTAAAAGTTGCATTAATGTTTTGGGACTACCATAGACATCAATGTCAAGCAAACCAAAAAATATCTAGATCAAGTCAAGGAGTCGACTGCATCAAAGCTTCACCTCTATCCTGCTGGTCCTCCGAGATCTACTTAACCGCAGGATCAGAACTCTCAGCATGTTGACTAAAGGTAGTTGGTGCTTTAGAGGTCCCGCCTGTCGAATTCAGGAGAAGAATCCATTAAATAAACAATAAGCAATCAAGTTACAAAAAGCTAAAATGGAAGACTTACCAACATCTGCTCCTTGATCATCATCCTCTAATTGCACACCTACCTCCTCAGTGGTAAGCAGTCGCATACCCTCCTTCGCCGCCACTTTCTCCTCATTGGTGAATTGAGCCGCAACTACATCCATTCTAAAGGCCACGCCACCCTCCTTATCTGCATCGGCCTTAGCCTCCTCTAGGGCCCTGAGATAAATCTTGGACATAACTCGGGGATAATCATCCATCCAAGATAAGTTACCCTACTTTCAAGTGCGAAAGTATATATCCTGAAGCATCTCATCCCTTATCCCCTCATTCTCCTCGAACTACCTTATTTGGTCCTCAGAAGCCAACAACTTTGTAGTGGCGGCATCCCTCTCCGATTGGTATCGCGAGCAGTCAGCCTGAAAGGATTTCCTCATCGCCTCCATCTCCTCCTTCAGTTTGATTTGAGCAAGCACTGTGGCTTCAAGCTTCTCGGATAACTCCTGTACCCGCTCGAAATCCGTTTTCCGAACCTCATCCACCATTGCAATAGCCATGTCAATCCGTTCCTTACAAACAACCTCCATTTTCTGTAATTCTGCCCTATTGGCCTCTTCTATGGTTTTCTTTAATTGCCTAGAAGCGGCCTCATGTTGAGAGATCTGAATGACCTAATCAGCAAGTTGTTTGGCCTGGTCGAAAACCATTAACCGCAGTCGAATATTAGCACTCTCGATTTCTTCTCCAGCCTTGACCAGTCGGGCATGATTCCCCATCAGCTTCCTGGTTTCTTCAGCGACCCGGTCAATGTTCGCCTTAGCGTCGTCCCCCAAAATCACGACCCGAATGGTAAGCAAATCAAGGTCCAGGGATTTAGTTCTTCCAATACTCTCACATAGGATTACGGGGAAGAAGGTGCTCACCGCTATCCTCATCAAAAATAATATCATAAGAACCCGAATCCAGATCCGGATGACCTACAATCGGATTACGAGCCAAGTCGGCATGGCCTATCCAGGTAACGGTAGGATTTTCAGACGGGTGCGGAGGAGGTATGAATTCAGTATTCTTTTTCGTGGTATCCCGAAGAGCCTGAGTTGGGGACTGAGGACCAGGTGAGGGTTCAAACAAGGAACGACTCCTCCTCTTCCTTTGGATATCCTCTTCGATAAGTCCAAGAAGAGGACGGTAGCCGACTACGTCTCCAGGGCGGTTAGTCGGAGACTTTGGTTTAATAGAATCCTTGAGAAGTTTATATTGTTCAAGACAGTGCCGAACATCTGATGTCTTGGCCACCTTACCCGCTTCTGTGATAAAAACCAAGTGTTACATGCATACAATGAGCTATAATTCAAGAAATATATCAAGTTAAGAAGGGTAAAGAGACGCTTTTATACAAACCCTAGGGAGGAGTAGGATATTGCAATAATTCCTGGATCTCATTCCAGGACGGAAGCTGACCATAAAATATTCCTAAATGCTTATCATAAATGGAGTTGGCAGGAGTCAAAAATTCACCTTGAATCGCAGGAATTGCCTAAGCTTAAGCGCTCTTAGAAGATGAATCGGCGCCGGTCCCGGCCTTGTCATCTTTTTTAGGCTTCTCCACTAAAGCCGATCCTTCCTCAAACCCTTCAAAAAGCTAGGCGGAAAGCGTCATCTGTCCACTCCTGGATCACACCTGCTTGCTCAGAAGACAAAGCTCCAGTGCCATCACCACTCCGTCCGTCACCACCGTCATCGCTGTGACCATCACCATCACCTTCTCCACCACTTCCACTCTCCGCCTCATCTCATTCATCCTCGCCTCTTTCCTCCTCCACATCTTCCTCCTCCGGGACATCTGGGCATGTGCTGGAGGAGGGTCCATCGGACTTCTTAAGTTTCTTCCCCCTGGAAATTGGATGTTTCGAGAAGGGTCTCCTTTTGCCGCTCTTTGCCGTAGCCCCTCCTTTAGTTTTGACGGCCCTCTCCTCAACTGTGTCTCTTTGCTTGACCACAGACTTGCGTGGCAAAATCAAGTTGTGCTCTAAAAGAGTGGCATTCCTGATCAAGTAAGAAGCCGCCCTCTCCTTTTCCGAGATGGCTTCTACTTACCCAGCCATCCGAACCAAACGATCATTCTCTACAACCGCAAAGCCACCTGTCGCTAGCAAGAAACAAAGTACATAAGGAGGAGCATTGCAGTCAGAACGGAAATTATAAATAAGAGTCAACTTACAGCCAGAAGTGAAGCGGTGGAAAGAAACAGAGTCATCTCTAACAAAGAACCATTCCTTCTTGAACGTGCTAAATTTTGAATATAAGTCTAGGACCGGCTTGAAAGACACGGCCGATTTTAGGCTAATATATGTGGACCCCTTCTTATAGCTTCTCAAATTATACAGGTACCGAATTTTCCGGTTGGAAGGGGGACGCCCGTACTTTCTCTGGAAAATAATAAACAGGCTCACCAAGATGGCATAGGAGTTGGGATGAAGCTGGAAAGGGGCCACCTTCAAGTACGTGATAAAGCTGACGATCCAAGCGTTGATCGGACGAATGGCCCCGCACATGTAGTGATACCTACTTTAAGCAAAATATCCTTCAGGGGGGTTATACGGCATCACTGCTTTCCCTGGCAACAGCAGATGCGCTCTGTCAATCTCAAAGGATCTAGATATAACGTCAAGCTGCTTGTCTTTGAGGGAGCTGGGAAAGCAGTCAAGCAGTGAGTTCAAAAGCTCCTGAGGACCATACCCATCTACTAATGATCTCGGGGATGGTCCATGTCGTTCTGGCTCTGACTGAACTGGGGGCACTATGGAGGACTCTCCTTTATCCTTGGATTTCTTCTTGTCAGATCGAGTTTCTACTTTATGAGACATTATCTACAACACGAGAAAATGCATCGTTAGAGCAAGAGATATAAACAAGCGAGTACGTGCATTTTGGAATCTCATTCATAATTCAAAACACAAAATTTCATTCGGTAGTACGAGTCTGAGAATCCATTCGGAACTCACACTCCCAAAATTTCATTCGGTAGTGTGAGTCTAAGGATCCATTCGGCCCTCATACTCCCAAAGTCCCATTCGGTAGTTCGAATCTAGGAGTCCATTCGGTACCCATCCTCCATAAGTTTCATTCGGTAATTCAAGCATAAAGTTCATTCAGCAAGAGAATGCCTCACCTGGTCCGGCAGTCAAATCTGATTCGGCACTATGATTGATTCGGCAGTTAAAAATTTGGATCAGCTCTTTCAAACGGTATGGAATAACGGAGGCATGGAGCCCATACTTAAAGGCAAGAGAAGGATAGCCGGACCAACCGATTGGGCACCGGGCCGAATGAGGGTGTCCAAATAAACAAAGCGCGGCATATGCAGGCATATGCCCCATTTTGGTGGGCAAATGTTGGACGAAGTCCCACCGGACCGAGACCACTGAACCAACCCCTTCGGCACCAATCCTCTGCCACCGGACCAACTCCACTCACCACCGAATCAATCCCAACTCCACTCACCACCGAATCAATCCATACCCCTCTCATCACCGAACCACACTACCGAATCAAGGCTAAGAAGGCACTACCGAACTAGCCACCTCCAACCATCACCGAACCAATCAACGCCTCCATCCACTGCCGAACCAAAGCACCACCGGACCAGAACTCAACGCTCCAACAAGAACTCAACGCTCCACCCACCACCGGACCAATCCATGCTCCACTCACTACTGAGCCAAGGCGTTACCGAATCAACAATGCCAGGCCAGATCACATCAGCCCGGCCCACCAGCAGCTATATACATCCAAGACCCCTACTCCTAACCTCACTCTATAAATAGAGGGGCAGGGGTACAACAATGGTAGACAAGTTTGAGAGCTCAAGCACGGACAAAACTTTCAAACAACTTTCATACACTTGTAATCTAAGCTTTGTACTTGTAATCCGAACAATAAAGGGGGATAACATATAAAGTGGACGTAGGCACATTCTGGCCGAACCACTATGAATCTGTGTGTCTTTTACAGTTTAGTCCCTGCTTTTTACGTATTTTCATAAATCCCCAAATCACTGAGAACAACATAAAATCAACTAAAACATATGACTTGGAGGTGTTTGCCCATTTTTTGTGCACACAGATACAATATCCAAATATACAACAATGATAACAATAATGCTCAACAATATCAGAGCGACATATACAATAGCGGAAACAAATAGCAGCGGAAAGAATATCTTCAATAGAAAGAATAGTCTTCAGAAGAGAACTCCAATGCTCCAAATCAAAAACTCCAAACCACTAGCTCGAACCACCATCACGTTGCACCAAGCTAAGCAAGGTCAGTCGTCTAAGGCTGAAGGTGATCCCATGACTGGAAGCTACCAATCCAAAGACTCGAGGGCTAACGACTCGATATGTATATCTACTATCTGAAAAACCCAACTCTAGACTGCCCGTGTGAAAAATTGTGGGCACTCAGAGTTTAGGAAGGGAAAATAAACTCCGGACTAGTCATGGGACTGGTATGAGCAAACAAAATCATTTTATCTTTTAAGAAACAACAAAAGAATTTAAATTAATCCGCAATGCTTTTTTGAAAATGAAACTACCATAAGGCCTCCCGGCACACACACAACGCAATCGCACACTTGGGGGAGATTTCTCCTTATGATAGTCAAACATGCTTTATACGCAAAATCATTTTAATATTATCATTAGTACATAGTGCATAAAACAATTACAAGTATAATATTAATCTTAGCCAGCATATGTACCATTATAGTATGCCTACTATAGCTACCATATTAGACGGCAGGTTCTACAACTAAAACCGTACAAGGCGCGTATTGGTAATTGGATTTTCAACAATGGTCAGGCTAAGGAACTTCCTGGGCCACATGGGAATGCCTGTGGATGGACACCCCTAGAACCTAACCAGATCTCTGCCAACATAAGGCCGGGATACCTCTGCAAAAATAGGTAACTACTGACACTAGTATGTCATCCCCTGGTTGTAAACAACCTTTATCCGAGGTTCCTCAATACAATAACCACAAAGTAATAAATTTGCAGCAACCACATAGGTTAAGTATCTGGGCTCCATACCATGATACCACCTCTATGCAGAAAGAAATGTACATACCCTAAGGGGCGCTACCCCCTACAACCTAGCTGCATCCTTCTTGTCTCGACTATTCCGGGGTCTGAGGTCTGATGAAGTCTCTCCTACAAAGCTACGCTTTTCACAAAAGCCATGCTTTGATCAACAAATGATCGACAACACTTTGTATGTAGCATTACCAAATTGGGAATGTATCACTAGTAACCATCAACTACATAGCCTCTAAGCTCGTACGTCTCAGAGAAGGTTGTTAAGCTAAGAGAATAAATCTCCGCCACCAAATAGAAATGTATTTGATAGAAACCAGCTTTACGTCTCAAAGTGTAACGTCAGACACACATCCATACAAGTTTGTTCCGGGTTCGAACAGAACCGAAGGCGCTTCCAAAGAAGCCCTTGCAAATGCGGATAATTCCTAATCACGTCGGGACTCCCCATCACAAAGGGTGATCAAATCTCTATACCGGGGATCAGCCGATGCAGAGACATTTGACAAGAAATTCTTTCGTTTTCGAAAATATCCGTTATTCACCACCGGTCTTCAATTTCTATCCATATCGTCGTATCACTATTCGGAATGGGTTATACGACACAAAGTTCCTCTCCCGGCTAAAGCAAATAATTAGCGCAATATTTAAAAACATATGGATATGGGATCTCGGTTAAGTCACAACTTATTATCCAAAACTTTTCTTTCAAATGGTTAAACAAATAACCATTTACAAATCTTGTTTTGAACCAAAGATTCAATTCACAAAGTTCACAAAGTTTACCAATCTTTCATAAAGATTCATTAATATCTTTCTAATTCAAATCCTTTATACAAAAGATACGCTTTTCAGATCCCTTTTCAATTTGAAAAAAAAACTGCACCAATCTCTAACAAAGATTCATTCATAGCCTTTAAAAACGATTTCCCTTTCAAATTGGATTAACTCATTCAATCTTTAAATCAAAGATTCAATTCATAGCTTTCAAAAACCATTTCCAAAGATTCATTCATAACTTTCAATGCTATTCTATTTCAAACTTGAAATCTTTTCATCATAATTTGAAAATTCTTTCCCTATATAAAAGCAATTATTATTTAAAATCACTTGTTTCCATTTCGGAAAAACCGTTATATTTGCACGAGTTAAGGCCTTTCAAATATAAACTTTGGTTAAATTCAAATTCTCAAAACCATACTTTTAAAATGGTTTAAAAACCCAAATAAACACATTTATAGTTTGTATAACCTCTTTACATCATAAATTCTCAACATAGAATTCAATTTCAAATTTTGAATTCAAATTTTAATCAAATTTCAAAACTAAATCAAGTTATTCAAAAATAACTTTTATCTTTGAAATTCCTTTCCAAAAGCTTTTCACTTTAAACCCAATCCATATCCAAAACTATTTGGATTTAAAAATTCAACTTTTAAAATTATTTCAAAAATCTATGACTTAACCAATTTCCTCGTGCAATCCATATTTGTGTGTGTATAGTGTAGTCCAGGGGTTTTACACAATTGTGCAACAACATCAATTATCACAGATTCAAGTATAGCAACATCGAAAAGCGATATAATCTACAACTCTTATCCTTATTCACAGATAAAGTAAATTTATCAATCACAAAGATTCACCATTACGATTCAATGTGGGTTTCGGATAACTAACTGGAATCCGACTCCCTATCGCATCGAAATTCAAATGTCGTTTTACGGGCCAAGGGTTTTCGTATTTACACAGAAACAAATCACATATCATAATTCAGCACAAAGCAATTCACATCACAAAGTATCACAATCATAATAGGGGTATTAATCAGCTCAATGCACTTCATACAATTCAAACATCCATAAGTAGAATCAATTAATTATCTGATTTATTTAAATCAGATTAATTACATATGAATAAATTTGTAATCCAGGTTAATAAATAATTAATTAATTACAAACCATCTTGATTAATTATCCTCAATCACTTATGAATTAACCTTTAATGATAAATTAATTAACCTTCCATTATTAATTAATCAATCTTTAATCATTAAATAATTAACCTTTAATTATTTAATTATCCTTTAATTAATTATTCTTTAATTAATTATCAGTAAATTAATTACCCTAAGTTAATTTTAATAAGTGATTATCCCTAATCACTTTTATCAATAAATCACAATTTAATCTTAATCACTTGATTAATTAATTTTAATCATTAATTAATTACTTTTAATTAAGTAATCATCTTTAAATGATTAATTTTATAAATAAATCAACATTTGATTACATTTAAAGTAATTATCCTTGAAATTAATTAATTAGCCCTTAATTAATTAATTAATTATCATTCCTTAATCACCTTCACGAAGTAATTACCCTTTTATCGATTAATTGTCTTTAATTCACGAAGTAATTAGCTTTAATTTAATTACACAAAGTAATTATTCTTACTTAATCACTTAATTAAATTAATTAAAACTCATTAAATAAACCTTTAAAATAATTCATTATCATATCCGACTTTAAAACTTGACGAACACCTTTATTCAAAAACTTGCTCAATTTACTTTGGAACATGGTTTAACCAATTTGCTTCACACTAGCATTTGCTTTTAAAAGCTGAATAAAAATTACTTTATAATTTTAAAACCCGAGCCCACAACATATTTTCCCTAGCCAAACCCAATTTTCTCTCGGGCAACAACCCGAGTCAACTCAACATTTTCCCCGAGCAAACTTATTTTTAAATCTACTTCAAGCCAAACAATCTATTGCATGCACACGAACCCGAGATCGTCACGAGTTCCTCTGTTTCTTCCTTAAAGTATTCAACACACCAGACAATCAATGACACCCCGTGCACCTGCACAACAGATTGCGACGCCTCCAATCGTCGATGCCATCACCGGCGTATCGGCAATCTCCTTCCTTAACAATCTGAATACCCAACTATACAAGATCACCAGAGAATCAACGACAAGCTTATCAACCTCGTCCTAGAACAACATAGTTCATCAATAACTTTCACGCCATGCTAACTCCGATCATCTGAAAGCAAATCACCTCGTTCATGACCACGCCACTTAATGAGGCACTAATTCCTCTAGGTCCGATCGACAATAACTCATCCACGGTGACGAATTTTCCCCACAAACACGGACGCTAAATCCATCCCAGAAACCCTAATCTACCGATGATCGGCCACCACAGTGTTTTAAAAAGGTCATCTAGAATTGTTCCTTGGTTCGCCGTCCTCCAGGCTATCTTCATGATCAAAGCTGACCCCTAGTTCAACATCGGTCACCGGAAATTGCTAGTTTTCTATATTCTGTTCATCTACACATTCCTCTTGAAATAATAGCTTAAAAATTATGAAATGCTTTCCTAAAATCATCATTTTCGAATACAAACTCAATAATGAAATCAAATCATAAAATTTCAAAAATTTATTTTTCGGGTTTAACAGTTTTTACTGTAATTTACTACTTTTGGAATAACTACTAAATGTTTTCAATCGAATTCATTTTTAAAATTTAATTTAGGTCAATACAAATACTTTTCTTTTAAAGTTCATTATCTAAATCCTTTTTAATTATGAGATATAAATTATTCCTTGAATTCTATTAGTTTGTTATTAAACAGAGAGAGACATACATGCTTTTAAATATATATATAAACACACAAACATAGACATGCAACACATTAACATTAATACAAACAACCTCAGATATATATATCATCAAGAAATCATAGAAGATTCAAGTTCAAAAAGGGAAGTTTGCTCACTTTGGATTAAAGCAGAGACAAGATTTTGAACTTAAACTTCTAGGTTTTGAAAACTGGGGATGATCTGGAAATTGTATTTATTTGAACTAGGCTTGTTGATGTTGATCTGTACTTTTTTTTTGATGTTGAGTTAGAGTTCACCTTTTCCAGATTGAAAACTTGAATCCAGGTTTAAGCTTTTGAACATTTGAATTTGGTTTTGATTTTGTGTTTCCAGTTTCCACATTTCTTTCTTTTATTTGTAAATTTGTTTTCAAGGTTTTTATTTTGATCTTTATTTCTCAGGTTTGAGAAATTTTGAACTATGAATCAATATTGAGAAATCTGATTATTTCTTTCTTTACATATATTTTTAATTAAAAGATGATGAAATGCCACTTGTGAACACTTGTTAACATACAAACATTTTATATTTAAATCCTTTTCGTTAATTTAATTATAATTTTTGTTCAAAACCCTTTTTAATTGTATATTTAACACACATTCCTTTTTTTACAATACCATATGTTTTAATGTTATATACTTTTGAATGCAAGCTTTTATATTAAATCTTACTATAATTAGAAATATCCATCTATATTAGTTCCTTGAAACATAAAATTAATAAATCCATTTTTTTCTAAAATATTCATTCTTGAATCCCAAATCAAATTTATTTTCAATACATTTATATTTAGACTTCGAATCAAATTTCAAACGATAACCCATTTATATAAATAAACAAACATACGTCTAACAAAATTTGGAAATTTAAACATAATTTTATTTTTTTTATTCCCAAATCTTCAAATTAATTTTCAATTAGATTTAAAATTAATATCTATAAACAATTAATATTTGATTTTATTTTGAAAAACTCTATTTAGTTCACAAATTAATTTCAAAAATTAATTCAATTATCAAATTAGACTGGGGTAAAATCCGGATATGTTACAGATTCCCCCTTAAGAAAATTTCGTCCTCGAAATTTGAAAGTAGGGAGACATCAAAGAATGGATACACAAAGACAGAGAGACAGTTTCCAAATCAAACTGGGTATCAATTCTGCATTTGGCTTACCAAATCAGAATATCATGAATAATTATGAGAATGAACTCATTCAATATAAGACAATCGGGTCACCAGATCTACTAATATACAGGGATATTGATTAGTTCAAAGGATAACTAACCCCTCGTAGAATGTATCGAGATCCAAAAGAACAAATAAATGAATTTAATCTTCCATAACTCTCAAACATTGGGTATGGATTCCAAGCTCAAGTCGGAATACCCTAAAGAATAGACAGATATATGGATACAATCCCAATACTTTTAGTTTAAACAACCAAAATATACCTATAAACCATAGCAACCAAAGCAAACAATTCATCCAAACAAACAATTCTTACCCATCTTGAGTTTGTGTCCCATGCAAATATATCAAAGCTTCTTCCTGTAGTTGCCAGGAATCATCAAAGAATTGAAAAGACGAATCAAAGGAGATTGATAGAGAAAGTTGTTTCCGCTATTGCAAGGTACTGACCATTTGTAGTCGTACTCCCCTGTACCCTATCTCGTCCTCTTCTTGCACTCATACTCACTATCAGTGGATAGTAATAGAATTTACTGAGGCATACGAACGGATATCTTAGGGATACTCATTCTAGGGTATACTTCACCCTATTTATAATGAGTTACTTAATGTGTTATACTCCTGAGCAAAAGTTTCAACCTTCAGCTCTGATACCAAATGAAACGAATCTGACTCGATCTTCGAAAATCGGCACCGAATACGACACTCATATTCAAATGCCGCAGATTCAAACGTCGAATCTGGTTCGCTAGAACTTATAACACATCAATTATAACAACACAACAGAAGAAAGAAATGAATATCATATGCAACACCAATTATACAATATCCAAATGTACAACAATGATAACAATAATGCTCAACAATATCAGAGCGACATATACAATAGCGGAAACAAATAGCAGCGGAAATAATATCTTAAATAGAAAGAATAGTCTTCAGAAGAGAACTCCAATGCTCCAAAGCCAAAACTCCAAAGCACTAGCTCGAACCACCATCACGTTGCACCAAGCTAAGCAAGGTCAGTCGTGCAAGACTGAAGGATATCCCGAAGACTGGAAGCTACCAATCCAAAGACTTCGAAGGCTATCGAATTGATATCTATATCTACTATTTGAAAAACCCAACTCTAGACTGTCCGTGTTGAAATTGCAGGCACCCAGAGTTTAGGAAGGGAACAATAAATTCTGGGTCAGTCATGGGACTAGTATGAGAAAACAATTTTTTTTCTTCTTTTACGAAACAATAAAAGAATTTAAATTGAAATCCGCAATGCTATTTGGAAAATGAAACTACCATAAGGCCTCCTAGCACACACACATTAAAATCGCACACTTGGGGGAGATTTCTTCTTATGGTAGTCAAACATGCTTAATACGCAAAATCGTTTTAATATTATCATTAGTGCATAGTGCAGAAAACATTTGCAAGTATAATATTAATCTTATCCAGCATACGTACGATTATAGTAAGCTTACTATAGCTACCATATTAGATGGCAAGTTGTACAACTAAAACCGTACAAGGCGCGTATTGGTAATTGGATTACCAACAATGGTCAGGCTAAGTAACTTCGTGGGCCACATGGGAACGCCTTTGAAGGGATGCCCCGAGAACCTAACCGGATCTCTGCCAACACAAGGCCGGGTTACCTACGCAAAAATAGGTAACTACTGACACGACTATGTCATGCCCCGGTTGTAAACAACCTTTATCCGAGGATCTTCAATACCAACTTCCACAAAGTAATAAATTTGCAACAACCACATAGGTTAAGTATATGCGCTCCATACCATGATACCACCTCTATCTAGAAGGAAATGAACATACCCTAGGGGGCGCTACCTCCAATAACCTTGCTGCATCCTTCATGTTTCTACCATTTCGGGGTGTGATGTTCGACGAAGTCTCCTCCATAAAGCTAAGCTTTTCACAAAAGCAATGCATTGACCAATAAATGATCGGCAGCACTTCGTATGCCACCTTACCAAATTGGGAATGTATACTAGTAACCATCAACTACATAGCCTCTAAGCTCGTACGTCTCAGAGAAGGGTGTTAAGCTAAGAGAATAAATCTCCGCCACCAAACAGAAATTTATTTGATAGAAACTAGCTTTACATCTCAAAGTGTAATGTCGGACACACTTCCATACAAGTCTGTTCTGGGTTCGAGAAGAAACGAAGGCATTTCCAAAGAAGCCCTTGCAAATCCGGATAATTCCTAATCACGTCCGGACTCCCCATCGCAAAGGGTGCTCAAATCTCTATACCTGGGATTAGCCGATGTAGAGACATTCGACAAGAAATCCTTTCATTTCGAAAATATCCGGTCTTCACCACCGGTCTTCAATTGCTATCCATATCGTCGTATCACTATTCAGAATGGGTTATATGACACAAAGGTCCTCCCCTGGCTAAACCAAATAATGATCGCAATATTTAAAACCACATGGATATGGGATCTCAGTTAAGTCACAACTTATTATCCAAAACTTTTCTTTCAAACTTTAAACAAATTACCATTTACAAATCTTTTTTTTGAACAAAAGATTCACTTCACAAAGTTCACAAAGTTTACCAATCTTTCACAAAGATTCATTAATATCTTTCCATTTCAAATCCTTTATACAAAAGATACGCTTTTCAGATCCCTTTTCAATTTGAAAACAAACTGCACCAATCTTTAACAAAGATTCATTCATAGCCTTTCAAAACGATTTCCCTTTCAAATTGGATTAACTCATTCAATCTTTAAATCAAAGTTTCAATTCATAGCTTTCAAAAATCATTTCCAAAGATTTATTCATAACTTTCAAAGCTATTCTATTTCAATCTTGAAATCTTTTTATCATAATTTGAAAATTCTTCCCTTATATAAAAGCTATTATTATTTGAAATTACTTGTTTCCGTTTTGGAAAACCCGATTATATTTGCACGAGTTAAGGCCTTTCAAATATAAACTTGGGTTAAATTCAAATTCTCAAAACCATACTTTTAAAATGGTTTAAAAACCCATATAAACACATTTATAGTTGGTATAACCTTTTTACATCATGAATTCTCAACATAGAATTCGAATTTTGAATTCAAATTTTAATCAAATTTCAAAACTAAATAAAGTTATCCCAAAATAACTTTTATCTTTGAAATTCCTTTCCAAAAGCTTTTCACTTTAAACCCAATCCTTATCCAAAACTATTTGGATTTAAAAATTCAATTTTTAAAATTATTTCAAAAATCTGCGACTTAACCAATTTCATCATGCAATCCATATTTGTGTGTGTATGGGTGTAGTCCAGGGTTTTACACAATAGTGCAACAACATCAATTATCACAGGTTCAAGTATAGCAATATCGGTAAGCAGTATAATCTACAACGCTTATCCTTATTCACAAATAAAGTAAATTTATCAATCACAAAGATTCATCATTACGATTCGATGTGGGTTTCAGATAACTAACTGAAATCCGACTCCCTGTCGCATTGAGATTCAAATGTCGTTTTACAAGCCAAGAGTTTTCATATTCACACAGAAACAAATCACACATATCACAATTCAACACAAAGCAATTCACATCACAATGTATCACAATCATAACAGGGGTATTAATCAACTCAAGGCACTTCATACAATTCAAACATCCATAAGTAGAATCAATTAATTATCTGATTTATTTAAATCAGATTAATTAATAATGAATAAATTTCTAATCCTGGTTAATTAATCATTAATTGATTACAAACCATCTTGATTAATCATCCTTAATCACTTATGAATTGACCTTTATTGATAAATTAATTAACCTTCCATTATTAATTAATCAATCTTTAATTATTAAATAATTAACCCTTAATTGTTTAAATATCCTTTAATTAATTATTCTTTAATTAATTATCATTAAATTAATTAACCTAAATTAATTTTAATAATTGATTATCCCTAATCACCTTTATTAATAAATCACAATTTAATCTTAATCACTTGATTAATTAACTTTAATCATTAATTAATTAATTTTAGTTAAGTAATTATCTTTAAATGATTAATTTTATAAATAAATCAACATTTGATTACATTTAAAGTAATTATCCTTTAAATTAACTAATTAGCCCTTAACTAATTAATTAATTATCATTCCTTAATCACCTTCATTAAGTAATTACCCTTTTATCGATTAATTGTCTTTAATTTCACAAAGTAATTAGCTTTAATTTAATTACACAAAGTAATTATTCTTACTTAATCACTTAATTACATTAATTAAACCTCATTAAGTAAACCATTAAAATAAATCATTATCATATCCAACTTTAAAACTTGACGAATACCTTTATTCAAAAACTTGTTCAATTTACTTTGGAACATGGTTTAACCAATTTTCTTTGGTTTTAAAAGCTGAATAAAATTTACTTTATAATTTTAAAACCCGAGCCCACAACATGTTTTCCCCAGCCAAACACAATTTTCTCTCGAGCAACAACCCGAGTGAACTCAACATTTTCCCCAAGCAAACTCATTCTTAAATCTTCTTCGAGCCAAACAATCTATTGCATGCACACGAACCCGAGATCGTCATGAGTTCCTCTGTTTCTTCCTTAAAGTATTCAACACACCAGACAATCCATGACACCCCGTGCACCTGCACAACAGATGGCGATGCCTCCAATCGTCGATGCCATCACCAGCGTATCAACAATCTCTTTCCTTAACAATATGAACACCCAACTATGCAAGATCACCAGAGAATCAACGATGAGCTTATCAACCTCGTCCTGGAACAACATAATTCGTCAAAAAATGTCATGCCATGCTAACTCTGATCTTTTGAAATCAAATCACCCTTCTCATGACCTCGCCACTCGATGAGGTACTAATTCCTCCAGGTCCGATCGACAATAACTCATCGACGGTGACGAATTTGCCCCTCAAACCCAGATGCTAAACCCATCCCAAAAACCTTAATCTATTGATGATCGGCCATGACAGTGTTTTAAAAAAATCACCTAGCATTTTTCCTTGGTTCGCCGTTCTCCAGGCTATCTTCATGATCAAAGCCGACCCCTAGTTCAACATCGATCACTGGAAATTGCCAGTTTTCTATTTTTGTTCATTTATAAATTCCTCTTGAAATAATAGCTTAAAAATTATGAAATGCTTTCATAAAATCATCATTTTCAAATACAAACTTAATTATGAAATCAAATCATAAAATTTAGAAAATTTATTTTTTGGGTTTCTAACAGCTTTTACTGTAATTTACTACTTTAGGAAAAACTACTAAATGTTTTCAATCAAATTCATTTTTAAAATTGGATTTAGGTCAATACAAATTCTTTTCTTTTAAAGTTCATTATCTAAATCCTTTTTGATTCTGAGGTATAAATTATTCCTTGAAAATTATTAGTCTGTTATTAAATAGAGAGAGACAGACATGCTTTTAAATATATATATAAACACGCACACATAGACAAGCATGCACATTAACATTAATACAAACAACCTCAGATATATATATGTCATCAAGAAATCATAGCAGATTCAAGTTCATAAAGGGAAGTTTTGCTCACTTTGGATTAAAGCAGAGACAGGATTTTGAACTTAAACTTCCAGGTTTTGAAAACCGGGGATGATCTGGAAATTGTATTTGAATTTGAACTAGGCTTGTTGATGTTGATCTGCACTTGTTTTTAATGTTGAGTTTGAGTTCACCTTTTCCAGATTGAAAACTTGAATCCAGGTTTAAGCTTTTGAAGACTTGAATTTGGTTTTGATTTTGTGTTTCCAGGTTCCCCATTTCTTTCTTTTATTTGTAAATTTGTTTTCAAGGTTTTTATTTTGATCTTGATTTCTCAGGTTTGAGAAATTCTGACTATGAATCAATATTGAGAAATCTGTTTATTTCTTTCTTTACATATATATTTAATTAGAAGATGATGAAATGCCACTTGTTAAAATTTGTGAACACTTTTTAACATACAAACATTTTATGTTTAAATCCTTTTAGTTAATCTAATTATAAATTTTGTTCAAAACCCCTTTTGAATTGTATATTTAAAACACATCCCTTTTCTTACAATACCATATGTTTTAATGTTATATACTTTTGAATGCAAGCCTTTATATTAAATCTTATTATAATTAGAAATATCCATCTATATTGGTTCCTTGAAACATAAAATTAATAAATCCATTTTTTTCTAAAATATTCATTCTTGAATCCCAAATCAAATTTATTTTCAATACATTTATATTTAGACTTCGAATCAAATTTTAAACGATAACCCATTTATATAAATAAACAAACATACATCTAATAAAATTTGGAAATTCAAACATAATTTTAATTTTTTATTCCCAAATCTTCAAATTAATTTTCAATTAAATTTAAAATTAATATCTATAAACAATTAATATTTGAATTTATTTTGAAAACTCTATTTAATTCACAAATTAATTTCAAAAATTAATTCAATTATCAAATTAGACTGGGGTAAAATCCGGATATGTTACAGATTCCCCCTTAAGAAAATTTCGTCCTCGAAATTTGAAAGTAGGGAGACAACAAAGAATGGATACACAAAGACAGAGAGACTCAAATCAAACTGGGTATCTATTCTGCATTTGGCTTACCAAATCAGAATATTACGAATAATTATGAGAACGAACTCATTCAATACAAGACACCCGGGTCACCAGATCTTCTAATATACAGGGATATTGATTAGTTCAAAGGATAACTAACCCCTCGTAGAATATATTAAGACCCAAAAGAACAAATTAATAATCTTCCATAATTCTCAAACACTGGGTATAGATTCCAAGCCCAAGTCAGAATACCCCAAAGAATAGACAGATATATGGATACAATCCCAAAACTTTTAGTTTAAACAACCAAAATATACCTATCAACCATAGCAACCAAAGCAAACAAGTCATCCAAACAGACAATTCTGACCCATCTGGACTTTGTGTCCCATGCAAATATATCAAAGATTCTTCTTGGAGCTGCCAAGAATCATCAGAGAATTAAGGAGACGAATCAAAGGAGATTGATAGAGAAAGTTGTTTCTGCTATTGCAGGGTACTGACCATTTGTAGTCGTATTCCCTGTCCCCTATCTCGTCCTATTCTTGCACTCATACTCACTATTAGTGGATAGTAAGAGATTTTACTTAGGCATATGAACAGATATCTTAGGGATACTCATTCTAGGGTATGCTTCACCCTATTTCTAACGAGTTAATTAATGTGTTATACCCCTGAGCTAAAGTTTCAACCTTCATCTGTGGTACCAAATGAAACGACCCTGACTCGACCTTCGAAAATCGACACCGAATACGACACTCATATTCAAATGCCACAGCTCTAAACGTCGAATCTGGTTCACTGGAGCTTATAAAACATCAAGTATAGAAACACAGCGGAAGAAACAAATGAATATCATATACAACACCAATGATAAAATATCCAAATATGCAACAATGCTTAGCAATATCAGAGCGACATATACAATAGGGGAAACAAATAGCAGCGGAAAGAATATCTTCAATAGAAAGAATAATCTTCAGAAAAGAACTCCAATGCTCCAAAGCCAAAACTCTAAACCACTAGCTCAAACCACCATCACGTTGTACCAAGCTAAAAAAGGTCAGTCGTCCAAGACTGAAAGAGATCCCGAAGACTGGAAGCTACCAATCCAAAGACTTCGAAGGCTATCGAATCAATATCTATATCTACTATCTGAAAAACCCAACTCTAGACTGCCCGTATGGAAAATTGTGGGCACCCAGAGTTTAGTAAGGGAACAATAAACTCCGGGTCAGTCATGGGACTGTTATGAGCAAACAAAAACATTTTATCTTTCAAGAAACAAAAAAATAATTTAAATTGAAATCCGCAATGCTTTCTGGAAAATGAAACTACCATAAGGCTTACCAGCACACACACAATGCAATCGCACGCTTGGGGGAGATTTCTCCTTATGATAGTCAAACATGCTTAATACGCAAAATCTTTTTTATATTATCATTAGTGCATAGTGCAGAAAACATTTGCAAGTATAATATTAATCTTAGCCAGCATACGTACCATTATAGTATGCCTACTATAGCCACCATATTAGTTGGAAAGTTCTCCAACTAAAACCGTACAAGGCGCGTATTGGTAATTGGATTTCCACCAATGGTCAGGCTAAGGAACTTACTGGGCCACATGGGGACGCCTCTGGAGGGTAGCCTCGAGAACCTAACCAGATCTCTGCCAACACAAGGCCGGGTTACCTCTGCAAAAATAGGTAACTACTGACACGAGTATGTCATCCCCTGGTTGTAAACAACCTTTATCCAAGGATCCTCAATAACAATAACCACAAAGTAATAAATTTGCAGTAAACACGTAGGTTAAGTATCTGGGCTCCATATCATGATACCACCTCCAGAAGGAAATGAACATACCCTAAGGGGCGCTACCCCCTATATCCTTGCTGCATCCTTCCTTTTTCGACCATTCTGGGGTCTGAGGTCCGACAAAGTCTCATCCACAAAGCTACGCTTTTCGCAAAAGCCATGCTTTGATCAACAAATGATCGGCAGCACTTCGTATGCCAAATTACCATATTGGGAATGTATCACTAGTAACCATCAACTACATAGCCTCTGAGCTCGTACGTCTCAAAGAAGGGTGTTAAGCTAAGAGAATAAATCTTTGCCACCAAACAGAAATGTATTTGATAGAAACCAGCTTTACGTCTGAAAGTGTAACGTCAGACACCCGTCCATACAAGTCTGTTCTGGGTTCGAGCAGAACCGAAGGCACTTCCAAAGAAGCCCTTCCAAATTCGGATAATTCCTAATCACGCCCGAACTCCCGGTCACAAAGGGTGCTCAAATCTTTATACCAGGGATCAGCCGATGTAGAGACATTTGACAAGAAATCTTCGTTTTCTAAAATATCCGGTCTTCACCACCGGTCTTCAATTATATCGTTGCATCACTATTCGAAATGGATTATACGACACAAAGGTCCTCTCTTGGCTAAACCGAATAATGAGCGCAATATTTAAAAACATATGGATATGGGATCTCAGTTAAGTCACAACTCATTATCTAGAACTTTTCATTCAAATGGTTAAACAAATTACCATTTACAAATCTTTTTTTTGAACAAAAGTTTCACTCCACAAAGTTCACAAAGTTTACCAATCTTCCACAAAGATTCATTAATATCTTTCCAATTCAAATCCTTCATACAAAAGATACGCTTTTCAGATCCCTTTTCAATTTCAAAACAAACTTCACCAATCTTTAACAAAGATTCATTCATAGCCTTTCAAAACGATTTCCCTTTCAAATTGGATTAACTCATTCAATCTTTAAATCAAAGTTTCAATTCATAGGTTTCAAAAATCATTTCCAATGATTCATTCATAACTTTCAAAGCTTTTCTATTTCAAACTTGAAATCTTTTCATCATAATTTGAAAATCCTTTCCTTAAATAAAAGCTATTATTATTTGAAATCACTTGTTTCCGTTTCAGATAACCCGATTATATTTGCACGAGTTAAGGCCTTTCAAATATAAACTTCGGTTAAATTCAAATTCTCAAAACCATACTTTTAAAGTGGTTTAAAAACCCATATAAACACATTTATAGTTTGTATAACCTTTTTACATCATAAATTCTCAACATAGAATTCAATTTCAAATATTGAATTCAAATTTTAATCAAATTTCAAAACTAAATCAAGTTATTCAAAAACCACTTTTATCTTTGAAATTCCTTTCCAAAAGCTTTTCACTTTAAACCCAATTCATATCCAAAACCGTTTGGATTTAAAAATTCAATTTTGAAAATTATTTCGAAAATCTGTGACTTAACCAATTTCCTCGTGCAATCCATATTTGTGTGTGTATGGTGTAGTCCATGGGTTTTACACAATAGTGCAACAACATCAATTATCAGAGATTCAAGTATAGCAATATCGATAAGCGGTATAATCTACAACGCTTATCCTTATTCACGGATAAAGCAAATTTATCAATCACAAAGATTCACCATTATGATTCGATGTGGGTTTCGGATACCTACCTGGATCCGACTCCCTCTCGCATCGAAATTCAAATGTCGTTTTACGGGCCAAGGGTTTTCATATTCACACAAGAACAAATCACACATATCACAACTCAACACAAAGCAATTCACATCACAAAGTATCACAATCATAAAGGGTATTAATCAGCTCAAGGCACTTCATACAATTCAAAATCCATAAGTAGAATCAATTAATTATCTGATTTGTTCAAATCATATTAATTACTTATGAATAAATTTCTAATCCTGGTTAATTAATCATTAATTAATTACAAATCATCTTGATTAATCATCCTTAATCACTTATGAATTAACCTTTAACGAAAAATTAATTAGTCTTCCATTATTAATTAATTAATTTTTAATCATTAAATAATTAACCTTTAATTGTTTAATTATCCTTTAATTAATTATCATTAAATTAATTACCCTAAGTTAATTTTAATAAGCGATTATCCCTAATCACTTTTATTAATAAATCACAATTTAATCTTAATAACTTGACTAATTAACTTTAATCATTAATTAATTGCTTTTTATTAAGTAATTATCTTTAAATGGTTAATTTTATAAATAAATCAACATTTGATTACATTTAAAGTAATTATCCTTTAAATTAATTAATTAGCGCTTAATTAATTAATTAATTATCATTCCTTAATCACCGTCATTAAGTAATTACCCTTTTATCGATTAATTGTCTTTAATTTCACGAAGTAATTAGCTTTAATTTAATTACAAAAAGTAATTATTCTTACTTAATCACCTAATTACATTAACTAAACGTCATTAAATAAACCTTTAAAATAAACCATTATCATATCCAACTTTAAAACTTGAGGAATACCTTTATTCAAAAACTTGTTCAATTTACTTTGGAACATGATTTAACCAATTTGCTTTACACTTGCATCTGCTTTTAAAAGCTTGATAAAATTTACTTTATAATTTTAAAACCCAAGCCCACAACATATTTTCCCCAGCCAAACCCAATTTTCTCTCTAGCAAAAACCTGAGTCAACTCAACATTTTCCCCGAGCAAACTCATTCTTAAATCTACTTCGTGCCAAACAATCTATTGCACGCACATGAACCCGAGATCGTCGCGAGTTCCTCCGTTTCTTCCCCAAAGTATTCAACACACCAGACAATCCATGACACCCCGTGCACCTGCACAACCGATGGCGACGCCCCCAACCGTCGATGCCATCACCGGCGTATCGACAATCTCCTTCCTTAACAATCTAAGCACCCACCTATACAAGATCACTAGAGAATCAACGACGAGCTTATCAACCTCATCCTGGAACAACATAGTTTGTCAAAACTGTCACTCCATGCTAACTCCGATCATCTGAAAGCAAATCACCCCATCACGACCTCCCCACTCGATGAGGCACTAATTCCTCCCGGTCCGATCGACAATAACTCATCCACGGTGACGAATTTGCCCCTCAAACGTTGACGCTAAATCCATCCCATAAACCCAAATCTATCGATGACCGGCTACCATTGTGTTTTAAAAAAATCACCTAGAATTTTTCCTTGGTTCGCCGTCCTCCAGGCTATCTTTATGATCAAAGCCGATCCCTAGTTCAACATTGATCACCGGAAATTAACAATTTTCTATTTTCTGTTCATCTATAAATTCCTCTCGAAATAATAGCTTAAAAATTATGAAATACTTTCCTAAATTCATCATTTTCGAATACAAACTCAATTATGAAATCAATTCACAAAATTTTGAAAATTTATTTTTTGCGTTTTTAACAGTTTTTATTGTAATTTACTGCTTTTGGAATAACTACTAAATGTTTTCAATCGAATTCATTTTTAAAATTTAATTTAGGTCAATACAAATACTTTTCTTTTAAAGTTCATTATCTAAATCCTTTTTGATTCTGAGATATAAATTATTCCTTGAATTCTATTAGTCTGTTATTAAACAGAGAGAGGCAGACAAGCTTTTAAATGTATATATAAACACACACACTTGGACATGCATGCACATCAACATTAATACAAACAACCTCAGATATATATATATATATATATATCATCAAGAAATCATAGCAGATTCAAGTTCAAAAAGGGAAGTTTGCTCACATTGGATTAAAGCAGAGACATGATTTTGAACTTAAACTTCTAGGTTTTCAAAACTGGGGATGATCTGGAAATTGTATTTTAATTTAGACCAGGCTTGTTGATGTTGATCTGTACTTGTTTTCGATGTTAAGTTTGAGTTCACCTTTTCCGGATTGAAAAATTGAATCCAGGTTTAAGCTTTTGAAGACTTGAATTTGGTTTTGATTTTGTGTTTCCAGGTTCCCCATTTCTTTCTTTTATTTGTAAATTTGTTTTCAAGGTTTTTATTTTGATCTTGATTTCATAGGTTTGAGAATTCTGAACTATGAATCAATATTGAGAAATCGGATTATTTCTTTCTTTACATATATTTTTAATTAAAAGATGATGAAATGCCACTTGTTAAAATTTGTGAACACTTGTTGACATACAAACATTTTATGTTTAAATCCTTTTAGTTAATTTAATTATAAATTTTGTTCAAAACCCTTTTAATTGTATATTTAAAACACATTCCTTTTTTTACAATACCATATGTTTTAATGTTATATTCTTTTGAATGCAAGCCTTTATATTAAATCTTATTATAACTAGAAATATCCATCTATATTGGTTCCTTGATACATAAAATTAATAAATCCAATTTTATTTCTAAAATATTCATTCTTGAATCCCAAATCAAATTTATTTTCAATACATTTATATTTAGACTTCGAATCAAAGTTCAAATGATAACCATTTATATGAATAAATAAACATACATCTAATTAAATTTGGAAATTCAAACAAAGTTTAAATTTTTTATTCCCATATCTTCAAAGCAATTTTCAATTAAATTTAAAATTAATATATATAAACAATTAATATTTGATTTTATTTGGAAAAACTGTATCTAATTCAAAATTAATTCAATTATAAATTAGACTGGGCTAAAATCCAGGGATGTTACATGGAAGGGGTAGGAGTTACAACATGAAGAATACAAAGGGACAAGTCCCCTAGGTGGAGTTTTGGTGCAGGTAGGCTCGGCCTACACTATATTGGTTCGACCAATGTTCAGGTCAGAGGTGTAACGTGTTGGATAGGTGGTGCGGTCAATGGAAAGGGTGGTGGTGAGGTGATAGGACAAGCAAACAGTAAGGGGTTGGCTAATGAATGGTTTTATCATTACTAACATGCTTTGGATGTGGAGTTTTGGCCTAGGTTCTCACGGCCTGGCTTTGGGAGGAGGATGTGGTGATGTAGGCCGTGGATGGGAAAGTGCATGAAGAAGGTGGCGGCTAGAGGAAGGGTGAGGCCGAACATTGCAAGGCAAAACCAAAAAGAAAAAGAGAAAAATGAAAAAGAGGGAAAGAAAGAAGGAAGCCATGACTCACCAAAATTTTCAGGAGAAGAGAAATGAAGACCTGAGATGATTTTTTTCTTCCATCAAGTGATGATAAGAGGTGGCTAGGTTTTTGTTTAGATACATGGATACGATTTAGGAATAGATATGGTAGGAAAATCAAAAGAGTGGAAAATATGAACGCACGAATTCAAATGAAACGTGTGCCTATATTTAAAACAAGTAACATATCTTAATTGATTTGTTACTTATCCATTTAATAAAATATATGCCAAAGAAACAATTCGACAAGTAACATACCGCTTATATAAACATCATAGAAAATAATAAGGAAACGGATATAGAAACATATAAAACAAAACGTATAAATTAATTGCTTTTGATATAGAAACATATAAAACAAAACGTATAAATTAATAGCTTTTGATATAGAAACATATAAAACAAAATGTATAAATTAATTGCTTTTGGTATAGAAATATATAAAACAAAATGTATAAATTAATTGCTTTTGATATAGAAACATATAAAATAAAATGTATAGATTAATTGCTTTTTACAACGTTGTATGTTACTTAATTTACAAAGTATATATCCAAATTATATGAAACAAAAGCAGAATGGATGTTTTAAAAATATACAGTTTTAAGCAAAAGATTCGATGTTAAAATTTAAAATTTCAATTAAAGTCAACGTTTGACCCAAAATCTAAAATTCCTGAAATTGTTTATATTTTATATAATTGGGCAAATAGTTTATAACCAATTCCAACATCGTTCGAGAAAAATCTCTAAAATTCAATTTTTAAATAAATACTTATAATTTTTTTTGGGTTGTTACACTCTCCCCTCTCAAAACTTTTCATCTACGAAAAGGAGCGAAAGAAGGAAAACAAAGGAAGGTAAGATAGCAAACCAAAAGTACCTGAAACAAACAATTCCAGATTCGAAGCGCGTATGCTCTCCTCCGTCTCGCAGGTGCAATCCCATTCATCAGTGCTCCATTGAACTTTGATCAGGCTGACAGATTTCCTTCTTAGCTGCTTTGTTAACGCTTAAAATTGAATGCTAACACCCCGGTGTATGTAGAGATTAAGTGAAAGCAACACCCGTGAATACGGGAATTAGAAACAAGTAGAAAAGTCACAGAGAAAGCAGTAAAAGACCACAGTTTTATAGTGGTTCGGCTTCAGGTTAAGCCTACATCCACTTTAATCTTCTTTATTGCTGAATCAATTATAACATTACAACAATCTTCGATTACAACACTCATGGGACAAAGAACTAGAACTCCGATGTAGAAGAAGTCTTTGAATCCATGTCGGTTGTGTTAGATTTCCTCTTGAAATTTGTTGAGATGTCTTTCGTGTTTAAAGTATCGAGTGAGTCGAGAATTCAGCAGAGTATCGGTGTTCCAAAAATGAGCCAAAAAGATACTCTTTCAGTTGGAGCTAGTGCTGTATTTATAGGGGAGATTCTGGACTGGGTCGTAGGTCGCGAACGACCTAAGTGTAGGTCGTAAGTCGCGAGCGACCTAGAGGACACGGCATACGGCTCAACAGGGTAGCACTTGGTTTCTTCTAAGAGAGTCGGTAGGTCGTGGGCGACCTAGGCTAGATCGCAGGTCGCAGTTTACGGCTTAACAAAGGCATATTTGATCATTTGAACACTCTGGAAAGTCTTAGGTCGTGAACGACCTAAAGGGAAGATGGCATATGAAGTTATCTCGACCTTGTTTAACACGTAAGAGACCTAATGTAGGAAAGTGAACGCATGCAACCCTCCTTTGTTTTAATACGCTAGGTCACTAGGTTATTAGGTCGCTCACCCTCCTGTAAGTCGCTTGAGTTGTTTCGTGTTGTGCCGCTTCATGCTTGAGTCGCTAGATCACTCAACTGCCTAGGTCGCTGAGCTTCTTAGCTCGCTGCAGAACTTCTTCCCTGTTAGGTCGTTTCATCCTTAGGTCGCTAGGACCGTTCTACCCTTAGGTCGCTAGGACCGATCTATCTTTAGGTCGTTAAGACCGCTCCATCCTTAGGTCGCTAGGTCGCTTATGAAGTTAGGTCGCTAGGTCGCTCAAAAGAGGGGTTAACACTTGCCCCTCGAAGTACAGGCCTGCGTCATGGGTCGTGTGCTTCGATCTAATTCCTTTAGGTCGTGAGCGACCTAAGACTTTTGCAAACTCGCGAGCCCCTTCGTCTGCTTCTCTTTTCCCCATACAAATTGCTAACTCGTTTCTCCTTCCTCACTTAGTTGCTTACTTTCGTCGCCATTGCCGCTCTTGAGCTTGAAAACTTTTGAAGCGAATCTACTTGTTGCTTTGATCATCATCTTGTCAAATTAAGTAAGTAGATCTGGTTGTTGTCCATCACCGACCTTCTAACCCTCCCATTTTCCGATTCCAAATCACTTTTTGTGCCGTGTTTCGTCACGAACCATTTTTTTGATCGATTTGTAACTGCAATCGATCATGTTGTTGTTGTGATTTGAGATAAAACGGCAGTGTATTGGATTTGTGGTGATTCCGAGGTGATTCGAATTGGTTTTTTGGGTGATTCGGCGATATGGAGAGATGAGGGTTTTTGTTGGTGGAGAAGCTAACGGGTTATCGGGTTAGGAGTTAGAAGTTAGGCGAATTGACGCATTGAGGAGGAACGAGTGACCTAGGGCCTTAGCAGTTTGAACAAGAACCACGAGACGTAACTCGGCAAACGGCTTAAAGAATCGGCGCGATTTAACTTTTAGGTCGCGTAGGCGAGTTAACTTTTAGGTCGCGCAGGCGACTTAGCACTTTCGACCCAACTTGTTAGGTCACGAGTGACCTAGGACTTAGATTCACACTGCCTTGCCTTGAACTCTTTAGCTTGAACCAGGCGACCTAGGACTTCTCGCGGTGTAACCTTTAGGTCTCATATATGTCCTACCGACTTAGAACTTAAGCAAATTCGCTCTGCCTTGACTTAAAGCTTCAAGCCTTGAACTTCTTGAATCGGCTTGCGACTTAAGGACTTGAACAAAACTTGAAAGCTTCAAAATTTGACAGAACCTGATTGTATTTCCAACTTGAACTGCCAGAATGAACTGCTTGAACTTTGTTGCACTTCTTTGCAGATTATACTAACATGTAGGCTAACAACCCGCTGAACACAACATTTGCAGAAAACTAGGGCGAATATACTGCCATTGACTGCCCACATCGAATGACAGATTATTCGATAAAAGATAATCAACTTAAAGAAATTATATGAAATGCTATGAATCAACAAACTCAAGTGAAGTAATAAATAAAAACAATGTTAATCAGTTAGAACTGATTTTGTTTGCATCAATACTACACTTGTATTTGGACTTAAAACAACAAACCCAGAAACTTTGTAATTAACAAATGCCTGTTAGTTTAATTTCAGTTATACTTGCTTGTCGTTTTATTAGTTTTGCACAACACTTCACAGATTTAGGAAACGTGCACCTTCATATTTGAATATCCAGTTCCTTGTGTAGAATGTCTTCTCAAGAAGAGATAGTAGAGTAATCTGACGGAGTCTTCCCGATAGCCATTCCTTTGAATAATCCTCCGGAAAGAACTCCAACTACCCTGAGTCAGCGGGCATTCAACCAATTACGTATTCAATTTGGGATTGCCGAAGCGGATGCTATACTTCCTGGGCCAAATGATACTGCTGACAGGCCACCTCTCGGTTTTGTCACTGTTAATCACCAGATGTGCCTGTGTGGTGCCATTCCTCCTTTCAGCGAATTTCTTCAACAACTCCTTCTCCGACTAACCATCTCTCCCTTTCAACTGCCTCCCAACGACTACGCCATCCTGATGGGATTGTGCGTTCTATTCAGGAGGACACTTAACCGTCTTCCGATCTTCGAAGAAATTTACTACTTATGCACATTCGCAAAGAATAAAGACCACCCCTCTATCATACTCGTGAGAAGTACCAGAAACCGTAAACTTATCACCGATCTTTCCGAAAGTGCTCACGGTTTTCCGAATCAATTCTTCTTTGTTCCCAGCCCCCAGAGTTTTATGCCATCTGGAGAATAGGAAGTAAGATTACCCATCCCTGTTCTTTCCATTTCTGAGTTTTTCGAGATCTGAATTGCTAAGTGTTAATTTCATTCTTTTCTTTTACATCACTTCCTCCTCCCTTTAGAAATCCCAGTCACAAGACGACGTTTGAAAGATTAAATGTCGTGCCGGTTGAGGAAAGAAGTAATAAGTTTTTGTTGAAAGATGAACTTCTGCACCAATACGGGCTTCTGCACCCTTCTCGTTCTACCCAAACTCATGAAGTCCCTGATTCTCCAGTAGAAACATCGGATGCCCCAGTTTCCGTTGGAGAACTTACACCGAAAGAACATACTGTTGAGGCTTCATTGGTAAAGTGTTCTACTTCAATTGATGTTGCGGGGTCATCCGGTAAATGTGCACTTGCCCCGGTCATCGAAGAAGAGGAACCTCCCCCAACAACCCGGGAAATCTGGTGACGAAGGATCTGAGAGAACAAGTCCCGCTAGGCACAGCGGTGATGATACTTTTGAGGGGTTGAGCGACCTGATGATTACTCCACAGGAGATTTTTAAAGATGATCCCATCACTGCTAGAGTTACTTCTCCAGCAGTTGAAGTGACAATCGTCCTGCAAAAAACTTCGTCAGCCCAAGAGTTGACACTGGCTGTAAAATCCATCATCACCCCCCAACCAAGGAGTGGTTCGTAGTTTGACACGCGTAGTTTGCACGTTACACACACTTAGGACTTTTCAGCACTTATATGCATTCAACTTCCTTGTTTTGAAGATTTCTGAGTTTACATTATTTTTTATTTTCAGATTCTCCAATGGGACGAAGTGGCTCCTACTACGATGATTTCCTGTGTTATGGGAGGCACGGCTCTTACGACCCCAAGAGGTATCTTCCCGCCTCCTGGGAAACTGACGAAGAAAGAGCTGCGAGGAAGGCTCGTGAAAAGCGTGCTTATGAAGAACGCTACGGGAGACGGGACGAATGACATGATTCTTCTCAGAGAGAGGATGATTCCCACAAGCGAAAATCCCGTGATGACAAGGGAAAAAGCCATGTCACTGAGGACCCGAGTAAACGGGCCAAACTTGGTGAAAAACTGACATCTGAACTCTCTGAAAAGCCCGCTGCTCTCGTCTCTTTAGAAATTCCTTCCGGCTCTCCCCCCTTCAAAGAAACGATATTCAAACAATCATAAGTAGGCCCCCCTATCAAGCTGGACAGGGTCCGGCTACTCTTCAAAGCCAATTTCCACACTGGTGCTTAAAGGGAGTGCATTTCGATCTTGACTTGGTCCCGATTGATAAGCAAGCTATGTTGCGAAATCTTGATGCCGTCAAACTTGATATCGAGAGAATGTATGGTTGGTAGAAACTCGTTGACGAGCTTCAAAGGGTAAATCGCACAAACCTTGAAGCCATGCTGACTATGGAGAATGACAAATCCGAGTGGCAGAAAACACTCGATCAGCATGATGCCGAAATGAAGATTATTGCCCCTTATACTGAAAAGCTTGAAGCGGAAGTTGAAAAACTTAAGGAAGAGCTTGTCACTTCTTCCACTTCCTATTCTCAGAGAGAAGAAGTGCTTCAAAAACAAGTGAGAGATGCTCACGTGGCACAGAGAGATGCTGAAGCTAAATTTGAAGCACAACAACAAGTTGTGGATAGCTACCGAGCCGATGTTGCTCATCTACAAGAAAAGACCAACTCTCAGAACTTGGAAATTAAACTGCTAAAAGCTCGACTTTATAAAGCTGAAAAAGAGGCGATGAAGCTATTGCTGGCAAAGCAGCAGCCGAGGTATCTCATATGGCAACTAAAGCCGAAGTCAGCTCTACTTTATTCGAGTTTCACATTCACAGTGTTCTGGGGTGCGCTAGCCTTAAGTTTTTGGGACCGGGCTATGAAATCACTTTGGCCAAAGTGTGGGAGGCTGCACTTGATATGCTTGGAGGAGCCGGATATGCTGAAGTAGATTTAATAGTACACTATCCAGATGATGATGCATGTGCCGTTCTTGCCAGGGGAAAGAAGTAACTCGCCAACGAGAGAGCCGAAATGGCAGAAGGAGAACATTTAGGGAAGACAATCTCAATCGTCCCATTTCAACCTTCGGTTTCGGCCGATATCGATATTGTTGGTTCCAGTTCCCATTCTCCGCCTCCTACTCAAGCTGTTATTGAAAGTGCCACCGCCCGCACTGGAGATGAGGCCCAAGAAAGTACTGATGCGCAAGCTTTTGAAGTTGACATAATAAAGCCTACTTCTCTATGTAACCTCAATGTCGATCTCGCTCAAGTGTACTGCTCGTTCAGTTCGACCGAGTTCGATGAGCTTCTTGCTTATTTCTTAAGTGTCGACGAGCCATTATCCCCTCTTTTGATGAGGAATAGTGACTTTAACTTTTCTTCACCTATAGAGAAAGCACCAAGTATTTTTCAGACTTCCCCTCCTCCAGCTGTTCCCCATCCATCTCTTCAGATTACTCCTCCTTCTGTCTCTCAATCGGGGTCGCAAGAAGAGCAGATAGAAGAGCTTCGTGACTTGGATGATCCTATTGCTTCTCAGGAACAGAAGGCCAAAGAACCTGAAGAAGGCGAGAGAACTCCGGAACAGACTGCTTCTGATGACATAAAATTATCAACTCTTTTCACTCCGGGCAGTGAATCTTCTTCTAAGAAGAGGGGGAAGCATGGAGTCTCAAAGAAAAAGAAGGAAGCTTCCGCCAGCGAAGAAAAAGCAGAAGAAAGTCCAATTGTGCCCCTTTCTCCTTCTTCCCCTACTCTTACAAGCCGTCCCAAAAAGTTGATCATCCGGCCAGGCGTAGGCTCGAAAGGTGGAAAGAAGAAGAAATGATGGCTTTATTCCTATGCTTTTTATCTTGCTTTTGCTTTTTTTCTGCTTGTATACGTAAAGACTTGTGTTGACTGGAGATTGTGCGGGTACGGGTCCCCGCCCTCTTTTGTTTTGAAACCTGCACATGCATAAAAAATTTATAGTATGGAATAAAATGATTCTTTTACTTGTACAAACTTCTGTCTGTATTTGAGAATGCATTTATTCTTCTTTTTCGTACAAGTTTCTTTATTTCCTCTGTGTGATGTTGCAGTAAACCTATGGTATGTTGCTTGAGCATTTTTTTTATTTTTGTAATTATATTATATTGCCCCCATACCATGGTTTATTGCAACCTCTTTCACATCGGCAAAATTTTGGAGAACACCTCTTTTATTTCGAGAAGACTTGTACTCTTTCTTTAGAGAACAACTTTTCCATTTGAAGGAGGTTTGCATATGTACTTTATACAATAATTTTTCCATTTTAAGGAAATATTTTTCTGATTTAGTAGAATGCGCCTCGTATTGGAGAAGTTTCCCTTTCTTTCTTTCTCTCGTTTTCCTTATGGAGAAGTTTTTACAGTTTACTTTCGGAGAAAGTCACTTTTATTTTTGGCAAGTGAATTTTCTTTCATGGTAAAGTGGGCCTCTGAAAAATGGCTTTGACCTGTTTGTGCCTCCGAAGAGGGCTTTTTTTTATTGTGCCTCTGGGAAGAGGGCTTTTTTATTTGATTGTGCCTCTGGGAAGAGGGCATTTTTGTGTGTGCCTCTGGGGAGAGGGCTTTTTTGTTTCTGCCTCTGGGGAGAGGCTTTTATTTTTTCCCTGTCCGCTGGGAAGCGGGCCTCCGAAGAGGGCATTTCACATTTCGACTCATTTGAAGTTTTATTTCAGATCGCGGTGAAATGTGTGCCTTCGAAGAGGTCTTTTAGCATTTCAACTTTGGTGAAATGGGCCTCCGAAGAGGGCTTTTCACATTCCAACACTTGTGAAGTTTTATTTCAGATCTCGGTGGAATGCGTGCCTCTGAAGAGGTCTTTTCACCTTTCAACTCGTGTGATGTTTTATTTCAGATCACGGTGAAATGTGTGCCTCCGAGTAGGGCTTTTGCCTGAAAGTTTCTTTCCTACGGTTGGATGGATTCACGGGGAGGACACAAGTTACTTGGATTGTTTATTTGCACAAACGTTCTCAGCTAGTTAACGAGTGTCCTGTGCCACCGGTCATTCCATAACTTTTTCTTGAGAAAGAGAACTTTCTTTTTTGGCAAGTCCCATTAGAGGTCTTTATCCTCCGAAGAGTTATGCCTCCGAAGAGGGCTTGCGTCTCCGAAGAGATCTTTTGCTGTTTGCTGCCTTCTCGCCCATGTCTTTTCACCATTTGTTCATATCAGCGGTTCCCTGTTATCATTTTCAAGCACACATTCCTTTCTTTTGCAAGTAGCTTATTTTATCCAAAGAAATGTACTTCATTGTTAAATGAGTTCGCAGGGGAAGACACGGGCTAATTAATCGGATGTTTGTTTGCACAAACGATCACAATTAGTTAGGAAGGGTCTACCTCTGGAGGAACCACTAACTGTTTGCTTGAAGCACTTCTTATATAGTGTTATCCCGCCTTTTTCAGCAAGGCCGTGATATCAAAAGATCGACCGAGAGAAGCAAGATAGCTCGTCTCAAAGATTGGTCAACTCAACATCTCAACAAAACAAGTTCTGTTGAATGTTTTTTCATCTAAGATCCCTTAAGGAAGGGGGGTCCAAGGGGTGCCAACCCCCCAAGGTGGGGGTGCGGGGGCAACGCCACCGCGACGATGTTCGACCTATCTTCTACTCGAGGCCAGCGCCTACAACCTAAGAAGACCTCGCGACCTAAGACATGACCAAGTTAAGCGACCTAGCGGCTTAACACGTGGAGCGACCTAAGCTGGACCAAGGGTCAACGACTTAACGGGTTAACCTATCAGCGACTTAAGGCATAAAGCGGCTCAACCGAGTAAACGAGCTAACAGGAGAAGCGGCTCAACGACCTAAGGCTAAACGAGTTAGCAACTCACCAGAAGGTCCGACCTAACAGAGTCCATGGCTCAAAGGAGTCCACGGCCTAGCAACTTAACTATGTGGCACGACCTACGACTTATCTTAGGTCGTCCACACGACCTAACTCCTTAAGTCGTCCCTGCCGACCTAACTCCTTAAGCCGTCCACACGACCTAACTCCTTAAGTCGTCCCTAACTCCTTAAGTCGTCCTGCCGATCTAACTCCTTAAGTCGTCCCAGCCGACCTAACTCCTTAAGTCCTCCCTACCGACCTAACTCCTTAAGTCATCCCTGCCGACCTAACTCCTTAAGTCGTCCACACGACCTAACTCCTTAAGTCGTCCCTACTCCTTAAGTCGTCCTACCGACCTAACTCCTTAAGTCGTCCTAGCCGACCTAACTCCTTAAGTCATCCCTGCCGACCTAACTCCTTAAGTCGTCCTTGCAGACCTAACTCCTTAAGTTGTCCCTGCCGACCTAACTTCGATTTCACCTATAAATACTCCATCAACTCCACATTCGGGGGTGGGGGGGGGGGGCTTTTCTGGATTTCAAGGCGCCTACACTCTGCTGATTTCTGGACTCTCCGAGCACCTCAACCATCGAAAATTCTTCATCAAGAGATCTACTTCATCCAAGAGAGATTCGAAGAGCAATTCACCATCAGCGTTCTAACTTCTTTCTCCGTTCATGTTGTAATTGTAAGATCGTGTTGTAATCGAGAGATCATGCTGTAAAAGTGTTGTAATCTTGTAAAAGTGTGTACAAAGAAGATAATGAAGAATGAAAAGTGGATGTAGGCTTACTAGAAGCCGAACCGCTATAAAAATCTCTATCTCTTTTACTTTTCTGCGACTTTTCTTTTTACTTGGTTTCCCGTATAAACGGGTGGTGCTTTCACTTCATCACGAGATACACCGGGTGTTAGCGTTAAAGCTAATTTTACCGTTAACATATAGGATATGAGTCTGGAATTTTTGTGGCTGAACATTCATTCGTTGAGTGATGTCAGGAATCGCTTGGTCTTATGATGGGTAAGCATTGTTTTAATGGCCTGCAATATTAAATCGACATTTTACCAATACAGTTGAAGTACTTTATATATCGAAATAAAACAAGCAGATTATAATAGTAGAGAACACAAGATTTATAGTGGTTCGGCCAAGAACTGGACGTACATCCACTTTATAGTTCTTATTATTCACTTGCACTGGCTTTACAATGGCTTTCAATACAAGAATCATACATTCATAATTCTTTTACAGTATTTCAGTAAAGCTTTTTAAGTAAAATATGGGCGCAAGTGATTGTTGTTCCAAGCTCTTGGAACTGGATCTCCTTCGACAGTTGTCAGTTTGAAAGTGCCATCAAGAAGGTTTTTGCCTATGACATATGGCCCTTCCTAGTTTGGCGCAAACTCTCCTGTTGCTGTCATGACCCTTTTCAAGACTAGATCTCCAATCTCAAAGCTGCGTTGGCGAACTTTGGAATTGAAGTGCCTGGCAATTCTTTGCTAATGGCTGCAATTCTGAGCTGAGCCTCTTCCCTTTTTTCATCAAGGAAGTCAAGTGCTTCAAGTTGCAACTCTTCGTTTTTTGCTTGGTTGAAATGAATTCTTCTATGTGAAGGGACATCCATTTCCACCGGAATCATTGCTTCTGATCCATATGCCAATGAAAATGGAGTGCGCCCAATCGCAGTTTTGTGGGTAGTTCTATATGCCTATAGTGCTAGTGGAAGCTTATCGACCCAACCAACTTTCGCTTTTTCCAGCTGTTTTTTGATGGTTGATTTGATAATTTTGTTTACTGCCTCCACTTGCCCGTTTGCCTACGGATGAGCCACTGCTGAGAAGCTTTTTTGGATCTTTAATCACTTGCAAAAATCTTGGAACTCTTTACTTTCGAATTGGGTTCCATTATCTGTGATTATCTTTTGAGGCACACCATACCAGCAAATGATATTCTTAGTTACAAAGTTTATCATCTTTTTAGAGGTAATAGTAGCTAATGGTTCAGATTCAGCCCATTTAGTAAAATAATCAACAGCAACAATAGCATATCTGATTCCAGATTTGGCGGTTCGCAAAGGCCAGATGAGATCTATTCCCCAAATAGCAAATGGTCACGGACTGACCATCTGTGTTATCTCGGTGGAAGGTGCTCTTGGGATTTTTGCAAATCTCTAGCATCGATCATATTTTCGGGCATAGCTCGCAGCATCACGATTAATATCTGGCCAAAAATACCCATAATGGAGAATTTTCTTTGCTAGAGTTTGACCACCTGAATGGTCTCCACACTCTCCTCTGTGTACTTCAGCTAGAATTGTCTTAGCCTCTTCCTTGGTCATACATCGGAGTAATGGCATTGAGAATCCCCGCCTATACAATCGACCATCTTGAATTATATATCTAGAGGCTTTCCTTAGCAACTTCTGTCGTTCTTTTGAATTTTCTGGTAGAGAACCGTTGAGCAGATATTCCATTATCAGAGTCATTCATGATTCTTTCTCTTGAGATATAGTCATAATCCAGTCAATATCCATCTCATCGGTGCTTGGAGCTGATAGGACTTCCACAGGAACTAATCCTAATAATTGAGCTTCACCAGTGCTTGCATACTTTGCGAGAGAATCTGCCTTCATGTTCTCTTCCCGGGGTATAAGGTTTATCGTATAATGGTCAAGATCATCAAGAAGTACCCAGGCTCTTGACAAGTAAGCGGGCAGATTTCCTCCTTTAGTTTGAAACTCTTTCTTGACTTGACATACAATAAGTTGTGAATCACTGAAGATCTGCAACACTTTGACATTCAATTCTTTAGCAATTTTCAAGCCGGCAATAAGAGCTTGATATTCTGCTTCATTGTTTGTGGAAGGGAATTCCAATCTCATTGCATAGCATAATGACCGCCCTTCAGGGGTTTCAAGCACAACCCCGGCTCCGGAACAGTAATCGTTTCTTGCGCCATCAACATATAATTTCCATCGAATTGGGGTATTATCAGTCATTTCTTCCTCACTATCACCTTTATCTATACATTCTGCGATGAAATCTGCTAAAGCTTGTCCATTAGTTGCTCTTTGGGGATGATAAGTGATGTCGTATTAGCTGAGTTCAATATTCCACTTCAAAAGGTGACCCGAAGTCTCAGGGCGAAATGAACTTGCTTCAGAGGTTGATCAGTGAGGACTTTGATAGGATGAGCTTGGAAATATGGCCTCAATTTTCTTGATGCAACCAGTAGACAATAGGCGAGCTTTTCTAACTCTGCCCCAGTGAATCTTTTGCTGATATAATAAACCGGGCATTGAATATTTGCGTCCTCCCATATCAACGCCACACTGAGAGCATGAGATGAGATTGCCAAATATATGAAAAGATCTTCACCATTGTCCGGCTTAGAAAGTATTGGAGGCGTTTCCATATGACGAATCAACTCATCGAAAGCTTTCTGACATTCAGGAGTCCAGTCAAAAATTTTCCTTCCTTTCTTCAGAGCATCAAAGAATGGAATGCATTTATCAGTAGCTTTGGAAATGAATCGACTCAAGGCAGCGAATTTTCCATTAAGACTTTGTAGTTCCTTCTTCGTTCTAGAGGCTTTGACTTCTCTTAAGGTAGCGATTTGAGCAGGATTAGCTTCAATGCCCCTAGCACTCACAATAAAAACCAAGAACTTTCCAGAATCCACACCAAACGAACATTTCAAAGGATTAAGCTTCATTACGTACTTCGGAGGATTGCAAACATTTCGGCCAAGTGATCCATATGGTCCATCACTTTCTTTGATTTCACCAACATATCTTCAACATAAACTTCCATAGTTTTGCCAATCTGCGGTTTGAACATAGCATTGACGAGTCTTTGGTATGTTGCCCCTGCATTCTTAAGTCCAAAGGGCATGACTCTATAGCAGTAGAGACCAACATCGGTGATGAAGCTTGTGTCCTAATGATCTGGCTCATGCATCATGATCTGGTTGTATCCGGAGTAAGCATCCATAAAAGATAGCAACTCATGCCCCGCTGTTCCATCCACCAACTGATCTATCATGGGTAACTGGAAGCAGTCTTTGGGGCAAGCCTTGTTTAAATCCGAGAAGTCGATGCATACTCTCCACTTCCCATTAGCTTTCTTAACCAGTACTGGATTTGAAACCCAATTCGGATAAGTAGACTCCCTGATGAAATTATTCTCCATGAGCCGGCCTACCTCTTATTTCAACGCTGCTGACCTTTCAGGACCCTGGGTTCTTCTCTTCTGCTTTATCGGTGTAAACTTCGGATCAATATTCAGAGTATGTACTGCAATTTCTGGGGATATTCCACACATATCAGCATGAGTCCAAGCAAATACGTCCATATTTGCTTTCAAGAATGTTACCAAGGAATTTTGGACTATCACACTAAGTTGCGAACCCACATTCACCACTTTGTTCGGATCTTTCGGGTCAACAGGTACTGGCACCATTACTTCCACTAGCACCACCCTATTTTCCCCTGCACTAGGTTTTCTAGGATCCACATCTCTTCGTGCCCTGCTATGTTCGCCAATGCAGGGTCCGCCTTGTTATTGCTACAAGGTTGATTCTTTGATGCGGACTGGGATGCCGCATCTTTTCCCATCTCTCTCTTCCTTGCTTCACGCAACTCTATTAAATAACATTCTCGCCTAGCATTCTGATCCCCTTTAATAACTCCAACTCCATTATCTGTGGGGAATTTCATAGTGAGGCACCACGGGGCGAGAATTGCCTTAAAAGCCACAAGAATTGGTGGGCCTAGGAAGGCGTTGTAGGAAGAAAATTCATCAACAATTACAAACGTCCGTTTTCGAACCACCTTTTTCTACCCCTCTCCAAGCTCGACGAACAAGTCGATAGTTCCAATGGGCTGCTTTGGTTCCCCAGTAAACCCAACGATCTTCTGAGATGAAGCTTGAACGTCGGCCATCAGAATTTTCATTTGGTCGAACATCTTCTTGAAGAGAAAATTGCAAGAAGCGCCACAATTGACAAGCACTCTTCTCACAATAGCCAGCCCAATGCCTGCAGAGATGACCGAGGGATCCATGGTTGGAGCTTCAATACCCATAGAGTCCCTGGCTTTGAACACAATATCATCATTGAATGTTTTTTGCTGCTTCAAAGGTGCAACATCTTCTAGCACAAAAACACTCTCTTCTATTGGTGCATACTTCAAGGCACGGGCATATCTTTCCATCTCGCCCCAGCTTCTGCCTGCTGGGTGAGGACCTCCTGTGATCACATTAATAACAGGCCTTTCTGATTCATGCACAACATTCCTCTCACCCGAGCTAGATGGATGAGCAGGAAGTTGCTGGCCCTTAGTAGATGAAGTTGGGTCATTTCTACTTCTCTTAACATATTGCTACGACTTGTTCTCTCTTAGTAGTTCTTCAATTAAACTTTTCAGATGGCGGCATTCGTTGGTATCATGACCGGGTTGATTATGAAACCGACGGAATCTCCCACTTTGAGTAGCTTTTCTCCGAACTCTCATCTCAGGCGGTTTAGGATATTCTACCATGTCTTTGGTAGCAAAAAAGATATTCTCCGGGGTGTCAGTCAAAGGAGTGAAATTTGAAGGTTTTGAGAAGCGGGGTTTCTTCATATCTTTCTGTTTTTTTCCCACCATTACTCTCCCTTTTCTGATTTCCGGATTCCTTTTTGGTAGGAGCAGTAGTATTATCCTTAACCACTGTCAATGCCACTTTAATCGTGGCTTGAAGGCTTTCCAAGCGCATGAATTCATCAGCTTTCTTATAGAATTTCTGTAACGACCCGCTATCCGACTCCATAGATTGACGCATCATTAATAAGAAAGAAAGGGATAGAAAAGGGAAAAGAAAGAGAAGAAAGAAGAAACAACATCAGAATCTAAACAGCGGAATGAATAAATTATATTAATAACATAAATATTACATAGTATACCACCCTAATCAGAGTTACACGGAATTTACATCACATGCTAGACAGTTATAAACACCTATCTAGTTATACAACTCAATAAAACTCAACAGAACAATACTAACACAGAGAACACACAGCGGAACTATATATCTAACGAAGAAGCCTCCTGCTCCAATGCTCCTCCATAATTCGTCAAAGCTAACCCGAATCCCTTGGCTACTCGTAAAAATTTGAGTACCTAAGAGTTTATGAAAAACAAAAATAAACTCCGGGTCAGACATGGGTCTGGTGTGAGTAATAGGTTAAGTTGCTTAACTATCAAAAACCTTTTGAAAAGAAAGGTATCACGTAAGACATCCCACACAGAAACATGGAAAAGTTTTTACCTTACGCTAACCAAAACATTTGATAGGAAATCCAGTGATATTATAATAGTGTCTAGAGTTTTCAAGTAAATATGAAATAGCCGAAATTGTTACATGATTAAATTCCAGCTACTAGCCACAAAAGTGGGTAATACAATCAAAACAGTTGGCACTTATTGGATTTTGGATTCCATACAATGGCTGGGCTACTGGGGTACCGCCCGTCACAGTACGTGGCCTAGATCACCGTACCGAGGAGTACGCCCGCTCCCCTGCAACACAAGACCGGAACCATCTCTTACTAGACAGTCCCGAAAAAGACAACCCTACAGTTGGCGTACGCTTCAAACTGCCCACACAGCCGAAATAAAAGGGAGCTCTAGACAGGGGAAAATCTTGCTCTCCAGTGGGAGCTACCCACGAAGCCTTGCTGCACCTCCCCTGTTTTAGCCATTCCCGGTTGATGAGGCTTGAGGCTACGATTACCTTTAGAGAACACATCTCTTAGAATGCTCATCGTCCACCTGACGATGTTCTGAAAGCATTCAATCCATACAAGTTCGTTCCAGGTTCGAACGAAACCAAAGGCATTATCTCGTTACACTCGTTTTGGAATCACCCTCAGAGTTAACGATAATAACCCTTGCACTCTGAATCATCATCTCGAACCTATAAGTACTATTCCGGCAAACTCATTACGGAATCACCCACAGAGTTATACTGACGTATAACCCTTACACCTCGAGTCTTCACCCTTCACATAAGATTCACGACCTATCGTTAATTTGGATCGATGTGGTTTTCGGATATCCAAATATGGAAACCCAATCCCGGTCGCATCAAAATCCAAAGCGTGTCTTTAAAGGCCTAGTTGTTTTAAGGGTTTAAAACAATTCAATTATCTATATATACAGATAGATAAATCACAGATTCACAACAGATAATCAACATTATCACCATATCAGATAAACCATATTATCATTATCAAAAGATAATCCAAATCATCATCACAATGTAACCAATGCATTTATATCACTCAACATTATTTATCTCATATCTGAGATTCAAACCAATCAAGGCAAACCATATCATCCATCCATATAAGCAATGATCTATAATCACCATTTATAAATAATTTAAAGTGAATTAAATTAACTACATAATTCAAGTTAATTTAAAGTGAATTAAATTAATTATTTCATCAATATAAACCTTGCTTACATAATCTTTAATTAATTACAAATTAATTAATTAATCATCTTACAATTAATCACCTTAATTAATCACCTTTTATTAATTATTCCTTAATTACATTTATGTAATTATCCTTTAATTAAATTTACAAATTAATTATACCTAACAAAATACAGTAATTAACCTTTAATTACTTCACAAATTAATTACTATAATTAATTACATTAATCCTTAATTAATTATATTAATTATCTTTAATCATTTATTATTGATTAATTAATCTTAATTAATCAATCTTAATTACATCATTAATTATATTAATTAATGATTTCTATTTACAATTTAATTAAGTACCTTATTTAAATTAATTACATTAAGTAATAAATCTCAATTTAAACCATAATTGTTAATCACCCTTGATTAACCTCATTCATTAATTATCTACGATTAATTTCTTTACTAAATAAATTAATTATTCATTAATTCATTTTCTCAAATTAATCCCCTGATTTATTCACAAAGTAATTATACTTAAATTACATCAATTATCAAATCACCTTCAAATAATTACATATAGTAATTACCCATTAATTAATTCTCTAAGTAATTACTCTTTACTTAATTACTTTAAGTAATTATACTTCACAAATCATTAAATGATTGTTTTAAATTAATTAAACTAAATTAATTAACTTAATCTAATCAAATTAACCTCAATTAATTACAATAAATAATTAATTTCCTTAATTACTTCCATAGGTAATTATACTCAATAATTTACACAAATGGTTATCTTTAAATTACTTAATCTAATTAATTATTAAAATTAATCACATTAAATAAATAGTTAAATAATCCTTAGTTAATGACCTTCATTAACTATTAAACAATTCATTAATTATTTTCCTAAAATAATTAACTTATTTTAATCAATATAAATTAATCATTAATAACCATTTAATTATCTCCTAATTATTTAATTAACTAAGTGTTAATCAAAACTTAATTAAATCCATTATTACTTGACTAATTAATTATTAATCATTAATTAAAAATCAAATTCTTATTTAATTAATTATTCTTAATTACAAGTTGACTATTCTAAGAATAATTAATCTTAAACCCTTAAGATTAAACCCTTAATTACTTTAAGTAATTATCCATTTCATTAATTTCTTAAGTAAATTAATTATTCATTTAATTACTCTAATAATTAAATGAAATACAAATCATTAAATTAAAATTTAACTTTAACAAGTTTTAAAATCAATTTAAAAACCTTTAAATTTAAATAATACTTTCTTATAAAAGAAATTTTACAAAAGTTTAAATCAAATACCCTTCTTAAATTTAAAACATTTAAAATTTTCTTTATCATTCTAAATTGTTAAAAATTTTAAATTTATAAAACGAAGATTCAAATTCAGATTTGAATCAGTTTAAACTTTGTTTAAACTTTGTTTATTTCTTTACATTTCACTTCCAATTTAAATTCAATTTTCTTTAAAAACATTTTTTTTTAAACAGTAAACCCTTTAAAGTATTTTAAACAATTTGAATTTTAAGAACTACTTCATTTCCAACTATGATTCAAATTAAACTTGAATCCATAATTTAAAATTAGATTTAAAACATATTTTAAATCTTTGCTAAATATTTTAAATTTAAGTTCAAATTTTGAAAACCTAACAGGATTTCTAACCCGAGCTATACATACCTCACTCGAGTCTAATTCCTAACCTACGCGAGCAAACATTAAAATAATTTGAGAAAAACTTAGAGTAACCTTATCATTTGAGTTCATTTAAACAAAGACTGTCAGGATATACAAACCCTGAATCAACTAAACCCCCGAGCCCAAACAGTAGTGACTTCGAGTTCGATACCCCCTTGCTTCGGGCTAAAATATGTGTTAACCCATACAACACTCAAGTACCCTTCTTCACGAAAATCAACAGCATATACCCATTCCCCCCTGTGCACATGTACCACCGCTACTGTCACCTCCGCCATCTCACGACCACTCACGCACGTCGCAGGTCATCATCCAACGCCAATTCGACCTTCAATCCAATTGCATAGGCTACAAATCAAAATCGAGCTTCGATCTCAAACCGGAACAGAATGGTCGAACTGCAACCGCCTAAATCTCCAAATTCTGATCATCATAGAGTCAATGCCACCGGCCACATCCACTTCCACACCTCATCTCTCTCCCTTTCAAATCTGGTAAAGCTCGATCGCTTCTAGAGTTTCACAGCGATCAAATTTTCTAACGAGCATAAAACTAGGGTTTAAATATTCAATCCCAAATTTCCACTGTCCCCATGCTTTAAACCACCTTCAACTATTTTTACCTTAAACTATAATCATCTCTCTATCACCAGAAATGATTCTGGCCAATCCAACTTTCAAGATCGACAGATCCAACTTAAAACAGAATTTCTAGTTAAACGAGAAATAACAAATTCATTTCAAACTAAAAATTCAAATTCTAGTTTTAAAATTCATATCCTTGATCATGTAACATGTTTATATTCTTAAATTAAAGAATCTGGATGGTCAAATTCTTATTTTCAAAAAGTTGTTTCTGTTGTACTTTGCATTCTCCAGGTATATTACAGGTTTATTTTCTTCAAGCAAATTTGAGTATACATATTAAAAAAAAATAACTTTAACTTATATTACTCAACCATATATTGTTTTTAAATTTTGAACCTTAACAAAGATTAAATTTTGAGTTTCATGATTTTTGAACATAACTAGAACCTGTAATCTAGAACAGGCAAAAATAAATCAACAGCAAGTATGAATTTAGAAACCCATACATATAAACAGAGAATTCTACCATATTCATTCACAAATCATGACCATATCAGAAACAATATAGAAACTATATTAACTTAAATTAGTTTAAAATAAAATGTTACTCACCTTAATTTTTGAGCAGAGCATTTATTTCTGGAAATGCTTTCCCTGATGTATACTTCCAGATCTCATTAGTATGCATGCTTTTTTTTTAAAAAAAACATCAAGTTGCTTCTTCTTTTTATGTAAACATCAAATCCTGTTTTAGTTGCAATGCTCCCTGATTTACATGCAAGCTTGAAGATATGAAAATGCAGGCTTCCAGAAAGAAAATTTGCAGGCTTAGTTGACATTGAAGTTGCATGTAGGATTGGGAATTTGCAGAATTGATGATCAGGTTGATGCATTTGAAGGGCTACAGGTAAAACTTGATTTGCATTATGAATTTCAGGTTTGGGATGATTTCAGATTTATGAATATGATTCAGAGGGTTTTGGTTTATTTTGATTAGAGGAAACATGGGTTTTTTTTAGATTTGTTTGAGAGGAAAATTTACAAACTTATTTGAACAGAAATTTTCTGTTTTGTGGAAGATGAATTCAGATTTTTAGAGCTGAAAACTTTCTCAAGTTTTTGAAGAAAAGAAGAATAAGATGAGGAGAAATGTTTACATAAACAAATTTTTAATTTAATTAAAATATAAGAAAAAGATAATTAAAGAATACACTAGCTCTAACCTTAACACTTGTCACTTTTCTTATTTTAATGGCTTACACATGTAAATTAAATGTCTTAAGAGACTTACACATGTAATCTAAGTATTTTTAATTTAAATTGGATTTAAAAACTTTTATATCTTAATTCATTATTTCTTATGTATGTATAAATGAATTTATCACTTTTAAATTTATTAAAGAGAAATCAAACAAAACAATTTATAAATAAAAGCTTATTCAAATATTTTATGTATTTATTCTTTTAAATTTTCAAACATTCAATTCAAAATCAAATTAAATTATAAAACTCCAATTGAAAGATCAAGTTATACATGTGCATATATAACTTTTATTAAAATTAAAAATAACAAATCCTATTTCTAACAAAATTTATTTATGTTTATAAAAACCTAAGTATTATCATTTTTATTTATAAATAACAAATTAAACAATATTAAATAATTTATAAATGAGATTATAAATTTCCTTTATCGCTCAATATATTGAAATCATAAGTAAATTGTATATTAAATTCTTATATAAAATTTTCAAGCAAGATCTTAAAAAGAAAATAAAACAAAGCTTTGATGTTAATCTAATTTAAATTTATTTTTAAGTCGAATAAAATATAAATCTAAACAAATAAGATTTTCCCTTAATATAAACCATATAATTATTTATTAATTTGCTTTGAAAAGTTACATGTTAAATTTAAATCGAATTTTCCAATTTACCAAATATAAATTAAGATTAGATAATTGATTCATTTATTGGTTCCCAAATCAAAGTTTATCTATTTACAATATATACAATTATATATATTATAAACAGAAAACAATTAATTAGCTTTAAAGTGATAAAATCTACCAATTTAAATATTTATTAAAAGATGATTATTAGATTAATTCAAAATTTTATTATCAAAAGTATCAAATTAAATTAAATTTATAACACAGATTATTAAATTTATATTGCCCGATTTCCGGGATATCACATTCCTCCCCCTTAAAAGAATTTCGTCCCCAAAATTTAAAAGCAAAGGTAATTTAATAATCTATCTTAAGATTTAATTTGAAACACAAGCATATATCAAACATACGCTAATAACCATAGCAACCAATTCATCCAATCACAACAAATCTAATTATCCAAACAAAATTCTGGATAGAATTTCCACGAGTTTCCCCAGTATAAATATCGGGATACTCGCCCTACAAAATCCAAACAATCAATACTACTATGCTGCAATGCTCCTATCCCACTAGATCTACAAACCTAAATAGGATATCAGACTATAAACAAGACTGACTCAATAATCACTTTCTCCTGAACTGCTGGTTCCACAACAAGAAATAAATCATACACGTACACCATCGGAGATAAATGAACCACATCGAATCCCAGTTTTCCAAACCGGCAATTCAACTTTGAAAATCAAATACCAATCCTCACAAGAACACAGAAAAGATCCAATACACCTCGAAGCTGACTTACCCAGACTTACCTAATCTTATAGCTCCATAGATCGAAGAAAACTTATCCAAAATCAAATCTCCGACTTTCGGAATCCAAATTCCTTCATCTCTTATCCACAAAACACTCTTGACAATCCTGGACTGCCTTCACCTTTCTCGATTAGCTCAACTTCGCTGATGCCTCTAGAAACAAACAGAACCAAAACTTCTCAATAGAATGATCTCCTCAAGATCAATTCCAAAACAAGAACACCAACTCTACTCCACAAACATTAGAAGAACAACTTACTTCTCCTATCCGGAAAAGATAAAACAAAAGCACTTCCAACTGCTTCCACTGCACAGCTTTGATCTGAAGTAGAAGGAAAACTCGAGCATAAACTGGACAACACATCACAGGAATATGGTTCAACAGATCCATAAAAGAAAACTCAGATATCCCATCTGATCCTTCTACTAAACTGAACCACCAGTATCACTCTTATAATCTAGTCTATAAGAAAACTCAGCCTCCAGGTACGGACAAATTTCTCATTGCTCAAGAGAACACTCAAACTATCGCAAGACACTTTTTCGATCAACCAGTCCAATATCCAAAGAAAATTGTTCTCTCTTTACCAATCAGAACAGTCTATGCTTAACTAGCCAATCCATCAAAGAAATGAATCCACTTTGCTGCTTCTGAACACCACCTCCAGAAAAATTTCTAACCAGAAGACCTTCTTGTCAGCACAGAACACTCCTTGCTGTACTATTGACATCGACGCCAAAGACTTCCTAATCTAAAATTCTTCGAGAAATTCGGACCTCAAACTGGACAGAAACATCCTGCTGAACCCAGCCACAACATCGAAGCAGACATTCTTCCTAAACTTGTTCCAAAGAAAAATCTTTGGACTCATCCATAGTCACCGTGTCTTATCACACAGCTATTACTTCCTAAGGTATCGAGATACCATCATTTCCTTCTGCCCAACAGACAGATCCAAATTCTACTCATCCAATTTCAAAGATAGATTCCGAATCTTTACAGGTTACCTTCAGAGATCGATGAAATCTCTACACTCTGCTCAACTCACTCGAGACGGTATTAGGTCTACAGTCTCGACAAATACACTTCCAACCTCAAGCATTCAAATTCCAACCAATGGTAGTAGTCGTGTTACACACCCCACTACCTTATCTACCTTCATAACTTATATTGGAAAACCTGAACGGGTAGCCCAACAGATAGGTATAAATAAATAAATCTATATATCTAAAAATTACAAACACGCTCTCTCAAGAAAGACACCACTACAGAGCCTAGGTATTCACATAACCTAATGCTCTGATACCACTGTAACGACCCGCCATCCGACACCACAGATTGACGCATCATTAATAAGAAAGAAAGGGATAGAAAAGAGAAAAGAAAGAGAAGAAAGAAGAAACAACATCAGAATCTAAACAGCGGAACGAATAAATTATATTAGTAACATAAGTATTACATAGTATACAACCCTAATCAGAGTTACACAGAATTTACATCACATACTAGATAGTTATAAAAACCTGTCTAGTTATACAACTCAATATAACTCAACAGAACAATACTAACGCAGAAAACACATAGCGGAACTATATATCTAACGCAGAAGCCTCCTGCTCCAATGCTCCTCCATAATTCGTCAAAGCTAACCTAAATCCCTTGGCTACTCGTAAAAATTTGAGCACCCAAGAGTTTATGAAAAACAAAAATAAACTCCGGGTTAGACATGGGTCTGGTGTGAGTAACAGTTTAAAGTTGCTTAACTTTCAAACGCCTGTTGAAAAGAAAGGTATCACGTAAGACTTCCCACACATAAACATGGAAAAGTTTTTAACTTACGCTAACCAAAACATTTGATAGAAAATCCAGTGATATTATAATAGTGTCTAGGGCTTTCAAGTAAATATGAAATAGCCGAAATTGTTACATGATTAAATTCCAGCCACTAGCCACAAAAGTTGGTAATACAATCAGAACCGTTGGCACTTATTGGATTTTGGATTCCATACAATGGTTGGGATACTAGGGTACCGTCCATCACAGTACGTGGCCTAGATCACCGTACCGAGGAGTACGCCCGCTCCCCTGCAACACAAGACCGGAACCATCCCTTACTGGACAGTCCCGAACAAGACCACCCCGCAGTTGGCGTACGCTCCAAACTTCCCACACAGCCGAAATAAAAGGGACCTCTAGACATGGGAAAATCTTGCTCTCCAGTGGGAGCTACCCACGAAGCCTTGCTGCACCTCCCTGTTTTAGCCATTCCCGGTTGATGAGGCTTGAGGCTGCGATTACCTTTAGAGAACACATCTCTTAGAATGCTCATCGTCCACCTGATGATGTTCTGAAAGCATTCAATCCATACAAGTTTGTTCCGGGTTCGAACGAAACCAAAGGCATTATCTCGTTACACTCGTTTTGGAAACACCCTAAGAGTTAACGACAATAACCCTTTCACTCTGAATCATCATCTCGAACCTATAAGTACTATTCCGTCAAACTCACTACGGAATCACCCACAGAGTTATACTGACGTATAGCCCTTACACCTCGAGTCTTCACTCTTCACATAAGGTTCATGACCTATCATTAATTTGGATCGATATGGTTTTCGGATATCCAAATAAGGAAACCCGATTCCGGTCTCATCGAAATCCAAAGTGTGTCTTTTAAGGCCAAGTTGTTTTAAGGGTTTAAAACAATTCAATTATCTATATACACAGATAGATAAATCACAGATTCACAACAGATAATCAACATTATCACCATATCAGATAAACCATATTATCATTATCAAAAGATAATCCAAATCATCATCACAACGTAACCAATGAATTTGTATCACTCAACATTATTTATCTCATATCTGAGATTCAAACCAATCAAGGCAAACCATATCATCCATCCATATAAGCAATGATCTATAATCACCATTTATAATTAATTTAAAGTGAATTAAATTAACTACATCATTCAAATTAATTTAAAGTGAATTAAATTAATTATTTCATCAATATAAACCTTGCTTACATAATCTTTAATTAATTACAAATTAATTAATTAATCATCTTACAATTAATCACCTTAATTAATCACCTTTGATTAATTATTCCTTAATTACATTTATGTAATTATCTTTTAATCAATTTTACAAATTAATTATACTTAACCAAATACAGTAATTAACCTTTAATTACTTCACAAATTAATTACTATAATTAATTACATTAATCCTTAATTAATTATATTAATTATCTTTAATCACTTATTATGAATTAATTAATCTTAATTAATCAATCTTAATTACATCATTAATTATATTAATTAATGATTTATAATTACAATTTAATTAATACCTTATTTAAATTAATTACATTAAGTAATAAATCTCAATTTAAACCATAATTGTTAATCGCCCTTGATTAACCTCATTCATTAATTATCTACCATTAATTTCTTTACTAAATAAATTAATTATTCATTAATTAATTTTCTCAAATTAATCCCTTGATTTATTCACAAAGTAATTATACTTAAATTACTTCAATTATCAAATCACCTTCAAATAATTGCATATAGTAATTACCTATTAATTACTTCTCTAAGTAATTACTCTTTATTTAATTACGTTAAGTAATTATACTTCACAAATCATTAAATGATTGTTTTAAATTAATTAAACTGAATTAATTAACTTAATCTAATCAAATTAACCTCAATTAATTACAATAATTAATTAATTTCCTTAATTACTTCCATAGGTAATTATACTCAATAATTTACACAAATGATTACCTTTAAATTACTTAATCTAATTAATTATTAAAATTAATCACATTAATTAATTAATTAAATAATCCTTAGTTAATGACCTTCATTAACTATTAAACAATTCATTAATTATTTTCCTAAAATAATTAACTTATTTTAATCAATATAAATTAATCATTAATAACCATTTAATTATCTCCTGATTATTTAATTAATTAAGTGTTAATCAAAACTTAATTAAATCCATTATTACTTGATTAATTAATTATTAGTCATTAACTAAAAATCAAATTCTTATTCAATTAATTATTCTTAATTACAAGTTAATTATTCTAAGAATAATTAACCTTAAACCCTTTAGATTAAACCCTTAATTACTTTAAGTAATTATCCATTTCATTAATTTCTTAAGTAAATTAATTATTCATTTAATTACTCTATTAAATGAAATACAAATAATTAAATTAAAATTTAACTTTAACAAGTTTTAAAATCAATTTAAAAACCTTTAAATTTAAATAATACTTTCTTCTAAAAGAAATTTTACAAAAGTTTAAATCAAATACCCTTCTTAAATTTAAAACATTTAAATTTTTCTTTATCATTCTAAATTGTTAAAAAATTTAAATTTATAAAACGAAGATTCGAATTCAGACTTGAATCAGTTTAAACTTTGTTTATACTTTGTTTATTTCTTTACATTTCACTTCCAATTTAAATTCAATTTTCTTTAAAAACATTTTTTTTAAACAATAAACCCTTTAAAGTATTTTAAACAATTTGAATTTTAAGAACTACTTCATTTCCAACTATGATTCAAATTAAACTTGAATCCATAATTTAAAATTAGATTTAAAACATATTTTAAATCTTTGCTAAATATTTTAAATTTAAGTTTAAATTTTGAAAACATAACACGATTTCTAACCCGAGCTACACATACCTCACTCGAGTCTAATTCCTAACCTACTCGAGCAAACATTAAAATAATTTGAGAATAACTTAGAGTAACCTTATCATTGGAATTCATTTAAACCAAATCTGTCAGGATATACAAACCCTGAATCAACTAAACCCCCGAGCCCAAACAGTAGTGACTTCGAGTTCGATACCCCCTTGCTTCGAGCAAAAATATGAATTAACTCATACAACACTCAAGTACCCTTCTTTACCAAAATCAACAGCATATACCCATTCCCCCCTGTGCACATGCACCACCGCTACCGTCACCTCCGCCATCTCGCGACCACTCGCGCACGTCGCCGGTCATCATCCAATGGCAATTCGACCTTTAATCCAATTGCATAGGCTACAAATCAAAATCGAGCTTCGTGCTCAAACCGGAATAGAATGGTCGAACTACAACCGCCTAAATCTCCAAATTCTGATCATCATAGAGTCAACGCCGCCAGCCACATCCACTTCCACACCTCATCTCTCTCCCGTTCAAATCTGGTAAAGCTCGATCGCTTCTAGAGTTTCACAGCGATCAAATTTTCTGACGAGCATAAAACTAGGGTTTAAATATTCAATCCCAAATTTCCACTGTCCCCATGCTTTAAACCACCTTCAACTATTTTTCCCTTAAACTACAATCATCTCTCTATCACCAGAAATGATTCTGGCCAATCCAACTTTCAAGATCGACAGATCCAACTTAAAATAGAATTTCTAGTTAAACCAGAAATACCAAATTCTTTTCAAACTAAAAATTCAACTTTTAGTTTTAAAATTCATATCCTTGATAATGTAACATGTTTATATTCTTAAATTAAAGAATCTGGATGGTCAAATTCTTATTTTCCAAAAGTTGTTTCTGTTGTACTTTGCATTCTCCAGATACATTACAGGTTTATTTTCTTCAAGAAAATTTGAGTTTACATATTAATTTTTTTTTAAATTTAACTTATATTACTCAACCATATATTGTTTTTAAATTTTGAACCTTAACAAAGACTAAATTTTGAGTTTCACGATTTTTGAACATAACTAGAACCTGTAATCTAGAACAGGTTCAAAAATAAATCAACAGCAAGTATGAATTTAGAAACCCATACATATAAACAGGGAATTCTACCATATTCATTCACAAATCATGACCATATCAGAAACAATCAAGCAACTATATTAACTTAAATTAGTTTAAAATAAAATGCTACTCACCTTAATTTTTGAGCAGAGCATTTATTTCTGGAAATGCATTCCCCGATGTATACTTCCAGATCTCATTAGTGTGCATGCTTTTTTTTAAAAAAAAACTTCAAGTTACTTCTTCTTTTTATGTAAATATCAAATCGTGTTTTAGTTGTAGTGCTCCCTGATTTACATGCAAGCTTGCAGATATGAAAATGCAGGCTTCCAGAAAGAAAATTTGCAGGCTTAGTTGACATTGAAATTGCATGTAGGATTGGGAATTTGCAGAATTGATGATCAGGTTGATGCATTTGAAGGGCTACAGGTAAAACTTGATTTGCATTATGAATTTCAGGTTTGGTATGATTTCAGATTTATAAATATGATTCAGAGGGTTTTGGTTTATTTTGATTAGAGGAAACATGGGTTTTTTTTTAGATTTGTTTGAGAGGAAAATTTACAAACTTATTTGAACAAAAATTTTCTGTTTTGTGGAAGATGAATTCAGATTTTTAGATCTGAAAACTTTCTCAAGTTTTTGAAGAAAAGAAGAATAAGATGAGGAGAACTATTTACATAAACAAATTTTTAATTTAATTAAAATATAAGAAAAAGATAATTAAAGAATACACTAGCTCTAACCTTAACACTTGTCACTTTGCTTATTTTAATGGCTTACACATGTAAATTAAATGTCTTAAGAGACTTACACATGTAATCTAAGTATTTTTAATTTAAATTGAATTTAAAAACTTTTATATCTTAATTCATTATTTCTTATGTATATATAAATGAATTTATCACTTTTAAATTTATTAAAGAGAAATGAAACAAAATAATTTATAAATAAAAGCTTATTCAAATATTTCATGTATTTATTCTTTTAAATTTTCAAACATTCAATTCAAAATCAAATTAAATTATAAAACTCCAATTGAAAGATCAAGTTATACATGTGCATATATAACTTTTATTAAAATTAAAAATAACAAATCCTATTTCTAACAAAATTTATTTGTGTTTATAAAAAGCTAAGTATTATCATTTTTATTTAAAAATAACAAATTAAACAATATTAAATAATTTATAAATGAGATTATAAATTTCCTTTATCACTCAATATATTGAATCATAAGTAAATTGTATATTAAATTCTTATATAAAATTTTCAAGCAAGATCTTAAAAAGAAAATAAAACAAAGCTTTGATGTTAATCTAATTTAAATTCATTTTTAAGTTGAATAAAATATAAATCTAAACAAATAAGATTTTCCCTTAATATAAACCATATAATTATTTATTAATTTGCTTTGAAAAGTTACATATTAAATTTAAATCAAATTTTCCAATTTACCAAATATAAATTAAGATTAGATAATTGATTCATTTACAAATCAAACTTTATCTATTTGCAATATATACAATTATATATATTATAAACAGAAAACAATTAATTAGCTTTAAAGTGATAAAATCTACCAATTTAAATATTTATTAAAAGATGATTATTAGATCAATTCAAAATTTTATTATCAAAAGTATCAAATAAAACTAAATTTATAACACAGATTATTAAATTTATATTGGCCAATTTCCGGGATATAACAATTTCTCAAGCGAATTCGGTTCTTTCATCTTCAGCCACTTCCCAATTTCGCTTGATTTGTCCATTGCCCTCATCAAGTATGTCAAGACCATCCGTGGCTCTGCATTGTCTACTTCAGCCAAAGCTATGTTGAAGCGGTTCAAGAAAGATCTAATAGATTCCCCAGGATTATGTTCCAGGCTTGACAGTGACATAATATCCTTTGCCTTTGAAGCGTACAACCTGTATTGCTCTTTAAACCTCCGAGTCAAATCGGTAAACTGGTCAATGGATCGGACTAGAATCTTTGTGAACTAAAGTAAAGCCACGACTTCCAAGTATACCAGAAAGTACCGGCATTTAATCTCATAAGATGCCGTGGCACCAGTCATGTGCCAATCATACTTATACAGGAACTGATTAGGGTCGCTTGTTCCCTTATAAGCCGGGATGGTAGGAGGAACAAACTTCCTTGGGAATTCCGCCTTCAGAATCCTTTCCGTGAATGGAGTTTTGCTCGGAGCGAATCCCCATTCCTTTTCATCTTCATCCCTCTGCAAGCTTTCTTTCATGATTTGTCGCACCATGCCCGAAAGATATTCCTCATCATTTAAAGGATCTGCAGGACAGACTTCGGCCATTTTCTCGGAAGTTTGTCTGGACAAACGTTCGTGGAGAGTTGGTTGCGGTCTCGATCCTCCAGCTCGAGGAGGTGTTTCTTTGGCGGGGCTAGCTGCTCTTTGAGGAATATTCCTCTCTTCAGGATTATGAACATCATCTGCAAGGTTTTCTTCACTATTCACCGGTTGACGGTTGGCTTCGAGAAATGCATTTAACCTTTCAAGCATTAAAGCATTCTGGGTCTCCATCTGCTGGTATAACCCAGATACTGCGGCATCTAACTCCGCTCGTGTAATTCCAGCACTTGGTGCTGCTTGACTTGACGAAGGAGAAGTGGCAGTATTCTCATGGACACTAATAGATCTTGTAGATCCATGCTTTCTTCCAGGAGCCATTATCTCTGATAGACTTCTGGTTCTGAGAGAGATTTTTTCAACAAACTTTTGCGAAGCAGTGATGAAAATAGCCTGAGTTGGGTTCTCAATGAAGCACCAAAAATGTTAACGCTTAAAATTGAACGCTAACACCACGGTGTATGTAGAGATTAAGTGAAAGCACCACCGGTGAATACGGGAATTAGAAACAAGTAGAAAAGTCACAGAGAAAGCAGTAAAAGACAACAGTTTAATAGTGGTTTGGCTTTAGGTTAAGCCTACGTCCACTTTAATCTTCTTTATTGCTGAATCAATTATAACTTTACAACAATCTTCGATTACAGCACTCATGGGACAAATAACTAGAACTCCGATGTAGAAGAAGTCTTTGAATCCATGTCGGTTGTGTTAGATTTCCTCTTGAAGTTTGTTGAGATGTCTTTCGTGTTTAAAGTGTCGAGTGAGTCGAGAATTCAGCAGAGTATCGGTGTTCCAAAAATGAGCCGAAAAGATCCTCTTTCAGTTGGAGCTAGTGCTGTATTTATAGGGAAGATTCTGGACTGGGTCGTAGGTCGCGAACGACCTAAGTGTAGGTCGTAAGTCGCGAGCGACCTAGAGGACACGGCATACGGCTCAAAAGGGTAGCACTTGGTTTCTTCTGAGTGAGTCGGTAGGTCGTGGGCGACCTAGGCTAGATTGTAGGTCGCAGTTTACGGCTTAACAAAGGCTTATTTGATCATTTGTACACTCTGGCAAGTCTTAGGTCGTGAACGACCTAAGGAGAAGATGGCATATGAAGTTATCTCGACCTTGTTTAACTCGTAAGCAACCTAATGTAGGAAAGTGAAAGCATGCAGTCCTCCTATGTTTTAATACGCTAGGTCGCTAGGTTATTAGGTCGCTCACCCTCCTGTAAGTCGCTTGAGTTGTTTCGTGCTGTGCCGCTTCATGCTTGAGTCGCTAGGTCGCTCAACTGCCTAGGTCGCTGAGCTTCTTAGCTCGCTGCATAACTTCTTCCCTGTTAGGTCGTTTCATCCTTAGGTCGCTAGGACCGTTTGCTAGGACCGTTCTATACTTAGATCGCTAGGACCGTTCTGTCTTTAGGTCGTTAAGACCGTTCCATCCTTAGGTCGCTAGGTCGCTTATGAAGTTAGGTCGCTAGGTCGCTCAAAAGAGGGGTTAACACGCTTCGTACCTCAATCGAGGATACGAAGTGGCTTCCTCTCAATAGTCAGATTAGGCTCAGTATCCAAACTATTAAGAGTAGAAGGCTAGATAATAAGAGATAAATCATGTAGACAGCGATGAAGGTGCAACACATGGAATACATTATGTACTCCAGCGAATTTCTCGGGCCAATCCATACGATAAGCAAGAGAACCAATCCTTTCCACAATGCGAAAAGGGCCGATGAACCTAGGAGCAAGCTTCCCTCTCTGCCCAAACCGAATCACATTCCTTAAGGGAGAGACCTTAAGGAAAACTAAATCACCAATAGAAAATTCCAAACTCCTCCTACGCCGATCCGCATACTTCTTCTGCCTATCCTGAGCAATCCTCATCTTCCTCTTAATCTCCTCAACCTTCTTCGAAGCTTACAAAATTATATCAGGACCATAAACCAAGCGATTACCGGATTCAATCCAGCAAGATGAAGATCGACAAGGTCTTCGTAAAGAGCAGCAAATGGGGACAACTTAATACTAGCATGATAAAAGATAGAATGAGATAGATAAAAATCAAGGTAAGATCAAAATAGAAGACTGAATATATGCCTGATAACAGTTGTTATAGGCGAATTCAACAAGATGGAGGTGATCTTCCCATGATCCGCCATAATCCATAACACAAGCATGAAGAAGAACCTCTAGAATCTGATTCACTCTTTCCGTTTGACCATCGGACTTCGGATGGTAAGCAGTGCTTAGATTCAAACGAGCGCCCAAAGAATCCTGAAAAGCCTTCCAAAATTGAATGGTGAAGTTAGGATCCCAATCACAAACGATGCTGATAGGAACATCATGGAGACCAACAATCTCCCTCATATAAATCTCAGCCAGACTAGAAGAAGAATGGTAGATTTGACCGGAATAAAATGAGATGGTTTGGTCAATCTATCCACAATAACCCAGATGGTCTCATTTTCCCTCCTAGACCTTGGCAAAACATCAATAAAATCCATGGAAACTTGTTCCCATTTCCAATTGGGAGTCTCCAGCGGCTGCAACAAACTAGGGGTCTTCTGGCGGTCTGCCTTGACTTGCTGACAAGTCGCACACCTACTAACAAAGATAGAGACATCACGCTTCATACCCTTCCACCAATAGAGCTTCTTCAACTAATACATCTTCGCCACATCAGGATGAATAGAAAGTATGGATCGGTGATGCTCCCGAAGTAACTCTTCCCTCAAACCATCAACATTTGGGACACAAATCCTATTATTAATCCTTAAAATCCCTATATCATCAATTTGGGCTCCACCACCATCAGGACTGCTACCATCAACCATGCTATGAACACTTCCCTTCATATGCCTAAGCATCTCATCCTCATCCTGCTTGGCTTTGTTATGCTCCACAAGAGAGGTAGAAACGACAAGTTGACACAACACAGCCTTCTTCCTACTCAAAGCACCCACCATAACATTAGCTTTCCCAGGGGTATAGTTAATGTCAAGATAATAAGAAGCAAGGAATTCAAGCCACCGAACTAGCCTTTGGTTCAAATCCTCCTGGGTGAAGATATACTACAAAGACCGATGATCAGTGAAGAGCTCAAATTCAGAACCCAAGAGACGCTGCCTCTAAAGCTTCAAAGAAAAGACTACATCAAGCAACTCTATATCATGAGCAACATAATTTGCCTCATGAGTCTTCAACTGGCGACTAGCGTAAGCAATCACCCTCCCATCTTGCATCAATATAGCTCCCAAGCCCTCATGACAAGCATCTGTGTATACCATTAATCCCTCATTTCCATTCGGCACGGTAAGCACTGGTGCAGAGGTAAGCTTATTCTTTAACTCTCTGAATGCTACTTTACACTCATCACTCCATATGAACTTAGCATTATTTCGAGTTAAAGAAGTGAGAGGTGCAGAAATCCGAGCAAAGTTATCAATGAACCTCCGATAGTAACCGACAAGGCCCCGAAAACTATGAATATCAATTGTAGTCTTAGGAGTTTCCCAATCCTGTAGCAGAATAGGGAGAAATAAGTACCCCAAAAAGATAGAATGATCAAATTAAGGAAGGAGATGGAAGGGAAAGACTTACATTGATCGCAGCGATCTTGACTGGATCAACATAAACTCCATCACTAGAAACAGTATGCCCGAGAATCGAACCTCCTCTTCCCAGAAATGGCATTTAGAGAATTTAGCCTTCAACTGATGATTTCTAAGAGTCTCTAGAACATATTTCAAATAGGATTTATGCTCTTCCTTAGACTTGGAGAAAAAAAGGATATCATCAATGAAGACTAGAATAAACTTATTAAGCACATCAGGAAAAACCCGATTCATCAAGTCAACGAAGAAAGCAGGAGCGTTAGTTAAACCAAAAGGCATAAATAACCATTCATAAAAGCCATTGTCAATATGGAAAGCAGTCTTAGGAATGCTTTCCTCCACAACTCTAAGCTGGTGGAAACTATTGGCAAGATCAAGCTGAGAGAAAGCAGTAGCTCCATAGAGCTGATCAAAAATATCATTAATGCGAGGCATAGGATATCTGTTCTTCATAGTGAGCTTGTTCAACTCCTATAATCAACACACTTCCATAGAGAACCATCAGACTTGGTGACGTAAACCACGGCTGCTCCCCATTCTGAAAAGCTAGGTCTGATCAGACCTTTAGAGGACATGTCCTCAATTTGCTTCCTTAATTCGACCTTCTCACAGGGTGCCATTCTTCTGGGTGGAAGAACTACACTGAATAAATAAAACTGCCAACAAAATCCTGAGGCAAACTACACTGAATAAATAAAACTGCCAACAAAATCCTGAGGCAAACTACACTGAATCTCCAAAGAATTACCAAAGTCATCCTCAAGAGAAACGGTTCGAGAATTACAAGAGATACGGGCATCATGCCTATTCAACCAATCACCCTAAGCAATAGATTAAAAGCATCAAAACCAAGAACATAGAAGTCGCCAGAAAATCGATAACTATCATGGAAGAGTTTCACATTCTTAAAAATCTTACTAAGGTTCGCAGGACCACAAATAGGATTTGAAACACATAAAGGCACTGAAGGAAACTCGAGGAAAAGAAGATTCTCAAATTTATTGCAAAGATCAATCGAGATAAAGCTATGAGAAGCTCCAATATCAAACAAAATAGGAACCAAAAAAACAGAGAAGTACCCTGAAGTGTATCTTGGTTATCACTGGGAGCAGGAGCAGGTGCATGCGGTGGAGCTGGAGAAGATGCAGAAGTCACAGCAAAAATAATTGATGCCTTGCCCTTCTTCTGAGAAAGGCAGGCCTTCTTGAAATGTCCAGGCTGAAGACAAATGTGGCAGAGGTCACGCCTGGCGAACTGAGCTGGAGGAGGAATAGCAGCACCCAAGGTCGGACAATTATTAGCATAATGTCCCTTCTGATCACATTTGTAGCAAGTAATGGCAGATAGGTCTACAGACTGCCTTTGAGATGAATAAGATGATCCTAACCCTGGAGCCTTATTCCAATTATTCTTATGATGGTAGAAGTTGGAATTCCTCTTCTTAGAACTACCAGAAGAAGACTGAGATGGAGCAGAATGGGCAGCTGGAGCATCTTTAGAGGTAGTATTCTCATATATAATGGCCATGTTCATCAGAGAGGTGAAAGGACTATGCATGTGGGCTATGAGGAGATCATAGTACTCCAAGCGTGGACCAGCAATGAACTTCTCATTCTTCTTGAGAGCAGTGTCTATCAGATTATGGCGATACAGCGATAGATCAATGAATTTCATCTCATATTCAGCAAAAGACATGTCACCTTGCTTCAAATCCATGAATTCTCGATACAGTTGAGACTTTCCTGCCTCGGGCATCCATTTCGCAAAAAAAGCATCCCTAAAGCATGATAAGAGATATAAGGTAGACTTAAGAGGAGAAAACTGAACCAAGTTTGAAACAATAAAAGAGAAAACCTAAATTGTTCCTAGGAAATATTAGCCTCAGCGGTGTGAGCTGTAACATGCAGCCACCAATCCAAAGGTGTTCCTTTTAATTGCTTAGCCGTCAACTGACGTTGCTGGGCATTAATGATCTCAAGACCGGAGAAGATTCTCTCCAAATCCCTCAAACACTGTTGAGCTTCAATAATGCTCTCAGATCCTATGAACTTGGCGCCACCAAGCTCGGTGCATTCTTTACAAAGCTTGGAGAACCTAACTGGGGCAGCCTCACATCCCCTACCTCTTGCATTCCTACGATCCATCCTGAAAGATCAAGAATGAATTTTTAGAACAGAGATAATTGAGAAACAAAGACAAGATTAGATAAAACAAGATAAGGTTCAGCGGGAATTGAATATCCTGAACAATGAAATTTCCAATAAGGTGGATAAGCAAAGGAATAAGTTAGAAAAATTTGCAAAGTGAGAAATTTTTTATATCAATATACTCTTTTAAAATCCTTGGAAAAATCGTTTGAAAAATCTTTTATACTTTAAAATGTGCTCTCTCACAAAGAAAGAATTCTAAGATTGATTTTACTCATTCTAGGGTATTTCTACCCTATCTCTAATGAGTTTTTACTCCGCAGGATAAGGTTTGCCTAAAACCTGGCTCTGATACCAAATGTAACGACCCACTATTTTGGACTATTCAAATCGATAATAAATCCACACATGTCAGACTTGAAAGTTTCAAAACAGAAGATTGTAATATAATTTGGAGCAAATAAAACCAATCACAGAATCAAAGGCACAGAAAAATCAGAATAACTCGCAGCGAAAATAAAATAACTATAGTGGTTCATGAATCCACTACAAACTCAAACTCAAACAAGAACAAAAATACGTAGTCTGAAATAAAATACAGTTCTGAAAACAAATATAGTAGGAAATCCCAAATACATATGTCTCAAATAAATGAGCTGAAATGGAAATGCTGAAACTGAAATAGACAACAACTTGATAAGCAGATAACTCTAGAAATCTCTAGCTTCTAGATGATAGATCCAAGCTAAAATGTAACACTCAGGCTGACCTAAACATAAGAAATAAACAAAAACACTCGAGTCCGGACATACATACTTATACAGTGTAACCTAACTCAAGTGAACTATAATATAAAGTACAAGTAACTTAAAGGATGCTTGAGACCGCCCATCCTCTAAGGATCCGCTAAACTATTTACTATGTGTAGTATTTCGCTATTATAATAGTGTCTATTAGTAAAACAAAATTACTTTAAAATAGCATTAAGGGGTTACCCATATAGCCCTTAACAATAATAGTGCCAATAGTCTATATAGTACCGTAATACCTCCTGATCGGGAGACTATCAAAGGGTACTCCATAGGTACGACAAATTTCAAACTCATACAAGACGCGATAGGGTAGGTGACACGACACAACTAGGCAATGCTAGGGTAGATATACCAATTACGCTTCCGGATCGGTGGTAACGCGTAGCAGCTACTGCTGCCCACCGCGAACAATACTCCTAAAATCAAAGGTGCACACCGATCAATCACAAAGTAATGGAATGGCATATGAAGAAGTCTGTCTGATCAAAGGTGCTGCCTCAACAGCCCGTCAATCGCTCATGTTTTAGCCACCTTATGCCAACTCACGGGAGTCAGGTCCACGTATATGCCTCAATAGAACGTCGCCACCATCCAACTTCATTTTGGAATCTCCACCGCGTAAACGGTTATTGAAGTGGTTTTCGGTATCGACAGAGAATATTCCCATATCTGATCCCGGTCTCTTTAACAACCAACGTTATTATTACCTATGGTTAAAAATTTCAAAAATAGTTTATATTTCATATCAAAATACTTTATTTTAAACAATGCAATAGTGAAGTTATTATGCCTACTAATCAAATATTCAATCCCCAAAAGTTTATACCTTTCTGAGTTCATTTATTCAGTTAAAACTACAGAACATTGAAATTTCAGCTTTTCACAGCACTTAGAAAATTTTAGCCTTTAGTTCATTTGCATCAACTACTGCGCTTACAAAGTGCTGTAATATCCTTTACAACATATTTTAAGTTAACTTCAGAAATGATAGCATTTTTGAAATGCTGTTAATTAAATTTTCAGATTTCAATACAATTTCAGCAACAATTAAACTTCAATTTGAACCAATTTAACTTATAAAACCATATTTTTCCACTCAAAAATGTTCATTTAAATACCCTTTAACTTATGATTTTTATAAAGTAAATTTCATTAATAAATATCAAATTTCTCAATGATTCACTTATTAAAGTCAATGTACAATTTTCTATCCTTTTGTATTTACTTTGAACTTTAATTTAATTTACCATTTCAGAAATTAAACTACATTTCCATCTTATTTTCTTAACTTAACTTTAGTTTTTAAACCAAATTTCACATTTCCAAGTCAAGTCATATTTCAAATTACACTTTTTAAGTATTCATTTATCTAACCATTTTAATTAATAGAAAACTCAATTACACTTTATTAACCTACTTTAAGTTCAAATTCAAATAAAATTATCATATTTTATTTACTTTACTTAAATTCCATTTAAAAAAATTACAAATTTCAAAATAAATTATACTTCAAATTTCAACTTAACCATTCATTTATTAACATATTTAACTTGTAGAAAATCACTAACACTTTATAAAAATAATTTTTAATTCAATTTAAATCAAAATATTATAATATATAATTTTAAAAATACTAAAAACTTCCACAAAAAATATATATACAATAACCACGGGTCTATAGAGTATTTTCTAACCTAGGTCAAGTGATGCAGATAATATATCAATTCAATCTGTATTTTACAAGGAAAATCTGGGTTCTATCCTTTCAAACCCGCAATCCCAAGTTAAATAAAATAAATAAAAATCGCTTAGGCTTATTATTTCAGCCCATAACGATTTTTCCTTATTCTAAAGTCCGTTCGGGTATGTATCATTTCAACCCTTAGTAATTCTATTCTACAGGGAACTTGCAGTGTGATAAGAAGAAATGAATAAATTGTATGACAGCATATAACATAGCAGATGATGTGACAAGTTTATATCAAGGTTTAACATCATATAATTCATGTCGCAGGCAGGTATAACATGATATAAAAAATCTACAAATTTACTTGCTATCAATTTATAATTCTATAAGTATGAATGTTAAGTGTGAATACTCACCTTTTTGACATTAGAGATTGATTCAAAATAAAAATACCCACACACCGCAAAACGAGGAGGCACGCTAAGATTTGAGATGAGGTAGCAACCAAATTTAGATCTTGTAATTACAATAAATAAAGCAATATAAATATATACTCAACAAAAATTAGATCGAAACAAATAAGAAATTAAAATAAAAAAATAATAAGATAGCTTGACCGTGCTTTAACCACTCAAGTGCACGGCTATGGTGGTGTTAAAGGCTCGGGGATGGGTCCATATAGCGCAGCTAGCTTGGAATTGGAAGGGGTAGGAGTTACAACATGAAGAATACAAAGGGGCAAGGCCAGTAGGTGGAGTTTTGGTGCATGTAGGCTCGGCCTACATTATATTGGGCTCGGCCATGATCAGGTCAGAGGTGTGGGGTGATGGATAGGTGGTGCAGTCAAAGGAAAGGGTGGTGGTGAGGTGATAGGACAAGAAAACGTGAAGGGGTTTGGCGAATGGATGGTTTTGTCATGGTTATTTAGATGTGGAGTTTTGGCCTAGGTTCTCACGGCCTGGCTTTGGGAGGAGGATGTGGTGATGTAGGCCGTGGATGGGAAGGTGGAGGAGGAAGGTGGCGGCTAGAGGAGGGATGAGGCCAAATTATGCATGGCAAAACCAAAAAGAAAAAGAGAAAAATGAAAAAGAGGGGAAGAAAGAAGGAAGCCATGACTCACCAAAATTTTCAGGAGATGAGAAATGAAGACTTGAGATGATTTTTTCTCCTTCAAGTGAATGATAAGAGGCGGCTAGGTTCTTTTAGATACACAGCTACAATTTAGGAATAAATATGGTAGGAAAATTAAAAGGGTGGAAAATATAAAGGCAAGAAATCAAATGAAACGTATGCCTATAGTTAAACAAGTAACGTATCTTAATTGATTTGTTACTTATCCGTTTTATAAAATATATGCCAAAGAAACAATTCAATAAGTAACACACCGTTTATATAAATACCATAGAAAATAAATAAGAAAACGGATATAGAAACATATAAAATAAAACGTATAGATTAATTGCATTTGATATAGAAACATATAAAACAAAACGCATAAATTAATTGCTTTTGATATAGAAACATATAAAACAAAACGATAAACTAATTGCTTTTGATATAGAAACATATAAAACAAAACGTATAGATTTATTGCTATTGATATAGAAACATATAAAACAAAACGTATAGATGAATTGCTTTTGATATAGAAACATATAAAACAAAATGTATAAATTAATTGCTTTTGATATAGAAACATATAAAAAAACTTATAAATTAATTGCTTTTGATATAGAAACATATAAAATAAAATGTATAAATCAATTGCTTTTTACAACGTTGTATGTTACTTAATTTACAAAGTACATATCCAAATTATATGAAACAAAAGCAGAATGGATGTTTTAAATATATACAGTTTTAAATAAAAGATTAGAAGTTAAAATTTAAAATTTAAAATTTCAATTAAAGTCAAAGTTTGACCCAAAATCTAAAATTCCAGAAATTGTTTATATTTTATATAATTGGGCAAATAATTTATAACCACTTCCAACATCATTCAGGAAAAATCTCCAAAATTCAATTTTTAAATAATTAAACACCAAAGTTTTAAATAAAATGAATTAAAATACTTATAAATTTTTCTGGTTGTTACACTTTCCAGTATCACCGTGCACCACAACGTCGTGTGCACGCATGCCCCGACCCCATCACCTATTAATGAAACCAGTTTTTGACTTCGCCATCGCTTTGCTCTACTTCTCCTCCTTGCAATGCACACCACCGTTCTACGCTCAATCTCCCCAGATGATTTGCGTCCATAAGCTCCTAATCAGACCTCATCAGTTCATGATCCACTTTAGGGTACCTCTCACTCCCAAATTCGATCAACAAGAGCTCCTCAGCACCATGAACATAACGCTACCCATGCTTCATCCCAACTCCACCTCCTCGTCAACCAATCTCCAAACCTAGTATGGAACGACAAGGCTGAACATCCCGAACTATGATCGCAATCTTCCATATAGGTAAGGAATTGAAGGCCTACTCTTTTCGAGATTAAAGATTAAAGGTCTTGGAATTTTCAGGGAGTAAAATGCTTAGTATTGATTTTTAAAGATGGAGTTAGTTTTCTTTCATTGAGCAGTTTGATTTTGATGGATCCAAAAAAAGAAGGGAGAAGAGAATGCATGCACTAATTCGAATTGTTGGGGTTGACTTATATTTATTTTTAAATTTCCGACATCTCGTCGTCTAGGTTTTCTTTCGAGTACGGTCCTCGAACGACCAAACAATATACGGTCGCGCTTAGAATAGGGACCCGTGTAACAACCCAGAATTTAATCACTAAATAAATGAATATTTGAATATATTTAAAAAATAGATGAATGGATTTTTATTGATAAACTTATTTTAAATATCTACTGATGATGATAAAATCGTTTTCAAATTTTTTTTAACAATAGTTTAGATAAAAATAGAAAACCTGACAAGAAATTGTCTCATGCAATATTAATTTTTCATTGGTTAAAAGTTATCCAAAATGTCATAACACTATTGTAAACACTTATGCACACACTACAAACTATTTAACACGATGAATACGTGTATAAATGCAGTATATATTTCTCACTTATGTGTATGTATATATATAAGATAAAAGGAGATTTTATAAATAAAATCAATATATATTAACATATAAAAATATATTTTTTTCTCAACACAAAGGACATGGATCATGTCATGAATAGTTTCATGAGGAGGAGTTGTTACATAAAGTGGGTGGAAATAATGGGAGGGGAATGGAATGCATGCATGTTTATGCATTTACTTCAAAGCACATTATATTTTTAATATATTTTCTTAAGCCTATAAATACTCCTTCCATTTCATAATTTCCATTTTAGAATCTCCATCTTCATCTTCAAAATTCCTAAGAGCTTGAGAATGCATCCATGGCCTCTCTTCGTAAAATTTAAAGTGTGGAAAATCACTTCTTTCCACTCAAAATCTCTTCTTGAGTCCACTAAACCACTGTTACATACAATACAACACCTAACTTCCAAATTACAAGAACCCAACCACCCAAACTCCCATGGCCGATCCTAAACTTCCCTATGGTTGATCTAGGTGATTTTGGCCTTAAAGTACTTAGTTTGCCAAATTCTAGCTCATATTCAGGTTTTAGCAAAAGCTTCCCTTGAATTAGTAAAGTTTTGATGATTAAAACTCTTATTTTTGGAAAATAAAACAACTTGATTTTGATGAACTATATATTGTAAAAATATAGTGTACATTGTGTTGATATATTATATTGGTTTAATGGCATATGGTTATAAGTTTATGGTTGAGCTTGAATTTGTGATTTAGATGTTAAATGTTATGTTTTGATATGGATATGGGAATGGTTGTTTTATGATAAGATGGTAGTGTGTTTATGAAACAAAAACCAAGTGTATGTGATGTAAATATTATGAAGTTAGCATCCTTAAATGTCACAAAGGACTTGAGATCCGATTTGAAAAACAAAAGCTTGTTTTCTAATTTTGGATTTAGTAAATGTTTTCCAAGTTTTCTCATTTAGTTTAAGTTTTCAAAAACTCTTCCATTCATGTTTTCAAAAAAATTCATAGCAAGTATTTAAGTTAGATAATCACTTAGAAAATAATTCTAGAGAACTGCGCTTATAGCGATAGTCACTATGGATGCAGTACGACAAATTTCACGATTTCATATTTTAAAATGTTTTCTTTTGAATTTGTTCTGAAAAATCATTTCAAATCGATTAAGTAATAAGTTAAGTTTGTTGTTAAAAAAATTATTTACTTAACTAACTTATTTAATTTATTAATTAGGGTAATTTTAATTAATTAATTAATTAACTAGGTAATGTAATTAGTGTTTAAGAAAAAATTAACCAAGTTAGTTATTTTTAATTTAGGAAGTTTTAAATCGTAATTAATTAAGATAAAAGGAAATTAATTTTTATTTAGTCAAGTTTATTTACAGTAATTAATTATTTAATCAGAGTTAATTATTTATTTAATTATCGTTAAAGGTTAATTATCTAATTAATTAGGGCTTAAATTCTTAAATGAATGTTTTTTAATTGAAGTTTAATGATAAATTAATTTTTAATTAATTAAGGTTTAAATTATGATTTTGATTAAGATAAGGTTAATTAAAGTCTAATTAAGTTTTTAACTTATGATTAGTTAAAGTTTATTATTTACAAGAAGTGTCTTAAAACTCTACTATTTATTTATTTTAAACCAACTTTCTTACTAACATAAATTATTTTCAAACCAGAGGATCTTTTGTCCATGCTATTAAGTAGCCAACAAAATTAAAGTAGTTATAATAAAACATAGACACATTTTATTGAAAGTAAGTCGACTTGTATTTATCACAAATACCATACTTTGGGAACATGATGAATACAAAGGAGTAAATTTCGATAAGCGGGCCATGATAATCTAAGCATACGAAACGCATGTTCATATGTAAATCTTTACACCCTAATAGTGAAATGGTCCACTATAAACAACTTGACCCTTTTAGATTATCGAATGTTGGTTTGGAGAGAACCGGAACAGATTGTAGTTGTTATCTGAAAAACCAATATGAACCAGCCCAAGCGTTCATAGTGGAAATAGTGAAGGCAAGGTTCGAGATGAAGACTTTGAAGTGCAAGAACTATTTGCTACTAGCCCTGGAGGCAATTCAAAAATAGATGTATTAGAAGTAGCACCTTCTTTTTGTTCATCTCCGGAAAAACTTGTATGGATGAATGCAGACATTGTGTCAACATCTGGAAGGTGATGTAGCATTCCAGGTGGCAGTGCTCTTGTAAAGGTAAATGTAGCCTCAGGCCTCATCAATCGAAAATGACCAAAACAGGGTATGCAGCAGGGCTATATGGATTGCTCCCATTACCGTACGTCATCATCATATCTAGAATCGATATTTAACCCATTTTATATGCTCTGGTACGATTACTGATCAAAACTGTGATGGTGATGTATTCGGTACTACTAGTCAAGCGGTAAGTCATTTCTATGTAGCAGGGGTATGAGATGTTCTTGCCAAACCAAAGTGTATTTTATCTAGATGTGAACCTTTTGAAAGTAGTTCCTTACCTGGTCATGTAAGGAACCCATTCTCCTATAAGTGTCATGTAGACTTAGTTGTATCCAAATATGATGAAATGTGAGATGAAAGCATTTTAGCTATGTTCTATTTACTCAAAAAACCTTGACATTATGATAATAGCACTGAAGTTTTATAAAAGTGTTGCGGTTATCGTAAGTTAAAAACGCGTTGTGTTTATATGCCGCGTGGTCTTACGAGATACCTTTGATTTTCAAGTTGTTTTATAAAAGAAAAAATTATGTTGTTTTGAATTTACTCACACCAGACCTATGTATGACTTAGAGTTTATTTTATTTTCCCTAAATGCTTAGGTACTTAAATTTTTATGAGTAGTCAAGTGATCCAGGTTTCTTATGATTGCATTTTAAAGGAGCTGGAGTAGGTGGCTTCACTATTAGCTAGTTATTATCTTATTTCTCTATGTATGTATATGATCCGTGTATTTTGTATGGGCAGGTAGTTATAATTGTCCAGTTGAAGGTTGTAATGTAATGAATCTAATGTAATATTATGGTAGTGACTATGTAATATCCTATGTTATCTATTATATGTTGTTTTGATTCATGGTGAGATTCTGTGGTTGTTGAGTTCTTCTTATCTTGAGTTTTCTTCTACCCTTAATAGCTCATCTTTCGGTGTAAGAATTGCGGTTCGTTACATTTGGTATCAGTGCTAGATTAAGCAAACACCTAGGCTTTTGGTTTGGGGTCAACTTAAGAGTACGTATTTATAAATTTTATTTGTGTGTGTGTGTGTTGGATAGATCAGCTTGATATTTTTGATTAGTACCCTTCTTTCAAGATTTATCTCTTCTAAGTATTCCAAGAATTATTTTACTATGTCCAGATAGTAATAAATGAGCAACAGACGACGACAAGGTCGGGGAGCATGCAGCACTGTGAATACAAATGGTCAATACCCAAATCCTAAAGGAGTTCGGATTGTTGAAGCGCCAGCACCAGAGCAACCAAGAGTGAATTTCGCAACCTTATGCAAGTATTACACAAATCTAGGAGGGAAACATTTGAAGGTACCAAGTCTATCATGGAAGTGCAAGCTTGGTTGTGATCTTGCAAATTTTTTAAGGGTCTCAATTTACTGAATGAACATACAAGGTTCTTAGAAGCATGACAAGTGCAAGAGGGAGCAGCAGCTTGGTGAGACTCGCTTACTGTAGATGTTCCAGAAGAAGAGTTTTCATGGGCCTAATTTAAAGAAGTTTTTGTTTTAATGTGAAAATCTGACGCTAACACTCCGGTGTAGATTGAAGTTGAGCGAAAGCACCACCCGTGAACACGGGAACTAAAGAACAAGTAGAGAAATCACAGAAAAAGCAGAAAAGACAACAGTTTTTATAGTGGTTCGGCTTAGGGTAAGCCCAGGTCCACTTTAACTCTCTTTATTAGTGAATTTGGTTACAACTTTACAACAATCTTCAATTACAATTCTGATGAGACAAACAACTAGAACTTTGATAGAGAATAATCTTTCGAATTCATGTTGAATGATGTAGATTTTCTCTTGGAGATCGTAGTAGTGTCCTTGGTGTTTGGAGTACTTGAAGTGTTGAGTGAGTCGAGAATTCAGCAGAGTATCGACGCTTCAAGAGATCGGCCAAAAGTCCCGCCGCTAGTTGGAGTTAGGGCTGTATTTATAGGAGTGGTTCTGGGTGAAATTCAATCTCCAAGTCTTAGGTCGCGCACGACCTAAGGTAGGTCGTAGGTCGGCCACGACATAAGGAATCACTTGTACTAGCTATATCAGAACTTGCCCTGAATAAGTCACCAGGTCGGCAGCGACCTAAGAGATGGGATTCGACTTATCTTGATTGCATTTGGTTCTCTTCTGAGCAAATTAATAGGTTATGTGCGACCTATTATAAGTCGTGTGCGACCTATTATAGGTCGTGAGTCGTTCGGGATTTAGGTCGGTAGGCTGTGGCATTGCTTAGGTCGCATATGCTTGAGGTCGTTAGATCGCTGACTCCTTAAGTCGTTAGGTCGCTAACTCCTTAAGTCGTTAGGTCGCTAACTCCTTAAGTCGTTAGGTAATTTTTCCACTTAGGTCGGCAGGCAGTTAGGCCGCTAGAACCTTTCCATAGCTAGGTCGTTCGCCTGTTTGTCTCGTTAGGTCGAAGCCTGTTATGAACTGTTAAGTCGTGAACTAGAACGTTGAGCTTGATAGGTCGCTTACTAATTGAGCTGTTAGGTTGGAGCTTCCTATAGGTCGTTAGTACCTTTTAGGTCATTAAGTCGCGTAAGTCTTAGGTCGTTGAGTCGCGTAAGTTTTAGGTCACTTCAGAAATAGGGGTTAAACACTTGCCACTCGAAGTACAGGCCTATGCCATAGGTCATGTGCTTCGATCTGACTTAGCTAGGTCGTGAGCGACCTAAAACTTATATTAAGTTGCGTGCCTATTCATATTCCCCCTTTTTGCCCCATATAAATTTGCTAGGTCGTGAACTCCTCCGCACTCTACTGCTCCAATCTCCCATTGCCATTAACGAATTTTCAAGATTCCAAAAGCAAATTCAACTCGTTCAGTCACCGATTCATCTTTACCATTATATATCGTAAGTGACTCTGATCTCCATCCCACCATAATCACCATTGAATTATGAATCCCCATTTTTCGATCGTAGTTCAATTCCATGTGTCGTGCTTCATTTTGAGTGACTGTTATAGTCGACTTTTGATCGTCGTTTGACTGATTTAGGAAGGCACGGAGATGTGTTGAATCTATGATGGATCGGGGATGTTTTGCATTGTTTTTGAAGTTATCAGGTGGTATGAAGGGATGGTGAATTTCATGAGGAGGACGGTGAATTTCTATGTGCAGTTGGTAATGGGTTATCGGGTTGCAGTATGATGAGATGGATTGCGTGAGGAGGAAGTTAGCGACTCAGCAGATCTGGGCGACCTAAAACTTAGGTCATGCTGGGATTCTCGCGACCTAAGACTTAGGACTTGACTTGTTTAAACGGCAGCACAACGACCTAAGGAATTCACGGCTTAATTTCCTTTTTCTGTGGCATGGACATTAGGTCGTGGGATGAAGTTTAATTGCCTTGAACCTTTTTATTTTGCATAGTGCGACTTAAGATCCCTCGACCTATGTTAGGTCGCCAGACAACCTAGGACTTTGACGAATGCCTATTGCTTTGAACTGCTGGATTAGGTTGTGACCTATCGAATTAACGGCTTAATCTCTTGCGGCATAGGGTCTAGGTCGCGACTGAGTTAAGACTTAAATGATTTGCATCGCTTTATCTTGAAGCCTTTTCTTTCACATGCTCTACGACCTGTCTTAAAGCATAATTTCAATTGGAATGCTCGACTTGAACTGCTCAACTTGAACTGCCTTATAGATTATCTCTAATGCTAATAACCTGTTAAACATAATACTTGCAGAAAACTGGGACAAATATACTGCCATTGACTGCCCACATCGAACGACAAATTAGTCGATAAAGAGTAATCAACTTAAATGAACTGTGTGAACGAAATGCTGTAAACTAATGAATTCAAGTGAAGTATTAAAGAAAAACTAAAATAATCATTAAAGCCGATTTGTTTGCATTAACACTACACTTGAGCTTTAAACAAGTTCTGAAATCTCATAGTCGACCAATTGTCAACTAGTTTAATTTCAGTTATGTTTGCTTTCTATTTTTGTTAGTTTTGCACAACACTTCACACTTTTTAGGAAACGTGCACCTTCTTATTTGAATGTCTAGTTCCTTGTATAGAATGACTTCTCAACATGGAGAAACAGAATCTGCTGAAGAGACTTCCCCAATCTCTACTCCATTGGTTAATCCTCCAGAGAGAATTTCAACCACGTTGACATACGAAGTTTTCCGCCAACTATGCGCTTTGTTTGGCATTGCTGAAGAAGATGCCATTCTTCCTGAGAGAAGCGATACTGTCGATATACCACCTTCTGGTTTTGTAGCAGTTAATCGTCAAATGTGCACGAGTGGAGCTATCCCTCCTTTCAACGACTTTCTTCAACGGCTTCTTCTCCAACTAGCTATCTCCCCCTTCCAGCTGCACCCCAATGGCTATGCTATTCTGATGGGGTTATGTGTGCTATTCAGAAGGACGCTGGATTGCCTTCCGAGTTTTGATGAAGTTTGCTATTTGTGCACGTTTGCCAAAAATAAAGACCATCCCTCCATCATTCTTGTGAGAAGCGCTAGGAACCGTAAACTAATAATCGGCCTTCCTGAAAGTGCTCACGGTTTTCTAAGTCAATTTTTCTTCGTTCGCTGTCCTTCGGGATTCTATGCTATCTGGAGAGTAGGAAGTAAGAGCATTTATCTTTGTTCCTGATGTTTTTCTCTAAGCTTTTCATAGCCTGAGTTGTCAAATGTTAACTTCGCCTTTTACTTTTCAGCGCTTCCTCCTCCTTCTAGGGATTCCAGTCATAAACCAACTTTTGAGAGGCTTATGGCCGTGCCAGTTGAGGAGAGAAGCATTCAATTTTTGTTGAAAGACGAATTTTTGCATCAGTACGGACTTTTGCATACCTCTCGCTCTACACACCCTCATGAAGTCCAGACTCCCCAACCTAAGCATCGGATGCCCCAGTTTCTACCGATGCACCCATACCGAAAGAACATGCCTCTGAGGCTTCTCTAGTGAAGTGCTCCACTTCTATTGATGTCGCGGGGTCATCCGGCAAACTTGCCCTGGTCACTGAAGAAAAAGAGCTTCAGGAATCTCCTCCACATTCGAAGAAGTCTGGTGACGAAGAAGCTGGGAAAACAAGCCTTGTCAAATAGAGTGGAGACGACACTTTCGAAGGGTTGAGCGACCTGTTTGTCACTTCACAGGAGCTCTTTAAAGACGACCCCATCACCTCCAGGGTTTTTTCTTCAGTAGTTGAGGCGACATCTACTCTGCAACAAACTCCGTCGACTCAAGAGTTGACGTTAACTACTACTCCTACGATTACTCCGCAAACAAAGAGCGGTTCATAGTTTGATGCGCGTAGCTTGAACATCACACACACTTAGAATCTTTCGGCACTTTTACACTCCTAACTCTCTGTACTTTGAAGATTCTAAAATTACACTTCTTTTCTCTGAAAACTTTTAAGACTTGTCTCTTCTTTTTTATTTCAGATTCTCCGATGGGACGTAGCAGCTCCTACTATGACGACTTTCAACGCTACGGGAGGCGTAGTCAGTATGATTATAGGCGCTACCTTCCCGCTCACAGAGAAACCGATGAAGAGAGAGCCGCTCGAAAGGCTCAGGAGAGAAGGGCTCAAGAAGAGCGTTATGAGAGGAAAGAAAGGGAGGAGCACCATGATTCTTCCCATAAAGGTGACGATTCCCACAAAAGAAAATCCCATGATGACCGGGGAAAAAGTCATATGGTTGAGGACCCAAGTAAGCGTGCTCGACACAGTGAGAAGCATACTTCTACAACTCCTGAAAAGGTCACTACCCCCATCTCACTTGACATTCCTTCTGGCTCTCCTGCTCTCGGGAAGACAGACATTCAAACAATAATCAGCAGGCCTAAATTCCAAGTTGGATCAGGCCCGGCTACTCTGCAAAGCCGGTTCCCGCACTGGTGCCTGAAGGGAGTGCGGTTCGATCTTGACCTTATTCCTATCGACATGCCTGCCATGCTGTGAAATCTCGATGCCGTTAGGCTTGATATTGAAAGGATGTCGAACTGGCAAAAGCTTGTTGACGAGCTTCAAAGGGTCAACCATGTGAATATAGAGCCATGCTTACTATGGAGAATGATATGGCCGAATGGCAGAAGGTTCTCGAGCAGCACGATACCGAAATGAGGAGCATCGCTACTTTCAATGAGGAGCTTGAGGCAAAAGTTGAGGAACTTAAACAAGAGCTTGCTACTTGTTCTACTACATATACTCAAAAAGAAGAAGTACTTCAGAAGCAAGCTCGCGATGCTCACGCAGCTCAGCGACATGTCGAGGCACAACTTGAAGCTGAGCAAAAAACAGTGGGAAGGTATCGTGCTGAGGTTACAGAGTTATAGGAGAAAGTCAACTCTCAGGAGGCGGAAATTCAAATGCTAAAGCTTCAACTTTCCAGGACTGAAAGAGAGCGCGATGAGGCCGTTGCCGGTAGAATTGCAGCTGAAGAATCTCACGAGGCAACGAAGACCAACATCAGCTCGACACTGTTTGACTTTTACCTGTACAGCATCTTGGGGCATGGTAGTCTCGCCTTCCTAGGCCCCAAATATGAAGTTACATTGGCTGAAGTGTGGGAGGTTGCACTTGACATGCTTGGTGGTAAATGTTTGCACAAAAAATGGACAAACACCTCAAAGTCGTATGATTTAGTTGATTTTACGTTGTTCTTAGCGGTTTGGGCGATTTATGCAAATATATAAAAAACAGGAGCTAAACTGAGAAAAGACATGCAGATTTATAGTGGTTCGGCCAGAACGTGCCTACGTCCACTTTATATGTTATTCTCTCTTTTCTTTCAGATTACAAGTACAAAGCTTTGTATACAAGTATATGAAAGTTGTTTGAAAGTTCCTTCCGTGCTTGAGCTCTCAAACTTGTCTGCCATTGTTGTACCCCTGCCCCTCTATTTATAGAGTGAGGCTAGGGGCAGGGGTCTTGGATGTATATAGCTGTTGATGGGCCTGGGCTGAAGCAATCTGGCCTGGCATATCTGGTTCGGCGAAGCTTGGTTCGGTGATGTGTGGAGGGGGTTGGTTTGGCATGGGTTGGTGTAGCCTTGGACCGGTGAAGCTTGGTCCGGTGGTATGCTGAGAGGCTTTGGTTCGGTGTTGAGTTGGCTCGGTGACGAGTGTTAGTTCGGCAAGAGGATGTAGTGACGTTGGTTCGGCAGGTGGTGGTTCGGTAGGTTTCAGGTATGTGGTGGTGGGTTTTGGACCGGTGATGGTGGGTTGGTTCGGCAGGCATGGCCGAAGTGGTTGCTTCGGTGGTACGAGGGAATGTTGTTGGACTGGTAGTGCTTCTTTCCCTTGATTCGGTAGTGCCTTTCCTTGTTGGTCCGGTGGTGGTGTAAAAGCACCCAACACATGCCACCCAAAGTGGGGCATATGCCAGCATATGTCGCACTTTTGTTTCCTCGTGGATTGGATAGCTACATTCGGTTTTGAGTGCCGAACCATTAGGTTCGGTTGTCCTGTGTACGTCTATAAATAGGGGCTACACCCCTTCGTTATTCCTTACCGAATCAGAGAGAGCCGAACCAACTTGAGTGCCGAATCAACCTTGTACCGAATCAACCTCGTGCCGAATAGGTATGTTTCTCTTTTCGCCGAATGGGCTTGAAAATTTTACTACCGAGTGAACATTTTCCAAGTGATGCCGAATGGACAATTGTCGAATGAGTTCGATTATTGGGAATGCCGAATGAGTCTTTAACCTTTAATGCCGAATGAAACTCGAAAACTTGACCACCGAACGGAACTTGATAACTTTTCGTTTATATTCCCGTACTCCTTGTTCTAATACCATGTTTTTCTTGTGTCACAGATAAATGTCTCGCAAAGAAGAAACTCGATCAGATAGAAAGAAGTCCAAGGATAGAGAAGAGTCTTCTTCCGTGCCCCCAGCCCAACCAGGACCGGCGTAACAAGGACCTGCCCCGAGGTCGTTAGTGGATGGGTATGGTCCCCAAGAGCTTCTGAACTCTCCTCCCGATTGCTTTCCGAGCTCCCTCAAAGAGGAACAGCTTGATGTCATTTCTCGTTCCTTCGGGATTGACAGGGCTCTTATGCTGTTGCCGGGAGAGGGGGTTATGCCATATGACCCTCCGGAAGGATACTTTGCATACGGCAGATATCATTGCATGTGTGGTGCTATCCCGCCTCTCAACGCTTGGATAGTTAGCTTTATCACATATCTGAAGGTGGCTCCATTCCAGCTTCAGCCTAACTCCTACGCCATTCTGGTGAGTCTTTTCGTCATCTTTCAGAGGAAATATGGGCGTCCCCCTTCCAACTGGGAGATCTGGTATCCGTACAACTTGAGAGGCTATAAGAAGGGGTCTCCATATATCAGCTTGGGAGCGGCCATGCCCTTCAAGCCTGTTCTGGATTTGTACTCGAAGTTCAGTATGTTCAAGAAAGAATGGTTTTTCATTAAGGATGACTCTGTTTCTTTCCGCCTTTTCACTTCCAGGTGTAAGTTGAACTTCATTTATATTTTCCTCGTCCCGATCGTAATGCTTCATCTTATAAGCTTTTATTTCTTGCTAGCAACAGGTGGCTTTGCGGTCATGGAGAATGGTTCCTTGGCGCGGATGGCTGCTGAAATAAAGGTCATTTCGGGAAGGGATAGGTCATCTTCCTACCTGATCAGGAATGCCACTCTCCTGGAGTATAACCTGATTCTGCCACGTCAATCTGTGGTTAAACAGAGAGATACAGCCGAGGAGAGGGCTGCTAAAGCTAAGGATGGGGCTACTGCGAAGAGTAGCAAGAGGAGACCTTTCTCGATACCTCCAGTCGTTGGGGGAAATAAGATTAAGAAGTCTGATGGACCCTCTCGCAGCACATGTCCAGACATTCTGGAGGAGGAAGGTGGAGAGGAGGAAAGAGACGAGGAGGAGAGCGGAGGAGATGGAGAAGGTGAAGGACAGGGTGGTAGTGGTGTCGGGGCTTTGTCTTCTGAGCAGGCAGGGGAGATCCAGGAGTGGACGGATGATGCCTTCCGCTAGGCTTTTGAGGGGTTGGAGGAAGGATCAGCCTCGGTGGAGAAGGCAAAAGAGGTTGACAAGACTGGGGCTGGTGCCGATCCATTCTCTAAGAGTTCTTCAGCTAAGGCGACTCCAGCGATTCAAGGTGAACTTTTGACTTCCGCAGACTCCATTTTTGATAGGGACTTAGGAATATTTTATGGTTCGCTTCCATCCTGGACTGAGATTAAGGACTTATTGCAGTATTATACTCCTCCGCAGGGTTTGTATAACAGACGTGCCTTCTCATTCTTTTTAAGTTAACAGATTTCTTGAATTATGGACCCTTGTATGTTCGTAACACTTGTTCTCTATTACAGGGGCAGGCGAGGTGGCCAAAACTTCAGACGTTCGACACAGCCTTGAACAATACAAGTTACTCAGAGCCTCTGCCAAGCCTAAGGCTCCCACTAGTCGTCCAGGAGACGTAGTTAGCTACCGTCCTCTTCTTGGGGTCATGGAAGAGAGTATTCAGAAAAAGAAGAGGAGTCGCTCCTTATTTGAATCTTCACCTGGTCCGCAGCTTCCACCTCAACCTATCCATGATATCACGGAGGAGGACACTGAGTATATTCCCTCCCCGCATCCGTCTGAAAATCCTTCCGTTACTCGTATCGATCGTCCCGGCTTGGCTCATAATCCATTTGCGGGTCACCCGGATCTGGGTTCCAGTGCTCAAGATATTTCCTTTGACAAGGTTACTAGTGAACATCTTCTCGCTGCAATCCCATGGTACGGGTGCTTGATGAGGCTAAGTCATTAGACCTCGATTTGCTTACTACTCGGATTGCGACCATGGGGAATGAGGCCAAGGCGATCATCGATCGGGTGGCTGAGGAAACCAAGAGGCTAATGGAGCATCACGCTCGACTGGCCAGGGCTGGGGAGGAAATCGGAAGTGCAAACATCCGGTTGCGGCTACAGGTTTCTGACCAGGCCAAACAGCTTGCCGATCAGGCTATCCAGATATCCCAGCACGAGGCGGCCTCCCGACGACTAAAGAAAACCATGGAGGAGGCTAGCAAGGCTGAGTTGCGAAAGATGGAGGCCGCCTGCAAGGAGCGGATTGACATAGCTATTGCTACGGTGGACGAGGTTTGGAGGGCGGATCTCGAGCAGGTAGAGGAGCTATCTGGGAGGCTTGAGGCTGCAGAGCTTGCTCAGGCCAGGCTAAAGGAAGAGATAGAGGAAATGAGAAGGACTCTCCAGGCTGACCGCTTGAGATATCGATCGGAGAGGGATGTCGCCGTTGCTAAGTTGCTGTCTTCCGAGGCCCGGGTAAGGGAGTTTGAGGAAAATGAGGGGATGATGGATGAGATGTTGCAGGATATGTATTTCCATACCTGGAAGCAGGGTAATCTATCCTGGATGGATGATTATCCCCGGATCATGGCTAGGATCTATCTTCGGGCTTTGGAGGAGGCCAGGGCCGATGCAGATAAGGAAGGTGGAGCGGCATTCAGGATGGACATGGTTACCGCCCATTTCTCAAAGGAGGAGAAGATAGCGGTGAAGGAGGGGATGCGACTACTTGCTGCGGAGGAAGCTGATGTGCAGTTGGGGGATGAGGACCAAGAAGCGGGTGTTGGTGAGTTTTCCCTTTTTAGCTTTTCATAACTTGATCGTTCGTTGCCGGTTTAATGGGCTCTTTTTCTGAATTGGACAGGTGGGGCCTCTGGTCATCATGCTGGGAGCTCCGATCCTGCAGCTGGTTCTTAGGTGTAGTGAGTAGCACTAATGCGGCTAGTTATTTTATTGGTCTGCTTGACATTCCTGTATATGCTAGTTCAAAACATTAATGTACTTTTGAGCTGTAATTATGTCATTGAACGACTTTATATAAGTTTATAACATAGACTGATTTTGTTATATTTTGAATGCTGTTATTATTTTGATGTGCTGCATAAGAAGTATAACTATGCATATGCCTGTGATTCAGTTGTGTTTGATGCTAAGTTTTTTGCTCAAAGTATAATTTTCTCATTTTGCAACGTAAATGTGATGTGTGAATATGAATTGCAGCTATGCATTAATGTATAAAAGTAGAAGGTACCGCCCTTCATGTTTCGGCTGTGGACGGCAACTTTGTGTGCCCTGTAAGACTAAGTACGGAATGCTGTTGAGTGTCTCGTCATCCGATTGTAAGTTTTTGTTCCCATTAGCAAGCGTTCCCTATTTGATGTCTTGTACTTTCAAGCATCGTTACGGAGAATAGGAGAAAAGTTTTAAATGAAATGGAAATATAGGAAAAGTAAAACTTCCAGTCACGGAAGGCCGTCGATGTGCTTAAGTTCGTGGCAAACGGGTTTTGTAGTCACTTTCCCTAGCTGTGGGTCTTCGAGACATTTGTCACCCATCTTACGCCTCTGCGAGGAGTTTTCTTTTTTACCACAGCCGCACTTAAGACACATCGGAGCCGATCGCGCACAGTAACTACCCGGGCCATTATGGCCCGTAATCGTGGGTATTATTCGATTTACTATGGCCGGCTAGCGTGGGGGCCGATCGTCAACTGTGAACTGCCCCTGGCTGGCCACACCTTATGTTGGGGCTTATGATCGGTTCACAGTTGCCGGCGAGCTGAATCGCTGTAATGAGATGCCATGGCATAATCAGCCTTCTCTGTGGCTTATACTCGGCTTATTACAGTCGGCTTTAAGGGCCGAGGAAAACAATGAGTTAACTCGCGGTAGAGGTATACCGGAGCAAAGTGTCTCATTGGCGAGGGCATAGGATCGCAGCTTACCTATTAGATTCTGTCCAGGTGGAGTTGTGTTGTGAAGTTCTGAATTGAAATGTTATCTGCAAAGGATTTTGCTCAACAACAAAGGATAAAGCTTAACAAGTGGCCAAGATATAAAGGAACAAGTTAACAAGAGCCAAGTTTTTTAAAGTGGTTCGGCCACGAAAATGCCTACGTCCACTGATTCTCTTTGTTAATTCACTTCATATGGGCAGCACAAGTTAAGAAAAGTATCGACGGAGGTGTAGGATGTTCCATGCCCTCTGGAACACCTCTCCGTCCACTGTTGACAAAATATAAGCTCCGTTGCGGAGATCTTTATGAATTACATATGGTCCATCCCAGATCGGATCCAGCGCTCCTGGGCGCGGAAAGACTCGCTTGAGGACAAGATCTCCTTCTTGTAAGCTGCGATGTTTGACTTTGGAGTTGTATAGTGCTGCCACTTTTTGTCTGTGAGGTGCTGCTTTGAGTGCTGCATCATTCCTTCTCTCCTCAATTAGATCCAAAGACATGTGGAGGAGTTCTTCGTTTTCTTCTGGGTTGTAGTGGATCCTATGGTGGGAAGGCACAATAGTCTCAACTGGGAGCATTTCCTCTGATCCGTATGCCAAAGAGAAAGGAGTATGCCCTGTTGATGTTCTGAAAGATGTACGGTAGGCCCAAAGTGCTGTAGGAAGTTTGTCCACCCAAGCGCCTTTTGACTTTTCAAGCTTCTTCTTAATTAGAGTCTTGAGAATCTTATTGACAGCTTCGACTTGTCCATTTGCCTGGGGATAAGCCACGGATGAGAAGCCCTTATGAATTCCGTGCTCTTGGCACCAGTCGGCAAATTCCTCGCTGTCAAATTGAAGCCCGTTGTCTGATATGATTCTGAGTGGAACCCCGTACCTGCACAGAACGTTTTTGATTAAGAAGTTGATAACTTTAGTTGAAGATATTTTATTCAGAGGCTCCGCTTCCACCCATTTGGTGAAATAGTCAACTGCCACTATAGCATGTTTGACCCCGCCTCGGCCCATCGGCAGTTCTCCAATTAAGTCGATTCCCCATATTGCGAAGGGCCAAGGGCTGGTCATCTGAGTAATTTCATTGGTTGGTAGATGAGGAATCTTAGCAAATCTCTGACATTTGTCGCATCTTCTGACGAAGTCTAAGGCATCTTTGTTTAAAGTGGGCCAGAAATACCCATATCGGAGTATCTTTTTTGCTAGGGTTTGCCCTCCGGTGTGGTCTCCACAACTTCCCTGATGGATATTGGATAGAATTTCCTTGGCTTCCCTTGCAACAACGAACTTCAATAAGGGGTTAGAGAAGCCGCGCCGATAGAGGATGCCTTCTTGCATTGTGTAGCGGGAAGCTTTCCTTAGAATTTTCTTAATTTCATTTTGCCCGTCAGGTAGGGTGCCGTTTTGTAAGTATTCTCGGATAGGGGTTATCCATGTTTCTTCTTCGGTTTGCAGCTATCAGATTTACTTGCTCGAAACTTGGTGCCAGCTGTTTTGAGATGGTTAATGCTCCGAAAATAGCGATGTTCTTCATGCTACCTTGTTTTGCTAGTTCGTCGGCCTCTTGATTCTCTTCTCGGGGAATGTGTTTGATTAAATAGTGATCTAATTGATTAAGTAGTAGCCTGGTCTTCTTTAGATATGCTGTGAGTTGTTCTCCTCGAGTTTGGAATTCTCCCAGTATTTGATTTACAATAAGTTGAGAATCACTATGGAGACATAAAGAACCAACTCCAATTTCGATTGCAAGTTCTAATCCGGCTATCACTGCTTCGTATTCTGCGTCATTGTTGGTGGCAGCGAATTCCAATCTTAGGGCGTAGTGCAGCTTCTTTCCCCTGGGGGTGATTATCACAACACCTGCCCCCGAGCCTTGCTCGTTCGACGCTCCATCTACGAAGAGATTCCACTTGATATCTTCAGCTATTTCAGATTGGTCCTTACCTTCGCTAGTAGTGAATTCGGCAATGAAATCAGCTATGGCTTGTCCGTTGATAGCGGTGCGAGGATGATAAGTGATATCATATTGACTTAGTTCGATGCACCACTTAAGTAATCGCCCAGAAGTGTCGGGGCGATGGAGCACTTGCCTTAGCGGTTGATCGGTTAAAACTCTGATGGAATGAGACTGGAAGTAGTGTCGCAGTTTCCGTGAAGTGATTAGTAAGCAGTACGCTAGCTTCTCAAGTTTAGGATATCTGGCTTCTGCCCCCGTAAACCTCTTACTTACGAAGTATACGGGCCGTTGCGTGCGGTTGTCTTCTCTCACCAACGCGGCGCTTAGGGCATGTGGTGACACAGCAAGGTATAGGTATAGTTCTTCGCCTTCATTAGGAGTTGAGAGTACTGGTGGCCGCTGGAGGTGTTCGATTAGGTTAAGGAAAGCTGTTGAACACTCATCTGTCCATTCAAATTTTCCTTTGTCTTTCTTCAGGGCTTTGAAGAAAGGAATGCATTTGTCAGTTGCTTTAGAGATGAACCGGCTTAGGGCGGCTACTTTTCCATTTAGGCTTTGCATCTCATTTCGAGTGGATGGTATCTTGATATCTTGCAAGGCCCGGACTTGTTCGGGGTTTGCTTCAATCCCCCTGGCATGAACGATGAATCCCAAAAACTTTCCCGATGATACTCCGAAGGAGCACTTTAGAGGGTTCAGCTTCATTCCATATTGGCGAAGTACTTGAAAAAACTCATCCAGATGGTTTATATGGTCGTTGGCTTTCCTCGATTTTACCAGCATGTCATCCACATAAACTTCCATAGTTCGTCCTATCAGTTCTGCAAACATCTTGTTGACGAGGCGTTGATAAGTAGCTCCGGTGTTTTTAAGTCCGAACAGCATCACCTTGTAGCAGTACAATCCTCGGTCAGTAATGAAGCTAGTGTGGTCTTGATCGGGGGCGTGCATAGGGATCTATTATATCCTGAGTATGCGTCCATAAAGGATAAAATTTCGTGTCTGGCAGTGCTGTCCACAAGTTGGTCGATTCGGGGGAGTGGGAAGCAGTCTTTCGGGCAAGCGTCATTTAAGTTGGAGAAATCGATGCACGTTCGCCACTTTCATTAGCTTTCTTTACCAGTACCCGGGTTGGTGATCCATTCCGGGTAGATGGATTCACGTACGAAGTCATTGGCAAGTAAGTTCTTTACTTCTTCCTCGAGGGCTGCTGATCGTTCTGCCCCCATAATTCTCTTGTTTTGCTTTACCGGTGCCTTGGTAGGATCGATGTTTAGTGCGTGGCATGCTATGTCCGGGGAGATTCCAGTCATATCAGCGTGCGTCCATGCAAATACATCCATGTTGTGGCGAAGAAAATCAATGAGTTGATTCTTTAATTCTCTTTTTAACTGAGATTCGACTCTCAGCAGTTTACTTGGATCGCGTTTGTCTACAGATACGAATTCCATAGCCTCTACAGACTCGGCGGTGGCCTCCTCCTCTTTGTCCCTGGGGTCTAATTCATTGAAAGGATCACTGGTATACCGAAGAGGAGGGGCTTTCTTTAGTTGCTATGCTTCCAAGCTTTTCATGCAGAGAATAGTCTCTGTATTTTTCCCTTTATCTCTCCTACGATTATTGCGAAGTTCGGTTGCATAGCAGTCCCGAGCGGCGTCTTGATCCCCTTCTACTTCTCCCACTCCATTATCAGTTGGGAACTTCATCTTCAGGCACCATGGGGCGAGGACGATTTGGAAGTCGGACAAGGCTGGTCTTCCCAAAAAGGCATTGTAGGACGAGTGGTTGTCTATTAGCACGAATGTTTGTTTCCGAACGGCGGAGCGGGGATGACTTCCCAATTCAACAAAGAGATCCAACTGTCCGAGGGGCATCTTTGCTTCTCCAGTGAAACCATGTAGCGGTTTGTTGCAGGGAGACACGTCCTTCATTGACAGCTTCATTTTGTTGAAAGCATGCTTGAAAAGAATATTCACTGAGCTTCCAGTGTCTACTAGGATTCGAAAAACTTCAGCTGGGCCGAACCAGGAAGAGATGGCCATAGGATCCATATGAGGGTATTGCCTTCCTTCTAGGTCGCGCCCACTGAATGTGATGTCATTATTTTCCCTCCGCTTAGGGTGGCGTTCTTCCATTACAGAATTGACGCAGTCTCCCTCGCTTCTGAGTGAGTTTCCATATCTTTCCATTTCTGTTCAGCTCTTGTCGGCGATGTGTGGCCCTCCAGATATTGTACGGACCACTATCTTCTCTTGGCTGGAACCGCTGGTGTTGCGATTTCCCCCGTCTGTCTCTGGGTGGAGCTGCCCTGGGTTTTCCTTGGCGGGAGCTGGAGTCCTATCCTGGCCCTTTACATAGCGTTCCAGCGTCCTTCTCCGGATATGTTGTTCAATTAGGTCTCGGAGATGGCGGCATTCATTGGTATCGTGCCCATGAGACTCGTGGAAATGGTAGAATTTTCCGGACTGGATTGCGCGATCTGACTCTTTCTTGTACGGGGGGCGCTTGTATGTAAGCCCGTCCTGGGTGGCCAGGAAGATGTTCTCGACTGTTTCATTCAAGGGAGTGTAAGCGTCAAATCTCGGTCCTGGTCGGTACAAGCGCTTTTCTCCCTTCTTTCCCCCTGCATTGTCTCTGGAGTCGTTTCTCCGAATGTCCTTCGCTGCGGCGGGGGCGTTTCCATGAGCCGTCTTAGCCTGTGGTCCTGTCTGCCTTTCAGTGGCAGCCACTTCGAGTCTCATGTACTTCCCAGCTTCATGGAAGAAATCGGACAAGGTAGCTTGTTTTTCTTTAGTTAGTCTTCTAGCAAACTTGGTATCTGGGTGCACACTACTACAGAGGGCCAATAGGGTGAGTTTCTCATCATCATCTTGGACTGCGGCCACTGCGGCGTTGAACCGGGTTAGATATTGTTGCAGTGTCTCTCCGGATTTCTGTTTGACAGTAGATAGAGAATAAGCATCCTTGGATTGTTCCACATGAATGCGGAACTGGCTAATAAACTTCTCCTTCAATATTTCCGATGAACTGATGGATCCTTGGGGCAGATGGCAGAACCAGGAAGTAGCTAGATCTGCTAAAAATAGTGGAAAGCATTTGCATAATACTCCTTCCGTTGCCCCGCTCATGAGCATATGTTGTGTGTACCTTTGTAGGTGTACAACGGGGTCAGAGGTTCCCTTGTATGGTTCCATTGTTGGCATTTTCCACTCTCGGGGGGTGATGGCAATTTCAATATCGCGGGTGAAAGGGCTAGTTACCCTAGCACCTATCCCACGATCTCTTTGGTCCCGTTGGACGCATTCTCTGAACAATCGTGCCATCCTCTCATCAGAATATGGGGCAGTTAAGAAAGAGCTTGGTTCTTCCCTGCGGGATCGATCTCGTCCAGATGACCTGTAGGGATGGTATAGTCTATCACTTCTGACGTTATCCAGTGGATGTCCTTGGCTGCTCGGATGCATGCTTGGACCAGCTACAGTTGGCCCCTGCCTTGATCTTCCCCTGCGGGTTTCTGTTTCGAGCATTTCCACGGGGTCAACTTCGGGCTGGGTTCTAGCTCGGCTCCGTTCAGCGGGGTTTCTATGATTAGGCGGCATGACTGGCTCAGCTACATCCGACCCTCGCCTGGTGCCTCCCCCGGTGGGTTCGGTTCCAAGCGCTTCCTCGCGTCGGAGTTCAGGCTGAGTCCGGGCGCGGCCCCTATCATTGTTGTTCCTGTTGATAGCTTCTTCGAAGAGGGAAGACCTTTGCTGTCTCCGAGAACCTCCAGATTGAGACTCACCCCATGAATCGGTGTTGCGGTTGGATTCTTCTGCATCCCTCAAGCGTGACATGAGTTGGTTCAACAAAGCTTCTTGTTGGGATGCGAAGCGGTTAGTTACTTCAGCCACAACTCTGTCTAGATCTGCCCTAGTAATTGCTGCCGGTTGTTCTGTGGCAGGGGCTGTCGGGTTTATCTGATCCTCGTTCGGTACTGCCGTTGGAATGGGATGATTCTCTTGATCTGTTATTACTGGATCCGGAATGCTGCTAGTTGCGATGTTCTTTCCCTTGTTGGCGTCTTTTCTCGGCCTGGAAGTCATGTTTCCTAGGCAATGAAGGGTGCTATTTGGGAAAGAAGGTTGAATGAGGGAAGCTGAAGCTTCGAGTTCCAAGCTCTCAATGAAAGCACCAAAAATGTTTGCACAAAAAATGGACACACACCTCAAAGTCGTATGATTTAGTTGATTTTACGTTGTTCTTAGCGGTTTGGGCGATTTATGCAAATATATAAAAAACAGGAGCTAAACTGAGAAAAGACACGCAGATTTATAGTGGTTCGGCCAGAACGTGCCTACGTCCACTTTATATGTTATTCTCTCTTTTCTTTCAGATTACAAGTACAAAGCTTTGTATGCAAGTATATGAAAGTTGTTTGAAAGTTCCTTCCGTGCTTGAGCTCTCAAACTTGTCTGCCATTGTTGTAACCCTGCCCCTCTATTTATAGAGTGAGGCTGGGGGCAGGGGTCTTGGATGTATATAGCTATTGATGGGCCTGGGCTGAAGCAATCTGGTCTGGCATATCTGGTTCGGCGAAGCTTAGTTCGGTGATGTGTGGAGGGGATTGGTTCGGCATGGGTTGGTGTGGCCTTGGACCGGTGAAGCTTGGTCCGGTGGTATGCTGAGAGGCTTTGGTTCGATGTTGAGTTGGCTCGGTGATGAGTGTTGGTTCGGCAGGAGGATGGAGTGACGTTGGTTCGGCAGGTGGTGGATCGGTAGGTTTCAGCTATGTGGTGGTGGGTTTTGGACCGGTGATGGTGGGTTGGTTCGGCAGGCATGGCCGAAGTGGTTGGTTTGGTGGTGCGAGGGAATGTTGTTGGACCGGTAGTGCTTCTTTCCCTTGATTCTTGTTGGCCCGGTGGTGGTGTAAAAGCACCCAACAGTAAAGGTGCTGGCTATGCCGAATCAGCTCTTGAGGAGCATTACTTTGATGACGATGCTCGCGCCGCTCTCGCCAGGGGAAGAGAACAGCTTGCGAAATTAAGGGCCGAAATGGCGATAGGGGAACATTCGAGAAAAACTATCTCAACTGCTCCAGTTCAGCCTTCTCCTTCGGCCAAAATCCACATTATCAGTTCCAGTTCTCATTCTCCATTTCCTACTAAAGTTACCACCGAGATCACAAGCATACAGGGTGGAGATGAAGGTGACGAGAGTGCCGAGGCACAAGCTTATGAGGTAGATGTCAGGAAACCGACCTTTCAAGGCAACTCTACTGTTAATCTTGCCGAAGTAGACTGCTCATCTGTTTCTTACGAGCTTGATGAGCTTCTTGACTATTTCCTGAACCTCAGCGAGCCTTTATCTCCTCTCTTTACTGACTTTAACTTTTTTTCTTCTGTAGAGAAAGCATCGAGCATTGTTCAAACTTCCCCTCCTCCAATTATTCCTCCTCCATCTCTTCAGGTCACTCCTCCTTCTGCCTCGCAACCAGGATCACAAGAGGAGCAAATAGAAGCTCTCCAAGACTTGGACGATCCCATTGCTTCACAAGAACACAGGGGAGAAGAAACTGAAGGGAGTGAGAAGACTCCAGAAGCAACTGGTTCCGATGATGAACCATTAACTACACTTTTCTCTCCAGCTAGTGGGTCTTCTTCCAGGAAGAGAGGGAAGCGTGGAGTCTCTAAGAAAAACAAGGAGGCTTCTGCTAGCGAGACACAAGCGGGAGAAGAACCTATTGTATCCCTTTCCCCTTCCTCTCCTACTCTTACAAGCCGGCCTAAGAAGTTAACCATTCGGCCAGGCGCAGGCTATAAAGGCGGAAGGAAGAAGAAATGATGGCTTTGGTCCTGTGCTTTTTATATCGCTTTTTTGCTCTTTACATGTACTGGCCGGAGATTGTGCAGGTACCGGCCTCCGCTTTTCTTTTTCTTTTTATTTTGAAACCTATACCTGTACAAAATTTTGACAATATTGAATAAAATGATTCTTTTCGTTTGTACAAACTTCTGTCTGTATTTGAGAATGCATTTACTATTCATTTTTGTACAAGTTTCCTTATATGATATTGCAGTGAGCTTGTGGTATGTTGTTCAAGCGTAATTTTACCAATGTAGTTATACCATGTTGTATGTAGCTATACCATGTTGCCCCTATACCATAAGCTCGTTGCAATACTTTATACTTTGAGGGGACTTGTACTCTTATTTCCAAGAGAATAATTATTCCATACTTGGAGGAATATTATCTTGTTAGAAATAGAGTACAACTCCATCCATATGAGTTTTTTATGCTTTATCCTTTGAAGATATCACTTTTTCTTTTGTGCATATACACATTTTACCAAGTGAATTCTTCCATGTGGTAAAGCGGGCCTCTGAAGGGCACTTTAACTTCTTTTGAAGAAGAGTATTTTCCAGAATAGGTGAATCATTCTTCCTTTGAAAGTTAAAGTGCGTCTTTGAAGAAGGCTCCTCATTTTTTTTAAATTACGCCTCAGTAAAGGGCTTTTTGATCTTTGCTTTGCATTCCTGACGAAATGCTTCTTTGAAAAGTTGTACCTCCGAGGAGGGATTTTTCACGTTTCAACACCTGGAAGTTTTATTTCAATCTTGGTGAAACGTGTGTCTCCAAAGAGTTATGCCTCCGAGGAGGGCTTTTTCACGTTTCAACACCTGGAAGTTTTATTTCAATCTCGGTGAAACGTGTGCCTCCGAAGAGGTCTTTCTGTTCAATTGTGCCTCCGGGAGGAGGTCTTTTCATTTCTGCCTTTGGGAAGAGGTCTTTTTTGTTTCTGCCTCTGGGAAGAGGTCTTTTTTGTTTGGTTGTGCCTCTGGAAAGAGGTCTTTTTGTTTCTGCCCCTTGGGAGATGCTTTTATTTTTCCCTGTTCGTTGGGAAGCGGGCCTCCGAAGAGGGCTTTTCAAATTTCGTCTCACGGGAGTGTATCGACCGATTATGGTGAAATGTGTGCCTCTGAGTAGGGTCATTGCCTGGAAGTTTGGAGTTTCTTTCTCTCGGTTGGACGGATTCACGGGAGTGTATCAACCGATCATTCCGCAACTTTGTATCGAGAAAGATCTCTCTTTTTCTGGTTTGGCCTGCTCGAGGTTTTTTAGCGTTTCAACTGTGGTGAAATGGGCCTCCGAAGAGGGCTTTTCACGTTTCAACACTTGGAAGTTTTATTTCAATCTCGGTGAAACGTGCGCCTCTGAATAGGGCTTTTGCCTGGAAGTTTCGAGTTTCTTTCTCTCGGTTGGACGGATTCACGGGAGTGTATCGACGGATCAGTCCGCAACTTTATGTTGAGAAAGACCTCTCTTTTTCTGATAAGGCCCGCTCGAGGTCTTTGGTTTGGACTCTAAATAGTAGCATTTGGACTCTAAAGAGTAGCATTGGGTCTCCGAAGAGAAGCATTTGGACTCTAAAGGGTATTTTGGACTCTAAAGAGTAGCGTTTGGTCTTCGAAGAGAAGCATTTGGACTCTAAAGAGTATTTTAGACTCTAAAGAGTAGCGTTTGGTCTCCGAAGAGAAGCATTTGGACTCTAAAGAGTATTTTAGACTCTAAAGAGTAGCGTTTGGTCTCCGAAGAGAAGCATTTGGACTCTAAAGAGTATTTTAGACTCTAAAGAATAGCATTGGAGCTTGCGTCTTTATGTTCTGCGCTTCTTAGCAATTCCTTGCAATCACTTCAAGTACATGTCCCGTTCTTTCGTTTGTTTTTCGCAAGAGAAATGTGCTTCATTGCTGAGCGAATTCACGGGGCAGATCCAAGCTGCTTCACCAGATGTTCGTTTACACAAACGGTCGTGGTTCATTAGTAAAGGTTTGGAACCTTCTTATTACAAAGGTGCCCTCTTTGGTGGAATCCTCAATCGTTTGCAAATTGCACTTCTTTCGAAATACTTGAATTCAGAACATTTGTGACTTGTCATTTGTTTTCTCCGTGATTTGTAGGGATCGCTTTGCTTTATGATGCGTTGAATGAGCAAGCTTTACTTTGATAACCTGCAATACTAAATCGATATTTTAGTAATATTTGCATATCGAAATGATACAGGCATTTTTACAGTATTAAGGAACATAAGATTTATAGTTGCTCATTACCGAGTCACATCAATTTTACAGTGGTTAACAACACAAGAATTATACATCCATAATCATTTTACAGGTTTTAAGCAATGCTATTAAGTAAAATATGGGTGTAAGTGAAAGCCATTCCATGATCTTGTGATTCACATGTCAGTCAATGACCAGCTTCTCGGATTCCTGTTTTGTAGTTTTGTTGCCTGAGCTGGATCGATAAGCAGGACATGGTTGCCCCTGAGTGAACGTGGTTGGGTCAATTCCGTCTTTCTTCACATATTATTGAAGTTTATTTTGTTTCAGCAATTCTTCAATTACATTCTTTAACTGGCGACATTGGTTAGTATCGTGGCCGGGTTGGTTGTGAAATCGACAGAATTTCCCATTTTGCGCTGCACCTCTCCCCATCTCAGGTGGTTTAGGATATTCGACAACGTCCTTTGTTGCCAAGAAGATTTTTTCCGGTGAATCAGTTAAGGGGGTGAATTCTGAAGGGTTAAAATGTCGAGGTTTCTTCTTATTTCCCTGCCTCTTTCCTTCATCATTCTCCCTTTTCTGGTTTTCCAAATCCTCTCTTGTTAGAGATGACATTGTTCTTCTTGATTTCGGCCACCACTGCTTTTACTGGCATCGAGAGATTTTCTAAGCGTATGAATTCGTCGGCCTTTTTATAAAATTTCTCGAGTGAGTTTGGTTCCTTCATTTTAAGCCACATCCCAAATTCGCTTGACTTGTCGATGGCCCGCATTAAGTATGTTAGGATCATTCGAGGCTCCGCGTTGTCTACTTCGGCTAAAGCTATATTAAAACGGTTCAAAAAAAGACTTGATGGGTTCTCCAGGTGCTTGTTCTAGGCTGGATAATGACATTATATCTTTTGCCTTTGACGCATACAACCTGAATTGTTCTTTAAATTTTCGGGTTAAATCAGAGAATTGATCTATAGATCGAACCGGCAACTTCGTGAACCAAAGCAAAGCCACCCCTTCTAAATATACTGGAAAATATCGGCATTTAATCTCATCCGATGCTCGTGCCCCAGTCATATGCTAATCGTATCTGTATAGAAATTGGTTAGGGTCACTTGTTCCTCGATAGGCCGGGATGGTAGGAGGTACAAATTTCCAGGGGAATTCCGCCTTTAAAATCTTTTCGGTGAACGGATTCTTGCTCGGGGCGAATCCCCAATCATTTTCATCCTCTTGCCTCTACATGCTTTCCTTCATGATTGAGCGAACCATCCCTGATAGATACTCCTCATCGTTTAAAGGCTTTGGAGGGCACACATTAGCCACTCTCTCTGAATTCTGCCTTGACAATCGTTCACGAAGGGTTGGCTGTGGCCCTGATCCTCCAGTTTGAGGAGGAGTCCTTTCTACACGGTCTGCGGTTGTTTGAGAAATGTTCCCTTCAACATCATGAACTCCCGCAGTAGGGTTCCCATCATTGTTAACCGGTTGACGATTTGCTCCTAGTAGATCATTCAACTTACTCAAGATCAGGGCGTTCTGGGCGTTCTGGGCTTCCAACTGCGCATTCTGAGCATTCAATTGCTGATTCAATCCCAAAACTACGGCTCCAATTCTGCTCGTGTAACTCCAACAGTTGGAGCTGCTTGACTTGGAGGAGGAGAGGTAGCGGTTTTCTCTTGAACATTGTCGGATCTTACAGAACTTCGTTTTCTCCCAGGAGCCATTATTTCCAATAAGGGGAAATTAATTTAAAGGACAAAAATTTCTATATTTTTTGTCTCAAGTACACGACCTCAATATTTTTGCCACAAGGACAAACATTCTTCTAAAATTTATTCACAAGGACAAACATTTTCCAAAACTATTCATAAGGACAACAAAACTGATACCGAGCTAAAAACTGATACCTAAAAACTGCTACCGATAACTACAAACTGATACCTAAAAACTGCTATCAATAACTAAAAACTGATACCTACAGAAAGTTGTCCTTCAGGATAAAATATTGAAGGTCTGTCCTTGAGGCTAAAAAGCTGTGAAATTTTGTCCTTGACAATAATTTCCTGTTCCAATAAACTTCTGGTTTTAAAAGAAATTCTTTCAACAATCCTTCGCGGAGCAATAGTGGAAATTTCCTGAGTTGGGTTCTCAGTGAAAGCACCAAAAATGTTAACGTGAAAATCTAACGCTAACACTCTGGTGTAGATTGAAGTTGAGCGAAAGCACCACCCGTGAACACGGGAACTAAAGAACAAGTAGAGAAATCACAGACAAAGCAGAAAAGACAACAGTTTTTATAGTGGTTCGGCTTAGGGTAAGCCTACGTCCACTTTAACTCTCTTTATTATTGAATTTGGTTACAACTTTACAACAATCTTCAATTACAATTCTGATGAGACAAACAACTAGAAATTTGATAGAGAATAATCTTCCGAATTCATGTTGAATGATGTAGATTTTCTCTTGGAGATCGTAGTAGTGTCCTTGGTGTTTGGAGTACTTGAAGTGTTGAGTGAGTCGAGAATTCAGCAGAGTATCGGTGCTTCAAGAGATCGGCCAAAAGTCCCCCCGCTAGTTGGAGTTAGGGCTGTATTTATAGGAGTGGTTTTGGGTGAAATTCAATCTCCAAGTCTTTGGTCGCGCACGACCTAAGGTAGGTCGTAGGTCGTAGGTCGGCCACGACATAAGGAATCACTTGTACTAGCTATATCAGAACTTGCCTTGAATAAGTCACTAGGGCAGCAGCGACCTAAGAGATGGGATTCGACTTATCTTGATTGCATTTGGTTCTCTTCTGAGCAAATTAATAGGTCGCGTGCGACCTATTATAGGTCGTGTGCGACCTATTATAGGTCGTGAGTCGTTCGGGATTTAGGTCGCTGAGACCACTTTGCTCTTAGGTCGGTAGGCTGTGGCATTGCTTAGGTCGCATATGCTTGAGGTCGTTAGATCGCTGAATCCTTAAGTCGTTAGGTCGCTAACTCCTTAAGTCGTTAGGTCGCTAACTCCTTAAGTCATTAGGTCATTTTTCCACTTAGGTCGGCAGGCAGTTAGGTCGCTAGAACCTTTCCATAGCTAGGTCGTTCGCCTGTTTGTCTCGTTAGGTCATAGCCTGTTATGAACTGCTAAGTCGTGAACTAGACCGTTGAGCTTGATAGGTCGCTTACTAATTGAGCTGTTAGGTTGGAACTTCCTGTAGGTCGTTAGTACCTTTTAGGTCATTGAGTCGCGTAAGTCTTAGGTCATTGAGTCGCGTAAGTTTTAGGTCGCTTCAGAAATAGGGGTTAAACACTTTGATGATCAATTCTTTCCAACAACAAGGAAGACCAGGATGTACCAAACATCATGCAGGGAGATCAATCTATAGCAAAATATGAGACAAAGTCTAACGAGCTATCTAATTTTGAAACGGAATTGATCAACACCTCGTTAAAGAAAAATGAGATGTTTGTTTTGGGTATGAGAGAAGAGTACCATGAGAGAATGACTACTCACATTAAGATTACTTTTGCGGATTTAGTTGATATGGCTCTAAGGTACGAGGCCTTGGAAAAGTAGAAGTCTACTCTAGTAGCTCCTTGTGGAAATGTGAATGGTAACAATACCAACAAAAGGAAGCCCAATCCTAATTGGAAGAATCAAGGGAACAGAAATCCAGGTGGTGAAGCTCAAGGAAATCATTTTAAGGATTCTGTTTGACACAAGTATCAACAGAAGGCCCACGTCGTAAAGTTTTGCAAGAATTATGGAGTTCAACAGCATCATCAGCAACAGTAGGGAGGACCTATCTTCCCGTTGGTCTAGAAGACTTTCTATTTTAATTACCAACAGCCTGGCCATACAAAAGATAAATGGAAGTAAATAATGTAACATACAAAAGAAATGAATAGATTTGATCAAAGGGGTGAGTATATTATAAGAAACTCTTTATGTACCTAACATGAGTAAGATTCTGCCTCAAAAGGTCACTCCTTTTTATAATATATAACGATGTATTGATAAAGAGTAATCGAACTTTGTTGGTTAAAGAATGATAAATGATGAGTGAAATTAAGTTAAATTCTTCCGATAAGATGTGTACTTAAGAGTAGTACATAATGTTAAAATTAAGATCATCCAAAGAATGGTTTACAAAACCGCACAAGACAAATAGTTTATAAGAAACCCCTACATATTCTAGGCCAAGGAGTTGGCAAGTTGTGCGAATTAAAAGAGTGCATGTAATAATTGTACATAAAAGATCTTGTATGAATTATCCCAAGAGAATTTTGTGAACTGTAGTCATTAGATGACTAATTGATGTTGTGAGCATAAATATATTATGAACTAATGCAAAATCTATTTTGTATAAGATGACTCATAAAATTTTTATAACTGCCCATCCCATTGCATTGAGAAACAACCGTTGATTCAAAAAATACCAACTTCATAGCGAAGAAATTTCTTTAAGAAATTATTGGTATAAAAATGGATTTGGATACGATCTAATGATAAAACCAATTACAGGGGCCGAAATGAAACTGGCCGAACCTGAATAAACACAAATACATTAGAATGTCTAATGAGTATTCTTGTACATCAAAGAGAAACCGTCAGTTTTTTTATCAATGTCGATAATAAATACTCATGTTTAATTATACCATTAAGAATATTGAATCTTAGATATAGTGCGATGTGCAAATCCAAAAAAGATTTCAATTACATTATTAAAATATGATTTTTGATAATTGTATCCAAAATGATATGATCCTTTTGGCTGCAAATGTTTTGTTAAGAGAAAGGAAAATGCAATTCAACTATTATAAGCCATATTGATAAGAATAATATCGTAAAAAAGATTTCAATTACAGTATTAAAATATGATTTTTGATAGTTGTATCCAAAATGATATGATCCTTTTGGCTGCAAATGTTTTGTTAAGAGAAAGGAAAATGCAATTCAACTATTATAAGCCATATTGATAAGAATAATATCGTAAATTTTAATCGTTGAAATTAATGTAATAAATTCATTAGTCAATTTGCTCAAGTAGGTTCGCATTTTACCCACGAAGTTATCGAATAGTATGAATTTATGTTTGGTATATATGTGTTGAAATGTAAAATGATTTATATTAAACTATTTACATATAATAACTAAAATGTCTAAAGTCAGCGGCAGCTATATTGATTTTGTGTGTTTTTGGATATGATCAAGAATAGATATGAAAGTGTCATTCGACAAGTATCAAAATTGAAGAAATATTTTGATAATAATATCAAATAGGTTAATTGTTAATCAAAATACAATAGAAGCATGTGCTCATAAGAAAGAAATTAAAACATTAAATAAATAGTTCTAAACCAATGCACTGTTGAATCAACAATGTACTAATGTTAAATCAGCCTTTGTTGTTTTAGTACTCAAGGATGGATTTGTGAATGATATCTTTTATAGTAAGTATAAAAGATATTGGGAATCTCCAAATTGATATGCAAGTATACCTTATTAAAATGTTTAATACGGACATGTAAGATGGATTCCTTATGCATTGACAATAGGAATTATCATGCCTATTATATGGTCTATGATATCGTGATTTGTTTATGTATTTAGTACATGAAGCAAATATCAAATCCAAATTGATATCATTGAATGATAGTTTGGGGTGTTCTCGTGTATTTATGAAATACTGGAGAATTGTTTGCACGCGCAACAAACTCCTTATGAATGAGTGTTCAAACTCAAACTTTCATAAGTTATATTGAGTATAACATGTCAATAATAAATTCAAGTTAAGAATCTTTAAGTTGAAAATGTTCTAAATGAAAGACTGTGGCTGATTCAATGAAAAAGGCTAAGTACATCATCTTGAATAGCACCGCAATAAAAACCGTATATAAATATAAATACGTAAATCTATAATAGAGCCGAGAGTGCATCCAAATGTTGAGAATCTCATAACATTGTCATAGGATAACAATGTCACAATATTGTTTATTAAAGAACTTAAAGCTTAGTGAAAGTTGAGTATATGATTCCAAATTGTTCCATACGATAAAGGTAATATATCAACATCGAAGAGTGTAATGACCGCCATTTTGACCATCGAAAGTCAACACCTATCACTACCACCCTGTTCAAATGTCGCACATCCAAATGACAAAAGGGCGGATTATTAGGGTAAATTAATAAAAGGAACAAAGAACAAAGGAAATTAGAATCTCATAGTGGAATTAAAAACATATAATATAACAAGGACAATAGAACTGTCATTCCAAAAATACAAAGTATATCAGAGTTAAAAACAAACCTTATCAGCCGAACAGTTTTAAAATCATGACCTTGCAACTGCTGATAGGGATACTATATAATACAGCAGGAAATAGAACACTACGATAGGTGAATCTCCAACTCCCCAACAAGATGTCTATAACACAAAGACAACTTGGGTAAACAATCGATTTGATCCGAGCATTATAATAAAATAAAACTCGGATCAGTCTTGAAATACCAGCATGAGATAACTCAAATAATTGGAAACATATAAAAGTTCTGTTAGACCATGCCGCTAACGTGGAACGGGATTTTACCTCACAAGGATAACATCCATATAGGCAAAGTTGAGATAAACAACAGGAATCAAATTTGAATAAGAATGGGCAAAAATAATATTAAAAACAAACTTGAAAGAATGAAGACAACCTGAGTAAAATCCAAACTGGACAGAATGGATAAAACAAGGTAACGGTCCAAACTTGATAGAATGGAAAAAAAAATTAATACTTAAACGCCACAAAGAGTGGTTGACTCTTCTCGTAGCAATTTAAAGATAAACAGATTCAAGGGTTCGAATCAAATAAGAAAAAGAAATTTTCCAACTAATGACTAGGAAGGTGAACCCCCTTGGGTTATACCTCAGGAGTATACTTGTGAGAAGCTCATTTACTCTATAACACTTCTCAAAAATCTTCAAGCTGGATCCCGCCAAACCTTACTGATAATCCAAATATTTCGCATCTAAATCTTAACCGTTTGAGGTGGCGGTGTACAAAAATCTAGACAAGATATGAAAATACCCTAATGGGAGCAACCACATATTACTTGGCCCCCTCTCGTGCTTTGGTTTTAGTCATTTTCATCAAAGGATATCAAAGCTCAAAGAGCAGGAGCTTGTTTTAAAGATGACGATACACCATAAAGAAAGCTGAATCAGGTAATTGATAAATCAACTATCATGTATAAAAATGATCGTATATGGAAATTAAATATCATATATTTACCACTATTGTTGATTTTATATAAGTGCTTTGTAACAACCCGCGTATTTTACAATTACATATTTAAATATTGAATTTAATACAGCATCATCAATTGAATTTGAAGTCCGAAATGTGACTTTTTGTAAACGGTCAAATCCGGGCTTGAGACCACTTCCATTGAGTCCAAAATGGCGTTTGCGTCCTTTTTGAGTATTAACATCGATATGTTTGAAGTTGATTAGAATTTTGATATTTTCATTTGGGGCTTTGGGTTTGGGTTCCAGCCCACTAACCTAATAAGGTTACCCCAACTCCTCTACCTAATAACTCCCACTCCACTCCTCTTCATTTAGTCATAACATTTCCTAATACTTAAGCTAAAGGAAAGAACGGGGGAAAAGATGGGAAATTAAAATTCCTAAGCCCTAGTTTTCTTAGGAAATTCAAGTTCTAGTTCTAAAATCAAAGAGAAGCTTAGGTAAGCATGCTCTTCATCTTCTCCATCTCAATTTCTCTTCAATTTTTAGAAATTCCTATAATCTAACATAGGAAATTCATTTCATTTGATAATAAATTATAGATTTTAGAGGTGTCGTTGAAGAGAAATCAATCTTAGCTTGCTTTAGAGCTTCTCATTTCTATATTTGGGTTTAAAGTGAGTTTTCGAACTCACATCTACGTCTATAGCTTTCATTGTTGTTAAGTACTATTTCATCTTCATTCGGTTCGAATTGATTTGGTAAATTTTCCAATTTTGGTGTTTTGAAGTCAATCTTTAAACATCCTATTTTGGATGTTTGGACATGATATTTGGGGTGTATCGAAGAGCTTATAAGGCTGGGATGTTGCTTGGCATAAATCCCTAGTCTTCATTGCACTTCTGATCACTTCCAAATCATTTTGTCCATCAATGGCCTAGGCAAACTGTTGCCCAGTCCAGGTGACCAGATGTCTAGTTGGTCAAGTCCAGACCTCTGGTTATGGTCCATGGACAAAAAAATATAAGATGATAGGAAAAAGAAAATTCCAAAGCACTCGACCTGACGTCTGGATGACCTTTGGCATCAAAAAGAAAATGGAGAAAAGGAAAAAAGATTCCCCGAAATTTAGGTCAGACGTCTGGCCAACCCAACCAGATGTCTTGTCCAATGCAATTTGCCTATTTGGGCTATTTTTGAGCGGATTTCCAATTTTTATCGATTTTTGTTGCTGCAGTTAGTTGTTGTCAATTATCATCGACACTGATGACTTATTTTATGGATTTTGGTAATATCCTTTGATTGGATTTGATATCGATTTTTACGGTTTGAATTCACGTTGTCGAATGTGGATTTTTTGTGATAGATTATTTTTACAATCATTTTTATGATTTGTCACTTTTAAATGCAAAGGTTTTTTTTATAAGCAGTAAATACTCAAACCTTTTCACAAAAAAATGATTTCAACGTTACTTTTAACATAAAGCTCATTTTTAAAACTGTTTTCCAATCTATTAGTACATATAAACCTTTACCTCATTCGTATGAGAAATCTAATTGAATGACTTAGCACAACATGTGGTATGAAACGCTTGCGTTTACTTTGTCGGTTAAATCTTGAGCTCGTTCGATCAAAATCTTGTGACAATTTTCAAGTGGAAATCTATAATTTGTTCGTAAATATTAAAGTTAAGCCAGTGGTTATGGGACATGAAGCTAAACTCATTTATTTTCTAGCTTAGTGTAATTCATACTTCTTATTGATCAACGGTGATCATTTTGTGACTTAGAATAGCGATGTTTAATGTCCCACAGTCCTTAAAGGGGGACTATACCCTTTTTGGAGGAGCTTTGGCTCATAGTTTGCAAAGGGGCACTATACCCTGTTTGGCTGTAGGGGGGACTATACCCTGTTTGGAGGAGCTTTGACTCCTAGTCCGCAAAGGAGGACTATACTCAGTTTGGAGGAGCTATGGTTCATTGTCCGCAAAGGGGGACTAAACCCTGTTTGGAGATGCTTCGGCTCATAGTCCGCAAACGGAGACTATACCCTGCTTGGAGGAGCTCTGCCTCATTTTATGGGAAAGCGACCCATTTGTGATAAATGCATTGGCGAGTTTTCATGCTTCCGTTTGTGATAGGCCTCCCCCTTTTTATGTTTTCTGGATTTTCTATCATGGATTTCTAGAATATACGTTTCTCCGATTTTTGCAATTGGCATTGGTATGTTTTGTCAATATTTATGGTTTTGGGGAATAATCTGAAGAATATGACATTCTTTTTGGTGTCTGAGTAAATTCGAGATATTATATGATTTTCGTTGTTATCAAATATACACTTGTCAAAGCCTGACCTTATTATTATCATATATTTTTTGTTACATATCTTATCTTATCTCATCTTGAATGATATTTATAGCTAGACAGATCCGTTTATTATTTCTCTTTTTAAAAAATACTTGGGTCAGACCGAGGTGTTACAAGTGCTTCCACTTGACTTCTTACCTGGGACTAGCTTTTGACTTTTGGCTACTACTTAACTTATGGTTTTTTATTTTATACATTCGAGATAGAGAATCCTTGATGTATACATAATCTTTTGTTAGCACTTGTACCTATTCTTTGGTGATGCAGTTGATCTTGTATGACCACTACTTTTATGTACTTTTTTATGAGATATATTCAATCTGTGTCCGCCTTAGTGATATGAATATCTGTGACTGATTTGTGTTATGATTATTTTATATTTGTTTTTGAAGATCACATAGCCACTGTGTAGTAGTTTTGAGTTTGTAATTGATGTGTTAGATTTCCTCTTGAAGCGAAATGCATGTAATACTATCTGACATATCGGTACTCACCCAAAGCAATTATATAAATGGTCGCTCCTCAACAGCCTTATTCTTCGTGCTAATCGACGGCATTACCCTGTAGTGTCCTTGGATAGTGTGAGTATAGAGGTGGGGTGTGACGACCTAGAATTTTTAAGCTTTTAAAATCAAAATATTTAATTGTCTTAAATATTCAATGGAATAATTTAACTTGAATTCAAATATCACTATTAATTGTTAATTAAATTATTGAATTGAATAATTTAAAATTGAGTAAAATATGAAATCTAGGATTTTAAGCCTGTTAAAAATAATTTAAAGGCTTCTAAAATTTATATTGATAATACTGAAGATAATAGAAGTTGTAAAATTGAAAATAACAGTGGTTTGTTCAGTTTTAAAATTTAATTGTTTAAATAGAATTTAAAAATAGTCTTCCGGGGCACATTCTCGAAATTCGACAAAATCAGTTCCATTGGGTCCGTAATATTGAATTATCATCGGATTTCAATTTTCGTAATTTTTGGAGTTGGTGTGTGAGCGAACGATAAGTAGACGCGTTGAAATCTATATCGAATTCTATTTAAATTTATATTTATATTGGTCAACGTCAGCCTACATTCTTTCCCATCATAACTTTTCCTTTTCACATTCGAAAGCCGAAAATCTTCTGAAACAAGCCGCTCTCATAGTTTATAAGTCGTGACCTACCTTTAATAAATCGTACCCTTTCTTCTTCTTTCCCAGTTAAAAAAAAGGGAATGGCCGAGCTCTTCAAAAATTCTCTTTCCTTTCTTCTTCAGCGAAACCGAGTTCATTCGAATAAAAAGAAAATTGATTTCGTTCGAATGAAATTTTTAAACCCTCATTCGAACACAAAGCCGTTCGACCCAATCAGAGTATTCGAAGCTACCTAGTCGAGGTGGCTCCCTATCTTCCTCGATGAGATCCTTTCGAGTCGTATCTACGAGCATAGGGTTTTGAGAGTCGCGTGAGTCAAAGCTAAGGCTGGAGGCGAGTTGCATCGCGTGCGCTAGGGTTTGCTAGACGCGATGTTTTAGGATGAGACGTTGGACCCATCGATTGATGGTTTGAGTCGCGACTGGATACGGTGTCGTCAAGCAGGAGGGTCCGATTGGGGTTTTTGTTTTGCTCGAGTGTGTATTGCAGAGACTGATGTGATGGCCGCAAGGGTGTAGATGTTGGTCAAAGCCCAGGTTGCCTCCTTTCTGTAAGGTAAGGCAGTTCCCTTTCGATTGTTAATCTATATAGTTTTGAGTCAGAAGATTTATATGAGTGTTATTCAGTAAGGTAATGATATACCTACAAGATTCTAAGTAGAGAAAATAATATATGTATATAAAAGTTGGTTTCGAAATTTCTATAGGTTTTTGGTATTATGCAATCCAAAGAGAAATGAATTTACATATGTACACGTTTTTTAATCTATCAAGTTATTTTAAAATAGTGTTTTTTGGAAATTAACTTATTTAATTAACGTATTAAATATTTGGTTGCTAAAACATTCTGTTAAAAATGAGATTAGTTTAAAGGTAAATTTATTTGTTTGAAATGAAATCGCTGGTTAATTAAATTTTCAAATGGAAATTAATTGTTTAATTAGCTAGAATATTAATAAATGATATCAATATTTATTCAAGGTCAAAAATAATGAAAATCAAGCTGGATTGGGTCGGATTGCAAATTTAAGAGCAAAGGTGAGTTAATCCCACTTAGTTAATTTAATTTTAAATTTGAATGATTAAATTTAAAATAATTGTTTGAATGGTTGAGATTGATTGATGTGCTATAGTATGGTAATTTTGGAATTGACATATTATATTGTGCTAACATCTGTGGATGTAGGGAAAACAGGTTGGAGGGATCCAACTGGACCCCTCACCATTTATTATTAATATTCTCTATTGTGATTAGTTGATATTCTATGTTGAATATATTGGAATATTGAATGATATGATTTGATTGGATATATATTGGGTATAACGAATTACCAAAAATATATAAATTGGATTTTGGAAAGAAAATAAAGGAAGTAAATTTGTATACGAAATAATCTTAGAAAATTTAATAAATTAAGAATGAACTGAGAAGAAATGGAAGTATGTTAAATACTAATAAATAACTTCGAGTATAAAAAGGAAAAGGGTTTGAATAAACAGTAATTAATGAATTGTAAAACTAGGTGATATTAATTTAAATGAATAAAGAATTATTTTAAAAATTAAAGTTTTAAATTTATTAAAGGAATAAGAAGTAAATTGAGAAATCTAAATTGGTATTCCAATTATAAGAATTTTAAATCATAATTAAGGAATAAAATCTGAAACTAAAGGATTTTTGAATAAATGAAGTAAATTGGTAATCAATTTGGAAATTGATTTAAATGTTTTAAATTAGATATTTGGAAGAATAAATTCCAGTGGGAATTTATTAAGGGAATGAGAAAAATATTGTTTAGACATAAATAGTGATTTATTTTTAAAGGTTGTAGAGAGAAGTATATTTCTCTGGATAGCCAAGCACGCTTTAAGTAAATTTTTAAATATAAGATAAAAGTTAATGTTGTTTTTAAAAGCATGTTTTAGAAAATTTATTATTTCTCAATGTTTAAAATTCTAAAGTAAATATTTTTCAAATTTATTATCGTAATAATTATTTAAAGGTTACTTAGTATTTTGTTTTAAAAAGTGAAAACCTAGTTTTATATCTATAAAGTAACATTATTTTCAAATATTCACATAGTACATATTTTTAACAAATTATTGAAGTAGTTTTGACTTAAATATTTTAAAGTGTATTTCAAAATAAGCGTTTCAAATTTTATTTAAAAAAACCTGAAGTTTTGTGCTTGGTAATTTCAAAAGAAATAGAAAATATTTGGGAAATTTATTCAAAAAAGGAAGATAGTTTTGAAAACTGTTTCCAAAAAGGGTTTGAAAAGTGAAATATATCTTGTAAAGATATTTTTGGAGGTTAATAAATAATTTGGAAAATTATTTATTGTGTAATGGATGTTGTGAATATTAATTGATATTTAAATAACCTACTATCAATATTGGCCAAATACGCTGATCGTTTCGAAGAGACCGGGATGGAGATTTATTTCTCGAAAACCACTTCGATCCGGTTTATACATTTCGTGAAACGAGTTTGGATTCGAAGATGGAGCAGTGAAGTGCAAGGGCTAGTCGCTACTAATCATGAGGATCTTTCCAAAATGGATGTAGTAGGAATAGTGCCTTCGGTTCCGTTCGAACCCGGGACGGACTTGTATGGATGAATGCTTGCGAAACATCGTCACGTGGACGATGGGCATTCTAAGGGATATATTCTAAAAAGGTAACGCTTAGCCTCAAGCCTCATCAAATGGGAATGGCTGAAAATCAGGGGTTATGCAGCAAGGCTTCGGGGGTAGCCCCCGTTGGAGGGTGAGGTCATCCCTGTCTAGATGTCCCTTTTATTTCGGCTTAGTGGGTGGTTGCTGATCCTAACCGTGGGGTGATCTTGCTCGGGACTATCCAGCAAGGGATGGTTCCGGTCTTGTGTTGTAGGGGAGTTAGGGTGGCTCCTCGGTACGCTGATCTAGACCAGGTACTGTGACAGGTGGTACCCCAGTGCCTAGCCATTAGTTGGAATCCATTTTCCCTACGCGCCCGTATGGTTTAGAGTGTGCCCAACTATTGCTGAAACGTGAGATGCAAGCATTTCAGCTAAATTCTATTTTTCTTTCTATAGATACTATTATAATATCGGAGGATTTTAATAAAAATGTTTTAGATATCGTAAGGTAAAAACCCGACATGTTTATTTGTGGCGTGGTCTTACGAGATGCTTTTGTTTTCGAAGGATTTTGTAACTTTAATAATCAACTGGGTGTGATTTTCTCACGCTGGTATTCCAGACTGACTCGGGTGTTATTTAACTGTAATGCTCGGGTCAGACCGAGTATTATAGGATACAATAGATACTGTGGAGCTCAGGAGACGAGCTGGACGTCGATACGTACTCTCGTACTTGCTTTTATATATATTCCACTGTATTGAGTTGTTGTGTATCCATTTGTATGATATTGATGTTGAGCTGTGATTGATTTACTCTGATGATGTAATATATAAACAGATATATTTGATTTTTGGGTAAAGATCATTTATTATCTATTATATTTTATTCCGCTGCGATGGTTAGATTCTGATGTTGATTTCTATTTTCTTCTTCTACCTCTTCTTCTTTAACCCAAATGGTTTGTATTTCTGTACAACTTGAGTTGATTTAGTTAGAATAGTGATGACTCAAGGGGTACGGATTTTCGGGTCGTTACACTTGGTATCAGAGCAAGGTTGGTGATAACCTTGGCTCTAGTGGGAATTACTCATTGAAATAGAGTCAATAGTACTCTAGAATGAGTTTGAGCGTATTAATAGATATGAGCGCGTATTTGTTAGGGAATATAAAATGATTTTATATTGTGTTGATTGGTTTATTGAGTAGTTTATGGATTCTGGTCAATACGAGTAATTAACGTTATTGATAGGGATCTTTAAACACTTGAATAGAACAATTCGACACAGTATTGTTTTAAAGTAGGGTAAATGAAATAATTTTACCCAAATTATTTTTGTATATAAGAAGATATAATTCTTATAAAGTATATTATAGTATTTGGATGCTTGATTGTTAAGGAATGATAATATTAAATTATGAAATAGAATTGAATAAGAAATTGAAAACTTATAACCAAAGTTGAAGAATAAATTTATATAACAAAATGGAATTTGTAATATAGATTATAAATGTAATTTATAAATTGAAATAAACCTCTAGAGAAATTTGTAAATATAAACTATGAATGTGATTTAACATTGCAAATAAAATCCCAGAGTAATGTTGGAACATAAATTGGATGGATTTCAAATTTGGAGTTTTGGGAAAAGGGTTTAAATTCCTTAGAATTGAAGGTGGTTTTCAAAGGTTTGGGAAATAATAGTAGTGTTATTTCGGGAATACTTTGAATTGGAATTGAATATGGAAAGATTTGGAATTTAAAAAAAAAGTATTTGGAAGGGATTTTAAAGAGATAAAAGCATTTAATTCTCTTTCGATTGCTGGAAAATAATTTCGGTAATGACTGCAGCATCATCGAAGTTCATTTTCGAGTTTCTAGAAGAGAAATTGCTACCGGATTGTTTTAAATTAGAATTGTTTGCGAATTGGGTTTGGTTTTGAAATTCAAAGGGAAAATTGAATGTGCAAAAGGATTTTGTATATAGTTGAATTCTAAGGTGATATTGAAATTTTGGAAAATTGTTTAAACTCTGGAATCTTGTTTAAAATGTGTATGGAATAATAAAAATATATTAGCTAAATAAAAGGTATAATTCCGATTTAAAATGTAAAATGCGAATGAGATTGATTGTAAATAGATGAAATATGAATATAAATAAGTTGTGACTTATAAACTTTGGACGTAAAATGAATAGGCCAAATAAAATTGTTTGTAATGATAATGAATATAATCCAAAATTTAAAATATAAAATAGATTGAACTCAAGTAAAACTGTTAGAGTGATTTTTGAGATGAAAATCAAATATTGGGTATAAAATTTGAATAAACCAATAGATAATTAATTAATTAATGGAATATGGAAATGGAACTCAAATTGGTTAATAAAAATATGAGTTGTGAATAAATGATAAATTTGAAAGTGAAGTTTGAGTTATTAATAGAAATTCAACTTGAAATTGTAAGTGAATTAAATTTGAATTGAAGTTGAATGGAATTGAATTAACATAAAAATGATTTGTATTGCAAATAATATCCAAGTAGAGATAAATTGGAAATGGCCTCGTTATGAAATTAAAGGAATTCAGAAATAAATTATTGAATGTGAATTGGAATTCATATTGATTCAATGAAATATATTAATTTAATTTAAACGAATGGAGCTGGCAATGAACTCAAATTAAATAAAATAGAGTTGAAATAGTGATGGTTTGAGTGGTAAATAAAATTCAAGTGAATAAAAATAAAATTTGAAATGATTGCAAATGAATATAGAATACAAAATAAATTGAACGGAATGAGTTAAAATGAAATCAAATTAAGTATAAATTGAATTGATATTAATTTAAAATAGTTATAAACTGGAATGAATATTCTTTTACATAAATATCACTGAATTTGCACAAGAATAATAATTGTCGTTTGACGTAAACAAGATTATATAAATTCTATGGATTAACTGAAGACAATAAAATTGGTTCTGGAATCAATTGTAATAAATATGGGTTTGCTTGGATGAAGAATAAATTGAATGTAAACAATGGAGTGTAAATGAGTTTAGCTTGGATTGTGGGCGAATTGAATATAACTGAAAATATGAAATTCAAAATGGTTGACTGAATAAACTAATTTAAATTAGTTAGTAGATGAAATTGGTTGATAATTGAAGATCAAATTAAGGATTTAAATTGGGAAGTGCTTATAAAAAAACTAAAAACAAAATATAACTTGAGTTTTGAAGTTGAAATATGTAGAAGGAAAATAAAATAACTTAAGTAATATTTGAATAGATGCTTGATTTAAGTAAAAAAAATTATGAAATAGTTGTGTCGAGTTTTATGAAATGATTTTAAATAAAACTTGTTTGGTAAATGAAATTAGTAATTGAGTCAATTAACATAGGTTATATTAATGAGAACTTGACTTCGAATAAAAATGGGAGTTAGATTGCTTTTGGAAATCAATTCAATTTAAATGAGTTTGTTTGTACTTAAAATGAATTTAAGTTAAGTAAGAGAGTTGTGAAATCATTTAAATTGAACTGGATGGTTTGAATATTGTTTGGAAGCACTCAAAGGAAGTGTCGAAATATTTCATATGTGCTTATGGAAATATATAATATGCACTGTTTATAGAATCCATGTTTTAGTTATTTATAATAAAGTGAAATGTTAATAAACTTTGTATATTTGACACTGACATGTTTAAATTGAGTAAGCACAGGTTTTTGGAAGCTGTTGGGCTGGTTTTGACTGCGCTAATTGCTTAAATAAATAGCTGCTTGCTTAAAAATGCTAAATAAGGTACGCCTACGCAATACAAATAGGAAATATGAACTGTTTTTCTGTTTTCCGACCGTGTGGGTCGATGTATATATATTTATATCTCTTGTTAAATTGAAAATGCTCCTCCATACAAAGGAGACTCTGCCAAAAAATTTCGAAAATTTTGGGAGTTAGGAATTTTTTGAATCTTTTGAAAATTTTCACTAACGACAAATGAATTAATGTTTGTTAATCGAATAGAATTATAACTGAATGTTGAAATTTAATTTAAATTGTATAAGTAAAGTGTGAAGAACAGAAGAATTGTTTAAAGATACTAAAAGAAGGAAAAAGTTTGCAAATAAACTTTTATTTGGAAATTTAAATAAATTAGTAAGTAAAACTAATAAAGGAAATGGTTAATTAAATATGGATTGAGATAGAGTGAATCAAAATTCAATATTCAAAGTTTTGGAAATGAATTGAATTCAAGTAAAATTGAGAAGTATTTATATTTGAAATTAATTAATAAAGTGAAGCAAATTGAAAATTTTATGGAATTGTAAAGGCAAATTAAATAAAATGGATATAAACTCCAATAATGAAGTGAAAACAAATTTCAAGAGGTATATAAAATATTTATATTGAACTTAAGAAATGAAGGTGAAATTCTTAAGTAAGTTGGCATTGGAAATATGCTAAGTGAATAATTGAATGAAGATTAAAAATGGAATTTGTGACAAGGGAAAGTGAGAATAAGTGAATAACAATCAAAGTAAATGTGAATAAAAAAAGGAAATTGTTATAGTTGATAATCAATTGAGACAAATACGTAGGATGTACGTATATTATTTTATTCGCATAACTATTCGATCCAGATTCGAACACAGAATTTCTAGATAATTTTATCGATCCAAGTTAGGAGTTTTCACTCGATTTTCAAAGGCGAACCTGGATATGGAGTTTGATTGATTCTATAAATTCTCTATCATAGTTATGACTATGCAAGGAGAATGACGATTTCTGATCAACAAACCAGATCTGAGTCCGCACTAGGAAGTCGGGTGGACGATACTAGTTCGAAGGTGAAATTGTGTGATCGAGTAGGCAATCAGATTCGGTATTGCGTATGAAAGATATAGGTACATCGTACGGGCTTAAATGGAATGAAAATTGAAATTTTGAAAAGAAGTCAATAAAATGATTTTTAATGTTGTGATTATATATTATTGCTAAATAGGATTGCAGGTATGAAAAAGCGAAAAGAAAATTGGTTTTCCTTTCAGATAATAAATTAGAACTGCTCGACAAAAAGGTATGTGTTTAAAATTCTATTTGGAATTTGATTGGGTTTTTGGATCTAGCCACTTAGCGTTTTGTTTTCTTTTTGGATCTGGGAGGCCGTAGAGCCATTTTGTAGTTGTACCGAGCTAGCCGCGCAAAGGAGACGCTGACAAAAATTTTCGGAAACTTAGAGAGTTAGGAAATTTTAAGAAAATTCTGCTAATTTCAAATTTGATGTAAAATTTAAATTTGAAGGACCGAGTAAGTAATATTGTTAGAAACTATGGGAAAGTAGGGAAAGATTAGTAAAAATGGAAATGGGTCTTTTATAAAAAGTTAGTAGATTGGATGTTGAACAATTTGGCTTTAGGAAAAAAAAGTAAACGGGTATTGGACCATTCTTCCTCACTAGTAATTTCGGGGACGAATTTCTTTTAAGGGGGAGGAATGCGACGACCCAGAATTTTTAAGCTTTTAAAATCAAAATATTTAATTGTCTTAAATATTCAATGGAATAATTTTAACTTGAATTCAAATATCACTATTAATTTTTAATTAAATTATTGAATTAAATAATTTAAAATTGAGTAAAATATGAAATCTAGGATTTTAAGCCTGTTAAAAATAATTTAAAGGCTTGTTAAATTTATATTGATAATACTGAAGATAGTAGAAGTTGTAAAATTGAAATTAACAGTGGTTTGTTCAGTTTTAAAATTTTATTGTTTAAATTGAATTTAAAAATAGTCTTCCGGGGCACAGTCTCGGAATTCGACAAAATCAGTTCCATTGGGTCCGTAATTTTGAATTATTATCGGATTTCAGTTTTCGTAATTTTTGGAGTTGGTGTGTGAGCGAACGATAAGTAGACGCGTTGAAATCTATATCGAATTCTATTTAAATTTATATTTATATCGGTCAACGTCATCCTACATTCTTTCCCATCTAACTTTTCCCTTTCACATTCGAAAGCCGAAAATCTTCTGAAACAAGCCGCTCTCATAGTTTATAAGTCGTGACCTACCTTTAATAAATCGTACCCTATCTTCTTCTTTCCCAGTTAAAAAAAAGGGAATGGCCGAGCTCCTCAAAAATTCCTTTCCTTTTCTTCTTCAGCGAAACCTAGTTCATTCGAATAAAAAGAAAATCGATTTCGTTCGTTTGAAATTTTTAAACCCTCGTTCGATCCCAAAGCCGTTTGACCCAATCAGAGTATTCGAAGCTACCTAGTCGAGGTGGCTCCATATCTTCCTCGATGAGATCCTTTCGAGTCGCATCTACGAGCATGGGGTTTTGAGAGTCGCGTGAGTTAAAGCTAAGGCTTGAGGCGAGTTGCATCGCGTGCGCTAGGGTTTGCTAGTCGTGATGTTTTAGGATGAGACGTTGGACCCATCGATTGATGGTTTGAGTCGCGACTGGATAGGGTGTCGTCAAGCAGGAGGGTCCGATTGGGGTTTTTGTTTTGCTCGAGTGTGTATTGCAGAGACTGATGTGATGGCCGCAAGGGTGTAGATGTTGGTCAAAGCCCAGGTTGCCTCCTTTCTGTAAGGTAAGGCAGTTCCCTTTCGATTGTTAATCTATATAGTTTTGAGTCAGAAGATTTATATGAGTGTTATTCAGTAAGGTAATGATATACCAACAAGATTCTAAACAGCGAAAATAATATAAGTATATAAAAGTTGGTTTCGAAATTTCTATAGGTTTTTGGTATTATGCAATTCAAAGAGAAATGAATTTACATATGTACACGTTTTTTAATCTACCAGGTTATTTTAAAATAGTGTATTTTTGGAAATTAACTTATTTAATTAACGTATTAAATATTTGGTTGCTAAAATATTCTGTTAAAAATGTGAATAGTTTAAAGGTAAATTTATTTCTTTGAAATGAAATCACTGGTTAATTAAATTTTCAAATGGAAATTAATTATTCAATTAGCTAGAATATTAATAAATGATATCAATATTTATTCAAGGTCAAAAATAATGAAAATCAAGCTGGATTGGGTCGGATTGCAAATTTAAGAGTAAAGGTGAGTTAATCTCACTCAGTTAATTTAATTTTGAATTTAAATGATTAAATTTAAAATAATTGTTTGAATGGTTGAGATTGATTGATGTGCTATAGTATGGTAATTTTGGAATTGACATATTATATTGTGCTAACATCTGTGGATATAGGGAAAACAGGTTGGAGGGATCCAATTGGACCCTTCAACATTAATTATTAATATTCTCTGTTGTGATTACTTGATATTCTATGTTGAATATATTGGAATATTGAATGATATGATTTGATTGGATATATATTGGGTATAATGAATTACCAAAAATATATAAATTGGATTTTGGAAAGAAAATAAAGGAAGTAAATTTGTAAACGAAATAATCTTAGAAAATTTAATAAATTAAGAATGAATTCAGAAGAAATGGAAGTATGTTAAATACTAATAAATAACTTCGAGTATAAAAAGGAAAAGGGTTTGAATAAACAGTAATTAATGAATTGTAAAACTAGGTGATATTAATTTAAGTGAATAAAGAATTATTTTAAAAATTAAAGTTTTAAATTTATTAAAGGAATATGAAGTAAATTGAGAAATCTAAATTGGCATTCCAATTATAAGTATTTTAAATCATAATTAAGAAATAAAATCTGAAATTAAAGGATTTTTGAACAAATAAAGTAAATTGGTAATCAATTTGGAAATTGATTTAAATGTTTGAAATTGGATATTTGGAAGAATAAATTCCGATGGGAATTTATTAAGGGAATGAGAAAAAAATTGTTTAGAAATAAATAGTGATTTGTTTTTAAAGGTTGTGGAGAGAAGTTTATTTCTCTGGATAGCCAAGTACGCTTTAAGTAAATTTTTAAATATAAGATATGAGTTAATGTTGTTTTCAAAAGCATGTTTTAGAAAATTTATTATTTCTGAATGTTTAAAATTATAAAGTAAATATTTTTCAAATCTATTATTGTAATAATTATTTAAAGGTGACTTAGTATTTTGTTTTAAAAAGTGAAAACCTAGTTTTATATCTATAAAGTAACATTATTTTCAAATATTCTTATAGTATATATTTTTAACAAATTAGAAGTAGTTTTGACTTAAATATTTTAAAGTATATTTCAAAATAAGCGTTTTAAATTTTATTTTAAAAAAATCTGATGTTTTTTGCTTGGTAATTTCAGAAGAAATAGAAAATATTTGGGAAATTTATTCAGAAAAGGAAGATAGTTTTGAAAACTGTTTTCAATAAGGGTTTGAATAGTGAAATATATCTTGTAAAGATATTTTTGGAGGTTAATAAATAATTTGGAAAATTATTTATTGTGTGATGGATGTTGTGAATATTAATAGATAGTTAAATAATCGACTATCAATATTGGCCAAATACACTGATCGTTTCGAAGAGACCGGGATGGAAATTTATTTCTCGAAAACCACTTCGATCCGGTTTATACGTTTCGTGAAACGAGTTTGGATTCGAAGATGGAGCAGTGAAGTGCAAGGGCTAGTCGCTATTAATCCTAAGGATATTTCCAAAATGGATGTTGTAGGAATAGTGCCTTCGGTTCCGTTCGAACCCGGGACGGACTTGTATGGATGAATGCTTGCGAAACATCGTCAGGTGGACGATGGGCATTCTAAGAGATATATTCTAAAAAGGTAACGCTTAGCCTCAAGTCTCATCAAATGGGAATGGCTGTAAATCAGGGGTTATGTAGCAAGGCTTCGTGGGTAGCCCCCACTGGAGGGTGAGGTCATCCCTGTCTAGATGTCCCTTTTATTTCGCCTTAGTGGGCGGTTGCTGATCCCAACCGCGGGGTGTTCTTGCTCAGGACTGTCCAGTAAGGGATGGTTCCGGTCTTGTGTTGCAGGGGAGTTAGGGTGGCTCCTCGGTACGCTGATCTAGACAAGATACTGTGACAGGTGGTACCCCATTGCCTAGCCATTAGTTGGAATCCATTTTCCCTACGTGCCTGTACGGTTTTGATTGTGCCCAACTATTGTTGAAACGTGAGATGCAAGCATTTCAGCTAGATTCTATTTTACTTTCTATAGACACTATTATAATATCAGAGGATTTTAATAAAAATGTTTTAGCTATCGTAAGGTAAAAAACCGACATGTTTATTTGTGGCGTGGTCTTATGAGATGCTTTTGTTTTCAAAGGATTTTGAAACTTTAATAATCAATTGGGTATGATTTTCTCACGCTGGTATTCCAGACTGACTCAGGTGTTATTTAACTGTAATGCTCTGGTCAGACCGAGTATTATAGGATACAGGATATGCTGTGAAGCTCAAGAGACGAGCTGGATGTCGATACGTATTTTTGTACTTGCTTTTATATATATTCCGCTGTGTTGAGTTGTTGTGTATCCATTTGTATGATATTGATGTTGAGCTGTGGTTGATGTACTCTGATGATGTAATATATAAACAAAGATATTTGATTTTTGTGTAAAGATCATTTATTATCTATCATATTTTATTCCGCTGCGATGGTTAGATTCTGATGTTGATTTATATTTTCTTCTTCTACCTCTTCTTCTTTAACCCAAATGGTTCGTATTTCTGTACAACTTGATTTGATTTAGTTAGAATAGTGATGACTCAAGGGGTACGGATTTTCGGGTCATTACATGGGGCATCACAGTTTGGTATCAAAGCGAAACTTCGGAACAATGTAGAATAATCTAACAAGGATCATTGTCCAAAGTCTCTCTTAGGAATCGTGCCTTAGGATTTAATTCGAGTCATTAGACACGTTCTACCCTATTTCCTTTTATGATGCCTTGTTTATCAATCAAGTTTGTTTGATATTCATTCTAAGAATAACCTTTTCCTCTTCTTTATTTCTTTCTTAAAGAAGAGAAATGGTTAGTCCTGGCCATCCCAGCGCCGGTCAATCTAGTGCCACTCCTCGGGATGGCGTATTCATGTCTGCCCAAGCCGTCGGACCTATTCCAGAGCCTACTCATCATAAATCCGGGTGTGCACGCTTGTGCAGTGATTATACCAATTTGGATGGAAGCCATTCAAGGGTTTCGAAAGCATTATAGAAGTCCAAGCTTGGCTTAGAACAAGCGATCGCATCTTTTCTCCATGAATCTTGTAAATTTACATCGAGTCCAAGCAGCTTCTAGCATGCTCCAAAGGAGCGCATTAGATTGGTATGAGCTTTTGATTTTGGAAATTATTGAAGCGGATCTTACTTGGGAGCAATTTCGAGAAAGGTTCGAGTTAAAGTTTGTGCCGGAAGCTGAAAAGGTAACTTTAGCTTGATGCTTTGTTGAAATCGTTCAAGGTGAATCTTCTGTGACGGATTACATCGCATCTTCTGAATCTCTTTCTAAATACTGGGTTACACCATTGAAGAAAAATTTGAGATTTGTCTATAAGTTGAATAAGAATCTCAAAACCCTTTACTTCTGAAACTAGAAGTTTCTTTCGATCAGCTTGTTGATATCGCTCTTCAACTTGAAGAGGCCGATAAAGAAAGTGATGCTGAAGTAGTAGGTGCCAAGAAGAACTTCAACATCAATAAGAAAAGGCATCCCTCTATTAAGTTCAAGCCTAATCCCAACAAGAAAGGGAAGCAAGCAACTTTGGTAGCAAAGACTCCTACCCCTAATCATGGAGAATGCTACAATTGTGGTTCTAAGGATCATTATGCAAATAGGTGTCGGAAACCCCTTTATTGCCGCTATTCCAAAAGTTTGGGTCATAATATATCTTCATGCCCCAAACTTCAAAGCAAGAAAGAGGGAAGGCTAAGGTAGTGCAAGCCTCGAGTAACACTTTTCTTGGTCAAGGTATTTCTCATTCTATCCTTGATAGCATTATTATGTTTCGTGATCATCCTATTCGAGTTCCTTTTAACACTGGTGCATCTTGCTCTTTTATCTCAAAGGAACTTGCTGATACTTTGTCTTTAAATGTTATAGGCTTGATGACTTCACTGAGAATTGCTAATCGGTTGGTGGATCCGCAACACTCAATTTATTTTGTAAAGATGTTGAGATTATTTTATGTGATTATGCTTTCCTAGCCAATTTGATGCGTTACCTAGGTTTCGAAATGATTTTGGTAATCGATTGGATTAATGGTTATGAAGCCCACATCCAATGTCCCGAGATGACTATCCATCTTCGACATCCTCAATCTGGTAAGCAGATTTCTATTGTTAATAAAAATTCAGATTCTAATTTGATGGCACTCTTATATTCTATAAATCAACATGATGACGATAACGATGATAAGGAAGATGTCATTTCCCTCATTAACATTATTGGTGAATTTCATGACATATTTTATCCCGTTTTAGGACTACCACTTAAACGAGCAATTGAGTTCAAAATTAATCTAATCTCTAGAGCTCTACCTATCACTCGTCCTCTTTATCTATGTCCAATAAGGGAAATGAGGAGATGTGTAAACAATTATCTAAATTTGAGGCAAAGCAATTTGTTCGTTTTAGTTCCTCTCCATGGGGAGCTTCAGCTATTATTGTGAAGAAATCTGATGGTATACTTAGGCTTTGTGTTGACTACCACAAACTTAATGATCTTACCATTAAGAATAAATATCCCTTACCTCAGATTGATGATCTGTTCGATCAACTTAAGGACGCTAGAGTCTTTTCACAGTTCGAATTAGTAACCGGTTTTCATCAGCTTCGTATTGTAGAGGATAGCATTCCTTTGACATCATTCCATACTCGTTATGTATCTTATGAATGGCTTGTTATGTCATTTGTTTTAACGAATGCTCCAGCTTATTTCGTTGACCTTATGAATCGAGTTTTCAAAGACTTCCTCGACCAATTTGTTCTCATCTTTATCTATGATATGCTTGTTTATTTTAAAACAGAGGAACAACATGAAAAACATCTTCGGATTGGGTTGGAAAATATTATAAGCAATCAATTGAAAGCAAAATTTTCTAAGTGCCACTTTTGGGAATCCTATGTGAAATTTTTAGGGCATATTATTTTTGAATCCGAAATTTCTGTGGATCCTTTAAAGATTGAAACGATTCAAAATTGGAGGAGACCGGAGAGTGTGACGGAAATTCATAGCTTTCTTGGATTAGCGGGCTATTATCGTCGGTTCATAATATTCTTTTCAAAAATTTCCATACCACTTACTGGTTTGACTAAGAAGGGAGTTAAGTACATTTGGTCCGACATATGTAAAGCTACATTTTAGAAATTAAAAGAACTCCTTTCCGATGCTCCTATTCTTGTGATTCCCAAAGGGAACCAAGACTTGATTGTTTATAGCGATGCTAGTCGTGTTAGTTTTGGAGTTATTCTCATGCAAAGGAAACGTGTCATCGCTTATGCTTCTAGGCAATTAAAGCCCGCCGAGACTAGATATGCCACTCATGATTTAGGGTTCGCTACTACTGTTTTCGCCCTTACAATTTGACGTCATTATCTTTTGGGAGAGAAATTTGTTCTCTACACCGATCATAAATCTTTGAAGTATTTATTTTTCCAAATAGAACTTAATTGCATCAACAATGTTGGCTCGAATTCCTTGCGTCTTATGATCTTGATATTCTTTATACTTTCGGAAAAGGGAATCATGTTGCCGATGTCCTTAGTCATAAGCAACAAGCGGTTGTTTCTATAATGATATCCGAATGGAATGATCTCAATACTTTGTCCACTTGTGAGATTCGAGATCGTGAACCCGATTCATGTTCACCTCTTGTTTTATGTAGTCTTGAGGCTCGTCCTTCTCTTTTAGATCGCATTCTTGAAGCTCAAAAGCATGATCCCGAATTGGCTCATCTTAGCCCAAGTTGTAGGGATAAAAATAAGATTGATGGTCTGAGAGACTTTGATATTGATGCTCGTGGCGGTATTCTAAAATTTGGCAGACTTATTATGCCAAATATTAGTGATCTTCATGAAGACATTTTAGAAGATTCTCATCATTCTAAATTTACCATTCATCCCGGTAGTAAAATGTATACAGACATGAAACGACTTTATCATTTGGATGCAATGAAATATGATATTGTTAACTTTATTAAGCGTTGCATGACTTGCCAACTCGAAAAGGCCAAGCATCAAAGGCCCGGTGGGTTATTGCAACCTTTGGACATTCCAGTTTGGAAGTGCGATCAAGTTTCCATGGAATCTGTTGACGGTCTTCCACGTTCTAATTTGGGTCACGATAGTTTATGGGTGATAGTATATAAACTTCCAAAATAAGCCCATTTTATTCCCCTTCGGTCCAATTGAACCGTACCTCTTTTGGCCAAACTTTATGTTAAAGAAATTGTTAAATTGCATGGAGTTACTACTTCTATTGCTAACGGCCGTGATCCATTGTTTATTACTTTATTTTGGTAATGTCTTCAACAAGATTTGAGAATGAAGCTTAATTTTAGCACTGCTTATCATCCTCGGTCCAATGGACAAACCGAGCGTGTGAATCAAACTCTTGAATATCTTCTTCGTGCATGTGTTCTTTGATTTTGGTGGTAGTTGGGAACATCATATTTCTCTTGTTGAGTTTTCTTATAATAATAGCTTCCAATCTAGTATTGGTATGGCACCTTTCGTGGCACTCTACGGAAGGCCATGCCGATCGCCTTCGTGTTTGCTTGATGTTGGTGAGAAGCTGGTTTTAGGTCTAGATGTTATTCATGATGCCACAGAAAAGATTGACCTTGTTCGTCATAGGATGCAAGAAGCTCAAAGTAGACAAACAACCTATGTTGATGACCGAAGAAGGAAGTTGGAATTTTTTGCGAGAGTTTTGGTATTCATTCGTGTTTCACCTATGAAGGTTGTTGTGCGTTTTAGTTGATCGAGAAAATTAGCACCTCGATATATTTGTCCATTTCCCATCACCGAACGCATTGGTTCCATGGCATATCGCCCTTCAATACCAGCACAATTTTCTACTATTCATGACGTATTCCACATCTCCCAACTATGAAAATGCCTTAGAGATTCCGATTCTATTCTCGAGCCCATTGTTATTGAAGAAATTGAAGTTTCACATAATTTTACTAATGAGCAACATTCTATTCGTGCCATTGCTACGGAGGTTAAACGTCTTTGAAATAAAGATGTTCCGCCTGTGAAAGTTCAATGGTCCTCAAATCCTAAGGATTGCTCTTCGGAATCAAGAGAATTCATCGAGCGAACACATCCGAACTTACTCTCTCGTGCTCCTTAAGGTGAACTTCTCATTTCAAAATTTTCTTTTGTTTCATATGCCTTAATATGGTTGTTACTCTTTATTTTCGTTTTAAGTATTGTAGGGACACAATTTCTTTAAGGAGGGGAGTCTATAACAACCAATATATTTTACGATTATATATTTAAATGTTGAATTTAAATATAGTATCGTTAGTTGAATTTGAAGTCCGAAATGAGACTTTTTGCAAACGGTCGAATCGAGACTTGAGATCACTTCCATTGAGTCCAAAACGGTCTTTGCAACCTTTTTGAATATAAACATCAATATGTTTGGAGTTGATTAGAATTTTGATATTTTCATTTGGGACTTTGGTTTGGGTTTCAACCCATTAACCTAACATGGCAACTCTAACTCCTTTACCTAATAACTCCCACTCCATTCCTCTTCATTCATCCATAACATTTCGTAATACTCAAGCTAAAGAGAAAAACGGGGGAAAAGATGAGAAATTAAAATTCCAAGCCCTAGTTTTCTTAGGAAATTCAAGTTATAGTTCTAAAATCAAAGAGAAGCTTAGGTAAGCATCCTCTTCATCTCCTCTATCTCTATCGCTCTTCCATTTTTAGAAATTCCTATAAACTAACTTAGGAAATTCATTTCATTTGATAATGGATTAAAGATTCTAGAGGTGTCGTGGAAGAGAAATCAGTCTTTGCTTGTTTTAGAGCTTCTCATTTCTACATTTGTGTTAAAGGTGAGTTTTTGAACTCACATCTATGTCTATCTTTCATTGTTATTAGGTATGAATTCCCTACGTCTATTTCATGTTCATTTGATTTGATTTGAATTGATTTGATGAATTTTTCATTTGTGGTCTTTTAAAGTCATAATCTTTAAAGATCCTATTTTGGATGTTTGGACATGATATTTGAGGTGTATTGAAGAGCCTATAAGCCTGCGTTTTCGCTTGGCATAAATCCCTAGTTTTCGTTGCTCGTCCGATCGCTTCCGAAACATTTTGGCCATCAAAGGACTAAGCAAACTATTGCCCGGTCCAAGTGACAGGACGTCTGGTCGTTCAAGTCCAAACGTCTGGTTATGGCCCCTGGACAAAAAAAATATAAGATGATAGGAAAAAGAAAATTCCAGAGCACTCGAACAGACGTCTGGTTAGGCTATACCAGACATCTGGATGGTCTTTGGCATCAAAAAATGGGCAAAAGGAAAATAAATTACCAGAACCGCAGATCAGATGTCTGGGCAATCTAACCAAACGTCTAGTCCTGTGTAATTTTGCCTATTTTGGATATTTTTGAGTGGATTTCCAATTTTTATCGATTTTTATTGCTCCGGTTAGTTGTTGTCAATTATTATCGACATTGATGACTTCTTTTATGGAATTTGGGAATATCCATTTGATTAGATTTGATATCGATTTTTATTGTTTGAATTCACGTTGTCGAATGTGGATTTTTGGTGAAAGATTGTTTTTATAATCATTTCTATAATTTGGCACTTCCAAATATAAAGGTTTTTTATACTAGCAGTAAATGCTCAAACTTTTCACAAAAATAATGATTTCAACATTACTTTTTATACAAAGCTCATTTTTAAAACTATTTTCCAATCTATTAGTGTACACAAGCCTTTACCTCATTCATAGGAGGAATCTAATTAAACAACTTAGCAAAATGATTGGTATGAAACGCTTGCATTTACTTCGTCGGTTAATTCTTGGACTTGTTTGATTGAAATCTTGTGACAATTTTCGAGTGGAAATCTACAATTTGTTCGTAAATATTTGAGTTAAGCCTGTTGTTAGCACAAGAATTGGTCACTAACACCTTGAGTAGAGTTGTGTAAAGAGATTAATGAAGAAAGTAAAGTTAAACAGAGAACAGCACGTAGATTTAAATGCAGAAAATACGAACAATAGATTTATAGTGGTTGGGCGTAATTTCCTACGCTCACATTGAGTTTAATCTTTATTGCTTTTCTCGATAATCGATTACAGATACAATCCGTGTACCAATTATGTTGAATACAATTTCTAAGCAAAAAAGATAAGTCTTGAATGAGTCTTGAATGCGGTAGATTCTCCCCGGTGTTCTCGAAAAAAGGTCCCTTTCACTGTGTCCCTCCCTCTCTATTTATATACGAAGATGGGTTGGACTTCCCTGTTGAGCCATGTAGCTATGTAGCTTGGCCTAAAAAGAGTGATCTCTGTATGCCGATCCATAGATGCCGAACGGAAAAATGCCGACAAAGCATGAATGCCGAACGATATCCTCATGCCGAACGAAGCGATGCCGAACGATATCTTCATGCCGATCGAAGTGATGCCGAACGATATCTTCATGCTAATCGAAGTGATGCTGAACGATATCTTCTTGCCGCTTGAAGTGACACCGAACACTCTGAATGTCGAACGAAGTATTTGTGTCGAACGTATCTGGAAGCCGACCGAGTGTGTTGTGCTGAACGACTCTAGATGCCGATCGATCCCGAATGCCGAAAAAGATTTATGCCGAACGAAGTGATGTGCCGAACAACTCTGGAAGCCGACCCAGTGTGTTGTGCCGAACGATCTGGATGCCGACCGATCCTGAATGTCGAACGATATTTATGCCGAACGAAGTGATGTGCCGAGAAAGGTGTGGATGCCGAGCAGTATGGAATGCCAAATGACATTGCCATGCCGAACGTCCATAGATGCCGAACGATATACAATACTGAACAGCTCTCAATGACGAACGCTCTTGCATGACGACCGTCCCATAGATGCCGACCGAACTTGAGTGCCGAACGAACCATTTGTGCTGGACGACTCTGGAAGCTGAGCTCTTTCTAATGCCGAATGCTCCTAAATGCCGAGCATTCCTAAATGCCGAGCGTTCTCTAATTCTGGGCGTTCTGGATGCCGAACGAATCATAAATGTCGAACAGTATGCAAATGCCAAGTACTTAGTTGCCTAGTCAAATCATCAGGTAACACTTGCCCCCTCAAAGTGCATCACGTGGTCGAACGTGGTGCGCTTTGAATCATGAGCTCTCCGTGCTTTGTTTCGAGCCTCGGCTCAATTTTCTCGATAGTATCTTCTCTCGAATACCAGATGAGGCGATGCACACCGAACGACATGCAAATGCCGAACATCATAGCCGATGCCGAATGAGGTCATCTTGACCGGTTCTACTGATAATTGTCCCTTCGACTTCCCCTCTTCTCCTATAAAGGTCGACATTTTCCTTCTTCTCCTTTCACTTTTTACCTCCGTTATTTTCCAAGAACTCGCAACTTACCTCCCTTGAATTTCGTTCACCTTTCCGAACTCCCCTTCCTTCCTTGAATCCAACAAGCCCTTCCTACAGCTTCCTCCCAAATTAAGCTCGAACAACTGCTAATCTTAAGCTTACAGGCCTTCAATCTCCTGCCGTTCTCTTTGGTGAGGACCTGTCGATTGCTCTCTCAAATTAGGAAGTATAACATATTACTCGAACTCATGAATCCTCCATAGAAAGTAGAAAGTGGGGGGTGTGTAGATGAGGGAGATGAATTGAGGCTTGGATGCGTCCTAGGGCTAGAACTCAGTATGCTTTTAGGCGATTTCGAGGTGGATGGATTGGAGAAGAGGAAGGTGGAAGATGCATTGCAGTGGATCGACATGATCTTTTAATGCCGAGTGATCCTATGGGAGCACGGGAATGGAGTTAAAGATAAGGCTTATTGGTGTGGATTGACATGGCCTTGGTTCGACATGATCTCCCCATGCCGGACGAGGTTGGAGTGGAAAAATTTAAAGGAAGTGGAGAATGGACAGGATGCCCAACGTCATGGCTCGACATGACTTGCTAAACGACTCGGGCATGCCGATCGGGAGAGATGTAGGGAAAAAAGGCAGATAGTGTTAAGGGCAGAATGCCGAGCGGTATGGCACGGCACAAGCACGGTTCGGCATGATTTGCTGCGTGCCGAATAGCCAAGAGGAAGGGTTCGAAGAGTGATGCTTATGCCGAACGACACTTGTATTTGAGCTGACCAATATTTAGGCCGAATAATATTTAGGCCGATCAATATTTTGGCCGAACGACACTTAGGCCGAACAACTATTCTCTTTGCCTAATTTTATGACAAAAATAAGGACAAGGACCTAAGCAAATTAGCCTATCGCACTAATCTGGACCGATAAACAACTAGTTTCAGTAATCACAAGTCTGAACTTAAATCGACAAAAATGGATAATTTCCTTTAACATATAGTGCCAATGCCAGATCCCGAAATTGAAAATATCGTAGGGCAGGCTTTTGGAGACGGTCAATAACGACGGTCTTCAAAGGTGACAATTCAAAGCTTAACTTTATACCATCAACTCTATGACTTTCAATTTCTCAGCACTTATATTTGAATCATCACACTAGTTCGCACACCACACAGGGGGAATACTTGTGTTATTAAGTCTAACATCGATTTTTTTTTCAAGTATAGTTAAAACAGGTGCTCTATCAGATTGAATTTCCATCAAAGATGTCTAGGAAATCTAGCTCCGCCGCGATCTCAGATAGGCCTGGGCCGTCTTCTAAACAAGGAGTCGCAGATACTTCAAACCCGTCGACTTCCCCTCCTCATAACTTAGCTCCCGACGCCCTGGAGGCATCAATTTTCTTGGACAACCCGGTCGATTCATAGGCTTCGAAGATTAATGAAAGTGCACTCTGTCGGACATGCTCTGTCCATGGAATCCCCTTCGACGACGTATTAGTTCCATCGGGGCACGATCCTCCACACTTGCCCCCAGTTGGATACACAACTTGTAATAAGTTTATGTCCTGGGTCGGCGGCGTGCCACCGTTCAACTCCTTTCTTCGGGACATGCTGCAATACACCGACATTGCCCCGTCACAACTGCACCCGAACGGTCACGCCTTCCTCTACGGTACCTAAATCCTCTTCATGAACGTCCTCTCTAGGCCTTCAACCCCGGGTGACATCAGATATATATATATATATATATATATATATATATATATATGATCAAGAAGCAGAGAGATAGCCCCTCTTTCATGTTTTTTGAGCCGCACCACAAATGCCAGATCTTGACTGGGGCATGTAGCAAGTTTGCCCTGTACAAACAGGAATGGTTTTATGTGCATTGCCCTGCTGGTTTCGCGAGGAGATGGGTGGAAGGAAGTAAGTCTTTTCTATGGATCAATATTCATATTTGGTCAAAGCCGTGCCTTTTCTAACCCTTTCTTCCATCTTTTCAGGTATCAATCCACTCTGAAGCCGTCGAAGCTATTAGAGCCCTTCCTGCCGAAGAACGGGACATCTGAACTCTCATTTCGAATGGGTCACTTAAAACGTTTGGACTGTTGACAGAGGTCCATCAGATAAACCTTCCTTAGGGTGTTACCATACCTAGGCCCACCTCTGGCAAAGGGAAAAAACAAGCTGAGTCTTCAGCACGTAACGCCCATGGCGCACTAGAAGAAGGAGAAATCAAGGAAACCGAAACACCCGAAGCACAAGATGAGAACGTTGGTCCTACTCAGGACCCGATAGTCGAAGTTCACGACATCGAAACATCATCTTCCCCTTCGAAGAGGAAAAAGAGACTGAAGTACAAGATAAGGAGGGAAAAAGTTGGCACAACCTCCAAAGTTACTCTTATTCCAACAGAGAAAGAGGCTTCCCCACAACGTTTAGAAAGTTCTCTAAAGGGCCTCTTGAACCTCTCCATACTTGACGATCTACTTAATTATGATTTTTGATGATCCGGAGGTACTTAAACTTCACTCGTCCATCAGAGGCAATGCAGGAATTCAAGCCCAAACTCAGGGAGAAAAAACTCCCATTAGTAAAGAAACTGGTCCGTCGGAGGGAAACATTAGGACACACAAACACATGCACTCCAACTTGCACTTAAATTTCCGTCGTCACACTACTCTTTGCTAATTGGTTGTTATTTGAATTCTGTGTAGGTGACATGGGCGTGCACATGGAATTGATCGTCTACGTAGATCGTCTATCTTCCATCATTCTGGACGGGACAGGTTTCGAAAAACGTCGGGACAGAGACGGTGATGGCGATAGGGATTATCATTCCCGGGACTCATCATCTCGGAAGAAAACATATTATCAGCCAAAATACCACCAACATCCCTCTTCTCACTCGGAGCAAAGAAAAGATAAGCACGGCCATAAGGGGTCGCAATCCGATGTTCCCCGTGATCAACATTCAGATTCCTCTTCCACATGACAGTCCTAGGATCCTCATAGGAGAGTTGAACTTTCGAAGCTGTCTCCTCCTGTTCCTATAACAGATCTATTAGTATCGGAGAGACTGGCCGATCTTATAGTTAAATTTCCAAAAATTTGCTTCGATGGTCTGAAGTTTCTCCCGACGGTCCATCATATTCCTAGAGATGTCAAACAGAGCACTATCGCCTGCACCAACGTCGTCTACGTTCAGCATGACGCATTCGTTCATCTTGCTGAGAACGTGTCAGAAGTCTCCATAGAACGCCAACATAAGATTGATCGCCCGAAGCTTGAGGCTATTCACGAAAATACATTATCAACGCTCAGGACGAAGAGATTGCGTCTTACAAATCTCAACTTGAGGTCGCCGAACAAAGCGCCAAAGATACCGACGAAGCCGTAACTTGTTTGGAATCATCTCACAAAAAAGAAATCGACGAGGCGGTACAACGCTGTAGGGCTTTAGCTTTGGAGAAATACTCGGTGCAAAAAGGGAGGGATGCATTCTACCTCTGAGTCAAAGAACTTGAGGAGCGACTCCGCAAAGAGCAAGAAGAGAAGATTGCTGCCCAAGAAGAGTCGCAACAGTATTGCGACGAGATCGTTGCAACGCGACTCCTCAAGGCGAAACTTGAGGGCGAGCTTTCAAAAGTTGAGGCGTTGAAGGATGAAGCCCGCGAAGAGGGCAAAATCATAGCATCTGCGAAGATCGACTCCCGTCTTGTGGCGGCCAAGGAAGAAGGTAGGGAAGAGGTCCAAAGCATGTTCGACCCACTTATTTCCAAATTCAATGCCCGCGTTCTCATGCATCGGGACTTAACTTTTCTGGGCGAGGGCTATCTCGAATCTTTGGCCGAGGCATGGGAGACCTTAATTTAAATCAAGAAGGTCGAACACGGTATCGAGGAGGTTGATGATGGGGCTTTGTTAAAAGAATTCCTTAAGTGAAACGAGCCTTCGGACCTGTCAACGGCTAAAGCCCTTTATTGCAAAGGCTCCCCCTCAACAAAAGCGAAAGAAGGTATCGTCAGTCCATCCAGGATTGAATAGCACATCGGCTATGACCCGGAGGACCTTGGCCTTGGCACTCACATTTTGTCCCCTATTCCAGAGGGTGAGACCCCCTCGACGGTTGAGAGCCAGCCGGAACCTGATAGGCAACTCTTTTGCTTTAACATTCCAAGAGTTTTCTTTTTTACCAGAAGCTATCGCATTCTAATACTTGCTTTTCGTGATTTTGTGCAGGCCGTTCTGATCTTGAGCCCACTCCGAGAAGCGATGTCGCCAAGGAAGTGAGGGAAAAACGATTGAAGCCACTCACGCAAGAGAGGCTCCCGGTCCAGTGCTTAGGTGATTGGAGCGCTTGATGAGGACAAAACTGAGGCTTCCTCTCCCATCGATGGGAGTTATGAAGTTGAAATTACAGGCATCTCTAAGCACATATCCGAACTGAGCATGAAGGAGCAACTTGAGAAAGAGAAGGAAAAGACGGTCAAGCTCAAGGTCGAACCTCAAGCTGTGGACCTTGGCGACCCTTTGAACAAGCTGTTGAAGGTCATCCTCCCAGGCGGGTCTAAACCCATGAATGTTCCTCGTACTTCATCAGCTGTCACTCCCTCGTCAAAGAAAGCTATCAAGGGTAAACGTACCGAGGAGGAGTCATCTAGCAAAAAGTCGAAGAAGTCAAAGAAGTAGTCTTCGCTCTCGTTCAACAAGAGCTAGTTTAGATCATGTAATTATTTTTGTTTTTGTAGTTCATGTAAATAAAATAATTTGTGATGAATAAAACTTAGTTGTTTTCCCTCTCAGAGGACTATTGTTGTTTGTTTCTTTGTATTATCGTGGTCAAAACCTGAGCTACTACGAGTTACGTGAACTTCTCGATTCATCTTCAAACAAGTTGACAACTTTTTTGGTATTTGCACACTCTTTTATCCCACGCTCCAAGGACTTAGAATATTTCCTAATCCATACACCAAGGCCTCGATGACTTCAAGTCATTTATGTCCAGTCCGCCCTCAGGGGACATGGACATTTAAATCGTTTATACTCCGGTCCGCACTCCGGGGACTCAGAATACTCTAAGTCCGGGGACTTGGAAATTCTCAGTCGTTTATACTATGGTCCGCACTTTGGGGACCTAAAGTACTCCAGTCCGAACTCCGAGGACTTGGAGATTTTGAGTCGTTTATACTTGAGTCCGCACTCTAGGGACATAGAGTACTCCAGTCCACAATCCAGGGACTTGGAGATTTCGAATCGTTTATACTCGAGTCCGCACTCTTGGGACTTAGAGTACTCCAGTCCGCACTTCGAGGAAATGAAGATTTCGAATCGTTTATACTCGAGTCCGCACTCTGGGGGCTAGAGTACTCTAGTCCGCACTCTGGGGACTTGGAGATTTCGAATCGTTTATACTCGAGTCCGCTCTCTGGGGACTTAGAGTACTCCAGTCTACACTCCGAGGACTTGGAGATTTCGAATCGTTTATACTCGAGTCCACACTTTGGGGACTTAGAGTACTCCAGTCCCCACTCCGTGGACTTGGAGATTTCGAATCGTTTATACTCGAGTCCGCACTCCTGGGACTTAGAGTACTCCAGTCCGCACTCCGAGGACTTGGAGATTTCGATTCGTTTATACTCGAGTCCGCACTCTGGGGACTTAGAGTACTCCAGTCCGCACTCCGAGGACTTAGAGATTTCAAATCATTTATACTCGAGTCCGCACTCTGGGGACTTATAGTACTCCAGTCTGCACTTTGAGGACTTAGAGATTTCAAATCGTTTATACTCGTTCGTACGTCAGACAGAGTAATGTATCTCTTAGTCATTGGTTACAGCACTATCATACACATGAACATCGACAATTCATGGGAAAAAGAAATGGCTTCGAGCCTTTATTAATGCAAATAAGCTAAATTGTCTTTTTACATGCCGTAAACTAGGAATAAAAACTTGCTGGAAATAAATGCAACTAAAATATGATAGAAATGAACTAAGTGTAATAATGCCGCAAATGTTCACCATTCCATGCTCGGGGGAGTGTCACACTATCGACGATCGCTAGCTTGAAAGTTCCTTCTCCAAGCTTCCGTTCAATGACGTATGGGCCTTCCTATGCGGGGCTCATGTGTGATGGAACTGGGAAAACTCGCTTCAAAACGAGATCACCCACGCCAAAGATTCTCGGTCATACTTTTTCATTATAATATTGAGCAACTCGATACCTGTACGAGGTCGCTCTTAAATTATCTTCTTCGCTTTTTCATCAATAAAGTCCAATGAATCCCGCAAAAGATCTCGATTTGACTCAGGGTCATAATAAGTTACCCGATGTGATGGAACTTCAAGTTCCACGGGTATGACAACTTCCATGCCATATGCTAATGCGAATGGAGTGTTTCCAGCCGCGGACTTGTGGTGGTTCTTTAAACCAAAAGTGCTGTCAGAAGCTCATCCACATACTTGCCTCTTGCCTTTTCCAAACGTTTTTTTAATACGGATTTGATTATTTTGTTTACGGCCTCCACTTGTCCATTAGCTTTCGGATGAGAAACTGCTGCAAACTTTTCTCAATACCATATTTTTGGCAAAATTCCCTGAACACTTTGCTTTCAAACTGAGTTCCGTTGTCTGTGACGATGGTTCGTGGAAGGCCAAAATGGCATATAATATTCGTACAACGAAATTAATGACCTTTTTGGTGGTGATAGTGGCCAAAGGTTCTGCTTCAGCCCACTTGGTAAAGTAATCGACCGCAACAATCGCGTATTTTTCACCACCTTTGGATAGGGTCAAGGAACTGACTATATCGATCCCCCACATTACAAATGGCCAAGGACTAACCATTTGTGCGAGTTCCATCGACGGAGCTCTTGGGATTTTCGTATACTTCTGGCATTTGTCACATCTTCTTACATAGTCTGCGGCATCCCGATTTATAGTTGGCCAATAGTATCCATAGCGGAGGATTTTCTTTGCTAACGTCTGCCCCTCGGTATGGTCACCACATTCACCTCCATGGACTTCCGTCAGGACTCGTTTTATCTCATCATGGGCAATGCACCGGAGCAATGGGGTCGAAAATCCCCTCCGATACATTATTCCATCCTGCATTACATAACGAGAAGCCTTACGAATGACTTGTCGTCTTTCGTTCGTTCTTTCGGACATGGCTCCGTGTAACAAGTACTGCTTGAATGAGGTCATCCATGACTCCTTCTCGATTTTTGTTCCTAACATGAAATCTACCATCATTATATTTAAGCTTGGAACATGTAAGGTTTCAACAGGAAACAATCCCATTTGTTGTGCATCGCCAGTGCTTGCAGATTTTGCCAATGAACCAGCTGCTCTATTTTGTTCACGCGGAACATGTGAAATATCATAATATTCGAGATTCGCTAGCAGCTTCTGAACTTAGGCCAAATACGGGGCAAGTCTCTGCCCCTTTGCTTGTTAATCTTCACGCACTTGATACACCACCAGTTGCGAGTCGCAAAAGATTTCAACCGATCTTATGCTCAGTTCTTTGACGAGTCTTAAGCCGGCAACCAATGCCTCATACTCGGCTTCATTATTCGTTGCTTGAATTCAAGCTTCAAAGCGTAGCAAACTGATCGGTTTTCAGGAGTTACAAGAACTATGCCAACCCTTGAACAATGGTCGTTAGATGCCCTATCGGTGTACATCTTCCATCGGACGGGAGGTATGACATTGCGGCCGTTTGATTCGTCTGTCATCGTGAATTCAGTGGTGAAATCCGCTAGCGCTTGTCCCTGTATGGCCTTTCGCGGCAGGTAAGTAATATCGAACTGACTCAGTTCGATATTCCATTTTAACATTCTTCCAGAAGTTTTCGGTCGTTAGAGTATCTATTGCAAGGGTTGATAAATGTAAACACTGATTACGTGTGCTTGAAAATATGGGCGAAGCTTGCGTGATGCAATCACCAAGTAATAGGCTAATTTCTCGATCTTGGGATAGTTTCTTTCTGCCCCCGTCAGAAGTTACTAACATAGTAAACTGGTTTTAGAACTAGGTCCTCTTCACGAACCAAAGTCGTACTGATAGCATGTTGGGATACTGCCAAGTACACATACAACATTTCATGGTCGATTGGTTTCGATAGCACTAGGGGCTCTCCAAATTTCTTACCAGAGCTCGGAATTCTTCCTCACATTCGGATGTCTGCTCAAAATTCCTTTTTCCCTTCCTTATCACACCAAAGAAAGGAATGCACTTATCCGTGGCTCTGGACATGAATCGGCTCAGAGCTGCTACCTTTCCGTTCAAGCTTTGTACTTGCTTTATAGTTCTGGGCACTTATATGTCCCGAATAGCCTGAATCTTTTCTGGGTTAGCTTCAATTCCACGTGCATTCACAACGAAACCCAAGAACTATCCTGATGCCACGCCAAAAGAGCACTTCAAGGGGTTGATCTTCATACTATAATGTCTGAGTATATCAAACATTTCTGCTAATTCTTGGATGTGGTCGTTTGACTGTCGTGACTTCACCAGCATGTCATCCACATAGACTTCCATCGTCTTACCGATCTGGTCCTTAAATATTCAATTCACCAGACGCTGATAAGTCGCTCCCCGCATTTTTCAATCCAAAGGGCATTACTACATAGCAATATAGCCCCTTATTTGTGACAAAATAGGTGTGCTCTTGGTCTGGAATGTGCATCGGGATCTAATTGTATCCTGAGTACGCATCCATGAATGACGATGATTCATGTCTGGCGGTAGAGTCAACGAGCTGGTCGATTCTAAGTAAAGGGAAACTATCCTTCGGGCGTGCTTTATTCAGATCGGAGTAATCAACACAAGTTCTCCACTTTCCACTTACTTTCTTCACTAGCATTGGGTTAGATACCTATTCAAGGTAGAGGGCATCGCGGACGAACCCATTGGCTTTGAGTTTGTCCACCTCCTCTTTGAGAGCCGCGGACCTTTCCGGGCCCATACATCTCCTTTTCTGTTTTGCGAGAACGTGTTTTGGGTCTATGTTCAACATATGACTCGCAATTGTTGGACAAATCCTGCACATATCAGAGTGTGTCCAAGAAAAAACGTCCAGATTCGCCTAAAGGAAATTAGTAAGATCCTCGGCCACTAAAGGGTCGAGTTGTGATCCAATCATAAGAACTCGCGATGGGTCATTCCGACTGACTGGGATGTCGATCGTCAGCCCAGCCAGTGCTGCATTCGTTTCCCTGGGTTCCCCATCATCATATCTCGGATCTATGTCTCTAAGGGTCCAGAATGGTGCCCGAGCCAAGGCTGAGGCACTACTTGTCAATCATCAATCTTTAGGATGCGGATGGAGCTGTCCACAACATTTCCCTTCTCTCTCTGCTGAACTTCTCTCATTTCCACCACATAACATGCGCGACTGGTCGCCTGATCGCCATGTACAACACCGACTCCTTTGTCTGTTAGAAATTTTAATGTCAAACGCCATGGGGCCAAAGCAGCCCTAAATTCTTCCAAGGCTGGGCGACCCAAAAAGACATTGTATGGAGAGTCAACATCCATTACTATGAACGGTAGGACTCGCACTCTCTTACGCTCACCTTTCCCCATTTCAACTGGTAGCTCTATATACCCCATCACGTCGGTTGTAGCACCGTTAAAGCCGTGGATACGGGCTTTGCATTTTTTCAAATCTTTCGTTTCCATCTTCATTTGGTCATAAGCCTTCTTGAAGATGATGTTGACAGAGCTTCCACATTCAATTAAGATTCTTTTCACGTAAGCTGGCCCGATTGTTGCAGATATAACCATCGGGTCGATAGTAGGAGCCTCCACCTTGTCCTTGTCTCGACTCCTAAGCACTATATCGTCATCATGCGTTGTTGTTTTGCGGGGGTACCATCTTCCACATTCGAACAACATGCATAATCCACGTGCCTCAAGGAGGTACCATAACCTTCCATCTCCTGCCAATTCTTGCCTGCAGGATGAGGTCCTCCGATAATAGTGTTTATGATCAATCTACCCATAGTCCAAGCAGGTTGTTCTAGTTGGCGTGGAGCCGGCCTGCATCCGGGGTCTGTCGTTCCTTGCCTTCCATCTTGCGGGTTTTCGAAAAATTCCTACGGTTTTTTCTGTCTGATTAACTTTTCTATGGCATCATGGAGGTGTCTACACTCCTCAGTATTGTTCCCATGGGTCTCATGGAAGCGACAGTACTTCCCTGTTCGTTTCTGTTCTTCACTGGACTCATTTGGGCGCGGCTTTCTGTATTCAAAGGTGTTACAGGTAGATAGATAAATGTTTTCAAGAGAAGTATTCAGCAGGGTGTATTCATTGTAGGTCCGAATCCTTGGCTTCCATTTCCCTGCTTCTCTTTTCTTTTCGGGATTTCCACCTCCACATCCTTTGGACTGCCCAGGCTTGTTCTGGACGTTGACTTGAACTTTTCCCAAACTATCGCCGGACTACTTCACGGCGATGTTACTTCTCACCGTCTCCTGAACAGGCCCTGGTGCCTTATCTCGTCTCGTCCATCGAGCCTCCTCCCTCTATATAAAGTGATGAGCTTTGGAAGAGAATCGTTCCAATGTAGATGGGGGCTTTTCCGCCAACCAATCTTCAAACTCTGAGTCTAGATCTACACCTCGTATTACCGCCATCAAAATTGCATGGTCATTAGGATTGCTAACTTCAGTGGCAGAAACATGAAACCTCTGTAAGTATGCTTTCAAAGACTCTCCCAGAGCCTGGATTGCGCTTGATAATGACATTACGTCCTTTGGACGGGTGGAATGTATCCTGAATTGTTTAACAAACTTCATCGCCAACTCGTCGAAGCTGGATGTAGATCTTGGAGGAAGCTGAGTAAACCACATAGTAGCGATTCCGAACAGAGTGATTGGGAAACACCTACACTTAGTCACGTCATTTTCCCTTGCAGAATCCATCATCCATTCGTACCTCATCACGTGTTGCCTAGGGTCAGTCTTCCCTTCGTAGGCTGGGATAGTCGGCATATTGAATTTCTTGGGGTACTTAGCATGTAGGATAACATCTATAAAGGGAGTATGACTCCTGGACACTCCCTAATCTTCGTTGGTCAGTCCTTGGTTCTCTCTCATCAACTGCCTGACCATGGTTGATAAATCTGGAGTTTATATGGAAGGTGGGAGGTTGAGTTCCACTCCACGAGACCGCGCGGGTTGGTGTCCCGCCTGCTGATGGTCGATCAAACGTGCGTTCTGAAGGCCAGCTTCTTTTGGATCTTGATGAGCCAAGCGTCCGGTCTCTTCACATGCCTGATCCTTGGAGGATCGATCAGTGGCACCTGCCTGTGTAGTCTCTATCTTGCAGTGTCTATGCCTAGGAGGTTCATCAGCTGTGGTCGAACTATCAGATGAAGAATAAGGAACGGGACTACTTTTAGCATTCCGATGCTTATACTGGGAAAGCTGAGTCATGAGACTAATATTGGCTTGGATCTGCTCAGCAAGTTGCCTTTTACTTTCCCTGAGTTCTCTTATCAAGTCTTTGAACTCTGTTCGGAAAACGACCTCCGCTTGGTTCTGGGTGGAGATTCCTACGCCTTGAATTGCTGGTTGGTTGCTAGGTCCTATCTGTTCTACCCAAGCAGTTTCATGACATCTGCGTTATGAGAGGCCGATCTAGTTCGTGGTCTTCCCATGATAGAGTTGTCAGTTGTAACTCTCAGTAGAATCAACAGATGTCTTGCGAATGATTTGGATCTCCTTTAGGGGATTTTTTAATCCGGTGGCTACAAAGTAGATCCTATCGTCCTGAGAATTCGATTCTCAGTGAAAGAACCAAAATGTTAGCACTAGAATTGGTCACTAACACCCTTGAATAGAGTTATGTAGAGAGATTAATGAAGAAAGTAAAGTTAAATAGAGAATAGTACGCAGATTTAAATGCAGAAAATACTAACACCAGATTTGTAATTGTTCGGCGTAATTGCCTACGTCCACTTTGAGGTTAATGTTTATTGCTTTTCTCAATAATCGATTACAGATACAATCTGTGTACCAATTATGTTGAATACAATTGCTAAGCAAAAAATATAAGCCTTGAATGAATCTTGAATGCGGCAGAGTCTCCCAGTGTTCTTGAAAAAAGATCCCTTTCACTATGCCTCTGCTTCTCTATTTACAAACGGAGATGGGTTGGACTCCACTGGTGGGCCGTGTTGCTAAGTAGCTTGACCCAAAAAGAGTGATCTCTGCATTCCGATCCATAGATGCCGAATGGCAAAATGCCGAACAAGGCATGAATGCCGAACGATATCCTCATGCCAAACGAAGTGATGCCGAACGATATCTTCATGCCGATCGAAGTGATGCCGAACAATATCTTCATGCTGATCGAAGTGATGCCGAACGATATCTTCATGCGGCTCGAAGTGACGCCGAACACTCTGAATGCCGAACGAAGTATTTATGCCGAACGGCTTTAGAAGCCGACCTAGTGTGTTGTGCCGAACGGCTCTGGATACCGGTCGATCCCGAATGTCGAATGAGATTTATGCCGAACGAAGTGATGTGCCGAACAACTCTAGAAGGCGACCCAGTGTATAGTGTCGAACGAGCCTAGATACTGATCGATCCTGAATGCCAAACGATATTTGTGTCGAACGAAGTGATGTTCCGAACAAGGTGTGGATGCCGAGCAATGTGGAATGTCGAATGACATTGCCATGCCGAACGTCCATAGATGCTGAGCGATATACAATACCGAACGGCTCTCAATGCCAAACGCTCTTGCATGCCAACTGAACTTGAGTGCCGAACGAACCATTTGTGCCAGACGACTCTGGAAGCCGAGCGCTTTCTAATGTCGAACACTCCTAATTGCCGAGCGTTCCCGAATGCCGAGCGTTCTCTAATGCCGAACGATCAGGATGCCGAACGACTCATAAATGCCGAACAATATGCAAATGTCGAGTACTTAGTTGCCTGGTCAAACCTTCAAATAACACCTGTGGTTATGCGACATGAAGCTAAACTCATTTATTTACTAGCTTAGTGTAATTCACACTACTTATAGATCACTGGTGACCGTTTTGTGATTTAGACTGGCGATGTGCGATGTCTCATAGTCCGTAAATGGGGACTATAGCCTGTTTGGAGGAGCTTTAGCTCATAGTCCGCAAGGGGAACTATACTATGTTTGGAGGAGCTTTGGCTCATAGTCTTCAAAGGGGGACCATACTCTGTTTGGAGGGTTTTGGCTCATAGTCCGTATGGGGGACTATACCCAATTTGGAGGAGCTTTGGCTCATAGTCCACAAAGGAGTACTAAACGCAGTTTGGTGGAGCTTTGGCTCATAGTCCGTAAAGGGGGACTATACCCTATTTGGATGAGCTCCGGCTCATTTTATGGGATAGCGACCCATTTGTGACACACATGTTGGTTAATTTGCATGCTTCCGTTTGTGATATGCCTCCCCCATTTTGTGTTTTCTGGATTTTCTATCATGGATTTGTGGAATTTATGTTTCACCAATTTTTGCGATTGACATTGATATGTTTTGTCAATGTTTGAGTTTTTGGTGAATAAGTAAAGAATATGACATTCTTTTTAGTGTTTAAGTAGATTAGAGATATTATATGATTTTCATTGTTATCAAATATATGCTTGTCAAAGCATTACCTTATTGTTATCAAAATTTTTTGTTATATCTCTTATCCTATCTCGTCTTGAATGATATTTATAGCTGGACTGATCCATTTATTATTTCTCTTTATAAATAATGTCGGGTCAGACCGAGGTGTTGTCGTGCTCCCACTTGATTTCTTAGCTGGGCTGTGACTTTTGGCTAACTACTTAGCTTAGTAGTTTTTTCTTTTATACATTCAAGATAGAGACTTCTTGATGTATACATATTCGTTTGTTTGCACTTGTGCCTATTCTTTGGTGATGTAATGGATCTTGTATGACCACTACTTTGATGTACACTTATATGTAATATATTCATATATTTTCCGCCTTAGTGATATAAATTCTGTGACTGATTTGTGTTATGCTTATTTTATATTTGTTTTTGAAGATAACATAGCCACTGTGTAGTAGTTTTGAGTATGTAATTGTTGTGTCAAATTCACTTGAAACGAAATCTGACACATTGGTACTCGCCCAAAGCAATTTCATAGATGGTCGCTCCTCAACAGCCTTATTCTTTGTGCTCGTCGACGGCATTACCCCGTAGTGTCCTTGGCTAGTGTGAGTATAGAGGTGAGGCGTCACATGCTTTCTCTCGGTTGAAATAAAGGCAGACAAATTGAGGTAGTGTTACCTCTAAGCATCACCTTGATGACATTTTTAACGTTCGAGATATAAACGAGTCCAAGCCTTAACTGTAACGACGAATTTTTCAGTCATTTGATTTTGAATATTTAATTTATTTTAAATGTTGAATTTGAAATGTAAATGGTATTTTAATATGAAGTTTATCCATCAAATAAATGGAATAAAAACTTAAGTTCCAAATATAGCGATTTATTGAATAAATTTAATTGTTGAATTAATAATTAAAAATCGTTTAATTAAATGAACTGGAGTTGGATATGAATCAAAACTATTTCCAGTATTGACATAAACTCTATTTAAATTAGAATTCAATTAGTAAGTTTTTAAAACTGAAATTCAAGTGAATTGGCAAATTTTTGAAATCGTCGATTTTAATTGACGCATGAAAATAGCGATCTGGGCACAGTCTCGGAATTCGACAAAACAAGTTCCACTGGATCCATAATAGTGTATTATTATCAGATTTCAAATTTCATAATATTTGGAGTTACTGTTTGGTCATATGATTTGAAAATGCCTAGAAATAATTGAATGTAATTTAATTTAAATAGTCAATTTTAAAGGCTATCTTCCACATACGATTGAATTAGGCCTCGAAACTTATTTCATTGCATTCCAAATAGGGCATAACATTATGAACACTTGGCGACAGGCTTCGATCGAGGTTCAAAATAAATATCTAGATATTTTGGGAATTTTAAAAATATATATATTTATCATCATTCACATCAGCCTCTATTCATTCACCTCAGCCAAAAAAATTCACCATCAGCCACCCTACTTTTACATTCAGCCACCCTACTCTACATACCTCCCACCCTTGTATAACAGAGTAGGCTTCCCATTTAAAACGAGAAAAAAATGAATGAAAGGTTCAAAAATAAAAATCATAACATACCAATTCATAAACCACTCCGTCCCTTCTCTTCTTTTTTTTGCATTTGAGCTTTGGCAATACTAGAAAAAAATGGCCGCTCCTTCAAATTTCAAATTCAATTAAGATATAAATCTAAAACTCAAAAGAAGTCATCTTTGAGTTAGTAATGGTGTAGGCTTCTATTTTGGACGGTCAAGGATGTTGCGGAGTCGTTTGATGGCGATCGAATCTTTGGACGAGTTGTAAGGACTCAGATTTTTCGTTGTTCGATTTGAAATATTTTAATGGTTTTAAATATTGAATTTGAATTATATATTGAGTTAAATATGAAAATTTGGCGTATATTTATAAAATAAATTCAGAATTTGAATATAGCAATTCATTGGATAATTTAATTATCAAAGTTTATAATTGAATATTGGTTAAATTATTGTATCTTGAGTTTAAGCTCGACAAAAAATTACTAAAAGGCTTGTAAAATTTATATTAATAATAATGAAGATAATAAAAGTTTTAAAATTGAATTTAAAAGTGATATGGTCAATGTTAAAAATAGTTTGTTCAAATTGACATTTAAAAATAGCCATCCAAGGCACGGTCACAGAATTCAATGAAACCAGATCCATTGGATCCGTACTGGTGTATTATTATCGGATTTCAAATTTCGTAGCGTTTGGAGTTATCGTTTGACCGTACAACATATAAAGGCGTTGAATTAAATATCGAATTCAATATAATAATTTGGTCCAAAAAGCTATCTTCTCCATATGATCGAATTAGGGCTCGAAACCTTTTCCATTGCGATTGGGATAGGGGTATAACATTGTAAATACCTAGCGGCACGCCTTGATAGGAGTTCGAGATTTTAAGCTAGGAAAATCGAGATATTTTGAAAAATTAGTATACATATATGTACGTTTAGTCGAACATGTCTTTTTCTCTACAACTTAGATTTGATCTTACCTATTTTAACATGCCAAAACCCATCTTTTCCCCCTCTTATCTTTTAGTTAAAATTCAATATGACAGTGGAAAAAAATGGTGGCCTTAGGAATTCAAAATCATGTTTGTTTTCTTTTGTTCCTCCGTTCTCAAATTAAGTCAAGAAATCGAATTCATTCTTTCATTACAGCCGAAAAAACTATCTGGAGAAGAGGCGCCTGGCGGGACGGGGTTTGTTTGTGTAGTGGAGGCACGGTTCGATCGAAGGCCGAAGTCGCCGCGTTCATGAGGCGCACAGGCTGGTAGTTGAGGGCGGCGAAGCAGGGAGGTTTGGGGTTACTTTGTGTTGGGGTATTGCTCGCAAGGCCACGAGAAGGCGAGTTTGTTCGACGTTCGTGAGAGCAATGGGCGAAAGGAGATGTACAGGTTAGGGTACACGATGTGTGAGGCTTGAACTGGGTCAGTTGATCGTCGGAGGAGGAGCAGTCGAGCCGCCTTCATCAAATTTCATTCCCTACCTCATCAAATTAAATCGTGTGTGGCAAGCAAAGGAAAGACGAAGTCGTGGTTGCAACTTGGTGGCAGTAGGAAGATGCGATGGCTGGGTTCAACAGTTCGGGAAAGTGAAGTATTTCCACTAATTGCAATTAGCATGGTAAAAAACTAATAAATTAATTAGCTTACAAAAAAATTCTTAATTCAATTAAGTAAATTAAAAAAATAATTATTCAAGTGCTTAAATTCAAATACTTCTATATTCGAGGTTGAAGTCGCATGAATCCGGCTGTATTATATTCATAAGGATGTGGGCTACGACCAAAAATTTATTTGAAACAATTGGCCATTTCTGAAAATAAAATCAAAGGTGAGAATTTCTCACTCAATTGGGTTTACTGTATTTAAATTTAAATGTTTAAAATTTAAATTTTTGGATGCTTGATGGGATTGATAAATTTAAAATTATCTGTTGGATGACTATGTATATAGTAGTATATATATAAATAATTCAAGTGTTATTGTGATGTGCACGTAAATGTGCATATTTTACCACCATATTTATTCTATTATAATTAAATAAATGATCATATTGGGTATTTTAACTTGTTTTAACCAAAATTCATATTAATTCCAAATTTTCACATATTCATCTTCATATAAGGACAAAACGATCATTTAAGTGCATATATTTCTTTGAGAAAAATTGATTGGAAATTTATGTATATTTTTTTGTAGGAAAATGGTCTCAAATAGGAGTGGTTTCATGAAGGAATATGCATGCAAAAAGAATATAAAGGAACGAAGATGGAAATAATTCAAAGTGAAGATCATGGAGGACCCCACCTACCCACCTACCTTGATGTACAAATTAAAGACTAATGCACATGCTTATGGAGTTAATGGTTTCATGTACATTTAATGGGGGATTAAGACATGTTAATGTTTACTTGGCCTCCACACTTCCTAAGGGGCATTTTGGGTACTCCCCAAAAATATGCATTAGGGTTTCTAACTTGTACAAATACCCTTTATGTTTCATGTAGCCTTGCTCTCTCTTAGTTAGTTAGTTAGTTTTAGTTTAGAAAATAAATCAAAGCTCTCTTTCTTTCCATGGCTACTTAGCCATTTTTATTTTATGTAATCTTTTTTATGCAACTTCAATATATGTTCTTTTTCTTTTCATGCTTATTTACTTTCATGTTGTAGTGTAGATCTCTTCTCTTTTATGCAAGTAGAATAATTTTTCCTTTCATTTTGCTCTCGTTTTCCTTTTCTTTTTATTCAATGTTGTTTGCTACATTTGTTCATATGATGACAAATATGAGAGGCTAAACCCCTTCAATTTAGGGGTAATGAAGCTCTCTAATCATGTAGCTTCAACTTAATTTGATGTTTATGCTCTCTTTTTGTGCTTAATGAGAATGATTGAAGTGGTTTAATGATGTTGTTTAGCTTTGCATTTGATAGTCTATGTTGTTCATAACAAATAGGCTATGCCTAAACAAACAGAACACAAATTGCCTCTTCATCTACATATGATTATGGCAAAGAAGTGATTGTTGAAATTAAAATTTGATGGCGTATATCTCTAATTAACAGTTAATAGGCCATGCTTAAAATAGATTTTGCTTTCAACTTAGTTGTCATATGTTATGAGATTTAAAAGTGTATTAGTGGTTGTGTTATAGTTTGATGGTTTATATTAAGCTAATTAATAGCACAAATATACCATGCTTATGATAAGCACATCAACTAATTCACTAATGACAAGAAAAGAGAGATCATAACTTCATTTTGTTGATTTATGTGATTTAGAGAGTGAAAATTCCCTCTAAATTGTCATTTAACTTTCATATTTTTATCTATTTTTCTTTTACTAGTTTTTGTTAGTTTCTAACATTTTTAGCTAATCACACTTTCAAGTTTGGTTAATTTGATTGAATAGAATTTTAAAATCATCAATTCCCTGCGGATCGACCCGTATTCGCCGTGTGCTACATTCGTACACCGTGCGCTTGCGGTTATTTTTATTTCAAAATTCGTTCGACGGTTTTCGAATCCGATAGAATTTCCGTCGATGAACAAGTTTTTGGCGCCGTTGCCGGGGAATTGTCTTGATTTTAGTTTTCTATTCTTCGAATTATTTGTTGTTTGAATTTTTTTTTTTTTGTGTTTTTTTTTTGTGTGTGTTTGTGTGATTTTTGTTTATATTTGTTTGTGTGCATGTTATCGTAGCCTTTCTATTTTCATTTGCATTTAATATTTAAAAAAAAAAAACACAACTTCAATTGAAAAGAAAAAAAAATTCCATTAGATTTACAATTTCAAAGATTCAATTTACAATTCAGTGTTTCCAATTTACAATTCACTGATTCTAGTGAAAAATCATTGTTGCTTTCTCATTTCCCTCTCTGTTGCATTTTCCTATCTCTGTTGCTTTACTGCCTACATCAACTTGTTTACTGACCACCAACTTCCTCTACTTCACTTCCCTCAGCAGATACTTCACCACAATTCACCACCAGAAAATCACACACATTTTCCTCCTCCTCGGCCATTAAACACACTGCCTTACCTCTTCATATCCACTTCATTCCCATCCCAAACTACTCCATTTCCACCTCTGTTCACCCAATCCTGTACAATTGCCAGTTGCTTGAAACAAACAGTTTCCTGACCTCTCACCCCTTATACAACCTATTCTCACTTCGACTACCAACCACTTGCATACAATCCACAAAAGCAGTCCACTACCCTGTTCCACAATCTCCCACTGGCCATAGCAACTGTAGCCAATACAATACCAACCAAGCAGTTCACTCCCCTGCCATCTACTTGCACAGTCTGCCCACTTATCTGCAACAATCCACCAGACCATACTTCTCCATCACTTTAAACATCTGCTTTTCCCATACATTCCGCACTCCAACCACCCACTCATCAAACCAGCAGACCATCAACCTACAACAGCAGCCAGTATAGTCAAAACCACCATCTACTTCCCTACCTTACCTGATTGCCGTCATAGCATGCTATAACATATACAACATCACACCAATTCACAACTGCCTCGACATCACACTCATCCACCAAAACCGAACTTGCCTACCACCAGTCACTAACACAGTCACAAAATCCACTTACCTACACTTTGACTACACAATACCCATCCTGATCACCAGAACCAACCCAAGCACTCCTCGAACCCAATCGAAACAGCAACTTCACTGCCGTTCAATTTCCCCACTACCATCGCAGAACATCAACAGCAACCCACCTGAAACGGTTCGCATCTCCTACTTGCCTTCGCTCATTACCACAGTCAACCACCTGATCCACTCCAATATCTATACGCGACCATCCAAGCCAAAATAGTCGCCGCCTTCGAATCAACATCGCCCATCGACCAAATTCCCAATTCTTCCAACCGCCAATCCCTCCTCAATCCTCTCGAGCTCGTAACCGCCATTCACCAGAAACAAACAGCGAACTGCCAACTCCCTGTCTCCCATTGCAAGCTCCTGCATTCACACATCTAACCACTGCTTCGACCATCAATTCACCATCTTCTGTTGCTGTATCACACAACTGCTACTATTCTTGCATCTTCCTCAATCACCTCACCAATTCCCAATTCGCAAACTGACCACCCGAATCCACCTGCTTGACTTCGCATATCAAAACCACAACAAATCGGACTTACGTATCATCACAAACAACCCACAACCACCACGAAATCGTAACCAGCATCCTAATCGCCGTTCACCATTTCAACCCCACACCACGACCTCGAACTCGACTGCAAATTCCCACAAAATAGCAGAATCGCACCACAATCAAGTCGCCAAAACACCCCAATCACGCCTTCGCACAACCTCGGCCACTGTTCAAACCACCGAGCTACCCATCTCCACCTCCAACACGAATCGCCTGTCAATTCCTCTTCAACCCCTCGGCGAACACGCGACTCGCCTTGACAAGTCACGACCAACCCCAGTCGAAATCCAAACTCAAGCCACGATCCACGAACTCGAAACCCGATTCGAACAGTAGAAAGCGAAATTGGAATTTTAATTTTAAAAAAAATTGGTTGAGTAAATTTGTTATCCTGAAAGAATTATTTGCTGAAATCATTTAGGGAGGAGTTACAAAAGAGAGCGAATTTTGTTTTGATTTGTTTTGGGTCGGGTTATAACGTTTGTGGGTGGGCCTAAATGAATTTTTTTTTTCATTATTTTCTTATGTTTTGTTTTTATTTGTTTAGTTTTAATTTTTTTTAGTTTTGTTAATACAAACAACTTTCTCTTTTAATTATTTTGTTTTAATTTTCTTTTGTTTTCAAAAAAAAAAAAATTTTTTTTTAAGTAAAACCATGCTTTTAAGTTTCCTTTCAAAAAAAAAATTGTATATATATCTTGTTTTTATTTTTCAGGTGGCCAAAGAAGAATTGCAGAAGGAGTAGAAGTGTTTGCTCAAATAAATTGCTAGCCTTGCTTAGCTTGCCAAAAAAATAAATTAATTGCTTTGCTCAGCTTGCCAAAAATACCTGCTTGCTTATTTATAATTTTCTTTTTATTTGCCTTGCATTGTATATATCTATTGTTTTTCTGTGTCTTGCATTGTTGTTTTTGCCTGCATTCAAAAAAAAAAAAACCATCGTAGTTGCATTGTTAATACACGTTTATTTTCTGCTTTGCATTTCATGCTAGAATTTTAATTAATAATAACGGTTAAACATCGATATCACTTATTGTATATTGAAAATTTGTCTTCTTTGAACAATTTATTTTCTTGGTGTCTAGGCTACGGCAGAGTAATAACCATTTATAAATATTACAGTGATTCGTAAATATTATAGTGGTTGTTCCTCTGAAGGTACTTAAACCTTCGGCTGCATTGCTACGGTGATTCGTGGTGCACCGATAATTCCTGCCCGTTAGCTGGCTGAGAACTATCTTATTTATCTAAGACAAAGTGTGAATATACAATTTGGTGTCAACTTAGGATAAATCATTTGTAATTAACCCTTGCATTCATTTAATTGCATTAGTTCATGCATATTTAAAAAAACAAAAAACAAAAAATTTCAAAATCCAAAACTAAAAAAAATTGTAAATATTCCTTTTTCTTTGAAATTTTTAAATCCTTTTCTTTGAAATTTCAAGCAAAATTCAACAAAAAAAAATTGAAAAATAAAAACAAAAATCAATTTTCCATTTTGAAAAATAAATTCTACTTGTAAATATTTTTCTTTATAAAAAAAAAAGAAGCCAAAACAATTCTTGAAAATGTCCGAGTTTCCTTTTTCTTACTCGCTTGAATTTAGTTGTGAAAATCAATATAATCCATATGAGTTCACTCGAAATTCGTATGGATATTTTAACAACTTTTGTTTAGACAATTCGAATTTTGAACCACCAAATTTTCAAAATAATGGTCAACCCTCAACTCTTGAAAATAGCATTTCATCGTTACTTGAAATCTCTACGCAACGAAATCAAGAGATAAATGAGTTGTGCAATTCATATTTGTGCTATAACTCGAATCAAGGTTTTCAAAATAATCAAAGTTTGAATTCACTTCAAAATTCAAATGATTTCGAGTGTAACCCATGCCAATTCAATTTCGAGTCTCAAGATGAATTTAAAATTCAAGACGAAAATGTGAACCAATTTTCAAATAATTTTGGCAATGGGAATAGTTTCAATAACGATACGATTGAAAATTTTGGTTGTCAACAAATTCAAAATGAAAATTTTCAAATTAACAATCATGAATTTGATTTTGTTGACCAAATGGAAAAAAGATAACGGGGATTTATTACTTGAAAAATACAAAAGTTTTCGTGAAAATCATAATCAAATCTCAACTTGCGAAGAATCAAATAATAATCAACCGTTTATCGAAATTGAAAATTTTTATTCTCAACAAATCCAAATTGAAAATTCTCAAGTTAATAACTATAAATTGGATTTTGTTAAGCAAATGAATGAAATTTACGATGATCACGCGGATTTGTTGTTTGAAACATATATGAAACAACGTCAAAAACAAAATCAAATTTCAACATGTGACGGGTCAAGTGATATCCATCTTTTACCCAAATTGATTATTTTCAAACAACAACTTTTGAAACTGAAAATGATGATCTTAACGAAGTTGTTGAAAAGACGGTAATTGTGTTGGATTTCAATTCTTTTGAGGGTGAGAAACTCGATTTAAATTTCGATCTTCCTTTTTCTGAAAATTTGAATACAACAACTTTGGATTTTGAAATGGATGTATGCGATGAAGTTGTTGATAATTCAACAAAGGAAGATGAATTTAACGAACATGAGTTTTACAGAATTTACGAAAATGAGTCATTAAATTTTGATGGGGAAGATTTCGATCACCATTTTGACTTTGAAATCAATAATTTGGAAGAAGTTTTCAATGATAAACTTGAATTTCAATTTGGTGAAAATAAATGTGTATTTCAATCAATTGTTTTATCAACCCCAAAAATCATTGAAAACAAAACAACTCATTCAATTTTCAACAAAACAACATTTGTTTTTCCAAATCAACATTCAACTTCGATATCTTTTACGGTTTGGTTTTTCGTGCTTAAGTTGTGTCTTACACATTTGATGAGACAAATGAATCGGTCTTTGGAAGACCGTTTCATTTACTTTTTGACGATATACTTTCTGATCACGTGTAAATACCGTCTGTTTTCATGTAAATAATAATAAACTTCCCTTTCACTTGGGTTGACTGTGGGGACACAGTCAAAATCAAGTGTGGGGGGGGGAGACTCATCTTCATTTTTTTTTCATGGTTTATTTTTGCTTTAAAATCACAAAAACAAAAAAATTTCCAAAAACAAATTTTCTTTTGATTTATTTTTAAAAGAAACACAATAAGATAAATATATGGTTTTGGTTTATTAAATTGAAATTTTGAAAATTTATTTGTCTTAACAAAAATAAAAATGAAGTTTGATTACAAATAATAATGGTTTAACTAGTATATAGGAAAATTTATATGTGTTAATTTAGAAGTACATCCTAATTGAAAATCTTTGTTTTAAAAAGTGGTTGATTTAAAGTAAAGGATATAACATTTTTTTGTCTTCTAAGTTAAATGGTGCTAAGATGATTTTGCAAAACTCTCTCTCTCTCTAAAAAAAAATATAAAAATTAATAATATCTAAAGTATTCACTCTCATTTAAAAGTCCTCACGGTTATGCATGGGTGAACTACTTGAAATCTTTGATTATGTGCTTTCATACTCATTTAAAAGTCCTCACGGTTTTGCATGTATGGAACACATGTAAAAAAATAATAATAATAAAAACAACCTACGGTCGATAGGTGTATGCACGAAAGTGTGTGCACTCGCCATGCTCTGTACTCCCCTCACATAAGCCCGAAAAGCAGTGCATGGGTGGTATATCTGGCCTCAGTTTACCTGAGCTAGGTGTGTAATTTTTCTTGCAAATAATGGGAGAGACGGCAATTGAAATCCTAGGACTATTTTTACTTATTTGATTTGATTTGTTATTGAAAAGAAATGAAAATACCACTTTGATAACCATTGATAATCAACTAAGGATTCATTTTATAATTACACTTTGTTATCAACCGAAACAACGAGTTAAACTATAGTCTATTTGTTATGATAACTTGATTTTTATTGGAAATTTTGATGAGTAAATGACTTAAATTTCAAGATAATAACCAAAACCTATATTTAACTTATTTGTGCCAATTTAAAAATAAATCTTTCGTTTGTAAATATTTTCAAATTTTTTTTTTTGCATTCACATCTTTGTAAATAATCTTGCGTTTTGTAAATATTTTCACTTTGCATTTGAATTTTGTGGGTAGTATCCGCTGAAAACCCTCACGAGACAACACTCGTCCTACTGGGGCACCTAGAGGTTTAACGGCTTGTTGCATACGCTCAATGCAATCGTGCTTCCTACGAAAACGGATTTATCTTAGTTTTTCTTTATTCGAGGACGAATAAAAAGATAAGTGTGGGGGTATTTGATGTGCACGTAAATGTGCATATTTTTGCCACCATATTTATTCTATTATAATTAAATAAATGATCATATTGGGTATTTTACCTTGTTTTAACCAAAATTCATATTAATTCCAAATTTTCACATATTCATCTTCATATAGGGACAAAACGGTCATTTAAGTGCATATATTTCTTTGAGAAAAATTGATTGGAAATTTATATATATATTTTTCTAGGAAAATGGCCTCAAATAGGAGTGGTTTCATGAAGGAATATGCATGCACAAAGAATATAAAGGAATGAAGATGGAAATAATTCAAAGTGAACATCATGGAGGACCCCACCTACCCACCTACCTTGATGTACAAATTAAAGGCTAATGCACATGCTTATGGTTTCATGTACATTTAATGGGGATTAAGACATGTTAATGTTTACTTGGCCTCCACACTTCCTAAGGGGCATTTTGGGTACTCCCCAAAAATATGCATTAGGGTTTCTAACTTGTATAAATACCCCTTATGTTTCATGTAGCCATGCTCTCTCTTAGTTAGTTAGTTTTAGTTTAGAAAATAAATCAAAGCTCTCTTTCTTTCCATGGCTACTTAGCCATTTTTATTTTATGTAATCTTTTTTATGCAACTTCAATATATGTTCTTTTTCTTTTCATGCTTATTTACGTTCATGTTGTAGTGTAGATCTCTTCTCTTTTATGCAAGTAGAATAATTTTTCCTTTCATTTTGCTCTCTTTTTCCTTTTCTTTTTATTCAATGTTGTTTGCTACATTTGTTCATATGATGACAAATATGAGAGGCTAAACCCCTTCAATTTAGGGGTAATGAAGCTCTCTAATCATGTAGCTTCAACTTAATTTGATGTTTATGCTCTCTTTTTGTGCTTAATGAGAATGATTGAAGTGGTTTAATGATGTTGTTTAGCTTTGCATTTGATAGTCTATGTTGTTCATAACAAATAGGCTATGCCTAAACAAACAAAACACAAATTGCCTCTTCTTCTACATATGATTATGGCAAAGAAGTGATTGTTGAAATTAAAATTTGATGGCTTATATCTCTAATTAATAGTTAATAGGCCATACTTAAAATAGATTTTGCTTTCAACTTAGTTGTCATATGTTATGAGATTTAAAAGTGTATTGGTGGTTGTGTTATAGTTTGATGGTTTATATTAAGCTAATTAATAGCACAAATATACCATGCTTATGATAAGCACATCAACTAATTCACTAATGACAAGAAAAGAGAGATCATAACTTCATTTTGTTGATTTATGTGATTTAGAGAGTGGAAATTCCCTCTAAATTGTCATTTAACTTTCATATTTTTATCTATTTTTCTTTTACTAGTTTTTGTTAGTTTCTAACATTTTTAGCTAATCACACTTTCAAGTTTGGTTAATTTGATTGAATAGAATTTTAAAATCATCAATTCCCTGCGGATCGACCCGTATTCACCGTGTGCTACATTCGTACACCGTGCGCTTGCGGTTATTTTTATTTCAAAATTTGTTCGACGGTTTTCTAATCCGATAGAATTTCCGTCGACGAACATATTGTAACAACCCGAGATTTTGGGTATTTGAAATTTGAATATTTAATTAATTTTAAATAATTAAATTAATTTTTAACTTGAATTTCAAATATAACTAATTTTTGGACAATTTAGTTACTGGCTTAAATAATTGGGAATTGAATAAAATATTGAATCTTGGTTTTTAAGCTTGTTAAAAATAATTTGAAGGCTTGTAAAATCTATATTGATAGTACTAAAGATAATAAAAGTTTTAAAATTGAAGTTGGATGTGTTTTGTTCAGTTTTAAAAATATCTTGTTTAAATTGACATTTAAAAATAGCCTCCTAAGGCATGATCTCCGAATTCGATGAAACCAGTTCCATTGGATCCGCAATATTGTATTATTATCGAATTTCAAATTTCATAGCATTTGGATTTACTTTATGGTCGTATGGAACATAAACGCACTGAAATTTATATCGAAAATTCAATATAATAATTAGGTTCAAAAAGCTATATTCTTCACATGATCGAATTAGGACTGAAATCCTTTTCCATTGTGTTCGAAATAGGGGTATAATATTATGGTCGCCTAGCGGCATGCCTCGATAGGAGGTCAAGATTTTGAGTTGCGATTTCGATATAATTTGAATTTAAATTATTATTTATATATATATATATATATATATATATATATATATATATTTGTATATTCTAGTCGCCATTAGATGAAACTATGTTCATCAGATTGCATTATACCCTTTCTCAGCCACCTTGGATCTAACCTTAACCCATTCCAACACACTTTCTCTTGTTAGGCCAAATAAAGAAGTAAATGAAAGAAAAAATCAATTCAGAATAAAAGAAAATGAAGGAATAGTTTGAAAAAAAAATAGATATATATACGGATGCCTGTAGTAAGAAGAAAAATCATCGGCCTTCCTTTGTCTTCCTAGTAGAAAATAAAAACATGGCCGATGCCATTTCAAAATAATAATAATAATAACAACAACAACAACAACAACAACAAATGAATTCAATTCAAAACCAATCTCTCTCTCTCTTCCATTTTTATCTTCAGTCGAGAACAGGTCGAGGCATGCCGAGAGGTTCAATCGAATCAGGGGAACAGTGAATCGTAATCGAGTTCAGCGAACGACTGAGGTTCGAACATGAGTTTGCTCAGCAATTTGGAATCAAGCAGCTGTGAAGCTCGAGGTCGGAGCAGCGGCGGGTTGGTAGGCAGAGTTGGCGGACGTAGTCGGCGTTCCTCGAAGGTAGTGCGATGGAGTAGAGCCACGTCTGGCCGAGTCGAACGTGTGGTGAATGCGGCGCTTTCCGAGTGAGGATAGACGGCCTGTTGAAGCGAGGGTTTGGATAGAGCAGTAAGGTATTTCAGTTTATTATATAAAACCACACACACACACACACACACGTGTATACATAAATCAGGAAAAAAAATATAGACAAATAAGATTTTTATCTGTAGTACGATATAAAACAATTTATTTTTTATTTTTAAATTAAAGATTTTTATACGTGGATGTATACAGTAAAGGAAAGTATAATGAAAATATAAATGTATGTATGTACACACGCCTATTTTAATTTAAAAATATATAGATAAGCATATATATATATATATATATATATATATGTAGGGTTTTGGAAAAAAAAGGAAATTCAGAATGTTGGAAGTTTATATAAATATTAGATTTTTAAATCGATATAGGTTATTTTTAGTACTTGTAGTTTCAAAAGAACAAATAAATATAGATATATACATTTTAAACTTACTAGTTATTTTAAAATAATGGATTAGGGTGATTAGCTTGTTTAAATTAACTTATTTAATTATTTTGGTTATGAAAAAATATTTGTGATAGGAAAATTATTTTAAAATTAATTTATTGGTTTAAATTAAACTAATTAGTGTTAATTTATTTTTTGATTAGTTCAAATGTTAGTAAAACATATAATGTTTGCACAAGGTCCAAATCGTGAAGCAAATAGCCGGTTTGGGTCGGATTGCAAAATAAAAATCAAAGGTGAGGTAATCTCACTCAAATTGGATTTTTCATGAATTTAAATTATTAAATTTAAATTATTGGTTGATTGATTAAATTGATAATTATTATCAGTCTGGATGTGACATTATATGTAGTAGTATATATATTGGAGTGATTGATATTCTCGTAGTATATAGCGGATGAGATCCTATGCACCCCGCATAATAGTGGATGATCCTTTATACCGCGATATCCCCCTTGCAGTAGGATTAGTTTTTTTATATTGTGCTAACATCTGTGGATGCAGGGAAACAGGTCGGAGGGATCCAACTGGATTCCTCAATTGTTGAATTTATTTTCATATGCAGTTATATGAAATGTTTAATAATCTACGATGTATCATGTTAGAAAATTAATTTATTTGATGTTAATATATTTCTGAATATATTGCGTCATTTCAAAAATGTAAATATTGAATTCTTAAAAGTGGAATAAAAAAGGAAAATTTAAAGTAAGAATTTGTAACAAAGATGGATAAGTTTAAAAGGAAAGAAATGAGAGAGTAAATAGTTGTATTTTTAAATCCTATTTAATAAATTCTGGAACATGGAAAAGAATAGGGCCTTTTGATAAATGTGAATTAAAGGATTTTAAAAGGTAAGGACTTAAGCAATATTGGTTTTAAGTACAAAGGATTTATTTTAAAATTTACGTTTTAAACGGGTTGGAAAAAAGCAAAAGAAGAATTTTGAAAAAGAGTATGTAATTGGTATTACAGATTCAAATAAGGTTTTAAATCATAACAAAGGATTAAAACCAGAATTAATGGATTTTGGAATAAATTTGGATAAATTGAGAAATGAAATTTTAAAAGGGAATCTAACTCGGAGAATTGATTTGAAAATCGATTAAGTGTTTTGAAAATAGTGATTAAAAGTGAAATGAGGATATGGAATTTATAAACTGCGTTTATAAATAAAGTGAATAAATGTCAACGGATCTTTTGAGATTTTAAATTCACGGTGGGAATTTATAAAGGAATGAGTAAATCGTTTTAAAAACAAAAGAGATTTTTATTCTTAAAAGTATGGAAAAGAAAATTTACGGGATTGAAACATAAATTAAGCTAGAAATAAATCGAGAAGGATTTATAAATGATTAGATGAGATATATTAGAGCAAAAGGTGTATTTTCCTAAAAAGACATGTATAATTTCAAAGGAGATTTTTAGGTATAAACTAGAAGTTTTAAAAGCGGTTTTTGAAAGAATGTTTTAGAAAAATTATTATTTAGTTGTTTTAAAATTGTTAAAGTAAATATTTATTTAAGTTAATTATAGTTGTGATTATTTTTAAAGGTTAAATTAGTATTATGGTTTAAAGGATAACTATTAAATATTCATACCTTATATGATAGTTTTATTTTAAAAAGTAGTTTTGGCTTAAGTTTTACATGGGAAATTATTATGGAATTTCATAACTAATATTTTGAATAATGTGATTTAAGTAGTTTTATTTTAAATGTTTTAAGTGTATATTTTTGGATAAAGTGATTTAATTTATGTGAAAATTAAATTTGAAACTTTGTGCTTTTCAGCGGAAATAAAATATTTGGCTTGTGAATGTTATTTGATAGTTAAATAACCGACTATCAATATTGGCCAATGCGTTCATTGTTTCGAAGAGACCGGGATCGGGTTTAATTATCCGAAAACTACTTCGACCCGGTTTGAACGTTTCCGAATGAACAATGTGAAGATGATGAAGATGGTGATTCAGTTTGTCCAGACCTAGGGCAATTTGTATGGACAAATGCTATCAGACCATCGTTAGGAGGACGATGAGCATTCTAAGTGAAATGTATTCTAAAAAGGTAACGTATAGTCTGAAGCCTCATCAACTGGGAATGGCTAAAACCTGGGAGGTGCAACAAGGCTAAATGGGTAGCACCCAATCAGGGTAAGATCATCCCTGGCTAGAGTCCCTTTTGATCTCGGCTTAGTGGGTGGTTGTTGATCCCAACCGTAGGGTGCTCTTATTCGGACTATCTATTAAGGGGAAGCTCCGGTCTTATGTTGTAGGGGATCGGGAGTGGTCCTCGATACTCTGATCTAGGCCAGGTACCATGACGAACAGTACCCCAGTAGCCCTACCATTGTATGAAATCCATTCTCCAGTAAGCGCCCGTACGGTTTTGATTGTGCCCAACTATGTTGGAACGTGGGATGCAAACATTTCAGCTACATTCTATTTTACTTTCTATAGACACTATTATAATATCAAACGAATTTGATAAAAATATTTTTGTTATCGTAAGGTAAAATCCTGGCATGTTTATTTGTGGCGTGATCTTACGAGATACCTTTGATTTCAAAGGTTTTGTAAACTTAAATAATCCAATTGAGTGTGTTTTCTCACGTTAGTTTTCCAGACTGACTTGGGTGTTATTTTATTACAATGCTCGGGTCAGACTGAGTATTACAGATACATGATAGGATGCTTTGGAGCTCAGGAGATGAGTTGGGTGACGGAGATGTATATCACGTATCTGATATATATTCCGCTGTGTATGGTAAGCTGTAAATTCAGCTTTGGTGGGGATAAGTTATTATAACTATCCAGTATTGTGTTATTGTTTGGTATTATACTCTGACGATGTAATGTATAAAACAGCAATAGTTCTTTTTATATAAAGATCAGTTGTTATCTATTGCATATTGTTCCGCTGCGATTATAAGATTCTGATGTTGTTTTCTATTTCTTCTTCTACGTCTTTCTTCTTAAACCCTAATGGTTCATATTTCCGTCCAATTTGAGTTGAACTGATGGGGAGTATAGTCGGCTCAAAGGGGTACGGATTTGCGGGCTGTTATAGATATTCCTGCATATTATAGCGAATGAGACACAATGCGCTTGCATATTATAGCGGATGAGACCTTATGCACCCTGCATAATAGCATATGACACTATCTACTACAATACCACCCTCGCAGTGGGAATGGTATTTTTATTGCTGTCTAACATCTGTGGATGTAGGAAAAATAGGTTGGAGGGATCCAACTGGATTTCTCAAATATATTAGTAATTTTCATATATATAAAATGCTGGATTATTATGTGTTGTAAATTTTTAAATTTTATAAATGGCGTGGAAATCAATTTATGGGAATATTAAATACCATAAATATTATTTTAAATTTTTATGAATTAAAGTGAAAATTTTAATATAAAAATATGTATATCGAAATTGTATGATTTAAAGGATATTGGGTTGAATAAGAAATGGTGAATTTTTTATCGTATTTAATTATGACGACCCGCCTTTAATTCCATAGAAAGACGCATCATCAATAAGAAAGAAAATAGGTAGAAAAAGAATAGATAGAAAGAAAAAAACAACAACATCGGAATCCCGCAGGAGAAACAGAACAAAATATAATATTTCAAATAACTATTACATAGTCTTTGCACATATCAGAGTACACAGTTGTACAACATCATCACATGAGACAGTTATAAAGACCTGTCTATCCATTACATTTCAAAATACAACAGTTAAAAAGTTTCAACACTGCGGAAATAGATAGATATAGTAACGCCCGAACTCCTACTCCAAGCTTCCCAAATTCGTCAAGCAAAACCTGATCACTTGGCTACTCATAAAAAATTGAGTGCCCAAGAGTTCAAGAAAAAACAGAATAAACTCCGGATCGACATGGGTCTGGTGTGAGTAAACGATTAAGTTGTTTAACTTGAGAAAAAACCTTTGAAAGAAAAAGTATCTCGTAAGACTCTCTGCAAATAAACACGGACAAGACTTTCCCTTACGATAACCAAAACATTTGATAGGAAATCCAGTTATATTGTAATAGTGCTTAGGGTTTTCAATATAAAATACAGAAATTGTTGGAATGCTTACATCTTACAATCTAAAATAGTTAGGCACAATCAAAACCGTATGGGCACTTATTGGAGATTGGATTCCATATAATGGCAGGGCCACTGGAGTACCGACCTTTACAGTACGTGGCCTAGACCACCGTACAGAGGATCCACCCAGATCCTCTACATCACAAAGCCGGAGCTACCCCTTACTGGATAGTCCGAATAAGACAACCCCTGTGGTTGTGGCCTACAACTTCCCATACAACCGAATAAAAGGGACCTCTAAACAGCGGAAAATCTTATCCTACTTGGGTTCTACCCACTTAGCCTTGCGTGCACCTCCCCTATTTTAGCCATTTCTGGCTGATGAGGCTTGAGGCTCGGATTGCCTTTTAAGAATACATCTTGGAATGCTCATCGTCCTCTATTGATGATGGTCTGATAGCATTCGTCCATAAAAGTTCGTTTCGGGTTCGAACGAAACCTAAGGCATTATCTCGTTACACTCATATTGGAATCACCCTCAAAGCTAACAACAATAACCCTTGCACTCTAAAACTCCATCTCGATCTTCACTTGAGATTTCATGACCTATCGTTTAACTTAATCGATGTGGTTTTCGAATAACCAAATTGGTATCCGATCCCGGTCTCATCGAAATCCAAATGCTATTTTAAAGATCAGTTATTTAAGGTTCAAACAATTCAATTTAATACTTTGAATTCACACATCGTTTATCACAGATAAATAACATACATTTATCACAGATATATCCAATACCACATCGTAGAATATCACAGATGATCAAACTATAGATATCAATAAATCTAGACATTCTATACAATCATTCATCCATAAGCAATAATTATTAATCCATATTAAAATTAATTTAATTAGCTTCAAATTAAATTAATTACTTAAGAATTAATCACCTATCCCTGCTTAATCAATCATTAATTAATTACAAACCATTTAATTAATTAATCATTCCCTAATTACCTTATAAACCAATTAATTAATCTTAATTACAGATTAATTATCCCTTAATTATTAAATAATAAACCTTAATTATTAATTTGTAATAATACTTAATTTCAAATTAATAATCCTTAGTTACCAGCTAATCAATCCTTAATTACCAATTAATTAATCATTAATTACTAAATTAATTAATCCTAATTACAACTTGATTAATCTTTTATTACCTAATAAATAAATCTCTAATTACAAATTAATTAATCTTAACTACTTAATTAATTTATTCTTTATTATCAATTAATTAATCTCTAGTTAATTTATTACAACCCTTAATTATTAAATTAATTAATCCTTAACCATTAATTAATTAAATTAATTAATTATACTTAAGTTTCTTTATTAACTTAATTAATCTCAAATCATTCAACCATAATTAAGATTTAAGGTAAATCATTATCTTTATAATTACCAATTATCGTTATCTTATAAATTTTAAACATTCATCTTTAATTAACTTACTTAATTAAAGCATTAAATTTAAGTTTCAAAATAAAATAAACATTTAACTTAACAAATTATATAACTTCCTAATCAAATGTTAAGAAAACATTTATTTTATATAAAAAATTTTATAGGTTAAACTAGATTTATTTTAAATTTAAAATCCTTGCCTTTTAACACTTTTTAAAAACTTGATTTAATCATGCTTCGTTTTCAACCCGAATAACTCTCGAGTCCTAACCCGAGTAAATCCACTTTTCATTTTAAAACTTAATTTTGGTTTAAGTTTAAAACCTGGAAACATACTAACACTCACGTTCCCGATGACAAACTAGATAAAAACTACCGAATCCCGAGTTTCCCTTCAAGCCAACTTTCATCCCCAAACACTGACACCACCAAACAACACGTGCACATGCACGGATCAACGGCGAAGCTCCGGCCTCCAAGGCCACCGTCGGCAAATCGATCTCTACTGACTCTTGCCATCTGACCACCCATAAACACGAATCAAACTCGAAAATGAGATCGAGTTACCTCGATTAAATTGGCGTAGCAATCATCACTAGAAAACTGCCTCGAACTACCGACGCCGAACACCGAAACTCCTGACACTCCAAGCATACACTCTCCAGCCATCCACGCAGCATTCCCCGTAGTTCGATGATTCCCGATCATCCAGAGACACCGTAGCAACCCAAAAACAGACCTCGACCGAACTAAGGTCTTAAACACTACTCCGACCGATTTCTGATGCCATAGTGCAATATCAACTCTCTTAACATTTTTGCCGAGCTCGCCGAACTTCCTCCTACCTCTAGTCCAAACCCCGACCACCCGAGACCTCCAGCCAATAGACTTTGCTTAATGTTCAGTTTCTGGTCCACATCGAAATACACACTCGTTCTAAAAATTATGATTCATCTATTAAAATTCATGATTTTAGATAACAAAACAGATTATAAACCTAGAACCATGAATTATTCAAGTTATCGATTTGATAAGTTTTCAAATTTCACCGTCTTTCTAAATTTCCAAGTAGTTTTCAACTTGTCATGCTTAAATATATTTTTAATACTTAGTTTATGTAAAATCAAACATATTTTATATAAATTTCACAACCTAAAAGCGAATGTTTGAAGAGAACCTGATCTTAAATCAAGATTTTAGCTTGTCAATTATAAAACAGAGATATGCACAGGGTTACAGACATGCACATTCAAACATATACATATATACAGATATTACACTAATATATATATATGCACGACATAATTCATCTCAGAAATTCACATGCAACAGATTTTATTTACTTAAGCTTTATAAACAAAATGTTTACTCACCTATTAATGATGAGCAGACTTTAAAAACTGAGATGCTTGAAAATGCTACGATAATCTTCTATTGAAAACTGAAGATTTTTGATCTGGAAAAATAATTGAATGCTGGAAGAAAAATGCTTTAACTTGCTTTGATTATGAACTGGAATCACTTTGTTGTTGAGAAGATTCAAGCTTTGAAAACAGAGATGATCAAGGCTTTTAATTTCAGGTTGAAGCTTGATTTGCTTTGGTGATTTCAGGTTTTGATTGCTAGATTTTTTTTTTTCTGGTTTGAGTATTTGTTACAGGCTTTAGTTTTAATGTGGTGTGAAATGTTTTACATGTTTGTTTTTCTTTGTTCTTGTTTTTGAAAGAAGATAGGAAAAAAGAAATGAAGAGAAGGAATAGATGAATATGTAGACTAAATTTATGGTTTTTAAAATTTAAAGAAAATAAAAATAAAATAGTGACACTTGTTAAATTTTTTAATATTTGTCATTTAAATATTTTAATCACATTACACTTGTTATTAAGATGACTTATAAACTTACACTTGTAATTATGCATGAGTATATTAATTTTAAATGGTTTATAAAACTTTTATATTTATTTTACTATTTTAATAAATAATTTCTTAATTTAATAAATAAAGTCTCTTTAAAGAAAATAATATAAAATAAACTCTATTCTAAATAAAATAGTATATAATATATTTTAAATCCAGTATTATTTCAAGAGATCTATCTTTTGAAAGTTCAAATTCAAATTCAACTTCAATTTAAAATCAACTCATATATATATATATATAAATATATATATTTAAACAAACACAAATTCAATTTGTAAATAATTATTCTATTTAAAGTCTATTTACATCTATATATAAAAACAATACATTATTATTATTATTGTTCAAAAATAAAAATTTGGTCAATTTTAAATAATTTATAAAGGTATTATCATATTATAAATTGCTTGAAATTCCAGGATATCACATTCCTCTCCCCTAAAAGAATTTCGTCCCCGAAATGTAAAAGGAACAGAAAATCCAAATATTTTATTTTATTTCAACAATCCAAGCATACATATCATTCATATACAAACATTCAAAAAAACAATTCGTCCAAATAAACATTGCCAGCTATCTGGACAAAGATCCGGATAAGCTTTCCTTAAACTATCCAGAGTTTCCTAGGTACAATCTTTGGGATCCTCACTCCATTGCACATTGACTATCTTCACCACCTTGCTACTGAATTCCCTCTCATCTTGATCAACGATCTGGACAGGTTGCCAGACTACAGATAAGTCCGGCTCGATCTCTAAGTCTTCCTGCACTGCTGGCTCCACAACAAGAGATGGATCGTGCACGTATTTCCTTAGATGAGATACATGAAAAACATTATGAATTTTAGCCATCCAGACAGGAAATTCAATCATGTAGGCCACAACACCATTTCTCTCAAGCACTTGGAATGGACCAATATACCTTGGGGCAAGTTTTCCCGTCTTCCCAAATCTTATCGCTCCTTTTATCAGGGAAACTTTGACAAAGACTAAATCTCCGATCTCAAATTCCAATTGTCTTCGTCTCTTGTCTGTATAACTCTTCTGGCGATCATGCTATGCTTTCATTCTCTTCTTGATAAGCTCCACCTTCCTAGATGCCTCTCGGATCAAATCTAGACTAAGAACATGATAATCTCCTGATTCTACCCAACGGGATAGTGATCTATAAGGTCTTCAATATAAAGCTTCATAGGGTACCATCTTAATACTCGCTTGGTAACTATTATTGTACAAGAATCCCACAAAATGCAGATGTTCCTCCCAAGATCCACCAAAATACAACACATAAGCCCTCAACATATCCTCTAGAATTCAGTTCAGCCTTTCCGTTCGTCCATCGGTTTGGGGATGATAGGCTATACTCAAACTAAAACATGTGTCCAAAGCTAGCTGTAATGCTTCCCAACATTTGCTAGTGACGATAGGATCACGGTCACTTACAATGCTGACTGGAACACCATGCAGTCTGATAATCTCTCTCAAGTAAATCTCTGCCAAAGATGCTGCAGTACGGGCTGCCTTAACCGAAATAAAATGGGCGCTCTTGGTTAGCCGGTCTACAATTACCCATATTCCTTCATTTCCCTTTATGGTTCTTGGAAAACCATCGATGAAATCATAGATATCATGTTAACGCTCAAATTTAAACGCTAACACCCTGGTGTATAGGATGTGATTGTGAAAGCACCACCCGTTCGTACGGGAAACAGAAATAAGCAGAAAGTATGCAGAAAAACAGTAAGAGACACAGTATTTATAGTGGTTCGGCTTATAATCCAGCCTACGTCCACTTTAATCTTTTTATCACTAGTTTGATTACAATCCTTTACAAGATCTTTCAATTACAACACACTTCAAGTTATAGGATATGTAAAACAAGTAGCTCAAGCTTTGATGTTGACAATCATCTTCAAATCCATGGTGAATGTGGATGATTCCTTCATGGAGTTCCTTTAGAAGTTTGTTGGATCTAAAAAGCTTTGAAGTAGTCTGGAATTCGGCAGAGTAATGGCGCTTGAAGAGAATGAGCCAAAAAAGTCCCTCGCATGTTGGAGATGGTTGCATATTTATAGAGAGTTCTGGGCGAAAAAAAAGTGCTAAGTCCTAACTCGTGGCCGACTTAAGATAAGTCGTGTTCGACTTAAGGTAAGTCGTCCCCGAGTCACTGAGCTGAGTCTATGGCAGTTCGCCTTTTTTGAACCCATCCTTAAGTTCTAAGTCGTGTATGAGTTATCTGGCTGCAATTGCTAATTTCCTTTCTTTAGTCGTATACGACTCTTTCTATGCCGTAAGTCGTAGTCGACTTAACTAATTGCAACTGGTTTAAAGCAAGTCTTAACTCGTAGACGAGTTAAGAGATGTGTCTTTAGGTCGTATCCTCTTTAAGTCGTAAGGGTCTTAAGTCGTACAAACTGCAGTTATCATTAAGCCGTAGGCCATCCATTTCGTTAAGTCGTGAGCCGCTTATCTCGTAAGCCTATTATCTCGGGTTCCTGTTTATCTCGTAGAGGCTTAACTCGTGGATGATCTTAACTCGTACACTTGCTAATTTGCAGATCTGCTAATCTCGTAAAGGCTTACCGCGCAAGTAGCTTAACTCGGGTACTCCTTAACTCGTAGGCCGCTTATCTCGTAAGCTTGCCAACTCGTAGAGGTCTTTAAGTCGTAGGAAGTTACTGACTCATGTATCCTTTAACTCGTACATGCCTTGAGTCGTACATGCCTTAACTCGTGGACCTGTTAACTCGTGAACGAGTTAGGGTTAACATTTGCCCCTCGAAGCACACGCTTAAATCGTAAGTCGTGTGCTTCGACTTATCATAACTCGGTCATGTCGTTTCAAATCCCAACCTTTCTAGATATAAAAGCCTGAGTCGTCCTTCTTCTCATCACTTAACCTTTTAAACCGCTTTCTGCCATTAACGCATCTTCAAGCTCTCCGAGGCGATTTCGACCCGATTCATCTCCGATTCTTTCTAGCATCAAACAATCGTAAGCGATCTTGCTTCAAACTTCGACCGTTAACCATTGTTACTTTATGTATTCAGTTCTTCGTTTCTGGCCTGCCCCTTCAAACCCTACGAGTTCTGCCAAATCGATCACTGATGAATTCAAACTTGTTTGGCTTGACTTATGGCGATTTGTGATTTGAGGCGACCTGTAATGTGATAGATTTAGGTCGTTGTTTATTGTGAGGTTATTAGGTTTTCGGGTTGGGAATTGGAGAGGAAGGCAGGTTGGTTGAGAAATTTGACTGAATAGAGTGAAGAATTGTCTCATATACAACCCAGAGATTCTCCATGCGACCTAGCGAATTCCATGAATCGTAGCCGAGATAAGACTTAAAGGATTTCCAGTTGATTTGCATCATAGCCTTTTTCTTGTTCCTCGAGTTACGACTTAGGACTTAGGGGATTACCAGCTTGATGTGTTGACGACTTAGGATAGGAACGACTCATCCCTTGAGTCGGTTACGACTTAGTACTTGAGTCGGTTACGACTTAGCGCTTGTGTTTTTTAGGATCTGCTTAAACCTTGAATTGTTGCAGTGATGTTGAACTGTTGAACTTTGATGCCTTCTTTTACAAATTACTTTGACTCGCAAGCTAACAACCTGTCCAATACAACATTTACAGAAAAACCGGGGCGAATATACTGCCATTGATCGCCCTCTTCGAATGACAGATTAGCTAATAACAGTCATTAAACTTAAACAGATTGTGTGAATGAAGTGCTCAACTTATTAACTTCAAGTAAAATACTAAAGCAATACTGAAATAGTCAATTAAAATTGACCAGCTCGCATTAATATTATACTTGAACTAAAGACTAACAAGTTCTGAAATTTTTGTAATCGATCAATCGTCGACTAGTCTTATTTCAGTTATATTTACTTGTTATTTTTTATTAGTTTTTTTTTTTTTTTTTTTTTTTTTGCACAACACTTCACACTTTTTTAGGAAACGTGCACCTTCATATTTGAATATCCAGTTGTTTGTGTAGAATGACTTCTCAGGAAGGTGATGCAACAGTTCGGACTGGAGAGGTAACTGTTCTTCCGGCTCCACTGGTTAATCCTCCCGAAAGAGCTCCTACTTCACTATCATACAAAGTTTTTCGCCAGTTGTGTGCTCAGTTTGGTATCGTTGAATCAGATGCCATTCTTCCCGAAAGAAATAACACTGCCGATATAGCTCCTTCTGGCTTTGTGACAATTAACCGGCAAATGTGCCTAAGTGGAGGCATTCCTCCTTTCAACGACTTTTTCCAACAACTTCTTCATCAACTGGCCATTGCTCCATCCCAGCTACACCCCAATGGCTATGCCATTCTAATGGGGTTGTGTGTGCTTTTTAGGAGAACACTTGATCGACTTCCAAGCTTTGGTGAAGTTTGTTATCTATGCTCTTTTACTCGGACTAAGGATCATCCTTCCATTACTGTTGTGAGGAGCGCCCGAAACCGCAAACTGATTGTTGGCCTCCCTGATACTGCTCACGGGTTTTTAACCCAATTCTTCTATGTTCGTTACCCTCCGGGGTTTTATGGTGTGTGGAGAGTTGGAAGTAAGGGCGTTCAGCTTTATTCCTGACACATGTTTTCCTTATAAAATCTTTTCATAGCCTGAGTAGTTAGATGTTAATTTCCCTTTTTACTTTTGAGCGCTTCCACCTCCTTCTAGAGACCCAGGCTATAAGCAAATTTTTGAAAGATTGAATGCTGTGCCAGTAGAAGAGAGGAGTATAAAGTTTTTGCTGAGAGATGACTTTTTACATCAATACGGGCTTCTTCACTCTTCTCGCTATACTCAGCCTCGTGAAGCCCCGACTGAAGTTCCCGATTCCCCGACTGAAGCATCGGATGCCCCCGTTACTATCGAACAACCCTCATCAAAAGAGTCTAACATCGAAGCTTCATTGGTGAAATGTTCCACCCCTACCGACATTATGGGGTCATCTAGTAAGACGGCACTTGCCCCGATTGAGGAAGAAGAAGAACCTTCACAGCCTCTCGGGGGATTAGCTGATGTAGGAACTGAGAAAACAAGTCTCACCGAGCATGATGGTGACGATGTTTATGATGGGTTGAGCGACATAATAGTGACCTCACAGGAGCTTTTTAGAGATGACGTGTCTAAAACTATCTCTCCTATAATTGAGGCGACGTCCCTTCTTCGACTAACACCAACACAAACACCAACTCCTCATACCCAAGCTATCATCACCTCTACACCAATGAGTGGTTTGTAGCTTAATGCGCGTAGCTTGCACATCACACAACACTTAGGATTTTTTGGCATTTGTTCATATTTAACTTCTTTTCTCCGGAAGTTTCTAAGACTTGCTATTTTTGCCTTTTCAGATTCCTCTATGGGGCGCAGCGGCAGCGGTTCTTATTACAAAGACTTTCGACGCTATGGAGGGCGTGGCAGCTATGATTACAAGCAATACTATACCGATCCCAGAGAGACCAATGAACAGAGAGCTGCGCGAAAAGCTGAAGAGAGGAGAAGGTATGAAGAACGTCATGAGGAAGCGGGCACGCGACATGAATCCTTCCCAAGGGATGATGATTCCCATAAACGTAAAACGCACGATGATAGGGGGAAGAGCCATATTGAGGATTCGAGAAAGCGGACCAAACTTGGCGAGGAGCACGTGCCCGTGACATCTGAGAGACCTGGCGCCTCAGTTTCTATTGACATCCCTTCCAAATCTCCTGCTCTTGAAGGAAGTGCCATCCAAACACTTCTCAACAGGCCTTCATACCATGTTGAAAGGGGCCCCCCGACCTTGCAGAGCCGATTCCCGAACTGGTGTTTGAGGGGGGTACGCTTCGACCTTGATTTGGTCCCCATCGACAAAGAAGCTATGTACAGAAATCTCGATGCTGTCAAGCTTGATATCGATAGAATGTCTGGATGGCAAAAGCTGGTTGATGAACTTCAAAGAGTTAATCGGGCTAACATCGAAGCAATGTTGACCATGGAAAATGACAAATCAGAATGGCAGAAGATTCTTGATCAACACAACGCTGAGATGAAGGAGATAGCCGAATACAATGAAAAACTCGAAGCTGAAGTAAAGCAGCTCAAAGATGATCTTGCCTCTTCTACTAATACTTACACCCAAAGAGAAGAGGTATTGCAAAAACAAGTGCGAGATGCGCACGCCAGCCAGAGGGACGCTGAAGCTAAAGCTGAGAGGTTAGAACAAGCTGTAGAGAACCACCGCACTGATGTCACCCAGTTGCAGAATAAACTGAGCGCCCGGGACATGGAGATTGAAGCGCTAAAAGCCCAACTTGCTCAGACCGAAAAAGATCGAGATGAGGCCATGGCTGGCAAAATTGCAGCCGAAGAAACTGCTCAGACCATGGAAACCGATATCAATTCGACTTTATTCGATTTTTATTTACACTGTGTCTTGGGACGCGGCAGCCTCTCTTTTCTTGGTCCTAAGTATGAAATCACCCTGGCCGAGGTGTGGGAAGCTGCTCTTAACATGTTTAAAGACGCCGGGTATGGCGATGAAGATTTTGAGGCGCGTTACCTGGATGAGGGAGCTCGCGCTGCTCTTGCGAAGGGGCGAGAACAACTTGCCAGGATGAGAACTGGAATGGCGGAAGAGGAACGTTCTGGAAAGGAATTAACGCTTACTTCCTCTGTCCAACCTCCAGTTTCTCCTGTGGTTGACATCACGGGTTCTAGCTCCTATACTCCGCCTGCAACTAAGACAGTAACTGAAACTACAAGTGCACAAGGCGGGGATGAAGGTGGTGAAAGCAACGAAGCACAGCGATATGAAATCAGCCTCAGAGATCCAACTGCCCCAGGTAAACTTGACACCGGACCAGCCCAAGTGGTGAACTGCTCGTTCGCTCCTTGTGAACTTGACGATCTTCTTGATTATTTTTCAAATGTCAATGAATTCCCGACTTTTGATTATTCCTCAAATGTCAATGAATTCCCGACTTTTGACGAGCCGTCATCCCCTCTCTTTTCGAAAGATACTGATATTTTAAGTTTTTTCTCCTTTGTAGAGAAAGCAACGAGTCAAACTCAAGCTTCTTCTCCCCCGGTGATCCTTCCTCCATCTCTTCAAGTGGCGCCTCCTTCTGCCTCGCAACCTGGGTCACAAGAAGAACAAATAGAGGCTCTTCACGGCTTGGATGATCCCATTGCTTCACAAGAGCAGAAAGATGAAAGGCCTGAGGGAGGTGACACATCTTCAGAGCGAACTCCCTCTGACGAGATTGTTCTATCTAAACTTGTCACTCCCGGGAGTGAGTCTTCCTCAAAAAGAAGAAAAAAGAAGCGTGGGACACCAAAGAGGAGGGGGAAGATAGTCACCACCACTGAAGAGGAGCTGAAAGCTGGACCGGTTGCGCCTTCCTCTCCCACTTCCCTTATGCCCACCGACCGCCCTGATAAGCTGATCATTCGGCCGGGTAAAGGGTCTAAAGGCAGCAAAAAGAAGTGAAGATCTTCAGTTTCTAGTTTTTTGTGTTTTGCATGTACTGGCCGAGAATTGTGCGGGTACCGGCCCCCGCTTTTCTTTATTTTGAAACCTGTACCTGCATTGTAATTAAATAAAATGATTCCTCGTTTGTACAAACTTTTGTTTGAATTAAAGAATACATTTGTTATTCGTTTTGGCATGAGTTTATTTGATATTGCAGCGAGCTTATGGTATGTTACTTGAGCGTTACCTTTTGCTGGTTTAGTTATACCATATCGTGTGTAATTATACTATATTGCCCCCATTCCATAAGTATGCTGCAATATTCTATACCTCGAGGGGACTTGCACTCTTATTTGCTAAAGAATAATTATTTTATTTTTATTTTAAAAAGAATTCTTGTAGAGTGCAACCCCCTTCATATGAGTTTCTACGCGCTTTGTCCTTTGAAGAAATCACTTCTTTCTTTTTTGCTTAAGTACATTTTCTTTTTTACCGAGTGATTTCTTTTATGTAGCAAAGCGGACCTCTGAAGGGTACTTTAACTCCTTTTCTCTTCTTCTTCTTCCTTTTTTTTTTTTTTTTTTTTTTTTAAAAGAAGATCATTTTCCAGAATAGGTAAATTACTCTTCCTTTGTGAGTTAAAGCATGCCCCTGATGAGGATTTTTCTTTTTTATATATGGAAAGTTGTACCTCTACGGAGGGATTTTTTCACGTTTCAACACTTGGAAGTTTTATTTCAATCTCGGCGAAACGTGTACCTCCAAAGAGTTTTGCCTTAGAAAGCTTTTCCACGTTTCAACACTTGGAAGTTTTATTTCAATCTCGGCGAAACGTGGGCTTCCGAAGAGGTCTTTCTTCTTGATTGTGCCTCCGAAGAGGTCCTTATTTTGCTTGTCTTTCAACTCCGGTGAAGTGAAATTCCGAAGAGCGGCTGTTACACTTCAACTCCTGGTGAAATATGCCTCCGAAGAGGTCTTTATTTTATTTGCATTTCAACTTTGGTGAAGTGAAACTCTGAAGAGTAACTACCCCAACTCTTGGTGAAATGTGCCCCCGAAGAGGTCTTTATTTTGTTTGCATTTCAACTTTGGTGAAGTGAAACTCCGAAGAGCAACTACTTCGACTCCTGGTGAAATGTGCCCCCGAAGAGGTCTTTATTTTGTTTGCATTTCAACTTTGGTGAAGTGAAACTCCGAAGAGCAACTACTTCGACTCCTGGTGAAATGTGCCTCCGAAGAGGTCTTTATTTTGTTTGCATTTCAACTTTGGTGAAGTGAAACTCCGAAGAGCAACTACTTCGACTCCTGGTGAAATGTGCCTCAGAGAGGGTTTTCATCGCCTGGAAGTTGCTCTCTCATGGTTGGAGGGTCATGACTCCTCCAATCTTTTTTGTTGAGTAGAGAACTTTCTTTTTTGTGGCATATGACCCATTAGAGGCCTTTTATCCTCCGAAGAGTTGTGCCTCTGAAGAGGACTTGTGTTGCTGATGATGGATTTTGGTTGTTTCCTTGTCTTCTTGCTTATGCCTTTCAATTCCTCTATTTTTCCTTTCCAAGTCGTCATTTCCCCTTTTTTGCAAGTAGCTGGTTTAATCCAAGGAAGTATACTTCATTGACAGGCAAGTTCGTGAGAACGGGCACTAGCTTCCTAATTGGATGTTTGTTTGTTCAAACAATCTCAATTTATTAGCAAGGGCTCGTTTTTACGAAATCATTAGCCGTTCAATTGAAATATTTCCTATCTAGGATTTGAATTCGGGTTTTTTTATGACTTGAAATTTGTTTGTTGAATGATGGAGTGAATTGCTCGGTCTTATTATGTGCAAGTTTTACTTCCATTGTCTGCAAAAATTTAAATCGACATTTTAGCAATACATTCTATGTACTTTTTATATCGAAAATAAAGCAAACATGTAATAAAAGTAAGGAACACAAGATTTATAGTGGTTCGGCCAAAAATCTGGGCCTACATCCACTTTATATTCATTCATCATTCACTTTCATCAGTTTTACGATTGCTTTCAATTACAAGAATCATACATTCACAATTCTTTTTACAATATTTCAACAAGAATTTCAAGTAAAATATGGACGCAAATGATTGCTGTTCCATGCCCTTGGAATTTGATCTCCTTCAACAGTAGTGAGTTTGAATGTGCCGTCAAGAAGCTTCTGACCTATCACATACGGTCCTTCCCAATTGGGCCCAAACACACCTGTCGCGGTCATAATTCTTTTCAGGACTAGATCTCCGATTTCAAAGCTGCGTTGGCGAACTTTAGAATTGAAATGTCTGGCTATTCTTTGTTGATGAGCTGCAACTCTGAGTTCTGCTTCTTCTCTTTTCTCATCAAGAAGATCTAGTGCTTCAGATTGCAACTTTTCATTTTCCATTTGACTGAAGTGGATTCTTCTATGTGAAGGGATCTCTGTTTCTACCGGAATCATTGCTTCCGACCCGTATGCTAATGAAAACGGAGTATGCCCAGTTGCAGTTTTGTGGGTAGTTCTATATGCCCATAGTGCTAGTGGTAGCTTATCGACCCAACCACCCTTAGCTCTTTCAAGTTGCTTTTTGATGGTTGACTTGATAATTTTATTTACTGCTTCCACTTGCCCGTTTGCCTGCGGATGAGCTACTGCTGAGAAGCTTTTCAGGATTTTGAATCGTTTACAAAAATCTTGGAATTCTTCACTTTCAAATTGAGTACCATTATCTGTAATTATCTTTTGAGGCACACCGTATCTGCAAATGATATTCTTAGTCACAAAATTTATCATCTTTTTGGAGGTGATGGTTGCCAATGGTTCAGCTTCAGCCCATTTAGTGAAATAATCTACAGCAACAATGGCATATTTGATTCCAGATTTGGCGGTTGGTAATGGTCCGATCAAATCTATTCCCCAAATTGCAAACGGCCACGGACTGGTCATTTGTGTGAGTTCAGTAGAAGGTGCTCTAGGAATTTTGGCAAATCTTTGACATCTGTCACATTTTCGAGAGTAATCTGCAGCATCTCGATTAATTTCTGGCCAAAAATATCCATATCGGAGAATTTTCTTTGCTAAAGTTTGACCACCTGAATGATCCCCACATTCTCCTCCATGTACCTCTGATAGGATTATTTTGGCTTCTTCTTTGGATACACATCGAAGTAGTGGCATTGAGAATCCTCGTCTGTATAATTGACCATCCTGGATTATATATCGAGAAGCTTTTCTCAGTAGCTTTTGTCGTTCTTTAGAGTTTTCTGGTAAAGAGCCATTGAGTAGATACTTTGTTATTGGAGTCATCCATGATTCTTGCTCTTGCGACATACTCATAACCCAATCGATATCCATTTCATCAATGCTTGGATTTGACAAAACTTCCACTGGAACTAACCCTAAGGATTGGGCTTCGCCAGAACTTGAGTATTTTGCGAGAGAATCTGCTTTCATGTTTTCTTCTCGAGGAATATGACTTATCGTGTAATGGTCGAATTCACATAAAAGTTCCCAAGCCTTTGACACATAAGCGGGCAGATTTCCTCCTTTCGTTTGAAACTCCTTCTTGACTTGGCATACTATAAGCTGAGAATCACTGAAGATCTGTAACGCTCGAATGTTTAATTCTTTAGCAATTTTCAAACCAGCAATCAGAGCTTCATATTCTGCTTCATTGTTTGTTGAAGGAAATTCTAATCTTAGCGCATAGCATAATGACCGGCCTTCAGGAGTTTCAAGAACAATTCCAGCACCTGAACAGTAATCATTTCTTGCGCCATCTACAAATAACTTCCATTGGATTGGGGAGTTCTCGATTGTTTCTTCCTCGCTGTTACCCTTGTCTGTAAATTCTGCAATAAAATCTGCCAAAGCTTGTCCGTTGATCGCTTTTCTAGGATGATAAGTGATGTCATATTGGCTCAATTCAATATTCCACTTTAAAAGGCGGCCCGAAGTTTCGGGGCGAAACAAGACTTGCTTTAAAGGTTGATCAGTGAGGACTTTGATAGGATGAGCCTGGAAATATTGCCTCAACTTTCTTGAGGCAATCAATAGACAATAGGCGAGTTTTTCCAACTTGGAGTAATTCATTTCTGCCCCAGTGAGTCTTTTGCTGATATAGTAAACTGGATGTTGAATCCTTTTGTCTTCCCGTACCAGCGCTGCACTTAAAGCATGAGATGAAACTGCCAAGTATATAAGAAGATCCTCGCCATCGCCGGGCCTAGAAAGTATTGGAGGCGTTTCCATATGTTGAATCAATTCTTCAAAGGCTTTCTGGCATTCGGGAGTCCAGTCAAAGTTTTTCTTTCCTTTCTTTAGAGCGTCGAAGAATGGAATGCATTTATCAGTAGCTTTGGATATGAACCGACTTAAGGCGGCAATTTTTCCATTGAGACTTTGCAATTCCCTCTTTGTTTTAGGAGCTTTGACTTCTTTTAAAGCAGTGATTTGAGCTGGACTAGTTTCAATGCCCCTAGCGCTCACGATGAAACCCAAGAACTTCCCAGATTCTACCCCGAAAGAACATTTTAAAGGGTTAAGCTTCATTCCGTATCTTCGGAGAATTGCGAACATCTCTGCTAAGTGTTCGATGTGATCCACTGCTTTCTTAGATTTTACTAGCATGTCATCAACGTAAACTTCCATAGTCTTTCCCAACTGCGGTTTGAACATAGCATTGACCAGTCTTTGGTATGTTGCCCCCGCATTCTTCAACCCAAAGGGCATAACTCTGTAACAGTAAAGACCGACATCGGTGATAAAGCTTGTGTCCTCCTGATCTGGCTCATGCATCATGATCTGATTATATCCGGAGTAGGCATCCATAAAAGACAACAATTCATGACCCGCTGTTCCATCTACCAGTTGATCGATCCTGGGTAATGGGAAGCAGTCTTTGGGACAGGCCTTGTTTAGATCTGAAAAGTCGATGCACACTCTCCATTTACCATTGGCTTTCTTAACCAGCACTGGATTTGAAACCCAATTTGGATAGGTAGATTCTCTAATGAAATTATTCTCCATGAGCCGGTCAACTTCCTCTTTCAATGCTGTCGACCTTTCTGGACCTTGGATTCTTCTTTTCTGCTTTACTGGCGTGAACTTTGGGTCAATATTCAGAGCATGTACCGCAACTTCTGGGGATATTCCGCACATATCGGCATGGGTCCAAGCGAAAACATCCAGGTTTGCTTTCAAAAAAGATATCAAGGCATTCTGAACTGACACATTAAGTTGTGAACCCACATTCAGCACCTTGTTTGGGTCCTTCAGATCAACGGGCACCGGTATCGTTGTTTCTGCTGGTACCACCCTACTCTCCCCCGCACTGGCCTTTCTAGGATCCATCACTTTTCGTGCCCCGCTATGCTCGCCAGTGCAGGGTCCGCCCTGTAGTTGCTATAGGGTTGGTGTTTTGATGCGGATTGGGGTTGCCGCATCTTTTCCCATTTCTCTCTTCCTTGTTTCTCGCAGCTCTGTCATATAACATTCTCGCCCAGCGTTCTGGTCTCCTTTAATAACTCCTACCCCATTGTCTGTAGGGAATTTAATAGTAAGACACCATGGGGCAAGGACAGCTTTGAATGCAGCAAGAATAGGTCGACCAAAGAAAGCATTATAAGCAGAAAATTCATCTACTATCACAAAAGTCTGCTTGCGAACTACTTTTCTTTCTCCTTCTCCGAGTTCCACAAGCAAGTCAATGGTTCCTACTGGTTGCTTTGGCTCCCCTGCGAAGCCAGCAATTTTTTGCAATGATGCCTGCACTTCAACCATAGGAATCTTCATCTGGTCGAAGGTTTTCTTAAAGAGGATATTACAGGATGCGCCGCTGTCGATAAGAATCCTTCTGACGATGGCTGGCCCAATGCCAGCCGAGATGACCAAAGGATCCAAGGTTGGGGCTTCAATACCGATGGAATCCCTGGTTTTGAATACAATGTCGTCATTGAATGTCTTTCGTTGCTTCAAAGGCGTAGTGTCTTCTAGAACAAAAACATTTTCTTCCTCCGGTGCATATTTCAGGGCCCGGGAATACCTTTCCATCTCACCCCAGCTTCTGCCCGCTGGGTGAGGTCCGCCTGTAATGATATTGATAACAGGCCTTCCAGACTCAAAACCTGCATCTTTGCCATTAGTCCCAGATTGATGAGCAGGAGTTTGCTGTCCTTGGTTCGACGAAGCAGGATTATTATTATCATTCTTCTTCACAAATTGTTGTAGTTTATTTTCCCTTAACAATTCTTCAATTAGATTCTTCAATTGACGGCAGTCATCAGTGTCATGACCGGGCTGATTATGGAAGCGACAGAACCTCCCACTTTGCACAGCTTTTTTCCCGGTTCTCAAGACTGGGGGTTTAGGATAATTGACAGAATCTTTGGTAGCCAGGTAGATTCGTTCTGGAGTATCTGACAAAGGTGTGTATTCTGATGGCTTGAAGGATCTATGCTTCTTCTGATTATTCTGTTGTTTTCCATTGTTGTTCTCCCTCTTCTGTCCCACAGACTCATTTTTGCGTGGAGCATTGGTGTTAGCTTCAACCTTTTCCAATGCTGCTTTTGTCGATACAGGGCGGCTCTCCAGACGCATGAACTCGTCTGCTTTCTTGTAGAACTTTTCGAGAGAGCTTGGTTCCTTCATATTCAACCATCTTCCAAACTCACTAGATTTATCTATGGCCCTCATCAAATAGGTCAAGACCATGCGGGGTTCTGCATTATCCACCTCAGCTAACGCTATATTAAAGCGATTTAAAAAAGACTTGATAGTTTCCCCCGGATTTTGTTCCAAACCGGATAACGACATGATGTCTTTTGCCTTTGAAGCATATAGCCTAAATTGCTCTTTAAATTTCCTGGTTAGGTCTGAAAACTGATCGATGGACCGGACAGGTAGTTTTGTGAACCAAAGCAGAGCTACGCCTTCCAAATATACGGGGAAATATCTGCATTTTACTTCATCTGAGGCTCGGGCACCCGTCATATGCCAATCATACTTATACAGAAATTCGTTTGGATCACTTGTCCCCCTATAAGCTGGGATAGTTGGAGGAGCAAATTTTCGTGGGAATTCAGCCTTTAGAATTTTTTCAGTAAATGGAGTCTTGCTTGGAGAAAAGCCCCATTCTTTCTCATCTTCGACTCTTTGCATGCTCTCCTTCATAATTTGGCGAACCATTCCAGAGAGATATTCTTCATCATTGCGAGCCCTAGATCCGCCAACCTCAGGAAGTATTTGCTCAGCGGGGTTAGTGTCCCTTTCGGAAACATTCCTTTCTTCAGTTTCATGAATATTACCAGCAAAATTCCTTTCATTAGCTGTTGATTGACGGTTTGCCCCGAGCAAATCGTTCAACTTATTCAGGATTAAGGCGTTTTGGGCATTCTGGGCTTCCATTTGCACATTTTGAGCATGTATCTGTCTGTTCAACCCCAAAATTGCGGCATCCAACTCTGCTTTCGTAACCCCAACAGTTGGAGTAGCTTGATTTGGTGTTGGGGAAGCGGAGGTTCCCTCTTGAATGTTTGCAGATCTCACAGATTTACTTTTCCTTCCAGGAGCCATGATTTCGGATAGACTTCTGGTTCTTGAAGAAACTTTATCTACAAATCTTTCTGAAGCAATGATGATAGATGTCCTGAGTTCAATTCTCAGTGAAAGCACCAAAATGTTAACGCTCAAATTTAAACGCTAACACCCTGGTGTATAGGATGTGATTGTGAAAGCACCACCCGTTCGTACGGGAAACAGAAATAAGCAGAAAGTATGCAGAAAAACAGTAAGAGACACAGTATTTATAGTGGTTCGGCTTATAATCCAGCCTACGTCCACTTTAATCTTTTTATCACTAGTTTGATTACAATCCTTTACAAGATCTTTCAATTACAACACACTTCAAGTTATAGGATATGTAAAACAAGTAGCTCAAGCTTTGATGTTGACAATCATCTTCAAATCCATGGTGAATGTGGATGATTCCTTCATGGAGTTCCTTTAGAAGTTTGTTGGATCTAAAAAGCTTTGAAGTAGTCTGGAATTCGGCAGAGTAATGGCGCTTGAAGAGAATGAGCCAAAAAAGTCCCTCGCATGTTGGAGATGGTTGCATATTTATAGAGAGTTCTGGGCGAAAAAAAAGTGCTAAGTCCTAACTCGTGGCCGACTTAAGATAAGTCGTGTTCGACTTAAGGTAAGTCGTCCCCGAGTCACTGAGCTGAGTCTATGGCAGTTCGCCTTTTTTGAACCCATCCTTAAGTTCTAAGTCGTGTATGAGTTATCTGGCTGCAATTGCTAATTTCCTTTCTTTAGTCGTATACGACTCTTTCTATGCCGTAAGTCGTAGTCGACTTAACTAATTGCAACTGGTTTAAAGCAAGTCTTAACTCGTAGACGAGTTAAGAGATGTGTCTTTAGGTCGTATCCTCTTTAAGTCGTAAGGGTCTTAAGTCGTACAAACTGCAGTTATCATTAAGCCGTAGGCCATCCATTTCGTTAAGTCGTGAGCCGCTTATCTCGTAAGCCTATTATCTCGGGTTCCTGTTTATCTCGTAGAGGCTTAACTCGTGGATGATCTTAACTCGTACACTTGCTAATTTGCAGATCTGCTAATCTCGTAAAGGCTTACCTCGCAAGTAGCTTAACTCGGGTACTCCTTAACTCGTAGGCCGCTTATCTCGTAAGCTTGCCAACTCGTAGAGGTCTTTAAGTCGTAGGAAGTTACTGACTCATGTATCCTTTAACTCGTACATGCCTTGAGTCGTACATGCCTTAACTCGTGGACCTGTTAACTCGTGAACGAGTTAGGGTTAACATATCATTTCCCACTTCCACTTGGGGACTTCCAAAGGCTACAACAAACCTGCGGTCTTCTGCCGATCACCTTTCACCTGCTGGAAGATCGCACATTCATAGACGAAATCAGCAATATCCTTCTTCATGCCCTTTCACTAGAAGACTCTCTTCATATCCTTATACATCTTTGAAATAACTGGGTGGATACTCAGCCTTGATTTGTGGCCTTCTCGCAAAACTTCCTACCTCAAGCCATCCACGTCTAGCACGCACAAACGACTGTTGATCCTCAAAACACCTTGATCGACAATCTTGAAATTCGAATATCGACCATCCTTAGTTCCAAAAATCAATTCCTCGAAAGATCTATCCTTCATCTGACTACATATGATTCTTTCTTGTAGAGACGAAACAACTTCAAAAGAGACAGAACTGCATTCGTGCTTAGAGCATCCGCCACAACATTTGCCTTCCTCGGAGTATACAGGATATCTAAATCATAAGATGCCAAAAATTCTACCCACCTCTACTGCCTCAAATTACGATCCTTCTGGGAGAAAAGATACTTTGAAGGTTTGTGATCCGTGAGAAGATCGAACTTCTATCCTAATAGATAGTGCCTCCGGATCTTCAAAGCAAAGACGATGGCCAACAGTTCCAGATTGTGCGAAGCGTAATCCCTTTCATGAGGCTTCAATTTCCTACTTGCATACGCAATCACTTTCCCATTCTGCATTAGCACTACACCCAGCCCAAATCCACAAGCATCTATGCAGACCTTGAGCTTGCTCTTACTATTAAAAATAGCTAGAATTGGTGCATTGGTCAGCCTTGCTTTCAAATCTAGGAAAGCCTCTTCACCCTTGGGGGTCCACTTAAATTTTGCTCCTTTCCGACTCAACTTGGTTAAGTGCGAAGAAATCTTAGAATAGTCCTTGATAAATTTCCTGTAGTACCCTGCCAATCCCAGAAAATAGTGGACTTCCATTGGAGTATGCGGTTGCGTCCAATCTTAAATAGTAGCTACCTTGGCCGAATCTACAGAAATACCCTCACCAGAAACTATATGTCTAAAAAATCTGACTTTCAATTTCCAAAAATGGCATTTTGAAGACTTAGCCTTCAGAACATGCCTCCTCAAAGTCTCCAATACTATCCCCAAATGCTTCTTATGCTCCTCTTTAGATTTAGAGTAGACAAGAATATCATCGATGAACACGAGAACAAACTTATTGAACACATACCGAAAAAATCAGTTCATCGTATCCACAAAATAAGCAGGGGCGTTGGTCAGCCCGAAAGGCATAACCAACCACTCATAAAAACAATCGGGTCGCCTAAACGCAGTCAAGGGGATGTTGTCCTCAGCTACCCTTAACTGGTGGAAACCTAAGGCTAAGTCTAACTGAGAGAAAATAGAAGCTCCATGGAGTTGATCAAAAAGATCGTCTATACGGGACAATGGATACATATTCTTGATAGTAACCTTGTTCAACTCCCGGCAGTCCACACGGAATCTCAAAGACCTATCCGACTTGGTCAAAATGACAACAGCAGAACCCCAACTGGAAAACCTAGGCCGGATCAAACCTTTTTTTAAGCAATCTTGGGTCTGCTTCACCAGCTCTTCTCTCTCTCTCTCTCTCTCTTGATGCCACCTTTTCTACTAGGCTGAATGACAGGTATTGCTCCCGGAACTAAGTCGATCCGAAACTCTACCTCCGGACGTGGGGGTAAACCTTTACCTTCCTTGAAAACATCCGAAAAATATCTGATCACTTCGATGGACTCAACGCCTTCTAGAGATGCCTTGATTCCAAGCAAAAAGATTACTCAAATGAACTCCAGAACTATCGCAAGTCACTTTTGCGATACTTCCCAACATTGTCTTCAAAGACATAATCCTTTCTTCACACATCAAGACATCCTTATACTTATCCAACCAATCTATACCCAGAATAAGATCAAACCCTTTGAAATCAAATACAAATATGAGTCGTAAGAGAAACTTTGAGATAGATAAAAAAGCCTTAGGTCTCTGCAGATCTTATCTAACTTGGTTACTCCGCCTACAGGATTAGATACAAAAATAGCACGGTCTACCAAACTAGGGGAGAGATGAAACTTCTCTAATGAATCCAAAGAAATAAAACTAAGAGATGCACCAGAATCAAACAAAACTCTAATAAAATTACCATCCAAAAGCAAAGTACCTACCAAAACTCCATTGCCTTTAGGAGAAGAAGATGGAGCACCTTCAAGTGAAAACACTTTGATTTGTTGGGCCTTCTGAAGAAGCAGACAAGTTATCACCATATGACTCGGTTGATGACAGTTGAAAAATAGAGATTTCTGAACCAAAGCTGTACCCGAACCACTCTGACGCTGCTGCTGCTAAGGTCTACCCCTAGGACACTACTTAGCCAAGTGAGCCTCATGTTGACATACATAGCACTTACGAGGCCCATCGTTTCTTTCTTGCTTCCCTTTGCCTTGCTTCTTCAAATTAGGATTGAATTTCGTTTTATTTGGGTTGGAAGAAGTTCCACTTGGTGTTGCTGCATATGCCAACTGCTTCTTGTTCATAAGATCCTCATACCTTAATGCCATGTCGATCAACTCCACGAAAGATCCCTTAAGATGTGCGGTCATCTTCTCGTGGTACTCAGGCTTCATTCCTTGCACGGACATCTCATTCTTCTTGAGGCATCTGTCGATTAAACCTGGCCTTAGTGAGATAACTCATTGAACCTGTTTTCATGTTCTGAAACTGACATACTCCCTTGCTTCAGATCTAGAAAATCTCAATACAAACGAGTCCTTCTAGCTGTTGGCATGAACTTCTCCTCAAATAATTCATTAAATCTACTCCAAGAAATATCGTCCTCAGAGATATTTGCTGTAAGTGCATCCCACCAAGCTATAACACCTTCTTGTAGTTGCCAAGATGCCATCACTCTCTTCTGCTCGTCATACAAATCCAAACTCCTAAAAATACGCTCACATGAGCGTAACCAAGCCTGAACTTCATTAATATTCTCCGATCCTTTAAATGGTCTTCCTCCTAGATTGGTGAAATCTTTGCACAAAGCAGCAAAACTAACTCGAAGCGGTGTTGGATTCACAACCTCGCTAGTAGTCTGACCTCATCCACTATTGGTCGAAGTGCTCCCTACAAATCTGCTCTCCTTTTTCTTGAACTCATGCTGGCAACCTGGGAAGGTACCCTAACAAATTTAGATAGGTATATAGTTATAAAAAAATTAAAAATACGCGCTTTCAAGATAGATACTACTCCATAGCCTAGGTTTTATCTCAACCTATGCTTTGGTATCAACTATGACGACCCGCCTTTCATTTCACAGAAAGACGCATCATCAATAAGAAAGAAAATTGGTAGAAAAAGAACAAATAAAAAGAAAGAACAACAACATCAGAATCTCACAGCGGAAACGGAATATAATAAAATATTTCACATAACTATTACATAGTCTTTACACATATCAGAGTACATAGTTATACAACATCATCACATGAGACAGTTATAAAGATTTGTTTATCCATTACATTTCAAAATACAACAGTAAAAAAGGTTTCAACATAGCGGAAATAGATAGATATAGTTACCCCCGGACTGCTGCTCCAAGCTTCCAAAAATTCGCCAAGCCAAACCTGATCACTTGGCTACTCATAAAAATTTGAGTACCTAAGAGTTTGACGAAAATAAAATAAATTCTAGGTCAGACATGGGTCTGGTGTGAGTAAACAGTTAAGTTGTTTAACTTTAAAAAACACCTTTTAAAGAAAACGTACCTCGTAAGACTCTTCGCAAATAAATGCTGAAAAGTTTTTTCCTTACAATAACCAAAACATTTGATAGGGTATCCAGTTATATTATAATGGTGTATAGGGTTTTAAATATAAAACATAGAAATAGCTGGAATGCTTGCATGTCATGTTCCAACATAACTGGGCACAATCAAAACAGTACAGGTACTTATTGGAGATTGGATTCCATACAATGCATGGCTATTGGGGTGCCGCCCATTATAATACGTTGCCTAGATCACTGTACCGAGGATCCATCCTGATCCTCTGCATCACAAAGTTGGAGCTACCCCTACTGGATAGTCCAAATAAGACAACCCTACGGTTGTGGCGTACAATTGCCCACACAGCCGAATAAAAGGGACCTCTAGACAGGTGAAAATCTTATCCTACTTAGGTGCTACCCGCTTATCCTTGCGTGCATCTTCCCTTTTTTAGCCATTCCTGGTTGATGAGGCTTGAGGGTACGATTACCTTTTAAGAACACATCTTGGAATGCTCATCATCCTCCATTGACGATGGTCTGATAGCATTCATCCATACAAGTTCATTCCGGGTTCGAACGAAACCGAAGGCATTATCTCGTTGCACTCAATTTGGATCACCCTCAAAGTTAACGACGATGACCCTTACACTCTGAAACTCCATCTCGATCTTTACTTGAGATTTCACGACCTATCGTTTAACTTAGATCGATGTGGTTTTCGGATAATCAAATTGATATCCGATCCCACTCTTATCCAAATCCAAATGCCATTTTAAAGGTCAAGTTGTTTAAGGTTTAAACAACTCAATTCAATACTTTGAATTCACACAGCATTTATCATGGATAAATAACATACATTTATCACAGATATGTCCAATATGACATCACAGAATATCAAAATATAGATATCAATCAATCAAGACATTATATACAATCATTTATCCATATGCAAGAATTATTAATCCATAATTAATTTAATTAACTTCAAATTAAATTAATTACTTAAGAGTTAATCACCTGTCCCTGCTTAATCAATCATTAATTAATTACAAACCATTTATTTAATTAATCATTCCTTAATTACCTTATAAACGAATTAATTAATCATTAATTACATATTAGTTATCCTTTAATTATTAATTAATACACCTTAATTATTAATTAATACTTAATTACAAATTAATTAATCCTTGACTACCAGTTAATCAATCCTTATATACCATTTGATTAATCCTTAATTACTAAATTAATTAATCCTAATTGCAACTTAATTAATCTTTTATTACCTAATAAATAAATCTCTATTACAAATTAATTAATCTTAATTACTTAACTAATTTATCCTTAATTATCAATTAATTAAACTCTAAGTAATTAATTATAACCCTTAATTATTAAATTAATTAAGCCTTAATAATTAATTAAATTAATTAATTATACTTAAATTACTTTATTAACTTAATTAATCTCAAATCATTAAAACCTTAATTAACTTTTAAGGTAAATCATTATCTTTATAATTACCAATGATCATTATCATACAAATTTTAAAATTTTATCTTTAATTAACTTACTTAATGATATCATTTAATTTAAGTTTTAAAATAAAATAAACATTTAACTTAACAAATTAAAGTTAACAACTTATATAACTTCCTAATTAAATGTTAAGAAAACATTAATTTTATATAAAAAAATATATAAGAAAATTGTTTAAACTAGATTTATTTTAGATTTAAAATCCTTACTTTTTAAAAGCTTGATTTAAATCCTGCTTCAGGTTCAACCCAAATAACTCTCGAGTCCTGACCCGAGTAAATCCACTTTTCATTTTAAAACTTAATTTTGGTTTAAGTTTAAAACCTGGAAACATACTAACACTCACGTTTCGAAGATAAACTAGAGAAAAACTTCCAAAACCCCGGGTTTCACTTCGAGCCAACTTCCATCCCCAAATTCTAACACCACAAGACAGCGCAGTGCACAAGCACCGATCAACGGCGAAGCTCCGGCCTCCATGACCACCGTCGACAAATCGACCTCGACCCACTTTTTCCATCTTACCACGCAGAAACACGAATCAAATTCGAAAACAAAATCGAGTTACCTCGAGCAATCTGGCATAGGAGTAATCACCAGAAAACTTCCTCAAACCACTAATGCCAAACATTGAAACTCCTAAGACTCCGGCACACACTCTCTGGCCATCCACGCAGCCTTCCACATAGTCCGATGATTCCCAATCATCCAGAGATGCTACGCCAACTCAAAACTATACCTCGACCAAACTAAAGGCTTAAACCCTACTCCCACCGATTACCGACGCCATGGTGAACTATCAACTCTCCTGACATTTTTGCCGAGCTCGCCGAACTTCGTCTTACCTCCAGTCGAAACCTCGACCACCCAAAGAACTTCGGCTACCAGAATATGCTTAAAGTTCAGTTTCTGGTCAACACCGAAATAAACACTCGATTCAATTCGAAATTTTTTGATTCATCTTTCAAAGTTCATGATTTTGGATAACAAAACAAATTATAAACCAGGAACCATGAATTATTGAAGTCAAGGACTTGATAAGTTTACAAATTTCACTGTCTTTTTCCAAATTCCCATATAGTTTTCAACTTATCATGCGTAAATACACTTTTAATACTTAGTTTATGTAAAATCAAACATATTTCGTTTAAATTTCAAAACCTAAAAGAGAATGTTTGAAGGGAATCTGATCTTAGATCAAGATTTTAGTCTGTAAGTTATAAAACAGAGATATGCACAGGGTTATAGACATGCACATTCAAACACATACATATATACGAAGATTACATTATTATATATACATGCAGGGCAATAATTCATCTTAGAAATTCACATGCAATAGATTTTATTTACGTAAGCTTTTTTAATAAAATGTTTAATCACTTGTTAATGATGAGCAAACTTTAAAAACTGAGATGCTTGAAAATGGTATGATAAATTTTTTTTGACAACTGAAGCTTTTTGATCTGGAAGAATACTTGAATGCTGGAAGAAAAATGCTTGAACTGGCTTTGATCATGAACTGGAATCACTATGTTGTTGAGAAGGTTCAAGCTTTGAAAACAGAGATGATCAAGGCTTTTGATTTTAGGTTGAAGCTTGATTTTCTTTGGTCGTTTCAGGTTTTGATTACTTGATTTTTTTTTTTTTTGGTTTGAGTATTTGTTACAGGCTTTAGTTTTGATCTGGTGTGAAATGTTTTCCAGGTTTGTTTTTCTTTGTTCTTGTTTTCGAAAGAAGATAGGAAAAAAGAAATGAATAGAAGGAATTGATTTATATATTGACTAAATTTATGGTTTTTAAAATTTAAAGAAAATAAAAATAAAATAGTGACACTTGTTAAATTTCTTAACATTTGTCATTTACATATTTTAATCACATTACACTTATTATTAAGATGATTTATAAACTAACATTTGTAATTATGGATGAGTATATTAATTTTAAATGGTTTATAAAACTTTTATATTTATTTTACTATTTTAATAAATACTTTCTTAATTTAAATAAATAAAATATCTTTAAATAAACAATATAAACAAACTATATTTTAAATAAAATCATATATAATATATTTTAAATCCAATATTATTTTAAGAGATCTATCTTTTGAAATTTCATATTCAATTTAAAATTCAAATTCAATTTAAAATCAACAAAAATATATTTTTAAACAAACACAAATTCAATTTGTAAATAATAATTTTATTTGAAATCTATTTATATCTATATATCAAAACAACACATTATTATTGTTGTTTGAAAATAATTTTTTTGCAGAATTCAAATAATTTATAAAGGGGATTATCATATTTTAAATTGCTTGAAATTCTAGGAAATCATATTAATAATGTACGAAAAATATTTTAAATAGTGATTTCAAAGTAAATTATTTGAAGGATTTTTAAAGACTGGATATTAAAGTGATGTTCAGGAAATATAGAAAGAAGTTAAAATCGATATTAAAAATTGATTGGCAAAAATAAAAGAAATTTATAAGAGAACTGAATTTATAAAATGAAGTACATACACGAGATTATTTTTAGGTGAAACTCAAGGGGATTCTAAAAATTGATAAGCAAAGTTTATAAATAAAGGAAAGTGATATCGGATGATAAATTTGGAACATAAATATATGGGAAGAATTTATATTGAATATTGAAATAAGGTGAGAAAAGATAGTGGATACTATTTTTAAAGTGAAGATGGTCAAGGAGCCAAGAATGGAAGAAATGTGATGAAAATCGAGAGGTGTTATAAATTAAAAACTTGGTTACCCAGATTTAAAATATAGTTTTATAAATAAGTTAAGCTTCAAATTTTAAAAAGTAAATTTTCATTTATTAAACTATGTACTTTAAAGTTGGTTAGTATTAAAATAACTTAAAAGTAAAATTTTCAAATATTTAGTATTTATTTTTAAAATCCTAAATTTTAAAATCTGCTTTTGGAAAATGATGTTATAAAGAGTATCTCAATATTTTAGATAATTATTTGAACATGCCTTAAAATAAATTATTATTTTTTCTTTTAAATACCTATTATTATATAAATGCATAGAGTTTTGAAATGTTTTAAATTTATTTATAAACCTTCTCGGACGTTTGGAAATAGGTTTATTCAGTAGATGGGATTATAAGAAAACTCTTAAAATGGAATTAGAAAAAAGTTAGAAAATTCTCAAAGTGGATAAATAAATGTGAACCTCGAAAATGAAAATAGAATTCATAAAGAAGTTCAAGAAATTGAGTTTATATGAAAGTACAATTTGTTCTGGAAATATTACGAAAATTTGTCAAGGAATTCCGAAATTTATAGAATTCATTATAAACTAGTCAAGGAGTTTACAAATAAAACTGTAAATGTTTTTTTAGAAAAGAAATAGGAAATAAATGGAATATTTTCGAAGTGTAGAATATAAAATGAAGTGGGAAAAATATTCTAAGTATTGGGAAGGGTTGGAAATGTTTCGTTGTAAATATAAGTATTTGAAGACTGTTTTCAAATGTTGGAGAACTGAAAATAATATCTTATAAAGATATTTTGAAATAAATTTTGGAAATTTATAATAAGGCCTGATGGTTTCTTTTGAATGTTTATTGATGGTTAAATAGCCAACTATCAATTTTAGCCAATTTCGTTAACCATTTCAAAGAAACCAGGATCAGATTTAATTATTCGAAGAGCACTTCGATTCGGTTTGAATATTACGATTGAATACCGTGAAGATGATGAAGACCGTAATTCGGTTTGTCCATACCCAGGACAACTTGTATGGGCGAATGCTATCAGAACGTCGTCGTTGTAGGACGATGAGCAGTTTAAGTAGAAATTTGTTTTTGGAAGGTAACGCTTAGCCTTGAGCCTCATCAACATGGAATGGCTAAACCAGGGGAGATGCAACAAGGCTAAGTAGGTCGCGCTCAAGTAGAGTATGTAATCACCTTTGTAGATGTCCTCTGTAACCTTTTTTTTATGGATATGGCTGTGGATGGAAGGGGCACTCAATGGTAAGTGTGTCAACACCACCAGGGGTGAAAACATATTCAGTCTACCCAAGTTAGGGGTAGGCCGGTCTTGTGTAGTAGGGGATTCCGGCATGGTCCTTGGTACATTTTTCTAGAGGTGTGCTGTGGTGGGCGGTACCCAAGTGGCCCAGTCATTCGATGGAATCCATTCTCCAATAAACGCCTTACGGTTTTGATTGTGCCCATCTATGCTGGAATGTGAGATGCAAGCATTTCAGCTATTTACTATTTACTTTCTATTAACACTATTATAATATCGGATGATTTTGATAAAATCCGTTTTGGTTATCGTAAGGTAAAAACCCATTGTATTTGTCTGACGCGGTCTTATGAGATACCTCTTTTTTCAGAGGATTTTGAAAAGTTAATAATTCAAATTGAATGTGTTTTCTCACACTGGTTTTCCAGACTGACTCAGATGTTATTTTATTATCATGCTCGGGTCAAACCGGGTATTACAGATTCAGGTTACAATGCTATGGAGCTCGGGAGATGATTTGGAGGAGTTCAGACGTATACCACGTACTTGGTTATTTTCGTTGTGTGAGTTATGTACATCATGACAACTTATTAAACTGTCCAGATTGATGTATTGAGTTGTTGTACTCTAATAGTGGTATGTATATTAACAGTGAAGTCCTTGTATTGAAAATCTGTTATTATATATTATATTTTGTTCCGCTACGATTGCGAGATTCTATGTTATTGTTTCGATTTTGTCTTCTACCTTTCTTCTTCACCACTATTGAACTGGTACTTTTGGCACTCGACTGCTCAGCATTTTATACAGTAGACGTATTAATGTCGAATTTTCGAGGGTAGAAAATTCTCATCCACTAAACTTGGTATCAGAGCTGAAGGTTAAGTGAGAACCTTGCCTTTGTCGGGAATTACTCATTAGAGATAGGGTCAACAATACCCTAGAATGAGTTTGAGTGTATTAATAGATTTGAGCACGTATTTTTTAGTGAATATAAATTATTTTATATTGTGTTGACTTATCGTCGAGTGTCTATAAATTCTGGTCGGTATAGTCTGGACAATTGTATGAATAGGGATTTCTAAACTCTTAAACTAGGCAAACTGACACAGTACTGCTTTAAAAGTGGATAAATGAAATAATTTTATCCAAAAATATATTTTGATATAAAAGTAATAATTTTATGAAAACTATTATTTATATAATTGGAGTGTTTGATTGATAATATTATAATCAAACAAAATTATAAAATTTGAATGGTTTATATAACCAAATGGAAATTTGTATGCATAAGTTATACAACTGGATTATAATTAAAATTGGATTCAAACAAGAATCTGGAAATAAAATCCTGGAAAGTTTGAAAAAATAATATTCAAAGTGGTGTGGGAAATAATAATAATAATAAGAGTATTATTTTTGGGAATATTTCTAAAGGAAATTGTTTTAATCGAATTTTTGGAAGTGATATAGCACTGAACTCACTTCAATCGCTAGAAAATAATTCTGATGATGATGACCCCATCATCAGTATTAATTTTGAGTTTCTAAGTGACGGGTGGCTATCGAAATAATTGATTTGGAGATTTTGTTGGAAAAATAAGCGTTGTTTAGAAATTCCAAGGAAATTCGTTCTGGGATAAAAAACCAGGGCTTGTTTAAATTTAAAAAAGTGAGATTTGGGATATTTGTGATTTCAAAATGATTTGAAAAAAGCACTGGGTGTTTGAATTCCGGAATCCTTATTTACAATGTTTTAGAAAACATTAGGAAATAAGTACGAACTTATAAAATTGAGAATAATTTATAGTGAGAGAAAAGCGTGTAATTTGAATTTCAGTAAAATTTTAACTTGACGAAGTTAAAATGAACGAAATTTAACTTAAGCTAAGTAAAATTGAGCTGAAGTTGAATTAAATTGAAATTAAAATTGGATTTAGATATAAAATTGAATGGAATTCATATTAAGATAAGTTGAACGAATTAAATTTTAGGAAACTTAATCGATTGTGATTTGAAATTGGAATTAAATTATTGCTTGATTAAATTGAATGAATTGAAATTAAATCTGTTTAGGGATAGAATTTAAATTAAGTATGGTTTGAAATGTTGGAATTGGAATTTAAATAAAAAGTGAATCGAATTTGAGTTATATGGAGTTGAATTGAAATACGTAAATGAGAATTATATAACTACAAGTTATAAAACTTGAATTGGATTAGAAATAATATCTAATTAAAGTAAATATAAATTTGAATTATGGAATATTATAAAACCATATGGCATAAATCAAAAATGAATTAAAACTTGAGTAAAAATATGGAATAGTGAATAAACAAATTGGAATAGCTTATAAAAAAATGAAATAAATTAAATAAAAATATATTTAGGCTGCAAATAAATTTATGATCTTGAGTAGAAATATAATATGAATATATTCAAGTATAAAATTGATGAAAATATGGAAAATAATAATTATGTGACTTATAAAATTGAAAATTGAACAGATAAGCCAAAATAAAAAGAGTTTGATATTTTAGAAACGAAATAAGAATCCACACTTGAATTATAAAATAAATTTGAACTCAAGTAAATTGGTTGAAGTGATTTTTGAAATAAAAATCAGATGTTGAATTATAAAGTGAAAATGAACTAAATAGATAATTAATTAGTTAATTGGATATAAAATGGATATTAACTGGGTTGAATACATTTGGACTATGATTTAAAATGGAATTTGGTAGTGAAACTTGAGTTACAAATAAAATTCAACTTAGAAGGTAGTGAAATTAAATAAAAAATTAGAGATGTGTCAAGTAAAATGAAAATAGTTTGAAATGGTGATAAATCATGTTATAAATAAATTTAATTGAAGTGTAAATAAATTGATATGGCTTGTGATATTAAATAGATGGATTTGAGTATGGTATTAAAATTGAAGTGGATTAAATGAACAAACTAATTAATTACTTAGTAATTGCTAGCCCCAAAATTGGTCACTAACACCTAAGAATAGATTTGTATAGAGAGATTAATGAAGAGAATAAATTAAAACAGATAAATATCGTAGTAAAATGCAATAAGAACGGTAAAAACGAGAACACCGGAATTATAGTGGTTCGGTGTAACCGCCTATGTCCACTTTGAGTGAAATCTTTATTGCTTCTTCAATGAGTTGAATATAGATACAATCTGTACACAAATAACTCAAGTGCAAATTTTGACAGTAAAGAAATGAATACAGAAAATGGCCGAGTTTCCTAAAATTCTCGAAAAATGGGCCCCTTTGACTTCACCCCTGCCCCTCTATTTATAGACGAAAAAAGGCCGGTTCACCTACATAGGCCCATGACCAAGATGACTCGGCCCATATATGGTAACCTTGAGTCCGCCGGTCCAGGCCTACCGAATGACTTTTCAACGATCGAGAAATGCCGAGCCATGTCCACTGACCCACCTATGCCGACCCAGAAGTTGTCTCGCTGCTGACTCAAAGCAGACCTTAAAAGAACTCGGTGCCAGGCAGTAGTATGACTCGAGGCGAAGAAGTGTTACACGTGTCCCTCTGTCGTACGACAAAGAGATTACCAACGACCATAAAGTTCACGGAACAGGTCTACCGCTCCACACATGCCGAACCACCAAGTTCGAACCATGAACATGACCGAACTATCTTAGGTCTCGTCCTTTGACCGAGCGACATATGTCATGCTACCTCATCACTTTTGACCGAGCGATACGTGACTTAGTACCTCCAAGGCTGGACCACGACCAACCGAACCATCAAGTTCAATCGCACTCACACCGAGCAACTGGGACCGAACTCATCCCAGCCGAGAAACTTTGTCTTGCCTATCTTGGTCGAGCGTTTAACTTTCCTTCCAGATCGAGCGATCAGTGGATGAATGAATTTGACCGGACGACATTGGCTGAGCCACTCTTAGTCGGTCCGCCACATTTACGTTCTAACGCCGATCTACCTTGCATTCTTATGCATTTTAGTTATGCCAACCGGCATTTAACATATCTAACCATGCGTAGGCTGAAGAAAACTTTAATTACACCAGCCTCTTATACTTCCCACCCATTCTTAGCTCACATCCTATTAAGGTTCAATCATAAGCTCTGCGACTATTACCACGTAGCCGGGCCGCAGTGCCAGTAACATTTGCCCCCAAAGCATGTCATATGAATCAACATGATTTGCTTTGAATTATCACTCAGTCCTCGCTTTCAGAAGCTAGCTCATCCATAAAAGTTTCTGTTCTTCACTTTTCAAAAGCCGAATGTACATGATCTTACGAAGGCTGAATCTTGGCAGACTTTCCTAACATCATGTACACACGCTTATATATTTTTACTTAGTCATATTTTCTCTCTCTTCTCTTTCTTCCTTTTTTTACAAGAGAGGGATCGGCATACGAAGGCCAACCCACTTGTTCGTCTCATCTGGGATGGTTCGGCAAGCTGTCTTGTCGAACCTGTGAAACATGGTGACCGGTCCTTTAAGAGAACGCCGATTCACATCCCCTTATACATATAAAAATTCAAGCGTTCACTTTATTCTTCCCACCTTCACTTTATTATCTCTTCCCTTCAACTCTACTCACAACCAAAAAGTCCTCTCCCATCGAACTGCCTTTTCCTTCCTTTTAACTATCTTCCCACATGTCGGCACCATTATTATTGACTTCGAACGTCATAAATCATGTGCCTTAATCCCAAACTATTTCATCGGTTAGGATCCACTTTTCCTTTAAGTTCTTAGGCCATGCCCCCTCAGACTCACCCTGGATCTGAGTCTTACTCGTATTCGACCCTTCTTGGTGAGGATGAGAGGAGAAAAATGGTTGGAGTGAGTGTATGGATTAGGATAATGGAGTGAGTGTCACTGTTCGGTACTGAATCGAGAGGAGCTGGCATAGGTGCTCCTAGGAAGGTATTTTGGTGATGTACTTAAGTGGAGAGTTTATTGTTTGGTGAGAGAGTGGGAGTCATGGCTTGGGGGGTAAGGAAGCCAGGTGGTAGCCTTCGTAGGATGATCCATAGGGGAAAGTCAAATCAGCATGTTCCAAACGTAGAGGACCGCTAGAGGAGTCCATAAGGTTGGGTGGTAGGAGTTTGGTAGTAGAGTTGTTCTTTGTTCTATGAACGAGTGGCTCGACATAGTTATAGTGACGCCGTTCAACGATTAGAGAGTGAGTGTGGATCGGTATGGACCCAAAGAGTGGGTCGATGTGCAGAAAGAGAAAGGGAGTGAGTGAAGCGTGGTAGGTTTTATAGGCGTGGTTCGGTATTCTAAGTGGGTGAGTCGTTCGATGTTAAGGGAGTGAATGCGGATCGATAGGAACTTAAGCACGGGGTTCGACATAGTCCCATTGGGCTGTTCGGTGATTAGAGTGTGAGAGTGAGTGGATCGGTATTTTTGGTCTAGGGAGACGGTCAGCTTCGAGCCTTGGGATCGGCATTGATAATTAAATCACCTCAACTTGAACACGTCATAAGTCAAGTCCACATATTCCCACACCTGATCGTAGAACAATGAATAATGACAAGAATTTAAGCGCATTAGCATATGGAACTGGTTTGGAATAATAACTTCATAGTTTTAACAATTATAAACGTGACGCAAATAACAGCCTTCAACATATGATGCCAATGCCCGATTCCGAGATCCCTACCACCGAAGATAAGATAAGCTCTTGAAGACGATCAGCGATGACGATCTTTGAAGACGATAGTTTAATGCTCAATCACACTTCATCGATCTTTAAATCTTTAATTTTGTTATACTCGTGCTTGAGTGATTGCACTAGTCCACACATCACACGAGAGGAATATTTTTTTCGTTATATCTGATTTCGATTGTCTTTCAAGTAAAGTTTAAACAGGATTCTTTTCACATCCATCGTTCTTTAAAGATGTCTAGAAAATCGAGCTCTGCTATAGTTTCCAATAGGTTGAGCCAGGTTCTCGGCAGGAGGTGGTAGGAACTTCGAATCCACCGACAACCTCCATACAGGGTATTCCAAATCCATTTGCTGCCGTTGTTGCCCGACCCCTGTTGTTATAGATGGAGTAGTTATCCTGCATAATCCGACTGATTCACAAGCTTCAAAAATTGGTGAAGCTGTTCTTCGTCGGTTATGTTCGATCTATGGAATTCCCTTTAATGATGTTTTAGTTCCGTCAGGACAAGATCGGCCTCACCTAGCCCCAGCCGAGCATACAACGTACAATATATTCATGTGCTGGGTCAGAAGTGTGCCACCGTTCAACCCATTTCTCCGTGAGGTGGTGATGTATATCGCGATTGCTCCAGCACATCTTCACTCCAACAATCATGCATTTATTCATGGCATTTGCAATTCTCTTCATGAGCACCCTATTCACGCACCTTATACCCGAGGATATCCGCTATATTTATCGCTTCAAAAGACGGTCTAACAGTCCATCCTTTATATTTCTTGAGCTACACTCCAAGTGTCAGATCCTAACGGGGGCTTGATGTAAATTCTTCCAGTATAAGCAAGAATGGTTTTACGTACGCTGCCCCCGGCTTTGCAAGAAGAGGGCTAGAAGGAAGTTAGTTTCATTTCCGAACTCAATATTTGTCTAAAGCACGAAGTGCATTCTTTCTAAACTTCTTTCAACTTTTACTGGTATCAGCCCATGTCGTGAAGGCACTAGAAAATATTAAGGAAATTTGTGAAGGAATTCCGAAATTTATAGAATTCGTTATAAACTAGTTAAGGAGTTTACAAATAAAATTGAAAATGATTTTTGAGAAAAGAAATAGGAAATAAAAAGAATATTTTCTAAGTGTTGAATATAAAAAGAAGTGGGAAAAATATTCTAAGTATTGGGAACGGTTAGAAATATTCCATTCTAAATATAAGAATTTAAAAACTGTTTTCAAATGTTATAGAACTGAAAATCATATCTTATAAAGATATTTTGAAATAAATTTTGGGAAATTTATAATAAGTCCTGATGATTGCTTTTGAATGTTTATTGATACTATCAATTTTGGCCAATTTCGTTAATCGTTTCGAAGAGACCGAGATCAGATAAAAGTATCCGAAAAACACTTCGATCCGGTTTGAAAGTTACGAATGAATACCGTGAAGATGATAAAGATGTTGATTCGGTTTGTCCAGACCCAAGACAACCTGTATGGAAGAATGCCATCTGAACATCGTCATTAGAGGACGATGAGCATTCTAAATAGAAATTTATTCTTGAAAGGAAATGCTTAGCCTTGAGCCTTATCAACTGAGAATGACTAAAACAGGGGAGAGGCAGCAAGGCTAAGTGGGTCGCAACAAATAGGGTATGTTATCACCTTTCTAGATGTCGTCGGAAACCTTTATATTATGGATATGGTTGTGCATGGAAGGAGCACTTGATGGTAGGGGTAGGAACACCCGAGGTGATAACGTATTTGGTCTATCCAAGTTAGGGGTAGGCCAGTCTTGTTTAGCGGGGGATCCCGGCGTGGTCCTTGGTACATTGTTCTAGAGGTGTGCTGTGGTGGGTGGTACCATAGTGGCCCAGTTATTCGATGGAATCCATTTTCCAATAAGTATCGTACGGTTTTGATTGTGCCCAACTATGCTAGAACGTGAGATGCAAGAATTTCAGTTATTTTCTATTTATTTTCTATAGACACTATTATAATATCAGATGATTTTGATAAAATTCGTTTTGGTTATCGTAAGCTAAAAACCCGTCATGTTTATGTGTGATGCGGTCTTACGGGATACCTTTGTTTTCAATGGATTTTAAAAAGTTGATAATTCAAATTGAGTGTGTTTTCTCACGCTGGTCTCCCAGACTGACTTGGGTGTTATTTTATTTTAATGTTAGAGTCAGACCGAGTATTACAGATTCAAGTTACAATGCAATGGAGCTTAGGAGACGATTTGGTGAAGTTCAAATGTGTATCACGTACTTGGTTATTTTCGCTATGTGAGTTATGTATATCAGGACAAGTTATTAAACTGTCCAGATTGATGTATTGAATTGTTGTACTCTAATAGTGGTATTTATATTAATAGTGCAGTCCTTGTATTTAAAATCAGTTATTATATATTATATTTTATCCGCTGCGATATTGAGATTCCATGTTGTTGCTTCTATTTTTTCTTCTACCTTTTCTTCTTTAACCCTAATGAATTGTTATTTCTAGCAGTCGACTACTCGGCATTTTAAATAGTGGACGTATTAATGTCAAATTTTCGAAGGTCGAAAATTCCCGTCCGCTACACGAGCAGCTAGGGTTTCATATCATTCTCGATTTAGGAAGAGATTCAGGAAATGGATGGCGAATTTGAGTTCGCTAGGTCAAGAAAATGGTGAGATCGATGCCTGGGTGATCATTGCGACCTGACAGTGGTGGGGGACTTGGTGGTAATGCCGTGTTCGAGATGGTGAGGCCGATTCTAAGTTTTTGGGTCCGAGCTAATGGAGATTTTATAGTGGAAAATGTTGGCATAGTTGGAATGTGGATTTGATGGCCAGAGTTTGGCATCCGTGGAGAATGTGCATGGCCTGTTTGTTTACGCGAGTGCACAGAGGGAAGAAGCAATTATGTTGGAGAAGAAAGAGATGCTAGTGGGTTGGGTTGTTCGGTTGGGTAAAGGAATTTTAAAGTTTGTAATTAAATTTACATAAATTATATTTAGAATTTGTAAAACTTATATATGTAATATCTTTTTCATAGGATGTCAGAATTGAACGAAACGAGTTATGTTGCACTCGTATCCACAAATAGTATGCATAGGAATGGGAGTCGAGTAAATTGGAGCTAGCAGGAATTTTGGTCAAAATTAAACGTCTGTTTAAATAGTACGCTTCAACAACGACTGTAATCTATGTAAGTAAATCATTTTTGATTGCTGGATTTAAATTGATTATAGTTAAAATTAATTATTGGGTGCTTGGTTGAATTTATAAGTTATTATCATTTGGATTTTATATTACATATATTAGTGTATATATATTAGTAGTTGGATATATTTCCTGCCGTTGGAGTGGATGAGACCATATATGTCCCGCATAATAGCGGATGACCCTATATTACCGCGATATTCCCCTCGAAGTATGATTGGTATTTTATGTTATCTTACATCTGTGGATGTAGAAAAACAGGTTTGAGGGATCCAACTGGATCCCTTGAATATATATATTGATTTTTTTTCATATATAGTAATATATGATGGAATTGAATAATTTGTTGTAGATTCTTGTGTGATTTGAATGTTTGGATGCTATAGTAGCACTGGCCATAATTTTGGTGTTTTAAATAACATAAACATTATGTTTAAATTTAAAAGGATTAAAAGGAATTTGGATATAAAAATATTTATATTGGAATTTGGATTATTTTAAAGGAATTTGAGTTGAATAAAAAAAATTGATTTTGGTTGTACTTAACTATTCGTTGATTATTTTTAAATAGAGATTTTTAAAACAAGTTGTAAAAAAAGGATTTTTAAACTGATATTCTGAGAAGTATGAAAAGGAGTTGAAACCAATATTAGAAATAGATTTGAAATGTAAATGGGTTTTACTAAGAAATGGATTTATAAGATGAGATTTTATAAATGGGATTAATTTTATAAATAAATGAAACTCAAAAGGAGTTTATAAATTTATAAACGATGTTTATAGATAAGGAAAAACAATATTAGTTGATAAATTGTAAATATAAATTTACAATGTGAATTTATAGAGAGTTATGGGAATTGTTGTTGGAAAAAAAAATAGTAGAATCAATTTTTCAAAGTGAGAATGATTATGCAATTGAGATGAACTCGTTGTGATATGAATTGAGAGGATTCACAAATTGAAAGTGGAATATTGGATTTTAAAAGTAAATGTTTGTCGAGAAATTAGAATTAATCTTTTTTTAAATGGTATGGTTACTTATTAAACTTGATGTTAAAAACTATCATTTAGACTAAAATATTTCGAAAAAGCTAGTTATTCAAATATTTAATATTTACTGAAATAAATTCTTATTTTTATAATTAGCTTTGTAATTAATTATTTTATTTAAAAATGAATTTGAAATGGATTATCAATGCTTATTTAAAGTGTTTTAGTATTTTAAATAATTGCATAAATATGTCTTAAAATGAATTATTATTTAAAAAATACTAATTATATATATATTGTTATGAAATGATTGAAATTTATTTATAAATCCTTTGAAAATTGTAAG